>OY728127.1:1825145565-1827645565 GCA_963277665.1 Viscum album
ATTGACATTGTTGAATCTTTTGGAAAGAAGAGAAATGATTGTGTTGACATATTCTTCTTCTTCCTCTACCTCTAAATTACTTAGTTCTTCTTCAGCTTCTTTATCTATGAGATTACCTTTTAAAAAATCTTTGAAGGCCATTTCATTTGCATCATTTTTCTTGAAAATTATTTTTTCCCTCATCTAATAGTCCATGAGAATATTCAGAAGTTCATCCATAGATGAATCTTCACAATATTCTAAATATGACACTTTGACATAAAATCTATCTAGAAAGTTTCTCATTGGTTTCTTAATGATAGTATAATCTTCCAGCTTATCCCCAAAACCTATGATGTTGCTAACAATCTCATTTACTCTTGTAAAGTAATTATCAATACTTCTTTTCATCAGTTATCTTAATATATTTGAATATGCTTCTCCTGATTTGTATCTTAGCTTCCTCAACTTTCTCATTTCCTTAATTACTTCTTCACAAATTATCCCACATTTTTTTAGCTGTTGGAAACTCCATAATCTTTATATAAACATTTTATGTAATTTCCATCAACACGAAATTTTGATATTTTCCATCAACTTATAAATTTCTCTTATCAGCAGCTATCATTGAAACATAATTAATGGGAGGAAATACCACTGTTGAAAAATATATAGCTTTAAGTCCAAGAGATAGAATATAGAGAAACATCATATTCTTCAAACTATGATAATTTCTTCCATTAAAAAAAAGATCAGCCCTACAGTTCATAGAATTGAAAATTTACATTTTCAGATTTGGATATTTCAGATGTGACTGTCCCTTTGATACCACTTATTATTCCCTAGATTGATTATAAGATCACTTAGAGGAGGGGGGTGAATCAGTGATCACTTTTTATTTTATAAGAAAATTTTCTTAACTTCATAAGAAAAAATTTATTATCCTATAAAACTTGTTAGAGTTTCAATCTACTCAAATATTAATCTCAACCTCATCTTTAGTGTGAAAGAAATATAAAGAGAGATAAGCACGTGATATTTATAAGGTTTGGTATAAATACCTACTTCTTGCCATGCTGGTTATTCCCCAAAACATGGATTATTTTACTAAATTCCTTGAGGATTACAAAGTCACAAGTAGGAACTAATTATACCCCCCCCCAATATTCATCCTCCAGTGAACCCTGATTCTATCCCCAACAATCATCTCTTATGCTATAGTTGGTTATACCCCCCAACCATCCTAACTGTTTCCAATAATGTCATAACTAGTTATACACCCTAGCCAGAAATTTTTTTCATCAACTATTTATACCCCTATCTATAAGATATTTCCTTATTATTTTATGATCCAATGTAGAAAGATATTCTCTTCCTTTATAATCAAGTTAGATCACTTTCACCTGTGTATAAACTTCGAGATCTTCAACAACTCTCTTAAGAGTATGTGGACCTTGAAACTTCCTCTTGATCTTTAGTAGACTTGGATATTATCAATATGAATTTTTAAATTTTTTTAGGAGAACATCCTTATAAAATGTTCATATGTTCGATCTCTATCTGAAAAACCTCTATCTAATGGGTTCATCCATTTTTCCTCCATCTAATAACTTGCACCATGCTTTATTCCCCAATTCTACTTTTAGAGCATATCCATCCAATGAATTTGTATGATGATTCTCTACCTAATGAATCAAGTCTAGATTAATTCACTTCCTACTCTGATTGATTATAAAATCAATTGAACACTTTCAACTTCTTCTTCATCCGATGGAAGTTTGTCTGATAGCTCAGCTTTAACTTAAAAGTAAACTTTGGTTGGAATCTCATCCTGTCGCAAAAACTTAAGAGTGTCAGTTTTTTTTAGACTTGAACAGTGTTAAGTAAAATTTTACTTTCAACCCTTTATATAGGTTATCCCAAAGTATAAAAGGTAGGAAAACAATTTTACTGTACCACTCATTGAAATTCCAAAATCAATTATCCTAGTTAATTGGATTTCACCATAATGCTTATCAACTCTTCTGGAACATTATCAAATACCCTTGAAGTTTCTTGAAAGTTTCCCCTTTCTTTAAAGTTCCTTAAAATTGGTGTTAAGGAAATTTTAAAAAATTCATTAACCTTATAAATATATCAAACTTTTAAGAACACCACAACATCATCATTATTTAAGGGATTTACAAATATTTATGTAAAGATATTATATCTCTATCAAACATAAGTTCTTCTAATGAATCCTTTAGAAACTCCTATATCTGGTGTCATGTTTTTCTAGTGAATTCTTTAGAAACATTTTTCTTGGTTACTAAACTTAAATTCATCACTTTTCTTCATCCGAATAAATCTATCTGATCATCCTTCCGTAGCTCAAACTTTTCTCAAAATAACTATCTATGAAAAGCCTATTCGATGACATTGGAAATGTTCATCTTATGTTCATTCATATGATGGATATAATACTAATAGAAGTTCATCCAATTACCTTCCTTTAGTAACACATTTCATAACTTCACAACTTTAAACTTCATACAACCTTTTTCAATAAAAACTTCTTGTCTCGATTAAAACTTCATAAAAACTCTATTTTTGGAAATTCCATCTACCACTATCCATTTCTCTCGACCCATTGAAGATGGTTGAATAAATTATTGTAAACTCTAGAGAATTCAGTCTCATTAAAATTTCTCTATCTAGTTCCCCACTTAAAATTATTATGTCATATTATATCAACTCAGATTTTGAGTTCTCCCTTTTTGTGTTTGCATAAATAAAAAATCAAAAACTAACTTCTCAAAATTGGGATTTTTCCCATTTTCACTTCATTCATAAGAGATTATATTTTTTTTCCTTTTTACACTTCTATGTACAAAACTAATAATCTTTGAATTATTTCAATTATTTGTTCAGAAAGTCAATCTGGTAGATCTTCGTTCAGTGTCTCAAACTTCCCCTTTGTTCAAATGTATACAAACTCAGCAATGCATTCTTCTCACAAATGTTCATCTGATTTATTCAACCCTAATTTTAAAAAATGTTCATCCAGTAACATTGTGAAAAAATTGTACAAACACTATATCCAGAAATATCAAAATCTACTTTTATAATCCACCTTTTACATTTCTCACTTTTTACAAATGTATAAAAACTTTTCTTAGATCATGAAAAACTTCATGATGTTAGGAACTTTGAAGAACAAATTGGAATCGTCTGATTTGGTTAAGGAACTTTCTTATACTCCTCCATAAGTAAAGTTCCTGCAAATTCCTTAAGAAACTTCCTTAAAGAAATTTCTTAACTTCCTTAAGAAACTTTCTCTTTAAATATATATTGATATATTTACTAAAAATGCAACCAAACACACTTGGTCCTAACACTTTCATGCTTATCTGATTTCAAGGAAGAGCGATAATTATATTCACATGTATCATTAAAAATTCACTTAAATTTATCATCTTTACATTGTTTACACAATTTCAGAATATTAATCATGCAAATTAATAACAATATACACAACAATCAATCATTCTATCTTACAAGTATCAAGAAGCATCCATCAAATGAAGAAAAAACCACATGCATTTCATATTTATTATCTTATTAGTATCAGAGTATTATATTTTTCAGGGTTAATATAAAACAACTATCCATTGAAGTTAAATCATGATAATCCAACACCAACATGTAAATAAAGAGAGGTAACAAATCCCCTACCTTTATACAAAGCTTTCAACATTCTCTAAGCAAGAATGGAAGAAAAGTCATTGATGTCCAATCTCTCCCATGAGGAACCCGTGATCCCTAAGGTTATCATCCACATAAAAATACTCTATAAATAATTGATAAAACTAAAAAAAATCAAAGCAAACAAACTACTATGGTATGGAAATAGAGAACATGAGATATTAGAACCAATAAAGAAGAATAAAATCACCTCAGATCCCTCACAAATTGATATCTTGAAGTCGGGGTCTAAAGATAAGAAAAACGGGGATTAAAGGTCTCTAAAGATCCCCTCTTATCACATGATGTTCAAATGAATATGGATAAAATATGAGGAAATTGAAGTTATTCCTGAATTTATATGGGCTATATAAAATATAAGACCATGATAAAACACCCCTAACCATATCAAAATGGTTAGGTATTCACCCAAACTACATCGTAGTAAGGGTGCCCACACCATCATGGTATCGATAAAGACTCCCTTTAGAATCCATAGTGAAAATACATAAATGTCTCCCCATTTACAAAACTTGGTAAAACCTGGTCCTATAAACTAGAGTAAGGACTATGATATATTTGAGATGCCATATCATAAGGGTCCTTAATCCAGCAAATCCAATAAATTTGATTCTCCAGACCCACAAAACAACCCTCACCTTATGTTGCAATTCCACTTTATAAAGAAAAGACAA
Source organism: Viscum album (assembly GCA_963277665.1). NCBI lineage: Eukaryota > Viridiplantae > Streptophyta > Magnoliopsida > Santalales > Viscaceae > Viscum > Viscum album. Next base: position 1,825,149,963 of record OY728127.1, read on the forward strand.
CAAATTAATTCCAAATATCCATGTCGCAGCCCAAAGACCATGACACAACAACCCTTTGGGTGGTGGAGATAATAAGATTTACCCCTCAAGATCCACAACACAACCCAAAGCACCATGCCACAACTAAACCTAAAAGAACAAAGACACCAAATCCTTCATCCCGAGACTCCATGCTATAGGGGCCTATCTATGTAATAAGATCCATGTTCGAGACTAAACCACACCACATACAAGACAATCATGTCACAATCCTCCTTATATAGTTGAAATTTTAGCTCAATGGCACTTATACTCATCTATCCTTTCTCGAACACCTCCAATCACCTGAAAACACAAAGGAAGATCTCATGAAAAATCAGGCCCTTACATGACCAATGCTATATTGACATTGTTCCATGCCCAAAGATCACTCGATTCCATATAAAAAGGTATTTTATAGGCATGCATAAAATTTATATGATACATCTTGTGGTGGACATGTTTGTATAAAGATATGAGTATGCTTGATGAAGATCCCACCACACCCTTTAGTATCTTGAGTAGGATTAATGCTTTTATAGGGGCCTATATTTTCTTAAATTTATGGAATATAGATTTTATATTTGTTATCAATGCTATTAAGCCTTGTAGGGTCACACAGTTAATTATTTGGATAAGGATTAAGTTTTTATAAAAAATTTTGTTCCAAAATGAAGAGAGTTCAATTAAACTATATCCAAAAAGAGTTTTGGATGGATTCATAAAGAGTTGTGAAGTTTTTCATTAAGTTATTATAATATTTAATTGAAATTGGTAGATTATTGGATATTCACTTAAATATTGGTCAGTAATATTGTAATACTGACCTAGATCATAGGCTATTATATACATGATTTGGATATCATAGAATACAACTTTCATACATCATAAAAGAATCTAGGCAGCTTTTATTTCATGTATCGTATAGTATGACAGGCATACGATTTCATGGATATGATGCATTCACCCTTAAATCCTCTCATGTGGTTTCATTCGATACTATTCCAATATGAATGGATTATTATGGGTTTACATACATTCATTGAATGAGTTCAATACATTCATCAATGAGATTTAATTCATGGGTGGAATTTGATGACACCTCAAAAAACTAACACATTCTATATTTAAGGAGGACCATAAAGGAGGATTACAAAAGGTAATGGGTTCCCTCATATATTAGTGTGGTTATTTTTTTGGACGTGATCATCAGGTTCTAGCAAAGATTTCTGAAGCTCTCTTCTCTTATAGCCTTGTTTATCACTCCCCAGTGAAAGAGCTAGCACCCCTTTGAGAATATAGGAATCTTATAGTTGTGAAATGGGATTCAAAGTTTGGTTTAACGCCTCTAAGATAGGAATAATTGGTTTAATTCTTCATGATCATCATTAATCACACTCTACTAAAGATGGAAGTTTCTACTTGTGTGTTATAGGTATATTGATATTCATTTACTTTTGAACATTTGATTCTTAAAGATAGATAGAGCTTGTTTATTGGGTTCTTCCACTACCAATTATCATAATATAATCCCCGAAAACCCATAAATATGTATTAAATAGGTGAGGTTTCACACTCCTCACTGTTATGATTGTTGTGAGAATCCATTTCGATAGAGCATTGATTCATCAGAAAGGCGTAACTTCTAATGCTTTATTATTCCACCAGATGTAGAGGCGATATTTTTATAGAACTAAATGTTTGTAACATAGTGTCATTGATAGTGGTTCAAGCATAAAAAGATGTAGATGTTTAATCTATAGGATGAGGTCTTCTAAAAAACTATCACGAGTGGGCACTGATGTTGAGGAGGCACAAAGGCATTCCTTAGAGTCACCAGAAGTAGGAAATGTTCATTGGGTTATCCAGTTGAGGTGAAGGTCATCCTTAGTCGAGTGATTTGACAACCAAAAAGATCATAACTATGAGGCATTCCCTCCATAAAAATCATTTGGTAATGGAACTAGTATTATTATACAATAACTACCATATATATTGTGTTGGGGTCACTTGTGTTGGTGCGTGATTGATGCGAGTTAATTAATCTAAAGATTTTGTGAGCCTGTGTTTTGGAATTATATTTACATTGTAATATCTCTTTTTTATGTCTAAATTGAAGTTGTTGTTTCCTATGGATTAATACTTTATTAGAACTATGTTATTTCCTTATATTACTTAGTTTTGTTTATTTTTTTTCATTTCATTGCATGTTCCACATTGAGTGTCCACTATGAGTGTCTCTTCAAAGTTCCAAAGGGTGTGAGGTCAAGGTGTGTGGATTCTTGATGCCAAATACATGGTCTAGTGGTGCTGGTATCTTTTGGTCCTTCTAGTGTCCTTGTTCCATGCTTGGGGATCATAGGCTGGGTAGATCCTAAGGTATTGATTCTAGTATAATAAGTGGTATCAAAGATTGGTTTTGAATTATGAAGGTCCACTCTGACCATGGTTTCTAGAAAGTTTGAGGTACTTTCTCTTTACCCTCTTTAAATTCATTAGGATTTTTTAGTTTTTGGAAGATGTTATCGGAAGAGAGAAATTTGAGGCTGGAAACATTTTATGGAATGAACTTTGGATTTCAGAAGATATAAGAAGAAGACTATTTGTTCCAAAAGGATCTTGATTTGTCATTTATTGAGAAGAATTTGGAACAAAATAGATAAGGAATGGGAAATATTTGACAAGAAGAAACCTAGAGTTATTCAAATGATGTTGGATATGAACATGGCCTTCAACATCCATGGTATTGGAACAACTGTATAGTTGATGGCCAGGATTGAAAATATGTATGAGAAGCCATCTATAATGAAAACAATGTTCATGTTGTGAAGACTCTTCAACATGAGGATATAACACACCATAACTTAAACAACCTATAATTATATGTTTAATAACATAGATTTTATATTCTTACATTAACATGATATTTTAGGTTTAGAGTTTTATAGAATTAGTAAAAAAAATTACATAACAAATTGGATATTTCTACATATTGTACATTTTTTTTCACAAAATGGGTTCTTAAATTTACATCATTGTTTCATTTAAGATAATTTTACTTATTTTAATACGAGTCACCATAGTGTAAATATTGGACTTGTTATAGTTCTTACACATCCTTAGATCCTATGAAAAACATTTAAAAATATTGTATGATCACAAAAATCTTAGTAAGGGATATAAAAATAAAGGAAACCTATTAGTTCGGTGAAAAACATGAAATCTCCTAAATTTTTTTTCCTTTTTCATAATAAAATTTGAGCATGTAAATAAATCAGAACCACATGTGGAAATCAACATTTTTCTAAAATAAGATATTTAAAATTCACAACAAGAATAAAAAAACCATAAAATCATTTTGAGGCATCATATTAAAACTTTTTTTAAACTCATTCATAAAACCTTTTCAATAGGATTAACCTAATCATTTATCTCTAACATTTTGTTTTTGAAGACTAAATCATTACCCAATGCATTAGAGAGAGATATTCCAGGTGAATTCATCATAATATATAATAAAAATGTATTGTTTTTTGAAAAAAAAATTATAGGATTTCAATTTTTCATCATAAAACTATTGAACACCCATTTGAACCCATAATCAAAACACTTTCTATTATCACATAAAAATAAGGACAAATATCCATTTCTTTTGAGAGATCATAAAAAAAATAAAAATCCTAAAAGAATGGGAATATGAAATTATTTGAAAAACCATGAAAATTTATAGAGGAATATTGATAATTAATAATTAATATTATTTTAGGAAAATATTTTCAGGCAGTAAATGTAAAAAAACATTCTTTTGAACTTTGGTAAAAAGAATCAAAAGTGACCTGTACGGAAAATGTTTAAAAGATTCCTTTTTAAAACCATTTTAAAAAGTAAAAGATAGTTGAAAATGAATCTAAAAAATAATTGGAGTATAAATAATAACGTTATTTAAACATTTTTAAGAACATGGATATGAAATATAAAGATTTTAAAAGGGAATTGTTAAAACAAGGTTTTAAAGAAAAATCGCTAACCACGAGTCTCGTCTTTCTTCGTATGTTCTCTTACCCATAAATAATAAAATTATATTATTTATTTATTTTATTAAGAACATTTTTCATTCTTATATAATTATCATTATTCATTTTATTTCATTTATTACATATTTTATTTAATTTATTACCATATTTTATTTAGTTACCAAATCAGTTAAGTTTGTGTTGGACGTTTTAAGGTTTTTTGGTCTAAAATAGCTCTAGTGTGTTGATCATGGTAAAAAGGGTTCATGATACCATAATATCCAAAATATTAAAAATGTTATAATTATCATGTTTTTATAATAAATATACTTTTAGAACCATCCATGCAATACAACCATGAAAAATTAAATACATCGTTACATGGAGGCGGTAGTCTATACGTACACATGAGCGACGTTTCCATTTTTCTAATGGATAAAAATGAAATAAATTAGATAAATAATTACATTTAAATAATAATATTATTACTATAAAAATAATATTTATTCATTAAATTAATCCTTATGACCAACCATGTGAGATGATAATGAAAAACAAAATGCATCGTTTCATGAAGGTGGTAGTCCGCACAAACGCACTTGTGACGTTTCTATATTTCAATGGATGGGAGGGAACAAAGTTAGATGATATATTATATTTAAATAATAATAATTATTTCATAAATATAATATATATTCATTAATTCCATATTTATAACCATTCGTGTGATATGGTGATGAAAAACAAAACATATTGCTTCATGGAGGTGGTACTCCACACGTACGCACGAGCGACTATTTCATTCCCCGTATGATGGAAAGGAGGTATAAAAAAGTTGTTACATAATAATAATAACATTTAATTATAGTAAATATACTTATGTAATTATATTATAATGGTTATAATATATTTTAAATAGATAGAAGAAGAAATAAACTTGAAAGAATTCGGTTAATACTTATACCTCCTCCTTGGATATCTTCCTTTGGATTACACCTTAAACCTTTTAGGATTGGTATTTTGGTGAGATTAGGGCCTCTAGGATTTTGTTATGAGAGTTTATTAGTTATTTTGGTAGATATTTTTTGATTTATAGTACTTAAAGTGTGTGGACAAGTGAGAATATAAGGTATCCTTTTATAAGTGAGAGGAGTGACACCCTCAAAAATATTAAGAACTTTAAAATATAATAAATGTCTTTATCATGGAAAGTGGATAAAATTTAGTATAATTTAAAATATAGGATAATATATGGTTTAAATACACTCAAAAATTATATTTATAATAGTTTTAGTGATATTTGAAACCATATCTCTTAGTTTAACCCCCCTCTTTAACTTTTTTAACATTTACCATGGTGAAAAACTTTTACCGTGATAATTATTCATTATGAATAAAAATAAAATTGAAATCATTACAAAATTTTAGCATGATTATTAAAAATATGGAATCAATTTTCTAAGATTCAATTTCCATAATTGGTAAAAATTACTTTTAATATAAGTTCACAAAACATAATTAAAAATCATTTTTATAAAAATATTTTTTTAACTATAAAAATGATTTTACACAAAAATAAAGTATAATTTTGATTATAATAGAATTAATTGGATTATGTTAAATAAAATTAGACTTATTTTACATTCAAATAAAACTTAAACCAAAATTAACTTTGTGAAAAATTTATTAAAAGAGAAGAACCAAAAATAATTTTTATATGAATAAAATTATTACTTAGATTTCCAAAATGTAAAACATTGATTTTTAAGATCAAAATTATATTTATAAATGCATTATATTACTTATTAAATATATATTAGTTCTATTAAAAAGGTTTTATAAACTTAAAATTCATTCTTATATCTTGATAACATTATAAAAATGATAATATTTGCAAAATCAGCATTATTCACTATTCACACAAAAATCAACAATTTTAAAAAAATACCAAAAAATTATCTTAATATTATTTTGACATGTTTATGTAAAAATAAATTCAATTTTATCAATTTAAAATTTTAAAATTTTAAAATTTTGGAATTTAACATTGAAAAAAAACCATGTAATACATGGAAAATAATTTAGTTAAATAAAACTATTCCCTTTTCGATTGAAAATTTATGTAAAATTATTTATAAAACTATGATGAATATGAATCCATAAAATGAATACTTATAAATCATAAAATTGATTTATTTTTAGGATTATCTAGGTTGTCACATTCTTCCCCCTAAAATAAATTGCATCGTCGCAATTTTATTCATTACTTAAACAAGTGAAGATATTTTTTACTCATAGCATTTTTAGATTTTCATGTTGATTCTTCAATCATATGGTTCTTTCATAAAACCTTAACTAATTGAGTTACCTTATTTTTCAAAATATTCTCTTTTTGATCGAGAATTTGAACTAGATTTTCTCATAAAAGAGATTGTCTTTTAACTATATCACTTTAGGGATCAAAACTTGAGATGCATCAGGTACATATTTCTTTAAAAATGAAACATTAAATACATAATGTACCTAATATAAACTAATAGGTAAGGCTACTAGGTAAGAAACTAATCCCACTTTCTCCAAAATTTCATATGGACCAATATACCATGTACTTAGCTTTCCTTTCCCACCAAAATGCATAATGCCTTTCCAAGGAGATAATGTAAGACAAACATGATCTCTATCTAAAATGAAATACCTATCTTCCATTTATTTTCAAAACTCTTAAATCTTATTTGATATTACCTTATCTGGTGTTGATTCATATTTACATTCTCAACCATCTCTTTTACTAATTTTTGTCCCAATAATGTTATCTCATGGACTTCATCTCAATATACTAGAGTTCAAAATTGATTTTCATATAATGTTTCAAGAGGTTCCATCTATATACTAGAATGAAAATAGTTTTTATAACAAAATTACACTAAATAAAAATGTTGATCATAACTTTCCTAATAATTAAAAGAGAAAGTCCAAAACATATCTTCCAAATTCTGAATTGTTCACTCCAACTATCCATGAAATCAAGGATGAAAATATATATTGAAATTTAATTCAGTACCCAACAACTTCTTAAGTACTTTCTAAAAATTGGATCTAAATCTAGGATCACAGTCACATAAAATAGAGAGAGGGACTCCATGCAACCTGACTATCTCTTTAACATAAAGTCTAGCAAGCTGATATAAAGATATAGTATATCGAATAAGAAGAAAATTTACAGATTTATTCAAATGATCAATAATAACTCAAATCACATTATTACCTCGAGATGTATTTGGTAATATCATTATGAAATCCATGTATATATTCTATCATTTCCATTCAAGAACTAGAAACCACTGAATCATCTCCTTCAGTAGTTTTCATTTAGCTTTAACCTGTTAACAAGTCAAACATTTCATGGTAAAATTAGTAATATATTTCTCCATTCATTCCCATAAAAAATATTCCCAAAGGTCTTCGTACATCTTAGTACTATTAGGATGAACACAAAAATAGAGATTTTTGAGCCTCATTTAATAATTCATTCTTAAAATGAAAATAATTTGGTACACGTAACATTTTTCTAAACCCTATAACACCTTCCTTATCAAAATTAAATTCACGCACCTTACTATTCTTAACCAATTATATATTTTCTTGCAAGATATGAACTTCCTTCCGAGAATAATTAATTCCTTTTGAAAACAATGAATACACTGATACCTAAACCAAAAGAGAAGGAGTTTGTATATATACAACTTCTAGTCCAACATCCAGTAAATAATTAACTAATGGATCATGTTTCAAACAAAAAATAGTTAATGGTGCATTATCTTTTCAAATCAAGGCATCAAATTTCTTGTTTGCTTATTAGTTTTAACTATCTTCTTTTCCTCATGTTAAACTCTTTTTGAGTGAATATATGATTCAAAATTTTATGATCAATATATATTTTACATTTATCCCCATATAGAACACGTCTCTAAATTTTTAAAGGAAAAACTACTACAATCAGCTCAAGATCATGCGTAGGATAATTATTCTCATTGATTTTCAATTATAATGATGCATATATAATTACAAAATTTTCTTTAATAAAAACACACCCAAGGTATTTTAATAAAGCATCAATATAAATGATAAATCCCTTGTTTATTGATGGAAAATCTAACACCAGAGCATTAAAAAAATCTTCTTTTTAATTATTGAAAACATTCATCGCATTATTTCATGCAAATGAATTTAACTCCCTTTCAATTTAACTTGGTAGTGGTCTTGATAATAGAGAAATTGTTTCAATAAACCATTGGTGGTAACCTGCTAATCCAATAAAACCTTAAATATCAGTGAAATTTTTCGGACTTTTACACTCTTCCACCACTTTAGTGTTAGAAAGATAAACAATTATGCCATCTTTAGAAACAATACTCCCAAGGAAAGAAATCCTCTCTAACCAAAATTAAAATTTGATGAATTTTATATACAACTTCTTTTATTTTAAGGCCTATAAAAAATTATTACATGTTTCTCATGATTTTCATAATTTTTAAAATATATTATAATTCTATTAATGAATACAATAACAATTATATCAAGGAAATCATGAAAAAATCTATTCATAAGATCTATAAATAGAGTGGGGGCATTTTTTAACCTGAAAGGAATAACTAAAAAATAATAATGTCCATACCTAGTGTGAATTGATGTCCTCATAATTTCTTATTCCTCCACTTTCAACTAATGGTATCCAAATCTGAGGTTAATCTTGGAAAAATACTAAGCACCCTAGATCTAATCAAACAAGTCATTGATATGAGGAAAAAAATAATTGGTCTTAATAATAATGTTATTTAGTGCACTGTAATAAATGAAAATTTACATGAAACCACCCTTCTTTTTAACAAATAAAATAGGGGCACCCTAAGGTGAAGTTCTATGGTAGATGAGACCCTTATCAAGTAACTCTTGTAACTTCTTTTTCAAACCCATTAGCTCCACTGGAGTCATTTGATAAGGTGGTTTTGAAATTGTCTTAGCATCAGTAAATTAGTTAATAATAAACTCAAATTCTTGACTAGGAACAACACAAATAAGATAATTAAGATATATATCCAAAAATTCATTTAATACAGGCACATCACTAAATTGAATAATTCACTTCTTTTAAATGACACGTGATAAATAACATTCACCCCATATTTAATTAATTTCTCTGCTTCTTGTTATATTATCACAAGTATGAACTCGTTTATAGAAAAAAAAACATTACAACAAATGATAATATGAAGATTCCTATAATTTTTTGTTAATTTAATACTCCCCCATGGGTTTTTACCAAAATTACTATCTCCATTTAATAAGGTGATATTTCCATTTTACTTCCAAATTTTATAAAAATGAATGTTTAGATTCCAAATCAAACAAGACATTAACATAATTTGAGTAAACATGTAATGTACCTTTCATGACTTCATTTGAGGTACCAACATCTTCCATATCCATAAAAAAATAATTTTTCACATCTTTATACTTTTTATCCTGATGATTCCCACCTTGAGTAACTAACTTTGGACATGTGTTTTCATAATGACCCAACTAATTGCAATTAAAACATCTCACTATTGACTGATTATCTATTTTATCATTTCTAGTCTGATCAAAGCTCTTTTATTTTCAATAAATAGACACATGAATAAAATTACCACATCGGTAACAATTTTCTAATCCATTTAATAATTCCTTAAAATTTATTTTACCACATTTGGAACATGTTGGAGGCTTACCTCCATATTTCATTATTGAATTATTCTCCATTTCTTACCACATTGACCACTTCATATTCTTATTTTCAAGAGGTATATAAGTGTCAACAAAAATTATCTCAACTTTCTCAGTACATCTAACAACTTCCTCATAAATTTTAAATTCATGAGTGATCAAAGATCTTCATAAACTTGGTTTTAGACCTATATAAAATCTATCAATTTTAATTTCATGGTCTATAATGAAATTTAGTGCATAACTAGATAGTCTAGTAAAATTTTCTTCATAAGCGGTGACTAAGTTCTATTATCTTTGACTCAATTATAGAAATTTACTTCCCATTCTATGTTGAAGAACATTTGGGAAATATTTCTCAAGAAAAATATCATTTAAGATCATCCACTCCATTGTATCAATTTCATTTTCTCCTTTACATTCTTAATTAAATACCACCACTAGTTTGATTCACCTTAAAAATGGTAAATAAATAGAGTTACCTTATTATTATTTAAACATCGTAAAACTTCAAATATCTTCTCCAATGAATTTATTCATCCTCCATATTTCACTGGTTCTGAAGATCCACCAAATATCATAGTGTTTTATTTCATGAAATGCTCTACTTTCGATATATTCCTCTACATACAATTTGGTTTATCTCTTACATGTGTTACACCATTTATCTCCTATGTTAATTGAGTTAACATAGCCACAAACGGCTTAGTTAAAACTCCAACTATTTTAGGTTTACTGTTTGGAATGATATTATCCTCTCAATTTCTTCATACCACAATCGCCATGTTTCCTCTACAGAAAATCATTCTAAATAGACATGGATTAAATGAATAAACTTGGAAATCTTAAAAATATATCTCATTATAATCTAACCATAAATTATAATATCTTAAAAGTGTCTTAGCATCATCATAAACTCTAAAGTAATCTACTCTTGCTCTAATACCATCTGTTATACCTCGTAACTTAAACAACCTATAATTATTATTTTATTAGAAAGGATTTAATATTCTCACATTCCCATGATCTTTTAGGTTTATATTTTTAGATAATTAGGAAAAATATTACATAAAAAGGTGGAAACTTCCATGCAATGTACAGTTTTTCCATAAAACCATGTTCTTAAATTTACACCCCTATTTCATTCAAGGAAATTTTCATTCTTTTAAGACAAGTCATCAAAACATAAATATTGACCTTGCTATAGTTTCTACACAACCTTATATATTTTTAAAAAAATTAAAATGTGTAATGATCACAAAAAGTTCATTGAGGTATATAAAAATAAATGAATCCTTTCAGCCCATTGAAAAAGATTAAAACCCATAAAAATGTTTACCTTTTTCACAATAAACTTTGAGAATATAAATAAATCATAACCACATGTGAAAATCAACCTTTTCTGGAAGAAAACATTTAAAATCCATAGAAATCACAAAAACCATAAAGGAGTCTTGAGGTATCATATTCAAATCCATGTTTAACTCATTCATGTAACCCTTTCAATAGGAGTAACCCAATTAGTTATCTCCAATATTTTGTCTTTGAAGAATAAACCATTACCCAATGCATTGGATAGCTATATCATGGGTTCACCCATAATCATTTATAATGACCAAGTACCATATCATGAACAAAACATTTATAAGATTTCACTTTTTCATCATAAAATCCTTAAAAAAATCATTTGAACCCATAAATAAATCACCTTCCATTTTTGCATAAAAAATTGGAGAAATATCCTTTTCCTTTGAGAACTCTTTAAAAATGAAAAATTCCCAGAAGAATGAGAATATGATATTATTTTAAAAATCATGAAACCTTGTAGAGGAATCCTAATAATGAATAATGGAAATGACTTTGAGAAAATGTGTTCTTGTGTTAAATGTTAAAAAACATCATTTTTCACTTTGGTAAAAAGAATTAAAAGTGACCTGTATAGAAAACATTAAAAAGATTTCTTTTTAAAACCTTTTTAAAAAGTCAATGATGGTTTAAAATGACTTTAAAAAGTCATTGGATTTTATATAAGAACATTATTGAAACATTTTTAAGAACATGGATATGAAAGAGACATATTTTAAATGGAAAATTGTAAAACAAGGATTTAAATAAAAATCTATTACCTCAAGTCACATCTTACTTTGTACATTTTCTAAATCCTAAATAATAAAGTTATATTAAATATTTAATTTATTAATAACCTTTTTCATGTTCATTCCATTATAATTATTCCTTTTTTTCATTTATTACCATGTTTTATTTAGTTACTAAATCAGTTAAGTTTACATATGACGTTTTAAGGCCGTTCAGTCCAAAACATCTTCAGTGTGTTTACAGTAGGAAAAAGGGTGCATGGTTCCATTATCTCCATAACCTTAAAATGTTATAATTATAATTTTTTACATTAAATATACTTTTATAATAATCTATTGAAGGTTTCCATGAAAAATTATATACATTGTTTCATGGTGGTGGTAGTTCGTACATACACATGAGCGGTGTTTTCATTTTTCTAATGGATGAAAAAAAAATAAAGTAGATAAAGGTTTAATTTTAAAGAATAATAATAATATTATAATCATAATATTTATTCATTAAATCCATCATTGTGACTATCCATATGAGATGGTAATGAAATACAAAATGCATCGTTTCATGGAGGTGGTAGTCCACACGTACGCATGAGTGACATTTCTATTTTCCAATAGATGGGAGAGTAAGGAGGAAAATAATATATTATATATGTATGATCATAATAATTTCATATATATCATATATATTCATTAATTTTATCTTTTTAACTATCAATTTTGAGGTGGTTATGAAAAACAAAATACATCGCTTGGTGGAGGTGGTACTCCACACATATGCACGAGTGACGTTTTCATTTCCCATAGGATATAAAGGAGGTAGAAAATAGTGGTTCAATAAGCATAATAAAATTTTAACATAGTGAAGATATTTATTTAATTATACTATTATGGTTAGAATATATTTTAAATATGTGGAAGAAGAAATAAACTTGAAATAATTCGGTTATGACTTATACCACCTCCTTAGATATCTTCCTTTGGCTTACACCTTCATCTTTCTAAGATTTGTCTTTTTGTAATACTAGGACCTCTATAACGTGGGTATTAGAGCTGAGAAGGTATTTGTGAAGATATTTTTTGATATATAGTGATCAAATTGTGTGTAAAAGTTAGGATATTTGGTTCCCTTTTATAAGTGAGATGAGTGACACCCTTGTAAATATTAAGAACATTAAAATATAATAAATGTATTTCTCATGAAAAGTGGATCATATTTAGTCAAATTTAAAATTTAGGATAATTTAATGCCTAAATAAATACAAAAAAAAATCATATTTAGGTAATTTTTATAGATATGTGAAACATTATCTCTTAGTTTAACCCTCTCTCCTTAACCTTTTTAACCTTTACCATGATGACAAACTTTTACCATGGTAAATATTCATTATGACTAAAAATGAAATTGAAATAATTGCTAAATTTTAACATGTTGATTCAAAATATGGAATTTATTTTCTAAAATTAAATTTTTATAAGTGGTAGAATTACTTGTAATATATGTTCACAAAGCACAATGAAAAACTATTTTTAGAAAAATACATTTTTAAGCATAAAAATGATTTTACACCAAAAATAAAGTATAATGTTGGTTCCCATGGAATTAATTTATTGTGTTAAATAAAAGGAGTCTTATTTTTATTTCAAACCAAACCAAAACTAAATGGAACTTTTTGAAAACCCAATTAAAAGAGAAGAACTAAAAATAAATTTTTGGATAAAAATATTACTTAGATTTTCAAAATGTCTAACATAGATTTCTAAGCTCAACATTATATTTTTAAATGTATTATATTACTTATTAAATATATATTTTGTCTATAAAAAACGTTTCATATAATTACAACTCATTTTTATATCATGATAATATCATAAAAATTACACTATTTGAAAAATCGTTATTTTCACTATTCACTCAAAAATAAACTATTTAACAATTCATCTTAAGTATATTTTTAAATGTTGATGTAAAATATGAAGTCCATTTTATAAATTTAAAATTATAAAATTATGAAATTTAACTTTTAAATAAAACCATATAATATACGAAAAAATAATTTAGTTAAATATAACTATTCCTTTTTCGATTGAAAAGTTATGTAAAATTATTTATAAAACTATGAAGAATATGAATATATAAAATGAATATATATAAATAATAAAATTTATTTATTTCTAGAATTACATGGGTTGTTATATAGGATTTCATAAGTATGGTTTACAACCGATAATCTGAATGAATTCAACATGACCCAGAGTTAGTTGGAGTCAGTTAGAGTGATGTTTATTGAAGGTGTGTGGAAATTGATTATCTTATCATCACTTTTAGAATAATGGGACATGATGGGGGCTTATGTGAGTAATTATAGCAGAATAAATGAATTTTTATTTTAGGAGATCTGTAATCTGATCTTGAATGAAGAGATTTGGAGGAAGTAGGTCTCATCAACTTTTGAAAGTGAATTCAATTTCTCAAAAGATAGGGGTTTCTTCACCCAAAGGATCCAGAAGAAAATTAGAGGAAATAGAAGGGAGAAATTCCATGGGAATACAACTAGTAATTATGACTCTGCATGTTAACACTATGGAAAAAAGGGATATCTATGGAAGTATTTTCAAAATAGACATGTAAATTCCAAAAATTTTGCTTCTGAATCATCTGAAAACTTCATAGTTGAAAGGGATAATGGAACTTTGGTTCTAAGTTCCATGAGTTCATTGGGTTCATGGATTTATGACTTTTTAGCTTCATTCCACTCAACTTATGATAGTGGATGCATACACAATTATGTGTTTGGAAGCCTTTGCAAGGTTCACCTTGTAGATGGAGTGTCACTTGTGGTAGTTGGTAAAGGAGATGCAAGCATGAAAATGAAAAACAGATTTCTTCTACCTTTTCAAGGCATTTATAATATCCCAATATGAAATAAAAAAACTTATTTCTATTTTTTATCTTTATGATGTGGGGTTTTTCATCATGTTTGCGGATGGTGTGTGGAAGATCACATGAGGTTCCACGTTAATGGCGTGTAGTGTGAAAGATAGAGAGTTGTACCTGGTCGGTGTACAGAAGGGTATCATTCATGCTAGAAAAACAAATTCCATAAAATCTTATAGATCAAAAAAGTTGTGGAATAACTTTCTTAGTCACATTGGTGAGAATGGTCTAATGACCCTGACTATGGGAGGATTGTTGAAGCTTGACCACATGGATATTGACACATGCAAGGGTTGAATCTAAAGGAAGCAGGGAGAGGTATCATTTAATTTGGGTGGATAGATGCTTAATAATCAAAAGAACGATCTAGTTTATATGGACATATGGGGACAAACATTGGTTTGATCTCATAGGGAACACTATATTACATTACCTTAATCGATGACTCTGCATGAAAGGTGTGGGTGTTTTTTTATCAAACACAAGTTTGAGGTCTTCCAAACTTTCATCGGTTAGAGAGCCATAGTGGAATCCAAAACTATGGTAATGATTAAATTCATCAAGTATAGTAATGAAGGTGAGTATAAAGGAAAGTATTTCTAGACATTCAATTGGATGAATGGAATCTGAATGGAGAATACTATGCCAGGGACTCTTGAGAAGAATGGTGTTTCTAAATGGATGAATCAAATGTTTAATGAGAGAGCTAGGATCAAGATATTAAGTTTCATTTTCCAGAAGGAATTTTGGGAAGAAGCTATTAATTGCGTGGCTCATCTCATGAACTGGATTCCTTTTAAACCATTGAAACAACTTCCGAAGGAACTTTTCTTTGACTAGAACTTGGACTTTTCTTTCCAAATAGCTTTTGATTGTATTGTGTATGCCCATGTTGATGTCAAGGACAGGTACATATTATAATCTAAGTCTTGAACATGTTTCCTTATAGGGTATGATGATGCACATTTTCATTTTAGACTATGGCATAATAGTCAACAGAAGGTTATTAGGTTTTGGGACATCTTATTTAATGAGAAGTTCCTTAAGAAGGATCAAAACATAATAGAAGATGCTCTTGGGAAGAAGGAACCAATTGAGAAAGAAGGGGTTGAACCGAGCATAGGACAAGTGGTTCAAAGTTGTTCAATGAGCATAGATGGTGGATTCTGATAGGAAAAACCAAGTTCAGGAACTAGGGATACAAACCAGGTTTCAGAAGTACCAAGGTCCGATGCACCGAAGTGCTTGAGGATAATGAAAGTTTAAGGTAGGGTTTCAGAATCACAATGTCTAGAAGGATCAGAACCTCTAGAGTTAAGAAAATAAACCAGAGTTGGGATACCAGTGTAGAGGTTTGATTCCTAGATGCACTTTCCACTTCTCATGAATGGTGGAGTGCCCGAAATCCCAAGTGAGGTGATAAGTCTAAGTGACTTGATGTAGTGGGAGTAAACAATGAAGGAATAATTGCATTAATTGTATATTTCTAATACATGGGAGATAAAAAAATTATTTTTGAATGAAATAAATAACTACAAAACAAATGGCTTTATCATTTGAAGGAGGAAGAGGATGGTAGAGTCCAGTATAAGGTGCGATTGGCTATAAAGTAATTCCAACAATTGAAAGAAGTGTATTTTAGTGATATTTTCTATCCTATTATGAATTAAATGACTATTTTAATATTTCTCATCCTAGTTTCCATGGATGATTTTTATCTTGAACAACTTGATGTTAAGACCATGTCCCTTTATGAATATTTGGAGGAACAAAACTACATGGAATAACTAAAAAGTATCATATTGGAATGAAATGAGGGCATAATAAAGCCTATATGGGATTCATCGGACACCAAGGTAATGTAATTAGAAGTTTTAAAACTTTATAATGGAATTAGGTTTCAACTAGAGAAATATAGATCATTATTGTTACTAAAGGTGTATGGAAATGGAAGTTTCATAATAGTTCTTATCTATGTTTATGACTTAATCTTAGTTTGATCTATAATGGAAAGGATATAAGAGTTGAAGTGTGAGGTTTTAGAGAGTTTCTAGATAAAATATCTTGGTTAAGTTATTAAAATATTGGGTATGAGGATTGGAAGAGACCTAAGTTCCAAAATAGTATTCCTTTCTTAGTCAGAGTACATCTGGAAGGTACTAGATAGATTCAGTATGAGTGATTTAAATCCTATGAGTACCCCCTTTTCTATAAGTTTAAACTTTTAAATGAGAATATACCTAAAAAAATGACGAGGAAAAGTACAGGGTAGAATTTTCATATGCATTGACTGTGAGAAGCCTGATGTATGTCATGGTGTGTACTAGATCTAATATCACTCAAGTAGTAGGTTTGGATAGAAGGTTCATGGAGAATCCAGTAAAGGATCATTGAGAGGCTATTAAGTGGATCTTTAAGCATCTAAAAGGTTTAATAGATCTTGCTATTTGTTTTGGAACAAATGATCCCTTGAAAGGGTTTGTAGATATTGAATTTAGAGGATATATTGATTCATAGAAGAGCACCACTGGATTTATGTTTACATTCAAAGGAACTATCATGGGTTGGATGTCATAACTACAACCATTAGTTTTACTATCAACCATAAAAGTTGAGTATGTTATAATAATGGAAGCAAGGAAGGATATAGTGTGGTTAAAGGGTCTATAGGAAGAAATCAGAAAGATGAAAGAGTTTGGTGTGTTATACCACAATAGTTGTAACATGATTCAATTGGATAAGAATTCATAATTTTAATCTTAGATGAAGCATATTCAACTGAAATCCCACTTCAGTAGGAAGATTGTATAGGATGGGTTTCTAGAGCTATAGAAGTTTTAAGGGAACCAAAATATGGTAGATATTCTAACTAAAGTTATAAATCAAGAAGGTTTGAAGCAATGTTGCACTTTAATGGGTCTTGGATAACTTGGATGTCTTAGGATCTCAGAATTCCTGATAGATTGGAAGAGGTGAGGTGAAGAGAATAGTTATGGATGATGGTGCTTGTGACCCTGGGGACTTTGTGGTGGAGCCTAAAAATGATTTTCAAGTGAGAGATTATTACTCTTGGTGTGAGAATTCATTTTCCAACCGAGCATTAAATCCATCAGAAATACATAACTTCTAATGATTTTCTGTTCAAATGGATTCAATGGAAGAAGTTCTTCATAACCAAATGTCAAAAACATAATGACATCGATAGCGTTTTAGGCTCTAGAAGATGTGAGTGTTGAATCTGGTGGATGAGGTCTTCTGAAAAGCTGGCATAGTAGGACGTTGATGTTGAGGAGACACAAAGGCATTCCATGGAGTATCTGGAAGTAGAAAATATTTTTTGGGTTATCTATTTAAGGCATTTATTTTCCTTTTTTGAGTGATTTGGTGACCTCAAAGATCAGATCCATGAGGACTTCCCTTTGTGAATATCATTGGTGGTGGAACTAGGATTACCAAATGATAGTTTTTATATATGTGAAGTTGGGGTCACTTGTACTAGTGTGTTATTACTATGTGATAATTAAGTTAAATCTTTTTTGATCATGTTATTTGGGAATAGATTTTCATTATAATCTATCTTGTGTACCAATAATTTGAAGTTGTTGTTTCCTCTGGACTAAGGATTTTTCCCAACCATGAAATTTCCTTGTGTTCCTTCATTTTACTTTTTTTCAATTTATTACATGTTCCTATTAGAGTGTTTGTTGTGAGTTTCTCTTCAAAGTTCTATAGGGTGTGAGACTAGGGTGTATAGGTTCTTAATTCTGGAGACGTCTTTGGATGGTGTTGGTATCTTATGATCCTTTTGATTTCCTAATTTTGCACTTAAGGATTGGAGGTTGGTTCTATCAAAAGGTAGTGATTTTTTCATAACACTAAGTTTATCTCAATTGAGGACTCAGATTCTATACTTTTAATATGAGTGGAAAAATATCATCTTAGTTGAACTCAAACTAAAGATATTATTATCAAAATATCTTGCCACCCCTGATTAATTAAGCCTCAAGGCTTGTGTAAAAAAGGTATCAAAGTATAAAGGTTCTTATGCTATGTATCATAATAACCTAAGGTAGTGGGGACCCTATATGATATATGCACCCCTATTATACCAAATACAAGGTATATAATAGTCCATGTGTATACTTCATGGGTTATCCAATGCACAAAAACACTTTTTTTTGCCACATGATCATATTTCATATCTCAATACAAGAATTGTACTCATGTTAACTTGTACATATCTTAATAACCTATAATACTCCATGAAGAATATTAGTTCTGGATAAATCAAAGTTATACTTTGAGAGGTCAATTATCATTACATTTTAGGAAATTAATTTCTATATATAAGTTTATGCAACCAACATAAAATAATGGTAAATTAGAGATTTCATTTTATATTGTATATTTTATATTCTTAAAACTATTTTAAGAATGCTTAACAAAACCCTATATAATAACTTGTATATCATATCATATATGATAGAATGTCAAATCAACCTTATGTTTACTGTACTTCCTAGGGTTTTGTTAACTCATTACATCTATATGTAATTCCTTCCACATTACTATGTGACCATCTGATAAAACCCTCCCACTAAACTCTTTTGTGAGTTACATTTATGAAGAAATAAAGTTTGAACAATGGTGATATTTAGGAATCAAATTCTTAATGTTCAACTCCTTGAACATATTCAAACTTCTTAACTCCACAACATCAAATGTTATAATGTCAAATTGTATTATTTACTTAGAAATATTTCTAAATTTAACATCATGATTCTTGGAAATATTTCTATCAAACTTTTTCCTTGAGGTCTTATGGTAATTAATGGAACAATTTATACTATTACTTATCAGTACACCCTAAACTACATTAGGATAAAGATACATTCACTTTGTTATGGTAAAAAAATATAACTCTTTATAATTTGTTTACTATCATACCCTAAAACTCTTTTATGATATTAAGTGAATTTTTACTTTTAATTTGACTAGAATAATCCTATAGGAAATAGTGATATTCACTTTCTCTTGGTAGATAAATGAAACCCTTTACATTTTTCTTTATCGTCGCATATCCTAAAATCTTTATAAATGAAACTCACCTTAGAATTTTGAGTAGACTAATCTTTTATTTTTTAAATTTGAACTTCCCTAGGTTCAAACATACACCCACTAGCCTCTTCGAATCTACATTCTTCTTATAATGTCATGCTAAGATACACAAAATCCTTTGTGTTATAAAATATCACTCATTTCCTTTTAGTGTGAATATTTAACAAATAAACCATTATTTTCATATCATATATGATATTCTATGTGTTTGAAGTATTTTTCTCTAAAATTATGAATTTATTAAAATATACCATTGAAGGGTGGTAGGAACATCTTCCCTCATATTTTAATAAACTTTTGGATAAAAAATTTATCTCGGATCAATAATTTTTATCATTACCTTCTTTTCAAAACATGTTATAGAATCCAATGGATCATAAACCATGTGTACCATATCATTCTATTCATAAAAACTCTTTGTTAAGAATTAATTTGGTATCACATACCCTTTAAAATCAAATAATTTATTTCTTTAATACTGATACCTGATGTGGACATTTCATGGAGTTTCACACACCCCTTCAAACAACCAAAACAATCTTATCCTATGGAATCATCATTCCTTTTTAATAACACTCTTATATTTCAATGAACTTAACTTGCTACTCAAAGAAACATTTTTTGACTTTCTAACTATTTTTTTTCTTCCAATTTGAACTTTTACCCACTTGTATTTTCAAAATAGCACCACAACATAAATATAAAATGCCTAGTTCATATATTTTCAACACTTTGAGAATATAGGGTAAAATTTTCTTGAACTCATTCACATTTTTAGAACATTTCCATCAATGAAAATGGAATGAATTCATTAACTATAATAAGCCTAATAAGAAATACTTATTACTCAATCATATTCAGTAACATTGATATACCCAATTGTATTGAGTATACGAGACTAAAATTATTTAGGTCATTTTGCATCTAATTCTTTTTAAACCCCAAGTGAATCATTTTATGATTCTTACAATCATCTAGATTCATCTTTTGAACAAATTTAGAACTTGGTTACTTAGAAAGGAATTGATCTAAAATATAGAATTTTCTTATACTTAATAACTCTTGTACTCTTGTTAATCCCCCCCCACACGTAGTTGGGGTGGCAGGGTGGGGAGGGGTTTGGGGTGCTGGTCACAGGTTTGAGTCCCTAGGGCATTTATTTTCAAGGTTTTCATTGTAGTGTGCTTGAACCACCATTTTGCAGTTGTAACCAAGAAAAAAAGAACTCTTATTAAAATACTAGTAATAATAGTTACTTACATGAAGATTTTATTTCATATAGGATTTATCTCAAAACTAATTTTGATGATAATAATGATATTTATCTACAAAAGAATCTTTTATAAAATGATTATCATGTTTTACTAACATTTAATAAGGACTTTTGTTAAATAGGTTCCTACTAAAATGATGATCCCTTTATAATTCATCATACTCATTAGTGGTCCAAGATCCATATTTCACAAATTAATGAATCCTTTATGACATTCATCTCACAACATAGATATTTAAGTAGTACATCATCTCAATCATATCATATATGACACTTAGATAGTTGAGCAGACAACTCTTTCTCTAATCCAAACATATGAATAAACACATCTCTATTCCTCAATTATCCTAACTCTTAGGGATTCCCAATTGAGTGCAACCCAAATTAAATAGCATCATTTGATTACGTAACTCTTAGGGTTATCCATTTCTACCATTCCTTACACAATATAATTTGTGGGAACCCTATTATGATAGAACCAACCAGGTTGAATGATCAAGATGTTGATAAGTGTTGCTTTAAAAGGAATCTAACACTTAATATTTTAAAGGGGATTTTATCTATCTATCTTATCCCATGTTATCCCCTTTATGTATGCATGCTTCTAATAATTTATTTTTAAATTCTATTCCTTCCAAAAAATCATTATGTTCAAACCATATTTATGTGTAACTCTTTACACAACCCACAATTTGTGTTACTCACCCAAAAAAAGTATCCAAATATATCTCATGAATAAGGTACCTAAACATTTCATGTAAAGCTTTATAATTATATGATATTTATAATCCCAACATGGGTAAGCCTGAAGTCATAGATAGCCAACCCCCACCTTTCTAGAACAAGGCATAAGCCTCTAGTCTAGTGGGAAATCTGACCCAAATCCACTTTACCTAGGGATATATTACTCAATATAGAATCTAAATCATCATAAATCGAATACCTAATATGTATAAACTATATTTAACAACTAAATTTATGTTAATAACTTTAATTATAAACCATAGTCAAGGTAAAAGAAAACTAAATCCATTTGCATACCTAGAATGTAAGGTAAAAGAAATCTAAATCCATTATCATACCTAGAACGGAACTACTTATATGCATATATGATAATATCTAGAAACGGTTTAATAATTAAACTAAAGCATAAAAATATTCACAAAATAAACAATTTATATCCATGAATAATAAACAAGGGAATAACTTTTAAATAAAAAATCATAAATTTAAACATGAGACAAATATTTATGAACTATTCATAAATAAAAGATAATTATAACACTTTATAATTTCAAATATTCATGTTGGGAATAAGGTTGTCACACGACCACCAAAACTAGGACCTTCAATCCACCAGAACTTCGTATATCAGAAGTTTAGCACAACAAAAATCAAACCTTTAGAACTTCCCTTCGACTAAGTGTACTGGAAGTAGTAAGTTTTCACACCCTACCAACCGCACAAAGTCAACCGCACACATAATTCAAACAAACAAACATTCAAAGAAACATAAATATAGATAAAAGAAGTACATAAAGCTGGAAAGAATATAAGATATTTAATATTCTTCAAGTAAGTTATCCTATGTGCATAGGAGAAACACTGATACTTACTTATATTACCAGAAGTATGATAATTTCAATCAACTGAACAAATAGTCAGTAATAATTCATTATAGAATATTAACAATCTATAATTTTCTTGAACTACTATGCACTTCTCTAGTACACTGTTCGTATCACTGATGCACTATATAGAATGCGCCACTTCCTTTTATAGGAATGATTAGTTGGTCATATAAGTTTTACCGCCTTCCAACTTTCTTGGAGATGCCTCCATTTGGTATGTGACTAGTGATATCCAGTAATGCCTTTGACTTCAATTAATTTCTTTAGTGAATCCTTTGAGAGACTTTATTATAGAAACTTCTTTTTTTCAAAAATTATTGACTCTTCATGATACCATCAGAAGATACAAAATTCTGATGGTCCTGCTACCTCCTTGAGAGAGTATTCTTCCACTGCCTACACACTGATTTCATCCATCATCAAATGCATGAAATTATGGTAAACAAATTTTGATGAATGTAATTTCGGTGAATTGAAACCATACTTCACATCCCAACAGTCTCCCACTTGAATAATTGTTTTAGGTAAACTTCAGAAACTCTCCAACACTTTGGAAAAACTTTATTTCTACCATCATCTTCTGCATCATACAATGTTCTCCATCCTCCTTCTATTCACCCAAGTCCTACTGAGTCACAATACTGCCTCAAAATTTATTATATTAAATTTTTAGTAAACATTTTCACCATATTTTGGTTTCTGGATATCTTTTGGAGATCTAAAAACTTGTCCTCTAACATGTTTCAGATGAAGTGGTTCTTGAGGCCAATATGATTTGTCCTTGTATAGAACACTGGATTCCAATCCAAGTGAATCACACTTTGGTTATAACATAACAAGATTTATCTTTCCCAAATCCTTCCAAGTTCTTTCAACAAATGCTTCTACCAAACCAAATCCTTCCCTGCTTATATTGTAACCACATATTCTGCATTCATTTTAATTAAACAATCCTTTGTATCTATGACATATAACCTATCATTTCTCCTTCATAGGTAAACACAAAACCATTCATGC
Source organism: Viscum album (assembly GCA_963277665.1). NCBI lineage: Eukaryota > Viridiplantae > Streptophyta > Magnoliopsida > Santalales > Viscaceae > Viscum > Viscum album. Next base: position 1,825,173,827 of record OY728127.1, read on the forward strand.
TCTTTCAGGTATCTAAGTCTCCAACAAATTTGTATCCACAAAACCTTATAATGATTATTCATCCTCAAAACATGGAGCAACTTCTTCTATTCCTTTCATGTAAAAGATAATTCACTTGAAGGCTTCCCAGTGATCCCTTCCAGGGTTTGGCATAAAGTGACTTACAAATCCCACAACAAACATAATATCCAACTAATTGAATATCATTTCATATATAAAACTTATGAAATCTAATGAAAATGGTATTTTCTCAATATAACAACTCTCTTATTCTATTTCTATTGCCTACACTTTGGATAATTTGAAGTTTCTCACATGAGGATTTGAGATAGGCTTACATATGACCATTCCAAATTTTTCCATGATCTTCCAAATGTGGTCCTTTTGGGATACCACCAAAGTTATAGATTTCATATCCATCTGCATCCTTATCCCCGTGATTTTATTAGTACGTCTAAGATCATTCATTTTGAATCTTCTGGACAACTTACACTTCAAATCCTAAATTCATGAAATCTCAGGACCCGCAAAAAAATGCCATCGATATACAAAATTAGTATAATGAATGTCTCATCACCCCACTTCTTTCAGTAACAACAATGATTTGCATTGCATATCTCGAATTCTTATTCCATCATAAATTCATCGAACTTCCAATTCTATTAATATGGTTCTTGGTTCAACCCATAAAGAATTTTATATAACTTATAAACCAAATTCTAGTTCTAATCTTCCATGAAACCTACTGGATACTTAATGTAAATTTCTTCCCCTAACTCACCACAAAGGAAGGATATTTTTACATCTATATATTCTAAGAGTAGATCCTATGATTACACCATGCTTAACACTTTCTGGATAATTGAATGTTTAACTACTGGTAAACAAATTTCTGAGAAGTCAAATCTTTCCTTTTATTGAAATCCCTTTTCCACCAATCGTGATATGAAACACTTCTTTCCATCAGTATCTTACTTCAACCAATAAACTATTTTAATCTCAAGTTCTCATTTCCCTTATGGTAAGTCAGTAATATCTTAAGTTCATTTTGATTTCAATGAAGACATTTCTTCACCCATCACTGACTTTCTTTGTTTCAAGTCACTAAGTGTTGTCGCTTCTTCGGGGTATTTAAGTTCCTCTACATTTGTTAAAAGAATAAAATCCATATCAACCCCAAACCTCTAAACCAGTCTTCTGATTCTATTCGACTTCATCAAATGAGTCGGTTGCATCGTACTTCTTATCTCTTCTCTATCTTCTAAAACACTAACTCTTGATGATCCTACATGAGATTCAATAGTTCTTGAACTTTTTAACATATCTTCCACATGTATTACCTTAAAACTTTCTTTATTTCTATCTGAATTCTATAGAACTTACCGCATTATTGTGTTCTTACTCAGATCAACTTAGACTTTGATAGTTGATTTATTTACCTCAACTTCTTTCTCCTCCATGTTTTGGTCCTTCCATAAACCTTCTCATTAAAGAGAATATCTTGGATCCTAATGATGTACAACTTATTATAATTTACCAAACCATAACCCCTCTAAAATTTCCTTCCCAACCATCAATAATGGACTCCCGTTGAAAAGGTATATTGTTGTTTCAAGTGCCTCTACACAAAATTACTTAGTCATTCATGAGTGAAACATCATTATATGATACTTATCTATAAAAATCAAATTCATTCTTTCAACCAAAAAGTTCTATTTTTTGTGTTCCAAACATTGTCTTCTCATGTCTTATCCCCTTCTTATGGAAGAAGTTTTTAAAGTTGTATTTGTTTTACTCACCACCATTATCTAAACAGATGCACTTCAACTTCCGACTAATTTCCATTTACAACATGGGTTTCCATTGAATGAAAGCCTAAAAACATCAGAATTATGCTTCAGAAAGTAAAATCATACTTTTTTAGTAGCATCATTAATGAAAGTTACAAAGTACATGGAACCATCATTAGGTTGAGTTGGGGCATGCCCCCAAACATCTGAGTGGACTAATTATAACTTCTGATCTTTGAGATTCTATCTATCTAAATTAAAATGCACCTTTCTCTATTTCACCAACACATAAATTTCACACTTTCCAATTTCCATGTGATCAAGCTTCAGTATGCTTTTAGCTATTAGAACTTCCAAAAAAATTTCACTGAGGTGACCAAGCTTGTTATTCCATATATCTAGTTCATCAGAAGTTAAATGTTTGAAAAATGCACTTCCCTCTAAAATTATAGTTAATTAAAGAGTTCCATACTTTACTCCTCATGTAACCACCCTAGATCCTTAAGTAACTCTCCATACTCCATTAGAAAAGGTGGTTCCATAGCCTGCACCATCAAGTTGTCTAACTAATATGAGATTATTTTTAAGACCTGGAATAAATATTATTTTTTGTGAACTTTAAGAATACTATATTATTTACTCAAATATTGAAATCTAATTTTCCAAAAACTTCTATATCTTCATCATACACTAGAAGAACTTTTCAAAACTTCCCAGATATATAATTGACCATGCATCCTTGTTCACTAGTTGAACAAAAGGATGCTCTAGAGTCAATCACCCAAGCTTCTACTAGAGTATTAACACTCAATGACAGGTTATAGACACTTTTTTTTTTGTATTAATAGAATTTGAACTACCAGAATTTGATGCCCTTCTAAAATTCTCCTTGTGACTTTTTCAATTCTTCTTCTTATGTCCTCTTTTCCCACAATTACAACAGGTAATACTAGGACCGACATACTTTCTTTAAATTATTTCATGAGACTTATAATCTGATAATTTCTTTTGTTATCTTCTCTGGGGTGACTATACTCATCCATCAATATTAAGAGCACTACCAGATGGTGCATGGACTTACCTATATTGAAGTTCCTCATTGAGAATCGAATTATGGACGTCCTTGAAGACAATATCTATCTTAATGCAAGATTTGTTAATAGTGGTTACCATTTCATCCCATATTTTTGAAAATGATTATAATAGTAGGATTTCCTATACATCTTCTATGAATTTCACCTTCACAGATTTAAGATTCCCTCAAATCATATTGAAGTCATTCATGTGATATGTCATTAGTCTTCCTTCTGATAACCTTAGGGCAAACAACCACCACTTCATAAACACTTTGTTAAGTTTTTTTGGATTATCATACATATCTATCAGGGATGTCATGAGTTACATTCTTTGGCAATGACATTCACACCAACCCATGTGTTTTCCTGTCCAATTGTTCCCATTTCACCTTCTCCATTTACTTCGAACACACAAAAATAAGGGAATGGTCATATCCTTTTGAATCATATGATCCTCTATCAACATTCTCCATAATCCAAAAATCATTCCATCAAACCTATCAATATGGACCTTACCTTCATCTGATGACATACCTTCCATTGATAGTAAAACTCCCATTGAAAATGAAATACTGTCAAAGCAAGAGATAACAAAACCTGAGTTGCCTCCGGTGAGTTGAGAGAATCACTAAACCACAATATTTGATACAACTAGTTGGAAAGTGGGCTACCATGTGGCCACCAGAACTAGGACCTTCTATCCATTGGAACTTCACACACTGGAATTTTAGCGCAGCAGAAATAAAACCTCCAAAACTTCCCTTTAACTAATTATACAAGAAGTAGAAAGTCACTAAACCCTACCCACCATTCAAAGTTAACCTCACACACAACTTAAACAAAATCACACACATTCAAAGAAACAGAAATACATATAACGGAAGTACATAAAGATAGAAAGAGCATAAGGGATTTAACATTCTTCAAACAAGTTGTCATGTGAGAACGACATAAACACTATTTCTTACATATATTATCATAAGTTCAAGAATTAAAATCAATCAAAAAAAGGTCAGTGAGAATTGATTAAAAAATATTAACAATATGTAATTCTCTTGAACTATTGTTCACTTCTTTGGTATATTATTTGTATAATTGATGTGTCATATAGAAAGTCCCCACTTCCTTTTATATGAATGCTCAGTCATTCGTATAACTTTCACCGCCTTCCAACTTTTATGGAGATTCCTCCATTTAGTATGTGATTGTTGATCACTGGCAATGCATTTTACTTCAATCGCTTGCTTCAACGAACCCTTCCAGAGACCTCATTCTAGACACTTCTTGTTCACCGAGCATTCTGAACTCTCCATGTTACCATCGGAGGATATGAACTTTTGATGGTCCTATTTCCACCTGGAGAGAGTGTGTTGTCGTTGTCTGCACTCTAAGTTTTTCCATCATCTGATGCTTGAAATTTCGATAAACTTAATTCTAATGAATGAACTTCCAGTGAACTAAGACCAAACTTCACGTCCCAACATTACATACATTCCATAATCTTGAATATATACACATTATATTCACTTCATAATTTGAATTCCTTCATATTATCCATTATATGAAATTATGATTTAAATATATGATATTTCATGAAATATAAACATTTAATATATCAATTTATATTATGTAAACATTTTATATAATCTAAATATTATACTTAATATTATTTAAACCTTGATCAAATTAATCACCAAACCTATTTTGATGTGGTTTAAACAATATCCCAAATAATACCCTTAATTTGAACAATTCAAATTAAGTATTATGAACAATTCATAATCTCAAAATATAAACACTTCATATTTTTGCCTTATTTTTTAATTTATACACTTTATAAATTACCCTTATGATTTCTAAATAAACATTTTATTTCTAAACCATAAGTCATTCCATATAATTTGGTAAAATATATTTTTTATATTAACATATGATATTGAGAAATATTTAATAATAAATATTTCATAAACATTAATTAATTAATTATATACTTGTTATAATTAATTAATTTATAAACACTTTATAAATTTATAAATTTCCCCAAAATATCTCTTATCATTATTTATAAGTAATTTTTAAATAAGAATATCCAATTCATAATTGAATTAAAGAAAAAAATATTTTTTTCTTTATCGATTATATTTTACAATCCAAGGGAGTCATATGATACGACTGATAGGTCGTGATCTTATGTGTTGTCAATCATATTTTATGATAGGTAGTCGTATCGTCAAATACGATAGACCAGTGACGTGCTATCAGTCATGTTTTATGATTGATAACCCGATCGTTACCTATGACATCACATATCGTATTTAATGATAGGCCTCAATATCACCTTAGCGATTCAATACTCTATTTTTTGAAACACGACGCAACACAATCATAAGATACACCACTGGGGAGTCGTACACTACGACTAACTGAGATTCACCAGATTTGCGTTGAATCGCTGCTTATGATATCTAATATTGTGTAAGTCATGAGTCAACCAACTAGAACACACTTTTGAATCGTATTTTACGATTGGATTATGGATTGTGATATGATTGCGATAATCTTAATTTTGAACATGATGTCGTAAATCTAAACATTTGGTAAGCTCTAATATAACTGTTGGGTTTCGTGGGGATCTAAAACTCATTTTACACGAAGGATAAAATCATATGAAATAAAAAAACCATACTCTTAAGCTAGCGCGTGTGATGAAAATCCTATCGCAGGACTCTTTTCAAACAAAATTTTGAACCCAAGTAAATGCAGTGAATAGTTAGACTCTGATTGTCTCCTCAGAGGAGGGTGATTTTGGTGTGTTTTTCTTGTGTTGTGTGGGTTCATTGTGTGTTGAAAACAATGTTTAATTGTGTTTGATAATTTAATTTAAAAGTTGTTTGAACTCGGTTTTTAAAGCTAGCGGCCTCACTTCAGATAATCCCCTTACTTACATGTAAATCATTATTCAAATTAAGTCTTCTACTCTCTCTCTCTCTCTAATCAGATGAAACCTCAACTGATTACCCTCTTTCAGTGATTTCAGCTTGAACATAGAAGTACAACAATCACTGCACTCCCTATCATTACCTAGCTAAGTGATTAGATACCTCCAATCACTCCTGACTCAACTCACTACCCACCATCGTAGGTAGTGAAGAAGTTCCAAGTGGCTTGTGTGTGGGAGCCAGTGAAGAAGGGAAGAATAATTTATATGCAAAGATCAATGGAAACCTCCTATTGTCTATAGTAATCAATAACTTCCACAAAAATTAAGTAGAAGTGAATTAACATTGAAAAACAGAATTCATTAACAGGGAAATTGGAAGATTCTCCTTGGCCCGACCGCTTAGGGTTTAATGTGCCATCACTGGAGAAATTATAGCAAAGGAAAAGAAAACAAAAACAACAACAGCAACATCTTAGTCAATCAATTTGTGGTAGCTTGTCAGGTTCAGTAGCGAACAATCATCTTCTTAAAGGAGTTGCAGAATGATCAGGGCTCCTTGCGCACTCCAGTAGCTTCTTCTCCCACATGAGCAGCACGTGCTCCTTCTTCTTCCCCAGGCGATCCTCGTGCCTTTGGAATCCTCCTGGTTTTTGGTGTCTAACTTGCATTTCTTCAATGGCTACCACGCGTACAGGCTGAGGGTCTAGATTCCACTAACTATCTCATATCATGAATCTTATTCTTGCTTGGAAACTATCCCACGATCTTTACCTTCTTATTTGGTTGGATGAGCGCCATATTGAAGCTCAGGAGAATTCTTGTTCGATTTGGGCTGACTAGGGAAGTGAGAGTCGATTTTAGTCATTTCCATTTATTTTGGAATTTTCTAGATTTTAATTCCCATGGTCTGAAAATGGCAAAGTCCTAAAGTCATACGCTCCGAGGGAAAAGTCATATGAAGTGGAGGAAGACTACACACATTGGACAATTCATTTTGTAAGACTTTAAAGTCATACGAAATGACTGAAGCCGTACTCACCGACTCATAGGCCATATGACATGAAAAGTTTGATGCTCGCAGAAGTCGTACAGGATGGCTGAAATCTGACACACAAAGGCATGCGAAATGACAAAGTCATAAGTAGGTTGAGCAAGTCATGCATGTTGAGCAACCAATGTCGTATGTGAAGCAGTGTTTGACGCTCTAGCTAAAGTCATATGAAGCGGTCGGAAAGTCATACGGGGTTGGCCATGAAAAGTTATGCGCACTTCACCCCTTTATCATTTTTAGACCTGCAACCCCTGAAAATCATCAAATCAGTGTAGGACTGTCTAGTTTATTCCAAAATTGATTTAAAATAAGGAAGATCATATTGAAAATCCATTTTAACAGTTCAAACTTAAATCAATATATGGTCTTCCGGTTATTTCCAAAGTGAATAAAACACTAAAACTCAAGATTTAAGTCATTAAACACATAAATACCAAATTCACTAAAGTATAAAAAATTGGATGATTGCCCAAACTTTAACTAATTTTTGGGGTTAATTATCATTGAAAAGAAGAGTAAAATTTTGAAAATGTTGGCTCTCATTGGTGTGGAGTGACAAATGGTCAATCTACACTTTTGTAGATAGAGTTTAAGCTCCCAAACAAGTGAAAAAACTAATTCAAAGCTCCGTTATCTATAGTTCAATACTCAAGAATGATTGACGTTTCACTAGATGGTTTTAAATCCATATATGTAAAAATATACAAGAAACTTTAACTTTGGAATTATAACAAACCAAACTGCCGATTTTGATTGCACGGAATTAATGCAATTCAACAACCACCATGAAACACCATTAAAAGCAATACATGACATTTAAAAGAATCACCAAGCAATTTAGCTAAGCATAAAATCATAGCATGAAATCTATGATCACTTTATAATTTAATTAGACAACACATGATGACCTCATGATTCATAACATTTCATCTTATTTTTGAACACATGTATCCTCTTTTGATGTAGATCCTATTCTTTAAAACTATTTTGATAAGATCCAAATCCACATGTCCACGGTGACCAAGTTTTTAATGATCAATACAGTATGAACAATTCATATTTATTATTTTAATATTTCATAAATATTTTTATATTGTGAGTCATTTATAAACAATTTATAACAATAAATATAAACATTTTATATAGTATTATATAAATGGATAAATAGGTATTTGACGTCATGGTTTGCGATGGATGTGGCGTCGACGATCCCATACGAGGCGTTGGGGGACCTCCTCACCGGCAAACACCGCGTCGCTCTCTCCTACCGCCTCCTCGCCGCCCTACGCTTCTGGCGGCTCCGCCGCCTCATCCAGCTTTTCACTCGGTTTTATTTTGCATCATCTTCTACCCCAATTCAATTTTTCATTATTTTAATTATCAATTATTCACCTGATTCCAACCCGCCCGCCCGCCCGCCCGCCCGCCCGCCCTTTTTTCAGGCTTGAGAAGGACATCCGATTCAATTATTTCTGGGTTCGATGCACCCGCCTCCTGTTGGTAAGCCGGAGCCTAAATTGGGCCGGGCAGTCGAGTTGCCCGGTCCGGCCGGGTGGCCCAGTTTACTGATCAATATTATATATATATATTCGAAGCTAATGATATATACATCATTAATCATTATTTTATTTTGCTGTGGGGCGGTGGAGGTGACGCTGTTCACGGTGCATTGCGCGGGGTGCCTGTACTACTTGCTGGCGGATCGATACCCACGGGAGGGGAGGACATGGATCGGCGCCGCCATCCCCAACTTCCGGGAGACCGGTCTGTGGATCCGATACATCTCTGCCATCTACTGGTCCATCACCACCATGACCACCGTCGGCTATGGCGATCTCCACGCCGTCAACACCCTCGAAATGCTCTTCATCATTCTCTACATGCTCTTCAACCTCGCCCTCACCGCCTACCTCATTGGCAACATGACGAACCTCGTCGTCCAAGGCACCCGCCGCACCATGGAATTCGTAACCCACCCACACCTTCATCCTCCTCCTCCTTGTTCTGTTTCGCTTTCTTCTTGTCGTTGGTTTTCGATGACGATTGTGCTTTTTCTTATTTTTGAATGGGTTGATTTAGCGGAGCAGCATCGAGTCGGCCTCCAATTTCATCAGCCGCAACCGCTTGCCGCCGCAGCTGAAGGAGCACATCCTGGCTTATATGTGTTTGAGGTTTAAGGCGGAGAGCTTGAACCAGCAACAGCTTATCGATCAGCTCCCCAAGTCCATCTGCAAGAGCATTTGCCAGCATCTGTTCCTGCCCACCGTGGAGAAGGTCTATCTGTTCCAAGGCGTCTCTAGAGAATTTCTCCTGCCTGTGGTGCGTTCCCTTGTGATTCTATATTCACCTTAGCTTCCGTTGCAGAAAAAAATATTGAATAATTCTTTACCATTAGATTTTGTGCTCATTAGAAGGTTTTGAAACGTTAATGTTAGGGGTGTCCATGGGTCAGGTCGGGTCGGGTTTGAGGGGTTTTTGGACCCAACCCGACCTATTTTTGGTCGGGTCGGGTTATATTCATTTTTTTTGGGACCCGACCCGACCCAACCCGTATCACATTGGGTTGGGTTGATCGGGTCGACGGGTCGATCAGGTTATGTAAAAAAAAATCGCCGCCCTGTCTTCCCCAAGGCCATCGGCGAGCTCCACGGCCACTCCGGCATCGCCCGCCTCCTCCTCTTCTACACTCGCGGCCTCCTCGGTCTCCTCGACCACCGCCACGGCACCGGAGTCGCCAATGCCGGCCTCGCCTTCTTCAACCGCCGCCTCCTCGCCCTGTCGGAGGACGATCTCCCGTACCACGTCCACGTCTCGCCCTCCGGCGACCTCCGAACCGCCGGCCGGTTCGATTTCAACAGCCAGCTCACCACCGCCATGATCGCCCACCCTAAGATCGACCCCGTCTCCGGCGAGCTGTTCTCTCTCACCTACGACGTTCTCCGGAAGCCGCACCTCAGGTACTTCCGATTCTCCCGCGATGGCGAAATCCCCAGACGTCGAGGTCCCCCTGGCCGAGCCCACAATGGTGCACGACTTCGCCATCACCGAGAACTTCATCGTGATTCCGGACCAGCAGGTGGTGTTCCGACTGCGGGAGATGATTCGCGGCAGATCTCCGGTGGTGTACGACGGAAACAAGGCGTCGCGGTTCGGGATCTTGAGCAAGAACGCGATGGACGGCGGCGGAATCAGGTGGATCGAGGTTCCAGATTGCTTCTGTTTCCATTTCTGGAACGCGTGGGAGGAGGCCGGCTCCGACCTCCGCACCGGGGAATCCCGTCGGCGGACTCCATCTTCAACGAGCACGAGGAGAGTCTCCGCAGCGTGCTCTCGGAGATCCGGCTCAACCTCCGCACCGGGGAATCCCGTCGGCGTCCCGTGCTCTCGGATCACTCCGGCGTGTGGGTCTGCGGTGGTCGCAGACGACGGTGGAGCGAGGAGGTAGCGCGCGGGTCCAAAAGATGCGCAGGGGTAGTGACGGGTTGGTTGGGTCGGGTTGGGTAATTTTTCTCCCAACCCGTGACCCGACCCAACCCGATCACGGGTCAACCCGAAATGACCCGACCCGTGAATATGAAATCTTGAACCCGACCCAACCCGACCCAACCCGGTCGGGTCGGGTCGGGTCAGTCGGGTCGGGCTGGGTCTGGACACCCCTAGTTAATGTCAGGACAATTGGATTCTTGTAATCCACTGAGTGTTCACATTACGTGATGCACGTTATGTGTTTGTTCTATTGCACCAGTAACCCTAATAGTAAATGTCTGAATTAGTAGCTTTAGGGCTTTTTCTAATGATATGATAGAAGTGATCAGGTTGCAAAGATGAAGGCCGAGTATATACCACCCAGAGAGGATGTCATAATGCATAATGAAGCACCGGATGATGTGTATATAATTGTATCCGGAGAAGTTGAATATATCGATTGTGTGATGGAGAAGGAGATAATTAATGGGGTGCTGCAATCTGTAGACATGTTTGGGGAAGTCAGTGCCCTTTGTTGCAAGCCTCAGCGTTTTGCATTCAGAACCAAGACACTTTCCCAGCTTCTGAGGCTCAAAACCAGTGTTTTACTGGAGGCAATGCGGGCTAATAAAAAAGACAGTGCCGCCATTATGAATAATTTTCTTCTTGTAAGTGCTGACAAGAATGAATGGTTCATTGCAAATACCATTTTGGTGTCTGACATATCATGCTGTGTTTCTTCTAAATCCTCAAGATGCATTTTATGGAGGTTAGGTTGAGCATTTATCGAAGATGTTTTTTTTTTGAATGGATGTTTGGAACATTTGGGCGCATTAAATAAATGTTTTTAAAAAATAAATTTTCTTTTAGAGTGCATGTTTATTTTATCGAGTCTTCTCATGAAATATATTTTTTATAGATGTTATTTTGCCGTGCCCCAATAAAATTTCCCATCTAATTAGTGTAAGAAAATGTGGTTTATAAAACTCAAGGTGTTTAGAATCATCTTCAAATCTGGGATTGAATATAGGTGCTAGAACCAATAGAGTGCTTTATTTGGTTCATGAAAAAAATATCTATTTCTGTTTTTTATTTTTAAATATATTTTAGAAAATGTGTTGGATTCTGTAAACAAAAAATATTTTTTAGAAAATGAAAATGAAAGTAAGAGTTTCTTGGAAAATAAGAAAATATGTTTTCACCTTTTGAATGAAAGGAAGAGTGCATTTGGTTTTGGAAAACATTTTCTAGTTTCATTTTCCAAATGTGTATGAAAGTATATGTTAGAAAATGTTTTAAAAGTGAATGGAAAATGTGCAATCGTAAGGGTTATATATCCAAACATTTTCATTTTCATGAAAATTTGAAAACACGCCCCCTCAAAAAAAAAAATGCCTTTTTTATTTTCATTTTTTGATATTTTTCTATTTATATAACCCAATGCATTTTTTAATATATTTTTTGTAAATGAAAACAAAAAATGTTTTCCATAATTAAACACAATGGAAAACGTTCATGGAGGGAATCCACATACAATTTTGTCTTCTCTCCACACTTTGAAATATTTTCTTTTAAGTTGTTTTCTCATGAGGATTTGATGAAGACTAAAATACCCACTATAATCCCCTAGAATTTCAAAAAAAAAAAAAAAAAAAAATCATGTACCCAAACCTAGTATTTTAAAATAGGGCATTTGAAATTCCTTCTGCAATCATCTAGCCAAATGTGTCCTTAAGAGTTTCCATTTTGTTTTGAATGCTTATAATGTAACGGTTTGCAGCATCACAAAGAGCCCATTGATCTAAGTCTCAGGGGGCTAGTGTTTCCGAGAGGGAAAGACATTGGGGATAATCACAGAGACCCAAACAGGGATTTCAGTCTGCATGATGTTCCTGTCACAGACAATGCCACTTTTCTTGGCGAGTTTCTCAAGACAAAGTTGGATCCCCTTGTCGGGGATGATGGAAAGACCCCCTTGGTATGTGATCTTCTTGCTTGAGGTTTCATCCTGCATAATTTCTTGAAGTTAATGATCCATAAAAAATTATCTAAATTCACGCTGTTCCCTAAAAAATTATTTGTATCGCTGGCCACAATGGTGTCATCAGTGCATAGCAGTGTCGAACGGGAAAGAGGAGTGTGTTCTGGCACTCGGGGAACAAGGTTATGGTATAAACTTTCAAGGTACTATTCTTTTGAGGCCCTGTTTGGTTTGGGGTGGGAAGGGGATAAGGAAAATAAAAATTTTAGGCTGTGTTTGGTTATAAAAAATCATTTTTATTTTCATTTTTAAAAAATATGCTGTATCTGAAAATGCGGTAGAAAATATTTTGGATAGTAGAGAAAAATAAGATGTGATTTACTTTTTCTTGCATTTTCATTTTCCAAAAAACATGAAAACTGTTATGAATAAGTTATATTGATGAATGTCGCAATTCGCATATAAATCCTTCATTTATGACCCAATCATTTATGGTTGAGAATGTTCAATCGTTGGTTAAATGCTTAGCTAATTACAGAGTTGCAGGTGGCCTAAGGAGCCCATATAATGATTGTTCACCTTGATTGTTATACACAACTAATGGAAAAGATTAAGCGATGAAATCCTTGCGATTGTAAACCTCAAATAATTCTTTCATTTCCGGATTTTACAACAAAAAACATTTTTTTTTTGTTTTACAAAAACAACTCATTTTCATTTTTCATTTTCTAAAAAATTAAGAAATATTTTTTATTCACTTTTATTATTTTTTAATATTATATTAAATCCCTTTCCATCACCAAACAAACATCATCTTTTAACTTTTCTTCCCTTCCATTCATCTCTTTTCCCTTCTCTTCACTTCAATTTACTTTCTATCAACCAGAGTCTTGCTATAGACCCAATACTGCACCATGGGATTCTCTATCAGCAAAGCAACGTGCCATGTATGAGATCCTGCACCACTATGCTTCACTCTCAGATCCCCATGCCCCGGGTGACCTTTTATGCGCCATTGCAAGGATAAATGACTCTGGTGTCATGAAAGAGCTGTTAAATCTCGGGTTCTGTGTCAATGCCAAGAATCAGGATGGCTTAACCGCTGTCGAGGCTGCCATGGAAGAGGGCCACCTGGGCATGGTTGACATGCTTATAATGAACAGCGCGAGTGTTGATAGTGTGAACACCTGCAACTCTCCCTCTTGTCATTTGAAGGAGATGCTGCAGAAACAAGAGATTGGGAATCAGATTTTCATGCCCGATGCTGCATCAGGAAGGGGGCTGGACTGTCCGAGGGTGAGCTTATATAGGGGCCATCCCTTGGTAAGGAGGAATAATAGGTGCATGGAGGCTGGGTGGCTGATCAAGCTGCCTGATTCTCTGGAAAAGCTCAAGTTCCTTGCAGGTACAAACCCACCACCTGCTGCTGTTAAAGTTCATTAAAATGATCTAAGGTCCTGTTTGGTGTATATGATGAAGTTGATGAGTAACTTTCTGATGTTTTGACAGGGGACAAGTTTGGAGTTGATGCAAGAAAGGTTACCATAGCTGATGAAGGCGGAGCCTACATAGACTCTCTTGAAGTCATCAGAGATAATGACAAGCTTTTCATAGTTGAAGATGGAGGAATCCTGTTGTGAACAAATCTGTAAGCGTTGATTTGCGTAAGTTCATTGAGTCATCCATACGAAATCTAGTGTTTGTAGAAGACTTAAAAGGCTTTTGTTGGTGATATAATCACAGTCCAAACCCTGGTATGTCCTGACGGGGATCGCAACTAGTTTAAAATTTCCATCTACTTTTAATGGAATATTGCATGTGATTGATATTGTCACTTGGTGAGTAGACATTCCTCTGTTGATTTGTAAAGCCAATTAAAGAGTGACAGAAGCACACACACACTTGATATGATTGTTTACTTGGTTCACATTCAAAATGAGGTTTAATTCAAGGAGCATGCGGCGTTGGATTGGTGTACTCCGATCCGTTTTGGATGATGTTTGAGCCGGATGCTTGTGGCCCATTCTGCGTACCAGGTCGCAACCTTCGTGGTGGGTTCGTTGAGGGTTGCAGGGGGCAATGCGTCTCTGCTCCGGGGTCGAAAGCCCCCGACCCACATTTTGAGGCACTAGCATTTCTGATCACTGTAGCAGAGTTGACCGACCAACACCGACAGAGCACTGTAGCAATGTGGACTTTAGAGTCAACAGTACTGTAACTCTTTGGACTTCCAGCCGCCGGACACTGTAGCACTTTTGACTTGGGTAACCACATTTCACTGTAGCGATGCAGACTTCCTGTGTGGTTGGTGGAACAGTGGATCGTCTTTCTCCTTTTGTAGCCCATTTCGAGCTAGGGTTTCATGTTGTTAGAAATCCTGAGAAATCTCCCTGTAAATTGCACTCCTGAATCATAGTGAATTTCTGGCTCTCTGTGGATGTAGGGATCATTTTTCGAACCACGTAAATCTCGATGTTCTCGTTCTTTTTTTTTCCTTCTACTCTTCTGTGATCCGTTTTTTTTGCTTCGTTGCTTCTGACGTTTTCCGCAACATGCAACTCACTGTTGCACACCCAAATCACTATAGATCATCACTATTTATGCATACAATATGTATCACTGTAAAACAAAAGGTGATCTTGCGACTCCAAACTCATTCACCGCGTTCCACCTTTCTTTCCTGCAAGCTCTTTTTTTTCTATTTACCCCCTTTTGTTCGTCTTGGTTCCTTTTGTTCTTCGGAAATGCATGCAAGCTGCACGATCACTCCACGTGTCCTCACTCATATCCCGGGAAGCCACTTAGTTCCATTTGTAACAAACTCCTCCCATGGAGACAAGATCATACAAACACTCATACCCATGATATTCATATTATCGTTTGGAGACCACTCTGCCTTTTTCATAGGAGCTCGATAGATCACGATGGACCACGTGTCCCACGGTCTAAACCAACCTTCACAAACATTTAACTTTTTCACATCTCTTTTATCTCATATTAAGGGGTATTTTTTGAATGTAGTAGAAGAAACCAACATATTCAATCAACCACATGTGTTTTTCATGCCCTATTGTGTCTTAATCGTAGGATGTGATATAGGGTGGTCTGAATAAACATCCCATTGAAATGCTACATTGGTGCAATATGCCATATCGGCATGTGATTTCCATGGGTGGCATGACTTGCCTAGTTATATCTTGTCGTTGTTTGTGATATCCTACAAGCTACATGATATCCCCATCTCACCTCCTATGATATAAAACTCGCTATGTAATATCCTATAACATTGCCTTTGATATTAGACACAACCAACTATATA
The DNA here is from genome assembly GCA_963277665.1 of Viscum album. Taxonomy (NCBI): domain Eukaryota; kingdom Viridiplantae; phylum Streptophyta; class Magnoliopsida; order Santalales; family Viscaceae; genus Viscum; species Viscum album. Next base: position 1,825,189,450 of record OY728127.1, read on the forward strand.
TTTGTATCATTGTCTATAATTACCCTCACCCTTCACCACAACCAACAATATATGAGCCCCATTTTCATTTTTTCACAAAAACATAGCATCAAAATACTTGAGTGTTATTTGTCCATACTTTAGAGAGTGATATACCTGCCTCTAAAGAATTACATTGTTGTATGTTGTGATATGCTATATCACCTGATGCAATTTAAACACTTGCAATTGTTGTATATCATCACGTGTGAAGTGTTGGGTTTTGAAGGACATCATCATGCCCACATGATGATCAACAAAACCCCTTCCACAAGTTCTCATGAGAGGTTTAGAAGAAATAATATAAAATGAAGAACATACCTTGTTGTGTAGCTGAATATTCTTCTTAAATAGGTACTTAATGAAAATTATTCAATAAAAATCAAAAAAATCTTGTCTTCATATGTATCCATTGGTTGCATGAACCATTAAACACTTTGATAGGATCTCTCACAACTTCATGGTATGCTAGCACCTTAGGTTAAAAGAGAAAGAAAAAGTGAGAACTTCGACCTAGGGAGAAATCTTTAATATGAATCGTCCACAATCACATTGGTTTGATCCTATTTATACAGACACCCTTTGGGCGCTCTAAGGGTCGAGTAAATGTTAAACATTTCACAAATGTTCCACTCGTTACAACTTTTGTAATGCATCTAGTTTCAATTGAATCAAACCGAACATAAATGTTGAATGCTTAAACATTCATTACGACGTGTTTTAACTCTCGTTAAACATCATCATATGATATTTAAACCGAATAAGCATGATAGCCAACGTGGAAATGAAATCAAGTGACATGTGGTATCTAATATCCGTGTTGTGATAACATTTATTGCATGCTGCCATAACTCTTATTGCATGCTTCTTATGAATATCCCTCCAAGCAGTGTACCTATGCCACTATATATTAGTCCAAGTGATATGACCATTTTAATGGGTGGGTGGGGGGTGTTTTGATTTTGTTGGTCTGAAAACCCATTTTAATCCCTCATTGCCTGAAGCCTATACACATTTCATGTGTTCTAGGATCATATTGTAACATACAATATCTATATTGTATGGTATATGGTATGATATATGTGAAATAAGACATCGTATTCCTTATAAAGGGTACATCGTAAAGCATGAATATCATGCTACTGCCTTGGTTTGTCATAGAGTACGACTAAACCATATCATAGGGTGCTATGGATCATGGTGTATGATTCATATTTGTGCTTACAGTTGTTTTTCATAGCCAAATGTTAAGTGTTAACGTTCAAATCATTGTCCACTTAAGCTATCATTGATTACGAATGTTTCATAAGATGAAACGTTCAAGAGAATAAAGGTTACAATGAGTTGTAATCATAATCCATTTACTCGCACATTATGAATGCATGAGTAAATGCATGGGCTTAGGGAACATCCTCGTAGTCTATATAAAGGTGGTTGGACCATGAGATTATGTGTGTATTCTCAAACAAGTTGCTGGTCGATACCCTCTCCCTCTCGAAGCTCTCTTCTTCCTTGGCATCTTGAGATACTAACATATCATGAAGGCATGAGGATCTTGTCCAAACCGTTTGAGCGATTTAGTACAACTCGTGGATACACCTCAAAGGGAAGAGTCCATTGGTTGTTTCTAGTGATCTTCATCAAGCATAAATTGAAGGCAACAACAACAACAAACTCCGGTGTAAGGAACACATTTTTCGTTTACAGTTTGTATGGTTTCAATTTAAAGGCATGATGTTTTTAGGATTTATGGGTTCTACTGACTTTTTCCGCGTTGGTTAAGTGTTAATCTATCCTTAGAAACCTAATAGTTGTATCAGAGGAATGCCATGCGTTTTGATTCACAAAAGCATGTCTAAAAATGAAGAAAATACATATATGATGTTGTATGAATAATCGTTAAAAATGACTAGTTTTTTGTTTTGTAGATGGCTTTACGATATTTGATATCGTAGGCCACGATACAACCACACCCTACGATATGGGATACCATAGGCGATGACTTAGTAGAGTTCCTTCCATTTTGCTTGAATTGTAACATATGATTGAGAATGTCTTATGTGTCGATAACATCTATTCGAGTTTCAAAACCGAGCATCATATCACCCTTACGATATATATGATATTGTAAGTTACGACACCCAAACACCGAGGAGTGATGTCACAAGGTATCGTAAAAAACAATAGATAATGAAGCCAACCACATATTATGATATTATATATATCGTAAAATATGATATCATATAAAATTGATTTTTTTCTCTAAATTTTCAGTTATGAATTGATTTTATAATTTATAAATTATTGAAAAAGGTATTTTGAGATGTTTATGTAATTTATAAAATGTTTATAAATTAAATAATTATAAAATTTTTATAATTAACTAATTAAATGTTTATGAAACCATTATTAAATAAATATCCCATAATATTAATTGTTAATATTTAATACCTTTTGAATTTATATGACATAAATTATAATTTAGATATAAAATGATTATATGGAAATTATAAGGACAATTTATAAAATGTTTATAAATTATAAAATAATGTTAAATATAAGAGTTTATATTTAATATTATGAATTATTCATAATAATTAATTTGAATTCTTCAAATCAAAAGGCTTTATTTTGAGAAATTATCTAAATCATTTCAAAAGTATTGATAAATTGATATGATTGAGGTTTAAATAATGTTATATGTATGACATTTAGATTATGTAAATTGTTTACATAATAGAATTAAAATATAATATATTTATATTTCATATAATATCATATATTTAAAGTAAATGCCATATAAAGGAGAATATCAAAGAGTTCATATTAGGAGTAAATATAAAATGTTTATATTTATCTAAATTATGGAGTGCCCATAAAGCATGATTAAATTATAAAAAGTTTATAATAGCTTTATTTATGAATTGGTTTGTCTCATGTTTAAAATATATGAATTGTTCATTTATTTAAGATATTTGATGTTTATTCATGGTTATAAATTGTTTATATTATGAATGGATGCACGCTTTAATTTTAAGTATTGAACCACTTCCACGAGTTGTCATAGATGCATTTAAAGAGTTACATGCTATATATGACAATAGATTTAGTTTTATTTTACCTTGACTTTTACTTGCATTGGGTTATGAGCTTGAATTAAGGTGTTAATTATGATTTATACATATCAGTGAAGAAGATTTTCCCTAAAGCCCATATCGTATTGTATGATATGAGCATGTTGTAGGGTATGACTTTCATGAACCAAGGCATATCACATGCCTTTATAAGGTATATCTTTGCCTTTGTAAAGGGACATCGTAAAGCATGTTATATGATATCATGCCATTGCCTACGATTAATGAGGCAGCAGATTGTTAAGTGGTTATCGTTTAGATTCTCTTCCACATTAGCTATCATTCACACATGGAGAATCAATACACTCAAGAAAGTGTATGGCCGAAGGGTTACAAACCATTGCAACTGCATGAAATTTACTCTTGCATTATGTAACACATGAGTAAATGCATGGGGGATCAGGGAGTGTCCCCGAAGCCTATATAAATAGGAAACCCCATAGAGATGGGTTGCTCAATGCATTCTGTTGCTTCTCTTTGTTGTTTTCTTTATCCTTCCACCCTAGCCTTTGTGAGATACTAACATATTGTGGGAGTTGTCAGGGTCCTTCACATGCGACGAGTGATTCACCTTCAATATGTGGATATACCATGAAGGGATGATTCTTTCAATTGATCCTTAGTGATCTTTATCAACCACAATGATTGAAGATCAAGAAGCAGTGATGATCATCAGTGTAAGGTACACAGCTTCTTCATTCACAGTTTATGCATTGTTTTGATTTCAAGCATGCTAGATCTTGAGATTTGGGTTTCTTGTTGTTTTCGCTACATTGATTAAGTTTTTTATCTATCCATTGAAACCCAACAGTGGTATAAGAGCCATGCCATGTTTTTTAATCCTCAAAATCATATTGAAAATGAAGAAATTGTAAGTTGTATTACATGTCACATTTGTTTTCATTGCTTGCGATATAGAATTTCCATTGAGATATTTATATCATAATCATTATCGTAAAACATGACATGGATTTTGTTATGTAGTTGTCCTTATGATACATGATATCATAAGCTATGATAATACAGTTTTATACAATATGAGATACCGTAATAAGCGACACAAAAAAATTTCTATGGTTTCAACATATTGTAACATACAATATGGAGAGTCATATCCTACAAAGGTGTTGTTCCGTATGATAAAAATAGAGCGTCGCGTGCAGGCTATGACTACCATCATGTCGCCAAGTTTCTCTTGCGTGGGGTATCATGACATATCACATATTACACTATCAATCATAAAATACTATTGATAATACTAAAAGGGTTTAATGCCATGGCCCTATCAATCATATGATACAATTCTAAATATATCATTAAATGCGATATAAGGTGGAAAATTTAATTTTTCAATATTTCAATTATAAATTGAGTATAATGATTTATATAATGTTTATAAATTATAGAAAAGGTATTTTAGGATATTTATTTAATTTATAAAGGTGTTTATAAATTATTTAATTATAAATTTTTAATAATTAATTATTAAGGGTTTTTGAAACATTTAATAAATAAATATTCCTTAATATTAAATGTTAATATTAAATACCCTTTTCAACTTATATGGCATGACTTATAATTTGGATATAAAATTTTTATAAATTACAAAACAAGGAAAAAATAGAAAGGTGTTTATATTGTAAATTATGAATTGTTCATAATTATTTAATTTGAATTGTTCAAATCAAAATTTCCTTATTTGAGAAACTATTTAGACCATATCAAAAGGGTTTTGATAGTTGATAAGAGTAAGGTTTAAATAATATCTAATATGTGATATTTAGATTATGTAAATTGTTTACATAATAGGATTGGAATATAAAATGCTTATATTTCGTTTAATATATATCAACAGTAAATTTCACATAATGAATAATATAAATGAGTTCATATTGGAAATAAATATAAAGTGTTTATGTTTATTTAATTGTGGAATGTACATAATGCATGACTTAATTTATAGTGTTTATAATTAGCTTTATTTAAGAATTGTTTATAGATATTTATCACGTGTTTAAATATATGAATTGTTCATTTATTTAGTTTATTCCTTACTTTATTCATGAATATAAATTGTTTATATTATGAATTGTTGTATGATTTAGTTTAAAGAGTTAAACTGCTTCTATAAATTCTAATACATGCATATAAAGAATTACATGTTGGGTATGATAATTAATTTAATTTCCCTTTACCTTGAATTTGGCTTGGACTAGGACATGATCTTGAATTTAAAGGTTGATTATGATTTATGAATATTAGGTGTTAGAATTATGATGAAATTGAAGTCACTTTTGAGTGAAGTATCCTTGGGTAGAGGAACTTTGGTTCAAACTACTCACTGGCCTAGAGGCTTATGCCTTGTCTAGAAAATGAGGGATGACTATCCATCACTCCAAGCTTACTCTTGTGAGTATTGTTAATTTTATATGATTCTAAGACTTTGTATGAAAGAGTTTCATGTACCTTATACATGAAATGCATCTGTATATGTATGAAAATAGTTGGCTTTTAATTTGTGTTAGTAACACAATCTACGAGTTGTGAAAAGAGTTATAAATTAATACAGTTTTGGACATTTTGATTTAGTAGAAGGAATATGATTCCAAACTAAATCACTAGAAGCATGTATACATGTGAATGAAATATATGAAATAATTTGGTGAGATTAAATCCCCTTTAAAATAATACTAACTATAAGATTCCTTTCAAAGAAAACACATGTCAAGATCTCAATCATTCAACTGGGTACACCACTAGAAATCTAACATATACCAATGGACCTATACCAATGGTTTTAGAAAACCATTGGTATAAGTGTATTTTTTGGCCACCTATACCAACAGTTTGAGAAAAACTTTGGTATAAGTATGGTTTTTGGCTACATATACCAACAGTTTGACCAAACTATTGGTATTGGTGCCACCGTTATTTATGTGTAATAATAATTATTACAAATACTTAAAAATTAATAATTATTTTGAAAAGATATGTATTTATATATATTTATGTATATATGACCCTAAAAGATATTATAACATAGTGGTAAAATCATTGAAAAATACTGGCAAGGTCTTGGGATCAATACTCAACGTTGGATTTTTTTAATAGAATACCTATACCAATGATTTTTAAAAACCGTTGGTATATGCATTCCCTATGAAGTGGCCTATACCAACAGTTTGTGAACTATTGGTATTAACAACCTATACCAATAGTTTGATCAAACAATTAGTATAGGACTTTCCTGATGAAATTACACCTAATAGCTCATCAAACTGTTGGTATAGGCTATTCCAATGGTTTGAGGGTCTGTATCAACAGTTCCAAATCGTTGGTATATCCTTTTTCCGTTAGCGGTAGGTTCTTCCAAATTAGGGTGCCTATGAATTATCTTGTGTAAGACATAGTGGAAATGGATAACCCAAAGAGTTAGGTAACCAAATCCTGTTGTAAGCTTTGGGTTGCACTTAGTTAGGAAACCCTTAGGAAGGATACCAGAGGAATGATGTTGAGTTTATCCATATGATGGATTGGATAAAGAGTTTTCTATTCAACCATCCAAGAGTTATATATGATATGGTTGGGATGATGCCCTACCTAAATAACTAGGTGGTGCGAGGAATGCCAAAGCAATCTTATTGTTTAGTGAAATATGGATCTTGTCCTACCAATGGATATGATGGATTCTAAAAGGGGTCATCATTTTAGTGAGAGAACATTTAATAAAAGACCTTATTAAATGTATGTAAAACATGATACTCATTTGATAAAATCTTCTCTTATAAAATAGCATCATCATCACCAGACTTAATCTTGAGATCAATTTTAGAGGAAGAAGAAGATTAATGTAAGAAACTTCTTAGACTGATGCAAAACTTATGAATTATTCTTAAGCATAGTAAATTCTATGTGTTATAGAAACACTTTCCTAAGTAACAAACAGTTGAAGTTGTTCAAAAAAATGAATCTAGATGCTTATGATAATTATATAACGATTCATTAAAGGTTTCAAAGGCATTAGATGCAAAATGACCCAATAAATTTTAGTCTCCACTCATGTACTCAATATGGTTGGGTATGTTAATGACTTAGAAAGACTGAAGGTTTCCTTTAAATCTTTTTATGGTTCTTGAATTTATTCCATTTTCACTATTGGAAATGTTCTGACAATGTGAATGAATTCAATAAATTTTTACCCTGTTTTCTCAAAGTGTTGAGAATAAATGAACTAGGGCATGTGATGTCCCAATTCTGGTGCTGTATTGATAATATAAGTGGGTAAAAGTTCAAATCAAATGAAGAAAAGTTAGTTGGAGAGTCCAAAAATGTTTCTTTAAGTATCTAGTTGAAGTCACTAACACCTAAAGGTAAAATTAGGAAGGGAGGGTTATGTTTCCATATGATGGAATTTTCTAAGATACTTGAAGGAGGATTATGAAACTCTATGGAAATTCCATGTCAGGTATTGATGTTATAGAAATCAATTTTTTGATTTTGAAGGGTATATGATGTTAAATGTATACTTTACAAATGGAGTAAATATACAAGAGTTCAAAAAAAAAGGAAAGAATTGATAAAGCTTGTAGTTTGTATTCAAATGGTGAAGCAAAGGGTTTCTTAGTCATGGATTTGAATGCAAATGAATATTATCAAGCTTAGATGAATCTAAATAAAGGATGTATATTTTAATCTTATTTCTATTATATGATAACAGAAGTTGTTTGTTAATAATGTGTTTTTATGAACAATATGAGATGATGGATTGGATACTCATGGTTTATGATTCTTGTGATTCTATAACACGTTTTGAAAAGAATATTAAGGATAAAAATGTTTTATCCAGGATAAAAGTTTTTATCCATATGTTTGTTAAAAATGAGGGGTTTGATCCCCCTATTAGTGACATATTTCAAAGAACAAGGTATTCTTTTCAGAATAATGATCCAAACATATAAAATATTGTATACGATATGGATAAATAATTTATTTGTTAAATATTATCACTAAAGGAAATAAGTGTTATTTCTTAATATAAAGGAGTTTTTGTATCATAACATGATATTCTAAAAAGATTATAGTTTCTAAGAAGTTAGTGGAATTATTTTTTAACTTTGTGAAGTTCAAAGTTAACAAATAAATGATTATACTGGCCAAAATAAAAAGTTTATGTCACTTAATATCCTAAAAGAGTTTAGGACATATCAGTATAGAGAAATGTAAGAAGTTACATATTGTTACCAAAATGATATTAAGTGAAAAAATTGATGGAAATGGTTTATATAATGATGATGATGATGAACTTAGAAAGAGTTTTAAGTAGACAATAGAGGTTATTAACATCGTAACATTGGATATTTGTGAATTCTTGAAGTTTGAATACTATGTTCAATGAGTTGTACATTAGGAATATGATCCATAGGTATCTCCATTATTAAAACTAGTTTTATTTATAGATATTAATCACTAAAGAGTTTAGTGGGAGAGTTTTATCAGATGGTCACATAGAGATGTGGCAGGAATTACATAGAGATGTGATAAGTTTAACAAAATTTTAAACGTGTAGTACACATAATATCGATTTGGTGGTCTATCATATAAGATATGATTATATGGGTGCTTATGTATATTTTTATTAACATTCTTAAAGGAATTTAAGGATATAAAATGTATAATTTTAATACAAAAGGAAGTCTCCACTTGTTTCCCACTAGCTATATATATTACGTGAATTTACCTCTCAAAGTATGACTTTGAGTTATCCATAATCGATGTTCGTCATAGAGTATTATAGGTTGTGGTGAAATGTTAAGGTTAGTGTGAGAGTAGATTTTTTTTATAGAGATAAGAAATATAATCATGATTCACAATAGGAGTTCTGTGTGATGGATGACCCTCAGAGTATACCACATGGAGTGTCATGCACTATGTTTTTTTATACTAGGGGTGCATGGTTCACATTTGGATTTCCCTAATACATGTGGCTAGTGATATACTAGCATGAAGACCTTCATACTTTGATACATTTCTTATGAAATCCTTTAGGTTTATCTAATCAGGGGTGATTGTGTACATTGTTGATCATGTTGTTGGTTGGAGCTTAACAAAGTTGAGATCTGTCCTCTCATATGATGAGTGTGACATCTGATCTATTGATTGAGATAGATTGAGGAAGTGTATGAACATACCTAGATAAGACATATAATGTCCTTATTTATTGGGTGAGGGGCATGTGATGTGTTCATCTATAAAGGTGCATGACATGTGATGTATTTATCGAATTGGCCGGTTTATACTTAGAGTATCGAGAACATATGAGGAGGCTATATGAGATTGACATACTTTGTGTCCCATGGCCAATATATGTCTTAGATAAAGGGATCCTATGAAAATTATTGCTAACATATGGTGCAACCAATGGATATATGTATTGAGATACATGTGTTTGATGTAAATTATGTTAGATCCCTTGGCAGCTTGAGTAACACTGATGATTTACTAAAATATTATCTTTGCTTACATTTATATATTCAAGAATTTATAATTGTTTTCAACTCTACAAATGTCCATGGGGTCACACTTTATGGTTGACTAAATAATAATTGAGTTTTCAAAACTCATAAAGCTTCTCTAAAAGTATTTTAGAGTTTATCCAAAATGAATTTTGGATGAGTATTCAAAAGGTATTTCATATGATGCGATACACAATGAATTTGATGATAAATTTTCAAAAGGTGTTTTGGATATATTAAAAATAAGTTTTGAATATGGTTACATAAGTTATTGTATATGATACGATAAAAGGTGAAATGAAAAAAAATCTAGGAGGCTTTAGTGTAAGTGGGTGATTGAAGGAGATTGCCTTAAAGTCCATATCATATTATTTCATATTGTCGAACCCTATTGAGGATGATGTTGTATTTGATGTTAATACATGTTAAGTATGAAAATTTATTAACCAATATTCATGTTAAATACATGTACTAACGAATTGGATGTGTTGTCTGAAACATATTATAGAAGATGGACGTTTCCATGTATGTGAAGCAACTGGTCGAGGCATGAAGGTTACATCCGTCCATTGGATGAAGTTCTAAGATGTTATGAAATGTTTGTAGGATGGGTCTATAGTGTTGAGAAGTCCCTGAAATGGTTCGAGGATGCCTCAGTTCGAAATGCATGAAGTCTATAATTTCCATACTAAGACATGAAATATGTTCGTACGGTTGATTCACTAAATGCATGGATCATACAGTCACTTGTGCCTCATGATCAGTTTGGTTTTTTATATTCAATCCTTACAGTTGATTGGATTTATACATGTGTTTGAAAAGGAAAAATCACTTCATACGGTCGATCCTAAAAGTCACAACCACTTCAATACTTAGTGAATTTTTTGATGGAGTCTGTTGGGTGAAAATATGAGTTTCTATAATTCATATATTCTAAAGAAATTATTTTCATTTGATGCTATTACAATGTTCTTCATGGTTAAACATCATGATCATGTGAATTATGATTCAATAAAGATCAAAGGAAGGTGAGAGGAGATTCACATAGTAATCAGGAGATCCACACGGCAAAGTTGCATGCTGCTATATATGTGGGAATATTCAAAGTAAATAAATCCATGAGATTTGTGGAGAAAATGAGTCAACGATTATTCAAATATCACATGGAGTTAATAGATTGAGTCTTTAGGATATTTAAAAAGAATTTCTGAACAATAATTCAAAAGGGTTTGAATAAAAAGGAAGACCACAATAATTCATATATCATGCGAAGGAAATAATCGTGTTTTCAGCCATACTTTTAGGAAGAACTTGAATGAAACTTTGACTTGATGCTTGTGATTTTGAATGAGTCAAATCCTACCAAAATCCATGAATATTCCCATAATAATTATGGAAACAATATTCATGCAATATTTAGTGAAGATAAATAACAAGTGATGAAGAAAGAGAAAAATAGAGAATTCTGAGTGAGATGAAATGACATGTCACTGTATCAAAAAAGAAAATCAGAGAACAAACTCAGGAGTTTTCCGTGAATGAAAGAGGAAGAAGATTAACTTTTGTGGAGTCCATGTGGAGTCTTGAAGCTTCTTTGATGATCTATCTTTAAGGAGTTTCATTCAGTTAATGTGAAATTGTAACTGGTTGGTGCTAATAGATATATGAGTTCAAGGTTATACCCTTGCTCGAGTTCCTTTTGATAATAATAAGAGGACTGTGTGTGTAGAATAATAACCATGAAACATCGGGGATGTAGTCATCCTAAAAGGAGGTGGACCTCTTTAAAAAACTTGTTGTGTCTATCTTATTTCTACATCAATGAGTAACTTGAGAGAGAAGTGTTGAAAAAGGGTGAGAGTGAATGGATTTAAAATTTACTATACACACTAATTCACCCCCCTCTCAGTGTGTATCTTCCTTTTTGTGATATGATAATTAGTATCAGAGTGAGGTTTACTCCCTGATATCTCTCTCAAGCACACAAGATGGATCAATACAATTTTATTAATAGAAAAAGCATCCCAATATTTTATGGAAAATGGTTTCACTCATGGAAAGAGAGAACGATTCCTTACATTCTCTCTATGTGACTTAATGTTATTGATTCTATTCAATATGGATTCACTATACTTATTGAAGCCTCAACATGGTCCTAATCTGACACGAGGAATATTGAAAATGATGGGAAGGCTAGGAATACTTTGTTATCTTATTTATATAAAAATGAGATGAAAAAGGTCATGAGATACATAACTACTAATTATATTTGGAATAAGCTTGCTTCACATAATTTATAAAGGAAAAAAAATGTAAAAGAAAGAAAGATATAAATTAGTCAAAAACAATTTGAAGACATCATGATGCATGAGGATGGAACTATTGACGAGTTCTTTACCAAAGTAAATCTGGTTGTCATCACAATTAGAAGGTTGGAGAAACTCTAAAAGACTCCACTATGGTAAAAAACTGATGGGGATCCTACTTGATAATTTTGATGCAAAGATATCATCTCTCAAAGATAGAGATCTTGATGAATTCACCATTGATAAACTCTATAATACTCTCATTAACTATGAATTGAGAAAAGGAACTTCACTTAAGAGAAAAGGAAAGAAAGAAAAGGAAATTGCATTTAAATCCCTAAAAGGTATTAAGATAGAGGAGAAGTAGGATAGATTGAATGAAGGATATGACATGGAATATTATGCAGAAACTCTTTCACTCATGTCAAGAAGCTTCACAAGAGGTGGAGAGGTAAGTACAAATGTAAATTTCCTTTCAAATGTTTTAGTTATGGAAAGGTTATCCATTTCTATTCTAACCATCCTATGAAATTTGAAAGATAAAATGATACTGAGGAAGCATCTAAGAAAACCACTACTTGAGATTCCCAATTTTCTTAATAAAAAGGAAATAAGAAGTTTTAACATTCAAAACCCTCACTTCCAGATCCAATGCTATAAACATAATCTTTATTTTTGTCTTTAATACTGATAAATGTGACCCAATTTCAGTTATCCAAATATTACAACATCAAAATTAAATATTGGATCACTTACATACCCAAATACCTTTTAGATTTAGAGTTTTAGAGAATTAGGAAAAACTATTATATAGAAACTTTGATACATAAACAACTAGTTCATAAAAACCTACATAATCTCCCATAAAATTCTCCACACATGAAACCTTTCTAGACACAAATCCTTTAACATCATTCTCCATAACCTCGGGAAAAAGAAACATAAGAAGGGTGATCTAAGATACTCAGTAAGGGAAAACATACAACGAATTTTATCATAAAATAAATAAAACATGAATAATATGGTCAAGATAAAAAATAATCAAATATTCCATATAACCAATACCATAAAAGGGGAATAAATACATGGATAACATAACAATATAAATAATCACACGAATAATAATAATGAGTTTCATAATGATAGAATTCATAATGCTGAATATTACACTACAAAAAAAAACAGCAGATTATCGACAATTTTTTAGAAGGGGTTATGCACAACCCCCTCTAAATTCATTTTAGAGGGGGTTCTGCACAAGCCCTTCTAATCATAAAATTTAGAGGAGGTTCACAACCCCCTCTAATTTTTTAGCATTATTTTTTTAACATTTGGTTTGATTTTAGAGTCGGTTATGTCAAAACCACTGCTAATTTAATAATTAGTGGCACTATATATTCTATTGGATTTTAGAAGAGATATGTATATATATATAAAATTCGTTTGCACATATATATATAATTGATTTTTTTTTAAAAGAAGATAGTGGGGGTTCAAAACTCCCTCTAATTTATAATATTATAGGGGGTTCATGAACCACTGCTAATCTATTAGATTAGAGGGGGTTTTGACCCCCCTCTAATTTAAGAAATTAGATGGGGGTTGGAACCCACTCTAATTGATGACATTATAGGGGTTTTTGAACCTCCTCTAATTCAAGAAATTTGATGGGGGGTCATGGACCACTGCTAATCCCTCTGATTAGAGGTGATTTTAAACCCCCTGTAAATTTTTATTTATTTTTTAAAATAAATCTCATAAACATTCAAAATTTATAATATATATGTGTGTGCGTGCATCTGTGTGTGTATATATATATATTATATAAATACATTATATAAATGTATTTAAATACATTATAAACACACATATATATAAGGACATTATATGAATACTTTAAATAAATACTTATACATATAAAAAATGTATACATATATAAATATTGGTATACATAATATAAATGAAATTATAAATATATTTATTCAAATTTATAAAATTTATATATGGTTTTATAAATACTATACATTTATATTATGATTTATATTATACATATATTATATTAAATACATTTTTATTGTATATTTTTATATAAATACATTTATATTATATTATGTATAAAAATATATATAATATAGAAAAAATTAAATATAAATACACATATATATTTTATATAATTATATTATATATATAATATTATAAATATTTAATTATATATAAATTTATATGTATTATATAATTATTTTATATATATTGTAGTATACCATATTAATTATAAATTAATTTAATATATATATATATATCATTTAATATATTACATATTTCTAATTATATGAAAGTATTTAGTTTTCTGTGTATATATATATGATATAATATAAATGTATATAATCACATACATAAATATATAATATAAATGTATTTCATATAATATATCTATAATATAAATCATAAAATGTATAAATGTATAGTATTTATAAAACTAACATATAATTTTCATGGTTTAAAAAATAGTTGTAATAATAATAATAATTATAAGTATTATTGTTACACACACATAAATATATACAAATATATAAAAATGAGTGTATAAATATATATATTATAATTATATCATATCTATAAATATCATATAAATACATAAATTCACACACACACACAGAGATATAAATGTATTTATAAATATATGAATAAATATATATTTATATATCTAAATATAATTATTTATGCATATATTATATACACATGGATATATAATATATATATATATATATATTATACACAAATATATTATAAATTACACATAAATATATTATATATTATCTCATATTTATGTATCTAATATTATATATATATATATACACATCATATATTATACACAAATACATTATATATATATTACACAAATATATATATATTTCGGTATGTAAATAAATATAAAATATTGTATATATGAATCAAAATGCATTGCAGCCTAGTGGTAGGCGCGCTGAAGATACCGCTATTCGGTCCTAGGTTCGTTGTAATATCCCATTATTGTTTTCAGGTATTCCTAAAACCTATTGTGTTAAATTATTAATTTCTTAAGTGAAAAAAAATTATTTAGAGGTGTTTTTTTGATAAATGTGTTAAAGGACTTAACCACCAGTTAACATCTTGGAATATTCAATTGAATATTTTTGGGGTTCGACACTGAGTTGGTGCATGATTATGAGACCCACAAAGTCTCGGTGAAGACTGAATAAAAATATTAAATATAATATATTAAACACACACTTTTTATTTAAAATAATTGAATAACTCCAAAATGGTGCGTCATATGAGAAATCTGAGACCATTGTTATGTTCGAAATATGGTGTTTAATCTAGGAGGGTTATAACATTCGAAGGCGCCATACATTTGGATGGCTCGCTCATGAGATAAAGTTATTAAATAATATTTAATATATTATTTATTAAAAATAATTAAATATCTCCCAAACGGTGCATCGTATGATAAATTCGAGACCACCGATGGGTCCAGAATGAGTGGTTTACCCTAGACGAGGTATAACGTTTGTTAGCATCGGGCGTTTGGACGCCTCGCTCGCAAAAATAACCCTTTTTATTTTAATTAATTAATTGTTCCTATTTTTAATTAATAAATAATTAATATCTCTCAAACGGTTTATCATTTGAGAAATTTGTGACCATCGTTGTGTTCAGAACATGGTGTTTACCCTAGATAGGATATAACTTTTATTCACAACGGACATTTGATGTTATTTAATTTTTATATTAAATAATAAATTTATTTTAACAATTAAATCCGATTTTAATTATCAAATACATTTTTTTACTTATCTTCTTCCTCACAACACGTCGAACCTCCATTGATGATGGAGCATGATTCTAAAAACTTCAATTTCAAGTCGTTTTCATCTGTTTCAGTTAGCAACACATTAAAAGGGTAAAGACTCTGCTGTATTTTTTAATTTGAATTGGGTATTAAATTGGGCGTTTTAGTTGTACCAAAGGTTTACACGTTTTGGGGTTTTAAAATGTCCAAACCAATTGGTTCTTCCTGGTTGATTCTTCCATCGAGGTTGTGCAATCCTGCCATCCACTTTGCTTGCGTTGGTGGTATCAATCTGAGCTATTTGCTGATCCACGTGTGACACAGTTCTTCCCATCTTCTTTGTGCAACGCCTTTTCCTATTAAATTACCAGGTTTGTCTTTAATTTTTTCTTTTTTTAATTTATTCCTTCATCCCAAATTACTACCACAAAACTGGGCAAGGCAGACGTCTGCCTTTATCAACGCTAACGGAAAAGTGCTGATAAAGGGGTAGGACTTTATCAGCGCTTTTCTTAGCGCTGATAAAGGTTACATTTATCAGCGCTTTTCTTAGCGCTGATAATGTTTATTGTATACATTAAATAAAAAACAAATGTTATAACTATATATATATATATATATAATTAAATAATTATAAGATTAATAATAAATATATTTATTAGATTTATAAGCTTTATTAGATTTATTAATTCATTATATTTATTAGATTTATTAATTCATTATATTTAATATATATATTTATTATTTTTGTTTATATTTAATGTATTTGTTTTATTTATAAATATATAATACTTTTTAATATATATGTATAATTAAAATTATTGAATATATATGTGTTTTCCAATGAATTGGGGTCAATGAATATATCATGCGTATATATATGTGCATGAATAATGTTCATTTATAGATTATAATTACACATCACGTTGATGTGTTATTGATTTATAATTCATTATGTTACCCATATAATATATATGTTCTAAAAAATGTACACTTATAATTAAAATTACATTATATTTAAAAAATAAATATATATTTTATTATATTTTCAATGATATATATATAAATATACCTTTCAAATAATTTTATAATTATAAATAAAGATATATTTATTTAGAGTTATAATTATTAATAAAAATATATATATTTATCATAAATATCATTTTAAATAAATATATAATAATACAAACAAATTATTAAATTTATAAATTTATCAGCTCTTTTATTAGCGCTGATAAAGTTTGTCTTTATCAGTGCTACAAAAGCGCTGATAAAGATGGTCTTTATCAGTGCTAAAATAAAAAGCGTTGATAAAGTCACCCTTTATCAGCGCTACAAAAGTGCTGATAAAGTCCAACCTTTATTAGCGCTAAAAAAACACTGATAAAAGGGGTCTTTATCAGCGCTTTTTACTAGCACTGATAAAGGTCCATGTGAGATTTATAAAATCCACCGGGTCCTCCTCCTCATCCCCGCACCCTGTCAAGATTTCGCAGAATCCCTACCTTGTGCCGCTGCCTCCTCTCCGCCGCGGCCGACACATACTTCTCCTCCTCCTCCGCCGCGGCCGCCTCCTCCTCCTCCTCCTCCTCTGGCATATACTTCTCCTCCTCCTCCTCTGCCGCGACTCCTCATCCTCCTCCTCCTCCTCCACCGCGGCTCCTCCTCCTCCACCGCGGCCTCCTCCTCCTCCTCCATCGGTGCCTCCTCCTCCTCCTCCTCCTCCTCCTCCTCTGTCTACTCTGCTGCCTTCGCTGCCTCCGAGCTACCTCCGCTGCCTCCGCGCTGCCTCCGCTGCCTCCGTTGCCTCCACTGTCGACGCCTCCTCCTCGGCCACCGGGTCCTCCTCCTTAAGGTGAGTAAAATTTAATTTGTATGAATTAATTATGTTTGCATTTATTTTCAATATTGAGATTAATTATGATTTGGCGTGATTCTTGTGTGTGATGCTTGTGTGTGTGACAGTTCATCAGGATTTGGGGTGTAAACCATATGACTATTACCTTTATAGAATCCTGAATGAGAAATGTAATTAGATTCCTTGGATAGAAAAAATGTGAGGAAATATTTATGGAATCTTATAGAGGATGACATACTATGTGGTATAATGTTTTTAATGGATCATGTCATTACAAGGTGTTGCAGTTGGTATGTTTTAAACCATTGATAACCTTGGAGTGAGGGGTGTATTTATATTTTATATATGGATTTGATTACTACAACCTAAAATAACATATCTAGGTGTTTTTACAGTTTCATGGAAGGAATATTAATAGTTTTAAGTGACCAATTAGAAAATGTACCTAGTGGTAATTTGAATTTTAAAAAATATAGATACCCCCATGTACCTAGTGGTGGATTATTGGGTTCCAAGGGTGTTGGTAGAGTTTTTAAATCCCATGTTGTGCAGCATATGGCTAACATAAAATGATTAAGATACTAGTGGACCACTGGGTACCTTGTGGTTAATGTATATTTAAAAAAAAGCTAATGTTAATTTATTTTTCAATTAAAAATATTGTAAATTTACAACCCTCTCTGTGGCACGACTCTACCCAACTAATATATCCACTTTCCCATTTCTCAATTCTCCCTCCATATTTCAATAAAAACATATTTTTTCTAAATATCATGACCAATAGTCTTGCAATTAAATTGGGTGTTTAGGGTAATGTCTAATTTAATCTATTTATCCTTGACATCAGTTCACTAATCTAACATATGGTCAACCATAAATCAATAAATAACACCCCCTTGATAGATTCTTTTATTTATAATGAATGGGGAAGAATTGAACCTTATTACCATATGGGGAAATTATTTTTTCAATGAGGTAGGTGTTTCCTTTAATATCATTCTATATATTACATTTTTTGATGTATTTATGTGTGTGTTTAAGGAGGATCGTCTTAGGGTGACCTAAATTGTGGATTATGGGATTATAATTTTTGAACATGATTAGGTAGAGTCAAATATAACATGAATATATATTCTTATCTATATTTGTTACTTTTATTATCCTATGGTGAATATTTCATCAAGGTTTGTGGGAAATAAATAGGTGTTTCAAAACTCAAATAGGTACTTATTCCTAGAAGAAATTATGATTATCCAAAGATTTATTCTATTAAGAAATTATAAGGTTTCTCAAATGATTATTAAATTCAATAATTGATGATATGTTTGAGTTTTTCTTGCATGTTCTTGAGAAAAAAAATTTAAATGATGATTGGAAGGTTTCATATTACATCGAGTGGTGTATTTCTTCCATATCTTATTATAAATTCTACAAGAGGTCCACTTGAGCGATTTGGTTGGTTAATGATAAAAGATAGTTTTGCCTCATGGGTTTTATTAATGGATGAGTAAAAGTATATGGTTCAAGAGATAGAGGATCCATTTAGAGGTACATCCTATGATCCAAAAGGGATAGGACTTAAGTGAATGACTTATATAGGTCGGTTGAGGGTCCATTGGGATATTTAAGTGCCCTTGATGGTTTGGGGTAATTAATGAGTTTTGTGGTTTGAAGAATCCCCTCAATAAGTGAATTGAAAAGGGTGATATGTAATT
Organism: Viscum album; assembly: GCA_963277665.1. NCBI lineage: Eukaryota > Viridiplantae > Streptophyta > Magnoliopsida > Santalales > Viscaceae > Viscum > Viscum album. The sequence goes on from OY728127.1 coordinate 1,825,208,825, forward strand.
TGATCTTAGTAAATTCATGATCATAGTAGAATTATTATTACACTAAGAGTAGGAGTATTCCCACCAACCATTCTACAATTTGGTATGGTGAGTAGATGGAGTAAAAATTGGAATCATATTATTACTATCTTTAAAAGGAAATTTAGTCATGGGTTTTAGATGTATTTTACCAATATATTTATTAAAAACATTATCATATATGAGTTAGTGGATCATTAAAGGTGAGAAAATATGAAAAACTTATGTTTTTGTGGATAACAAGTGTCCCAGAACAAGGAGGACGTGATTACACTTTTATGGGAGTGTTCCAAATGACGATGTTCACTCTAGTGTAAGATATCACACCATAATAGGGCTGGTGTAACTATGAAGGTTTTGAGATGTAGGAGAGACATATTGTAATATGGAACATTTAACTATAATGGATGTCTCTAAGGGAATATGAAGAGATAATTTCATTGGGATACCTAGCTCATGAAAATAAATGTTGCACTAGTTTGGGGGTCCAATGGTATCAGTATGTAATGAAAAGGATCACACTATAGTAGTGTTATTTCATACTATAGTATATTGTTTATTAGTAATTGGTGTATCATTGTTTAAAGGGATTTTTCAGACCATGCCACAACTATAAGGGTCACACCATGAATGGTATTCTATATATATTGGTAAATATGAGCAGACATGAATCGCATTTCATGATATGTTATGTTAGGCCATAAAGGTGGTGAAGGATCTTTGGGATTTAGTTTCTATGTCATTTGGAATTAGGATTCATTCCCTATGGAAATAATTCACATAAAAGAACATTTAATCTCTATAAATATAATGTTACATGACCCGAATCAATGATTGGGTTTAAATGAAGAATCCTTCAGTTACCCAACCATTCAATCCATGGATTGTTCCAATGATGGTATAGTTAACATTTGAGGAGAATAATAGGGGTGCACACATAATCCAAATTCTATAGGCACTTGTGGTCGATGAAGGGGAAATCGATGAACTTATAGATTTAGATCATTATATCGCGTACATGGGACTATATGGTTATATCCTTACTTCGTTCATTATTCTTATTGATAATAAACCAAGAACAAGATTCAGGACATCATGAACACTAAGGATAAGAAAATTTATAACAAGAGTTTGTGAACCATGTAATTATCCCTTGATCCATGTGAGTTATTTCATTGAATTACTATCATCATTTTACCATCACTGCCAAGATCCTTTTTTCACTAATCAGTATTTGAAAATGCGTTTAGATTATGAGTTTTTCATAACCATTGATTCACCCCCACCTTTAAGTAGTTTTCTACTCTCACCTAGTTTTTTCGCTTGTATGCATGGGTAACTATCCTTCCTAGTTGTAGTTGGGTGGTTGGAATTATGACGTGTTCACCATTATGACTTCTTCATGATTTGTTTGTGAAATGGTCATAGGGTATAATGGCCATAATAAAAGTGATAGTATTTAGAAGGTGGAATTTGAATTGTTGTATTGAGAGCGAATCAGGTAAAGCTTATGGGATATGAGATTATAAAATAGATGATGGATATGGGTGGACATCCACAAGTAAAAAACCAATAGATTTTCTAGGGAATAATATGGAATTCATTCCCATTAATGTGATGAGATTTCTGACCATTTCAGTTTAACTAGTTTGTTTGTTTATTTTATAGTGGAGATGGAATATATGGATTAGTAAGTGCTCAGTTGTGTTTTATATATAAAGGTATATTTCAGGAGTGACTATATTATAATGTATGGGTCTAAAAACAATAAAAGGAAGATTAAAAAATTCTAGTGGAGATCTAGGAAAGGGTTTTTGTATGTCTTATATGTGTGATGGTTTTTCATCAGGCCATGATAATACAACATGCTTATAAGGTGAGGTTTCTCTATTTAAGTGGGTTCATATTCTAGGGGATAATTGTGATCCATGTTCCCCTTATATGTACACTACGATCATGGATTATACCAATGGTGACCATTGTATTGGTATATTAGGGGTATAGTTTTGATTCATAGTGATAATGGTGTTGGTATGTTTGGGTCACAAACTAGATCCATGGTTCCCAATGTTGTGGTATGTTAGGAGACAAGAAAGGATCCATGATGACTGAGGTGTCTGGATTTTAGTTGTCTAGATAAGATCCATGGTCCTAAAGGTATGGGTTTTTAGATTCCTAAATAGGATCCATGGTTTATGTGTATCAGTTTCTTATAATCCCATATGAGATGCATAGTTCCCAAGGTTTGGGTATGTTTGGGTTTCAAAAAATATCTGTGATGTATGTGGTATGGTTTTATTAGAAGATAAGATTGTTTTTTGGAACCCATGGTTTAATGTATTGATTCTCACTGAATATAGTGTTATTTGTTTTTTTTGTTTTATTAGTTACCATTCAACAATCTTACTTTATTTCTTTCATAATGTGTTTTGTTTATTTATTTGCATTCATATAGATAAACCTAGTATATTATGATTTATATTAGGTTCCCCATTATTAGTGTCCTACTAATATTTTATCATTCAACCTATACAAGATCATTAGTGTATGTATGGACCTTATATAAGATTAATGATTCTTACCACATATTATAAGTGATCATACAAGAGTAGGTTGATGGTATTATGTATAAAATGCCTAGGTGGGCCTTGGATACCCTATGCTAAGTCATCCAGACTATTACCATGACCCTCACTTATATCATATCTCCCCTTGGAGATCTCTTAATCCAATTATAAGGAGGAAATACTCTATTTCACACTTCACCAATCCCTATATGGAATATCATACTCATCACACACACCATGACTCTTATATATCCTTAAGAGGGTGTTCCCCATCACACGTGATATATAAAACTATATTATCCATCTTCTTTAGTCCTAAGACTCTAATACCTACTAAAATAGGCTTAGAATACCTAACTATGCTATACAAATCTCATACCAAACCCGATCCTCTCATAAACAAAACTAGAAACCTCACCTCCATGGAGACATAATCTCTATATGATCACAAAATCACAAACATTCAATAGAACCCTCACTCTATCTCTTGTTGGATCAAAAACACCCTATTTATTTACCTAGGTTGATCTTGATTTCTATCCCTTTTTCTGGAACACATATACTCATGCATGAATGCACAATCATGCATAAATTGAAACATGGTTTTGTATTATAGGGTCCACATACCTCAAAAAATGGAGTAACCCCCTCAATAAGATCAACTCATCCTCAACCAAGACTATAGATGCCTTATCTAATCTTGTACCAATGATTGAGACCCAATCTCAAGGCACAATTCCCAAATAATTAATTATAGAAACTTATAATTAATTATTCACCTTAATATAATTAGGAATAATCTTTTAAAAACTCACTGGGAAACACAACACCACCTAAACCACACAAAACATGGCGCGTTCATCATATGAGGATAACCTCTAGCCAATACAAACAAAATCTATATAATCTGAATTGATTTGAAGATGATATAGTGAAATCATCACAAAAATCCTAGTTAAAATCATCCCAAATCATAGGGAAATAAAGGATAATAGTAATGGAGGAAGTATGAGGGAAAAACTCACTAACGCACTATAAAAAACTCCCAATAACCACCCCTCATCAGGGGGGATCGAAGAGAGGAAGAGAATGGATGAATCCCAAGAACCACCCAAGATTTTCTATTAATGAGAAAGCCCCCACTATTTTTGAAGTATCTAGTTTTTTATTTAAATTATACTCATATTTCTTCTCCCCTAACCTATATACCCATCCTTTGGATTTCAAATAGGATGAATATAAATAAAGAATGGATAAATTCCAATTGGTTGACAAAAGAGTATGAAGAAGGCGTGAAAGAGTTTATCAAGTTTGCAAAAGATCATGCATATGACCCTTCTCAAATCCTTTGTCCGTGTTTACGCTGTTGTTATTCAAAAAAAATTAGTCCATAGGAGTTGGAAGAAAACTTGATCTGTTATGGAATAGATCAAAGTTATACATGTTGGAATAAACATGGGGAAATAATGAATATAGGCAGTGGCTGGGATAACACTGCGTTTTATTGATCATATGATATGATTACAAGTATGAAAAATGAAGATGACTATATGGCGGATGTGATTACAGATGCGAATGATGATGAAGATCGTATTGAGGAAATGACAAGGACCATCAAAGATGAACTTTGTGATTTCCCAAAATTGTTTGAGAAGTTAAAAAGTTGTGCAAAGAAGCCATTGTATGCTAGTTGCACTAAATATACAGCACTGTCAGCCGTACTGAAGCTGTATAATTTGAAAGCAGACAACGGGTGGAGTGACACCAGTTTTACGGAACTACTTGCTCTCCTGAATGACATGCACCCAAAAGATAATGAGCTCCCAATCTGAACATACAACGCCAAAAGAATGCTACGCTCGATGGGTATGATATATGAAAGAATACATGCCTTCCCGAATGACTGTATACTGTTTCTCAAGGACCACAAATCACTTAAAGAATTCCCAAAGTGTGGTTCTTCTCGATACAAGAAAGATGAATCCAATCCTATTAAAGTTGTATGGTACTTTCCAATCATTCCAAGGTTTAGGAACCTATATGGAAGTGAGGAGATTGTAGGACAATTGACATGGCATGAAAATACAAGAATTAAAGATGGGATACTACGTCACCTGGAAGACTCTCCTCAGTGGAAGAGAATTGATCATGAGTATCCTGAATTTGGAAATGATTCGAGAAACCTTCGTCTTGCGTTATCTATAGATGGAGTGAATCCTTTTGGTTTTCAAAGCAACAGTCACAGTACATGACCGGTTATATTGGTAAATTATAACTTACCACCCTGGTTATGCATGAAACGAAAATACATCATGTTATCTATGCTTATATCATGACCAAAACAACCGGGTAATGATATTGATGTTTATTTAGCTCCATTGATCGAAGATTTGAAATTATTGTGGGATTCAGGTGTTACATTGTATGATGCTTACAAAAAGAAAGATTTCACTTTGAGAGCCATGTTGTATGGGACAATAAATGACTTCCCTACTTATGGAAATTTGTCAGGATATAGCATTAAAGGAACTTAAGGCTTTCCCGTTTGCGAACAAGGTACACAATCAATTAGGTTGAAACATTCATCTAAAGCCGTGTTTCTAGGACATCACAGATTTCTACCCCGACGACATAAGTAACGATCTTGGACGACATCATTCGATGGAAGTTTATAAGAACGTACAACACCATCTCCACTAAAAGGCGATCAATTGTTTGAGAAAGTTAAAAATGTGGACACTACTTTTAGTAAATCAGATTTGAAAAACCTTACAAAAATCGGTTGGAAAAAGAGATCGGTTTTTTTTGAATTACCATACTGGAATTGTCTGTATGTCAGACATTTTCTTGATGTTATGCATTTAGAAAAAAAATGTATTTGATAGTGTCATTAACACGTTTCTAAATACACCTGGAAAAATAAAAGATGGAATTAAGGCTAGGTTGGACATGGTTGAGATGAGAATACGAGAAGAGTTAGCACTAGTGAAGGGTGAAAAACGAACATTTCTTCCTCCTATTTCTTACACTCTTTCCAGGCAGGAGAGATATCAATTTTTCAACTTCTTGAATGACGTAAAGGTTCTAAAGGGGTATTCTTCAAATATCAGGAACCTCGTGTCAATGAGAGATTTGAAGTTAAAAGGTCTGAAATCACATGACTTCCATGTTTTGATGCAAGATATCATTCCTATTACTTTACGTTTCATTTTTCCCAAGAATGTCCACCATACATTAACGAAACTGTGTTTCTTCTTCAAAGCTATATGTAGCAAAGTTATAGACCCGGCAAAATTGCCAACTATGGAAAGAGAAATTTCCGTCATATTATGTGAATTAGAAATATTCTTCCCGCCTTTATTTTTTGATATGATGGTTCATTTGATGGTCCACTTGGTGAGAGAGATTCAACTATGTGGTCCTGTACATTACAGATGGATGTACCCCATTGAACGGTATATGATGATTTTGAAAGGGTATGTCAAAAATCGAAGTCGGCTAGAGTGTTGTATTGCGGAGCGATATATTTTTGAGGAAGCCGTTGAATTCTATACCGAATACCTTTCTGGTGTGGAAATCATTGGCCTACCAAAATCTCGTCACACCGGGCGGCTTGAGGGTGAAGGAATTTCTGGAAGATAGGTTATCACAATCAATATTACAGATCAGGAGCAGGCCCACCTTTATGTTTTGCATAACAATTTCAACGTTGGCCCATATGTTGAAACCCACAAAGAAATTATTAGGAATTTGAATCAATCTAGGGCTGAAAAATGGATATCAGATACACATAATTGACAGTTTATAGGATGGTTTCAGGACCATATTTTTAAAAAGTCAGATGAAAATCCAGAGTCAATTTCAGACCAACTTCGATGGCTAGCCAGAGGACTAAGTGTGTATGTATTATCTTACAATGCTTATGTAGTTAATGGTTATACATTTTATACTAATGAACATGATGAAGACAATACCATGTAGAATAGTGGGGTTACACTTGTGGCTGAAGCGATGCTTGTTTCCGGTGCTAAGGACAAAAATCCAATTTATGCTAATATGTCATACTATGGCATCATCAAACAAATATGGGAGTTGGATTATACGGAATTCCAAGTTCTGATTTTTCAATGCAAGTGGGTTGATAACAGGAGTGCTGTTAAAATAGATGAATTGAGATTCGTGAAAGTTGATTTCAGTAAGGAAGGGGAGAAAGACGAATCATTTATAATGGCATCACAGGCAGTGCAAGTATTTTATGTTCCAGATCCTGCAAACCGAAACTGGTCAATTGTTCTGGAATAAGCGAGGCCAGCATGTAAACCCCAACAAATCCATGTTTAGTAGCTACATTGGAATCGTCACTTGGCAATGCATGCCGATTGATATAGAGTCGTGACACCATGTCGTCAGCGGGATGAAAACATTAACGTGGGAAGAGATTATGGTAACATTACGATATCATTTATTTAATTTATTAAAATAAAATAAAATAAAATACTGAAATATTGACTAACTATACATCATCTCTTTCAGAGTGCATTTATAGTAGATGTCTCGCACAAAGAATATGTATGAAGACTGGAAGGAAGGGTTCATAGAGGCTTTCACACCATTTTAACGAAATGTCATCTAAAAGATGTTGAAGGGAAAATCAAGCCGCACCCACCTCTTCTTTATGCACACTTGATATCCCAAGGAGCGTGGGATGCGTTTTGCAACCATCGTACGGATCAGAATTTTTAGGTACATTATGTTTGGTAACACGTTGTTTAACGTTGCTTGTATTCATCACTTTGATTGACAATTTTTTATTTATGAAGCAACAAATGAGTGCTGAAAATAAAGAACGGGTGGCAAAACCAGTGTACCCCTACCGTAAAGTAAGGCTGGGGTACGCTTTAATTGAAAAACAATTGTTACGTATTTTAAAAGTACTGTAATACTTTTATGTGACATAAAACAACACCGTAACCATGTTTCTCTATTTATATGCAGATTGATGAATCAAAATCCCAACCCACTTCCATCCCACGGCATGTGCTATGGAAGGAGGCTCGTGTTAATAAAGAGGGGAAACTGGTAGATGAAAACACACAAAAAGTGTGGGAAACATATGTAAGTATGACATAATATAATTTTTTTTACTTTAAATCACTATTACATCACGATGATTACTTATTTTACCATATTTTTTATTTGACATAGTCACAAGAATCAACAACACCCGTACCGGATGCGGACATACTTTCAGTAGCCTTGAAACAACCAGAACAGTATGGCCGCATTAGAGGTGCGAGTTTTGGGGTGACACCCCGGACATATTTTCAGAAAAAAAAACAAGAGGAGGAACAAACTAAAGAAATTAAAATGATGAGAGATAGACTAGATACCCTTGAAGAAAAATTCCAAAGTCATGGAGAGTTTCTAGAAACTTTGATGGGGGAGAGGCGAAGAGAAGAAACAACTTAAGAACAACCCGTCCCACCCCCACCAGCTTTGAGGCGAGCCATTCCCCTCAAAGACCTGACTTAACCAAGGTAATCAATGTTCTAATATTTGTTTCTCTGAAATGTGAATCACATAGACACGAATACCTTTCTTGTAATGATATTCTACAGGGCGAAAATGACTGTGATTTATATCTATCAACTCCCACCCATCGCCTTGTAGCGAGGGCTACAGTGTTCAATATGTAGAATGACACGCTACACTCCATACCACTTCCAACTGGTCATGTCAAAGTGTCGATTAACGTAGCTCATGAGCTGAGCGCCGAGCTACCCATGCCAAATGACGATGACGACATTCATACGGTTGAAAAAGATGTTGGAACATTCATTGCATGGCTGTCGAATCTTGTAAAAAAACATGTCGACCAGGAGGTATTCATTTCCAATTCATTTTTCAAGCAGAACCTTTAACATTTAATTAGAAAAGGGCTGAACTGATGAATGTTATTACAGAAGGACAAAATGAAGGAGCTAAAATGAAATAACGGCTCAAAAGGATCAACCAACTGATCAAAACGATCTACTGAGGGCACCTTCACCCCACCCGTTCTATATCCACATTTAATATCATTGCAAGATCATTTCGATATGAAAATGAAAGGCGGAAATAATAACACAATTGTTTGTGAAAAAGATATGTACATAGAGGAAACATTAGATTTCGTTAGTGCTGACGCTGTAGCTGAAATCATCACATACGACGGGCTAGGCGCCTCAATTATAAATGTATACATGAGGTATGTTTTCATGATTTGATTTTACAGAAGTTGATATACTATGATAATTATGGATAAATACATTTCATATTTTTCGCAGGCATATATATGAAAAAAAATTGAAGGGATTTTCCCATGAATACAAATTTGGACTCGTTAGTCCTCACACCATGTCTACACAACAAAAATAAATAGATTCCAATTTTCAGGCTGAATTAATGTCAAACCTGCTCAGAACGTTTCAATGCAAAATTACGACTGACATGCTCTTTTTAATACCAATGTTGCAGGGGTAAAACTCTACATTTTAATCATATCAATTATATTTTCATTTCTATCATTACTTATTCTTTTTTTTGTTTTTAGGCAGCATTGGATGCTCATTGTAGTCAATTTGGATACTCCAAAGATTTATTTTCTGGATTCACTGAATGGATATCCAACAAACCGACCACACATGATGGCGATTGTTAATTTGTAATACACTAGATTCAACATTTTAGAACTAAATATCTAGTTATATAATTTATATTATCTTTTAATGAGGATTCTGTTATGATAGGGCGGTGTATGAATATCGTCTAAAGGCTGGAATGAATCTAGGGTCTAAGGACGACAAGGCACATGAGATCTAAAAATGGACAGGTATCAGGGTATATATAATTATACTACACTATCCAAATACATATCAAAACATATTACTTATTTTTCTCGATGTTTCTGCAGTGTCTAAAACAAACAAACGGAAAGGACTGCGGTTATTATGTTTGTAAATTTATGAAAGAGATCATATTTCATGAACAAACTAGCATCCTTGAAGAGGTATTTTTGAAAATAATTACTAGTTCATTTAAAATATTTATTAATCCTTTGTGTATTTATATTTTTTCAGTACTACTATGACTGTTGCAAAAACTCTTATTCACAAGATGATATAGATGTGTTTAGAAACGAATGGGCATCTTACCTGATGGAAGAATGTAAACAAATAGGACAATGAAAGTGAATTCCTACTACTTATGTTATCTTTATATGATCATTGATATCTCCCTTGTTTACAATTATTGAGCATCTATGATCACCCTTTCTTATGTTTCATATCCTTAGATTATGAAAAATGGTTTTAGAAATGATTTGAGTTTCTAGTAAAGAATAACTTAATGAGAGACTCTTATGAACTACTGACATATGGAAAATTGAGAAAATGCATTCGGATTGTTTTGATACTTTAGGACAATGATCCATGAGTCATTTGTGATGTGTACGAGTCGACCACACCTCAATCTGACGCACGGTGTGACCGGTATGACTAAAAGTGTCTTATATCAGTTTGAAATTGACATTAACTTTAGAAAATAACACTACTGACATACTTAATACTAAGCAAACGTGTTCAGATTGTTTTGATACTCTAGGAAAATGATCCATGAGTCATTTTTGACGTGTACGAATCGACCACACCTCAATCCGACGTACGGTGTGACTCGTATGGCTAAAAGTGTCTGATATCAGTTTGAAATTGACATTAACTTTAGAAAACAACACAAGTGACATATGGAATACCGAGAAAATGCATTCGGATTGTTTTGATACTTTAGGAAAATGATCCATGAGTCATTTGTGAGGTGTACGAATCGAACACACCTCAATTAAATGCACAATGTGACCGGTATGGCTAAAATTGTCTGATATCAATTTCAAATTGACATTAACTTTAGAAAACAACACAAGTGACATACAGAAAACTGAGAAAATGCTTCAGATTGTTATGATACTTTAGGAAAAAAAAATCCATGAGTCATTTGTGACATGTAAGAATTGACCTCACCTCAATCCGACGCACGGTGTGACCGGCATGGCTAAAAGTGTCTGATATCAGTTTCAAATTGACATAAACTTTAGAAAACAACACAAGTGACATACAGAAAACTGAGAAAACACGTTCGTATTGTTTTGATACTTTAGGAAAACGATCCATGAGTCATTTGTGACGTGTAAGAATCAAACTCACCTCAATCTGACACATGGTGTGACCGGTATGGCTAAAAGTGTCTGATATCAGTTTCAAAATGACATAAACTTTAGAAAACAACATAAGTGACATACGACAAACCGAGAAAACACATTCAGATTATTTTGATACTACAGGACAACGATCCATGAGTCATTTTTGATGTGTAAGAATCAACCACACCTCAATACGATGCACAGTGTGACCGGTATGGATAAAAGTGTCTGATATGAGTTTCAAATTGACATAAACTTTAGAAAACAACACTACTGACATACGGAATACCGATCAAATGCGTTCGGATTATTTTGATAATTTAGGAAAATGATCTATGAGTCATTTGTGATGTGTACGAATCAACCACACCTCAATCGGATGTACGGTGTGACCAGTATGGATAAAAGTGTCTGATATCAGTTTCAAATTGACATAAACTATAGAAAACAACACTACTGACATACGGAATACCGATAAAATGCATTCGGATTGTTTTGATAATTTAGGACAATGATCCATGAGTCATTTGTGACGTGTACGAATCGACTGCACCTCAATCCTACGTACGGTGTGACTGGTATGGCTAAAAGTGTCTGATATCAGTTTAAAATTGACATAAACTTTAGAAAACAACACAAGTGACATACAGAATACTGAGCAAACACATTCGGATTGTTTTTATAATTTAGGAAAACGATCCATGAGTCATTTTTGACATTTACAAATTGACCGCACCTCAATCCGATGCACGATGTGATCGGTATGGCTAAAAGTGTCTGATATCAGTTTTAAATTGACATTAACTTTAGAAAACAACACTATTGATATATGGAATAACGAGAAAATGTGTTCGGATTGTTTTGATACTTTAGGAAGATGATCCATGAGTCATTTTTGATGTTTAAGAATCGACCGCACATCAATCCGATGCATGGTGTGACCGGTATGGCTAAAAGTGTATGATATCAGTTTCAAATTGACATAAACTTTAGAAAACAACACTACTAACATATGGAATACCGAGAAAATGCGTTCGGATTGTTTTGATACTTTAGGAAAACAATCCATTAGTCATTTTTGATGTGTACGAATCGACCGAACCTCAATCCGATGCACGGTGTGACCAGTATGGATAAAAGTGTCTGATATCAGTTTGAAATTAAAATTAACTTTAGAAAACAACACAAGTGACATATGGAATACCGAGAAAATGTATTCGTATTGTTTTGATACTTTAGGAAAATGATCCATGAGTCATTTTTGAGGTGTAAGAATTGACCACACCTCAATCCGATGCACAGTGTGACCGGTATGGCTAAAAGTGTCTGATATCAGTTTCAAATTGACATTAACTTTAGAAAACATCACAATTGACATATGGAAAACCAAGAAAACACGTTCGGATTGTTTTGATACTCTAGGAAAACGATACGTGAGTCATTTGTGACGTGTAATAATCAACCGCACCTCAATCTGACACACGGTGTGACCAGTATGGCTAAAAGTGTCTGATATCAATTTCAAATTGACATAAACTTTAGAAAACAACACAAGTGACATACGAAAAACCGAGAAAATGAGTTAGGATTGTTTTGATACTTTAGGAAAACGATCCATGGGTCATTTGTGACGTGTATGAATCAATCACACCTCAATCCGACACACGGTGTGACCAGTATGGATAAAAGTGTATGATATCAGTTTCAAATTGACATAAACTTTAGAAAACAACACAAGTGACATACATAAAACTGAGCAAACACGTTCAGATTGTATTGATACTTTAGGACAACGATCCATGATTCATTTTTGATGTGTATGAATTAACCACACCTCAATCCGACGCACGGTGTGACTAGTATGGCTAAAAGTGTCTGATATCAGTTTCAAATTGACATAAACTTTTGAAAACAACACTATTGACATACAGAATACTGAGAAAACGCGTTCAGATTGTTTTGATACTTTAGGACAATGATCCATGAGTCATTTGTGATGTGTATGAATCAACCACACCTCAATCTGACGCACGGTGTGACCGGTATGGCTAAAAGTGTCTGATATCAGTTTCAAATTGACATAAACTTTAGAAAACAACACTACTGACATACGTAATACCGAGAAAACGCATTCAGACTGTTTTAATACTTTAGGAAAATGATCCATGAGTCATTTGTGACGTGTACGAATCAACCTCACCTCAATCCGATGCACGGTGTGACTGGTATGGCTAAAACTGTCTGATATCAACTTCAAATTGACATAAAATTTAGAAAACAACACAAGTGACATACGGAATACCGAGAAAACACATTCATATTGTTTTGATACTTTAGGAAAATGATCCATGAGTCATTTGTAACGTGTACGAATCAACCAAACCTCAATCCGATGCACAGTGTGACCGGTATGGCTAAAAGTATCTGATATTAGTTTGAAATTGACATTAACTTTAAAAAACAACACTACTGACATACAGAATACTGAGAAAATGCATTCTAATTGTTTTGATAGTTTAGGACAATGATCCATGAGTCATTTGTGATGTGTACGAATCAACCACACCTCAATCCGACACACGGTGTGACCAGTGTGGCTAAAAGTGTCTGATATCAGTTTCAAATTGACATAAACTTTAGAAAACAACACTACTGACATACGGAAAACCGAGAAAATGCATTCAGATTGTTTTAATACTTTAAGAAAACAATCTATGAGTCATTTGTGACGTGTATGAATCAACCACACCTCAATCCGACACATGATGTGACCGGTATGACTAAAAGTGTCTGATATCAATTTGAAATTGACATTAACTTTAGAAAACAACACAAGCGACATACAGAATACCAAGCAAACACGTTCGGATTGTTTTGATACTTTAGGAAAACGGTACATGAGTCATTTTTGAGGTGTACGAATCGACTGCACCTCAATACGACGCATGATGTGACTGGTATGTCTAAAAGTGTTTGATATCAGTTTCAAATTGACATTAACTTTAGAAAACATCATAAGTGACATACGGGAAACCAAGAAAACACGTTCGGATTGTTTTGATACTTTAGGACAACGATCCGTGAGTCATTTTTGATGTGTATGAATCGACCAAACCTTAATCCGATGCACGGTGTGACCGGTATGGGTAAAAGTGTCTGATATCAGTTTCAAATTGATATAAACTTTAGAAAACAACACAAGTGACATACGGCAAACCGAGCAAACATGTTTGGATTGTTTTGATACTTTAGGACAATGATCCATGAGTCATTTGTGATGTGTACGAATCAACCACACCTCAATCCGACGCATGGTGTGACCGGTAAATCTTTTCATTAGATAAAGAATCAGTTTTTATTAAATGAGATAAATCATCCAAAAACATATTGATTTTACATTATTCCCTTTCATTGTTATCAGAATGAAAACATTTGAGTTTATCATTTCCATATTTTAGTTTCTCATTTCCATATTAATATATTATTTCATATTAATGTTTTAATTTATTTCATTATTGTATTACTAACATAATATTTGTTTTCTTATATAGGTGAATTTTTTTCCTTGAGTTTGGATGCTTTGTTCGGCAACAAATACCGTGGAAGACAATTTTTGAGAGAGGATCACAGATATCAAAGGATGAAACATTAATGTTTATAACTATTGTTGGATAATTGTAATTGTAACCATGTAAAACATTGTTTGAAATGTATATAGCAGTGTGTTTTTTTGTATTCATGATGTTAAGTAAAGGTATATAGCATTGTTTGTCAAAATATTATGTGTGGGTGCTATTTTGTGCATGTGTGCAGGTGCTATTTTGTGTAGGTGTACTGGTTTGTGCAGGTGTGCAGGTGTGCAGGTGCTGGTTGTGTTGGTGCAGGGGAAAGTGCCTTTATCAGTGCTAGAAAAGCGCTGTTAATGCCGACATAGATAAGGGGGGGGGGGTCCCCTTTATCAGCACTCCAAAAAGTGCTGAGAAAGTCGACCGTTATCAGCGCTAAAAAAAGTGCTGATAAAGGGGACCCCCCTTATCTACACCGGCATTAACAATGATTTTATAGCGCTGTTAATGTCGGTTTTTAGTGCTGATAAAAGGCCAAGTCGTAGTAGTGAATGTTTCAAACAAAAATTAAATAGAATTATAATGAGTAATATTCTAAAAAATGATAATTACTAGATCAATAAATTTAATCGCTTGGTTTATTCGACGAATAATTTTTAGAATTTTCTAAACATTGATTACACGGGTAATTTGTTCTGAGGATAAAATATATAAAGAAATCATGAAAAGATAAATAGTGTACTTTTATCAAAAGGTTTTTGTTAATAATTATCCAATGATAATTGCAACAACATATCAAAGAATAATTTTAATGGAATTATCGAGGATAATTTTTAAATAGTTTCATCAATGGATAATCGCTTTGTTTTATAAAGATTTAATTCATAAAATTGTCATACAATAATTGATCCGAATTATCAAAGGCCAATGACACTTTTTTATCAAAAAAATTATTGAATGGATAATTTTTTAGAATTATCAAATGTTAATTATTTGGATCATCAAAAGATAATGAATTATCAATATATATATGTATATATCGATAAACACACTTTTGATGTTTTATTAAAATTATCTAATGTTATTTATTTTGATTATCAAAAGAGAGAGATATATATATAGTTAGATTTTTTTTGATAATTACTTTGGAAGTTAAGGATATTTTTATTAAATATATAATTATCAGCATGTAATTATAGGAACTATTGAAGGATAATTTCAAACACATGTGTTGACATAAAACAATAATCTAGAGATTATATAGGAGAGAGAAAATGTAATCACATGTAATATTTTATTTCTTTATAAAATAAAATAGAGGGATATAATTATCAAACGAGGTTTATAATTATTCTTATGGATATTTCTTGTGAGTGTATGCATTAACATAAAATGATAATCCAGAGATTATCTAGGAGAGAAAATGTAACCACGTGTAATTTTTTTTCTTCCTTGTGAAATAAAATAGATGTTTTGATTCTAGGAACTCTTGATGAACATCGAGCATAAGTGTGTTGATTCTTATTATAAAAAAGTCATGAAGAGGTGTATTAAACCACACAAGGTGGTTTATCATTAGAATTAAAATCAGATACCTTGAGGTAGGTGGTTCTATTCCGATTAGCTAAATTGATTATCCTTGTATTGCTTGATTTATTTCAATTGTTGATTTAAATTCAATTGCTCAAATTTGATTTCAATTAAATTGATAAAAACCCGATTCCAATGAATTGAGATATTTGAAATGGTTTTGGAATGAAAATTTGGAAAACCCCAAATTCCATTGAATTTGGTGTATTTATGGAAATTTGATGATTTAAATTGTGGATTTGATGAAAATGATTTCAATTAAATTATTGAATTTAATTGTGGAAATAAATTATGTAATGATGGAATTGGTTTTGAATGGATTTAAAAACTGGTGAAAATGGTTTAAAATGATTTGATAGAAATCCAATAGTTTTATCTTGTGAAAGAGGAATGTGTTTGAATAAAAACTATTTTGGTTTTAAATGGATTTTTTTTAGAACTTTTGAAATGGAAGAATGTGATTGATTGTATTTTTAAGGAGTCTTAAAATAGTTCACCCATCATGTAAGAGCGCATGCAAGACTTAGGTAGTTAGTGAGTTATTTGGATACACTCTACGCTACAACAACATTCTAAAACATACTTGCGGTGGGTCACATCCCCTATGGGTCAGTGATGAGTCTCCTTTGGATAGTGTCATAGGGACGTGTGTATACACATTTTTTTGAGTTCACATAGAGTTTGAAATCCTATAGCTGGTTAATACTATTATACCTTTTGGCAGATGACCATGTTGTTCGCTTGTTTATTTATATTTGAGATATAAATTTATGTCAATGCTTTTGAACTACTTTACATGCCTGTTGATTTTACTTAAACTGTTTTATGTAACTTTTTTATTTAAGCCATTTTTTTAGAAATATTCCATCATTTTGTAAAGTATTTTATTAAAGTATTTTTCCATCATTTGAACTGTATAGAATGATTTTTTTAATTATGATTTAAAATGTATAACCTATTTATATTTAAAAATTTAAACCATTCCTTTGGTTAATCAATTGTTTTCATATGTTATGGAATACATGGTGAGGCCCTACTGGAATTTTTATCTCACACCCTACTTTTATCTCCGGGTGTTTGTAGACGTTCTCCTTCCAGGTCCAAGCAAGGGGAAATGATCTCTTGGAGGTGGATCCAGCTATTGAGCATTTGGATTAGTGAGTTATGTTCCTTAGGACCTTGGGCTATTTTCCCTATTTTGGTACTTTGGTTATAGTGATTTTGGACGGTTTATGCCTTGTTGAATTCTGGTACATTACACCCAGTGGAGTTTCTTTTGTTTTTCACACTGTCTTCTTTCTTTTCTTCCGCATTGTTGGTGGAAAAAATTGTTCCCACTTGTTTGTTGTGTGATGATAAATGCTAGTCGCCGACCCGTGGGGATCGGGAACACCCTTCAGGCTATACCAGGGCTGGATCGGTTATCGGGTTACCAGGGTACCCAGGATGGTTCGTGAAAAAATGGTATCAAAGGGAGGTTGAGCCTTTGTCTTAAAGAAAATATGATTTTGTGAAATCTTGTCAAGACTTAGGAGTTAGTTTCGATTGAGTGCCTAGCCAGCTCTCACCGCAATGAACCTTTAGTCGCCATGAGTGGTTAGGGAAAGACGTCTTATAGATTATTTCAAGTCTTTCCCCTATTTTGATTTGGATAAAGGGGAATCCAAATCTTATTTATTCCTTCTACTAGAAATAGTTTTACCTATTACTCAGTTTTAGTGTTGTTTTAATGTCTTTCTTTATCTGCTGATGTAGTGTAGAATCATGCCTCTGAGAAGACGTGCGAATTGGATCCAGGAAGGGGTTTCTACTAAACCTCAACAGAGGAATCCTATTGTGGATCTGAGTCTAGTTGAGGTGATTGTGCGTACTGTCCAAGCTCTGGGACAAACACCACCACCGGTTTTTGCTCAGGCTTCAGTTGTGGATCCTTAGGGGAACGTCCTTCGAAATGATTCTCAAGAGTTCTTTTGCTAGAATCCACCGATATTCAAAGGCTCCAATGAACCTCAACATGTTGAGGAATGGTTGAGCAAGATAGAATTTCTATTTGGGTTCTTGGAAACACCAGACGTGATCAAGCTGAATTTTTCCACCTTCATACAGGAAGGACCGAGCAGGATATAGTGGGACATGATGGTGATGGAAGGGAAACATGAGGGCTTAGAGTGGAATGACTTCAAATTTCTTTTCACCAACAAGTTCTGTCCAGAGTCAATGGTGTTAGCCAAGGCTATTGAATTTTTCAATATTGAGAAAGCTGACAGAACGATGACCGAGTATTCAAATCAATTTTCTAAGTTGGTTCAGTTTTCTCCTGAGATAGTATCTAATGAGAGGATGAAGGCTCAACGGTTCAAGTTGGGAGCTCGATCAGATATTCATTCTCAGGTTTTCTTGTTGAAGCTGCCCACTTATGCTGATGTACTGGATAGGGCGATGATGGTTGAGATGGACCTGGCTGACAAGTCAGGGTTATTAGGAGTTTCTTTTTATCCCAGTGGCAACATTGGTTCCATTAAAGGAAAATGAATGCGTGATGATTATCGCTACAATTCTCGACAACGGAGTCATTCCAAACCACCTATAGCGCCAGGTGGAAGATATTTGATTTTCTATCAGTGTGGAAAACCGGGACATTCCAAGAGGGTTTGCACTGAGGAACCTAAGAACTTTAGCTCTTGTAGACGTTTAGGGTGCTTACAAAATTTTTTCCATAACTTTTCCACTCTGCGCAGTGGAACGTAATCATCCCCTCCTACTAAAACTGCGGAGAAATCAAATGCTTCCCGTACAAAAGGGTTCTAGCCACAGGCATCTAGAACGAAGATTCTTCACATAGTGGAATAGTCTCCGGAGGAATCTGATATGGGTCCAGTGACCGTGAGAGGTACCATTACTATAACTTCATCTTTAGTGACTGCTCTATTTAATACCAATGCATCTCACTCATTTTTTCCAACCCATATCATTAATCTTCTTAATCTTCCTATGGAGAAACTATCTTGTTCAATGTATATAACTATAACCCTTGGTATAAAGAGAGAGAAGTGACCTCATATTTTTGATGTGGAGGCTTCTTCATAGGATTTCTGGGGATAAAAAGTTCCTATGGCGGGGATGTTGTAACATCCCATTGCTGTTTTCGGATATTCTTAAAACCTATTGTGTTAAATTATTAATATCTTAAGTGAAAAAAATTATTTATCAGTAAATTTATGATAAATGTGTTAAAGGCCTTAATCACCAGTTAACATCTTGGAATATTCAATTGAATATTTTTGGGGTTCGACACTGAGTTGGTGCATGATTTTGAGACCCGAAAAGTCTCAGTGAAGATTGTATAAAAATATAAAATATAATATATTAAACACACACTTTTTATTCAAAATAACTAAATAACTCCAAAATGGTGCATCGTATGAGAAATTTGAGACCATTGTTATGTCCAAAATATGGTGTTTACCTTAGGATAGTTATAACATTCTAAGGCACTAGACATTTGGATGCCTCGCTCGTGAGATAAAGTTATTAAATAATATTTAATATATTATTTATTAAAAATAATTAAATATATCCCAAACGGTGAATCTTATGGGAAATCCAAGACCACAGATGGGTTTGGAATGAGGGTTTTACCCTAGACGAGATATAACATTTGTTAGCGTCTGGTGTTTGGACACCTCGCTCGCAAAAATAACATTTTTTATTTTAATTAATTAATTATTCTGTTTTTTAATTAATAAATCATTAATATCTCTCAAATGGTTCATTATTTGAGAAATTTAATACCACCATTGTGTCTGAAATGGGGTGTTTACCCTAGATAGGGTATAACTTTTATTCGCAACAGACATTTGATGTTATTTAATTTTTATATTAAATAATTAATTTAATTTAATAATTGAATCCGATTTTAATTATCAAATAAATTTTTTTAATTATCTTATTCCTCCCAACACATATAACCTCCATTGATTATGGAGCATGAGTCTATAAACTTCGATTTCAATCCATTTTCATCTGTTTCAGTTAACAACACATTAAAAGGGTAAAACTAATGACTCAATTGTAATTTTTAATATGAATCGGGTATTAAATTGGGCGTTTTGATTTCACCAAAGGTTTACACGTTTTGGGGTTTTAAAATTTCCAATCCAATCAGTTCTTCCTAGTTTATTAATCCATCAAGGTTGAGCAATCCTACCATCCACTTTTCTTATGTTGGTGGGATCGATCTGAGCTATTTACTGATCCACGCGTGGCACGATTCTTCCCATCTTCTTTGTGCAACGCCTTTTCCTATTAATTTACCTGGTTTTTATTTTTTTTACTTTTTGATTTATTCCTTCATCCCAAATGTTTCAAACAAAAATTAAATAGAATTATAATGGGTAATCTTCTAAAAAATGATAATTACTAGATCACAAAATTTAATCACTTCTTTTTTTCGATGACTAATTTTTAGAATTTTCTAAACAATGATTATATGGGTAATTTGTTTGGGGGATAAAATATATAAAGAAATTATGAAAAGAAAAATAGTGTGCTTTTATCAAAAGGTTTTTGTTAATAATTATCCAATGATAATTGCAACAACTTATCAAAGAATAATTTTAATGAAATTATTGAGGATAATTTTTAAACAGTTTCATTAAAGGATAATTGCTTTGTTTTATTGGGATTTAATTCATAAAATTATCATAAAATAATTGATCTGAATTATCAAAGGTCAATGAAACTTTTTATCAAAAGAATTATTGAATGAATAATTGTTTAAAATTATCAAATGTTAATTATTTGGATTATCAAAAGATAATGAATTATATATATATATATATATATATATGTATATATCGATAAATACACTTGGGATATTTTATTAAAATTATCTAATGTTATTTATTTTAATTATCAAAAGATATATATATATATAGTTAGTTATTTTTTTGATAATTACTTTAGAAGTTGAGGATATTTTTATTAAATATAAAATTATCAACACGTAATTGCATGAACTATTGAAGGATAATTTCAAACACATGAATTGACATAAAATGATAATCCAGTGATTATCCAGGATAGAGAAAATATAATCACATGCAATATTTTAATTCCTCATGAAATAAAATAGAGGGATATAATTATCAAACGAGGTTTATAATTATTCTTATGGATATTTATTGCGGTTTCATACGTTAACATAAAACGATAATCCAGATATTATCCAATAGAGAGAAAATGTAACCACATGTAATTTTTTTCTTCCGTGTGAAATAAAATAGATGTTTTGGTTCTAGTAACCCTTGAAGAGCATCGAGTATAGGTGTGTTGGTTCTTATTATAACAAGGTCGTGGGGAGGTATAATAATCCAGACAGTGCAGTTTATCATTAGAGTTGAAATTAGAGAACTTGAGGTAGGTGGTTCCATTCTGATTGGCCAAATTGATTATCCTTGTATTGATTGATTTATTTCAATTTTTGATTTAAATTCAATTGATCAAATTTTCTTTCAATTAAATTGATAAAAACCCAATTCTAGTGAATTGATATATTTGAAATGGGTTTGGCATGGAAATTTGGAAAACCCCCAATTCCATTGAATTGAGTGTGTTTATGGAAATTGGATGATTTAAATTGTGGATTTGATGGAAATGATTTCAATTAAATTGTTTAATTTAATTGTGCAAATAAATTGTGTAATGATGTAATTGGTTTTGAATGGATTTCAAATTGGTGAAAATGGCTTAAAATTATTTGATAGAAACTCAATGGTTTTATCTTGTGAAAAAGACTTGTTTTTGAATAAAACCTGTTTTGGTTTTAAATGGAAAGAAATTGGAACTTTTGAAATGGAAGAATGATATTGATTGTATTTGTAAGTAGTCTTAAAATAGTCCACTCATCATATAAGAGCTCATGAAAGCCTTAGGTTGTTAGCGAGTTATTTGGATACACTCTACGCTACAACTGCATTCTAAAACATACTTGAAGCGGGTCACATCCCCTATAGGTTGGTGATGAGTCTCCTTTGACTAGTGTCATAGGGACGTGTGTGTACACATTTTTCTGAGTTCACATAGAGAGTTCAGAATCCTATAGATGGTTAATACTATCACACCTTTTGGAAGATGACCATGTTGCTCGCTTATTTATTTATATTTGAAATATAAATGTATGTCAATGATTTTGAACTAATTTACATGCCTGCTAATTTTACTTAAACTATTTTTTGTTACTGTTTTATTTAATCCATTATTTTAGAAATATTCCATCATTTTGTAAAGTCTTTTCTTAAATTATTTTTCCATCATTTGAAATGTATATCATGATTTTTTAATTATAATTTAAAATGTCAAACTTGTTTATCTTTAAAACTTGAAAGCATTACTTTGGTTAATCAATTATTGGAATCTGTTATGGAATCCATGGTGAGACCCTACTGAGATATTTAGCTCACACCCTACTTTTTCCTTTGGGTGTTTGTAGACTTTCTCCTTCCAGGTCTGAGCAAGGGGAAATGATCTTTTAGAGGTGGATCCAGCTATTGAGCATTGGGCTTGGTGAGTTGTGTTCCTTGGGACCATGGGATTTTTTCCATGTTTTGTTACTTTGGTTGTAGTGCTTTGGGCCGGTTTATTCCTTGTTGACTTTTGGTACATTACTCCTAGTGGAGTTTCTTTTGTTATGCATACTCTCTTGTTTCTTTTCTTCTGTATTATTGGTGGAAAAATCATTCCCACTTGCATGCTGTGTGCTGCTAGGTTCTAGTCTCCAACCTGTGGGGATCGGGAATGCCCTTTAGGTTATATCAGGGCCGGCTTGGTTATCGAGTTACTAGGGTACCTGATATGGTTCATGAAATTCGATCTCCACCAGCAGTATTTTTACCGCCTCGCATGGGGATGACTGGTCCTCCTACGTTCTGGGCCCCGTGAACAAATTTGGTCCCTTAGGCCGGGCAGGGTGTCTTGTAGGGTGCGTGGGCATCCCGATGGTTGTCAGGTGGTGTCAAGGGTCTCTGTGGGGCGTCTTGGGGTGTGTCTAGGGGGCATGTCTAGGGGGTGTGGGAGTGTGTGTGGGTGGGTGTCATTAGGGTTGTCAGGGGGTCTCGATAGGGCATCCCAGGTTGTCAAGGGGGTGTCCGGGTTGTTGTCCTGGTGTGTTAGGGGTGTTTTCCTGAGGTGTTAAGATATGGTTTCTAGGGGTTTTGTCTTAGGGTATTAGGTGTGTGTCTAAGGGTTTAGGGGGTGTGTTTGGGTGGGTGTTGTTGGTGTTTTTAGGGGGTCTCAGTGGGGTGTCTATGGAATTGGGTGGTGTGTGTGCAAAAAATATTATATAAAGAAGTGGTAGTTTAGGGGCAGTTCTAACCACCTCTAATGTGATGTTTGAATTAGGGGCAGTTAAAACCACCTCTAATATATCAATATATAGTGAATTTAGGGTGAAATTAGAGGGGGAGAAAACCCCTTCTAATCTAACCACCGCTAAACACATATACAATTTACTATCACTTCCCCATAACCATCTCTAATCAAAGTAGGTAACCAATTTAGCAGCAGTTATGGGTAACCATCACTAAAGTATTTAGAAGGGGTTAAAACCACTTCTAAATGAAAAAATAACCCCTTCTAATCACCCAGTTTTTTAGTGTTATAATCTTACTATCAAGGCCTTATGCTTAGAAAACACACGTAAATAGGTAAAGTATACACCAAATACCCAAACTACTTTATCTCATGAGACTTACCAATACATCGAGGGGATATAACATGCCCCACCCATCACTTACTGAATCCAATTCATTCATCATATGAAAGGGGTGTATAACAATTCAATACATAATCAATATAAACATTTTTATTGAAAAACTAGCATAATAAATGTTAATATTTCCTCCAATCAATAAATATATCATGATCACAAGCCATCCAGAGAAATATGAAGGATGGTATCAAAATAGTATATCCCCAATAAAGGATAAGTAAAATCAAGGGATGTTGTTGTTGATGAATAGAAATACCATTAAAATATCATTAAAACATTCTTGAGGAAAATATCCTTTCCACTTTGAATATAACTTTTTAAAAATAAAAATTCAAAAAATATTATGAAAATCATTTTTTTTGAAAATAAAATTATAATCTTATAAAGGAAGATTCAAATAAAATAATGGTCATGAAGACAGGAAAATTTGTTAATGCTGTAAACGTTAAAATTAAACATTCTTTTCAAACTTTTGTAAAGAGTGTTATAAGTGACCTGTATGGAAAATGTTTAGAAATTTACTTTTAAACCTTTTAAAATAATGTCAAATATCATTTAAAATAACTTTAGGAAATAATTTTTTAGAAAATAACATTCTTGAAAACATTTTAGAAAACATGGATATTGAAGAGAATGATTCTCGTTCTAAAAGAAGATACAAGATCAATATTACTTACAAAAAAATTTCTTGACGTTTATTTAATCAAAAATGGAGGAAACACAGACTAAAAATTCCAACCACATTCATAAATATAGGAGAAGAAAATACATGTGGTTCAATAAAAATAATGGCATATGATTTTCCCCAAAGGAGCATTGAACATAAACAATCTTGAAAAGAAATGAGATTGTAACATAAAACTTTTACCGCTTTGGTAACTTTAGAAATCATAATTAATTGAAATAAATAATATAATATGGATATGTAAATCCCATGAATTTTATGAAGTAATATTTGTAAATTCATTCATGGGGAAGTAAGTTCACCATTCAAAGAAATCACAGTGCACGACATGAAACAGTCCCAAGAAAATGAGATTAAGAAAAAGAAAATCCTTCCAAAGATCACAACTTTTGAAGTGATACTTAATCAATGAAGTGATTATGTGAACATATATAAATACACATACAAAAAATGTAGATATTTAATAAAAAAATTAGAGATCAATTCACACATAATCATGACATAACAAAGTCAATGAAGAAGAGTTATAATCTAATGAAAGGAAATTGAGTTAAGAAAACATTTACCACTTTACAACTTTCAAGTTAAATCCCCTTATATGAAATAATTTTAATTTAAACTTAAAATAACATTAATTATAAAGTATTCATGATATAACATGTAAAAAGGGAATTATATACACTATATAAAATAAATTAGGTTCATAGCATTAAAATATTCCTTAATGAAATAAAATTGGGATGAAAT
Organism: Viscum album; assembly: GCA_963277665.1. NCBI lineage: Eukaryota > Viridiplantae > Streptophyta > Magnoliopsida > Santalales > Viscaceae > Viscum > Viscum album. The sequence goes on from OY728127.1 coordinate 1,825,233,999, forward strand.
CTCTTACCTCAAGTCCATAATTTCCATGTATATAATTTAACTCATGTATAATAAACTTATATCAATTATTTTATTTATTAAAAAACTTTTATAGATTTAATAAATCATCCTTAAACTATTTATTTCATATATTTTAATGACACATTTAATTACTTAATCAGTTCAGTCCACATCAGGTTTCTTAAAGAGGTTTGGTTTATAATTTTAAAAATGGATTTGGTGCGTTGACCATGGTCAAAAGGGTAATTATTACATAATTTATAGAATAATAATCATTCAATAATTACTATTTTTATACATCAATTATAATTTTAAAACCAACCATGAAATATGATTATAAAAAATGAATTACGTTACAATCATGGAGACGATATGTCGTACGTATACATGAGTAACATTTCCATTTTCAATGAACATGAGAGAAAGAAGTTAAGTATAATTTTATCTTTACATAATAATTATTATATCATAAATATAATATTAAAACTTTAACTACACACACACACACATATATATATATATATATCAACCATGTGATGTGATTATGAAAAAAGAATCACATCGTTTCGTGGAGGTGGTAATCCACACGTACACACAAACGACGTTACCATTTTTCAATGGATAGAAAGGTAAGAAAATTGATGATATATTATCTTTTAATAATGATAATTATGTTATAAATATCATATATATATATTAAATTCATCATTATATACAACCATGAAATGTGGTGATGGAAAACGAAACACATCGCTTTGTAGAGGTGATAGTCCACACATACGCATGAATGATATTTTTGTTCTCCATAGGATGAAAACTGATAAGAATATTGGTTATGAAATTAAAATAATAACATCTCAGTATAAATAATATACTGGTTTTATTATTTCAGCATAGTTGAATAATATTTTAAGGAGGTAGAAGAAGAAATAAAACTAAAATATTTGGTTAAAAGCTATACCTCTTCTTCAGACAACCTCTTTTTCTTTACAACTTAATCCCTCTAAGGTTGGTATTATAACCAAAATAAGACCTATAGAACATGTGGATTAATGTTAGGAAGGAATTTTGGTAGGCCTTGTCAGAAAAATGGCTCTTTAAGTGTGTAGAGGAGAGGAGAGGGGGTTCCCTTTTATAAGTGAGGGGAGGGGAATTCTTGGAATTTCTTAAAGTATTAAATTAATATAAATTAATTTTCATCATAAAATAGATCCAAATTTAAATAATTAGAATATAGTATGATTATGGGTTGCAATAATCTCATCAAATAAAAATTTTACAAGTTTAGGTGATGTTTTCACCCTTATCTTTTTATTTTAACCCCTATTAACCCTTTTTACAATTACCATGATATTAATGTTTTTTACTCATTAGGGGTCAAGAAAGTTACTATAAAAGGAAAAGTGACCCATAAATGGACCATTATTGATATTTTAAACCATATCTAATTCATTTATCTGAATATATGATTTTTATTAATTTTAAACAATTTAACAAAATATTGTTTATTATAAAATACCATTAATGTCAATTTTGGAAATACATGACATATTATAATATAATATGTGTCTAACTCATGTAAAATAGTTCCAAAATGACATGTATTATAATATAATGATTATATGGTATTAATATAACCATATAATAAAATTTTTATAGGTTCGGATATCATTTTAAACATTATCTTTTGGATTAATCCTTTGGTTAACAAATTTTAACCTTAACCATAGTAATGACTTTTTCAATATTAAAGGGTTATAATTTTATTTATAAGGTGAAAATTGACTCATAAAGGGTAAATTAAATTAATTTTAAACCATTTATGATCATAATAGTTATCTTACATTATTTTAATTATTTTTAAACAATTTTATAAAATATTATTTAACATAAAATATCTTTAATGTCAATTTTGACAATATTTAGTTAGTTTGAATTTAAAGACAAAAAGATAGAAATGGATTTAGAATATAAACCTTTAAAACACACCTAATATGTTGTATTGATCTATAAAATTCATGGGACACTATAACTCACCCAAAAAATATTACTTCTAGAGTCTTTAAAATCATTTATTTGATTTTTCTATTGCTTGCACCAGCACCGTGTTGGCTTTGAGTAAGCATTTAAGGTAATTATTTTATCAATAAAATTAAAAATAAATCAAAATGATAGAAAATAATAATTAATATTTCAAATAAAAATTTATAATCAAACATAATTTGTTTTTATCTATTTAAAAAAATATTAAAAATATTAAAAGCAAGAGAGTGGCATTTTTAACTTAAACCTTTACTTAAAATATTATAAAGGTCAAAATCAAAACTAAATGAAAAAATGGTCATATTTTAGAATTTTTTATGATTATGGATGAAATATACCCATACAATTAAATTAATGAAAGTTTTCGAATGAATTTAAATCTTTATCACATTAGTTTTAACCATAATTAACCAATTTTACCTTTATCACGATGATTTTTTTACTATGGTTACTATTCATATTGACCAAAGATCAATTTGGACTTATTAACTAATATTAATTATTCGGATTATAAATATGGAATCCATTTTATCAAATTCAATTTACATAAGTGGAACAATTTAATTTAAAATTAAACCAGCAAAATGTGACAAAAAACAACTTTCTAAAAAAATGCCTTTTTAAGCATAAAAATGTTTTTATACCAAATTAAAGTATAATGTTTATCCCAATAAAATTTATTTATTTATTTTAATAAAAAATAACTAATTAAAATTTAAAACTAATCCAAAATAGAATGTGAATTTGTAAGTATTTGAAAAGAAAAGACAGGTTTCAATAAAAATCTATATTTTCCATTATTCATTAAAAATCAAACTTTTTAGAAAATTATAAAAAATTCATCTTAAGATAATTATGAATTAAAAAATTATATCATTTTTATAAAATAAATTTTCTAAAAGTTTCATAAATTAATTATAATATTAATTCAAAAAAATTAATAAAAACCATTTTTGAAGAAAACATATTCTTAAAGCATAAAATAACTTTTCTAAAAATTAGGTGATTATTTACTAAGAATTAATCAATAAATTTGTATCGATTATGAACTTTATATATTTCATAATGTGGATAATTCTATTCATACCCACCAATTTAAAATCTAGGTCATAACTATAAAATCTAAATAATAATATTTCATGATCCATTTAAGCTCGATGGTACATGTTGTATATGCCATCAAACATAGTATTCTTTTAAAATATCAGAATATTATAGAATTTTTCACTTAGTTCCTTTAGATTAATCTTTATTCTAGTTGAAAAATGTGTGTTTAATAGTGAATAAAGTGGATATGAATAAGCTATTAGATATGTATCTCAAAGAGTGTTCACAACATAAGAGGAAGAAGATGTTAACCCATCAGAAAATGATTCTCAATAAAATGCTAAATTTCTCTATGAGGAACGAGAGACTACCAAAGAATATACTATGGTAATGGAGATAAAGATGTTTTTGAAAGAAATTGGGAGGCCAAGAGAAGTCAAAACTTGACTGAAAATAGGATCATCCAAGAAAATTCATAAGCTTGATATGTTGAAGCTTGATATTAAAAAAAGAAAAATAATTAAATACATTACTTTCACCATTATCCTAGGGGATAAGGAAATTGATAAACTCAGAATTCATAATTATGAAACAAAAAAGAAGGATGATAAAATTAAATAAAACAAGAACAAGGTAGCTGGAGAATACAAAAAATGATCTAAGAAACCTATAGAAAGTAGATACTCTAAGAAAGATGTAAAATATGAAAAGGGAAAGTCTAAAAAAGTAATGGTGAAATGGGAGACTGCTTCTACTAAATAAACATACGATAGATTGTAACTTGAAAAAACTGAAAGTTCTTAATAAAATTCCAATATGCTCAAATTTGGAAATAAATAAATTCAGAAAAAAGTCTTACATCAGTAAAAAATATTCAAGGAAGAGATCCACAAAGTGAATTTGTAAGATCTAATCATTCAAGGGATGAAAATAAAGTAAGACAAAAATCCATTCAATAACATAATTTTTTTTAGAATAGAGGATTTTAGGGATACTGTTGGTACTGTGATATGTTTTTCCATAAGGATTATAGCTTTTAGTACAGTATGTATCTTCCTAGACTAAGAAGAGATAATGAATCAAGGGGGAGAAAAAAAACACAGATGATAACCTATCTAAGGAATCAACTATTTGAAAAGTAAGTTGAAATGAAAAACAAATTTTAATGCTTATAATAGGTGCATGGTAGGTGTGATCAAGAATGAAACACTTCATATGTGTGTACTGCGTTCATTCCTACTCAGTTGAGTATCTTTAAGAGGTTTGGGAATGATGAAAATCAAAGTCAGATTAGGAAACATTAAAATGTTGCTGAAGTAGCGTTTAAAGCTTTCAAATATGTACAATCCTATTTCATGTACAATATATTCTCATCCCACATGATTGGTGAACTAAAAAACCTGATAAATGTTGAGAATTATTAGGGAAGAGATGTTATATTTGGAAATGATAGATCTCTAAAAACCAAAGGTTTTGGAACAACAAGTATGGACAAAAACCAAGTTAGTCCAGATAATGTATTGTTTATTGATATACTAAATCATAATATATTATCCTATGTGATGAATGAAATGAGGTTATTTTTAGAAAAAAATTATTTATAGTCAAAAATAATAAAAAATGGAGATATGGTTGCTGGGGGTTTGGGAACCCCCAGATTTTCTTTCCAAGTTGGTGGAGCAAACACATGCTGTTACTAAAGTCAACAAGTAAAAAATGAGTTGTGTTATTAGAAACCTTGTCCAAAATAATATGAAGAATTTAATTTAAGAAGAATCTATGAGGAATATATCCCTATTGAAATATCACATCACTACTATTTGTAAGACATGAAAAGGGTAAAATGGTGATTAAAACTCACAAAGGAGGTGATATCCAAACACCAAAAGCTATTGAGTTAATTCACTATGATGTATGTGGTATTATAACTAAGAGTTCAGTAAGTGAAGAAAGACATTTCATCACTTTCATAAATTATTTCTCAAGAATAAAATGTACCATGTTTATGAAACACAAATCACAGGATTTGGATAGATTCAAAAGATTTAAAAGAATGAAAGATAAGTAAACATGATTTAAATTGAAGAGAACAAGGTTTGAAAATGTTAGTGAATATTTTAACATTAATTTCACTAAATATCTTACCAATAATGACATAAGAAATGAATTAAATTCTCCATATACTCCTAAAAAAATGGATTGGATGAGATGAATAACATGAGTATAATTGATATGGCTAGAACCATGCTGAGAGAGCATGATACCTTAAGGAACTACTGGTTGTAGGAAATTACAAGAGATGGAATAATTATAAATAGATCACTCATATATGAATCCTCATGAGATGTGGTTTAATAATAAGTCAAATGTTAAAAATTTTAAAGTGTTTGGAAGTCCATGTATGATCAAGAAGGAAAAAAGTGGAGGGAAGTTTGATGAAAAGACTGATGATAGAATTTTCTTGGGGTATTCACCAAATGGAAGCTCCTACATGTGTTATAATAAGAGTTGTTAAAGGATTGTTGAATGTGATTATGTACTATTTCATGAAAATGAATAAGAAATCAAGAACAATATCATTATAGGGCATGAGGATAATGTTGTTAGTTCTAACCCTATTGAACAAGATATAGAAAATATGTAGATTCAGACCAATAATATAGATTTATCACTCTCCGGTGATAAATATGAAGAAAAAAATCTTAAATTAGAAAATGAAAGGATTAAAAAACATGTTGATATTGATAATATAATTAGTGATCAAAGTCAAGGTGTGAAAAATAGAAGAAAAAACCGAATAAACTAGTAACATTAGCTTATTATCACAAGCTAAGCCAAAATCCTTTGAAGAGGCCTTTGAACATAAGGAGCAGATCAAGCTATAAATGAAGATCTTGACTATATTTAAAAGAACAATACTTGGAAATTTATTACTAGACCCAATGAAAATAACATGATTGGTGTAAAATGGGTCTTCAAAAACAAACTTTATGAGAATAGTAAAGTGGCTAGAAACAAATCCATACCAGTATGTAAGGGATATTCAAAAATTGAAGGGGTTGAAATTTATTAAACCTTTTCTCTAGTGTCTAAAATTGATTCCATGATAATCTTATTATCCATAATATTTTATAAAATCTTTAAAATATTTCAAATGGATGTTAAATTATATTTTTTGAATGGTGATCTTGATAAAAGAGTGTACATGGAACAAACTGAAGGATTTATACTAGATTCATATGGTAGTAAGGTATTTAATAATAATAAATATCTATATGGTTTGAAGATGTATCCAAGAGTTTAGTATTTTATACTTGATAAGTATCTAAAAAGCATGAAATTTTAGAAAGGGAAAGTGGAAAATAATTTGTATGTGAAAAATAGAAATACTGGATCACTTTTTATGATTATGAATGTTTATGATCTAATATTTTATTTCAATGAGGAAAGATTGTGTGAATATTTCTCAAGGAACATGAAATAAAGGCTTGAAATTTTAATTCTTGGAGAAATGATATTCTTATTTGGGCTGCAAATTATTCAAGAAACATGTTATATTTTTTATCTCAAAAGAAAATTATGAAAAATATATATAAAAGAAGTTTGATATGTAGGATTATATAGGGGTTTCCACACCTATCCATGTGGTAAAAAATATGATAAATGGTTATGATGGAAAAACTATTAATGAAAAGAAATTTAGAAGTTTGATTGGAATTATTATGCACCTAACGACAACATGGCCTAACATTGTATATGTTGTCACTCTTTGTACCCTGTATCAATATAATCCAAAGGAATCAAATATTTTGGATATAAAGAGGATCTTGAGATACAACTAAAATAATTTCAACTATGGGATGATGTATAAAAAGACAGATGACCTAAATCTAAGAGGTTTTAGCGATGTTGAATGGGAAGGAGCTTTTGATGATAGAAAATACAAATATGGTGTATACGTTTTCATTATAAGTAGTAATTTTTCATGGAATTAAATTAATAAAACATTAGTGACTCTTAGACATAACAAGGATGAATATGTGGCTATATCACAAGTAGCTATACAGATAATCTGGATGAAGACATAGTTGAAAGAATTAAATGTTGAAGTTTTTAGTCCTCTAATTATATGATGTGAAAATCAAAGTTCCATAAATTTATCTAAAATTATAGTGTATTAATATAGGATATAAGAACAAGTTTTTGATATTCTTAACAAACCTCTCAAAATTGAATAGTTTTAGAAGCAAAGGTTTCAAATGAGATTGGAACCCACCCTCTCTCATTAAGGTATATCAGTTTTTGAGATCTCACCTCTATCCTTTCTTATTAATTTTTTAGGTGATGTTGTTTGTAGGGGAGAAAGTTTATTCCCAATTTTTGAGTTGTTTTAATATGTGTATTGAGATGTGAAAGAAAGAATATGGTAAATATTTTATTGCTTATTATTGTTGTGTATGAAAAAAGTTTTGATAGGGTTGATCAGAGTTGTTTTATAGAAAAAATTTATGATTGATCTAATCACTCATATTTTCTAAAAATATCTATCTCACATAGGATTATAGATGATTAATTTTCTATTAGAAGGTTAATTTGATCCCTAACAACTATTCTATTTATTTTTATTGTTAAGAAGGGGGATAGAAGTTTGAGGTATTGAAAACAATATAAATGGGGAGATTGTTGAACCCTCTTGAGGATGGTTTTGTAATTTTTTATATAAATGTTAATTTTTAATAATGATGGATAACTCTTAATGTTTAATACATGTACTAATTAAGTGGAATTTCTATTTACAATAGATTATAGAAGATGGATGTTACTATGTATGTGAAGTATCTAGATGATGCAAGGAGGTCCCATCCCTCCATTGGATAAAGTTTCGAGATGTTTTTAAATGTTTTTGGGATGAGTTTTTAGTATTGTGAATTCATTTAGTTGGTTTGAGGATGAATCAATTAAAAATGAATAAGGTCTAGAATATCCAAAACAAGACATGAAAAAAATGTTCACATGGTCGATTCACTGAATGCACATATCAAACAGTTACTTATGCATCATGGTCAGTTGAGTTTGTTCATGTTGTCGATCTCTATGGACAATTGGATTTTTATGTGTGGTCAAAAGGGAATGATCACTTTATATGGTTGATCTTGAAAGGAATTGTTTCTTCAATACTTAGTGATTTTTTTGATGGATCCTGCTCAGTGAAAATTTGAGTTTCCACACTTTATATATTTTAAAGAAATTGTTTTCATTCAATGATATTGTGATGTTATTCATGATTAAAAATCATGTTCATGTGAGTTATGATTCATTAAAGATAAAAGGAAGTTGATAGGATATCCATACAAAAAATATTAGATCCACATGGAAAATATTTTTGATGCTATGCACATGGGAATATTCAAAGAAAATAAAGCCATGAGATTTGGGGGGAAGATGAGTCCATGATTATTTAAAATTTTCATTGAGTTAATAGATTGAGTATTTAGGATATTCAAATGTAAATTTTTAATGGGAATTTAAAATGGTTTGAATAAAAAGGAAGACCATAGTAATTTATATATCACGTAAAGGAAATAACTAAGTCTTCAGCTGAAATTTCAGGAAGAACTTGAATGAAGATTTAAATCGAATCTTGTGAGTTTGAATGAGTTGAACCCTACCACAATATATAGATATTTTCATAACAATTGTGGAAGAAATATTTACAAAATAATGAAGATAAATAACATGATATGAATAAAGGTAAAAATAGAGAATTCTAAGTGAGATGAAATGATATCCTGCTGTATCAAAAAAGAAATATTAAGAACAACCTCAGGAGTTTGTTTTTCATAAAGGAGGAAGAAGATTAACTTACATGGAGTTCATGTGGTGGATTTAATATTACTTGGAGATCTTTATTCAAGGAGTTCCATTCTATTATTGTGAAATTTCAACTGGTTAGTGCTATCATGTAATGGTCTATGCCTCCCTTATTAGTTACTTTGCCAGTTTTGGGTGTTGTTGGTGTTTTGGAGGAGGCTTGAGAAGGTTACGTGGTGGTTGAAGGTGTAATAGAGATACTGTAGGAAACACATGCCGTGTATTGTTTACACAACATGAATTTATGGTTCATGACTTATGTAGTTGGCTAGTTCATGACTTTCATGGGGGTAGAGGGGGAATTCATGAGACGAATTCATATTGTGAAAGTGGAATTAATGATGTGTAATCAATTCAGGCCGAGGAAATGTGATTTTTAGTGAAAGTGCACATTTTTTGGAATCCCATGAATTACACATCGTGAATGTATTACACAATGTAAAAATAATAGGATATAGTTTTTAAATTCCTTTTTCTCAACTGATTTAATTCATTTGGCCATTGAATCTCTCTCTCTCTATCTCATTTGGGATGAACCCTAGGTGCCCTGAGGATATGTTCTAACCCTCTTCTCTCTTGATTCAATTTTTTGGTTCTGGTGTTTGTTCATTGGTGATCGGTGGTAATCCCTTGTCTCACTTTTGGTTGTTTTCTTTCATTATTCCCCTGAGGATCCATTTTGGTGGTGTGGTTTTGGTTCGGGGTGTGAGTTGGGATACACTTTGATGATCCTTGAATGTTGTGGAGGTTGATCTGTGATCTTGTGGTGCAGTTGTGATTTGGGGGAATTTCTTCTTTGGTCTATGGTGCACAATGAGTTTATAAAGACTTCTTTGAGGTAGGGAATCCATTTATTCTCTTTATTGTGTATCATGTGAGAGGATTTTACTCTTGTTTATCTATGGGTTATGTTTTTTTTTGGATTAATCAAAGATAAATAATTGGTTAATTGAAAATGAAGTGGGAGAAGGGGAATGATTCACATGTTTTTATAGCTTTGTTATTATTTTTTTATTGTGATTGTATGTTCTTGAATTCCCTAATGAAAATTATGGCCATTGAGAACTTTGTTTACGCTGGATGATATGTGTTGTGACTACTGTGTTTTTTGTGATTGTTGTGATATCACCCTAAAATGGAAATTGGATAACCACTTATATTTGGATAATGAAATGGTCACCCCAGGATTATGGATTATGTGATGAAACCCCTAAAATAAACTAAAATGTAATAAAAGAACCCTTGTTAAATCTGTAAAATGGTATTTTATGTGTGTTCATGCTTGTAGGGTGATGCTGTGTGTTTTTGATGCAGTTCAGTGTAACGTCTAGACTGGGATTTCACTTAACTAGGGCCCCGAGACAGTGGGTCACATGGCCTCAAGAACGCATTCCCACATGCCAGAGACTGCTGACTAGAAATGAGGGTGTAAAGGTGGTATAGTGGAGAGTCTATACCCTCATATCAGAGTGAAACAACAAATAACAATAATAAGAATAGAATAGAAGAAGAATGATATAAATAGACACTAAATACTGGACTAGTAACCCACCGTAGTGGAAGAACATACCAAAAATATAATAATAAACCTCAGAAGTGTAAATAACTGAACAACTTTATAATAATATCAAAATCCACTAGGAAGTGTCAAATACATGGATACATGGCATACTGATGTATAAAATGGAAACAAGGGGACATTCATATACAACATGTTATACAAAAAGAAAAAAAGACCAAAAGGCTGCTACACTATTATCTCAATCATATGTTTAGTCCTCTACTTTTATGTTCCATCTATAAGTAAAGCATATAAAATATATGTAGCTGGGAGCTTTCCATTATCCATACCTACAGAAAAGTAATCTACTCGGGTACCAAATATGGCCCAAGTAGAGTTTTATATAAAATCCCAGTAGGCCACCACTAATGATGTCTAGATGTAATTCAAGCAGCACTCATAGCTAAAAAATTAAAGGTATAAATAAATAATCAACAATTTTGAATAAATAAATACTAGACTTCTCAAGTTCCTAAAGGATACCTGCTAGTTCTACCTGCTTTGTCTCATGGCAGTAATTAGTTTATGATCAGTAGCTATATATATATATATTAATAATATATATAATATAGTTATCTATTACATCCATGTAAAGACCCCAAACCCAGTATCCTGGAGCCGGTGCCTTTATTACATTGGTATAATAAATAAGGAAGTCGAATACCAAAGGAAAAAATAGTTTAGTTTCTTTAGAAAACCAGATATAAACATAAGTTTTACATTACAACTTGAAATGAAATGCAACATAGAAACTCCATTGGAAATAGAAAAAAACTCATAGATTATCCCTACAAGTCATTCATAATATACATCTTTTCATCCTTTGGAAAAATAAATCATAATAAAGGGGAGATCTTAGATTCTCAGTAAGGGTAATAAATATAGTGAAAGATAATATAAACATAAACAATAAGGCAAAGTGAATAACTAAAAAACACATGCCATTAAAACATAATCATGAGAATAATATGACATGAATAAAACAGAACAAATAATTCCATATAAACAATCACATGAGAATTAAATTTAACCATGGATATTATACTATTAAAATAATCACATGGATTATCAATTACTAATATCATAATGATGGAATACATAATGTTGGACATCTGAAACATACCATCGAGGCCTCACCCAAGACATCTGAAAACAAATGGTTAAGGCCTCAGCTAAATCTATATCTGTTTTGTCTCGTGAGACCTACCAATACATCGAGGGTATATAGTGGGACCCACCTATCAATTACTAAGTCCAATACATTAATTATATGAAAGGGGTGAAAAATTATCAATATATAAATTCATATTGAAAATAGCATATGAAATGTTAATAACTTTCCCCAAACAATAAGCATAATCATAAACCATTCAGAATAATATGGCGAATGGTATCAAGATAGCACATCCAAAAAAATAACCATACACCATTAAATAAAATATGGTATATGGTAAAATAAGAAATAATTATCAATAAATAATAGTATTAAAAAGAGGGTGTTGAAGTAGATATAAAATCATTGAGGAATTATTAAGAGAAATACACTTTTACTTTGTAAAGAAGAGTTATTTTGGATAATCATTTGTATTTGTCATAAAAATAAGATTATACACATGTATATCCTAGAAGGGAATGAAATTATAATTTTTTTAATATTAAAAGAAAACTCATAATGAAATTTGGAAACTGAAGTGGAAACATGTAAAAAAAATTGTTTAAGAAACTTTAGAAATGAGCCACTTCAGTGCGGTTTAAGGGAAAATATAAAAGAGTATTGAAATCGTAAAAAGGCACAATTGGTTGCATAAAAATAGAAATGAAATAAAATAGTTTTTAATTATAAAAATAGATATTTTAGAAAAGTATATGGTTCTTAAAATAGATCATGGAGTGTACTTTAAAATGGGTAAGAAATTTGGAAGTACCCTTTAATCAGGCTTTCTTGTCGAGAGGAAATGAAAAGGAAACCTTATAAAATATGTGCATCCCCATCCAATAAAGTTGAAATAATCTAGATACATGATTTTTTAATATATAAACAGAATTTAGAAGAATTATATAAAAATAAAGAATAATTACATTAGGGTAAAGAGAGAGAAATCATAACCTGAATGAAAAATGGAGGTTCGGGCAGAATCCTTTACCTTATGTCCAAAAGCGTTCTTCACTTGTACTTAACATCCTGAATAATGAATTTAGATTAATTAATAATTTAATTTAGAACCTATTAAACATGTATTTGATTTATTATAATTTTATTAAGTACATTTATGGTCTTTTTGATGAGTTATAAGATTCAATTTCATCATTTAGTATTGTTCGTTTCCTTGGTTTTCATGATTATTTCACTTGTATACATGTACAAAAGATCATGTGAAATGGGAATAGTTATCCAAAATTGAAATTATATGTTATTAATTAATTTATATAATATTTAATTTTATTTTATATCATTTTTTCCATATATTAGGATGATTCATTAGATAAAACTTTAATGATAACCATTTGGATTATTTTGGCGTTTTTTCAATCATCACGAACTAGTTTTGTTTTATTAATTAATATTATGTATATATACTAGTTATAGAAAATTATATAAGTTTTATTAAATATATTATTGTAAGTTTTAACCATAAAAATGGTTTTATGACCATTCTTGAAGGAAGAATTGAAAAACAAAAACTCATCATCTATGAAGGCGGTAAATCGGCACCTCACAGATGATGTTTTCATTTTTAGAGTAAAAAGGGGAAGGGAAAAGAATTGATGGTGTATATCCCATAATAATAATAAAATTATAGTATATTTAATATACTATAGTTATCATGTATTTTTTTAAATAAGAGGTAGTAAAGGACACGAAAAGAAAAGAAATTGAAATAAAATTAAAAGAACAAAAGGGGATTTTACCTCTCGCATTCCTCTCCTTGAGAACCTCCTTAAGGAAATTTGAAATGGTATTCTAGGTGAGACCAGAAATAATATAACATATAGGAGATATTTGGGAGAGTTATTGGGTAGAATTTGGATGATATTAAAGGCTTTATATGTGTGAGGAGAAGGGGTGGTATTTATAGTGGAGGAGAGGGGTGTTTTTTAATATTTTATTCATTTTTTTTATTATTTTGGATAAATACTATGAATAGTTTGATCATTATCACTAAATATATTAAAATAATGAAGTATAGTTCGATATTATGATCTTACATCATCCATACATTATCTATGACTCAATAATTCATGTATTTATTAAATACTGTAAATTACCATATTTCACTATTCACCAAAAATTCAACTATTTTAGAAAAATATCAAAAATTCACCATAACCATTTTTCAATGTGAATAATTAAAAAATGGACTCAATTTTATGAAAACAATTTTTTAAATATGAGATATTTAATTTTTAAATAAAATCAACATTTACTTGAAAAATATGGATTTTATGACACATTCAAAAATTAATTAAGGTCTCATAAAATTATCTTATAATCATAAGACAACAAAATATTAATTTCTGAATACATTTCATGAAAATAAATTTTCTTTTAAATCAGTATATTAATTATAAAATTGTAAATAAACATTTATGTTTCACAAAAATACCAACACTCAATTTTTCATTTTTAAAAAATTTATTTACTTATTCCATGATGTAAATATATTATATTTCCATTCATAAGATACCTAAATTTTATATATAATTTTATAGGTGAAGTTACTATTCTATGGGTCATATCACTATTCCTGATGGTCAAATTACTATTCCACTAGTAATATTTAATAGTATATTACAATTTTAAATTCGGTGTTGCATGAAGCATAAACTATCGAAGATATTAAATTTTAAAAGAGGCATACCATAAAATCTTGGGGTGTTATAATCCACTTATATGGACTAAGTACGTGTGGAAATAAGTAGCCATATACCTAGAATACTAGGTGATGGCTGGACTAGGGTGTAACTCATTCATCCAAAACCAGTCTAAACGAGCCTATTAGCTCAAGAAAAAGGGTACATTCCCTACATCCCATGATGAGTGAGAGATTTCATGCTCAACACTAGAGATGGTGGGTTAATCATCATGACAACACTAAAATAAGGGATGTGGTGCGTCATTCCCATAATCTAAATAGTGTCAATAGTATGAGACGTCATGCTCAACACCTGATGTAAGGGAGAGTGAATCATTATTCTCAATAATTCCCTTAACCATCATACCACAACCAATATCTACGAAATAATCATAATAATATAATAAACTAAGGAATAAATCATAACCATTATAATCCACAAGCCTAATATTCAAATGGTGTCACAATTCATATAGTCAATTCATTAAGCATGAATCTATTGGTATGGCCTTACCACCCATTATAATTTAATCAACTGGACCATTTAATTCATTTAGGAAAGTCAATCCATCATGAAGCAATCTATACAATTAATACAATCCATTTAATTAATCATATCATGGAAATTCAATTTCATGGTTAAATAAATCACTTAGGAGGTTCTATTATCATTTGGGAAATTACATGCAAGGGAGATTCCATTAATAAGGAAATAAAAGTACTCAGGTGGTGCTTTGGTTCTTTAACATTCACATAAAAATGGTAAATTTCGTTTAAAATCTAAGATGAACACTTATAAGGCATTCCTAGCATTTAACCAAATAATTATTAATGGTAAATTCAAGCCATCACACCTAAGGGGTGTCCATGATCGAGGTTAACATCCCCTAATTACTAAACAACAATCTTAGGGAGTATAACATGGCGTGTATAAAAATTTAGAATGAATACATCTATTTTAAGGATATGCGCAACAAAATATGGTGTGTGGCACAATGATGAAGCTATGAAAACACTATAACTTTTGGGGAAAATGATTAGACCACCTACCTTAGGGCCATTGACGACTCCTCATCTGATGGTGGAATCATATTTAAAGTATATAGGAAGAAATAAAAAAAAGATAAATTCCCTAAAAATAAAGAAAAATATCTTTCACCCAAATAGAACAAAGAATACAAATAGAAACTGAAATAGGAAGCAATATGATTGGAGATCTTACTAATATTTATCCAATGCTTCCAACAGATTTGATTCAGAGTCTGAATCTATGAGAAATAGAGATATTAGATTAGAAGGTGAAGGTGGTTCATGGGAGGAGAAACCAAGATTCAGCCATTTGAATGAGAGGAGAAGGGAGGTGGGTTTAGTTTTAGGTTCATTGAGGTAAATTTGGGAATTTCACTCTAAAAAACAAGGGAACATGGTTTGGTTGTAAGGTTGGCCAAACCATGTTCCAACTGTGTGAATGGATTCTGTCAAAGAGGTATGCTATCATGCATGGTCATTCACTGGGGTCACATAGTTTTAGACAAACCATGTGGTCCCTATTTATCCTCTGTCTCACCCTATATAGCTAGGAGAGACTATGTGGGTTGGGTGGCACAGTTTCTACTAGCCATGCGGCCCATTCAATTTTCCAAATTCCTGAGGTTTTGGACTCCAAAAAAGCCCCAAACACCCTTTTAACCTCTATAACTCCTTTAGGTAACATCACAAGGCCCCTTTAAAGTAATTTAAACAAAAAAATGACCCTTACCTTTGTGAAAATATGGGTCATTACAATTTCCCCTCCTTAAAGCAACTCATCCCCGAGTTGGACTTCTGAGGGTACAGAGGTATCATCAGCAAAGAGTTCTGACCATTGAGCTTGTATACTAGCTTCCCATTCCCAGGTCTCATCATATACTTTTCCATGCTACCATTTCACCCATACCAAAGGAACTGACCTACCTCAGAGTGTCTTCATGCTCCGATCTATGATATGAACTGAATACTCCTCGAAGGAAGAATCCATTTCCAACTCAACCTCATCAGGCTGAAAGACATGATACAAGTCTGGATAATATTAGTGAAGCTGAGATATGTGAAAGACAATGTTTATAGACCAGTTTATATGAGGAAGTTCTATCTAATAAGACACTGTTCAGATCCATTTCAAAACCTCAAAGGGTCTAATCAATCTAGGTTAGAGCTCAACCTGCCTCCCTATACATATATGGATCAACCTGGGTGAGTCTCATAAGAAAAAATGATCTCCAACCTCGAACTCAAGAGGTCATCAGCATCTGTTGGCATATGACTTCTACCTAGGATGATCTATAATCATGCACTTTCTAATCAATTGGACCTGATCTGTAGTCTCTTGAATGAGATGAGGTCTAAGTAAAGATGCCTCCCTTTCCTCTAGCTCACACAGAGGTGAAAAACATGGCCTACCATATAAAGATTCATAAGAATCCATCTCGATGGTAGTCTGAAATATTTTATTATAATAGAACTCAATAAGGGGAATGTGGTTCTACCAAGAACCCCAAAAGTCAAGAAACATGCATGGAGATTGTCCTCTAACACCTGAATCGTGCACTCTATCTTTCTATCGGTCTGAGGGTGATAGTATTTGCTTAGAGGCACCTGTGTACCCAAGGCCTTCTGTAAACCCTATTATAACCATGATGTAAAGCGATCATCTCTATCATAAACTATAGAATGAGGAGCTCCATGAAGGTCTACGAACATCCTAACATATATCCTCCCTATCCCATCTACTGAGAAGGTCTATCACATAGGTAAGAAATGTGCGACCTTCATCAAACGATCAATGAAAAACCACACTGTATCATTTCCTTGAGGTGATCTGGGTAAACCAGTCATGAAATTCATAGAAACATCATCCCATTTACTCTCAGGAATGTACAATGGCTGTAAAATAACCACTAGTCTTTGATGTACTGCTTTCACCTATTGATAGGTGGAACAACGAGTGATGAAGCTAGAAATATTGTCTTTCATACCAGGGAAACAATACTAGTTTCATAAGTATCGATAGATCTTAGTGACACCAAGATGAACTTCCCATGATGAGGCATGAAATTTCTGCATCAACTCCTCTCCGATGACTTTCGGGACCCAAACATGCCCATGGAATAGTAAAGTATCATCCCCATTCATGGTTCAAATAAATGATGTATCATCATCTGAGTCACTTTTCCTTAGGATAAGGCCCTCAGAATCATAAAGTTTCCTCCTTCTCATCCATTCTAGAATATTAGAGGTCACTGGTAAGGCTGTGAGGATAGTCTGACCATGATACTCCAGAATCTCAAGGTGAATCTCTGAGAATAAGGCCATTATCCACCATTCACCACTGGCCTCCTAAACTTCCTGTGTCTGAGTCTTCTAGTTCAAGGCATCGACTTCTGCATTGCCCCTACTAGGTGTGTAGGCAAGCTTGAAATCAAACGAATGTAGGTATTCAACCCATCTATGTTGCATGAGATTTAGATCACATTGCATGAAGATGTAACTGAGGATTTTTTGACCAATGAATACCACAAAATGATATCCAAGTATATAGTGTCTCCAAAAACATAGATCATGAACAATTGAAACTATCTCGAGGCCATGCATTGGGTAATTCCTCTATATATTCCTCAACTAACAAGACCCATACATGACAACTAACTCATCCTGCATCAGAACAGATCCATGTATGATACCTGATGTGTCATAATATATAGAATATATCCTTCCTAGATTTGGTATAATTAGTATCAATACTGAATTTGAATGCCCCTTCATCTCTTGAAAGGCTTCTTCAAAAGATAATGACCATATGAATTTCACACCCTTATTTTTCAAGCTTGTACGTGGAACTACAAGATGTGAGAAATCCTGGATGAAGTATCTGTAATATCTGGATATCCCCAATAAACTCCGTATGTAAAAGATGGTATTGGTATGCTCCTAGGAAACTATTTCTCTCACTTTATCTAGGTCTTTTGAAACTCATGATTATAAGATAATATGACCTAGGAAGTGAACTTTGTCAATCCAAAAGTGGAATTTAATGAGCTTAGCATAGACTTGATGCTCTCTTAGTGTATTCAACATGATCTTAAGATGATTTTCATGGTCATGTAGATAATGACAATACACTAATATGTCGTCAATAAAGAGAACCATACATTAATCTAGATATAGGTGGAAAACCCAATTCATTAGAGCCATAAAGACTATAGGTGAATTTGTGATACTGAACGACATGACCAAGAAACACTACACCAAAAACTGGCAAGGGAAGCGCTACCCCTTTATCAGCGCTCAAAAAAAGCGTTGATAAAGGGGATCCCTTTATCAGCGCTTCTTTTAGTAGCGCTGATAAAGGGGGGATTTATCAGCGCTTTTCCCAAGTACTGATAAATGTTGAGTTTCAAAAAAAATTATTTTTTCATGAAAAATAATATTTTGTTATATAAGTATATTTATATTGATATAAATACAATATATATTTTTTAAATATGTTATAGATACGTATAAATAGACTATTACATTTAATATATAATAAATTAAGTGAAAATGGCTTCAAAATATTTTTAAAAAATATTATTAATTAATAATTTTCTAATTATTATTGATTAAAAACAATTTAATAACAATTTTAGGATACAAAAAATCAAAACAATTAATAAAAGATCTAAAATATGTTGAAAATGGAACTCAAAAACCTCAAACGGCCATAACTTTTGATCTGGGTGTCCGTTTGAGCTCTACAACATATCAAATCGAAGATTGTGATGAGATCTACGTTTCTGTGACCAAAGGGAACCTGTTAAAGAGTTTTTAAAGGCCAAAAGAGGCCCAGAAGGCCTCAAAAACTAAGTTTTTAGTCGAGGTACCCCGATTTTTTAACATTCAAACAAGTATAACTTCTAATCTGGATGTCTGTTAGGCCTGTACCACATATCATATCGAATATTGTTTCATTTTATTTGATTTGAATGGTTGTGGAATTGAAACAGAATTCTAGATTATAAGTTATGGTCGTTTTAACATTTTATGGCTTTTTAAATACACATATATATGTATTTATTCGTAAATATATGTGTGTGTGTGTGTGTGGGTGTCTATGTGTGTGTCTGTGTGTTGTATATATGTATATATGTATGAATGTATTTATTTACTTACTTATAAACACACATAAAAAACATATTTTTTCATAAATTTATTTAAAACTAATCTTATATGTACATTCTATGGCTTTTCAAATACACATATATATGTATTTATTAGTAAATATAAATGTGTTTGGGTGTGTGTGTGTCTCTGTGTGTGTTTGTGTGTTGTATATATCTATGTATGTGTGTTCTATATATCTATGTATGTATGTATTTATTTATTTATTTATAAACACACATAAAAAACATATTTTTTCATAAATGTATTTAAAACTAATCTTATATGTATATATTATTATACAAATAAATATACGTATAAAAAATTATAACTAAAAAAAATATATAAATATATTAATATACGAATTAATATATATATACTAATATATGAATAACTATATTTATATTAATATGAATCTATATCAATATATGAATAAATATAACTATATATATATAGATATATCATTAAATAGAGAACAAAACGAAATGGCTTAGTGGTAAAGGTGCAACTACGAAAGGGGGTAGGTCCCGGGTTCGAGTTTGGGTGGAAGCGAATGGGGTGCATGTGTATGTGGATGCGCGGGAAGGGCTGCACGCGAGAGACCTCCTAACGCTGATAAAAGGGGGTGTGAAGCGCTGATAAAAGCACTCCCTGCATTATTTTAATTTTTTGTTATTTTTTTAATTTTTTTGACCTTTATCAGTGCTAAAAAAAAGTGATGATAAAAGGGACCCCCCTATATTAGTACTGAGCTTTACAATGCTTTTTTAGCGCTGTTAAAGCCCTTTTTTAGCGCTGATATAGACCGTTTTTGTAGTAGTGAAATCATATTGACCATACCTACTTCTAAAAGTTGTGTGAGGTATGTATGATGACCTGACACAAACCTAATTATATCTCAACCTCAAATCTATCTTTGAAAACACTCTCGCTCCTTGGAGATGATCAAAGTGGTCGTCTATTCAAGGAAAAGGATACTAGTTCTTTATCGTGAGCTAGTTCAACTGAAGGTAATCCACAAAAAGCCTAAGGGCACCATCCACCTTCTTGAAAAAAAGACCAGTGAACCCAAAGGAGACGTACTGGGGTGTATAAATACTTTAGCCTCATGATCCCCCAACTTCTTATTGAGTTATATAATCTCCACAGGTGCCATCCTATAAAGAGGAATGGTCACTGATGATGCACCTAACACTAATTCCATGGTAAAATCTACCTATCCCTCTGGAGGTTGGCCATAAAATTCATTAGGGAAGATGTACTTGAAATTATCCACTACATGAGGGAAAACAGTGAGTCTTAACCCCTGATAATCTAGGAAAAGAATAGAAATTTAAAATATCACACTACCCAGCCTTTGCTGTTTGGTTCCAACTCTAGTCGTATGAATATCCCATTCTCCCTTATGCACATGCCTACCACCCTATAGTGATGTAAACATCACCCTACTATGATAGAAGTCTATATGTTCCCAATAGGGAACTGACTAGTCCATCCTAATGATTACATCAAATCCCATCAGGATGAGGATGAAAAGATTCCATATGAAGAGGTATTTACCTATCTCAAGGGGAAAATACTTACAATGGAGAACACCCTCTAATCAGATAGATAATGGGGTATCAAGCATCATAATTACATAAAAGTATTCAATCTCAAGGCCCAAAATATCTATGATTGTATCAGATATAAAATAATGATATTTTCCTATATCAAATAAATTAGTCACTAAAGTGGAGGTTACCAGAATATTACCTCAAACTATAGAAGGTATAACACTATAACCTTCTAGAATAGGCTGGACTGCATGTAACATGCCTGTACCATGGCCCTAAGTCACTACCTAACTTCCCTGAGCAAGCCTACTCTACTGACATTAAGAATCATGTGTCTGACTACCTCTGCCTCAACCACCACCTCGACCTGAATGACCGATGGTATTCTAGCTGTTACCAGGAATGATCCTACTGGCCCTTCTCTAGAATGTGGGGTAGGAGTATATCCCCGATCTATAAGTACTGAAGAAAAAGTTATGAAGAATCACTGGATATGTCCCATCCTTCCACAACCTCTGTATTCCACTGGATCCCATAAGCACTAAGGTTTCATATGTCCCGGATTCCCACACTAGTGACATGTCAAGACACTATCCTCACAAGGATCCTGATTTCTATACCCCCATGATAAACCTTGAAGAGATTCTTACATAAACCATAAGAACCACATATATATTTAGGCACTGAACCACCATGACTTGCACCATTAGATTCCCTCAGATTATACTATGTAATAAGGTCCTGATTTATTATCTCATAAATTGTCGTCAACTAAAAATAATTGACCTACGATCAGATGGAATATACCAGCCTATCCTCAAATTGCCTAGTGATGATAATATCATCACCTTCTAGAGTCGGTGAGAACTGTTGTAGCTCAGTAAAGTGAGCAGAATAATCCATGATAGATATATCTCCTTGCTGCAGGTTCATAAACTCTCTAGCTTGGTCATCCCTTAGAGTATTTAGAAAGAAATAGTCATAGAAGATAGTCCAGAAATTTTCATAGACCATATTATGATGCCGATCTTTCTAGTTAATAACATATCACCATTGCTTAGAATAACCACATATAATTTACACAATAAGATTGACCCTCTACTCTGGCGGCATCTCTAGATGATCGAATATAGAAAGAATAGCTTCGAACCAAGACTCAATAGGATGTGTTCCTCCATCCCCTAAAAATATGGGAAAATGATGCTCTTAGAACTCCCGATTCAACTCTTCCATGGTTGGGATAGGTATAGAAACACCTTTCATAGACTGAAATATATGTAGAAATCCCTATTGGTAATGAGAGTTGGTGCCCATATCAGGAATAGGAAGAGGTGCCACAGGTGGAACTACAGGAGGGATCACTGGTGGTTGAGCTCCCACCACCTCTGGTGCATGGTCTTCACCACTTTTAGGGTGTATGACAGAAGGATGTCATGGATACATGGTGCTACAATTCCAAACACACGCCTAAGAAGAGATCCTAAAAATGGAAAAGATTATAGATTGATAACTAGGATAAGAGCATAGCCCTCTTATGAAGAAATCACACCTATCTTCCTACTTCAAAATCTAGGTCTAGGTGGTAAATAAAATACCATAATGTCCATAATAACATAATAGACACACCACTACCCACTACTAAGGTTGATTTTGGGTCTAGTTCTCTGTTTCACACGTGTAAGATGGCTATTTTCACTTTAATAGTCAAATCAATTTTTAACTTAGTACTCATTTGTGTATTTAAACATATTTAAATGGTTGAATTAGTTGGATCAATATTTTCAATCTACAAGGTCCCATACTCTTCATGAACTGAAATATGGCATCCACTTAACCCACACCATAACACCTTCCAGCTCATGCGACTAATGGTATATGGATCAATGTGCCACAATTAAATGCTTAAGATGATTGCTTTAACCTATGCAGGAAAACACTGTTAGGTTAAGGAAGACACTTTTAAGTTTCAATTATGTTTTCTATAGGCTAAAAGTAATTTTATCATAATTCCATAGATAATCAAGGCACTCATAATATAGAATAGGAAAATGCACACTGAAAATAGACATGGCATGGAAAAATGCATGGCATATTAGTCCTATTGTGCCTATAATGATGCAAGCAATGCAACACCCTAATTCCCTTAGGCCTAGGAAAAAGAAATCATCATTTCAATAATAAAAACATCAATAACATCACACGGCATGTTAAATTCCCAACAGTGAAGTCATATGAACCATAAAAAGCATAATCAATAATAATAATTACTCATCTTAGGTAATTTGGGTTTCCCCTGTACATGGGTCATCTACGTCTAGGCACAACATAATTTATAAATTTATTTCACTCATATACTCATGTATAATACCCAAATAGTAAGACAAAGGAAAAATAATACTCTGATACCACTTTGTAACATCTCGAACTGATATCCACTTAGTCGAGGCCCCGAGCCGGTGGGTCACATGGCCTAAAGCGTGCCTCCCCATATGCCAGAGGCTGGTGACTAGTAGTGAGGGTGTATTTCATGACCCCCTCCCTCCAAAGATACTACAATGAGGGGAGAGATATTATGATCCCCGAGATCCACCTCCAGTATGCCCTGAGTTGGCGACTAGCACCAAGGGTATACAAATATCATGATATGGGAGGCATTACCCTCTATAATAATATGGGATCAAGAGATAAGATGGATCATCCAAAAACAATACCAAGAAATAATATAAAATAAATCCAAAACCATTCCACATGCATGTATAAATAAAACTTATATAGATAAAAGTCTCCAAAGTAAATACCCAAAATAAAGCTAAATCAGTGACACAACAACTATCAAGGATCTTGGCTAGTAATGTCTAGCATGATCCACATAGTCCTCCTGGAAACCTAAAAATAATTTTATATACGTAGGGTGAACATACAAGTATACTCAGAAGGAAAACCAAATTCTCTCATGCACAATTGAAAGAATCATACTAATGCACCTATGAGAAAACAACTGAACCAAACAAAACCTATCAAGGTATACTGACCATCCCAACCTCACCAAGGCATGCTCACCAAATAACACAAACCAAGTTACATAATATAATAGGAATCACGTTGATAAGGGTACCTTGCACCACTTTCCCACTGGTATGCTTCTCTCACACCAAATGTTGTGCATCTTGGCACTCCCATCTCTTTTGTATACCACACCGCCTCACAAGAACAGTCACACCACACCACACCTAAAGACACCAGGGCTCGTCACCCGACAAGCATGACCACGTCACACCTCACCCAAAGACACTTGGGCTTGCTTCCCCATAAGAATTTCCATGTCACACCTTTTTTGAAGACACCTGGGATATCACAACCACCATCTAATTCACTAAGATTCCTCCTACCATCACAACCTATGCAATACCTACCTCACCTAGAAGAGAGAGCGGGTACCCAACCATCCTTACTCCTCACTGGGTATCAGAAAAAACACCCCCTTCATGACTATGTAGGTGTCGGTACATAGTTCTCAATATGGGTGGGGTGTGTATAGAAATCACAAGAATATGCAAGTATGTATATGTAGTATCAAACACTCAAGACCAACCTATGGGTTCAAAAACTAACTAACCAACTCACAACACTGTCACCTTTGCTACCACCTCTAAATGCATAACACCACACAACAAGCAACAAGTCACCTTCATGCTTCCAACCAATTTCATTTCATCATCTAATTCTTTTCATTATTTAGCATAAACCACATTTAACCACACAACCCACCATTTAATTATTCATTAACCATTTTCATCCCATTAACCAAACCAATCCATGTCATTTCAAACATCATCAAAAAATTATTTATTTATTTTATCACTACCTGGGAATCTTGAACAAATAAACAACCACCTCACCACCCCAAAATCATAACAAAAAAAACACTTCTCACCCCAAAATCACGTCTAAAAAAACCACATCACCTCCCCAAAATCATAACCAAACAAACCACCTTTCCACCCAAAAAGTACGACAAAATAAACCAATTCACTTCCAAAAAAGCATGGCACATGAACCATCAGGCCCACATGCCCCAAACACACATCGCCACCCCACAAGAATGAACACACATAAAAACACATCAATATCATTTTACATATTTAAAAAGGGGATTTTATTAGATTTCACTTTATTTTAGGGACGTTATCAAAAAATTCATTATCCTGGGGAAACCATTTTATTTTCCAAATATAAGTGGTTAGCAAATTTCCATTTTAGGGTGATATAACAACACTAAAAACCAAAGTATAAATTTAAACAAATATATCTATCACAATCAACTCCCCCAATGACCACAATTTTTAGTAGGGCATCAAGGCCGTATAATTCACAATATCGCAATAACAATAAAGCTGTAAAAACAAGTGATTCAAACCCCTTTTTACCCGTAAATTTCAATTTAAAAAATTATTTATCTTTAATTAATCCATAAAAAACATAAAAAACAGGTTAAAAAATAAAAACCCCTCCTGCATGATACACAATAAAGAGAAATGAGGGATTTTCAACCTCAAAGAAGCTTTTCTGACTTGCTGTGCACCGTAGGTCAAAGAAGAATGCCCACAAACCATAACCGTACCATGAGAAAACACAGATCAACCTACACTACAACCAAATAACATAAAAATAAAAACCAACACACACCCCAAACCATAAAAACATCACTGTAATGAATCCTCAGGATAAGAATGGAAGAAAACCTACCAAGAATAAGAAAGGGCTTACCATGGATTTCAAATGAACAACTACCAAGACCAACATATAAAAGAGGGAGAAATATGGCTTTAAGAACTCCTTATAGCACCTAGGGTTAACCCAAAATGAGAGGAAGAAGAATCCACAATCTAATGAATGAAAATTCAGTCAAAAAGAACTTTTAAAATTTCACTACATCAGGGATTTACACGACGTGTAATCCCTTTTCACATTGTGTAATCTTTAGGGTTTAGTTTCACTGAAAAACACATCACATTTTTATTATTTAACCCATAAAATATACACATTATGTACCATCCTTGCACAAGATGTGAACCACCATTACATATCCTGTAATAAACTTACATGGCATGTATTTCCTATAGCAGTTCTTCTACACTTCCAGCTTCCACTAAAAACTCCCGAAACCTCCCCCGAACACCTCCAACAACCAAAAATGGAAAAGTAACAGACCAGGAGGGCATGGAATATTAAATCAGATACCTCTAAAATTATTATTTCACTCAGGAATCCAAAACCAATCCCAGAAGAAAGAGGGTCCGAACAACCACCCTGAAAGATACCTCTCAAGGGTCTCATCATACCTCAAATGCTACCACAAGACAAACAAACCAACCCAAATGACCAAAAAGCACACTACACAACCAAATCAATATAACTACAAGACACATCCTCTCACACAACCATACTACCACACAACCACTTCACAACTGTCTCAACATCTATGCAACCCAAACCAACATCCACTACAACCAACGAACCACACCATATTGAACAAAAGAATTGGGGAATTATTTCTTCCATGTCAAGATACTATCTACTCTGGGTGGAATTAACTCACCCAAAATGGTTTAATCATATCACAGTTAATGTGTATCGATTAGGAACCATGTCCTCCCTTGTTCATATTTCAAGACTTTATCACACATTTCTCCACAAACATTACAAACCAAGGAAAACAACTCATCTTATAAAACAAATCAATAAAAATATCACATCACAAAGAAAAATAAAGAAAATAAAAATAGATAAAAACAAAACTCAAAACAACTCTGGGTACTGGGCATGCATCTGCATCTCTCACTCCCAAGTACTCTCCTCCATGCCACCATTCCACCTTCTATTGGAAATCCCTAATCTCTACTGGCCATTCCACAAATGTCACATCGTCCTTGATATACAAATCTCCCTAGTTAATGAAATGAGAGTAATCATGATGATATCGATGAAGTTGAGAGATGTGGAAGACTTTGTTGATCCTCTCCAACTACAATGTCAATGAAAACTGATACACCAACTCTCCAAATCGCCCCAATACCTCAAAGGGATCAACAAACCAGGGGGAAATATTAATCCCTTTGACAAACCTCTACTACCCACATAGAGGGGAAAACTTCAAGAAAACATAGCCCCCAAAATCAAAATCCAAGGGCCTTATTTTGTGATCGACATAATATTTCTTCTAGTCATGTTCTTCTTTCATCCTCTCATGAACAAGATGAACTTTCTCTATTGTGCTATGCACCACATCGGGACCAAGAATGGTTGTCTCCCTAACCTATTTATAGCACAATGGTGAATGACATGATATCCCATACAAATCCACAAATGGGGACATGAAAATGGAAGAGAGATATCCATTATTATAATAAAACTCCACCAAGGTCCCAGATGCATGCCTGCAACATATCCTCAAATATCTGGATAGTCTGCTCCATCTTCCCATCTGTTTGAGGGTGGAAAAAAGTGATAAGGCATAACTGAGTTCCAAAAGCCTACTGTAATCCCCTCTAGATTCATGAGGTAAAATGTGAATCCTGATCCAAGAAAATGGACCTTGGAACTCCATGAAACTATACTACCTCATCCATATACCCCTTATCCAAAGCATCCACTATGCCGAACTCCTTGATTTCTAAGAAGTGGGATGATTTCATCAACCAATCCACAACCACCCAGATAACATCATAACATTCCTGATTTATGGGTAACACTCTGATGATATCCATTGAGATTCCTTCCCATTTCCACTCAGGAACATCTAAGGGATTTAAAAAACCACCAGGAACACGATGCTCGACCTTTACCTATTGGAAAACCAAGAACTTTTCTACAAACTCCGCCACTTACCACTTCATTCCAGGCCACCAAAACTAAATCTTTGAGCCATGATACATCTTGGAATATCTTGGGTGTACTTCTAAAGGCAAGTTATGAAACTCATGAAGGACTCCATCATGCATTACCATCGATACAAACAACCTCCCATGAAACAACATATGGTTCCAACCATCCTTTGACCATCCCTCTAGAGTATCACCATGGAAAAATGATCATGCATCAATTTTTCCTATAAGTATCCCCACTGATATTCCTCCACCTGCTACATTAGAGAAGGCTACACCTTTATCTAAAACAAAAATCCTCTACCACCATCCACTCATGCATCTAAGTGAAAGATTTCCTACTCCTCCATTACTCTCTAAGAATCCCCATACTCTCAAAAAACACCCTTACATGAATTTATATTCAAAGCATTGGACATAAAATTCCCCGTTTTTGAAGTGTAAGAGATCTCAAAATCGTAATCCTAAAGAAACTCCATCCACATCTGTTACCACAGGTTCAAATCACACTAGGAAAAGACATAACTTAAGCTCTTCTGATCCCCAAGGACCACAAAGCACTCCCCAATGAGAAAATTATGCCAGAAATTTAGCATAAAAACAATTTCTGCTAGATCTAGATCATGGGTGGTGTAGTTACACTCATGGGGAAGTAACTTACTAGACCCATAAGAGATCACCGCCCACTGCTGCATCAACACAAATCCCAATACTAGATAGGAAGCATCATAAAACACCTCAAACATAACCTATTCCTTAGGAAACCAGAGCACTAGAGAACTAACCAACTCCCCATTTAGGTAAGTGAATGTTTCCTAACATTGATCACTCCACACAAAATCTTGGTCTTTCTTAGTCAAAGATGTCAACAGGGTTGAAAATTGGGAGAAATCAGGTAAAAAACTCAAATAATATTCTATAAGACCAAGAAAACTATAAACCTATACCATGTTCTTGGGTGATTACCAAGAAAAAATGATTCAACCTTCGATGGGTCTACTGCCACACCCTACTAAGACACTACATTTCTGAGTAAATTCACCTCTCATGTCCAAAACTTATAGTTGGGTAACTTTTCATAGAGTTGGTGGCATCAAATAATATGAAAGAAAGTTATGAGATGCTTGACATGATCCTCCTCTGACTTTGAGTATATTAAGATATCATTAATGAATATGATGAAAAAATGATCCAAGAACTCATGGAACATAGAGTTTATAATCCCCATGAATAAATATGGTGCTTTCACAACACTGAATGGTATGAATACAAACAAGAAGTTCCCATACCTACACCTGAAGGAATTATTCAGGATATAACCCTTCTTCGCCCTCAATTTGTGATATCTAGACCACAAATCAATCTTAAAAAATCAACTATCCCCTATTAGTTGGTAAAAAATATCATATATCCTTGAAAGAGGGTAACTATATTTTTCCGTCACCCGATTCAACCCTCAGTATTCTATACACAACCTCGGACAACCATCCTCCTTCTTGGAGAACAAAATTGGATCACCCCATAGTGACACACTGGGCTAGATAAAACCCTTCTACATTTGATCATCTATTTGGATACTTAACTCCCACAACTCAGAAGGTTCTATTCGATAAGGATCCATCGAAATAAGTGAAGCACTGGGATGCAAGTCTATCCAAAAATCAACATCATGTTGAGGGGGTAGAATTACAAAAACCTTGATAAAAATATCCAGGAACTCCCCAATGACCGTAGAAACCTCTACCATCTCAGCATCCACTGATTCCATTAACAACCTAGCCAACAAGGAAATAAGGGTCTCTACACACTAACTTCCCACCTGACAACCCCGCTCACCAACGAAAACCATACATTAGCCATCCAAATTCTAAAATAAGACTCTCCTATAGAAGCACTAGATAAAAAAACATATGAAATACAACTATTCTATGTGGTGGATGAAATATTATATATATATATATATATAGAAAAAATATCCCTATGGGACCGATGCGACCCCATCATCAGTCTACAACCCCGTCACACATCAAACAAGCTGGTTTGGCATCCGATTTTCATATTAAACACCAAGGGAATGGGAAGCCTCTCTCTGTCTAGTACCATAGCATGTGATAGAGTAGCTAAAACAAATAATTGTGAATCTCCTAAATCAAACAATGCACAAAAATGGAACTAAAAAAACTGATCGTACCTCTGACAATCTATGGCCCCACTGGAACTGCTACCTCCACTGCATGTAACTAACTACACCTAGATCCTATACCTATCTTATAAAGTAAACCTCCACAACCATGCTCAGGTCATGGTATTTTAATGAGAGGAAAATCTTGGTGTTGTCATCTACTTACTCTATCTCCCCTTGGTAGAGAAAAAAACCTGTTGACCGTAATACTAAAACGGTCTCACTAGAAACTACTGCTAAGGCTGGCACTGAACCTATCCACCTCCACCAAAATAATATTAGGGAACCAATGGGCACTGGTTTTGGAAATATCTATGAACCACATAACCAAAACATATTGGCACAAAACTCAAAGGAAAATCATGGAAACCACTGGCCCCAGAAGACCAGAAAGGAAGCTGCTGAGGTTGACCCCTAATTGGTCGAAACCTCGAAGGTCTTGGTGCTTGAGACCTACCACTAAAAACTATTCTCCTTGATAAATCCTTCTGGATACCCTCCCATGGAAAACCTCCTCGTGAGTGAATCTTCTCGATCACATCCTCCTTATTTTGAACCTACAGATACGTCGACAACGTAAAAGTAGTAACTACATACTGGATAGAAGGAAAAAGTGCCTCCTCAAGACATCTTTCATGAGACTCCTCATATAGAAAAATATTTTGGAAAAAATGAAAAAGGTCCTTGAAATTGATTCCTAGATCCTGTATTGACATGATACCATGTTGAAGAGAAAGAATCTCCTACCTCTTTAATAACTTTATGGTTGATGAAAGGAACTTTTCCTGGAACTCCTTCTGGAAGTCGAACAAAAAAAAATCTGCTTCCTTCCACTCTCCCAGATACGACGTCCAACACTGACATGTATCTCCCTATATCTAACTAACTTCAAAAGGGACCTAGTACTCCATTGGGTCCCATATCAAACTAAAAGTGATCTCGAGCTCTTCCATCCAGCTCTCTATCTCCACATTTGAGACACTTCCCTAGTACTTCCCCAAAGATTATTTCTATAAAGCACACAACATACTCCACCTGATCCTCCTCCTCAATCGGATCAACCCTATGATGATCAACTAAATCAGATAACTAAACCTAAAATACCCAAGTTAAACGCGAATGATGAACAAGAGACATAGCTAAAAGGAAAACAAATAACTTCTTAAGCCCGGTAGTGTGGAATTTTATTAATATTCATTTTAACTAATTTAATTCATTTTTATCCATTTCAATCTTCCCAAAACAACCCAATAAAAATAAGAACAAAAGTCATCATGATACATGTACCTCTCCTAGGTATATACCTTGCAAAAAAGTCCACCTCACTTGGATGTTCAATAATCTCAGAGTCCATACACTGGATCACAGGGGCCCTAAAACCCTATTTCCTAGCCGGTCTCCCTAGACTATGTCACACACCAAGGTCAACTGGAACTATTTCCTTACCACCCCATGAAATCACCACTTTTCCTAAATCCAAACTTAATCCTATCTCTCAACCACTCCTATAATACCACTATGTCATGAACCCCTTCTTAAAAAGATACTGCAATAATGGGAGAGAGATAATGCCCCCCGAGTCCCACTTCCAGTAGGCCCCAGGTTGGTGACTAGCACCGAGGGTATAAAAATATCATTATATGAGAGGCATTACCCTATATAATAATATGAGATCAGGAGACAAGGTTACTCATCAAAAAATGTATACAAGATAAAATATAAAAGAAATCCAAAACCATCCCACATGAATGTATAAATAGAACTTATACAGATAAAAGTCTCCAAAGAAAATACCCAAAAGTAATGCTAAAGAAAAAAATGGAACTGTTGAGGATATGGGCTAGTAATTTCTAACACAGTCTAAATAGTCCTCCTACAAACCTAAAAATAGTTTTATATATATAGGGTGAGCATACATGCATACTCAGTAGGAAAACCAAAGCCTCTCATGCACGTGTGAAAGAAGCATACTAATGAACCTATGAGAAAATATTAGAACCAAATAGAACCTATCATGGTATACTAACCATCCCAACCTCACCAAGGAACTCTCACTAAATAATGCAAACCAAGTAACATAATATAATAGGAATCACATTGATAAGGATACCCTACACCACTTTCCCACTGGTATGTCACTCTCACACCCAACTTTATACGTCATGGTGATCCATCTCTTCCATATACCACACCGCCCCATAAGCACAGTCACAACACACCACAACCAAGGACACATATGCTCACTACCCCACATGCATGACCATGTCACACCTCACCTGAAGACACCTGGGATCGCCGCCCCATAAGCCTGACCACATCACACCTTTCCCAAAGAGACCTGAGCTATCACAACTACTATATAATGAACTAACATACCTTCATCTATCACAACCTATTTAATACCTAACTTTCCTGGAAGAGAGAGTGGGAAAGAGTGGGTACCCATCCATTCGTACTCCTCACTGGGTTTTAGAAAAAACTCCCCATGTGTGACTATGTGGGTGTCAGCATATAGTGATCAATGTGGGTGGGGTGTGTATATAAATAAAAACAATATACAAGTATATATATGTAGTATCAAACACTCAAGACCAACTCATGGGTTCAAAAACTAACCAACCACCTCATAACACCGTCACCTTTGCTTCCACCTCTAAATTCATAACATCACACAACAAGCAATGGGACACCTTCATGTTTCCATCCAATTTCACTTAATCATCTCATTCTTCTCATTATTTAACATCAACCACATTTAACCATACATCCAACCATTTAATTATTCATTAACCATTTTTATCCCATTAACCAAATCAACCCATGTCCTTTCAAACATTATCAAACAATTATTTATTTATTCCATCACTACTTGGTCATTTAGCACAAAGAAACCACCACCTCACTGCCCAAAAATCACGGTCAAACAAACCACCTTGACACCCAAAAATCATGGCCAAACAAACCACCTCACTACCCAAAAGCACGGAACATGAACCATCTACCCCAAATACCCCAACTAAACATCGCTGTTCCACAAGAACGACCACACTTCACAATACATCTAGATCATTTTAAATATTTACAAAGGGGATTTTATCACATTTCACTTTATTTTAGGGATGTTATGACACAAGTCATTATCCTGGGGAAAATGTTTTATTTTACAAATATAAGTGGTTAAATAATTTAAATTTTAGGGTGATATCACAACATTCACAACCAAAGAAGAAATCTCAACAAATATATCTAGCATAAAAAAATTCCCTAATGATCACAATTTTCAATAGGACATACAATTTACAATATCACAATAACAATAAAGCTATAAAAATTTGTGATTCAAACCCCTTTTTACCCTTAAATTTCATTATAACCAATTTTTTATCTTTAATTAATACAGATAAACTATAAAAAATTGGTAAAAAAAGAAAAAACCCTCCCTCATGACACACAATAAAGAGAAATGAGGGACCTCCTGCCTCAAAGAATCTTTTTTCGACTCACTGCACAATGTAGGGTGAAGAATAATGCCCACAAACCACAACCGCACCATGAGAAAACACATATCAATGTGCACTAAAACCAAAGACCATAAAAACAAAACCCAAAACACACCCCAAACCATAAAAACATCGCCACAACAAATCCCTGGGAGAAGAACGAAAGAAAACCTACCAAGAAGAAGAAAGGTCTTACCATGGACTGAAAATGAACAACTAACAAGACCAAAAAATCAAAGAGGGAGGAAGAGAGATTGAATAACTCCTAAGGGTTCCTAGGGTTTTACCAAAATGAGAGGAAGAAGAATCCATAGCTGAATGAATGAAAATTCGGCCAGAAAGAAATTTTAAAACTGCACTGCATTGGGGATTTACATGAAGTGTAATCCCCTTTCATGTCATGTAATCCTTAGGGCTTGGTTTTGATGAAAAAATGCATTGGATTTTTATTATTTAACCCTACACATCATGAACCATCATCACAAAAGCCATGAACTGCTATTACATGTCATTCAATACACTTACATGACATGTATTTCCTGTAGTAGTTCTACTCCACCACCAACTTCCACCAAAAACTCTCAGAACCTCCCCTGAACACCCCCAATAACCAAAAATGAAAAAGTAATGGATTGGGAGGGAACATACCATTATAGTGTAAATGTGGTATATTGGGGATACTGTGCCATCATATTAAAGTGACATAGTGGATAACAACAATAAGAATATAATAGCGAAAGTATGATATAAATAGACACTAAGGATAAGACCGATAACCTGATAGAGTGGAAGCACATACAAAAAATATAATAATAAAATGTGGAAGCATAAGTAATTGAACAACTATATAATAATATCAAAATCCATTAGGTAATTTCATATAAATGGATACTTGTCATGATGATATACAAAAGGGGAATAAGGGACATACATTTACAACATGCTATATAAAAAGACAAAAAGAACAAAAGGATACTCCACTATAATCTCAAGCATATTCTTAGTCCTATTCTCCCTTTTTCCATCTATAAATAAATAATATCAAATATCTTTATCTAGGTGATTTCCCTTATCCATACCCACAGAAAAGTAATCTACCTGGGTACCAAAGGTTTCCCAAGTAGGGTGTGAGATAAAATCCAAGTAGGCCACCCAACAGTGTCTATATGTAATCCAAGTAGTGATCATATCTAAATAGAGTTAAGGTATAAGTAAATAAAAAAAAGTTATGAATAAATAAATACCATTCTTCTCAGGTTCCTAAGGGACACATGACAGCTCTACCTACTTTAGATCATAGATGAAATGAGTGTCTGATCAGTAGCTATATATATAGTAGTATATATATATATTATAGTTATATACTACATAAACCTATATGTACTAAGTATGTGTGGATCTGAGTAACCATATACCTATAATACTAGGTGTTGATTGGATTGGGGTGTAACTCAATCATCCATAACCAGTCTAAATGATCCCATAAGCTCAAAAAAGGGTATATTCCCTACATCCCATGAGTAGTGAGATACTTCATGCTAAAAAATCAAGATGGTGGGTGTGTCAACATGCTAACACTCGAAACAAGGGACACGGTGAATCATTCCCACCATCAAAATAGTGTTAATGGTCCAATACTCCATGATCAACACCCAATGTAATGGAGAGTGAATCATCATGCTCAACAATTCCCTTAACTATCATACCACAACTAATATCTATGGCATAATCATAATAATATAATAAATTGAGGATTGCATCATAACCATTATAACTCACAAGACCAATATTCAAATGGTGTCACAATTCATATAGTCAATTTATTAAGCATGAATCTATTGGAGTGGCCTACCACCCATTATAATTTAATCAATTGGTCCATTAAATTAATTTAGGAAAGGTAATCCATCATAAAACAAGACATATAATTAATACAATCCATTTAATTAATCATAGCATGGAAATTAAATTTCATGGTTAAATAAAAAACTCATGAAGTGCTATTATCAATTGAGAAATTACCCATAAGGGAAATTACATTAATAAGGAAATCCAAGAACTTAATTGGTTATTTGGTTATTTAATATTTATATAAAAATGGGAAATTCCATTTACAATATAAGTTGAACGCTTAGAAGGAATTCTAGGCATTTAATAAAATAGTTATAAATGGGAAATTCAAACCGACACACCCAAGGGGTGTCCATGATCAAGATTATCATCAAATAATTACTAAAAAAAATCCTTGGGAGTATAAAAAGGTGAGTATAAAAATTTATAATGAAGAAATATATTTTAAGGCGATGTATGACAAAATACGGCGTGCAACACAACGATAATGCTATGAAAACACTATAAATTTGGGGGACAATGACTAGGCCACCTATCTTAGGGACATTGATGATTTTTCATATGATGTAATCCTTATATTCTAAGTAGATTGGAATAAATCAAAGAAATTGATAAATTATATGAAAATAGGGAAAAAGATCTTGCACCTAAATAGAAAAAATAATTCAAAGAGCAATTGAAATAGTAAGTAAGCTGATTGGAGATGTTAGCAAGAGCTATCCAATGCTTCTAACAGATAATGATTAAAAATATATATCTATGAGAAATGTTGATTCCTAGATTAGGAGGAAAATATGGATTATGGGAGGAGAAACCAATCTTCAGCCAATTGAATGGAAGGATAAGATATGTGGGTTTAGTTTTAGGTTCATTAAGTGAAATTTGATAATTTCACCCTAAAAAACAAGGGCGAATGATTTGGCCACATGGTTGGCCAAACCTATTCCAACCATGCGAATGGGCTCTATCAAAGATGTCTACAATCACACATGTTCATAATCCTGGAGTCATAGGGTTTTTTGGTCATGATTTTGGGATGGTGAGGTGATGGTTGTTTGGATGTACTTTTGGGATGATGAGGTGATGGTTGTTTGGCTGTTCTTTTTATATGGAAAGGTAATGGTTCTTTATCAATGCTTTTGGATCGATGAGGTTATGGTTGTTTGGTCATGATTTTAGGGTGGAAAGGTCATGGTTGTTTGGCTGTGCTTTTTGGGTAGTGAGGTGATGGTTGTTTGGCCATACTTATGGGGCGGTGAGGTGTTGGTTCAATGGGGCTTATGGGATACTTATGATATGTGGTTGTGTTATACCAGATTCTTGAGTAGTTATGGAATAATTATTTAATAATGAATGAAATGGTTGGGGTTTTGTTTGGATAATGGGATGGAAATTATTAATGAATAAATAAATTATGGGTTGTGTGGGTAAATGTGGTTGTTGGTAAATAATGAAATGAATGGTATGGATAATGGAATTGGTTAGAAATGTGAAATGTGGCATGTGGTTTGTGTGGTGTTATGAATTGGATGTGGTAGTGAAAGTGGGGATGTTTTGAGTTGGTTAGTGTTTTTTTGTGAACCCATAGGTTGGGGTTGTGTGTGGCTATATGTATATAATGGTATATTTTTTATGATTTCTATACACACCCACCCACACTAAGCAATATGTGTCTACACCTGTATTTTCACACGAGGGTGTTTTTCTCAACATCTTAGTGATGAGGATGGATGCCTCACTACTAGTTTTTTCACTTTATCTATTCTAGGTGAGTAAATATGCATGATATGTGATGTATGGTGGTATTTTAGTGCACTAGGTAATGGTTTGGGTGTCTTTAGGCAATATGTGATATGACCATGCTATGGGGTGGTGGCCCAGGTATTTTCAGGTGAGATGTGATATGACCGTGTTGCGGGGCGTCTTATAGTGGTGTTTATGCATGGTAGAATGAGGGAATGAGGTTTATTTCCTTCATGTTCATGATAACCTACTACTCTGGTTATGGTAGTGATGTGGTGGCCCAAGTGTCTTTGGGCATGATGTGATGTGACCGTGTTAGTGGGGCAATGGTATATGTTATTGAGAAGATATGAGAACACCCAGACGTATGATGTTGGGGTGTGAGTGAGGAAAATTAGTGGGAAAGCAGTGTGGGGTACCATTTATCAATATTTTTCTTATTATTTTACAATACTTGCATTGCATTATTTGGTGAGCATTCCTTGGTGAGGCTGGAATGGATAATTTACATGTTTAGGTGTTGTTGGTTATGCTATTTTCTCACGATTTCATTAGTATGTTTCTTTCACATGTGCATGAGAGACTTTAGTTTTCCTATTGAGTATACATGTATGCTCACCCTATATATATAAACTGATTTTTAGGTTTCCAGGAGGACTATGTGGACCGTTTTGGACATTACTATCTCAAATATTTGCGTAGTTGTTGTTTTTATACTTTAGTTTTGCTTTTAGGTATTTAATTTTGGAGACTTTTATCTGTATCAGTTTTATTTATACATGCACGTGAGTTGGTTTTAGTTTCTTTTTATATTATTTCATGGAGTTTCTTGTGGATGATTCATATTATCTCTCGATTTTATTTTATTATAGAGGGTAATTCCTCCCACATCATGATATTTTTATACCATTGGTACTAGTTTCTAACTTGGGGCCTAGTGGAGGTGGGAATCATGGGACATTTTCTCTCTCCCCTCATTGTGGTATCTTTGGTGGGAGGGGGTTATGACAAAGTGGTATCAAAGGGGAGGTTGAGATATAGGATGATGTTTGGAGTTAGGCATAGTGAGGATTACATGGGTTGGTATGAAAACAGTTCTAGTTGAATTTAGTTCATTACATAGTCCAGGGAGACTAGCTAGGACATGAGATTTTAGGCCCCCCATGGTCTAGTGTACAAAATCCGATCTTATTGAATGACCTAGTGAAGTGGACCTATTTGCAGGGTAGAGACCTAGAAGAGGTACTTGCATTATGATTACTTGTGTTCCTGTTTTATTTTGGATGTTTTGGGAATGTTAAAATGAATAAAGTGAATTAAAATGAATCTAAATAAAATCACATGCTATTAGGATTATGATATTCTTCTTGTTTTTAGGAATGAATATTGTTCATCATTCGCGTGTGTCTTAGGCAGTTGATGTTTAGCTAGCTGATCTGGTTGATCGATGTAGGGTTGATCTGGTATAGGAGGTTGAGTCTTGGTAGAGGGTGTTGTGTGCTTTTCAATGGAAGTATTTGGAGAAGTATGAGGGCATTGTTTTATATGCAGGGACAGAGAGATGAATGTAGGATATTGAGATCTCTTTCAGTTTGATATGGGCCCTAGTGGGATACTAGGACCCTTTGGATGTCAATTAGATGCGAGGATCTTCGTGTCAGTGGTGGATGTTGTATCTGGAAGATTGGAAGGAGGCAGATGTTTCATGGGTCTAATTTCATAAGAACTTCTGGGTAGAGTTCCTTACCATGAAGGTGGTGAAGAGGTAGGACCTTATTTCTCTTCAGTAGGGGAGTATGTTAGTGCAGAAATTGGGAATCAAGTTAAAGGACCTTGTGTGCTTCACCCCAGATCTTTTTTCGGATGAGGGGTCTCATGAGAGATGTATTGAGGAGTCACTCTATCCTTATATCTAGTATATTGTTAATCCTTTTACATT
Source organism: Viscum album (assembly GCA_963277665.1). NCBI lineage: Eukaryota > Viridiplantae > Streptophyta > Magnoliopsida > Santalales > Viscaceae > Viscum > Viscum album. The sequence continues at coordinate 1,825,273,205 of OY728127.1, forward strand.
TCCAACATATTTGGAGGTTCGAGAGAAGGCAACAATTATTAAGAATATGTACTTGTGAGAAGGTTTACCATGAGAGGAGAATCAGTAGGGTTCCTCAAGTACTAGGGTTTTCAATGGTATGTATCAGGTAATAGGACCTTTTAGGTTTTGACCAATAAGGATTCGACCTCAACAGTTTCCCTTTCTCCCTTCTAGGGATAGTGTTTTCCATGATTTTCCTAGAGATATTAGTTCAATGTGTTTTGGTTGTGGGATTCATGTCTATCACCAGAACCAGTTCCCAATGGTTCTTTGAGTTTAGTTTAGTGGAGGTGGATAGGTTCAGTGCCATCCCCAATAATAGTTTCCAATGAGACTATCAAGACCCATCCCAGTGGGGCCTGTGCCGTGACTCCCCAAGCCTGCATCCAATAGGCCAGGGGCTGGTGACTAGCACCGAGTAGGAATATCACTAACATGGGAGGCATTTCCTAAGTACATGTACACATGAACACATCTCCAAGAACAAAAATGATGAAATGTAAAAAAAAAACTGATGAACAAAATGAATGCATACAACTAAACCCAACCAATAGAGTACAACAGAATGTAAATTACAGAATGTAAATTGGTCCAGAATACAAGACCACCAAAAAAAGAGTCTGCAAACTACAAAGTCCAACCTGTAAGCACAAAGAGGTACTGGGAACGATGCTCATATCTTTAGGAACACCTTGTCCTATAGGGAACTCAGAATACTCAGTCTGGTCTTGGAACACCCTAGACTCTGTCAAAAGGCCGCTTGTCTGCATAAGACACGACACATGCGGGAAAAGGCCATGCATGGGTGAGTATAACAATACTCATTAGAGGACCCTGAAAACCACAAATAAATAAAAAAAGTAAAGGTATAGTCATCTCTACATAGTATTTTTCTTCTGAACATATAGCAAGAGAAACATAATCCATATATACAAAAAAACCAGAACCGTGGTCTAGAGAAAAGTCACAGAACCACATACCCCCGCTAGGGATTTAGTTTGAAGGTTCCACGAAGAACTTGTCTAGGAGAACTCACTCCATGAGTCTGATGGTTTTGATGACTTAAATCTGAGAAGTTTTTTTCTTTGGGAAAATCTATGAGAGATAGATACACTCATTCTGGGAGAACACACTCCTAAGTGGGGAAAGATCACGATACACAGATGAGGATCACTTCCAGGGCCTTGGTGGATACTGTAACTCATTTGGATTCACCGGATAAGTAAAAGATATACATCATATAGGATTAGTCAAATCAATACCTGACTCTACCTAGGGTCAAGAATGGATAGAGGATATCACTCCGAGCCTCTCAGAGGGATACCTGAATCTATCTCAGAAAGTCCCGTTGAAGGGATCATACTTCTGTAAATGGAAATGATACCTGAACTTCAAAGGAATGAGAAAAGGGGCACTAACCCAAATGAAACCTGACCAAGGAACAGTGCACAAGAAGATCAAGCCATGTACTAAGAAGTACACAACATGTAGAAGTGTCACATTTCATGTCTTCTGAACCCGGGTACTGCCCGTGTACATCATCCCATGTCGTAAGGCTTGTCATGTAAAATGAAACTACATGACATGTAGGAAGGATAAAATGTCATGTCAAGGTATCTAGGGTCCTCTCTGTGTACGTTGGCCATGTTCCCGTACATGGCCTCAACCCATGTATGCCAACCCATGTAATCAGTACACGGGGTGACCTGCAATACTGGCCTTGTATGGCCGTGTGGTGAAGTACATAGTGTGTACTTAAAACTATGTCCGTGTATCATCCGAGATACACTCCAAAACCCATATAAATACCCACATGCCATGTGAAAGTGGTCACATTCCATGTCTACGCTTCCTTCCACCCAAGTCTCCATCCACCTCTAGGTGGGGTCCACATGTTGTGTCTCCTCGGAGGCATGTTGTGTTCTTCATCCCATGCAGCACACAAACCCCAGCCACCACCGCCGGTCCACATGGCGTGTTCATTAGGATACACGTCGTGTGTTCCAAAAATTTTCAGAATCATGAACCTGCTCCACCGCGCCTCAGGTACTCCTCTGGTATTTGATCCGGCCATCTGATCGCAACAAAACTCTAGATTCTAGTCCACCCTGATGCTATAAATTCATTTCTATTGTTTTTGGGCTTCTGATCGGTCTCGAAAACAAGTTTTGATCCACCTTCATAAAGAATGCTTGAAGAAAAATCCTCCATGTTTTGAGCCGATTCATCGTCCTCCCTTTCCGTCACACCTCCTTTGGATCGTCACAATGTTCGATCTCTGATTTTGGATCGTTGTGTTAGGAAATAGACTCACAATGATCCATTGTTTTTTCCCCATGAAGAATTAGAAGAATGAGAAGAAAATAGGAAGAAATCCAATAAACCAAATTGAGGAACAAACCTCCGCTATCGTTCATCACAAATTTGTTCTACTACCATTAGAAGTATTAAACAGTGAGAATCAAATGATAATCCAAATATTATCACAAATCAATTTCCTGAATAAATCCCCAAAAGAAACGGAAAATAATAACCCTCCCACAAGAACGTGCAATCTGCAGATCAAACTATTCGTGGGTCGATCCACGCTCATTGTTAAATCAAAGAATGGGAAAACAAAACAAAGCAACAAAAACCCTACCTCGATTCAGTTGAAGAATGATTTCTACATCGTGTTCGTTAGCGAGGTTCGTTGAATCTGAGATGTGTCGATCGATTGCGTCGTTGTCATCCGCCAATGAGTTCTCCTCTAAAGCTCTAATGGAAATACTCAATTTTTAGGGTTATGTAGCTAACCCTGCAAAATTTCCATAAGCATGTATTTAAAATGAAGGAATTAGGTCGTTACGTAAAAAGGAAACATTTAGAAAATAAATTAATTGTTAATTTATTTTCTTTTCTTTAAAAATTGCAAAAACTAACTTTTGAAACTGACCCGTGCCAGTCGATGTTAGGACCTTACTAAGGTGAATTTGCTTCTCTGAACGCAATAGTGCCCTTGGATTTCTGATTTGGGAACCCATTTAAAAGTAATTCCACTTTTTTCAGGAAAACCGCTCGCACATGCTGTTTAAAAGTTTAATTTATTTCAAACATTTATTCTGAGCACTCCGGGACTCAGAATTGCACGCCGTTGAAAAGTATGGTCTTGAAGTAATTCCATATAATATTTAAAAATAATAAATGGAAAATACAAGACATTAAATTCTCCCCACATTAGGGCTTTTCATCCTCAAAAAGCTAAAACAAGAGACTACTCAAATAGATGCGAGTATTGGGAACTGATCTGAGCCTCCTGCTCCCACGTGATCTCCTGCAGGTTCCTGTGCTGCCACTGGATGCGCACCAAGGGAATAAATCACCCACAAAGGATCCTCTCGTTTAGATCCTTGATCTCTACTGAGTACTCAGCAAAGATCTCTCCATCCTCGATGTACAGCTCACCCCAGTCGATGACGTGCCATGAGTCGTGCATGTACCTCCTCAGCTACGACACATTGAAGACATCATGTACCCAGTTCATCTGCATTGGTAGAGCTAAGTGTTATGCCACCTCACCAACTCTGTGCAGTACCTGGAAAGGTCCGATGAACTTTAGAGATAGCTTTCCACCCTAGCCAAATCTGTGCAACCCTTGTCGAGGTGAGAATCTAAAGAAGACATTAACTCTCTCCTTGAACTCCATATGTCTCCGTTGTCTGTCAGTATAAGACTTCTGCTGGCTCTGTGTGGTCTTCATCTACTCCTGGATGATCTGAACCTTCTCAGTGTCAACTCACACCAACTCTGGACCCATGAGTGCTAACTCTCTGGGGTCGGTCCAGCAAAGTAGTGACCAGAAGGGTCTCCCATATAAAACCTCGAACGATGCCATACCAATGGTGTATTGGTAGCTATTATTGTACGCAAACTTCACCAGTGGTAGGTGGTCCTCCCAGATGTGACCAAAGTCTAAGATACAGACCTACAACATATCCTACAGAACCTAAATGGTCCTCTCCATATGACCATCTATCTGGGGATGGAACGCAGTGGTCAAGCGTAGCTGAGTCCCAAAAGCCTCCTGAAATCCCTTCCACAACTGGTAAGTGAAGCAGGCGTCTCGATATGAGACTATTGTCGAAGGGATTCCATGAAGACGAAATATCTCCTACATGTAGAGGCATCCCAGTCTCTCTATGGAACTCTACTCCCTGACAGCTAGGAAGTGGGCCAACTTGGTGAGTCGATCAATGATCACCCATATAGAATCATTCCACTTGGACGTCCTTGGTAAACCCATCATGAAGTCTATAGATATTCTATCCCACTTCAACTTTGGAACTTCCAGGGGGTGAACTAACCCTGCTAGAACTTGGTGCTCAGCCTTCACCTGCTGGCACATAAGGTATCAAGAAATGAACTATGCTATTTCCTTCTTTATACCTGACCACCAAAACTGATGTCGGAGGTCCTGTTACATTTTTTACACTCTAGGATGTACCGCCAATGGGGATGTTTGAAACTACCTTAGGACCTCATCCCGTAATGTCACTGTTACAACAATGCTTCCTCTGTAAAGAACAACATGCTCCCCAACTTGCGAATATCCACCAGGAGCATGTCCTGGGACTGCTTCTCATAGCTATAGGAACACCTCGGCCTGTAGGGAACTCAGAAAACTCAGTCTGGTCCTTGACCGCCCTAGAATCCGTCAAAAGGCCGCACGTCTGCACAATACATGACACATGCAGGAAAATCCCATGCAGGGGTGATTATAACAATACTTAGTAGAGGACCCCAAAACCACAAAGCAATACAAAAAGTAAAGGCACAATCATCTCTACACAGTATATGTCTACTGAACATATAGCAAGAGAAACACAATCCAGATATACTCAAAACCCAGACCCGTGGTCTAGAGACAAGCCACACAACCATATACCCCCGCTAGGGATTCAGTTCAAAGGTTCCACGAAGCACTCGTCTAGAATAAATCAATCAATGAGTCTGATGGTTTTGATGATGTCCGTCTGAGAAGTACTGTTCATCGGGAAAAGCCATGATATATTGATACACTCATTCTGGGAGAACACACTCTTGAGTGGGGAAATATCATGATACACAGAGGAGGATCACTACTAGGGCCTTGGCAGATACCATGACTCATTTGGATCCACATAATAAGTAGAGGATCAGAGTCCCATAGGATTAGTCACATCGGTACCTGACTCTACCTAGGGTCAAGAATGGATAGAGGAGCTCACTCTGGCCCTCTCGGAGGGATTCCTGACTCTATCTCAGAAATTCCTACTGAAGGGATCATACTTCTATGAATGGAAATGATACCTGACCTTCAGAGGAATGAGAAAAAGGGGAACTAAACCAAATGTAACCTATCCAAGGAATGGTGGACAAGAATATCAATCCATGTACTGAGAAGTACATGACATGTAGAAGTGTCACAAGCCATGTCTTCTAACCTCAAGTACTGCCTGTGTACATCAACCCGTGTCATAAGGATTTTCGTGTAAAACACAACTACACGACGTGTAGGAAGGATCACATGCCATGTCAAGGTATCTGGGTTCTGCTCTGTGTATGCTGGCCATGTGCCCATACACAACCTCAAACCATGTAATCGGTGCACGGGGTGAATACCGGTCTCGTATGGCCATGTGGTAGAGTACATGGCGTGTACTCCACCTTGTGTCTGTGTATCATCCGAGATACATGTTGGTCCCCATGTAAAGACCCACATGCCGTGTGAGAGTGGTCAAATGCCATGTCTATGCTTCCTGCTGCTCAGGACTCCATCCACCATTAGGTGGGGTCCACATGCCATGTCTCCCCAGAGGCACATTGTGTTCTTCATCGCGTGTAGCGTGCAAACCCTAGCTACTTTCACCAGTCCACATGGCATGTTCATTGAGATACATGCCTTGTGTTCTAGAAATTTACAAAATCACGAACCTGCTCCGCCCCACCTCGGGTACTCCTCCGGTCTTCGATCCAGCCATCCGATCGTAACAAAACTCCAGATTCTAGGTTTCCCCAATGCTGTAAAGCTGTTTACATTGTTTTCAGGCTTCCAATCATTCCCAAAAAGAAGTTTTGATCCACCCGCATGAATAATTATTGAAGAAATATCCTCCTTGTTTTGATCCATTTTGATGTCCGCCCTCACCGTCACACCTCCGTTGGATTGTCACGATGTTCGATCTCCGATTTGGGATTATTGCATCGCGAAACAGACTCACAACGATCCATTGTTCGTCACCCCATGAAGAACGTGAAGAATACAAAGAAAAGAGTAAGAAATCCAATAAACCAAATTGAGGAATGAACCTCCACCTTCATTCGTCACGAAATTGATCCGATCCCATTAGAAGGATTAAACAGGGCGGATAAAATGATAATCCAAACATTATCACAAATCAATTTCCTAAATCAAACCCCAAAAGAAATGAAAAATAACAACCCTCCCACAAGAACGCGTGATCTGTGGATCAACCTGTTCGTGGGTTGATCCACGTTCGTTGTTAAATGAAAGAACGAGAAAAAAAAACAAAGCAACAAAACCCATACATCGATTCAGTTTAAGAATGATTATCGCGTCACGTTTGTTAGTGATGTTCTTCAAATCTAAGATGCATCAATCGATTATTTCATCATCATCCACCAACGGGTTCTCCTCCAAAGATCTAATGGAAACCCTCAATTCTTAGAGTTATGCGGCTAACCCTGCAAACTTTTCATAAGCAAGTATTTAAAAGGAAGTAATTAGGTTGTTGCGTAAAATGGAAACATTTAAAAAATAAATTAATGATCAATTTATTTTGTTTCCTTTAAAAAGTACAAAAACTAACTTTTGTAGTCGATCTGAACCGGTCAATTTTAGGCCTTTCCTAAGGTGAAGTTGCTACTATGAACGTAATAGTGCCCTCAGATTTCTGATTCGGACACCCATTTAAAGTAATTCCACTTTTTTAAGAAAACTGCTCATGCATGCTATTTAAAAGTTTAATTTATTAAAAAAATTTATTACAGGAACTCCAGGCCTTGAAATCACACATCGTCGAAAATTCTGGTCTCGAAATAATTCCACATAATATTTAAAAATAATACACAGAAAATCCGAGACATTACAGAGACCATTTTAGTAGAGAGGGTAGTATTCTTATACTCCACTAAGGGGAGATGGAGGGGGTAGAGTCCGACCTCAAGATGTTACTTATGTTCAAGAACCTATACCCTATCATAGTTGTGGATATTGTTGTTAGAAAATAGGTAGAGGATATGGGCATGGTCATTTTCATGAGTGGAGGTGGTAGTTCCAAATGGTCTAGAGATTGTCAGAGGTATGATTAGTTTATTTAGTACCCTTATTTGTGTCTTATTTGATTTAGGAACTTCACAAGTATTTATTTCACCCACTCTAGTCCACGTTTTAGGTTTAGATGTAGAGAGCTTTCCTGTGCCCCTGGTGTTGACTACACCATTCCGAGTCCATACCAGCTTGTTTGATGTGTTCTGAGGATCTAGAATGATCATGGGGACACATTAGTCCCATGGGAATATTTTATTACTACAGATGCATCAATACGATGTTGTCCTCAACATTGAATGGTTTTATTTCATGTGTTCTATTCGCGATTTATTCCAAAGGAGAGGAATTTTCTTATATGTGGATGGCTAGTGTGCATTTTTCATTGGCGAGTGGGGTTGTCAGGTGGAAAATCAGCACGTGGATCCCCTTATTTCCTTGTTGGATAAGTTTTTGGTGGAATCAATGGATTCTAGTATAGTTGAGGTCACCAGGTCTTTTGGGGAGTTTATGGATGTTTTCCCCAAGGTGATCATGTTGCCACCCCCTCGACATGATTTTGAGTTTGGGATAGACTTTCAACCTGGTGCTTCTATGATTTTGATGGATCCTTGTCATATGGAACCTTATGATTTATGAGATTTGAATATTTAGATAGATGATATAATTAAGAAAGGTTTCATTCAGCCCAGTGTGTCGCCATGGGGTGCTTTGGTGTTGTTCCTTAAGAAGAAGAATGGTAGTATGAGGTTGTGTATAGACTACCAGAATTCAAATCAGGTGATATTCAAGAACCATTAACCTCTTACAAGGATAGAATATCTCTTTGAATATATGAAAGGGGAGGGTTGGTTTTCTATGATCGATATGCGGTCTAGATATCAACAGTTAAGGGTGAAAGATGAGGATGTTCCTTCAGATGCAGGTATAGGAACTTTGTGTTCATAGCCATGATGTTCATTATTATGAATGAACCATCCTTTTTCATGGGGATTATGAACTCCATGTTTCATGTGTTCCTGGACTAGTTCATTTTCATATTCATCGATGAAATATTGATCTACTTGAGGTCTGAGGAGGAGCAAGCCAATCATATTAGATCTATCTTAAAGGGTATTTGATGCTACCATGTCTATGGAAAGTTGTCCATGTGTAGGTTTTGGACATTATTGGTGAATTTCATTAGGCATGTGGTGTCTCATCATGGTGTGGTAGTATACATTTAAAAGGCTAGAGAATTTTTTCCTTGGGCACCACCCAAGAACATGGAAGAGGTTCACAGTTTTCTTAGACTTTCAGTCTATTATTAGATATCTGTGCCCATTTTCCCTTGATTTATAGCCCTATTGATAGAATTGAACAATAAGTATTAGGTTTTTGTGTGGAATTATTAGTTCCAAACATCATTCTATTAACTTAAGGGGAAGTTGGTCAGTGCTCCAATGCTTTGTTGCTCGAGGAGGGTGTGGTGTTTGAGGTGTTTTGTGACAATTACCATCTAGGATTTGGATGCGTTTTGATATAGTAGATGGAAGTGATCTCTTATGGGTCTAGGAAGTCATGTCCCCACAAGCATAACTGTGAAACCCATGATTTGGAGTTTTCGATGGTGGTGTTTTCCTGGAATTTTTGGGGGCATTACCTCATTAGGGAGTGCTTTGTGGTCTTCACAGATCATAAGATCTTGACATATATATTTTCTCAGTGTGATATAAACTTGCAACAATGGAGGTGGATTCATTTTATTCTGGATTTTTATTTTGAGATATCCTACACCTCAGGAAAATGGAATGTTGTGGCTGATGCTTTGAGAAGGAATTTGTGGAAGAATGTTGTTTAGAAGTTTGAGGATGCTTAGGGAGCCATAGAGGAGTTGGCATCCTTGTACTTAGATGTAGGGGTGGATGATGATAGATGATATTTGTTTTAGATAATGGTATAGTCTTATTTGATACTAAAGGTGCAAGATTCTATTGGGGAGACTCATAGGAAAAGGTGATGCACAATCATGTTTTCCATGGCGATAGTCTAGAGGGATGACCAGAGGATGGTCAGAACTGAATGTTTTTTCATGGGATATTGTTTGTTCCAATAATAATTCACGATGGAGTCCTTAATGAGTTTCATACATCACCTTTGGTGGTACACCTAGGATTTTCCAATATGTATCTTAGCTTGAGGATGTAGTTTTGGTGGCTTGGGATGAAATGGGAAGTGGCATATTTTGTGGGGAAGTGCTTGGTTTGTCAATAGCTAAAGGTCATGCATTATGTCTCTGGTGGTTTTTTGTAGCCTTTGGATGTTCTTGAGTTGAAATGAAATGAAATATTGATAGACTTCATTATAGGTTTAACCTGATCTCAGGGAGGTTGTGATGATATATGGGTGATCGTGGATCGGTTGACGAAATTGGCCCACTTATTAGCGATGAAGGAGTCATGCATAGTGGATGATTTGGATAAGAGCATGCTGATGAGGTGGTGTAGTTTCATGGATTTAGGAGGTAAATTGTATCATATTGATAAACATGTTTAACCTTGTGAGTTAAGAGGGGATTACAACATGATTTTGACACTCAGTTACTTATCAACACTACTTTCCACTCTCAGACATATGGGAAGAAAAAGTGATCCATACAAATGTTGTAGGATATGCTGCAAGAATGTGTCTTGGACTTTGGTGGATATTGGGTATGAAACCTACCTTTGTTCAAGTTTTTGTACAACAATATCTATCACTGATCCATTGGTATGGCCCTATTTGAGGATTTTACAGGATACCATTTCATTCTACATTGTATTGGATGGATGTTGGGGAGGAAATAGTTCTTGGTCCCGATGTGGTGCAGAGCATGACATAAAAGGTTTAGTTGGATTGTGAGAGGATGAAAGTAGCACATTACTGGAAGAAGTTTTATGCCGATCGCAGGAGGAGACCCTTTTAGTTCAAAGTTGCAAACCATGTATTCTTGAAGGTTTCCACTCAACATGGTCAACAAAGATTTGGAAGAAGGATTAATTTTTCTACCAGGTATGTTGGGTCCTTTGAGGTGTTGGGAAAAGTTGTAGAGGTGTCATATCGGTTGGCGTTGCCACTTTGGATGGAGATGATCCATGATTTCTTCCATGTATCTCAGCTTTGTTGGTAAATTCATGATGAATCCCATGTTATTTACTAGAGAGAGTTGGATATCGAGGATGGTGCGACATTAATGGATCATCTAGTAGAGATCCCGGATCACTAAGAGAAGGTGTTGAGTGGATGAACCATTTATTTAGTTCACGTGTTGTGGAGGCATGGTGGCATGGAGGATATTACTTGAGAGTGAGAGACACAAATATGTTCCCAATACTCAGAGTTTTTTTGATTTTTTATTTTCTCTATTTTTCTTTGTGCTATGATGTTTGGATCCTTCTATTTTATGATATGTGTTATTTTCCTTGATGTATGATGTTTGATAAATTTTTGATATATGAAAAGGGGAGGACCTGATTCCTAATCGAGATTCATTATACTACAATGCAATTAAACCCATGAAGGTGAGTGAGTGCCTCCCGAAGTGGATAATATCTTGACATGGAGGATGAAATTCCCTAATTCATATATTTGGGGTAGTGTGGTGTGTTGGTTGTGACAGTTGTTGGTTTGGGTAGCATGGAGGTTCAGATGGTTGTGTAATGGTGTGGTTGTGTAATGGTGTGGTTGTGTGAGAGGAGGAATTTTGTGGTCGTGCAATGATGAGGTTGTGTGAGATGTTTTGTGGTAGTTTGGTTTTATGTGTTTGGATGGTTGTATCATTTGAGGTATGATAATATCCTTGAGAGGTATCTCACATGGTGGTTGTTAGGACCCCCTTCCTCCTGGGCTTGGTTTTGGATTCTCGAGGGTGAGAATTATTTGATAGGTATATGATGTAATTGTCTGTGCCTCACAGGTCTATTAATTTTCTAGTTTTGGGTGTAAGAGGTGTTTCAGAAGAAGATTGAGGAGGTTTTGTGATGGTTGTAGGTGTAGAAAAGCTGCTGTAGGAAATACACATTGTGTATTGTTTACACAAAGTGAATTGATGGTTCATGGATTGTGTGTTGGATTTTGTTGCCTAGAACCAACTAATTTGTACTTTATTAATTAATAAATACCTTATCACATCTTGATTATTCTTATGAATGAAAATTCATGTGATAATGTCCTAAGGATAGCTGTTGCATTAAAGGGTCATAGCGGATCCCTGCTATGATGAAAACCCAGAAGTTCCATAAGACTTTTCTTGAATATATATTCTATGACCGGATGATGTTATTTGAGGGACACAAATAATACAGGCCATTAGGGGTGAGGACTCATAAAACTTTGAGGCACCTTCTCATGGCGTGCGCCCTTGGTAATATCCAGGAGGATATTATGAGAACGAGACCCACCAGTAAGAAATCCACATTTCATAGTGTCATTGGATGTTCCTATCTACGAATGTGTGTATTGGTCCTTATACTTTAAGAATATTATTAATGGGTATTAAAACTTGTGCACTTAGATGTATTGGAAAAAACTATGATGACACACTATTCGCAACAAGGTAGGATATGTTGGGTGCATCATGAGTAATACTACATTAATAGATAATGCAAGAAAGGATTTGTCCCTTCTATTCCATAACAAAATTAGATATCTTAGGCCATTTGATAGAATAGATATAGCCTAAATAAATCCATGGCCATGGTAAGGAATGGGTGAGTTCAATTCTAGAAAGTCAAAGAAAGAATAATCGAGCACATGGGTTGATGGAACTAGCATTCAACCCACTTGATTTGAGATATCGTGACAAATAGATTACATTACACGGTAAGCATTCGTAGGAGGTGACACGTCATTGTGGCGTTAACTTATTTCTCTATGGGTGCCTTGGCATGTTTCTAGACGCTAACCTTGGACTTTAGGAAGGCTCCACCTATTTTCACTGAGAAAGAGGAATAGAGGGTCACACACTAAGTGTGTCCTTAAATATTAATGTAACAAGTTGAATAAAGATTATTCCTGATTTTGGTTTAATAATTATTTAAGGATTCCTGATCACATTTATTTCGACACTAGTTATTCGAGAGAATATATTTTGGGAGAAATAATATATTTATTAATGAGTAATGTAGTGATATGTATTTTAGAAATAAATAGCCATTATTCAAGGCCTAATAAATGTGGTGGAGGAAATAAAGAGAATGGAAAAACAAAAGTACACACCGTGTATATTTTTTCTGGGAATTTATGAGAAATAATATTATAATATTAGGTATAATTCACTAGGTGAATGTCAAGTAATAATAATAGTCAACTATTATTATTATTCATGGGGTATTTCTAAGAATTAAATGAAATGAATAAATGATTTTGGGTAATTAATTCATTTTATTATTCTAAGTAATTAAAATCCAAATTATATAATTCTCATTATCCTATCCATTTTCAGGGGTTGTGCACAACGGATATAGAGAAATCTCTCAATCCAAGAGAGAATTATTTTATTCCAAGAACACTCTCAAGCTATGAGAGAGAGAGATACTTCTCCACCGGATCAAGGTGATCAAAGGTGAACATCGCAAGAAAAGTTTCTTCCGTGATAGCACCCGAAGATCCCCTCAGTGACATCCAGAGATACATGGAGCACGTGTGGATCACCGCTAGAGGAATAATACACTTGGATTCTATGATGCAATGACAGATCACATTGGATCATGACTGGATACATCAACAAAGATAGAATTCCATCAAGGTAATTCTTGTATTTTAATTAAATTAATTATAACTAACATATGATGATCCTCTCTATGGTTTCGGGACTCCATTATTTTCTTTCATTCTTCATTTTATTCTGAATATTCGGTGTTTTATTATCGTGATGGATCTCGGATTAAACGTCATTAATGGAAAAAACTAAAGTTGGGTATACCCACTAACGTGCTTCCGCTGCGCCCGGAACCTACAAGTGGTATCAGAGCGGTCATATCATTGATTATAATTATTTAGTTTTCTGTTGGTAATTTATGCATTTAATAATTTAGTTGTTTCAATTCAAGTTAATCATTCTAAAAATCTAAATCTCAAGATCTGTTCCTCCTCTATAGTTTCTCATTCACCTTACAGAAATGACTTTTTCGTTTAATTATGTTTAAAATAAAGCAAATAATCTCATATGGAGGTGCCAAACGTTCATGACCGTACAGAACCAGAATACACGGCGTGTATTTGGAAGTACACGCCATGTAGTCTGGGTTCAATGCATCAGACTGGTCCTCCAAATCAGGCCGTGTGTTGGATTATTTCTAAGTCTTAAATGAAACTGTGTGTTGACCAGGAACAGGTGGCACATGATTTCTGGATTACAGGCCATGTGGTCCACTAAACATGGTGTGTAGTCCCTTTGGGTTAGGGTTGGACCGTGTACCCCGTACATGGCTTGCTCGGCTGGAAACCGTGTAACATGGATAATATATGACGTGTGTCCCACTAAACACTCCGTGTACTCCAAAAATTTCTGAATTACATCTATACGCCATGTCCCCGGGCGTGTACTTCAGATGGATGATAAACAAAAGTATACACCGTGTAGTTGGAACTACATGCCGTGTACTCATCCAAATTACACAGATTTATTAAAATTTGTTATTATATTATACAAAACCTTGATATGTGTATCATAGTGCAGGCGTAAAGTTGATGCATAACACATGATAGGTGTTATATATATATATGTTTAATTTAACATCTGCGTAATGTTCATTTCTACTCATTGGGTAGTTATGAACAGGAATTAACCGGGTTGCCTCCAAGGTAAAAGTTATGTACAAAGATAATTTTAAATGAATTTATTTATTTAAAATTATGATGGATGAGAATCTCAAGGAAATTCAGAAAAAGGGTTTAATATAAAAGGATTGATTAATTAAAGATAATTAATTGATTCGAGCACGATTTATCTTAAAGAAGAATGATTAAAGAATTGAATGATAGTTTTATTTATGCGTAAATATCATTGCATGTATGGATGATCATGATCTAGACCAAGACATTTGTATGTGAATTGTTTATTTTAATTTATTTATTTTAAATTTGTTAGCATGTGAGCCTTCTCCTCATTAATATGTAGGGACTACATGCCCAAGGTTTCTTTTATGTAAAACCCCATTTTAACCCTCACCTGCATGTGAGATAAAAGAATATTTAATGGATGGAGCTCCCAAGATGATGGAGGAGACTCAAGTTAGGAGGAAAGGTGAAACCAATCCAAGGAGATACAAAGGTGAATAGGTGGAAAGCTGTAAACACAAACCCAAAAGGTTCAAGGTGTTTCTCCCCTAGGTCTTGGGTTAGTTTATCAACCACTAGATAAACTAACCAATAGAACAAGCTCATGATCATACCATTTTTTTTATTTCTGTCAGTTTCATGGTTTATTTATTATTGGTGTGTTGTCACAATCACAAAATTAATGAATTAAAAAATCATGAAATATTGAACTAAAATAAGACCGACTTATGCATAAATATTATCTTAGACATGGTTAATCACTTAATTATATCCCACTTAATATTAAAAATCATATAATCAAAGATAATAAAATGGAAATTTACGTATAAGGATAAAATCCCTCAAAGAAAATATCAAGTCGATATAGCCTTCCATAATCTTGGTTAGAATCGAACCATAGTTCAAAGTGCTTGACCAACTATAGTTGGGGTGCTTTCAATTGTCGAAGATTTCTAATTCAAGGTTTTGGGTTGACTTGAATTGGTTTGCATCAAGGGTTGACTACTACAGTAGGACTTGGTGTGACTAAGAGGTAAAGGTTGAGGAAATCCAAAATAAAAGGATTATAGGATTGGGGAGTCCACTCAGCGGATCAAGGAACTACGAGTTAATGCAGTTGGTATTTGGAATTCCTACCTAAAACCCTTCAAGTTGCTTGAACAACCCTAGTTGGGGTAATGCGAAGGGCAATATGGATCCTCACCATTATAATATTTAGGAAATATAATATTTTGAAGTCAATGGTGAGAGATATTGGATTTCGATAAAATAGTGGGAGACTAATAAGTATTAATTTATTTATCTATCTAAGTTTTATCATGACAAAGTACTAAAACTTTGATCATCTTAATTTGTAGAAACATCAAGAAAAATGACTTCAAACATATCACTACGAACCATACTTGAGAAGTAAAACCTTCTCACTGGCACCAATTTCCAATAATGGCAGAGGCGTTTATGTGTCATCCCTCACCATGAGAGGAAATTGTATGTGCTGGAAGAGCTTATTCCAGTTGCGCCTAGAAAAGAGGCTAGTGATGAGGAACTATCTCTCTATATAAAACATATGGATGATGCCACAGATGTCCAATGTTTTATGCTATCATCCCTATCTAATGATCTCTTGAAGCAACATGAAAATATGGAGGTGTATAGCATGATGCCTCACCTTAAGGATCTCTACCAAGAGAAGGTAAGAGATGAGATATATGAGATCTAAAATGCTTTGTTTAAAACTAAGCTTGGAGGGTTTGCGCCATATGTGCCTCATGTAGTCAAGCTAATTGGCTACATTGAATGCATGGACATCTTAGGGATTAAGTTCTCAGATGAGTTGCGTATAGATCTCATCCTATAATTACTGTCCAAGACCTTCTCTAGCTTTATTGTCAACTATAACATGAGAAATAATGATAAGAGTCTATCAGAACTTATGACCTTGATTCGCTAGGTAGATAAGGACATGGGGCGTGAAAAACCAGCAGTCTTTATGGTGAATATGAAAAGGAAGGACATGAAAAAGGGGCCAAGGATTTATAAATGATCTAAAGCCCCTGAGCACCGTCCCTCCAAGAAGGGGAAGATCCAGAGGTAGGGAAAGGAATGAGAGGCAGTATGTTTTTCATGTGGCAAGCAAGGCCACTGGAAGAGGAACTACATCCAGAATCATGGGGACGCTAAAGGTGCGTTCATTATCGAGTGTAATCTCTCCATTTCTACACATTGGGTATTATATACAACTTTTGAGGCTCACATCTATATTCAAATGTAGGAACTAAGTATATTTATAAATATTTCTAGAGGAGAGGTGGATCTTCAAGTTGCCAATGGTGCGAGGCTGGCTACATTGGCCATTGGCGATTACCACCTCTAACTTTCAACTGGGATGATTTTGGTTTTACATAACTGTTATTATGTGCCTAGTGTTACCAAAAACATAATTTCTGTATCATGTTTGGATATGGATGGATTTATTTTCATGTTTGGAAATAAGGGTTGTATCTTTTATAAGAACAATGTATGTTATGGTATGACACATTTAAATAATGGTTTGTATGTATTAAATTATAAAAACCAAGTGTTGGAAATCAATAACGAAAAAAACTCACATGACTCATACTTCACCCAGTTGTGGCATCATCATATCGGCCATGTAAATGAGAAGCGCTTGACAAATCTCTTCCAAGATGGCTACTTAGACTCTACTAAGCTAAAACCACTTGATAGATGCCACACTTGTTTACAAGGTAAAACGACCAAGCTTCCTTTCAATGGACAGGGTGAAAGGGCCACAGATCTTCTAGGATTGGTGCACAAAGATGTGTGTGGACCATTTCCAATAGAATATAGAGGTGGATATTCTTACTTCATTACTTTTACTGATTATTTGAGTAGATATGGATATGTTTACTTAATGAGGTATAAGTCAGAGTCCGTAGAGAAATTTAAGGAATTCAATAATGAATTAGAGAATCATCTTGGTAAGAAGATAAAGAAACTTTGATCGGATTGAGGTGGAGAATATCTAAACCAAGAGTTCATCGATCTTCTACGGGAGTTTGGGATTCTATCTCAGATCACTCATCCTTATACACAAAGTGGAATGGTGTTAGTGAAAGGAGGAACCACACCTTGTTGGAAATGGTGAGGTCAATGATGAGTCATTCAGATCTTCCATTATCCTTTTGGGGATATGCATTACAAACAACAACATACACATTAAACTGAGTACCAACTATAGCGACAAATGGAATTCACTCTGAGTTATGGAATGGAAAGAAACCCATTTTGTCACACACACGTGTATGGGGATGTGAGGAATTTGTTAAAGCCTTCTCAAGCAACAAACTATCACCCCAGGACATGAGGTGTATATTTATAGAATATCCCAAGGAAACGAAAGGATATTTCCTATAAAACCCTTCAGACAAGAAAGTGACTGTTGCTAGACAATCCATCTTTCTTGAGAGGTAGAACATCCTCAAAAAGGATAGTGGGAGTAATATTGAATTTGAAAAAGTTGATTCTCAAGATACAAAGGAGTTGGTACAGGAACAATTTCCACAGGTCCCCGTGGAAGTGGTTCTAGAAACACAAGTACTACATATGATCTTAAGAGAGGTAAGGGAACCAGAGAGATTTGGTTTCCTAGTCACTGAGGATGGTGAATAATTATTGTTGGACAATGATGAACCACTCTCCTACAAGGAAGTAGTATAAATCACATAAGATGTAAGATGGATAGAAGTTATGAATTCTGAGATGGATTCCAGGTATCAGAACCAAGTCTGGGTTATGTTCAATGAGACAGTTGATGTAAAGCCTGTTGGATGAAAATGGGTATTCAAGAGAAAACTGGGCATTGGAGGTTATGTTAGAACCTATAAATCAAGGCTAGTGGCTAAAGGATTTAGGCAACTTCAAGGAATTGACTATGATGAAACCTTCTTGCCAGTTTCCATGTTTAAATCCATAAGAATCATACTTTCCATAGCAACTTACCATGACTATGAGATTTGAAAAATGGATGTCAAAACAACATTCCTTAATGGGAACCTTTAGGAAGATGTCTATATGACACAACCGGAAGGTTTTGTGACACCAGGTGAAGCCAAATGGGTTTTCAAGTTGCATAAATCCATTTATGGATTAAAGCAAGTATCCAGGTCATGGAACGTTTGATTTGATGAAGCCATAAAGGAATTTGGTTTCATTAAGAATTAATGTGAGCTATGTGTTTATAAGTGGTTTAATGGGAATGCAGTCATTATCCTAGTAGTATATGTTGACGACATATTAATTATTGGAAATGATGTACCATTCTTATATTCAGTTGAGGAATGATTGAACAATTGTTTCTCCATGAAGTAATTGGGTGAAACAACTAACATTCTAGGGATCAAGATCATTCGTGATAGATCCAATATGATGCTTGGACTAAGTCAGGGTACATACATTGACCAGATACTAAAGAGATTTAGTATGGAACAATCCAAGAGGGGATTGGTTCTAGTGTCACATGACCTATATCTTTCTAAGAAAATGTGTCCTAAAACACTAAAGGAGAAAGATAGAATGAGTAATATCCCATACACTTAGGCTATAGGATCCATCATGTATACCATGTTATGTATCAGACTTGATGTTTCCTATGCACTGAGCATGGTAGGCAGATATCAAGTAGATCCAGGGGAATAACATTGGACTGCTGTTAAGATAATCCTTAAGTATCTGAGAAGAACTAAGGATATGTTACTGGTGTATGGAGGAGATGAGGATCTTGTCATCAGAGGGTATGCTGATGCTGGATTTCAGATAGATCATAATGATCTGAAGTCGCAATATGAATATGTTTTCTGTCTTAATAAAGGAGCTGTGAGCTAGAAGAGTTCAAAAAAACTATTTGTCACCGATTCTACAGTGGAGTCCAAATATATAACAGCTTCTGAAGTATCCAAGTAATCCTTCTGGATTCATAACTTTTTTCCTGGAGATTGATGTGGTGCCTAGAAGTAAGGATCCTATAACATTATATTGTGATAATACTGCAGTAGTGGCTCTTTCAAAAGAACCAAAGTCACATCAACAGACAAAGCACATACTCTGGAAGTTTCACCTCTTGAGGGATTTCTATCAAAGGGATAAAGTTGCAGTGAGAAGAGTGTACACTAAATAGAACATGGAAGACCCTATGACTAAAGGCCTATCTCAGTAGAAGCGTGAATATCATGTGAGATCTAGCAGGTTAAAGGTTGTTAGCAGTTGGATCTAGTTCAAGTGGGATTCTATTAGATTTGGTGGCCTAGAACCAACTACTTTGTACTTTATTCATTAATAAATACCTTATCACATCTTGAATGTTCTTCTATGTGAAAATTCATGTAATAATGTCCTAAGGATAGCTATTTCATTAAAGGGTCATAGTATATCCCTTCTATGATGAGAACCTAGAAGTGCCATAACACTGTTTTTGAATATATGTTCTATGACCATATGATGTTATTTGAGGGACACAAATAATATAGGCCATTAGGGGTGATGAATCATAAAACTTTGAGGCACCTTCTCATGGTGTTCACCCTTGGTAATATCCAGGAGGATATTATGAGAATGAGACCCACAAGTAGGAAATCATCATTTCATAATTTCATTGGATGTTTCTATATATGGATGTGTGTATTGGTCCTTAGACTTTAAGATTATTATTAATGGGTATTACAACTTGCACACTTATATGTATTGATGAAAACTATGACGACACACTATTCTCAATGAGGTAGGATAAGTTGGGTGCGTCATGAGTAATACTGCATTAATAGATAATGTGAGAAAGGATTTGTGGCTTTTGTTCCATAACATAAGTAGATATCTCAGGCCCTTTGATGGAATTTATATAGCCTAAATAAATCCATGGCCATGGTAAGGAATGGTGGAGTTCAATTCTGGAAAGTCAAAGAAATAATAATCGAGCACATGGGTTAATGGAATTAGCATTAAACCCACTTGATTTGAGACATCATGACAAAGGGATTACATTACATGGAAAGCATTCGTAGGAGGTGACACATCATTGCGGAGTTAACTTTTTTCTCTATGGGTGCCTTGGAGTGTTGCTAGATACCAAACTTGGACTTTAAGTAGACTCTGCCTAATGCCACTGAGAAAGAGGCCTATAGGGTCACACACTAAGTGTGTCCAAGTATCTCAGTTAAATATTAATTTAACAAGTTTAATAAATATTATTCCTGATTGTAGTTTAATAATTATTTAAGGATGCCTGATCGCATTTATTTTGACACTAGTCATTTGAGATAATATATTGATGATGAAATAATATATTTATTAACTATTAATGCAATGATATTTATTTTAGAAATAAATAGCCATTATTCAAGGTCTAATAAATGTGGTGGAGGGAATAAAGAGAATGGAAAAACAAAAGAACACACCGTGTATATTAATATACACACTGTATATTTTTTTCTGGGAATTTATTAGAAATAATCTTATAATATTATGTGTAATTTGCTGGGTTCATGTCAAGTAATAATAACAGTCAACTATTATTATTAGACATGGGGTATTGCTAATAATTAAATGAAATGAATAAATGATTTCAGGTAATTAATTCATTTTTTATTCTAAGTAATTAAAATCCCAATTATATAATTCTCATTAGCCTAGTCATTTTCGGGGGTTGTGAACAAAAAATATAGAGAAAGATCTCAATACAAGAGAGAATTATTTTCTTCCAAGAATTCTCTCAAGCTATGAGAGATAGATCATTCTCCACCAGATCAATGCGATCAAATGCAGACATTGCAAGTGAAGGTTCTTCTGCGCTAGAACCCAGAGATCCCTTCGATGATTTCAAACGATACATAGAGCATGTGTGGATCACTGATAGAGGAACCCTACACTTGGATTCTATGACATAATGACATATCACATCAGATCATGATTGGATACATCAATGAAGAGAAAATTCCATCAAGATAATTCTTGTCTTTTAATTAAATTAATTATAACCAACATACGGCGATCCTCTCTATGGTTCCGATACTCCCTTATTTTCTTTCATTATTTTTTATATTCCAAAGATATGTAATTTTATTATCATGATGGATTTTGGATTAAACATCATTAATGGAAAAAATTAAAGTTGGGTACATCCACTAACGCGCTTCCACTGTGCCTGAAACCTACATTGTGTAGCCTGCTAGTTCATGACTTTCATACAAAAATAGGGGGAAGCTGTGAGATGGATTCACATTTTGAAAGTGGAATTCATGGTTTGTAATCAATTTAGACTGAGGTGACATTATTTTTAGTAAAAGAGGAAATTTTTGGGAATCCCATGAATTACACATCAAAAATGTATTACACAACATGAAAATGGCACAATCTAGGATTTAAAGTCCTTTTGTTTGGTCAATTTCTTTTATTTGGTTGTGGTATCTCCCAATATCATTTCATATGAACCCTAGGTACCCTGAGGATACCTTTTAGCCATATTATCCCTTACTTTAATCCATTAGTTCCGGTGGTTGTACATTGGCGATCAGTGGTAAGCCCTTCTCTTCCTTTTGGTTGTTTTCTTTCATTCTTACCCCTAGGATCCACTATGGTGGTGTGATTTTTGTTTGGGGGTGTGAGTTGGGTTGATTTTTCATGATTCTTATATGTATCATAGGTTGATTCATGGTCTCATAGTCTGGTTGTGGTTTGCAAGCATTTTTTCTTTTCCCTCCAGTGCACAATAAGTTTAGAAAAACTTCTTTGAGGTATGGAATCCCTCATTTATCTTTATTATTTATCATATGGGAGGAGTTTACTCTTGTTCAAATATGGGTTATATTTGTGATGGATTAATAAAAGATTAATAATTGGTTAGTTGAAATTGAAGGGGGAAAATGGTAATGATTTACATCTTTTTATTTTGTTGTTGTGATTATATGGGCTTGAATGCCATACTAAAAATTGTGTCTGTTGGGTGATTTGTTTGCACTGGATGATATTTGTTTGGACTTCAATGTCTGTTGTAATTGTTGTGACATCACCCTAAAATGGATATTGGCTAACCAATTATATTTAGATAATTAAATGTCTTCCCTAGGATTTTGGATCGTGTGATGAAAACCCTAAAATAAAGTGAAATGTGATAAAATTACCTTTCTTAAATCTCTAAAATAGTTTTTGATGTGTGGTCATACTTTTGGGGTGGTGATGTGTGGTTTCTATGCAGTTTTGAGTGATGTATGATTGTTTTTACATGCTTTTTGGGTGTAAAGGTGATGGTTGTTTGGTCAGGCTTTTGGGGAGATGAGGTGATGGTTGTTTGGATATACTTTTGGGGTGGTAAGGTGATGTTTGTTTGGATGTAATTTTGGGGTAGTGAGGTGATGGTTTTTTAGATATACATTTGGGGTGGGTAGGTGATGGTTTTTTGGCCGTGTTTTTGGGGATGCGATGTGAAGGTTGTTTGGATGTGATTTTAGGGTGGCGAGGTAATGGTTGTTTGGCCGTTCTTGTGGGGATATGAGGCGATGGTATGCTGGGGATGATGGGTTTCTTGTAATGTGTGGTTGTGTTGTACTAGATGCCCATGTAGCGATGGAATAATTTTTTAACAATGATTGAAATGGTTGGGGTTTAGTCTAGCTAATATGATGGAGATTATTAATGAACAAATAAATTAGGGTCTATGTGGGTAAATATGGATATTGGTAAATAATTAAATGAATGATATAGATAATGGAATTTGTTGGAAATTTGAAATGTGGAATGTGGTTTGTGTGGTGTTATACATTAAAGGTGGCGTTGAAAGTGGGGTTGTTGTGAGTTAGTTAGTGTTTTGTTGGGAACCCATAAGTTGGGATTGTGTGTGGATATATGTATATACTTATATATTAATTTTTATTTCTATATTCACCCCACTTATGTGGAGCACTATGTGTCAAAACTCATATTTTTACCTGGGGATGTTTTTTCCAACATATCGGTGATGAGGATGGATGGATGACTACCTGCTATTTCCCACTCTCTCTTCTAGGAGAGTATATATTCATAGTATGTGATGGATGAAGGTATATTAGTGAACTAGGTGATGACCCATGTGTCTTCAGGTGAGATGTAATATGATTTTTCCATGGGGTGGTGGACCATGTGTTTTTGATCGAGATATGATATGACCATACTTTGGGGTGGCTTATGGTTGGGGTTATGCTTGGTAATGAGGTTTATTTACTTCATGTTCATGATACCCTACCACTCTAGTTATGGTGGTGATGTGGAATCCCAAGTTTCATCAGGCATAATGTGATATGACTATGCTTGTGGGGTAGTGGTATATGTTATTTAGAAGAGATGAGTGTACTGGGATGAACAATGTTGGGATGTGAGAGTAGAAAATCAGTGGGAAAGTGGTACATGGTAACATTTATTAATATAATTCTTATTATGTTACTATACTTGGATTGCATTATTTGGTTATCATGGCTTGGTGAGATTGGGATGGATAGTTGACCCATTTAGGTGCTGTTGGATCTACTATTTTCTCACAGGTGCATTAGTATGCTTATTTCACATGTGCATAGGAGAATTTGGTTTTCCTACTGAGTGTACTCATATTTTCACCCTAAATATAGAAACCAATTTTCATGTTTCTAGGAGGACTACATGAATCATGTTGGACATTACTAACTTGAATCTTTGGATAGTTGATGTGTCATTTCTTTAACTTTTCTTTTGGATATTTACTTTAGAAACTTTTATCTGTATCAGTTTTATTTATACATTCATGAGAGTTGTTTTGGTTTATTTTTATATTATGTCATGGAATTTATTGTGTATGATTCATATTATCTCTCAATACTTTTTTATTATAGAGGACAATGCCTCCCATATCATGATATTTTTATACCCTTGGTGCTAATTTCCAACCCAGGGCCTACTGGAGGTGGGACTCGGGGGTTATTATCTCTCTTCCCTCATTGATGTATCTTTGGTGGGAGGGGGTCATGACATAATAGTTGTATGAGTTTAATTCCATACCCTTTCTTGAGTTTATATTGATAATAATATGGAGACTATGTGCGTGGGATAATAACCATGACACACTGAGGGTGTAATAATCCTAAAAGGAGGTAAACCCCATTACCAAACATGCTATTTATATCTTATTTCTAAATCAATGAGTAAATTGAGAGATAGGTATCAAAAAAGAATGAGTGAGGGGATTTAAAATTTACTATACACACTGATTCACCCCCTCTCAGTGTGCATCACCCTTTGTGTGATCCAACAGACATGATCATGTCTTAGGGTACAACTTATATGAACTAAGGAATATCAAATTCATTTATAGGGAAAATCATATTCATTTTTAAAGGGATATTGTAAGGAATGGTATACAATATCATTCCACCACCAACAATTAATGAGGAAGTTGATTATTAATTGGTTAACATTCAGATTCTCTTTCATATTAGCTATAATTGACACATGGAGAATCAATGCACTTAAGATTTTAGTGTATGGATGATGGGTTATGCATGGGGGATTAGAGAGTGTCTATGAATACTATATAAATAGGAAAAAATCATATAGATGGGTTTCTTATTTAATTCTATTTATTCTCTCCACTTCTCCCTTTCTCCTTCTCCCTTAGCCTTTATGAGATACTAGCATATCATGGGAGTTATGAGGGTCCTGCCCATACAATGGGTGATTTATCTTTAATACTTGGATACACCATAAATGGAGGATTATTTTGATTTCTCATTATTTATATTTATCTACAAAAAGGATTGAATATCAATAATAATCAATAATTATCAATGTAAGGTAGACAATTTCTTCATTTATAGTTTTTGCATGGTTTCGATTTCAAGCTTGGTAGATCATGGTATTTGAATTTATTTTTGTTTTCGATGTGTTGATTAAGTGATAATCTATCCATTTAAAAATAACCTTAGGTGTTAGACTTATGATGAGACTAAAATATCTCTTTAGTAATGTATACTAGTGTATAGGGACTTTAGGTTGGATTTCTAACTAACCAATGTGATTACGCTTTGTCTAAAAAAGTGGGGGTTGGATATTTATCACTCCATGGTTACTCTTGTGGGGATTAATGATTTTATATGATTATAAGAATTTATATAAAAGGGTTATATATATATTTTTCATATGATTCATTTGGATATATATATAAATATAATTCACTTTTAATTTGGATAAGTAACAAAAGATATGAGTTGGGTAAAGAGTTACACATCAATATGATTTGAATATATTGATTTGGTAGAAGGAATATGATTTAATACTAAATAATTATAATCATGCATACATATAAAGGGAATAACATGATATAAGATAGTGATATTAAATCACCTTTAAAAATTCTAAGTTTAATATTCCATCCAAAGTAAACAAATTTCAAGACTTTGATCATTCAACTGGGTATGTTTTTCCAAAGTAGGGTTCCCATGGATTATCTTGTGTAATGAATGGTATAAATGTATAACTCTAAAATTCAAGTAAAAAAAATCCCATTATTAGATTTTTTTACACCTATATGAGAAACCATTAGGAAGGATATCTAAGGAATAATGTTGAGTTTATCCATTTAATGATAAAGAGTTGTCTGCTCAACCATCCAAGAATAATATATGATATGATTAGCATGATGGACTACTTAAATAGTTAAGAAATGATAGAAAAACCAAATTCGACTCATTAGTTAGTGAAATATGGATCTTTTCCCATTAATGGGCATGATAAAGGGATATCATTTTGGTGTGATAATATTTAATAAAAGTTATTATTAAATGAATATAAAACATGATATTCATCTGATAAAATATTATATTGTAGATATAATAGAATCATCATCAACTTAGAGATTAAATTTTAGATCTATCTTGGAGAAGTGAAAAATTAATGGAAGTAATTTCCTTGACTGACATCAAAACTTGATAATAGTTCTCAAATAAGAATAAAAGTTCTATGTGTTGGATAAATCCATTCTAGAGAAACTAATTGGTGAATTTGTTCAAAAAAACAGATATAGATACTTATGATAAGGACTGAAATGATTAATTAGAAGTCTCTACTCTCATTCTTGTGACCATGGAACTCGTGTTATAAAAATAAACATGAGAACATGGATGAATATAAGATGATAAACAACTTGAAAAGGTTTTTTCAGGAACAAGATAGGAATGAAAGGTATGGAGTGTCAAAGGCTATTTTAGTGAAATATGGGAGAATTTATATCATTTTATACTCATTTACTAAATATTAATGTGCATGTTAATGAATTGGAGAGATTAGGGTCACATATCAGGCTTGATCTAGGCACAAACTTTATTTTGTAATCATTTCTAGAGAGGTTCTAATTATTCATTGTGAATTATAACTTGAATGAGTTCAATTTTTTTTTACAAAACCTTCTAAATATGTTGAGGATTGTCAAATAGGACATGGGAGGTCCATGATAAAGTTCCACGATAATGGTACAAATTAAGAAATGGTAATTTTTTTCTATAAGTATAATAAGAGAGGTCATAGAGAGTCCACACTGCTATCTAAACCAAAGAAAATTAAGGTAAGTGATTTTATCATGGGAAACCTAGCCATAAGAGAATGAAATTTCTAAAATACCTGATGAGTTTCAAGAAACTCCATGTAGTGTCTATAATGACCTGATAATTCTCATTGTCTTGAGATCTCAACGAGTCATTAATAGGCCTTAAGCGACATCCCCAAGGCACCAAATGCTGGCAATAAATACCGAAGGGTTTCAAAATACATGGGGGATGATTTACCCTTTACTAACATACCACAGAGCCAACAACCAACACCAAACAAATCTACTAAATGATGCATGATAAAAACTAAGACAACTCAACAATTATTTTATCAAAAACCAAAAAAAAGTACCACAGTGAAAACCAAAACTAAACATTAGAGTAAAAAGTGGAAAGACAACTCAAAGGAAACAAGACAACAACCCAACTCTATGCTCCACAAGCTCCAAGATCCAACATCACAAACCAGCCCAAGTATCACGAAGCAATGCTCTAAACATGTGACACTTTACCTTTTCCAACTTCTTGGTATATGACATCTGCAAAAGCACCAACGTTCCAAAGCAGGGGGTGTGTAATGAAACTCATTAGGTTTTCCCCCGATGACTTCCCAACCCATGCCTCTAGGATAAAACATGTTAGCACATTTATATAAAACCATTTATATTAAACAATTCCAAAACAGTTCACAATCAACAAGTTCCATGTAAAAACCATTTTCCAACAAAACCAATCTTTCTTAAGAAAAGAAACCAAGCAAAGTTCCCAATTTCGTTCACATTTCCATTTGGCACATTCGTTCCATTTCACCAATCCTCACAACCAACCATGCATGCAACTTGGACCTCCCTATACCCGCGAGTGGTGAGTTATCCTTCCACTAAGATGTCACTTAGTGGACTACCTTGAAGGGGGTACTTCATGAGCTTATCCGTCCCAACCTATTGATGGGGGGACTTCTCGCCCTTATCCATCCCAATGCATATGAACACACACCACAACCCATTCCAACCATGCCCAAAACCAAGTGTGTTAAAAAACATTCAATAAATCATCCCCCTTTTATTGAAAACTCCTTTTTCCCGCAAACCATTTTCCAAATCAAGCAAAACCAAATTTTAAAACCACTATTTTAAAATCAATAAACTAAACCACTTTGCACAACCATTCTTTCAATTTCCACAATTTCATCAAAATCCATAAATCATCACTAAAGAAGATTTATAACATGTTTTGCACCACAATTTCACAACCAAAACCAAGAAAATAAATCAATTTGAACTAATCCTTCAAGTTCTAAGGAAGAGGAATTGAGAGTGAATCCACCTACCTCAACAAAATAGGAGAAACAAACCAAGAACCGGGTCGAAACACCACAGAACATCCTTATATTTCTTCCCCTATCACCAACATGACCAAAACCCGACTTAAAAGTCATCCACTACCTTAGATCTACCCACCTCGGGTGTTGATCTAAGGATCCAACAAGAGGGAAGAAAAAGATCTAAGAAAAAAAGACAAGAACGAGACTTACCGCGATCAACCGGCCTCTAAACGCCAAGGCAACCCTCCAGATCGCTTCCAAAACTCTTGGTAAGTGTTCTCCCACCTTCACTAGAGAGAAATCCCGAGTTAGGTCCATATGGGAGAAAAAACGAGTGGGTTAAATGATAAAACGGATTAGATCCTAATAAATAGAATCTAAGTTGACTTCTCGCATGGTTAGTTAAACCGTGCTTTAACCGTGCGGTAGACACTGCCAGAGAGGGGATCTCCGCACGGCCTCATCGCACGGTTTTCCCAAACCGTGCGCACACTGTGCAGTCTCCTCTATCCAACAGACCACCACCTGCACAGCTTCCGCACGGTTTGGAAAACTGTGCGCAGCCCGTGCGTCCCCACATTTTACCCTTTTACGCTTTAAAAATCTCCCAAACTTTCCCCAATCATCTCCCATATGCTTCATGCACTTAAAAAGCATAAAACAAGGGTTACTTACCAGAAACCGGGGGTACTACATTCTCCCCACCATTGGCCTTTCCATCCTTGGAAAGTAAAAAACCATCGCTTGACTAAAAGAGTTCTGGCCACTGCTCCTTCATATCTTTCTCGCTTTCCCAAGTCTCTTCCTGAATCAGACCATGTTGCCACAAAACCCGCACTAGTCCGATTCTTTTTCCATGCAAGAATTTTTCTTGCCTATCCACAATTCGCACCGGGATATGTACCAATGAAGCATCCGACTCTAGGTCAACGTGATCCCATCTGATCACATGGTCAGGATCGGGTTGATACTTCTTTAACTGAGATACATGAAACACATTATGCATTGCACTGAACCATGGTGGTAATGCCAACCGATATGCCACCTCACCAACCCATTAAAGTATCTAAAAAGGGCCTATATATTGAGGAGATAATTTTCCCTGCTTCCCAAAATGACATTGTCCAAGCCTTGGAGAGATCCTCAAGAAGACATGATCACTCACTGCAAATGACAACGGTCTTTGACGATGATCCACATAAGATTTATGACGACTCTGAGCCATCTCCAACCTCTTTTTAATCAACTGGATCTTCTCCATTGTTTCTTGGACAAGGCTTAGCCCAACTAGTGAAGTCTCACCTGTTTCCACCCAACAAAGTGGAGAACAACAAGGACGCCCATACAATGCTTCAAACAGAGCCATGCGTATCGAGGTCTGATAACTATTATTGTGTGAGAACTCCACTAAGGGTATATGCTCCTCACATGAGCCACCAAAATCCATTACACAATCCCACAACATGTCTTCCAACATCTGTATGGTCCTATCAGATTTCCCATCCGTCTGAGGATGATACGCCATGCTCATAGTCAACTGAGTCCCAAGGTCTTGTTGTAAGGATTTCTAGAAATGAGATGTGAACCTCGGATCTCTATATGAGACGATAGACACTAGTACACCATGTCTTTTTACCACTTCCCGGATATATATTTTTGAAAGATCTTCCACCGTATGGGATTCATGAATTGGGATGAAATGGGCCGACTTAGTTAGACGATCCATTATCACCCAAATGACATCGTGTTTTCGGACCATTCTTGGAAGAACTGTAACAAAATCCATTGCTATCTGCTCTCATTTCCATACTGGAATAGGTAAAGACTGTAACATACCAGCTGGTCTCTAATGCTCTGCTTTAACCTACTGACAAGTTAAGTATCACGAGACGAACTCGACCACCTTCCTTTTCATGCCGATCCACAAAAACTGCACCTTTAACACCTTATACATTTTCTATGTACCCGGATGTACAAACCATATTGAATGGTGGTAAGAATGAAGGAGTTGTTCCTGACAAACTATAGGTACAACCATCTGATCTCTGAAACACAAAACTGAACCCGCTTCCTGTTTCCAGCCATCAATGGTATCCCCACCATTGAGTTTTGAACTCATTACCAGACATTTCTCATCAGATGTTTGTGCCTCTTTGACCACTTTTACCAGATCAGGAACAAGAGTATCTGAAAAGAAAACTGCAACATCACCTCAGTTTTCACATTCCACATGCATTTCGGCTAAGACTGACATCAACTTCCATTCATCTGAAGATTCCTTTGCCAACTGAGCATACGACTTCCTACTTAATGCATCGGCCACTGAATTGCCCTTACTCGGTGTATACATTAAGTCAAAGTAGAAAATTTGAAGATACTCCATCCATCTCCTCTGCCTCAGATTTAAATCTCGCTGTGAGAAAATGTGTTTCAGGCTTTTGTGATCTGTAAACACAGTGAAATTCTCACCAAAGAGATAATGACCCCAAGTATTCAAGGCATGGAAAACTGCTGCTAACTCCAAATCATGTGTTGGGTAATTCTTCTCATGCACTCTCAACTGCCTTGAACCATAAGCAACAACATGGTCTCCTTGCATGAGAACACAACCCAACCCTGTTCTCGAAGCATCACAATACACCACATACCCCTGTCCTGATTCTGGAAAAGTCAATATGGGTGCTGATGTAAAGCGAACTTTCAACTCTTGAAAAGATCTCTGACATTCCTAAGTCCATTGAAATGAACTGTTCTTATTTGTCAATGCTGTCATAGGTGAAGCTAGTCATGAGAATTCACGGACAAAGAGTCGGTAATTACTAGCTAAACCAAGAAAACTCCATATTTCAAAGACATTATTTGGCGGTTGCCAAGAAAGAATAACTTCTATATTTTCTGGATCCACTGAAACACCTTTCTCAGAAACGACATGGCCCAGATTACGTACCTCTTGTATCCATAAATCGCACTTTGACAATTTGGCATACAATTGACGGTCCCTCAATATTTCCAACACTAACGCTAAGTGTTGCTCATGCTCAGCCCTTGTTCTTGAATACACCAATATGTCATCCACAAACACCACAACAAAAGAATCCAGATATCTCTGAAATATCTGATTAATCAATGCCATAAAGACTTCTGGTGCATTCATAAGACCAAAAGGCATGACTACATATTCGTAGTGTCCATATCTGCTTCTGAAGGCTTTCTTTGGAATATCCTCCTTCCGAACTCACAAATGGTGATATCATGACCGTAATTCAATTTTGGAGAACCAATGAGCTCCCCTTAATTGATAAAACAGGTCATCAATGTGTGGAAGTGGATATCTATTCTTTATCGTAACCTGGTTAAGTTTACGATAATCCACACATAGTCTCAAATTTCCATCTTCTTTCTTTACAAACAAAAATGGTGCTGCCCACGGAGACACGCTTGGCCGAATGAAACCCTTTCTTTCTAGCTCCTATAATGGCACCTTCAATTCCATTAACTCCATTGGTTCCATCCTATAATATGAAAGTGAGATAGGACTGGTACCCGGAAGGAGATCAATCGTAAACTCCACTTCTCTTACAGGTGGTAACCCTGAGAATTTTTCAATAAAAACATCAGGAAATTGATCCACCACAGCTGGAAAACTATTTTCCGCGATCCCTTCCAATGTTGCCAAAGTCAACGCTGCTAATTGGTAACAAAATTGTTCCCACCATTGGTGCCAACAATATCTTTTCTCCTTTCTTTACTATCCTCTCTCCTCTGAAGAGATGCTCGATTCCACCCTCAGTCGTGAAACTAACCGTTCTCCTATAACGGTCGATGTGAGTCTTAAACCTTTCCAACCAATCCATACCCAGGATTACATCATAGACATCCATATTCAACATGGATAAGTCCCATTCCAGCTCATCCATCAACAGTTATAGCACATGCTTGACACATTAAGGATTGACATTCTCTTTCACCAAGAGGAGTTTGCAGTTTCAACACAGAAGGCATCATTTACAGTTTTAAGTTCATCAATTCAGCAATACGAGAAGAAATAAAGGAATACGATTCTCCAGTATCAAACAATACTTGTATGAGGGTAGAATTAAAAAGAACCATACCTCTCACTGTAGATGGTCCAACCTGATCATCGACCATCATCTGCTCATCTCTATACAATTGGTTTGTCGCTGTACTGTTCTCCTTGTTGCCTTGCTGAGATTGTCCTGGTTGAGGAGTCATGGTATTTTGAGAATCGCCATGGCTAGCTCTATTATGCTGATGAGACTGACTCTGCTATCCTCATCCTGTCGAATCATACGATGCTTGCGATGCCTGGGAAGTGTCACGCGCACCCGACCTAGGAGCACTGGGACAATATCGCTGAAGATGCCCCATCTTCTTGCAATTATGGCATGATATCGATGGTGTTGTACACTCTCTCTTTATGTGATCAGTTGAGCCACATTGAAAACAACCAGCTTTCATCATGGGTCGTGGAGGAAGATTCACTGATCCAGCCGTCTGGTTCTGATTCACACTCCCACCTTGGAAGTAGGTGTCCCTCTTCCGCTTGTTCCCAGCATTAGAGTTCCCACCCTTTCCCATGGGTATCATCATAATTCATCCTCCCATAAATCCTGATATATATCTTTCATCTACTATTGCTCTGTTCACCATCTCTGTATAATCCGTAATACAGAGCACCTCAATCTTCGATCGAATTTCCCGCCTTAGCCTCGATTCGAAGATGCGTGCCTTCAAAGAAGCACTTTCTGCAACCTATGGTGAAAAACAGACTAAATTCATGAACTTAGTCGCATACTCTGTGATATAGAGGCTCTCTTGTTTCAAGCTGAAGAAGTCCGTCATTTTCTGGATCTTGAACGTGTGTGGATAGAATTGTTTGTTAAAAAATTCTTCAAAATCCTCCCATGTAAGGCCTTCATCCAATTTAGCCTGCACCGCTAACTCCCACCACTGACGTGCAATATCCTCGAGCATATACGTTGCCAGCTTTACTTTCAGCTCCACTAGTGTGCCGATGAAATCAAATATACGATTCATACTTCTTATCCACACCTCTTCCCTCTTGGGTTCAACATCACCCTGAAAGATGGGTGGATTCTGCTTCTGGAACTAGACGGAATGGTCTACATTCCTTGACACATCCCTCCGATTCCCTGTGTCGACAGCTTGGAACTCTTGAACGATACTCTGAACTAGATCTTGGTTCACACGTGGTTCAGGTGCAACCACATTCTCCTCAGCTTCTTTGGGTTGGTTTCTATGATGCCTAATGAGTGCCATTTTCTATACAAACAACACACGCCATTAGTCTCACTTCCTAGAAACTGAAGGCTTATCATTTCAATTTCTATCACATCAACTATCACATCATTGTTTTCCAACCATCCAACTTATCCACATGTTCAACTATTTTTTGAAAACATCCCACATACGTTTTGAAAATCCATCCATTTTCAAAATATACTAAATATCCAGTTTTCAAAATCTTTCATTTGAAAATCAATTTATGCATTTTTCAAAAATTTCCACCTTTCCGAAAATCATAAATCATTTTTCGCAATGATATATGCCATCCTAGTGGGAAGTCATTCCTCTAATGCATGTCATGCTCATCTCATAGGCTAAACCCATGACAATGAGATTTGTAACATTCTAGAAGTGTATCCAAATCACTTATGTACCCAAAACCCTGGTAACTTGAAGTTCATCATAAACGGGTTATCTACGTCCTTTTATGCTATACATTTCAAGTTCCGAAAATCCTACTCCTGTCTAAGATGACCACCCAAGGAATAGACAAGAAGGAATTTCAACTCTAAGACCAAGAACATTGATGACTACTTGTTAGGCAAGGACCGAACAAGCTGATACCATTTGTAATGACCCGCTAATTATCATTGGCTTGAGAGCTCAACGAGTCATTACTAGGCCTTAAGAAACATCCACAAGGAGCCAAAGACTAGCAATAAATGCCGAAGGGTTTCAAAATACATGGGGGATGATTTACCATTTACGAACATACCACAGAGGAAACAACCACAACCAAACAAATCTACTAACTGATGCATGATAAAAACTTAGACAACTCAACCATCATTTTATCAAAAACCAACCAAAAGCACCACAGTGAAAACCAACAATAAACATCAGAGTAAACAGCGGAAAGACAACTCAAAGGCGACAAGACAACAACCCAACTCCATTATCCACAAGCTCCAAGCTCGAACATCATGAACCAGCCCAAGTATCACGATGCAGTGCTCTAAACATGTGACACTTTACCTTTTCCAACGTCTCAGTATATGACATCTGCAAAAGTACCAACGTGCTAAAGAAGGGGGTGAGTAATGAAACTCAGTAGGTTTTCCCTGATGACTTCCCAACCCATGCCTCTAGGATAAAACATGTTATCACATTTATATAAAACAATTTATATAAAAAAATTCCAAAATAGTTCAAAATCAACAAGTTCCATGTCAAAACCATTTCCAACAAAACCCATCTTTCTTAAGAAAAGAAACCAAGAAAAGTTCCCAATTCTCTTCACATTTCCATTTGGAACATTCTTTCCATTTCACCAATCCTCACAACCAACCATGCATGCAACATGGACCTCCCTATACTCGTGAGTGGTGAGTTATCCTTCCACTAAGCCGTCACTTAGTGGACTACCTTGACAGGGGTACTTCACGACCTTATCCATCCCAACCTATTGATGGGGGGACTTCTCACCCTTATCCATCCCAATTCATATGAACACACACCACAACCCATGACAACCATGCCCAAAACCAAGTGTGTTCAAAACCTTTCAATAAAGCATCCCCCTTTTATTGAAAACTCCTTTTTCCTGCAACCATTTTCCAAATCAAGAAAAACCAAATTTTAAAACCACTATTTTAAAATCAAGAAACCAAACCACTTTGCACAACCATTCTTTCAATTTCCACAATTTCATCAAAATCCATAAATCATCACTAAAGAAGATTTATAAAATGTTTTTCACCACAATTTCACAAACAAAACAAAGAAAATAAATCAATTTGAACTAAGCCTTCATGTTCTAAGGAAGAGGAATCGAGAGTGAAGCCACCTACCTCAACAAAATAGGAGAAACCAACCAAGAACCGGGTCTAAACACCACGAAACCTCCTTAGATTCCTTTACCTATCACCAACAAGACCAAAACCCGACTTAAAAGTCATCAACTACCTTAGATCTACCACCTCGGGCATAGATCTAAGGATCCAACAAGAGGGAAGAAGGAGATCTAAGAAAAAAAGACAAGAATGAGACTTACCGTGATCAACCAGCCTCTTAACGCCATGGAAACCCTCCAGATCGCTTCCAAAAGGCCTGGTAAGTGTTCTCCCACCTTCCCCAGAGAGAAATCCTAATTTAGGGCCGTCTAGGAGCAAAAACGAGTGGGTTAAATGATAAAATGTATTAGATCCTAATAAATAGGATCTAAGTTGACTTAGCGCATGGTTAGTCCGCACGGTTAGTTAAACTGTGCGCTAACCATGTGGTAGTCACTACCAGAGAGGGGCTCTCTGCACGGACTCATCTCACGGTTTTCCCAAACCATGCGCACACCGTGCAGTCTCCTCTGTCCAACAGACCACCACCTACACAACTTCTGCACGGTTTGGAAAACTGTGCGCAGCCCGTGCATCCCCACATTTTGCCCTTTTACACTTTAAAAGTCTCCCAAACTTTCCCTAATCATTTCCCATATGCTTTATGCACTTAAAAATCATAAAACAAGGGTTACTTACTAGAAATTGGGGGTAATACAGTGTCTATATCATGTGTTAATGTTATATAATTCAATTATTATATTTTGGAAGTTATATGATACAAAATGTTTATTTAACAAGTGTTGTAAATATACCAGAGTTCAGAGTTGATGAAACATTAAAGATGAGAGAGCTTAAAGTTTTCATTCGACTAGTGGAGCAAGGGGTTTCTACATCAAGTTGTTAGATGAAATAGATTACTTAATTTTCAATTGGACTAGAGTAAAGATTGTGTTATTTTTATCTCATTTACTTCTTATGTTATAAGAAGTTTTGTTGTGAAAAATTGTTATTATTAAAAAATGAGATAATTTTTTAATACATATTTTTTCAAATGATGTAATTCTATAAAATGTTAGAAAATAATAAAGTATTATTTTAGAATAATTATCCAAACACATTTGATTCCATTTTTGATATGGGAAAAATAACTTATTTGTTAATATTCCCACTAAAGGAAATATGTGTTATTTCTTAACATAAGGAGTATGTGTTTCTTAGCATGATATTCTAAAAATAATATAGTTTCTTAAAAGCTAGTACGAGTATGTTTAGACTTTGATAAGTTAAAAGATATTAAAGAAAATATTATTCTAGTCAAAATACAAGTAAACTTCACTTAATATCTTAAAAGTTTTAGGGATGTTAGTGAAAGATTAATGTAAAGAGTTACATTAGTTACCAATAGATTTAAAGGAAAGGTTTAATGAAAAGGTTTCAAGAATGATGATGATGATGAACTTAGAAGAGTTATAAGTTGACTACATAAGTTATTATAATTATGAAATTAGATGTTATGAAGTAAATAAGTTTGAATAATTTTTTCAAAGAGTTGAACATTATGAATATGATTCCCAAGTTACACCATTATTCAAATTGGCCTTCCTCAAAGATGTTACTCACTAAAGTGTTTAGTGGGAGAGATTTTTTCAGATGGTCACATAGATATGTGGTGGTAACTAGATATATAATTAAACTACTTTATGGAAAATTGGTTTATTCATAGATCAAAGGTGTAAACAAAATGATAAAAAATGTACCAATAATATCTAGCCTTGTCATCATCATGATATTTTCACCATCAATCCCATGAATAATCCCTATGAATCAACAATAATAAGGCTAGATTGAAAGTCTATCTTATATGATATTATGATACATGTTCTAATGTATGGTTTTTAAAGTTCTTAAAGGGGTTTAAGAATTTAAAATGTATCATTTTATAAAAAAGTAAGTATCCACTTTATCATTCTTTAAAATTCGTTACATATATTACTTGAAGTGTAATAATAATTAACCTCTAAAAGTATAAACTTAACAACCTCATTTTTTATAATATTTAAAAACTCTTTTTAGTTTTAATTTATAAATCCTTTTAATGTAAATTAATTAAATTTTAACTTAATTTTTACCTTCTGAATGGTATAGGGTTTGCATAAGTGTAAGTGTATCCTACCTTCATTCAAGGTGTATTTTAGGAGTTTTGTAAGGGTAAATCTCTATTTTTATGAGTTGTGTTAGGGTAGTTTGGAGTTTATATGCATTTATTATGGGTAAGGCCTTGTTTATATGATCCACATAAGGGTGAGCCCCTTTATATATGTGTTGCGTAAGTGTAATCTTGGTGTTTCATAAGGGTAATACCTTGTGTATATCTACCATGTAAAGGTAATACTGGAACTGCCTAGGGGTAATCCCTTATGTATATGCGCTGCATAAGTGTAATCTTGGAGATTCATATGGATAATGATTCTTTTCTAAGGGTTACATAAGGGTAAAAAGGCCGATTTGTATGTTGTAATAGTGGGTACCCTTGACCCAACTAAATAGTACTTTTCGATTACCATTTCATGTATACAGTGAGACAAGAATGATTTAAACATACCATTATATTGTAGACATTTTTGTGTCCACTATTTAAATAATAATGTCTATAGATTAATTGTCACATAAAAAATTTATATAAAATCCTAGGCTATAATGAGAACCTTGAGATACTATGACATTAATCTTAAATATATGTCTTATGGTCTAGATAAATCATAATGATTGGACACATTTGATGTCTGACTATCAGGTGCTGGGGGCTCATAATCATTGACTTCTTCTCACAAAGTTCTCACTTGGTGATCTTTAGTGGGTGAGATCATGAGGATAGACCCACTAATAGGAACACCACATGTTTTGGGTGTCATTGGTAGTTCTTATCTATGAACATGTGTATTGGTCTTATGACTTGATATCATTACCAATGTGTTCCATTTGATCATGTACTTTGATGAAAGGAAAATAGCATGGCTATAAATTCATGGATAGGTAGCTTGTGTTAGGCGCGTCATTGGTGGTATGACATTGGTTGAATGATCAAGATATAATTTGTCACTTCCAAGTTAAGAAAATAATATCTTGGGACCAGTTAATAAGGGTGATTGTACCTTCATAAATCCATGGCCACTATAGTTGAAGGTAAATCCATCTAGTAAGGTCAAAAAATAATAAATCAAGAAAGAATGATGATACAAGTGCGTGTCATGCTTTATGAGATATCTAAATTCAAAGGGATTACATTACACTGTGTGTGTTCGTAGGTTGGTTGGAATTTTTATGAATATTCCTTATCTCTTTAGGGGCCTTAATGAGTTTCTAGACTCCACTCCTAGTATATGAATACTATTCACTACTATTGAGATAAGGGCTTATAGGGTCACACATAATAGCGTATTCAATAATTTTTCTTATTCTAGTGAATAGGTATATAGGACATGGAGAACCCTACTAGGGGTCTGAGAGTTGTCCAATTTTATTGAAAACCGATAAATAAATAAATAAATTATTATTTAAGTATAGAATAATTGGGTTGAATTTATTTATTAAAAGTATTTACAAGTGTTTAAGTAAATATGAGGAATAATATTATACGAACGAATATTATTTTAATATTCAATCTTTGTTTAATATTAGTGGGAATTACAAGTCGAGTAAATGATTTAGGTTTATCACATAATATATTTAATTTTAATTTCAAGTATATGATAAAAATATAAATAATATTTATGACACATTTAGTTTATCATAATTATTTACTTAGTGGATATTAAATATATGGGGGTCAGGAATCCTATTTGGGTATTTTGCAGAATCCACTATATAAGTAGGAGAGGAGCTTCATTCCATGTACTATTCATGCATTTGGAATTGATATCATATATCTCCTCCTACATCCTAGAGAGAGAGAGAGCCTCTCTTCTAGAAAACATTCCAAGACCACCTTTACATATCAAAGGCATGAGATTTGGTGATCATTGAGATGTCGAAGTGATTGTTGGAGCTCCATGCTAGCACACAAAATTTAATGAATGATGTGTGTGAAGATTATTGAATCTTGTGTGGAAAATATAGAGGGGTTCATCTTTGGATATTTAGAGCAACGATCACCGATGACGAGCAGTATTCAAGTGCACTTCATTTCATAAAAGGTGTTTTTAGTTTTAATTTCTATGCCCTGTTTAATTCACATGTGATCCTCAAGCCATACTGGGAATCAGATCGCAAAAGATGACACATTTTTTCACTTAGGTGATAAAAATTTTAAATTCCAAGAACTTGAGCCTCTTTTTCATGACCTGATACTTTCAATTGGTATCAGAGGGATCATGTGATTTTTACGATCCACAAAAATAAAATTATCTTTTAATTTTTTAGAGGGCTTAAATTCGGTCCCAATGAAATTGATTGCATGTCGATATGATATCAGATGACCAAGTTATGGTCATCAATTTTTTTTAATATGAATTGGAATTAGTTTTTTGGGTATTAAAATTGATTCAAAATGACTAAGGTTCAATGGATATTAAAATTGATGAACAATATGAATAAAATTGTTCAGTTTTAATTTTTATACAGAACACCGATCAGATTCCAATTTCTGAAGTAATCCCATCCAGTGGAAAATAATTTCCTCCAGACTTTACTTTATCAAACTTATAATAATAATTTTAATTATTATATTAAAATTCATTGTTAATTGAATTTTGGAAATAAATTGTAAAGGGAACAAACGAGTCTTGAATTTAGTGGTAAGAAAGAGAAAAAAAATCAATTCTATGGAGGCAGCAGCTTAGAAGCCTTCTGAAATAAAAACCCTATAATAATAATATTATTATAATAAAAAAGGTGGAGAGCCTTCCCGAGTATTCCTGCTGGCCTCCCTCTCCAGTGGGATTCTTTAGCCGTACACACCGACGCTACTACATCCCTACACCACTGCCTCCCCCTGGTCGAGCGTCCGCACCCACAACCACACCACCCTCTGACCACCATGGAACAAATGCCCTCTAACCCTCTTTGTCATGCTGACCACAATATAACTGATAGCTCCCCATGTATCTCCACCCTTTTCCCGATGCACTTGCCTCTGGTAGCCACCCATGGAGCTGTCGAGTTAGCCCACCGATTCACTAGCATTGCCCGCCCTCTGGCCAGGTACCACCAGGGCACCATTGTAACACCCCAAGCTTCCAGGTACATTTCCCTTTGAATAATACAATAGCTTTCATTGTATGCAACTTCGAGATTCTAACACACCGCGACCAATCAAAGTAGCCGTTATGAATAGCAATACCCACTTTTTGAAATTTTATAAATTTTATCTCTCAAAATGGAATTCATTTTTGGATTCAGAATATCAAAATTATCATAGATTAAAATTTTGGTACTTTTCAGATAACTTTTATATTTTGATGAATAGTGAAAATTACTAAATTTTAATTAAAAACAACTTTTTTAATCAAAATAATTAATAGTGATAAATTATGAATTTGAGTGGTTTTAAAGTATA
This sequence comes from Viscum album, assembly GCA_963277665.1. Lineage (NCBI taxonomy): Eukaryota > Viridiplantae > Streptophyta > Magnoliopsida > Santalales > Viscaceae > Viscum > Viscum album. The sequence goes on from OY728127.1 coordinate 1,825,313,904, forward strand.
TTTAGAATATATTTTTACCATTTAATACAATGTTGGTCATTGGACATAATTTCACATTTAAACCGGACATATATAACTGTCAATCTTTTGATAGTTATTATCTCTTAAAAACATGCTTTTTGTTTTAACAACAGGAATTAATTTTAAATTAATTTCTGCCACTTATGTGTTTTGAATTTAGAAATATGGATTCTATATTTGGAATCAGGAGGTACAAATTGTGTAAATAGGTAACTTTTATTTTTAGACATTTTGAATAATTACTTCGGTAAATATTTTATTTACCATGGTTAAAGGGTAAATCCGGTAAATAAGGGTAAAAAAATAATATTATAATAATATTAATTTACCCTAAAACGTGTCCTAAACCTATTTTTTGATACATGTCCTACCATGGGCATATTTGGGTCGATTTTGGGACCCCATGGATCCACTTGTAGGTGATAAGGACACTTTATATTAATTAAGTCAAAGTAAATACAAAAATGACATAAGTATATATCTTTTAGAAAAACAATTTTTACATAGGGTTATATATGTTATATTTTCTAATATAAATATTCATTAGAAATATAAATATATTTCCTACATAATGGTATTTTATTTATATTTTTTATACATTGAATAATTAAATTTATTTATGACACAATAATGATGCAGTATTTTCCTTATTAATGAAAGAATCAAAAAATTGGTATTATAAATGTTAAAATAAATATAATTTGAAATTTTTGATGACATAAACGAATTTTATTGGTTAATATGACATGTTATAATTGATTGAATGATTTTTTTTAATTAATAAAGTTTTTATGACTTTAACAAAAATCAATTATTGAATAGTGTCAAAATTGACATAAATGAGTTTTTAAAACAAATATTATATTATTACTTGATATTCTATTTCTAAAAATATAAGGTTTTCCCAAAGGACTTATATAATGATAGGTGTATCATTAATGGACAACTTTGGGGTCTCTTAGATGTATATAGTAAGTTAATTAACTATATAATATAAAAATACAAAGTGACATGGTAAATGTCAAACTAATTAACTAAGAGTTAAAACTAAAAGATAAGGTTAATATAATGACCCAAACCTATCTAAAATCTACTGGTTGAAAGGATTTAGACCCATACCCACCTTATAATTTTAATAATACAATTTGGATCCATTATAAACTGAATATGAATTTATTATAAATTAATACTTTATGTTTTTCCTAAAGAGCCCCTCCCCCCCTTATAAAAGGACACCAATTCTAACCAATTATTCATACCTTAAAAGCCATTTGGTTCGAAAAAAACCAGCCCAAATACTCTCTAAACTTCCCTCACTTAAACCTAGAGGCCTTATTTTGATCAAAAAGACAACCTAAGGAGCCCTTTTGATCAAATCAAAAGGAAGAACCCAAAGAAGAGGTAATGTTTTTACCACCCTTTTTCAAGTTCCTTTCTTCTTAAACTTCTTCTTTATTTGTTATTTTCTTTCTAAAATAATAACTACAATATATTATATATACTGTGATGTTATTATAAATATGGTACAACCATATTCAGTATTCTATCCATCCTTTGAATGACATGTCACCATACGTGCGTATGTACGGCTTACCATCTCCACGTCGTGGTGTAATTGTTATTTAAAAACATTATTATTTGGATGGGTATGATAATGATATATAATTGATGTAAATAATAAATATAACACAATAATTATTCTGTATATATGATATACCATCCAATTATATATTATTTTAATATCAAAAGAATGATATTGTCGCTCGTGCGTACGTACAGACTACCATCTCCACAAACACAATGAGATTCATTCCCCATCATATCCATGCAATTATAATTCTCATTTGATGATTAAAAATAATGTTTAAGGACTTGATATCATTATGGATATGAATAATATACAACCTATCCATAACAAACACGACTTATGTAACAAAATATATAAAATAAAATGAGTAAGTTAACACCCGAAACGATAATAATACTAAGATATTATTAACAAATCAATGTTAAAAGATCATATATGATATCATATTAATGTATATGATTCTTGTATAATTTAATAAAAATTATTTCACCATTATAAAGGAGTTTAAACTACCCTCAACCAAGGAAAAGTACAAGTTAATGGGTTTTTTATCTCACTTTTAATTCCATGATATTTCCATTGTTCGCCACTTATTTATTGCATGTGGTGTGTGTACTGCCCGTGATTGTATTAATTGTGTAATATAATTTAATTTATGGATATTTAAATCATCATTGTATTATCCTTATTTCATGGGTGTATGTTTCATAAGTTACCATATCGATAAGGGAATTTGAAATTTCAATTTCCATTCATTCGGCTTTACACATACTTCATTGATTATTTTACTCCAAGATTATGTGTGGAATCACTATTCATTTGCCTATGTCATAATTTCCACTCCCCTTTATATGGATATACTTTTGATACAAATAATCACTCCATTGATAATTTCTCAAGTCATCTATATGAACTTGATAAGAGTAATTTTTAACTCATTCAACATTTGTTGAGTTAAATATCCAATTCATTGGTGTTGTCTTTACAAGAATATGCGTGAATGTCCTCTGATTGATTTACAGTGAATATCCAATCATATTGAGTATATTTAAATTTATCACCCATAATTATGTCGTTGATTTGTCCTTAACCTAAGGATATGGTCTTTATAAGAGATTTCATCTCAATTTACATTCCATTGAGACTTCTTTGTTGTTATACACCAAATCACTTTTATATGGTGTATATAATGTACTTTGACATAGTATATCATGAATATATTTATTATCATGATATTAAAATGTTTTTATTACCTCAATTATTTGTATTCAAGTGTCACTCTTTTGGTTAGGAACTCTAATTAAAATATCATTTTAAATAATTTAAATATTTATTATTCTAAATCTTTCTCATTAATGTCCATGTTTTAAAAATGGTTTTAAAGATTTATTTATATGGACATTAAAGTTTTAAAATTAAAACTCATTTTAAAAGTTTCAAAGTGGTATGGGACACTTTGATTCAAAAATCTGTTTTAAATGGCTTCTTGACAAATAGTGTGACTTTTAAATGTTTTCAAGAAAAAGGGGGATATTTCTCTCAATAGTTTGATGATTATTTTAATCTATGTCAATATCCTTCATTATTATAGATTGAGGTTAATATGATACAATACAATCTTCCATATTGTATCGAATGAGTTATGTTTAACTGTGGATGTTCTATTTTTATACCATTCATGGTTTTTGGTTAAAAGTATTGACATTTTGTATGCTAGTTTTAATACAAATGTTTATGTTATGTTTCAAACTTTTCATATGAGGAAAGAGTTGGACTTAGTAAGTGACGAGTGGAGCCTTCTATAGCTCCTCGATGCATTGGTAGGTCTCATGAGACAAACTAGTGTCTTGGCATGAGGCCTTGACAAAATATTATTTGTAGTCTTGGCACGAGGCCTTGGCTACGTGGTTATGATAGTCTGAAATTATGCATTCCATCATTATGAAAGTGGTTATTGATATTGCATGTGATTATTCGACTAGTAGAATATCCATTTGAATAAGTAAATGCCATTATTTCAATTTATTTTTGCCATGTTATGCTGAAGTTCACGTTTAAAAGGCTTTTGTTTTAGTTATTCATTGACTTAAATGTTTATGTTTATTTAAGAAAGTTTCCGCTATATTTTTATCCTTACTGAGAATCTGAGCTCACCCCTTTCAATGTTTTATTTTTTCCCAGGATGTGAAGAAGTATTTTATGAATGACCTGCAGGGATTGTATGAGGGAATATGAAGATAATATTTTGTTGTAGTTTTTCACTTTATTATGTAATGTAAGACTTATGAATGTATCTAGTGTTTTCAAGGCTACTAAACTAATCGGTCTTTCGAGAATTGATCTTTTGTGATCATGCCAATGTTATGTAATAATTCACCGACTCTGGGTAACTGGGGTCGGGGAATTACAACCGTCTACTATCCGACCACTATTTTCCACTCCTATCTTGGTTTTGTCACTGTTGGGACCATAAATGATTGGCCCACCGGTGCAGTGATAATCACGAGATAAAATAAAGTGCAAAATGCGGAAATAAAAGGGACACCAGATGTAACATGGAAAAAACCCCAAAATGAAAGGGGTAAAAAACCACAGGCAAATAGAAGGATCACTATGGTTAAAAGCGGGTACACACTCCCTCACTATTACAAGGAGAAAACCCTCATAAAATATCTCTTGAATAAGTAGGGAAATAAACCTCACAAAAACCGCTCGAATATAGGATCTGCTGTACTGGTGATGAGAACCGATGATGGGATGATTTTGGAAGAGGGGATAGCCTCCTTTTATAGGCCTCCTTTCTCCTTCCCACTTCCTTCTCCTATTGTAAGGCTTGGCGGAGTTGGCCACCAACCACCTACCATAGGCCACCCCCTTTGAAAAAACATGGGGCGTCAACCAACTGTGGAGAAAACTTCTGCCGACACATCTCCCACTTGGAGATTTGATTAAGAATAAATAACATCTTCACACCTCTTTTCTATCTGCCAAACATGCTGCTCAAGTCTCTGTGAGGCCGCTCGAGGATCTCCACCATCTGAACTTATCAGAGTTAATCGCCTTTGTCAGAAAATCTACCATATTTTCTTTAGTATGAATCTTCTACATGTCCACACTTCCTTCCTACACCACATCTCGGACAAAGTGATACTGTACCCCAATGTTCTTCATCCTGGAATGAAAAGATTGATTCCTTGCAATGTGCAAGGCACTCTGACTATCACAAAACAAAGGAATCTGCATCTATCTATGCTCGAGCTCCTCCAACAACCTTCTCATCCAAATCTCCTTTTTGTAAGCCTGTGTAGCTTCCATGTAGTTTGACTCTGTCGTGGATAAAGCCACAACTGATTGTGACTTTGAAATCTATCTCATAACTCCTCCTTCAAGAGTAAACACATAAACAGTAGTGGATTTCCTCTGGTCAAAATCACCTGAAAAATCTGAATAAACATAGCCTATGATAGTAAAATCTGATCCTCCATAACATAATGTAGCATTTGAGGTCTCCTTGATGTATCTCAGGATCCTCTTCACTGTGCTCCAATGCTCCCGTCCTGGATTCGCCATGTACCGACTAACTACTCCCACTGCATGTGTAATGTCTAGTCTTGTACAAACCATATAGAACATTAGACTACCCACTGCTGAAGCATACAGTACTCGAGACATCTCATTTCTCTCTTCTTCATTGTTAGGACTCATCGTGGAGGATAACATGAAATTAACGGAAAGTGGGGTAGATATTGGATTACAATCTTGCATGTTGAAGCGTTTCAAGACTCTCTGTAAGTAACTCTTTTGTGATAACCAAATCTTCCCATTATTTCTGTCTTGGTAAATCTGCACCCCAAGAATCTTGTTTTCTGGTCCCTAGTCCTTCATATCAAACTCCCTAGCCAACTGTGCCTTCGTCTCTTGGATCTAATCATTATTGGGGCCTACAACCAACATGTCATCCACATAAAATAGAAGAATAATGAAATCATTACCATCTGAACCCTTGAAATATGCACAAGGATCTGAATGAAGTCTGTTGTATCCAAGGCTCATGATATAGGAATAAAATCTTTTATACCAACATATCGACGCCTATTTGAGATAGTAAAGAGATTTTTTCAACCTAAAAAACAAATTCTATTTGCCTTATTATACAAAACCTTACAATTGGAGCATATAGATCTCTTCATCAAGATCACCATAGAGAAAAGCAGTCTTCACATCCAACTGCTCTAGATGTAAGCTGTATGTATCACACATCCCCAGAACTAACCAAATAGTCATCAGTCTAACAACAGAAGAAAATATTTCATTGAAATCAATACCTTCCTTCTGAGCAAATCCTTTGACCACCAATATTTCACAATATATTTCCACCTGGTCCTTTTTATCCTGCTTGATCTTAAAGACCCATTTGTTTCTAATATCCTTCCTTCCATGAGGTAATGGAAAAATATCCCAAGTCTTGTTCCTATGCAGGGCTTCAAGTTCCTCATGCATCGCCGCCATCCATGAGGATACATCTGGACTCTGGGATGCCTCCACAAAAGAAGATGGATCTCCGTCCTCTATTAATAAGCAGTACACAATATTGCTCTTAGTGACATAGTCTGAGTGCCGTAATGTTGATATTTTCTCCTGAGTTGACCATCATGGTCCAGAATCAACCGGTGCTTGATCATCGTGCTCTGGTAATGTCTCAGAGGAAACTAGTTCTTCCTTGGATTTTTATTCTACTTCGACTATTTTAGTTTCTGTATGCTCCTTCTCCGTGTCTCGATAAATTGTCATTTTCACATTATCTTTTGCAAAAATTACATCTCTGCTGATGATAAATTTGTGGGTAGTGGGGTCCCACAAATGATACCCCTTCACACCATCAGCATACCCCAAGAAGATACATTTACTGGATCTCAAATCCAACTTCTATCTTTCATGGTCATTAAACAATGCATATACAGAACTTCCAAAAGTATGTAACTGGGAATAGTCAGCGGGTTTACCAGTCCACATCTCCATCGATGTCTTCAGCTCAATCTTCATTGAAGGAGATCAATTGATCACATAACAATTGGTATTCACTACTTCTACCCAAAATGTTTTGGAAATTCCTATAGTCTTCAACATCACCCTCATTCTATTCAACAGGGTTCTGTTCATCCGCTCTGCCACTCCATTCTGCTGAGGAGTGTATGCCACTCTGAACTGTATCTTGATTCCTTAATGTTGAAAAAAAGTATCAAACTGCTCGCTTGTATATTCTCAACCATTTTCAGTCCTTAGACACTTGATCTTATTTCTAGAGTCAAGATCCTTCCACACTTTGAATGTTTTGAATACTTCAAAAACATCCGCCTTCCTCTTGATTGGGTACACCCAACATCTCCTGGAATAATCATAAATAAAGGATACAAAGTACCTTTCTCCTCCTAAGGATATAACCGGTGCTTTCCAAACATCAGAATGGATCAATTCCAAGATCTCATGACTTCTCTCTATTGATGTCCCAAACTTTAACCTGTGTTGCTTGCTCAAAAAACAATGCTAACAAAATGGTAAGGATACCTTAGTCATCCCAGGCAGAAAATTCTGATCCGCAAGAATATTTAGGCCTTGTTCTGACATATGGACAAGATTTCGATGCCATAACGTCATCAATGCTTCTATCGAGGTAGTTGATGAAACAACTATCTCTGCCTCCTTGTACGTTTCACCCATAAGCACAAACATGTTCTTTGAGATCTTCTCTGCCTTCAATACCATAAGTGAACCCTTAAAGATTCTCATCACTCCATTCTTGGTGCGAGTCTTGCATATGATATCATTGAATTGTCCCAAAGAAAATATGTTCTTATTCAGTCCCTTCACATAATGTACTCCTTGGATGGTCCAAACAATACCATCATGCATATTCAGTTTGATGGCATCGAATCCAATGATCTTCAGAGTGTGATCATTCCCTATGTACACAAGTCCTTCCGGGATGATTTTATATTGGTCAAACCATTCCCATAGAGACGTCATGTTCCATGTTGCTCCTGAGTTGATAATCCATGCATCGTCGAGATGCTGCCTGCTTCCAGTAGTCATCACCGCTTCACTGACTAGTATATCTCCACTTCCAGAAGTAATTGCCACATTCCCCCGAGAGATCATTTCACCACTCATCTTATTCTAACAATCATTCTTGATATGCCCCTTCTTTCCACAATTGAAATATGTGAGATTTTTCTTCTTACTCCTCAATTTGGACCTACCATGATTTTGGCTCCCACTGGAACCACGCTCCATTATCCTTCCTCACTCCATTGACAGAGCCTCTGCTTGGTGCGAAGTTGTCTGCCTGTCCTCCTTGTTCTTGCGCTAACTTTATTCTTCAAGAAATGTGGCTGCAACATCATTAGAGAGTAGCATATCCGTCAGGATATTATTGGTGAGATTGAGGATGAGTTGTTCATACGAATCTAGAAAACTCTGGAGTAGAATCTCTACACGTTCAGTATCCACAATTTTTTCGCCCAACGTCGTGAGCTAAGAAAACAGGGTATTGCAGTTGTTGATGTGGTCAGTCACCGATGATGACTCTTCCATTTGAAGAGTGTATAATTTTCTCTTCAGGAAAATTTTGTTGTGAAGAGACTTGGACTTGTATAACTTCGTCAGATTATCCCATATTTCCTTCATCGTCTTTTTCTCCGCAATGCTCAATAGGACCCCATCTGCCAAATCCAAATGGATGTTGTCAATAGAATTCCCATCCATATCATTCCATTTCTCCTCTGTCACACCCGTCATCTTTTTTCCAATTTCCAGTAGGCCATTATCCTTCCGCAACACTGCCTGCATCTTCATTTTACACAACAAAAAATTGTTCTCGTTGAATTTTTCAATCTCAAATTTCACCGCCATCTGGACACGCCATCAATACAGAACCTACTCCATTTCAAGATGGTGTATTTAATAATCTCAATAAATTTTTTTCTGATATGATAGATCAACCGAAGTTGCAATCACAGAGCATACTCAAATTTACGAGAATTATTAATACCCGAAAATGTGAACAACACCAGGCCAGAACCTACCTCTGATACCACTTGTTGGGACCGTAAATGATTATCCCACTGGTGCAGCGATAATAAAGAGATAAAATAAAGTAAAAAATGATGAAATAAAAGGGACACCAGATGTAATGTGGAAAAACCCAAAAAATGAAAGGGGTAAAAAACCACGGGAAAATAGAAGGATCACTATGGGTAAAAGCGGGTACACACTCCCTCACTATTACAAGGAGAAAACCCTCATAAAATCTCTCTTGAATAAGTGGGGAAATAAACCTCACAAAAACCGCTTGAATATAGGATCTGATGTACTGGTGATGAGAACCGATGATGGGATGATTTTGGAAGAGGGTAGAGCCTCCTTTTATAGGCCTACTTTCTCCTTCCTACTGCCTTCTCCCGTTGGAAGGCTTAGTGGAGTTGGCCACCAACCACCTACCACAAGCCATCCCCTTTGACAAAAAATAGGGTGGCCACCAACCATGGAGAAAAATTATGCCGACAGTCACGCCGTCACCTTGCATGAAGTCGGAGCTCACCATCTCCTCCCCCTACTCCCTGCCGAGGCCAAACCCCCACTGAATCCTACTTACTTCACTTGGTCAAAAATCCTACTGCCTTTTCCATTCGTCGAGCCACATCATCGGACCCCATGGCTAGATTAAGCCACCAATGAGCCACCTGAGGCCATCGCCTCCGCTTACCACGGCCTCCCTAACACCTCCCTTGTCTGTCGTGATGGCCTCCCATGCCAGACAACCCCTTCTGCCTATCACCAGCACTGTTGTGGGTGCTCTCCGTCTTCCAGATCTCAGTCGACCACTACTATGTACCTTGATCTGGTAACCCTTATCATGTTTTGGTCTAGTTCTGTTGGAATTAATCCACCCTGAAATGGGTATTTCCTAGCCTGCCAAGCCCAGAACACCCTTTCACAGGGTTTGCACGACCTGGTATGCATGTGACATGTTACAACCCAACCCACAATGGACCTGGACGAGGTTTAAGGACCTGAGTTAAACTTATATAATCAAAAATTAATTAATTTAATTTTATAATTAATTTAAATTAATTTAAATTATTTTTTGGTTTGAAAATAATTATATTTTTAATATTATTAGATAATAGTTTAATTTTAGTATTAAATTAATTAAATAATTTATTTATTTTTTGAAATTAAAATTAAATTAATGTAGGGGTGAATAAAATAAATTATTTTAATTTATATAACCCATTTAATTTATTTAAATGCCCACATACTTTAAATTTATTGCAATTTAAATTTATCCGACCCACAATAGACTTGGACGAGGTTTAAGGACCTGAGTTAAACTTATATAATAAAAAATTAATTAATTTAATTTTATAATTAAATTAAATTAATTAAAATTAATTTTTGGTTTGAAAATAATTATATTTTTAATATTATGAGACAATAATTTAATTTTAGTATTAAATTAATTAATTAATTAATTAATTTTTTGAAATTAAAATTAAATTAATGTAGGGGTGAATAAAATAAATTATTTGAATTTAAATAATTCACTATTTATTTAAATATCCTCATACTTTAAATTTATTGTAATTCAAATTTATCTCATGTTTATTTTTATACCGGTTGGTCTTGAGCTAGTGTAGTACCTGTGAATGTATTGGTTAATTGTTTTAATTATTCCTTACATGCATGTGATGATTGTAATAATTAGATAATTAAATGATGGTCTACACATTGTCTTTTTGTTAAATATGTATAAGGTCCTACATGTCCACTTTATCTATTGTATATGACACTCCCTAGACCCCCTCACCTGTATGCGAGTATACATGTACAGTTGATGATGATGTTATGAGACATGGACCCCACCAAGATGTGGCAGTACTCCATACAAGAAGTGAATACACTGGACCAAGGGAGATCTGCAATACAAGTAAGGACTTGACCTAGGTACGAAACCCCCTAGTCCACGATTGATCTATTAATTTTAAAATGGATCAATCATAATTAGATGCTCAAGAACAGTTGGGAAAAATTATTTTCTTTATTAATTTGTTTAGTATTTTTTTCATGTGCATGTTTACCATGAGTTTACATAAAATAATAAGCAGTAAAATGTATAAAAACACGATGAATGTTTTTTCTATTAATGTTCAGTTGTGATTACGACAACATAGAATTAATAGATTAATAAAAATGGATTACTTCATCAAAAAATATTAAAAACTCTCAAATAAACATTAATCCATAAAACACCTTCCATCATTTGAATTTGAACACAACCAGGTGTTCGAGGTGCTCGATCAACCATAGTTGCGGGTTCCTCTTACTACTGGGATGTTCTTATGAGAACGATGAGTTGACTTAACTGAATTTGGAAACAAAGGAGTATCCATAGATATCTTTTTTCAACATTATAGGAAAGCATTTAGTAAATCATATTTATGATTTTAGAAGTTGGGACTTCACTCAATAGATCAAGGATTCAGAAGTAAATACGATTGGCTAGTCAAACTCCTACCTTGAACTCTTCGAGTAGTGGTGTAGCCATAGATTTTAGACTATGAGAGGAGTTTCAAGGATCCTTACCACTAGAATAGACAAGAGATGAGTATTCTGAATCTAGTAAAGAGGGTTTCCAGAGTTCGATAAAATAGCAGGTGAAATTTAATGATTGAAATAATCGATAATGTCTAATTGTTAATCAAGATAAAAGTAATAATCTGCTATTTTTTTTATAAAACAACATTTAATACCACAAACAGTGTAATATTATACTAGAAAAAGAAAATGTTCAGACTGGAATGAGTTTCTAATATGTAGTATAGGCTCTTGTACAAAGTACTACGATATTATAAATTCATGGTGATGGTGTCCCCAGTACCTGTTAAGCCACCTCAGGAGTGAGGGTGAGAAAAATTATTACAAAAGACTCATGTATATAGAATATGACAATTATTTCATAACAATATCATCAACATCTGATGTGATTTGTGGATACTAAATCAGTACATGGATGATATTACATATAGTCTCATCTCTAAAAATCTTGTGTGGAGAAAAAGAAATTCATATATGGATATGCATAAATTGAAAGATGGATCATGATATTTCAATGGACCCATTTCTTATATCATTATCACCCATTTACTCTATTTTTTTTAAGATTACAAAATTAATAGTATGGAGAAAACTCTTCGTTACCTTTTGGTAGGTTTCTCCAAGAAATAAGAACATTAAAGAAAGATTAATCTTAAATTTTTATGGAGAAAAAGTTGGAAGAAAAGGTGAAAAGGTCAATGGAAAGAGTGATTCCAAAGTAACCTTCACAATTTCCTTCAAATAAAGAAGTATTAAATAGGAGGTTATTTTCTTTACATATCATGAAATAAATCTATGAAATTTTAAATGTAATGAACTAAAATGAAGAAGCAAGTAGTCTCTTATTCTTAAGGTATATTCATCAATTATAATTAATGTTTCTGTAATACTTCTTGGGTATTAAATACAATATTATTATCACATATTAATATCAAAATATAGTAATTAAGTATATAAAAGTCACTAGAAGTAAGGCGTATTCTACATGCAGTTGATAAAGGGTGGTTCCTAAGTTAGAGGTGCGAAACACACAACTTCTAATTGTCAAGTTTAATGATTCTAGTAGAATTTTTTTTTGAGTATTACCAAAAAATTTATCTCACATGTCCTTTGTATATTTGGATACATTATTCCAATTTCTAAATTAATATTTTATTTGGTGTAAAATACTCAAGTAATAGTTCTTTGATACCTGAATCATATAAAATACCTGATAAATATAAAATGTAAGACTTATATACCCAGTTTTAGAAAGATAATACTTTGTCAAGAAAAACAAAGTGGATGTTAAGGATATACCAAGTATTTTTTTAGAATCTTAAAATTTAAATATCTTAGGTATTATTGACACACTTTTGTACTTAGTTTTGTACAAATAAACATTTAGAAATAAAGGTAATCCATAAAGCTTTCAGAATTAGTTCATCTATAGAGTGTGAACCATTCTAAGGGTAAAATAGTGGTAATTATACTTCATAAGATTCCTTTAAGTTTTTAAGGAATGTGAAAGTGAAGTAGGTTATCTTCATGGTGAGAATATATGAGTTTCTTTAGGATAATGTGCTGAAGAATATCTTGACCAAGCATTCATCTATCAATATAATGTAGCGTGGAGTAATTCCTAAATGCACATTACCTTATCCACATCAAAGGTATGATGTTTGAAAAGAGGATTGATAAGGATTCTTACATGTTAACATTGATTAATAAAATGTAGCATGGGGTAATTCCTAAACTCACATTTCCTTATACACATTAGAGTAACAATTCAAGTAAAAGGGGCATCAATGTTGCAACTTATATCCATTGTAGAAAATTAGATTATTTCCAAGACATGCTTTGAAAATAATGGCAATATCCTATGACCATATTTCAACCATCATGAAAAATGTATATCATATGAGTTATAGTATGATGGAAATCCATTATATCATAAGAACATGTTTTTAGATACAAAGAGTTTGTTGAGGATATAAACAAACTTTCATCAAGAAAAACAAAATGTGAATCTACAATAATCATCCTAGAGTTTTCTAAGGATATTACAGAAATCCCTATTATAGAAAATATATAGTCAAGTTATAGACTATATTTATATAAAAGGATACACATCTATATTTAAGTTAGTGGGAGCAATATTGACTTGGGTTTAATCAATTCTAGAGATGAAAAAATAGTTTACATTGGAATGAGTTCCACATGGGGTGTGGAAGATGAATGTTCTAGAGACACATACTGCATAGGAAGGGTAAAACCATGGTGATGGTTTTATTATCATCATGGATGGATATAAATTATTCATTATGAATAATAATTCCTACAAATATTCAATATATGAAAATTATCTAAAATTGATATGATCAATTAAAATTAAATAATGTATTCCTTGTATTCAAGAATAGGGGGCTTAATATTTTGAATACTATAGTGGGTATTCAAGTGAAACTACACATATATGGTACAAGCATAGAACTGATAAGGGTCAATTAGTTAAAAAAGTCATCATTCCTAATTCCATTAGAATTTTACTAATCATAGCTAATTTATATGATCATTTTATTAAGAATTGGTTTTTAAGACCACCAATCTTGAAAGGTGTCTATACGATACAACCAGAAAGGGACGGTGACATCAAATAATGACAATAACGTTTCAAGTTACTGAAATACAATTCAGGATTAAAAATAAGAAACAATATCTTAATGTATTTCTTTGGAATAGATCTTTTCCATGTGTCTACCAGAGGTTAGTGGGAGATCCATTCTTTTCCAAGAAAACTATGTTTGATAACATATGGAAAATATTTGTTGTTCTTACAGTTAGATAATACCAAAATGAAATTAATTCTACCATGATTATCTTAAATTAGCAACCTAAGTTCTGGGGAACATGATTTGTTAAGGTAGATATAATGGTTTCTTAAACCCAGTTAATTGTATATATACTTTCATAGTATTTAAAAAATAAAAGTAGTAATAATTTGATAGAAAATTATTACCAATGTCACATGGCATAAATCTCTCCAAGAAGACATGAATGTATATAAGAGGAGATTAAAGTGGTGAGTTTAGTTCCATGAGATTCTATGATAGATCAATAACATATGGAATGATAAATACAAGACATGATATTTCCAGAAAATACTTTATGGTAGAAATGTTTTTGTTATATCCAGGAGAACTACAAGGGAAGTAGTCAGAACTATCTAGTTGTACTCAAGTAAGTACAAATGATATGTACCTTGTATATGGAGAGGAAGGGGTTCTAGTTACAAGGGGACACAAACTAGTTTTTCCTATAAGGTCAATATTATCTAATATCATAGTTAGGATAAGGTAATGAGCAAGACAAGATCATTAAATACAGTGGTATCCATGTCTAAAAATATTGAGTACATTGCAGATTCTAAGGTAGCTAAGAAGAAATATAAAATATGCAATGATTTTTTCTAGTTATTATAATCACACCTAGTAAGTAAATTTTATTAACAATGTAAATTATGAAACTCTTAATATCCACTATGTCAAGTTTTTATAGTAGAAAAAACTAATACACTCATGTTTTACATATCTTGAGGAGTCTTACTCAATGAGGCGAGGTCGCACATAACAAAATTTCCATATAGTGGAGACACGGAAGACCCTAAAACTAAAGCCATGACTTAGAAGAAACATGATCTTAATCATGTGAGAACTATCAAGGATGGTTAGAAAGTTTGATCTAGTGAAAGTGGGGGTGTTGTAATTGTGGGTTCCCTATACCAAACAAAAAAATACTTTTCAATTACCATTTCATGTATACAGTGATAGATGCATGATATAAACTTACCATTATAGTGTATACATTTATGCACCCACTATTTAAATGGAAATTTCCATAGATTAATTTTTTTATTAAAAGTTTATAATAGATCCTAGGATATAATGAGTACCTCAAGATACTATGACATTAATCTTAAATATATTTCCTATAGTATATATACATCACAGTGACTAGAAATAGTTGATGTCTGACTATCAGGTGTCGGGGTCCCATAAGCATTGATATTTTTTCTTATGAAGTTTGAACTTGGTGATCTCTAGTAGGTGAGATCACAAGGACTGGAATGCCAATAGGAACGCCACATGTTTTGGGTGTCATTGGAAGCCCCTATATATAAACATGTGTATCGGTCTCCTAAATTGAGATCATTACCAATTTTTTCTATTTGATTGCATACTTTAATGAAAGGAAAAAACCATGATAATGAAGTCATGGTGAGGTAGCTTGTTTTGGGTGCATCATTGGTGTCATGACATTTGTTGAATGATCAAGAGAGAATTTGTCTCTTCCAAGTTGAGGAAGTAATATCTTAAGATTGGTTGATCAGAACGATAGTACCTTCATAAATACATGGCCATGGTAGTAAAAGGAAAACTCATATTGTAAGGTCAACAAATAATAAATAAATAAAGGATGATGACACAAGTGTGAATCCTTCTTTATGAGATATCTAAATACAAAGAGATTACATTACACAATGCATGTTTGTAGGTTGGTTTTCACTAATATGACCATTCCTTATCCATTTAGGGGCCTTGATGGGTTTCTATACTATGCTCCTAGTCTATGAATACTATTCACTACTATTGAGATAAATGTTTAGAGGGTCACACATAATAGTGTATTCAAGAATATGCCATATTATGGTGAATAGTTATATAGGACACGGTGAGCCCAACCCCGGGGTCTAAGAGTTTTCCATTTTTATCAATCATCGATAAATTAATAAATAAATTATTATTCAAGTATATAATAATTGGGTTGAATTTATTTATTAAAAGTATTTATAGGTGTTTAAGTAAATATGAGGAATAATATTATACAAACAAATATTATTTTAATATTTATGGTTCATTTAATATTAGCGGGAATTGAAAGTCGAGTTACTGACTTGAGTTTATCACATAATATATTTAATATATATTACAAGTATGTGATAAAATATAAATAATATTTATGATGCAGTTATCCCTTCATAATTATTTACTTAGTGGTTGTTAAATATATGGGGGGTAGGGAACCCTATCCAAGTATTTTTTAAAATCCACTATAAAAGTAAGATAAGAGCTTCAATAAATGTAATATTCATGCATTTGGAATTGAGATATTCTCTCCCCTCCTATATCCTAGAGATATAAATCCTCTCCTTGAGTGAACAATCCAAGATCAACTTCATGAATCAAAGGCATGAGATTATGGTGATTATCACAACATCTAATTGATCGTCAAAGCTATGTGATAACACCCAAAATTCAATGAATGATGTGATATAAGATTATTGAATCATGTGTGGAAAATATATAGTGGTTCAACTTCACATCTATAACATTATATTACTCTTATAACAGGTATATTTTAAACCTTGGCGTGGTTTTCTTTTTCTTTATCTAGGTAGGCTGAGAAAGATTGGGAGGATACCTATAATGGTGAAGTCAGAGATTTGTTGGATTCAAAACATAAAAAACCTAATCATTATATCTTCTAAGGTAGATTTAAAAACTGTGTAATATGGTTACATGATGTGTGAATTATAATGATAAGAAATCCAATTTTTATAAAAAGGTAATGGGTTTTTTGGCGAATCTGGGATTTTTCAATTATACAACATGTATTTGGGATACAAATCATGTAAAGTATCGATGGTTGTTTTTAAATAGGAAACCTGGATGATTTTTATTTTCACCATCTCTAGTTTTCATTTCTCTCAACCCAATATCCATTCCCATGCATTTTTGGAGCCCTCAAACCTTTCAGAGTCATCTCAATCAGCGATTGATCATTATTGCGGATGCTGTGTGAATTTCTTGGTAAGCGTTCTCCCTATATCTTCATGTATTTCTATTTATCTACAAGGGGTTTGATATATCATCTAGGTACTGATGGATCTAATCCCTATGTTATTGAATCTTTTATCTAGGTTGAGTTCCTAGATCTTCAACACCTTCAATCTTGTTGGCAGGTTCCATTTCAGGATTTGTGTTTCCGTAAGAAAGGTAGGTGGTTCCATCACAATGCCCAAATTTATGTTAACCATAAATTGATATATTTAATTTTAATTTTTTGAATTAAATGAAATTTATTGATTTTAAATAAATATATTTCAATTGGATTGTTGGAAAAACCCAATTCCATTGAATTGGGGTTTTAAAACGGGTTTTGGCATGAAATTGGAAAACCCACAATTCCATTGAATTGGGACGTGTTTATGGAATTTTTTTAATTAAATTGTTGAATATAATTATAGAAATATATTTGGTGGAAAATTGAGAAAAAACACAATTCCATTGAATTGGGGGTTCATTGTTAAATTGATGTATTTTTTTTGAAAATTAAATTGTTTAATTAAATTGTGAAAGTAAATTATGAAATTGAATTGTAAATTCATTTCAAATTATTATATTGTGAAAATGGATTAAAATTGATTTTATAGGAACCTTTGGGTTCTATCTTATAAAAAGGGATGTTTTCAATTAAAAACTTGGGTTAAGGTTTTAAAATGGAAATTGACATCTTTTAAATAGAGAATGGGATTAATTTTTTTTAATGTTGCTTGACATAAATTTACAATCACTATTTTGTACTAGAGAACATGAAAGCCTTAGGTAGTTAGTGAGTTATTTGGATGACACTTTAAACTTTACAATGTTCCAAAATATAAATGTAGCATGTCACATTCCTTAGGTGATGGTGATGAGTCCTCTTTGGCTTGAGTTCAAAGGGATGAATGTATATATTTCCATGTCACCTTGAGGTAGAGTCCCTATAGTCTAGAAATATCATACCTTCTTAGGAATATAACCATTTTGCTCACTTTTTTTGTATTTCAAATGAATATATGCCATTTTATAAATTGTTTTACACACCTTCTAATTTATATATATTTTTATATAAAAGTGTTTATTTAATCCATTTGTGAAAAGTTCCATTTTTTAGAAATATTCCATATCTTGAAAAGTAAAGCCTTTTCTTAGAAAATTTCAATCTTTTGAAGTGTACAACATGAAATGTTTTAATTATTCTTTTGAAATACCAAACCTATTCATTTAAAATTTAAATCACTTTATTAGGTAAATTTAATATTGGAATTTTTTATGGAATCCTTAGTGAGACCCTATTGGTCTCTTTAGATCACACCCTACCTATGCCTTCAGTTGTCTAGCAGGGGTAAATCACCACTTAAAGGTGGTTCTAGCTGTTGATATGTGGACTTAGTGAGCTGCGTTCGAGTTGGGAATTGGACTATTTTTCCTATTTTATAATACTTTTTATGTATTAATTTGGGATGTTATTGCTATTTTACTTATAGTACATACCTCTCTATGGAATTTCTTTTGTATGCATACTATATTGTTTATCTACTTATATAATGTTTGTGGAAAATAATTCTCACTTTCTATTTGTATGATTCTAGGTGATAGTCACCAACCTGTGGGGATCAAGAACGTCCTTTAGGCCATATCAGCTCTATCTCAGTTATCGGGTTACCATGGTACTCAAGCTTGTTCATGAAGAATTGGTATCATAGGGAGGTTTATATTCTTATCTTGAAATCAGTATGCAATTGTGTATTCTTATCGGGACTTAGGAGGTAGTTGCGATTAATTTCCTAGCCATCTCTCACTTCAATGAACCATAAGTCACCAATGGTGGTTTGGGAATGATGTCTTGAGGATTAGTTTTAGTATTATACTTGTTTTTATTTGGATAGGTGAAATCAAAATCTTGTTTTTCTATCTATTGGGATTTATTTTCCCTTGTTTCCTTATTTGAGTGTTAATCTAATGTCTTCTATGTTGTTTGTTGATGTTGTGTAGCATCATGCCTTCAAGAAGATGTGAAAATTGGACCCAAGAAGAAGTTTCTATTGTACCATAGTGAGAAAATCCTATTGTAAACCAGAGTCTGGTTGAGGTGATTGTGCACACTACCCATGCTCTAGGACAAGCACCACCTCCAGTTCCCATTCAGGCTCCAGCTGTGGAAACTCAAAGGGAAATTCTCAAGATTTGTTCTCTAGAGTTCATTCTTCAGAATGCCACACCATTAAAAGGCTCAAATGATACTCAAGAGACTAAGGAATGGTTGAGAATAATGGAGCATTTTTTTGGGTTCTTGGAGACACCTAATGGGATTTAGGTGAAGTGTGACACCTTCGTATTAGAATGACCCAGCAGGAGATAGTGGGATATGATGGTGATGGTGAAAAAACCTGAGGTCTTAGAGTGGAAATACTTTAAAGTTATTTTCATAGAACAATTCTATCCAGATTCAATGCTGTTAGCCAAGTCCACAGAGTTTTACACAATCGAGTAGGCTGACAGGACCATGACAGACTATGTAAACCATTTCTGAGCTTGTGCTGTTTTTACCTAAGATAGTATCAAATGAGGAGATAAATGTTTGATGGTTTGAGTTGGGACTACTAGTATATATTCTTTCTCAGGTTTTATTATTGAATCTTAATTCTTATACTAATGTGATAGATAGAGAATTGATGGTTGAAATGGACTTGGATAATAAGTTAAGGTTATTGGGAGTTTCTTTTTTCTCACAGTGGTAGTGTGCATTTCTCTAAGGGGAAGAGGAAGTGTGATGATTCTCATGATGCTTATCGATATTAGGGTTTTTTCTGAACCACCTATAGTTCTTGGTATAGGTCCTTTGGTTTGTTATTAGTGTGTAAATATAGGGAATTCAAAGTGGTTTTGCACTGAGTCACTCCTCCTGTGGATGCTCGGGTCACATGCTAAAATTCTTCTTTGTTTATTCCACTCTACATAGTGGCATGGGATCATCAGCACCATCAAAAAATGTAGTGTAATTAGATGATTCAGGTGAAAAGGGGTTCCATCCACAAGAATATATAACAAAACTTCTTCATGCAGTGTAAGAGTCTCTAGAGGAAGCATATATGGGTCCAACCACCGTGAGAGGTACCATTACTATAGCTTCATCATTAGTGAATTCTCTATTTAATACTAGTGCATCTCATTCATTTATTTCATCCCATATTATTAATCTTCTTAATATTTCTATGGAGTTTATATCTTGTGAAATGGATATTACTACACCCCTTGGTACGAAGAGAGAGAAGGGTCTCTATAGACATGCTTGTTATTTCTCTCTATCTGATGTCAAGATTACTTGGAGTTTTCTAGTTCTTGACATGAAACCGCTTGACATAATTTTCAGGATAGATTCAATCATTGCCAATAAATCCTATATTGTTTGTTATCTTTGACAGGTCTCCTTTATAGTGCTCGATGGGGTCTTCCGAATCTTCTAAGGAGAATGGGTCCTGAGTTCGAGTAGAGCTAGACCTTATTATCCGAAGTTGGGGAAAGTGATATATTTGTTTTCCTTTGATCTGGGGGGATAATATTTGATTGGTTTTATCCCTTTATTTTTATTTGAGTTTCCCGACATGTTTCCTTCTGAATTCTCTAGTTTTCCACTAATAAGGGAGGTAGAGTTTTCCATTGACTTAATTCCTGACACTCAACCAGTTTCTATTCCCTATTACCATATGGTACCAGCTAAAATGAAAGAGTTGAACCCCCCAGTTGGACAACCTTATTGATAAATGCTTCATATGCCTGAGTGTGTCACCTTGGGTCGTGTTGATTCTCTTTGATAAGAAATATGATGGTTCACTTCACCTATGTGTTGATTATCAAAAACTCAATCGAGTAAAGGTAAAGAACAAGTATCTGTTTCCATGGATTGATGATCTGTTTGATCAATTTAAAGGGGAAAATTTGTTCTTGAAGATAAACCTTAGATCTAGTTACCATTAGTTGAGAATAAAAGAATCTGAAATTTAGAAAACATCCTTTTGGAGAAGGTAATGCCCCTATGAGTGCCTTGTTATTCCCTTTGGTCTAACAAACAATCTTGGAGTTTTTATGGATTTAATGAACAAGATTTTCCATGAGTATCTAGATAACTTTGTAGTAGTATTTGGGGATGAAATACTTGTTTAATATAAGTACGAGGAGGATCATGTGCATCATCTGATAATAGCTCTTAGTTTGCTGATAAATCACCAAATTTATTCCAATATTTTAAAATGTGATTTATGGATTCATGAAGTGAAGTTTTTGGGACACTTGGGGTCAAAACAGGGGAAATCAGTTGATCCTGAAAAGGTGAAGGCTGTTATGACTTGGGAACAACCATGGAATGTTTTCAAGATTAAGATATTCTTGGGTTTATATGGGTATGATCACAAGTTCATTAAGGACTTCTCTAAGTTGGAATCACTAATGACTGCACTAAATCAGAAGGAAGTAAAGTTTTATTGGGATGAAAGATGTTAGAATTATTTTTTTAATCTAACATATCTCTTGACTATTGAGTTGTGTTGACTCTTCCAAAGGCTAGGTATGGATAAATGGTCTTTTTTTATGCATTAGGTTTAGGATTGGGATGCGTTCTTATATAGGGTGATCATGTTGTTGATTATGGCTCCCTTAATCTTAGGTCACATGAGAATAATTATCTGAACCATGATGTTTAACATATAGTTGTGATGCACATGCTTAAGAGTTGGAAGCACTACCTTTATGGAGAATGGTTTACCATGTATTCAGAATAAAAGATATGGAGTAATATCATCTCTCAAAAAGATTTAAATCTTGACTAGATGCATTGGGTGGAATACTTACAGTATTTTGATTTCAAAATCACCTATACCCCAAGGAAAGGGAATGTCATTACAGAGTCTTTGAGTAGGAAACTTCTGAACAAGGCACTGAAAGATTTATTGTAAGAGTGAAACTTGATAGCTCTCTTTGAATAGTTTCATATTGGATTTATGGTATCAGGGGCTGAGGTTTCCTTGGCTAGTGTTCAGTTGACATCCACTCTTCTTGAATTGATTCTTTAGGTGTAACATTCTAGGTATTTATTGAATAATACATTTTCATATCTAATAATATTTATGAATAAGATATTAATTTTAAATTAAAGGGGTGAATTTTTTTGATAGCTTACTCGACATGCAACAATGGTTTTCACTGAAATCTTATGTTGCACACAACGTTGAGTTATACCGAAAATAATACAATAATAATATTATTATTTTAAATGGTAATTAATGCCTAGCCATTGTATTGGTGGGAATTAATAGAACTAACTAAAATATGATTACACATGTTTTTAAATGTTTTTAAATTTATCTAATAAATTTTAGAGCTTTAAAATGAGAATGAATCCAATTTTAAGCATAAAATACTCTAATATTTTTAAAAGGTCATTTTACCGTCTTTTGATAGAGAACCCTTTTTAAATCCATTTTTATCACTTTTATATGTTCTATTTCAAAGAATAAACTTTTTCTTTAGAATTGGGACATACAAATTAACCTTGGTTTAAATTTTGGTATTTTTCTGATAAAATCCATATTTTAATAAATAGTGAAAAATACTAAATTTTAATTCAAATATGCCTTTTAATCTAATTTATTTATATAGAAAAATTGTCATTTTAATTAGTTTTAAAGTTTAATTGGATTAAATTTTTATCATTTAGTCCAATTTTGGTCATTGGAAATAATTTCACATTTAAATTGGATATAAACACATGTAATTTTTTTGATAGTTTTTACTTCTTAAAAACTCACTTTCTGGTTTTGACAACATGAATTAATTTTAAATTAATTTCTGAATCTTCTATATTTTGAATTTGAAAAAATTAATTCCATATTTTGAATCAGAAGGTCTAAATTTTGTAAATAGGTACCTTTTATTTTTGGACATTATGAATAGTAACTTCAGTAATTATTTTTATTTACCGTGGTAGGGTAAATCAGGTAAATAAGGGTAAAAAATAATATTATAATAATATAAAAATACTCTAACACATGTAATAATCCTATTGGATGAGATATGTCCAACCATAAGCATCATTGGGTCGATTTTAGGACCCCATGGAGTAACTTGGGTGTGATAATGTCCTTTTATAATATTTATTTTAAAGAAAAGGGAAATATAACATTTTTTTAAAAGGTTGGGGCCGAAGCCTCATTTATTATTAAAGGAAAGAAAAGACCTCTTTAACTAGGTAGAGGGAGACCCATTACATAGCCCAAAGGCCCGGTGGGAATTTATCCCATTACATGGCCCGTAGGCCTAATTTTTTGGCCCAAAGCCCATTTTGTGAATAGTACTGCTACAGTACCCGCGCTGCTACAATACCACACAATACCCGCCCCCTGCTACAGTACCCTGCTGCTGCTACAGTGCCCTGCCGCCACTACAGTGCCTGCCATTTCTATAGTGCCTCCACTGCTACAATAAGCTATAGTACCTGCTCCCAATGGGTTTTGAACCCCCATTTTTCATGTAGGATTAAGGGGTGCTTACCTTATTAATGAAAAATTCAAATAAATGATATTATAAATATTAAAATAAATGTAATTTGAACATTTTGATTCCATCCCCAAATTTTTTGGATGAAATTGACATGTGAGGGATGATTTAATGCCTTTGGTTTGAAGGAATCAAGTTTTTATGACTTTAACAAATATCAATTACTAAATAGTGTCAAAATTGACATAAATGATTTTTTAAAACAAGTACTATTTTATTAAATGATATAATGGTCCTAAAAAAATATGATTCGTCCAAATGAATTATATAATATTATAAATTTTATTAATGATCCACTTGTGGTTAGATTATCATTTTATAGTAACTATAGCAACCATATATTATTAAAACACAAGAAGACATGTTAAGAGTTAATGTTTTTAACTAAGGGTTAAAGCTAAAAGATAAGATTAAGTTTGTGACCTAAACTTATCTAAAACCTATTAGTTGATAGGATTTTTACCCATACTTATATTATCCTATAAATTTATCACTTTGGGACTATTAGAATTTAAAAATCAATTTATAATAAAATAATATTTCCAGACTTTCCTAAAGTGCCCCTCCTCCCTCTTATAAAAGGCCAACACCTCTACCCACTTACTCACACCTCTCGAAACCCTTGGCTCATCTGAATTCTGATAAAATAAGCTCCCAACATCCCCCTTACTCCTATAATCCTTAATTTGGGCAGAATGAAATTCAAGAAATCCTTTTGGCTCAAATCAAAAGGAGTTTCTTGATTTAGAAGTAATGTCTTCTCTCAAGCTTCTTTCATTTATTTTACTTCTCCACCCATATTCTCTTTTTATTACATTATTTTATAAAAAAACTAGTATCATAAATATATTAGGATGTTTTTATGCTAAGTTTTTGACCAAAACTTATACACACCTCCATCTAATGGATATAGAACATACTGTTTCTATGTACAGTGAACTACTGCCTCACAAAATGACGATTGTTCAATTTTCTCCTACCACCTCTCATGGTGGCCATTATGATGGAACTATATTTATATATGATATATATATATATATATATTATATTGTCTCTATGATTCTGTAATTTTTATTTACAACATACCTTTATGCTTTCCATAATGTGTAAATACGATAATTTCATTCGAGGAAGTGTGAACTACCACCCCCCAAAGTAATATGACTCGTTAATGACATACATGGAACATATAAAGGATATAGTTAATGAACTTATGTAAAATACATAACATATATGATATAATATAATTATAATATACCTATATATCTTTTATTTTTTTTATTCCTGTAATATTCCTTTAATATGACAAAGTAATGAAAGTTGCGTTCATGCGTACATTCGGCCTACCGTCTCCATGAACGGTGCATTTAATTTCTTATCTGCAAATGTTATGAAATATTCTAAATACATATATTCTGGATATATATGATATTTAAATCATTAATAATATTCTAGATATAATGGAATTATTACCACATAGATAATTTTCAT
Source organism: Viscum album (assembly GCA_963277665.1). NCBI lineage: Eukaryota > Viridiplantae > Streptophyta > Magnoliopsida > Santalales > Viscaceae > Viscum > Viscum album. The sequence continues at coordinate 1,825,339,071 of OY728127.1, forward strand.
CAAAACAAGTCCACTTTTGACTCAAATACCGAACATCGAAAAAACATCCGATATGAACTCAAACAATTAACTAATTGCTATAACATGGTAATAAGTTATATAAAATGAATAATAAACCTTGAAAAGGTTATAAAGAAAGTATAAATTAACCTAATTTTATTATTCAGGAAATTAAAGAACTAACGAGACAAGTCAGACTCAAGGTAAGGGACTTCATCTCAATCTCTTTTCAATGAGGCATTTCTTGATAATATGCACCTTTAATATTTTATAAGGTGTATATACATCCAATATGACATTTAATATCCATATTGTTTCTATACTAATGTTATTTATTAAATCATGGATAGTAGTATTTAAATGTTCAATTTTTATGGGATACCTTGAGCATTTAAATATTTAATTATCAAATATATTTCTTCATGATATTAAATTACATATTTATTTATATGGGTATAAAAGGAATATATAGAAAATTTTATGTTTATATTGAATTTAATTCAATGTTTTAAAATGGAATATTTTTATATGAAGCGTTTTACTTTCTTTACAAAATGATAAACGGAATGTTTTTTAACGTATACGGCGACAACAAATTATCCACCACCATAACTACTATTTTATATTTGGCTTCCCTTATAATATTTAGTGTATTTTAAAAGGAAAATAAATCCCTTATTACATTATTTGGGTATATTGGTATTTTAAATGGGTTCTTAAATTAAAATTTTATTTTTATACGAATTTTTTTTCATATGTGATTAGAAGAGTTTTTCAGAAGGGTTTTGTGATGCAGGTGTTTTTGAAATGGTAATTGAGAATTATATGAAACATGTGAGCTTGATATAGCTTATATGAACGGTTAATCCCCATTATAGTTCATAGGTGATCCTGATATAGCTTATACGAAGGCTGATCCCCATCATAGATCCCAAATTTGAAAGTTCACCCTTTGGTTATTCTAATTGGAAAATGTTTGAAAGGGTTTTACGTATATGATTATCTAAGTCACCTAAATGAGTTTTATTTTCTTTCTATTGGTTTAGTATTTTTCATTGAGAAAAAAGTTTTAGTTTTATTCATGTGAAAATGTTTTGTTTCATCTGCTCAAAGAACATTGAATGGATTATTAGGTATTAACTGGACTAGTGGTTTTTATTTATTTTTATGTCCCTTACTGAGATTTTTATACTCATCCCAAGTTTTTGAATTTTTTTTCATAGGGTATAAGGAAGGGTAAGAGAAAGGAAGAATTAAAGAATATTTTTATCAAGAAAATAATTCTTGTTTTTTAAGGAGTTTTATTGTTTTGAAAAAAATTAGATAGATTATAAGTGGCTACTTTGTAATATTTGAGATGTAATGTAATAGTTATGGATTATCAGGTATTAACTGGACTAGTGGTTTTTATTTATTTTTATGTCCCTTACTGAGATTTTTATACTCATCCCAAGTTTTTTAATTTTTTTTTCATAGGGTATAAGGAAGGGTAAGAGAAAGGAAGAATTAAAGAATATTTTTATCAAGAAAATAATTCTTGTTTTTTAAGGAGTTTTATTGTTTTGAAAAACATTAGATAGATTATAAGTGTCTACTTTGTAATATTTGAGATGTAATGTAATAGTTATGGCCTAATTTTCTAAAATTGTAAACTTTAAAGGATCTTCAATGTGAATTCTTGACTTAACTCAATATTATGTAATTTTTAAGGCTAGAGCCTTATAGTTGGTATCAGAGTATGGTTTAGACAACTTTGTAGATTAGGATGTATTCTTTAGGGTTAGGGATATCATCATGGGTTTATAATTTTAAGTTATATCATAAGTTAAATGTCTTAGAAACCCCTTTTGAGGCTTTATGATTTGGAATATTAAGGCAACTAATTGTATTTTTTTAAGACATTTACCTTTGAGGAAATTATGGGTTATTAATTTTTAGGATGCAAAATGAGAGGTATGAGATAACCTTTGAAGTTAAAATATGTTATGGTTATTTTCAAGAATTTAATATCATTTTTGGTAATGTTATAAAATTATATAGTTTTTCAAAAAGGAAAAAATGCAGACTGTGTGATAACCCATCATGTTAGACAAAGCTTTGGGAATTGAACCCACAACTAAAGTGCAACTCAGATTAATTGCCTACCACTAGACTAAATGAAGTCCCTGATTAGCATGACTTATTATTTTTAGTTAAATGATTTTATGGGTCAATAATAAGTTGATTTTTGGAACTTATGTTTGATCAAATAGATATACTTAGTATAGGATAATGATTTGGTGATTAAGTGATAAATGTTATTTTGTAAGACGTTCTCTATTTTGGGAACACTATAAGCCTAAGGAAAATAGAATACTATGGGATTTCATTTGAGGAGTAATGGTTTAATTTTATTTTGAAAAAATCTATGTTTTTATTATGGACATATGGTGATTTGGTTTATTTATGGAAATGATTAACCTATCATAAATAATATGTGATTAGGTTAATTACTTTTAAGTATGAGACTTTAAGAGTAGTCTATGTTATTTGGAGATAAATGTTAAGATTTATCGTGGAAGACTATGTGATCAAATTGTTATGAATTTTGGGTTTCAATATATTTTGTATTATTTTGAGGAATTTTAAAGAAAATTGTTTATTGAATGGTATTTGTTGAACTCTAGGTATTGTTTTCTGAATTTTTGATATTAAGAGTAGTATTTATTTTTATAAATGATTATTCTTTTTTTGGGATTATATGTTCTTGTACTAACCATTTTGGTTTTGGATAATGTATAAGGACATGGGAAATATATAGTTCATATATTGTGGATTATGTGATTCTATAGAATTTGATTCTAGCACTTTAGGTGTGACAAATTTATCATGAATACTCATCTTTTGGAGAAAATATGAGTTTGTGGTAGATATTTATTAAAGGATGAAACTTTACTTGACAAGTAAGTATGTTTCCTTATGTTCTTTGTCAAGCTCATAAATAAATTCCCCAAATTTATAAAAAGGATATTAAAACAAAAACATTTTATATTTACTTTTCCTACTAGGAAATCAAATACTGTTTAAACCATCACAAGTTTATGGTTTTCTGGTTGTTTACTTTCTCCATATCATGTTTTCTATCACTCTCCATCAGAACTTGATGGATAATTTTCTCTTCCATATCCATGTTTTCCTATATGGAACCCTATTGTGTGTTATATCGAGCGACCTTTGTACTTAAATTTCTATATTATAAAGTGGACGTTTTATTAACCTTTTTTTTTCAATGTGGTATTTTCAATGAAGTTACTGAGCCCAATTTTAAAACTGCGAGGACACAATTTCTAAAATGGGGGAATGATGTTACATCACAACTATTTATAAAATAATGAATTTTAATATCTAATAATATTTATAAATAAGAAATTAATTTTACGTTAAAGGGGAGAATTTTTCCAATAGCATACTCGACTTGAACAACAGGTTTCTCTGAAATCTTATGTTGCGCACAATGTTGAGTTATACCGAAAAATAATACAATAATAATATTATTATTTTAGATGGTAGTTAATGCCTATCCATTGTATTGGTGGGAATAAAAAGAACTAACAAAAATATGATTATACATGTTTTTTAAATGTTTTTAAATTTATCCAATAAATTTTAGATACTTAAAATGATAATGAATCCAATTTTAGGCATAAAATACTCTAATATTTTTAAAAGGTCATTTTACAACCTTTTGATGGAGAAACCTTTTTAAATATAGTTTTTGTCACTTTTATATGTTATATCTAAAAAAATAAGCTTCTTATTTAGAATCTGGACATCAAAATTTTCCTTGGTTGAAATTTTGTTATTTTTCTGATAAAATTCATATTTTAATTAATAGTGAAAATACTTGATTTTAAGTCAAAACTGCCTTTCCATATAATTTATTTATATAGTTATATTGTCATTTTAATTGGTTTTAAAGTTTAATTGGATTAATTTTTTATCATTTAATACAATTTTGGTCATTTTAAGTAACTTCACATTTAAATTGGACATAAACACATTCTAATCTTTTGATAGTTTTTACTTCTTAAAAACCCACTTTCTAGTTTTAACGAGAATTAATTTTAAATTAATTACTGTAACTTCTATGTTTTGAAATTGGAAAAATATATTCCATATTTAGAATTATAATTTCCAAATTGAGTGAATATTTATCTTTTATTTTTGGACACTATGAATAATAATTTCAGTAATTATTTTTATTTACCATGGTTAAATGGTAAATCAGGAAAATAAGGGTAAAAACTAATGTTATAATAATATAAAACTACCCTAACATGTGTCCTAATCCTATTTTATGATATTTTTATAATGATTATCAACCTTGGGTCGATTTGTATGACCCCATGGAGGCACTTGGGTGTGATAATGACCTTTTATAATATTTATTTTAAAGAAAATGGAAATATAACATAAACATGTATCTCCTAACTAAAACAATTTTAATTTGGTTTATATAAATGATATATTAGATTATATATAGTCATTAAAAATATAAAAATATTTCCTACATAATTTTATTTTATTTATAATTTTAAGATTTAAATAAATAAATTTATTTATGACTCAATGATGATGCTGTGATTACCTTATTAATGAAAGATTCAAATAAATGATGTTATAAATATTACAATAAATTTAATTTAAACATTTTTATTCCATACATGATATTTTTGGAGGAAATTGACATGTGAGGGATTAGTTAATGAATTTTTTTTGAAGGAATCAAGTTTTTAGGATTTAAAAAAAAATCAATTACTAAATGGTGTCAAAATTGACATAAATGAGTTTTTAAAACAAATAATATTTTATTAAATTATATAAAAATCATAAAAATATACAATCCATCAAAATGAATTATATAATTTTAAAAATATCATTAATTATACACTTATGGTTCTCCTAGAATTTTATAGAAACTATAGAAATCATATATTATGAAAATAAAAGAAGACATGATAAGAGTTAATGTTTTTAACTAAGGGTTAATTCTAAAAATTAAGGTTAATTTTGTGATATAAACTTATCTAAAAAATTTTGGTTGAGAGGATTTATACCCATAATCATATTATTATCTAAATTTATCACTAGTGAACTATTATAATTCTAAAATCAATTTATAATAAAATAATATTTCAAGACTTTCTTAAAGTGACCCTCCTTCCTCTTATAAAAGACCACCACCTATACCCACTAACTCACACTTCTAATGACCCTTGGATAATCCAAATTCTGCTCACATATGCTCCCAACATCCCTCCCTTACTCCAAGAAGCCTTAATTTAGGCATAAGGAAATTAAATAAATCCTTTTATCTCAAATAAAAAGGAGTTACCCGATTTAGAGGTAACGTTTTCTCTCAAGATTCTTTCATTTATTATTCTTATACTCCCCTAATATATTTTTATTCAATTATTTTATAACCAAACCATTATAATAAATATAATATTAATTTTTAATGTTAAGGGTTTTAACTACACTTATAAACACCTCCATCTAATGGATATATAACATACTGTTTCTGTGTACGGTGAATTACTGCCTCACGAAACGATGATTGTTCAATTTTATCCTAACACCTCTCATCATGACCATTATGATGGAACTATTTTCATATATTATATATATTATATTTTATATATGCTTCTATAATTTTTATTTACAACATACCTTTATGATTTCTATAATGTTTAAATACATTAATTTCATTTGAGGAAGTTTGGACTACCACCCTCTCAAAGTGATACGACTCGTTCATACCATACATGGAATGTATAAAGGACATAGTTAATGAAATTATGTAACATATATATTATAATTTAATTATAATATACCTATGCATATTTTATTTCTTATTCCTTTAATATTCCTTTAATATGACAAAGAAATGAAAGTAGCGTTCAAGCGTACGTACGGAGTACCGTCTCCCTGAATGGTGGATTTCATTTATTATCTCCAAATATTATATAATATTATAAATACATATATAATGTATATATATTATATTTAAATCATGAATAATATTTGGGAGATAATGGACTTATGACCACATGGATAATTTGCATCAAAACAAGTTCATTTTTGATTCAAATACTGAACATCAACAAAACGTCCAATATAAAATAAAAAAATTAAATAATTTCTATAACATGGTAATAAGTGATATAAAATGAATAATAAACTTTAAAAAGGTTCTAAATAAAGTATAAATTAACTTAAGTTTATTTTTCCGGAAGTTAAAGAACGAACGAGGCAAGCCAGACTCAAGGTAAGGGACTTCGTCTCAATATCCTTTCATTGAGGCATTTCTTGATAATATGAACCTTTAATATTTTATAAGGTGTATATACAGACACTATGACATTACATATCCATATTTTATCTATAATAATGTTATTTAATAAATCATGGAGATTAATATTTAAAATTTCTACATGATATATGACACCTTGAACGTCTGAAGATTTAATTATCAAATGTTTTTCTTCACGATATTAAATTGCATATTAATTTATATGGGTATAAAATGAATATAAAGAAAATTTTAGGTCTATATTGAATTTAATTAAATGTTTTAAAATGGAATATTTTTATATAAATCATTATACTTTCTTTACAAAATGAAAAAAGGGATTTTTTTAACGTATACAACGACAATGACTTCTATACCGCCATAAGTGTTATCTGTTATTTGGCTTCCTCTATAAGCCTTAATGTATTTTAAAAGGAAAATGAATCCCTTATTAATTTATTTGTTGATCTTGGTATTTAAAATGGGTTCTTAAATGAAAATTTTATTTTTATACGGAAATGATTTTCATATGAGATTAAAAGAGTTTTTCGATAGGGTTTTGTGATGAATATATTTTTGAAATGGTACTTGAGAATTATATGAAATAGGTGAGCCTGATATAGCTTATAAAAAGAGTTTATCCCCATTATAGATAAATATTGAGCCCTATAAATATTATACGAAGGGTTGAGCCCCATTATAGCTCACAAGTGAGCCCGATATAGCTTATACGAAGGGTGATACCCATTATAGATCTCCAATTTGGAAGTCAACCATATGGTTATTCCAATTGGAATATGTTTGAAAGTGTTTTAAATATATGATTATCTAACTCATATAAAGGAGTTTTAATTTATTTCTATTGGTTTTAATGTTTTTAATTGATCAAAAAGTATGAGTGTTATTCATGTGAAAATGTTTTGTTTCATCCGATCAAAGAACAATGAATGTGTTATCTGCTATTAACTAGACTAATGGGTTTTCTTTGTTTTTATGTACCTTTATGATATTTTTATGTTCATCCCAAGTTTTTGAATTGTTTTTCACATGGTGTAAGGAAGGGTAATAGAAATGAATAATTCAAGAATATTTTTATCAAGAAAATAATTCTTGTTTTTAAGGAGTTTTATTTTTTTTAAAAAAATTGAATAGAGTAGAAGTGTCTAATTTTTAATATTTGAGATGTAATATGATATTTAAGGCCTAATTATCTAAAACTATAAACCTAAAAATATACTGAATGTGAATTATTTAATTAACTCAAGATTATGTAATATTTAAGGCTGGGGCCTTATAGTTGGTATCAGAGGATGGTTTAGACATCTTTGGAGATTAAGACGTTTTCTTAAGGGTTATGGATATCATCATGAATTTATAATTTTAAGATATATAAAAATTTAAATGTCCTAAAAAACCCTTTTTAGGCTTTATGATCTAGAATATTAAGGTGAATAATAGTATTTTTGAAGACATTCACCTTTCAGGAAATTATGGGTTATTAATTTTTGGGATGAAAAATGCGAGTTATGAGATAACCTTTGAGGTTAAAATTTGTTATGGTTATTTTTGAGGATTTTATATCATTTTTGGAAATGTTATAAAATTATATAGTTTTTGAAAAAGGACAACACATAGACCATGTGACAACCTGTCACATCAGACAAAGCTGCATGAATCGAACCCACAACTGAAGTGCAACTGAGATTTATCACTTACCACTGGACTAAGCAAAGTCCCTTTTTAGTATGACTTATTATTTTTAGTTAAATGACTTTCTGGATCAAGAATAATTTGATTTTTGGAACTTATGTTTTATCAAATAGATATCCTTAGTATAGGAAAATGATTTAGTGATTAATTGACAAATGTTGTCTTGGATGACATTCACTATTTTTGAAACTATATGCCTAAGGAAAATAGAATACTATGGGATTTCATTTGAGTAATTGTTGAATTTTATTTTAGGAGAATCTATTTTTTATTGTGTATATATGGTGATTTGGGTTCTTTTTAGAAATGAATAACCTATCATGGAGAATATTTGATTAGGTTAATTACTTTTAAGTATGATACTTTAAGAGTTGTCGAAGTTATTTCGAGATAAATATTAAGATTTATCATGGAAGACTATGTGATCAAATTGTTTTGAATTTTGGGTTTCAATATTAATTTGGATTATTTTGAGGAATTTTAAGTACAATTAATTCTTTAATGGTCTTTTTTGAACTTTGGGTATCATTTTTTGAATTTTAGAGATTAAGAGTAGTATTTATTTTTTGAAAGGATTATTATTTTTGGAGATTATGTGAACTTGTACTAAACATTTTGGTTTTGGTTAATGTCTAAATACATGGGAAATATATTGTTAATATTTTTTTGGATTATTTTATTCTCTCTAAGTTGATGCTATCATTTCAAGTGTGACCAAGTCATCATGAATACTCATCATTTGGAGAAAAAATGAGTTTGTGGTAGATATTTATAAAAGGACGAAACTCTACTTAACAAGTAAGTTTGTTTATTTATGTTATTAGTAAAGCTCATAAATAAATTCCTCAAATTTATGAAGAGGATATTAAAACAAAAACGTTTTATATTTGATTTTACTACTTTGAAATCAAATACCATTTAACCCATCACAATTTTATGGTTTTCTGGTTGTTAACTTTATCCTGATAATTTTTTCTATCACTCTCCATTAGAACTTGATGGTTAGTTTTATCTTCCATATCCATTTTTTCTGACATGGAACCCTAGTTTGTGTTATCTTGGGTGACCTTTGTGCTTCAATTTATATCTTTTAAAGTTGAAGTTTTATTAACCATTTTTTCTCGATGTGGTATTTTCAATGAAGTTACTGAAGCCAATTTTAAAATTGCGAGGATGCAATTTCCAAAATGGGGGAATGATGTAACATCCCAAGTATTTATAGAATAATACATTTTCATATCTAATAATATTTATGAATAAGATATTAATTATATGTTAAAGGGGATAATTTTTATGATAGCGTACTCTACATGAAACAATGGGTTTATTTTAAATCTTACGTTCCACACAACGTTGATTTATACTGAAAAATGATACAATATTATTATTATTATTTTAAATGGTAGTTAACACCTCACCACTGTAGTGGAATGAATGAACAGAACTAACTTCAATATGATTAAAATTTTTTCTAGAATTTTTTTTACATTTATCAAATAAATTTTAGAGACTTAAAATGAGAATGAATCAAATTTTAAGTATAAAATACTCTTATATTTTTAAAAGGTCATTTTACCGCCTTTTGATAGAGAACCATTTTTAAATATAGTTTTTGTTACTTTTATATGTTATATTTGAAAAAATAAAATTGTTATTTATAATTGGGACATAAAAATTTAACTTGGTTGAAATTTTGGTATTTTTATGATAAAATCCATATTTTAATGAATACTGAAAAATACTGCATTTTAATTCAAAACTGTCTTTTCATATAATTTATTTATATATTTATATTATCCTTTTAATTGGTTTTAAAGTGTAATTGGATTAGGTTTTTATAATTTAATCCAATTTTGTTCATTGGAAGTAATTTCACATTTAAATTGGTCATAAACACATGCAAAGATTTTGATAGTTCTTACTTCTTAAAAACCCACTTTTTGGTTTTGACAATGAGAATTAATTTTAAATTAATCACTAAAACTTATGTGTTTTGAATTTGGAAAAAAATATTACATATTTTTAATCATAAGGTAAAAATTGTGTAAATAGGTACCTTTTATTTTTGTACATTAGGAATAGTATCTTTAGTAATTATTTTTATTTACCATGGTAGGGTTAATCCGGTAAATCAGGTAAATAAGGGTAAAAAATAATATTATAATAATATAAAAATACCCTAAAACGTGTCCTAATCCTATTGTATGGGATATTTCAGACTATTATCATCCTTGGGTCGATTTTAGGACCACATTAAGCCACTTGGGTGTGATAATGACCTTTTATAATATTTATTTTGAAGAAAAGGGAAATATAACATAAACATGTTTCTCCTAACTAAAAAAATTTTAATTTGTTTTATATAAATGATATCTTTGACTATAAATATCCATTATAAATATAAAAACTTTTTATACATAATGATATTTTATTTATAATTTTTATAAATTAAATAAATAAATTTATTTATGACACAATGATGATGCAGTGATTACCTTATTAATGGATGATTCAAATAAATGATATTATAAATATTAAAATAAATTTAATTTGAAAATTTTGATTCCATAAACGAATTTTATGGATGAAAATGACATTTTAGGTATGATTTATTACCTTTTGTTTGAAGTAATCAAGTTTTTATAACTTAAAAAAAATTAATTACTAAATAGTGTCAAAATTGACATAAATGAGTTATAAAAAAAATACTATTTTATTAAATGATATAATAGTCATAAAAATATAATATTCATCCAAATAACTTATATCATGTTAAAAATTTCATTAATTATCCACTTGTGGTTTTATTGTAATTTTATAGTAACTATAGTAATCATTTATTATGAAAATATAAGAAAACATGGTAAGAGTTAATGTTTTTAACTAAGGGTTAAAGATAAAATATAAGGTTAATTTTGTGACATAAACTTATCTAAAAACTATTGGTTGAGAGTATTTAGAACCATACTTATCTTATAAAAGAAATTTATCACTTCATAATTGTTATAATTCGAAAATAAATTTATAATAAAATAATATTTCAAGACTTTCCTAAAGTACCCCTCCTCCCTCTTACAAAAGGTGACCACCTCTACCCACTTACTCAAACCTATCAAGCCCATTTTATCATCCAAATTATATTAAAATAATATCCCAACATCACTCCCTTAATCTAATAATCCTTACTTTGGGAATAAGGTAATTAAAGAAATCCTTTTGGCTCAAATCAAATGGAGTTACCCGATTTAGAGGTAACATCTTCTCTCAAGCTTCTTTCATTTATTATCCTTCTCCACCACCTAAAATCTTGTTATTCCATTATTTTATAAAAAAACCAGTATCCTAAATATACTAAGATTTTTTTATGATAAGGGTTTTACCTACACTTATACACACCTCCATCTAATGAATATAGAACATATTGATTCTGTGTACGATGAATTACTACCTCACAAAATGATGATTGTTCAATTTTTTCCTACCACATCTTATGGTGGAAATTATGATGGAACTATATTTACATATGATATATATTATATTGTCTCTATGATTTTTTAATTTTTATTTAAAAAATACCTTTATTCTTTCTATAATGTGTAAATACGATAATTTCATTTGAGGAAGTGTGGACTACCACCCCCTCAAAGTGATATGACTCGTTCATTCCATACATGGAACATATAAAGGATGATGTTAATGAAAATATGTAAAATATATAACATATATATTATATTATAATTATAATATACCTATGTATCTTTTTTTTATTCCATTAATATTCATTTAATATGACAAAGAAATGAAAGTAGCGTTCATGCGTACGTATGACCTACCGTCTCCCTGAACGGTCCATTTAATTTCTTATATCCAGATATTATGGACTGTTATAAATATATATATACTGAATATATATGATATTTAAATAATGAATAATATTCTAGAGATAATGTATTTATGACCACAGGGACAATTTGGATCAAAACAAGTTCATTTTTGGCTCAAACACTGAACATCGACAAAACATACGATATGAACTAAAACAATTAACTAATTGCTATAACATGGTAATAAGTGATATAAAATGAAAAATAAAATTTAAAAAGGTTCTAAATAAATTATAAATTAACCTATGTTTATTTTTCCAGAAATTAATGAAAGAACGAGACAAGCCGGGCTCAAGGTAAGGGACTTCGTCTCAATCTTCTTTCATTGAGGCATTTCTTGATAATATGAACCTTTAATCTTTTATAAGGTGTATATATAGACACTATGACATTTAATATCCATATTTTATATATACTAATTTTATTTATTAAATCATGTAGATTAATATTTAAATTTTCAAAGTGGTATGGGACACCTTGAACATTTACAGATTTAATTATCAAATCTTTTTCTTCATGATATTAAATTACATACTTATTTATATGGGTATAAAATTAATGTACAAAAAATTTTATGACTCTCTTTAATTTCATTCAAATTTTTCAAATGGAATATTTTTATATTAATCATTTTACTTTCTATATAAAATAACAAAAGGAATGTTTTTAACGTATACGGCGACAACGACTTCTCTACCACTGTAACCATTATTTGATATTTGAATTCCTCTATATTACTTAATGTATTTTAAAAGGAAAATAAATCCCTTATTTATTTATTTGGGTATCTTGGTATTAAAAATGGGTTCTTATATGAAAATTATATTTTTACACGGAAATGTTTTTCATATGGGATTAGAAGAGTTTTTCAAAAGGGTTTTGTGATGAACGTGTTTTTGAAATGGTACTTGAGAATTATATGAAACATGTGAGCTTGATATAGCTTATACGAAGGGTTGGACCCCATTATAGATCATGGGTGAGCCCTATATAGCTTATACAAATGTCTTATCCCCATTATTTCTCATGGGTGATCCCAATATAGATTATATGAAGGGTGATCCCCATTATAGATCTCCAATTTGGAAGTGAATCATATAGTTATTCTAACTGGAATATGTTTGAAAGGTTTTTATGTATATGATTCTCTAAGTAACTTAAGGGAGTTTTAATTGATTGCTATTGGTTTTAGTGTTTTTCATTGAGAAAAAAGTATGAGTTTTATTCATGAATTTTTTTTGTTTCATCCGCTCAAAGAACATTGAATGGGTTATCATGTTTTAACTAGACTAATGGTTTTTCTTTATTTTTATGTCCCTTACTGATATTTTTATGCTCATACCAAGTTTTTGAAATGTTTTTCATTGGGTATAAGGAATGGTAAGTGTAAGGAAGAAATAAAGAATATTTTTATCAAGAAAATAATTCTTATTTTTAAGGATTTTTATTGTTGTGAAAAAAATTGGATAGAGTAGAAGTGTCTACTTTGTAATATTTGAGATTTAATGTAATAATTATGGCCTAATTCTCTAAAAATATAAACTTGAAAATATCATCAATGTGAATTCTTGACTTAACTCAAGATTATGTAATGTTTAAGGCTAGAGACTTATATTAGGAACATCCACTTGATGATGTGTTCTGTAGAATTAAAGAGTCTCTTAATTGTGGGGAGACTATACTTGATTGGTTGTTCTCCAAAGAAGGAATTATATTCTTTCAAAACCATTTTATGGTACCATATTTAGTAAGGAAAGGTATTATGGGGGATTTAGATAGTTTCTAGTGGGAAATGAACCTAGGATCCTTGAATATGTTATATGAAATGCGGTGGAAGTTATGTTGACCAGGTATGATATGGGGAATTACTGAGTTTGTTTCTCATTATTATACACGACAATAGGTTAAGGCTGAGCACCAGAAACCTTCAGGTTTTCTTCAGCCACTTATTATCTCCACTTGGAAGTGGGATGAGATATATATGGACTTTATGGTTGGGTTTTTACATACCTAAAGAAATAAGAATGTGATATGGATTATGATATATAAGCTGACTAAATTAGCCCACTTTATACCCATTCATGATAAAAATAAATTTGAGGAGTTGAGAAATCTCTATATGAAAGAGATTGTTCGTTTTCATAGAGCACCATCTGCTATAGTCTCTAATAGGGATCCTTGGTTCACTTCCCATTTTTGGAGAGGCCTTTAAGAGGAACTAGTATCTCACATCTGTTTAAGTATGACATACCATCTGCAGTCGAAAAACTAGATATAAAGGGCTATATAGATTAGTGAGGATATGTTTCACGCTTTTGTTCTTAATTTTGTTGGGGCTTGGGATGATCATTTGGTGATGTTTGAGATTTCTTATAACTATAGTTACTAGTCCTCAATTAGAATGGCTCCTTTTGAGGCCCTGTATGGATGATCTTATAAATCTCTATTGCATTGTTTGGATATTGGTGAAAGTTAATTGGTTGGATAAATATTTGTCCAAGAGATGATATCAAAGATCCAATTTATTCATCAGAGAATGGTTATGACATAGATCCAATATAAGTCTTATGCTGATCACTGTCGCAGGACGTTGGATTTCTCAGTTGGTGACCAGGTGTTCTTAAATGTTTCACCTTTATTGAGTCATCGATGGATTGGGAGGAAAGGGAAACTTCCTCCTTGTTTTGTGGGACCTTTTGAGTTTATTGAACAGGTGGGAAAAGTTTCTTACCATTTAGAACTTCCACTATAGCTGATGTCGATACATAATGTGTTCCATGTATCTTAGCTCCGTAAGTATCTGACTGATCCATCTCATGTGATGAGCTGGAGTGATATTGAGGTTGAGCCTGATTTATCCATGACTGAACAACTAGTCAGGATAGTTGATTATGAAACCAATATAGTTCATGGGAGGGAGATACCTTTGGTTCATGTGCTATGGCAACACGGTTCTGATTCTCATGAGACATAGGAGCACGAGGCACTGATGAGAGAGTAATGGCCTCACCTTTTCGCTATGGAATCTTCTTGACAAGATTTCTAGGGACAACATTTTTTTTATGGTGGGGAGGTTTTAACATCCTTTTACTCTTTTAATAGGTACATTTTAAACCTTGGAATGATTTTCCTTTTCTTTATCTTGGTAGGGATGAGAAGGAATTGGGAGGATACCTATAATGGTGAAGTCATAGATTTTTTGGATTCTCAGCATAAAAAACTTGCTCGTTCTGAAGTCTTCCATGGATTTACATGTTCTGTAATATGGTTTCACAATGTTTTAATTATAATGATAATAAATCTTATTTTTTAAAAAGATAATGAGTTTTTCAGTGAATTTGGGATTTTTCAATTACACGACGTGTATTTGGGTTACACATCGTGTAAAGTCCCAATGGTTGTTTTTAAATATGAAGTATGGATGATTTTTATTTTGAACTTCTCTAGTTTTCATTTATCTTGACCCAAAACCCATTCCCATTTGTTTTTGGATCCCACAAACCCTTTTGAGTCATATCAATCAGCGATTGATCGTTGTTACAGAAGCGGTGTGACTTTCAAGGTAAGAGTTTTCCCTATCTCTTCATCTATTTAACTTTATCTCCTTGGTATTTGATATATCATCTAGGGACTAATGGGTCTAACCCCCATGTTGTCAAATGATATCTCTAGGTTGAGTTCCTAGATCTTCTGCACCTTCATTCTTGTTGGCGGGTTCCTTTGTGGGCTTTGTGTTTCCCTAAGAAAGGTAGGTGGTTCTTCCACGATTCCCAAATTTATGTTAACCCTAAATTGCTTTATTTAATTTATTTTTTTATTTAAATTAAACTCTGGATTTTAATTAAATGGATTTCAATTGGTTTTTTTGAAAAAATCCAATTACATTGAATTGGGGTTTTAAAATGGGGTTTTGATAAGAAATTGGAAACCCCCCAATTATATTGAATTGGGGTGAGTTTAAAAAAATTGTTTTAATTAAAATCTTGAATTTAATTGTGGAAATTTATTTGGTGGATTTTTAAAAAAAACCCAATTCCATTAAATTGGGGGTTTATAATAAAATTGATGGAATTTTGGGAAAATTAAATTGTTGAATTAAATTGTGAAATTGAATTTTGAATTGATTTCAAATATTTAACACTCGGACCCCAGTTTCCTAGATTCGGTGCATTATTTTATTAAATTTTCATTATTACTTGAAATTCATATCCTTATGGACTGAATATTTTAATAGTTTTGGAAGACTAGATACATACATAAGTTCAACATTACAACTTGAAATGAAATCAATATAAAAAATCCATTAGTAACCCCCATAACTCCTAGATTATCCATGTAAGTCATTAATAATAAACTTTTCACATCCTGGGGAAATATAAAACATAATAAAGGGGTGATATCAGATGCTTAGTAAGGGTAAATAATATATTGGAAGTAATCATAAATATAAACACTAGGAATGATGAATAACTAAAACACATGCCTTTAAAATTAAACATGAGCATAATATGGAAGGAATAAAAACTGACTAAGAAATGAAATAGAAAATAACCATGGATATTATACTAGTCTAATAATTATATGGATATAAATATTTAGTTTTATAATGAGGGAATTCATAATTCCAGACATCGTACTCATTCTGTCAAGGCCTCATACCAAGACCATACATAAACAGGTATAAACCCAAACTACTTTGTCTCATGGGACCTACCGATGCATAAAGGGGATATAACGACCCCCACCTATCACGTAATAATTATAATTCATTCCTCATATGAACATGGATAAAAATTAACAATATATACATTCATATTGAATCTAACATATGAAATGTAAATAACTTTCCCTAATCATTAAATATGAACACTAACCATTAAGAGTAATATGGTTAATGGTATCAAGATAGAGCATCCATAGTCAAAATAATAATAAACGATTCAATAAAATATGGTAAATGATATCAAAAAATATTAATCTGAATTAAACATAATAATCAACAAGAGTGTTGAAATAGATGAAAATACTCATATAAAATCATCGAATAATTCTTAAGATAAATGATCTTTTACTTTGAAAAGAAGTGTTATTTTGGAAAAATATTTGCATAAAACCATAAGTTAATTAATTAATTTTTTTTAAAAAATAAAATGATTGATTTTAGAAAAATAATTTAAGCTAAAAATAGATTATATAGTGCATTTGAAAATAGGTAGTAATTCAAGAAGTTTATTTGAAATGGGCTTGTTTACGAGGAATAATTTTTGAAAGATCCTTTTAAAACATGTAAATCCCCATAAAATAAAGAAGGATTCTGATTAGTACACATATATAGAACATTAAAAAATAATTTATAAGGATTAAATAATAATAATTCAAAAATTCATTGAGTTAAGTAAAGAATAAGAGTAACCCGAAAGAAAATGGTGGTTCAGGTAGAAAACTCTTACCTTATGTCCAAACATGTTCTACAATTGACCTTATCTTCATGGATAATCAAATTAAATCCATTAATTAATTAATTAAGAACCATACATACATGTATTTTATTAATTATAGTTTTATTAAGTTCATGTATGGCCTTATTGATAAGTTATATGATTGAATTCTTTTGTTCCTGAGTGTTTGTTTCCTTGATTTCACGATCGGTTTGCTTGATTATAAGTAATGGAGTTCATTTAAAATTGGTATAATTATCAAAATTTGGAATTGAATGTTTTTTATGATAATATAGAAGTTTAAATTGTTATATATATAATTTGGTTATATATTATGAGGATGAATCATTATATAATACATTTAGTGATAATCGTTTAGATTATTACCGCGGTTATTGATCACAACGAACTCATTTTGCATTATCACTTGGTATTATGAAAATATGTTTCATACAGAACATAAAAAAGTTTGTAATATTAATTTTACAATCTATTTGAACCACTAAAATGGTTTAATGAACAAACTTTAAGGGGAAATTTAAGAATGAAACTTTTTCATCCACAAAGGTTGTAAATCGACACTTCCCAGATGATGATTTCATTTTTAAAATAAAAGAGAGAGAGAGAGAGAGAGTAAGAATATTGGTGATGGTTATTCCATTAACATGATATAATTTCAGTATATAAATGATACTAGAGTTATCATGATCCTTTGGACAGAGGATGTGAGTATAGAATAATAAAATAAATTGAAATGAAATTTAAAAAAAGGAAGAGGATTTAACTCTTGAATCAACCTCCTTGAGAGCCTCCTTAAGGGAAGGGTTTTTTGTCTTTTGGTAAGACCAGGAGCTCCTGGATGTGGTGAGATACCATAGAAGAGGATTTTTTCTAAACTTTGACCAGATTCATGGCTTATAGAAGTGAATAGAAGAGGGAGTGAGGAGTAGTTTTTATAGTGGAGGAGAGAGGTGTTTTTTGAATATCTAATTCATTATTTTTTTCAATACAAGAAATAGTGTTGATTCTTGTGAAAAAATAGTAATAAGTTCATGATAATTTTAATTTTTTTATTAAATCAGATATGAATCAAGTAATAGTATATTTAGCTTCTAATGTATTTGTACCGTAAATTACCGTATTTTACTATTCACAAAAATTCAAGTATTTTAGAAAAATACAAAAAATTCACCATTACCATTTTTGGACATGTAGAATTCAAAAATGGACTCCATTTTATCAAAATAATTTTATAAATATGTGAAATTTAATTTTTAAATAAAATCATTATTTACATGAAAAATAAAGATTTTAATTTTAAAACAGATATTATAACACTTTCATTAATTAAATAAGGTCTCGTAAAATTATCCTAAAATCTCAGGACACAAAAATATTTATTTTGGAATATATTTTATGAAAATAATTTTTATTTTAAATCAATTTATTAATTTAAAAATTATAATTCAATATTTATTACTCACAAAAATACCAACACTTAATTATTAATTTTTTAAATATTCACTCTCATTTATAAGGTGCCTAAATTTTATTTATACTTAAATGGGTGAGGTTACTATTCATAAGGGTCATATTACTATTTATAAGGGTACATTACTATTCATAAGGGTCAAGTTACTATTCAATAAAAATGTAAGTTGATCCTATCAGACTATAATTATCTTACTGATCAAAACTATGTATGTCTATTTTTTGAAATTAAAAACATGGTGGTGGAAAAATTATGTTTAATGGCTAGGTTTTAATTATAAAGTGTTGTTTCATAGAGACTTAGTGTTTCATGCATTACATTCTATATTAAATTTATTTGTAAAACCTTGGGGTGATACATTCTTCCCCCCTAATAAAATTTCATCATCGAAATTACTAAAATGTTATCTCATAAAAATATTTGGGTAGTTCTTCATCATAATATCCTTAGGCTCCCATGTTGCCTCCTCTATTTTATGATTTTTATAAAGTAACTTTACCAATAGAGTCTTCCGATTCCTAAACACATGTTCTTTAGTGTCTAGAATCTGGATAGGCTCTTTGCAATAAGATAAGTCAGGTTCCAATTCTATACCATTAGAAGTGAGTACATGTGTTGGATCTGGCATGTACTTCCTTAACAGTGAGATGTGGAACACATTGTTCACTTTAGAAACTCTTTGCCACATTACCCAATGATAATCCACAACTACAATTCTCTCTATAATTTCAAAAGGTCCAATGTACCTAGGGCTTAGTTTCCCTTTCTTCCCAAATCTTATAACACCCTTCCATAGAGATACTTTAAAAAAAAACGCGATCTCTCAATTGAAATTACAAATACCTCCTTCGATTATCAGCATAGACCTTTTCTTCTTTGAGCTACATTGATATGGGTTTCAATAGTCTTTACCTTTGCTGTTGTTTCCTCCACATGATTTGGTACTACAAGCTTCCTTTCACCAAATTCATCCCAACATTTTGGTGTACGACATATCTTTCCATACAATTCATAATATGGTTCCATTTGAATACTTTAATGGAAAATATTATTGTAGGAAAACTCCACCAAAGGTAAATACTGATCCCACATACCTTGAAAATCAAGTGAGAACGACCTCAACATGTCTTCTAAAGTTTGGATCATTCTTTCTGACTGCCTATAAGTTTGAGGGTGATAAGAATTACTCAATCAAAGATCAGTATCCAAATATTTCTGAATACTTTACAATAATTTTGATGTAAATTGTGTATCATGATTAGGCACAATTGTGTGAGGTTCTCCATGAAGTCTTAAAACTTCATTAATATAGATTCGTTCAAGGCACTCTAGTGGAAAATCCTCCCTTATTGTTAGGAAATTTGAAGATTTGGTAATTCGATCAACAATCACCCATATTGCATCATTCTTCCTTGGAGTTTTTGGTAATATAGGGAAAAAATCCATAGTATTGTTATCCCATTTCCATGTAGGAATAAGAAGAGGTTGCATGACTCCTCTAGGATGTTGTCTTTCAGCCTTCACTTGTTGACAGACTAAACATCTTAATACATAATCAATAATTTACCACTTCATGTTTCCCCACTAGAAATGTTCCTTTAAATATCTATACATCTTAGTGCGACCAGGGTGTATAGAGAAATTATAACTATGAGAATAATCTAATAACTTCCTCTTTATCTCGAGGATAGAGGGAGCACATAACCTCCTCCCAAATTTTAGAATTCCATCCTCACACATGAAGTCATCTAACTTCCCATCATTCATAGATTTAATTTTCTTTTGAATATTCTTATAATCAGAATGAGAACTTTTAATTATTTAAAAGAAATATGGTTTTGAAACCAATTGAAAAAGTAGTGATGTTTCACCTTCTTTAATAATTCCCATATCCATCCTCGCTAGATCCATGTACATAGGATCTTTATCAATTTTAATTTTGTTTAAAACTGCATGATCCTTCCTACTCAGTGCATGATATAACTTATTTTCCTTTTTTGGGTTGTAGTGTATATAAAAATCATAATCCTTGATTAGATCGAGCCATTTTATTTTCCTCATGTTGAGTTCTTTCTTTTAGAAGACAAATTTTAAGCTCTTGTGATCCTTATATATCTCACATCTTTCTCTACAGAGATAGTGTCTCTATATCTTCAGAGAAAAGATCACAGCTACTAACTCAAGATCACGATTTGGATAATTCCATTCATTAATTTTTAACTACCTTAATGAATAGTCAATAACTCTATAATTCATCATAAGGATACACCCGAGTCCTTTCTTTGATGCATCATTATAGATAAAAAATCCACTATTCCCTGATGGTAGAGTCAGGATCATAGAATTCACTAATATCCTCTTCAATTAATCAAAAAATTCTTCACATTCTTTAGTCTATACAAACTTAACCCATTTATGAGTAATCTTGGTTAATTGGTTGGATAATTGGGTGAATTTATGAATGAAACAATGATAATATCCTGCTAAACCAATAAAACTATGTACCTAGTTTGTGTTCTTTGGTGTAGGAAATTCTTGAACTACCATTTTCTTCATAGGATCCACTAAAATTATATCATTAGAGATAATATAAACCAAAAAAGAAACTACATGAAGCCAGAATTCACACTTTGTAAACTTCCCATATAATTCATTTCTTCTAAGAGTCTTAAGAATAATGCACAAGTGATTATCATGATCTTCGTATTTTTTGAAGTATACCAAGATATCATCAATAAATACCGCAACAATGTCATCAAGATATTCCTTGAAAAATCTATTCATTAGATCCATGAAAACAGAGGGTGCATTAGTCAGTCCAAAATGCATTATTATAAACTCATAATTCCTATACCTGGTTCGAAATACTATTTTTGGAATATCTTCATTCCTCACACACAACTGATGATATCCAGATCGAAGGTCAATCTTTAAAAAATATTGGTATCCATAAATTTGATCAAATAAATCATT
The DNA here is from genome assembly GCA_963277665.1 of Viscum album. Lineage (NCBI taxonomy): Eukaryota > Viridiplantae > Streptophyta > Magnoliopsida > Santalales > Viscaceae > Viscum > Viscum album. The sequence continues at coordinate 1,825,360,899 of OY728127.1, forward strand.
AATGCGGGGAATGGGATACTTTTTATTTATCATAATAGAATTTATCTTCTTGTAGTCAATGCATAGCCTCATAGATCCATCCTTCTTCTTGACGAAAAGAAGAGGGGCTCCCCATGGAGAAACACTAGGGAAGAAAAATCCTTTATCACTCAATTCCTCTAATTATATCTTCAGTTATACGAAATTCACAATGGAAATTCTATACGGAGTCTTTAATATAGGTATTGAACCAGGAATTAATTCAATAGTAAACTCAACTTCCCACTCCAGAGGATGTACAAGTAAATCCTCTAGAAAGGCATCAATGTATTCTTGCACAATACATACATCCTTAATTTGAAGATTTATTTCATCACCCATATATATTTCATTCTCATCCTCCCTAAGAATTGAATTTAGTAGATCTATTGGGGGTGGATCTAAATAAGAATCAGATAGCGGGGTTTCTTCTCTAAAGATAAGAGATTCTACATCATTCTAAAAAAATTTAACCTCCTACTTCTTGAAATAGATTCTCACATCATAGTTTGAAATACAATTCATACCAAGAATTATATAAAATTCAATCATGGGTATGATGATAAGATTAGAAACTAAAGCATATTTTTGTGTCATAAGGGGGTATGATTAACACATATTTGTTACAATGATACTTCACTTAGGAGTTTTGACCAAAAAATATTTTATTAAATCACATTGGAAATGTATAATTTTCTTTGAAAAATAGGAAGATATAAAAGAATGTGATGATCCAGAATCAAATAATGCGTTTTCTAAGTTTGAGGAAACAATTAAAGTACCTGCCACCACATCATTAGAAACTTAAACCTCATCAGTTATGATCATATAATCTTAGCGTTGCTCCCATGGCCTTATCTTCATACTTTTCAACATTCTCATCCTCTTTTTACCTCATATTTAGAAATTGCCTTTCCATATCCGCTCATTGTTCATGAGGAAAGTATTTTTATAATAATATTTCCTTAAAATCCCTCCATTACATATTTTCAATATCTTCATCCTCCTTTGTGTTTTGAATCAATGACCACCATTGATCATTATCTCCCGATATATGATAAACTGCCATGAAAACCTTATCTCTTTCATTACTTCCCAAAGTGAGAAATATATTTTCTAAGGAACTTATCCACTGCTCTTCTACGAATGGGTTTGTAGTCCCCTTAAATGATGGAGGATGTTGTCACATAAAGAGGTCTGACATCGCTCCACCACATTATGGATCAGGATGATCCATATGGGTAAGGTTATTTTTAATAACCCGATTTAGTTTTCCCAGTATAGTTATAAGTTTCTTAGTACTAGTTGCATCATCATTATCCTACATAGGAGGGAAATACCTACATGGGATACATGAGTTCATGTGGTTTCAATTCCTTCCACTAGGCTCTATTTATAAATAATAGCATACACTAGATTAGGTTATGAATCATAATGTATAAACTAAAAAAGAAAAATACTTTACATAAATTTAAATCCTATGCATAACTAATCTAATAATCATAAACATGGATTCTTTAAGGAAAAATTTACTTTTAAATCCTTCATAATGGCTTGTAAAGAAAATGTGAATTATCTTAAGAATATCTCCTAAGAGTGTTAAACTAGGTGCAGAGTAAGGCCCATTGTTGTGTACCAGGTTACTCCGAGTCAAGCCCACAACACCTTTTCAGAGTTGTTACTCCTAGGTACATATGTTCTAGAACTACATCCACTTTTAGTATCAATATAGGGATGTATTTCTAGGAAGATCCACATAATATATTACTTACCAAAATTCTAGGATGTTCTTGTAAAATTATACTCAAAGGCTACCTTAGGGATTTGTTTGCTAATCTATGTTTTCAATATATATTTTCCAAGTTTTCCACTAAAATTCCTCTGATACCAACTATAAGGACCCATACCCTAGTTTCCAAAATACGGTGAATTAATTTATTACATTGGAATGATTACAAGAAAGTCATATCCTGAAGGACTGAATAGTTTAGTAGTTTTTGAAGACCAGATACATATAAGTTCAACATTCCAACTTGAAATGAAATACAATATATAAGTTCCATTTTTAACTCCCATAACTACAAGATTATCCCTGAAAGTCATTCATAATAAACTTCTTCTCATCTTGAAGAAATATAAAACATAAGAAAGGACTAACATTAGATTCATAGTAAGGGTAAACAATACAACATAAGTAATCATAAAAATTAACATTAGGCATGATGAATAAATAAAAACACATGCCTTTAAAAATAAACTTGAACATAATATGGAAGGAATAAAAACTGATTAAATAATGACATAAAACATAACCATGGATATTTTACTAGTAGAATAATCACATCGACTTTCAATATCTAGTTTCATAATGAGGGAACTCATAATGCCGAACATCATACTCATTTTTTCAAGGCCTCATTCCAAGACCATACATAAATGGGTAAAAACCCAAACTAGTTTATATCATGAGACATACCGATGCATCGAGGGGATATAATGGCCCCAATACATCACATAATAAGTCCAATTAATTCCTAATATGAATGTGGATAAACATAAAAAACATATAAATTCATTTTTAAACTAATATATGAAATGAAAATAACTTCCCCCAATCATTAAATATGAACACTAACCATTCAGAGTAATATAGTGAATGATATCAAGAAAGCACATACATAGTCAAACTAATCATAAAACATTAAATAAAATATGGTATATGATATCATAAAATATTAATACCAATTAAACATTAGAATCAATAAGAGTGTTAAAATATATGAAAATACTAGTATAAAATCATCGAGTAATTCTTAAGATAAATACTATTTTACTTTGAAAAGAAGAGTTATTTTGAAAAAATATTTGCATAAAACCAGAAGTAAATTAATTAAATTTTTTCATAATAAAATGAGTGATTTTATAAAAATAATGGAGGCTGAAAACAGATTATATAGTGCATTTGAAAATAGGTAAGAATTCGAGAAGTTCCTTTGAAATGAGCTTGTTTATTGAGAATAATTTTTGAAAGATCCTTTTAAAACATGTAACTCCCCATAAAAGAAAGAAGGATTATGATTGCTACAAAAATATAGAAAATTCAAACAGAATTTATGAGGATTAAATAAGAATAAGTAATAAATTAATTGAGGTAATTATAGAATAAGAGTAACCCAAAAGAAAATGGAGGTTTGGGTAGAAAAATCTTACCTTATGTCCAAGCATGTTATGAACTTGACCTTAAATTCACGGATAATCAGATTAAATCCATTAATAAATTAACTAATAACCTTATATACATTTATTTGATTCATTATAGTTTTATTAAGTTCATTTATGTCCTTATTGATAAGTTATATGATTGAATTTTGTCGTTATGGAGTGTTCATTTCCTTGATTTCACGATCGGTTCGTTTGATTATAATTAATGGAGTTCATTTAAAATTGGTATAATTATCTAGAATTAGAATTGAATGTTTTTAATGATAAAAAAGAATTTTAAATGGATATATATATCATTTGGTTATATATTATGAGGATGAATCATTAGATAATACATTTAGTGATAATCATTTAGATTATTATGACAGTTATTGATCATAACAAACTCATTTTTTACTATCGCTTGGTATTATGTAAATATGTTAAATAATGAACATAAAAAAGGTTATAATATTCATTTTAAACTCTTTTTAAACCATTAAAATGGTTTAATGAATGTCCTTGAAGGAGAAATTTAAGAATGAAACTTCACCGTCCACAGAGGTTGTAAATCAGCACTTCCTGGATGATGATTTCTTTTTTAAAGAGAGAGAGAGAGAGAGAGTAATGTGATTGATGATGGTTCTTAAATTAACATGATATAATTTCAGTATATAAATGATACTATATTTATAATTATCTTTTGGGAAGAGGAGGTGAGTGTATAATAATAAAATAAATTGAAATGAAATTAAAAGAAAAGGAAGAGGATTTACCTCTTGAATCAACCTCCTTGAGAACCTCCTTACGAGAAGGGGATTTGGTCTTTTTGTAAGACCAAGTGATATTAGGCGTTGGTAGAGACTAGGGAAGAGGATTTGGGTAGAGCTTTGATAATATTCAAGGTTTATAGAAGTGAAGAGAAGAGGGAGTGAGGGGTGGTTTTTATAGTGGAGGAGAGGGGTAATTTTTGAATATCTAATTCATTATTTTATTATTTTTATCAAGACAAGAAATAGTATTGATTCTTATAAAAACATAGTAATAAGTGCATGTGAATTCGAAACAAGTGTGCATACATAAAAAATGACTCAAATAATAGCATATTTAGCTTTTAATATATTTGTACCGTAAATTATTGTATTTTACTATTCTCCAAAAATTCAAGTATTTTAGAAAAATATAAAAAATTCCCCATAACCATTTTTAAACATGTAGAATTAAAAAATAGACTCCATTTTATCAAAATAATTTTCTAAATATGTGAAATTTAATTTTTATATAAAATCATTATTTACTTGAAAATAAAAATTTTCATTTTAAAACTCATATTATAACAATTTCATAAATTAAATAAGGTCTCATAAAATTATCCTAAAATCAGAGGACAAAAAAATATTTATTTAGGAATATATTTTATAAAAATTAATTCTATTTTAAATCAATTATTTAATTTAAAAATTATAGTTAAATATTTATTACTCACAAAAATACCAACACTTAATTATTAATTTTTAAAATATTAACTCTCATTTATAAGGTTCCTAAATTTTATTTATACTTATATGAGTGTGGTTACTATTTATAAGGGTCATATTACTATTAATAAGGGTAAATTAATATTCATAAGGGTCAAGTTACTATTCTCCAAAAATGTAAGTTGATCCTATCAGACTCTAAATATCTTACGGATCACAACTGTGTGTGTCTGTTTTTCAAAATTCAAAACACAGAGGTGGTAAAATTATGTTTAATGGATAGGTTATAATAACAGAGTGTTTTTTCGTAGATACTCAGTGTTTCATGCATTAAATAATGTATTAAATTTATTTTTAAAAATTTGGGATGATACAAAATTCTTATATTGTGAAAATTAATTAAAATGCTTTTGATAGGAACCTTTGGGTTCTATCTTAGAAATTTCGTGTTTTTGATTAAAAAAATGTTATGGTTTTTAAATTGAAATTGGAATATTTTAAATAGAGAATGGGATTAATTGTATTTTAAGGTTTCTTGAAATAAATTTCCCATTATTGTTTTGTACTAGAGCACATGCAATCCTTAGGTAGTTGGTGAGTTATTTAGATGACACTTTATGCTTTACAACATTCCAAAACATAACTATAGCAAGTCACATCCCTCAGGAGATGGTGATGAGGCCTCTTTGTCTTGAGTTCTAAGGGACATATGTACATATTTCCGTGTCACCATAAGTGTGGAGTCCCTATATCCTGGAACTACCGTACCTTCTTAAGAATATGACCATGTTGCCTGCTTATTTGTATTTCAAATTAATATATTCCATTATTATAAACTATTTTACATGACTTTTGATTTATATAAACTGTTTTATATAATAGTTTTTATTTAATTCATTTGTGAAAAGTGCCATTATTTTAGGAATATTACATCGCTTGAAAATTAAATCCTTTTCTTAGAATATTTCTATATTTTGAAGTGTATAGAATGAATTGTTTTAATTATGATTTTGAAATACCAGACCTATTTGTTTTAAATTGAATTCACTTTCTTTGGTTAATTTAATATTGGAATCTGTTATGGAATCCTTGGTGAGATCCTTCTAGGATTTTTATCTCACCCCTACTTGTGCCTTCAGGTGTTTGTAGATTATATTCTTATAGGTTTGAGCTGGGGTAAAGAACCACTTAAAGGTGGTTCTAGCTGTTGATCCGTGGAATTGGTGAGTTGTGTTCGAGTTGGGACTTGGGATGGTTTTTACTATTTTCTAGTACTTTTTCTATAGTAATTTTCGATATTATACCTGTTTGACTTTTAATACATAAATCCCTTTAGAATTTCTTTTGTATTCATACCGTATTTTAAATATTGTTTGTCAATGTTTGTGTCAAAATCATTTACACTTTCTATTTATATGATTCTAGGTGCTAGTCTCCAACCCATGAGGATTGGGAATGCACTTCAGGCCATGTTAGGGATGACTCGGTTATTGGGTTACCAGGTAACCTAGGCTGATTTTTGATAGGATCCATCGATCAATGGTCACAGGAAACAAGTTATAATTAAGCATTCTTCATTTTGAATAAGGTATTTGTTCAGTTTTAATTTATGTTATCTATTTAATTCACATAAGATTTTTGGATTGTACCAAGGCTTAGATCACTAGAGATGAAAATTTCAATCCCTCCAGTGATAATTTTTTTTGAATTCCTAGCCCATCGGCTTCTACTGTGCACCCCACTACCTTCAACAATAGGGTAGAGATCTCTTATATGAGTTGTATATGGGTACTCCAGGCTCTAAATAAAGGTATTTTTTTTTCGAAGGCCACATAAGGGTACTCTGGTTCCATGTAATGGTAATCCTAGGCATGAAGTTAGTGTAAGGGTAAATATCCTTACCCATACACGACACATATGAGCTAAGTAAGGGTAAAACCATTTTACACTCATGCAATTCCCTTTTTGAGTAAAATGTTTTGAAAACCCTCTTTTTCATTTATTCTTCCCCAACTCGACCATATAACGCCTCTAGTAATTTTTAAAAGTTAAGAATCATGAAAATTTAAATATTTAACCCTTTAAAGGATGAAAATCCAATTTTAAATTATTTTAAACCCTAGACATTCAAGATTTCATTAAAATGTTAAATTAAGTGGTTGTTTTAATTTGGGGTTTTAAATATTCAACCCAAATTTCTCTTGTGTTTTTAAATTTACTCGAAGTTTTACTACCTTCAATTTTAAATATCCTCTTGGGGAGTTTCAGGAATCCATTTTTTGGGTGATCAAAATGAGCATGTTAGAGGTGGTCTTACTATTTTACTATGTGTGGAACTTATCCTATTTCTATTGTGAATCCATTATTAGGTGTTGTGTAATTTTATTATTGAGGTTGTTGTTTCTACGTAGTTCTTTCATCCTGTAATTCATTATTGATTGATAATTCATATAAACTTGTTTTTTATTTTCTAATACATGTTATATGAATGTGGACCTTTAAATACCACATGAAAAATTCTTTGATCCTCTTCTCTATGAATGGAACCTGGGATGTACATAATTTTTATGATATTTATTCCTCTCACTATCTACGATTTTTTGAATTCCATGCTGGTTTTGATTTATCTTGAAAGAGATTTTAAATTATGTTTTGATGAAATAAAGGGATTAGGCCAGGTTTTGATTTATAAATTAAAATGGATTGATTTAAATGAAAAGGGTGTTGACCCACGTTTTGAAATGAATTTGAGCCTCTTAAATTGTAAAAAATATTTTTGAATGACTTAGGTATATTTAGAAGGATATTCTTGTTTTAAAGGCCCTTTTGGTATTTTAATATTGATCTGTGAAAGTAAGTATAAAGACCCATACTTTTTATACATAGATATTACATCTTATTAGATGAATATTAATTCTATAATATTATGATCAATGCTATAATTGTATAGGTTTAGTGACTTTGGAAATTTTGGTACATAAAAAACTTGTTCATATGAGATATACATAATCTACCACTATGTTATTCATAAATAACACCCTTCTTAGACATATCATACTTAAGAACTCTCTTTAAACCCCATGGAAAAGAAATATAAGAATGGGTGAGATGAGATACTCAGTAAGGGTAAAAAAGGGAGATATCAATGACCACTAAAACATAATATGGGCATAAGGTTTTTTGAACATGATCAAAACATTTGAAAACTGTACCTTGCACATCGTAGATCATGATATTGAGTCATGTAATAAAGATTTTAATTTCATAATACATGAATCATAAAGGAATAAAAGAATATAATCCATGAGATCATAACATTTACATAAGAAATAGATTTATGGAATACACATAATCATATAAAATCATTTCCTTATTATTCAAGTATCACTTATAATACTATCATAGTGGATTGGGTTCACTCCCCAAACCATCATAGTAGTAATGGTTCACTCCCAATACTTTAATAGTGGAAAAATTCCATTACTAAATTATAATCACTCCGCATAATAGCTATATTTATCTCATGAGATATTCATATTTACCCAATCAATTAGAGGGATATATATTTTCAGGACCACCCATCACATAAAGAAAATCATACATATGTGTTCCTTAAGATCATAAACCATTTAACATATCATAACCCATGAAAAGTAAATGAATTTCATAAAAATTTGTTCATGGAATAACCCATTGAAAAGAAATGGGTTTTATAATTATTTACTCAATTAATCATAGTATAACCTATGGAAAAGGAATGAGTTTCATAAACAATCCATCATGTCACAACTTATAGAAAATAAATGGGTTTCCTAATAATTTCATCAATTCATCATAGTATGACATGTGGAAAGGAATTGATTTCATAAACGAATTGTTATCATACGCATAAACCATAAAAATAAAGAATAATGATTAGATCATTGGATCATATCTCTAGTGAAACTTAAGTAACATAAAAATATTTCATCATAGATGAAAAATGCTTTTAAAAGATCACTTAGAACATTTCCTGATGAAAATACCCTTTCTCTTTGAAATTTATTATTTAAAATATAAAAATTTCCATAATATTAAGGGAAAAATATTGTTTTAAAATAAACTTCAAAACATTTAAATAAATCTTAAAATATTTTAGTGGTCATGATAGTGTGAAATTCTATTCATTCCATGTATGTTAAAAGAAAATTTCCTTTCACATTTTCAGTAAAAAGTCAAAATCACCTCATTCAAAAAATGATCAGAAGATTAATTTTAATTTTTTTTAAAAAAGTAAAACATGGGTGAAAATGAATTTAAATAATCATATTAGAATATTAAAACATTCTATATTTTTTAGAAAACATGGATATATAAGTAAAAGGATTTTCTACTGAAGAGGGAAATAAAGTCGGTTTTCCTTAAAACATATTTTCATTATATTTAGTACTTAAGGTTAGGAAAATGAAAGGAAAAAATTTATTTTAAATAAATAAACAGAGGATAATAAAATTCATGAGTTTCTTGAGAGGTATATAATAATATTTCATCATCAAAAACTTAATCATAAACAATCCTGACGACCAATGAGATTGTAATATAAAACCCTTACCTCAGGTTTGAATTCCTTTATACATGTTAGATCATCCTATATCATAAATATATATTTATTATAAATATATTATATTAACATAATAATATATATCATAATATATATCATTTACTTATATTTTTTTATCACCATTTTATTAACAATTCTTTATTAAAATAAGTGTTCCGGGTGATAACTGATTCATTTTTCATGTACGTTTTGGTTCGATAGTTTCAGTACTTCTAATTTGATCATGGTTAAATCACATCAAAAATGTTAATAATATTATAAATATAATATATATTCATTACATAAATATTTAGAGTCATATATAAAATTTATATATAGAAAAATGAATTACACCATTAAAGGGGAAGGTAGGCCATACGTACACATGAATGTTGTTTTCATTTTTTGAAGAATGACATAGAAGAAAGGTAAATAGTAATTAAACTTTAAATAATTGTTATTATATAATATATATCATATATATTCATTTAATCTATCTTAATTATGATCCATTTCAAAATAAAATGAAAAAAAATCACATCACTTCGTGAATGTGGAAATCCACACGTACGCACAAGCGACATTATTATTTTCCAACAGATTGGAAGGTAAGAAGGTAGAAATTATATTATAATTAAATAAGTATAATGATTTCATAAATATCATATAGATAAATTAAATCCATTATTATATTCAGTTATGAGATGTGGTGATGGAAAATGAATTACGTTTGTTCTCGAGGCAGTAGTCAACCGTACACACGATTGACAATTTCATTTCCCATTTGATAGAATATGAGATGGATATAGGTTATTAAATTAACATAATAAAATCCTGGTATATTTAATACAATTTTTTTATTATCAAAACATGTTTTAAGAATATTTTAATGAGTTATAAGAACAAATAAAACAAAATTTCATTGTTAAGAACTATACCTCTTCTTCGGACAACCTCTTTAGGTTTATACTTAAAGACTTCCTAATCTAGGTTTATGATAAAAAAAGTGACTCTAATTAATGTTTAGGTATGTTATTAAGGGATTTTTTAAGGTTTTGGATGAACTATAAGGCTATTTAAGTGTGGAGAGGAGAGGATAGAGGGTTTCCTTTTATAAGTGGGGGAGAGGACACACATGGAATTTTTGAAAAGAATAAAATATATTAATGTATTATTCACACCAAATGGATAAAAAATGGATCATTATATAATATTAGATTATATTTTTTTTAAATATAACCATAAAATATAATTTATATAAGTTTTTAAGTTATTTTAACCCTTATCTATTTAGTTTAACTACTCGGTAAACCTGTTTTAACCTTAATCGTGGTAACATATATTTACTATTTTTATTATTTATTATGACCAAAAATAAAGTTGACTATATTAACTAAAATTAATTATAATTATTCTAAATTTATAATAAATTTATCAAATTTAATTAATAGAAGTGGTAGAATTTAATTCAAAATTAAACCTATAAACGCGATGAAAAGCGGTTTTCCCAAAGAAATGTTTTCTTAAGTATAAAAGGTTTTTATAACAAAATTAAAAAAATTTGATTCCAGTGATTAAAAATGGATTAATAATAATATAATTGAACTAATTTTACTTTTAAAACAATTTTTAAACAAAATGAAACTTTATAAATGCTTTACACTAAAAGATTTTTTTTTAATAAAAATCAGTATTTTTCACTATTCATCAAAAATTAATCTTTTTAGAAAATTCTATAAAATTCACTATTAGATAATTTTGACATGTTGATTTAAAAAATGAATTTATTTTTTAAAAAATAATTTTTCTAAAATCAGAAAAAATAATTATAATATTTTTTCACAAAAAACAATAAAAAACATTTTAAAGAAAACATATATTTTTGAAAAATATAAGGAATTTACTAAAAAATGTTTGATTTATATAAAACCATTATATACTTTTTAATTATTTTTTTTGTATTCCTACTACAAATTTTACAACTAGGTTATAACAATATTCTGTATTACAGTTCATTTAGACTCAAGGTTTCGTATATCACAAGCCATCAAAGAGATTAAATTTATTTAAAAACAAACATATGGAAAAATATTGAGGTGTTAACTGAAGTGGGTATGAATACACTTTTGAATGTTGATTTTATGTAAATTATTTTATTTGAAATTAACGATTATTGATTCCTCAGTTGGCACTTTTTTATGATCCCGTCCTTTGATAATACCTAGTTATGACTTACTTGATTCTTGTGCTTCCCATTGATAGGTATTGAAAAAGGAATTATTCACTTTGAAGTATTTTGAGGGTGATAGTGAGATGTTAACTAAGAATAATTTAAATGTTAAGGGAATAATCCCATGTTTATATTGATAAGTACCCCCTTTACAATCGTTGTAACATGATTATCTCACTTACCTTGTTTGACTGGTCATGGGAACCAATGTAGTTGGATGAAATGAACTAGATTTACGATTTTATAGTATAATAACACCATTTATAGTAGTTTTGTAGTGAATATGATATATGTAGGCTCCAAGAATGTGGCTAGGAAATTGGGTGTGTGTGAACTTGGTTTTATTGAGAATCATTTAGAATCGATGTATGCCCAAAAATCAGTCATGTTTTATTGGTTATCTTATCTATGATGGAATCACTAATGTATCTAGGTTATTCCCATGAAATCATTATACCTAATGATCGATACATGAAATCATTTATTGTCACTACTTGGAACAGGATTTTCCCTGCTAGATTGATTACTATTCTTGATTGATCTACTTATTGAGATGATACACCTTGATTCTATTGTATTGACTCTTATACAACTTGACGATACCTGGTGTCCATTCTTACATTTTATTTATTTATCTTACTTTATATTTTGAAATGGTTTTCAAGGATTTTCAAGAAATGGTTTGTTTTTTAAATGATGAAATGTCATTTTTCCAGCATTAGTTTCCTAAATTATTTTGAAATTTTTAAAGTGTTGTTTTTAAAACCCGATATTATTGTAATATGATCTCAATGGATTTATTTTCCTATTCTAAAATGTAAAACCATGTTCTATCTTGTTTATATCTCTTATTTTAATCTCTTTTTGAACTTTTGAATTACCTTATAAAGTAACTGGATAGAGTATTTGGTGAAATATTTTTGGGATTTTTAGCTCACATCCTGCTTTTAACATTTGATTTTTGTAGCCTATATGTTCTTATAGTAGGTACTCATGTTCCCTTAAACTTATTTAATAGAATCATACTTTTTTGGACAAGGGTGGAATGTTTGAGACATGGTGGGTGGTCATGGGCCACTAGGAGATGGGTTTTTTTAGTTATGTTCTTCTTTTAGTTTTTATATCATCTATTTATATCAAATATAGTTGTATTGATTTATTTATCTAATGATGTTTCTGCTGTGTAACTTTCATTATTATTATATTTTATTTTGGTAGAAATCATTCCCAAAGGTTTTTTTGGATTCATAGGAATTTTTATCTAGCCTCTAGGGGTCAGGAATTTCCTTTAGGTCAGTGATGATTTGGATTGGATATTGGTTTAGATGGAACATCTGGATAGTTCATTATGATTGGTATCAGAGGAGGAAACTAGATGAATGTGAAGTTAAAATACCTATATTGAGATTTAGTGTCCACAATGAGGATTTTGTTTTATAAGGGGGTGTGGTTGAATTTAACACCCATAGTTATTAAATGGTTAAAAGGGTAAATGCTACTAACCTTTTAAATAAGTTGCACCTTTCTTTATGGGAGCCTACCTGATCAAAACTCCACAATTAAATAGGTTTGTCTTAGAGTAGTGATCTAAATGGGTGAACTCCTAGTAAGTTTCTTAATGCATGTTAGAGTGAGGAAAAGGAAAATTGGAATTAACATGTGTTGGCCTTTATGGGTAGTCATTAGTCTGATGGCCCGTTTAAGCACATGGGTTGACCCTAGGGAGAGGAAAACATGTGTTTGTGAGGAAAATGGGGTGCCTGTAGGGCCCAATTGTTACCTGGTTATTAGAGATATATTTTTATATAAAATAAAGTACTTTTTTCTTGAAATAACTTAGGTTATTTGGGGTAAGTTATGGTATAAATGAGATTAATAATGTTTCAAGACTGAAGAGGTAGTTTGTGTGTGGGTGATTAATCACCAACTCTTTACTATGAGACTTGAGTTTCTAGGGAAATTTGGGACTTGATTATTTATTTTGAGTTATTAGTTACTTTAGGATAATATTTTTAGATTCCTGATGATATTATCTATGATTTTCATAATATCTTATGAGTTTTGGGTTGGAATAAAAATATGACTAGAGCCACACTATGACTTCATGGTTTGGTAAACTGTGAGGAATCAGTGTGACTGATCTAGAAGTCAATTTGGTAACTATTGTGAGGATGGTTCATGGTTTTCCATCCCATGCGACCAAGTCATGCATAGTTCTACTCTAACCAAAGATTGGTGCTCTGTACATTTTTTTTCCAAAATTACTTCACTCATGTGGGGTTAGTTTGGAGGGTTCTTGTTTTTAATGGGAATTTTTGTGTGTGGTATCTTTTGTGCTATTATTTTTTTATTTCAACTTTAATCCCTTTGGTTATGGTCCTTTGTGAAAACCAAATTACGACTTAATTTTTTTATATGAGTTATTTGAAAATATTTTTTTTCTAAAAGGTGTGATTTTAAGGAAAATATTGGTTCAGAAAATTGATTTTCAAATAATCTTATGTAATAAAATAATATTTTAAGAAGAAATATTGGGTTTCAATAGATTTAATATTGAAATGGGTTTTTTGGAATGAAATGGATTAATGCTTTTGAAGCTATAGAATTATTTCCATGAGATGGTGAAGGTATTTTCAAAACTGTGATGGATTTATATCAAGATTTTATATTTTTAAGAAAAGGATAATATTTTATAAATGAGTAAATATTGTGTACTTTGAAACCGATGATTCTTTGATAAAATTGGGTTGTGTATTTTTTTAAATATTTTTTATTTTCTTTATTCTGTTGTATGTTTTATTTTATTTTTGAGTTGAAGAGGCTGTGTTTTGTGATGTCCAGAAATATCTCCCAAAAATTCATTCAAGAAAGACAAAAAGTTTGTTTATTAGTATGGTCTTTGGAGTAGTCCTTTTAATTTTTAGAGGTGGAATCTCCAGTTAATGACTCTACCTCGACTCTGACTTGAGTGGTGGATATGGATTCTTTCCATACTTAAGAACCCATCCAGGTCATCTTAGACCATTTCCTGCTTCTTATAAAGGTGAAGAAGGTTATCTTGATGCAGTGAAGTGGATTGAATATGTTGATGACATATTTGATTCTATCAAGATTCCTGACGCTCTGAAGGTCAAATCAATTAACTAATTATTTGATTAACCTAGCTGAAATTGGTGATAAGTCATGATTCTGTCATATATTCATGAAATAATGACTTGGAAATTCTTCAAGTTAGTCTTGTTTTAGTGGTATTATCCTAAGGAAGTGAATAAGGAGAAATTTTCTAAGATTTTGGGTTTCATTTAAGGTGAGATATTTGTTGTGGTGTATGCTTAGAAATTATCAAGTTAGGTATTGTTCTTACATGTTATTTTTGGTGATGACTCCCTTAAGATTTTCTTTTTTAGTAAAGGCCTCTACTTAGACCTTGTAACTATCGTCTCATCAGACCATTCGACCACTTGTCCAAAGATGCTTAAATGGGCCATGTCAACTGAATCAAATATAGAAAAGTGACAAGAATTGGTTAATTCCTCATACATAGTCAGATTAAGTGAAGATGTTTCATCTTATAGATCAAAGATTTTGGTTGATAAGGGACATTCTTCTTTGGAAAATAAGAGGCACCTTGGGTGCTTTTAGTGTGTGACACTTGGTCATTATAAGAAGTTTTGTTTGAAATATCTAAGAGTTTATAACTAATGTGGTTTCTTGGGTAACCGTAAGAGGTTTTGAAAGTTGGGATATGGAAATAAGAAGTTTCATTAATGGGTCATTTTATCCTAACTACGGTGTAGTATATGATTCAAGATAATAGGGATCCATGCAAAGGCCTCTAATTGTATCTTTTCACACAGTGAAGGAGCTACCAATGGTGGATGATGTTGATCCAGATTATTATTTCCAATGTCATAATTAAACCTGATAAATATTTACTTATTGTAGGTCATTTTTCCTTGATGAAATTATTGTTTAGTTTATATTTGGTGCATTACATTGGGTCCTTTTTGGATACTCTCTTGTGGACCTTGGTTATGATCATGATGATGGGTTTATTTTCTTGAGAACTCTGTTTCTATACCTTATGGATGTGAAATTTTGAATGGTTAGACTTCATCTTGAATGGTTTAAGTGTAATTTTATATTCCTCACCTGTCCATTACTTTGTCAGTTTTTGGGTGTTGGAGGTATCCCAAAGGAGTATTGAGGAGGTTATATGTTGGTTAGAGGTGAATCAGAGCTCCTATAAAAAATACATATCATGTATTGTTTACATGATGTGAAATGGTGGTTCGCGACTTGTGTATCCGACTAGTTCATAATTTATAAATTTGATAATGGGGATTAGTAAAACAAATTCACATCATGAAAATGAAATTCACATCATGCAATTAAATTAAGATGGGGTAATTTGATTTTTGGAGAAACTATAAATTTTTGGAAAACCTACTAATTACACATCGTATAATGTTTACATGATGTGAAAATAGTGAGTTCTAGGATTTAAAGTCATTTTGTTTGAACGATTGTATTCATTCAGTCATAAAATTTCCTCTTATATTAGTTATGGTGAACCCTAGGTAGTTTTGGGAGGAATTATAGCCCTCTTCTCTCTACTTTTATTCGTTGGATTTGGTGGATTCTTCTTGGTGATCAGTGGTAAGTCCTTCCTTCTTCTTGATTAGTTTCCACCTATTATTCTCTCATAGATTCACAGTAGAATATATTTTTGGTTTGGGGTGTGATTTGGGATTTTATTTTATGATCCTTTAGTGTGGTGTAGGTTGATCTATGGTTTCTCATGTGCAGTTATTATTTGTGGGAATTTCCTCTCCACCTTGCGGTGCACAATGAGCCAAAAAAGCTTTTTTGAGGTAGAAAATCCATCAATTCTCTTTATTGTGTATCATGTGGGAGGGGTTTACTCTTTTTTAACTATGGGATATGGTTGTGATGTCTTAATAAAAGATAAATAATTAGATAATTTAAATTTAATGTGGAAATGGGAATGATTCACATGATTTTACAGCTTTGATACCATCATGATATGATGGATTGTACGAGCTTGATTCCATGCTGAAAATTGTCACTTTTGGGGTTTTTTTTTCACTGGATGATATGTGTTTTCATTGTTGTGCCTATTGTGATTGTTGTGATATCACCCTAAAATGGAAATTGGATAACCACTTATATTTTTCTAATGAAAGTATTTCCCCAAGATTATGGATTGTGTGATAACACCCCTAAAATAAAGTGAAATGTGATAAAATCCACCTTGTTAAATCTGTAAAATGGTATTTGATGTATTGCGATGTGTGGTCATGCTTATGGGGTGATGATGTGTGATTATGGTGATATGTAGGGATGATGTATGAGATGTGTCTGTGCTTCTAGGGTGATAAGGTAGTGGTTGTTTGGATATTATTTTAGGGAAATGAGGTAGTGATTCTTTGACCCTGCTTTTGGGGTGGTGAGGTGGTGGTTTTGTGGTTTCACTTTTGGGGTGGTGAGGTGGTGGTTGTTTGACCATGATTTTGGGGAAATGAGGTGGTGTTTTTTTGGTCATCCTTTTAGGGTAGTGAGGTGGTGGTTGTTTGACCTTTCTTTTGGGGCAGTGAGGTTGGTGGTCTGTTTGGCCATGCTTGTGGGGAGGTGGGATGATGGTGTGATGTGGATGATGAGATGATTGTGATGTGTGTTTTCATTATACTCGATTCTTGGGTAGTGATAAAAAAATTTGTTAAATAATTATTGAAATGGATGAGGTTTGGTTTGGTTAGGTTAATGGGATGAATATGATCAATGGACAAATAAATGACGGGATGTGTGGTTAAACGTGGTTGTTGGTAAATAATGAAAAGAATGTTTTGGATAATGGAATTAGTTGGTGGTGTGAGATTTGTATTATTATTTTTGTAGAGTTATTCATTTAGAGGTTGAATAGAAATTGGGGATGTTGTGAGTTGGTTAGTGTTTGGTTGTGAACCCAAAGGTTGGGCTAGTCTATGTTTATATCTATATACTTGTACATTCCTTATGATTTTTATACACACCCCACCCACATTGAACACTCCATGACAACACCCATATATTAACATGGGAGGTGTTTTTCCCAATATCCCGGTGTTGAGGATGGATGGATGGATACCTGCTATTTCTTTCTCTCTCTTACAGGAACGTAGATAAGACAAATTGTGATGGTCGAAGATTTTTTAGTGCACTAGGTGATGGCCCATGTGTTTTTGGGTGAGTTGTGATATGATTGTGCTATAAGGCAGTGTCCCAAGTGTTTTCGTGTGATATGTGATATGTACATGTTATAGGGAGGCTTATGGTAGGGGTATTTAACGGTAGGAAGAGGGAATGAGGTTGGTTTCCTTCATGTTCACAATACCCTACTACTCTAGTTATAGTTGTGATGTGATGGCCCTGAAGGTATTGGAATCACAGTGGAAGATGGTGGGCCAAAGATTTTAAAATTTATCATCGTCAAGATGATGAGACTTGTCATCTCCTATGATATGAGCCCCGATACGGTCCAAGGATATTGTGTAAATTAAATAGATCATAAAAACATAAAACGAAACATACCATTTCAATCTAAAGTAGTGCTCGACATCAATTTTTTTCTGTGATCATTGCTTGAAGGATCCAAATCAGGATCCCTCTAAATCATCCAAACACACTTCAAAAATCCACTAGAGTGTTGATCATCAAATCTTGGGTGCTAGTGAAGAGATCTGAAAACACCTTTAACACCCTGACGATCACCGCATCGACGTATCTACAATGCATGGAGATGAACCCAATCTGATAACCTAGATTGAGATCCTATCTCTCCAGAAAGAAATATAGAAAAGAGAGGCTCTATAAATATTTTAGTGAATATTTTTTGTGCAAGATACCATCTCCTCTATTTATAGTGGATGTTGAAAATACCTGGCAGGGTTCCCCGACCCCCATTTAATTAACGTCCACTATATAAATAATCATGATGAACTAAACTATGTCAGAAATATTATTTATTATTTTAGCACATACTTGTTATATATAAAATATAATACATGATAAAACCAAGTCATTTAACTTGAATCTTCATTCCTGCTTAATATTAAATGAACCTCGAATATTAAAATAACATTCATTCGATTAATATTATTTCTTGTATTTAGCCAACTTTTAAATAATTTTAGTCAATAAATTCAACCTAATTATTCTTGTCTTGAATAATAATGAATTTATTTATTTTTCACTGATTGATGACTTGGAAAACACTCGGACCCCATATTGGGGTCCACTATGTCCAATTTACTTACTCAACTAAATAGGGAGTATTCTTGAATATTCTATTATGAGTGACCCTCTAGGACCTTATCTCGATAGTAGTGAATAATATTCAAATACCAAGAGGGAGTATAGAAACCCATCAAGGAACCTAAAGAGATAAGGATATTCATAATAACGACAACCAACCTATGAACACGTACGATGTACTATAATATCTTTGTCTTTAAATATATCATAAAGAAGGACACACACTTGTGTCATCATCCTTTTCTTTCTTTATTATTTTTTGATCTAACTAGATGGATTTACCTTTCGACTACTTTGGCCAAAGACTTATGATGGTCATACCATCCTGATCAACCAGGCCTGAGATATATTACTTTATTAACTTGTAAGAGAAAAATCCTTTCTTAACTATTCAACCAATTTCATACCACCAATGACACACCCAAAACAAACTACCTCACCACGATTCCATTATCATGGTTTTTGCCTTGCATCAAAGTATATGATTAAATGGAACATAGATAGGAACAACCAAGTGAGAACAACCAATGACACATGTCCATAGATAGGAACAACCAATGACACCCAAAACATATGGTGTTCCTATTGACGGTCCAATCTGCACAATCTCACCACTAGAGATCACCAAGTGAGAACTTCATGAGAATAAGTCTCAATGTTATGATCCCCCAGCACTTGATAGTAAAATATATACTATGTCCAGTCAGTAATATGTATCTAGATCATATGACATTTTTTAGAATAATGTCACAGTATATCGAAGTTCTCATTATAGCCTAGGATCTTCTATAACCTTTTAATATGACAATTACTCTACGGAAATTACCATTTCAGTAGTGGATGCAGAAATTATACACTATAATGGTAAGAAAAAATCATATATATCTAACTGTATACATGATATGGTAATAAAAAGTATAGTTCAAGATGGGTTTAGGGAACCCATTATTACAATTATCCCACTTGAAATTGAGCCAACTTACTAATAAACCTTGTTAGATCTCACATGATAAAGATCATGTTTCTACTAAGTAACAAATTTAGCTTTTGAGACTGCTAGGTTTCTGCCATAGGGCTATTCTACCTTATGCGACCTCATCTCATTGAGTAAATATTTCCAAGAGATGGTATCCTTGAGTATATCCATTTTATCCATTTTCAAAGATTGAAATCTTAGCTCGTACCTGTAATAGAAGTATCATTATGATAAAACTTTACTTGGTAGGTGCAATTCCAAGATCTGGAATAAATATTTTCATTTAATAACTATTTATTAGCTGCCTCGGAATCTACAACATATTTGGTTTTTTAGGTATGAGTACCACTAAATTTTATGATCATGTCTCTCTAAACACCTTATCCTAACTAAGATAATAGATCAAATTGATCCAAATGCATAATAGTTTGTTTCCCATAAAAACTTGTTGTAAGAACCCAGGTTTTTAGAACGGGTCGAAATCCCGACCTCGTTTGAATTTTTTCTAGTTTTTGAGAAGTCTGGAAAGTCTGGGCAGTTTCTGGAAATTTTCAGAATACACACCATGTACTTTAAGTACACGCAGTTTATGTGTTAACTGAGAGACCAGCCATGTGCTCACCGAGTACATGCCATGTGATGACCGTGTAGAAGTTTCTTACTACACGGTGTATAGTTATAGACACGCCGTGTATCCTTAACCATGCAAGGCCAAGTGAATGTCGTGTGGTGCCAGGTTTAAATTTCCATCGACACGGCGTGTATTCTTCCTTGACACGCCGTGTAACCTTGTTCCGTGTAGATGCCAAGTCCCTGGACGTGTGTTGACCGTGTACACGGTCCAATCCGTGTGCTGGACTCCACCTAAGTCGGAGTACGGAAACACATCTACACAGTGTGTACTTTGGAAATACACGCCATGTAATTTTATTTTTATTTGATCGTATGAGACGTCGTCGCGTCTTATTTTGGGAAAACACTTCTTCTTCCCCGTTGGATGGACGGTTTGTCTGAGAACCTCCGAAAAACTCAAACCCTCCTAGATTCTTCATACGTTGTCTGTTCTTCAATCCGTTGGTGGCTGCGGGACCGCATCATAAAGGATAACCCCGCACAACCTTCTTCGTCCTTGATCCCTCACCTGTTCCTCCGCAGATTCCATCCGAACGAAGTTTCTTGATTTTAAAGAAATGCAGATCTACCGAGATTCAGACCAATTCAGAGGCTGATATCAAAGGAGTGTCATCGTACGAGTATGAGGTGGGTGGTTCATACCTTCTTTCGTGTTTTCCTAGACTTTTGGGGGTTGCGACCTTCGGGCACAACGTGGGGTATTGAGTGACACCCTTGTTTAATTATCTTTAATAGTTTATCTGTATTGTGGGATGCCTCTGGGTATTCCCCGACCCTTCTTGTTCTTGAGCGAGGCCGGGTTAGAGGTCATAGCTCGTTTGGGGCAATTCGGCCAGGGGTGCTGAAATGTGTATGAATTGGACCATTATTTAAACTGCAATGTTTAGACTTCTTATTGAATATTTGAGTTAAACTGCTGAGTTTAATTGTTAAATTAAGAATGAGTTAGGTGCTGGTATGAGACAGCACAAGTTAGTGCAATTTAATTGTTTAGCAATTTCATGTTTCATGTGATTCTCTGAGTATAGTTATGCAATGTGTGATTTTGCCTATGTTGAACTGGTTGTTGTGTTGGGCAAGGCCCAGATTTATTGTTGAGTGATGGGGATCATAGGTTGGGGATTTTTCTTGGTTTACTTTTGCGTGGTTTCTACCACAGGATTGGGCTTCATGGACGTCGATTGAGGCAATTGGACTGTCGGGTTGGGCTTTGGCCCAAGTTACTTGGACGGCGAGGCCATAAGACTTGAGCGACAGGTTTTCAGGGGAATGATGTTTCAGAAGAGTTGTGGCTTGGGAACTTGTTGAGGTGATTACCTCTCACCGGGTACTTTTGAGTAGTGTGCACACAGATAGACTCCGAGATGAGGTGGTACAAACACTCACTCGGTAGAGGCCCCCGGTAGATGTGGCTTGGTATATTTCATTTGGGGGTGCTTGCGATAAGAAGCCACATGGAAGGTGTGGAGCCTTCGGGAGACAGCTTTGAGGAGGTCGGGTTGGGGGCAGAGGCTCGCCGTGATTTGAGGGCAGACATCGCTGTCCCTCCAGTTATCTTTTGAGGACATATATCGCTGTTCCTCCAGATGTTGTGCCATGGGAAGGTTGAGATTCCGAGTTGGGTTACGATTTTTGGGCGTTCCTTCAGGACGTCGGTATTTGGGACACATGGTGTCAGGTGGCATGTGGTGCCGGGTTACATCCAGAAATTCCGGCGCTGGATGAAGTAGGTGACACTTCCTGGTGGCTGTTGAGCACTAGTGAAGTTTGTGTTTAATTTTGGGCATTGTACTGTTTACTGTTTTCTTATATAAGCATGTATTCCTAAACACTTATATTAGGTACGCATCCTGGGGTGGTATCCTACTAAGACTTGTCTCACACCCTACACGGGACCTTCGGGATGCGTGTAGACTTTATGAAATTGCATGCAGGTAGAGGGTTAGTCTCAGGATCTGGACCATAGTGTTGTTGCATGGAGATGGCATGGACCTTGAGGTCGTGCCTTTTTGGAGTTACCTTGTTTAGTTTTCCTTTTTTTTATCAGCATGCTTACTTTGTTATGTAGCGACTGTTGGTTAGCCATTTGTGCCATTATATATTGATCAGTATGACTTGACTTCAATGCATGCCTTGGTTGTTTACAGTAGTAGTTGTTGTTGATTGCTGGCATGTTGTTCTGTTTACTTTCTGTTGTTGTTGTTCTCTATATTTATTCCGCTGGTTTATTAATATTTGATATGCTTCCGCTATGCGGGTCTGGTTCGAGTCTGCTGAGTCATTTACTTCCGCTGCACTTTTTAATATTATACTCGGACTAGTACCATTTTTATTCCTCCGAGAGGGTATATCCTCCGCACTATACCTATTCAGAACCTCGCTACTAGTCGGTAGACTTTGGCGTTTAGGGGAGGTGCACCTAAGGTAGTGACACCTGACCCGTTTGGCACTATTCAGGTGGATGCTCGGGTCTAGGTCATTACAAAGTGGTATCAGAGGGGTTCTTGACCAGGATTTAGTAGCATTGCTTTGCTTTGCTGGCTACTAATGAGTTTGAGACTTCTCTTTTATTTTATGCTGGTCTTACTATTTGGGATATGGTAGACTAGAGATAGGTGGTTGTTGGAACTGATTTTTGAACTCGTTCTTGGGTGCCTACATCCCCATATACGAGGGACAGATTGAGTTGCCGTGGGTGGGAATTGCTATTTGTTCTTGCTCAGATTATGGTTTATGGGATTTCCACCTCGGTGGCTCACTTGTTGTGTGATGTTATTGATTTTGATATGTAAACCTTGGCCAATATGGCAAGGGTTTCTTGCTTGGCTTTTGATAGGCACATGTTAGGGTATTTCAATTTCATAACTGCACGTATGCTTTGTGAAGTGATAATACCATGTGAATAAAAATCAATTTCCATGCTAGGTATGCTATGAAATGTGAATAGGTGAAACTCTTGATATAATTTCTTGTTTATTTCAATGTGTATTCCATGCTTTGTATTTTGTAGAATTTCATGTGCAAGATATTTGGGTCTGGCTCTTATGAGAGCAAGCAAGTACTATGGGTGAGGCAGTGTAACTGTCAGGATTGGGCAACTCGGTCGTCAGGTTTGAGGCAATGTTGGTTATCAGGACGGTCATGGCCTGAGGTACTATTGATACTTGGCTCTGTTGAGGGTGGGTAAAGAAGCCATGAGGCTAGGATGCCATGGGGTATGAGTTGCGGTGAGGGGGAGTAAGGGTAGTTGTTATGCACTGCCTTTTACTACTTTCCTTATATGCATATAATATATTTTTATATATATATATGGGCTGTCTGACCATTTATGGTACTCAGTGGGTTACTCCTTCACGACTCTATGGAGCGTCAGGCAGGTGATGATGCAGTGCCGCAGAATCCGGTTCAGAATCCGGTGCAGGCAGAGCATGAGACGCATGTACATGCTTAGGGACAGAAATAGGTTTAGGATCCAGTATAGGTAGGGTAGCAACCGGGTTTGGCAGCATTCAGACCATGGCCTGACGAGCAGCTCTGAGCTAGCCTGGTAAGTGTCTTGCAGGGGATTGACAGAGGCGTGCAGGGTGCCAAGCCTTCTATGGAATATCTGACGTGGGAGTTCTAGTCGCAACACCCGCCGCTTTTTCAGGGTGAGGGTGGTCCGCAGGAGGAAGAGAACTGGATAGAGAGTATGCAGATGATCTTCGAGCAGCTCGAGATGCCTCCAGGGCGGAGGGTCAAGTTGGCGACGTACATGCTGAGAGGACTGGTGAAGCGTTGGTGGGATGTGCAGGTTCAGGCTCGTATGCATGAGGGACTGGCATGGAAGGACTTTGAGGATAGGTTCTTCAAGCAATTTTATCTGGAGATGCTGAGGGCAGAGAGAGCTTGGGAGTTATTGAGTCTTCAGCAGGGAGATATGTCCGTCATGGACTACGCAACTACCTTCACGGAGTTGTCCCGTTTTGCACCTGGTATGGTGAAAGATGACGCGGCTAGGGAGAGGCGCTTCGAGGATGAATTACGACACGCCATTAAGGTTCAAGTAAACATCTTCAGGCTGAGTTCATTCTCTGAGGCGGTGAATCAGGTGCTCATAGACAAGGGAAATGAGAGAGAGAAATCTCATTTTGGCAAGGTGACAGATTCAGGTGATGGTCCGGATAGCAGAAAACGAGGTAGAGATGAGTTCTAGCAGGGCGGGCAGGCCAAGGACTCAGCTAGACCACCCCGCGGAAGTTCATTGGTGGTTTGATTTCAGTGTGGGCAGCCTGGACATGTTTAGGCTCAGTGCGATAGGACCCCGAAGGAGTTCCGGGCGTGTGGACAGGTCGGGCATCTGGAGAGGTTTTGCAGGAAGCCTTCTCAGACAGTCGGTAGGAAGGGACCAGGACAGACTGTGGTGTCAGGTGCTGGTTGAGGTTCGGTACCAGGAGAGGGTAGTCGAGGTTTAGCTGGACGCGAAGGACGTGACAGGGATAGCGGGATCTAGCTGAGGGGCCACTGGCTGATGATTGGAGTAACACCTCAGGGAGGTCAGGCATCAGGCAATCGGGCTTCAGGCCAGGTGCACACTGTGGAGCTGCCAGGGATTGAGCAGGCTAGAGAGCCGACGACGGTGGTAGGTACACCGCGGGTGTGGCCATGAGTTTCTTTTCTTTATTTTGGCATGGCCTCTTGAGGCATGTCTGGTTGAGTGCACGAGTTGCATAAGTTAATTGTGGACTGACTAGAGACGAGTTAGTGGGATTGGCATCATATCAGATGTGTTATATATTTCATTATATATTTGAGATGCATAGCATCAGGAGCATCAAGGATATAGGTTACGTGAGGTTCCGTGGGCATCGTGGATGCGGGTTACATGAGGTGCAAGGCACCAGGTTTTGATTAGAGCATCTATGAGATGCAGGACCTCTTGGAGGCGGACACTGAAGCGGTGAGGGTTACGTTGGGTGTCGGAAGCGACACGTGAGCACCGAGGAGGTTCAGGGGTGAAGATGCATCACGGGAGGACCATGGGTCCGGGAAATAGGTCGTTGGACCATGTTTGTTTATTTTTTTTTGCTTTGAGCCTTGTTGGTTGAGACCGAGGAGGCAATTACTAAGGTGGGGAGACCTTTAGGAATTTAGCCAGAACCGTGAGACTGGGGTAGTCCGGGTTGGTTAACCGGGATGAGCGTGTTCGGTGCCATCTCTTGGTTTCTTTCGGTAGCTCGGGGATGACCTACGTTAAGGTGGGGAGTTTGTAAGAACCCGAGTTTTTAGAACATGTCAAAATCCTGACCTCGTTTAAATTTTTGATGGTTTTTGAGAAGTCTGGAAAGTCTAGGTAGTTTCTGGAAATTTCCAGAATACACACCAAGTACTTTAAGTACACACCGTGTATGTGTTAACCGAGAGACCGACCGTGTGCTCACCAAGTACATGCCGTGTGATTACCGTGTAGAAGTTTCTTACTACACGACGTGTAGTTATAAACACGCCATGTATCCTTAACCGTGCAAGGCCAAGTGCATGTCGTGTGGTTCCAGGTGTAAATTTCCATCTACATGGCTTGTAGTCTTCCTTGACACACCGTGTAACCTTGTTCCGTGTAGAGGCCAAGTCCCTAGCCGTGTGTTGACCGTGTACACAGTCCAAGCCGTGTGCTGGACTCCGCCTAAGTCGGAGTACGAAAACACATCTACATGACGTGTAATTTGGAAATACACGCCATGTACTTTTATTTTTATTTGATCATCCGAGACGCCATCACGTCTTATTTCGGGAAAACACTTCTTCTTCCCTATTGGACAGATGGTTTGTCCGAGAACCTCCTAAAAACTCAAACCCTCCTAGATTCTTCATACGTTGTCCGTTCTTTGATCCGTTGGTGGCTGTGAGACCGCATCAGAAAGGCTAACCCCGCACACCCTTCTTCATCCTTGATCCCTCACCTGTTCCTCTGCAAATTCCATCCAAATGGAGTTTCCTGATTTGACAGAAACACATATCTAATGCGATTCAGACCAATTCAGAGGCTGATATCAAAGGAGTGTCATTGTACGAGTACGAGGTGGGTGGTGTATACCTTATTTCATGTTTTCATAGACTTTTGGGGGTTGAGACCTTCGGGAGAAACGTGGGTTATTGAGAGGAACCCTTGTTTAATTATATTTAATAGTTTATCTACACTGTGGGATGCCTCTGGGTATTCCCTGACCCTTCTTGTGCTTGTGTGAGGCCGGGTTAGAGGTCATAGCTTGTTTGGGGCAATTCGGCCGGGGGTTCCGAAATGCGTATGAATTAGACCATTATTTAAACTTCCATGTTTAGACTGCTTATTGAATATTTGAGTTAAACTGCTGAGTTTAATTGTTAAATTAAGAATGAGTTAGGTTCTTGTATGAGACAACACAAGTTAGTGCAATTTAGTTGTTTAGAAATTTCTTGTTTCAAGTGATGCTCTGAGTATAGTTATGCAATATGTGATTTTGCCTATGTTGAACTGCTTGTTGTGTTGGGAAAGGTCGAGATGTATTGTTGAGTGATGGGGATCACAGGTTGGGGCTTTTTCTCGGTTTACTTTGGGTGGTTTCTACCACGGGATTGGGCGTCATGGACGTCAGTTGAGGCAGTTGGACTGTCGGGTTGGGATTTGGCCTGGGTTACATGGACGGCGAGGCCATCAGACTTGAGCGACAGGTTTGCAGGGGCACGAGGTATCAGAAGAGTTGTGTTTTGGGGAATTTTTGAGGTGATTACCGCTCATCGGGTATTTTTGAGTAGTGTCCACATAGATAGACTTCAAGATGAGGTGGTACGGCCACTCGCTAGGTAGAGTCCCCCAGTAGATGCGGTTAGGTATATTTGTTTTGGGGGTTCTTGCCATAGGAAGCCATGTGGAAGGTGAGAGGCCTTCAAGAGACAGCTTTGAGGTGGTCGGGTTGGGAGTAGAGGCTCACCCTGATTTGAGGTCAGACATCACTGTCCCTCCGATTATCTTTTGAGGACAGGTATTGCTGTTCCTCTGGATGTTGTGCCATGGGAAGGTTGAGCTTTCGAGCTAGGTTACGATTATTGGGCATGCCTTCGGGACGTCATTATTTGGGATACATGGTGTCAGGTGGCACGTGGTGCCGGGTTACATCCATAAATTCTAGTGCTGGCCGAAGGAGGTGACACTTCCTGGTGGCTACTAAGCACCAGTGAAGTTTGTGTTTACTTTTGGGCGTTGTACTGTTTACTGTTTTCTTATATAAGAATGTCTGTCTAAACACTTATATTAGGTACGCACCCTTGGGTGGTATCCTACTGAGACTTGTCTCACACCATACACGAGCCCTTCAGGATGCGTGTAGACTTTATGAAATTGCGTGCAGGTAGAGGGTCAGTCTCAGGAGTTGGACCATTGTACTACTGCATGGAGATGGTATGGACCTTGAGGTCGTGCCTTGCTGGAGTTACCTTGTTTATTTTCCCCTTTTTTTATCATTATGCTTACTTTGTTATGTAGCGACTGTTGGTTATCCATTGGCACCATTATATATTGATCTGTATAACTTGAATTCGATGCATGCCTTGGTTGTTTACAGTAGTAGTTGTTGTTGATTGCTGGCATGTTGTTTTTTTTACTTTCTGTTGCTGTTGTTCTCTATATTGCTTCTGCTAGTTTATTGATATTTGATATGCTTTTGCTATGCGGGTCTGGTTCGAGTCTGCTGAGTCATTTACTTCCGCCACACTTTTTAGTATTATACTCGGACTAGTACCATTTTTATTCCTCTGAGAGGGTATAGCCTCCCCACTATACCTATTCAGACCCTCGCTGCTAGTCGGCAGCCTTTGGAGTTTAGGGGAGGTGTGCCTAAGGTAGTGACACCCGACCCGTTTGGCACTGTTCGGGTGGCTACTCGGGTCCGAGTCATTACACTAGTAACCCTTCATCTCCACATCCTAGCTAAATATCTTTTGTTCTTTCCCAAGTAAAATAAGATAGTTATGATTGATTCCCTTGTAGTTCTCCTGAAAATAAATGATATTTTCCTACCATAAAGTATACGTTGGAAATATTATATCTTATAAATATCATAGAATATGTGATTGATCCATCGCTGAAGTGTATGGTGCTCAATTTACCACTTAATATTATCCTATACATTTTCATGTCTAATTAGAGAGATTTAGGCCATGTGAAACTGGAAACAATTCATCTCTTGAATTGTTCCAACTTTTATCTTTAAATACCATGTCACTATATGTACAACTGACTAGGTCCAAGAAACTATTATATATACTTCAGTAGATCCTATTCCCTAGAAGTTAGGTTTCTAATTTAATTCAATCTCTAGAGAATTACTTTCATTTTGGTCTTAACTAACTATAAGACCAATATCTTATTTCCATAAGTTTTCAAACATATTTTACTTGGATGAAAATGGAACTCCCACTAAATTCTGATAGAAACAAGGAAAAGATTCATTCCAAATGAAAATTCTATGATCCTTTCTCCTAATTCAATATTAAATTGGATTTTATTAACTTGAAATCTTTAGTATAATTCTATGACGTGACCATCCCTTTTTGGTTGCGTCGTATGGACACCTTCCACAAATGGTGGTCATGAAATCCAATTCTCAATAAAATGATCATATATATCATCTATGACAAGTAAAATTCTCATTGATTTATTCATAATGAATTTTTATAACCAACAAATCCTTATTGGTACCACGCTTTTACCACCCATGTATCTTCTCTCTACTATAATATTTAAAATAGTAATCCCATTTTCCTTTTGATACATGGAATCCATTATTAAATTTTAATTGACCTTGTCAATTTTATCTATTTCCTATACTTGTCACCTGTAGGAATTATTATTATCAATAAATAATTTATCACCAACTGTGGTGAATATAAAACCATCACTTTAGTTTTATCCTTCCTACGTAATATGTGTCTTTGGAACATTCATGTTCCACATGAACTTGTGGAACTAGTTCCTATGCCAACTAAATGTGCTTTTCAAGCATTGAATAAACCCAAGTCAATATGGCTCCCAATATCTCTAATAGATATGTGCACCCTTTTATAGAAATTCATTCTATCACTTGATTACCACATTTCAATCTTAGGGATTTATGTAATATCCTAATCAATTGTTAGGATAATTACTTAGATGAACAATGTGTTTAGATTGATTCAAGTTTTTTTATATCCTAACAAAATATTTGCATCTAAAAGTATGTAATATTACATAATGGATTTTCATCATACTATGACTCATATGATATCCATTTTTTATTATAGTTTTCATATTGTTATAGTATTTCTCTATTATTTTTAAATCATATCTTGAAATATAATGGAAGCTTATATAAGTTACAACATTGATACTCCTTGCGTCATGACTATGATGTATAAAATATGCATTTAAGAATTTCTATACACTAAATTTTTTTGATCAATGTTAATATTTAAGACTTATCATCGATCCTCCTTATTAACATCAATGTCGTTATGTAGATAAGGTAATGTGCATTTCAAAATTACTCCATGCTACATTATATTGATTGATGGATGCTTGATCAAGATATGCTTTGGCATGTTGAACCAAAGAATATTATATCTTATGGACATGAAAAATATATACTTCACTTTCACATTACTTAATTACTTAAATTAATCTTATAAAGTATATTTACCACTATCTTACACTTGGAATATTTCATGCTCACTAGCAGAACTAATTCGTAAATCTTTGTAGCATACCTTAATTTCTAAATGTGTCATTATCCAAATTAAATATGTCAACAATACCAAAGTTTTTTTATCTCTATTGATTCTAAATAATAAACTAGGTATATACAAAACATACACTTTTAGTTTTACTTGAAAAATAATTAGCTTTCCAAAACCAGTTAAATTAGTCTTACATTTTATATTGATAATGTATTCCCAATGATTCAAGTATCACTGAACTATTATTTGAGTATGAAAAACCCTAAAAAACATTCATTCCTAGAATTATAATAACATCTCCTTGTGTCCAAATGAAACATGAGATAATTTTTTTGGTTATACTCAAGATAATTTCCACTAGAATCATTTACTTGGAAATAAGAAGTTATGTTTTTCTCACTAACGATTTAGGAATCACCCATTCTCAACCGTTTGGAGAATACACCTTACTTCATGTAATTTTTCTATTTCTTACTTGGTTACTATATTTTCAATACACATATGTAAGAAACATATTGTATTTAATTCCCAATTATGTCATAAACAATACTTATAATTGATGAATATTCACTAAAGAAGAAGTGCATACTTATTTAATTCAGTTCATTGATTTTATATTCCATAAAATTTATTTCAATTTATGCAATGAAAATAAACTCCTATTTAATATACAACATTTTAATTGAAAGACATTGTGAATGTGCTTTTGGAGTCAATATTTCCATTGGCCTTATCACCTTTACTTTCAACTTGTTCACTATAAGATCTAACAATTTAGCTTTCTTTAATTTTTATATTGCTTGGAAAACAATACCCAAAGGTAATGAAGTGTTTACTCCATCTCATTCATTTTTTAACCTAAAACGAGAATGAGTAAATGGGTGAACATTATATAATAAAGGGATCCATTGAAATATCATGATCCATCTTTCATATTTACACACAAGCTAGTGTAATTTATCACCCTAATATCTAGATTAAATTTCTACTCATAAACTTCTTGAAGATGATACTAAATTTTATATCATCCATGTAATGATGTAGTGACCATAACTGAAATAAAAAATTGATGATATCATAATGAAATAACTATTATATGCTTTATGCATGAGTCTTCTGTAAGCATGTTTTACACCCTCACTTCCTAAGGTGAATTAATAAGTATAGGGATACCAACAGCTAGAATTTCCAATATCATAGTAGTATGAGCAAGCACTTATACAACAATTAGAAATTAGAGATAGTGTAGACATTTACTTTGTCCAATATTTATCATAGTTTATCTTATGGTATTATTTCCCATTTTTTACAAAAATAAATACTATAAGATCAATAATTTTATATTGATTACCTATTTAGACATTATTGATTTAATCATTAAATTTATCCCACTATTTTATTGAATTCTAGGAACACTTTATACTAGAATCAGAATACTCTGTTTCTTGAGTATTCTACTAGAAAGGCTCCTTTAAACATCCGTTATAGTTTACAAGCTATGGCTACACCGCTACTAAGATAATTCAAGGTTGAATTTTGACTGACCGACCACATTAACTCATGGCTCCTTGATCTTTTGAGTGAAGTCCCAACTTCTAAAATAATAAACTTGAGTTTCTAAATTCTTGAATCTAAATTGATAAAAAGTTAGTTATGGATAATCCTTACTACTATTTTAGTTAATTCAACTCATTGTTCTCATAAGAACTCCCCAGTAGTATGAGGCACCCTCAGTTATGGCTAGCTGAGCACTATGTACACCCAGTTGTGTTCAAATTCAAATGATGGAAGGAGTTTTCAAATTAATATTTCTTTAATGATTTTTTTATTTTTATCTCAATAAATGTAATCCATTTATATTAATATTTTTCATAATATGTTTTTTTGATCAAAGTTTAACATTAATAGAAAATCATTCATCACTTCAATATGCATTTTATTATTTATTATCTTATATATTTTTCTGCTGTTATAAAATGTATAAAATAATTAATAAATTCATAAAGAAAATACACTACCCAATTGGTCTTGAGAATATAATGTTGGTTGATCCATTTAAATTCAATGGACCAACCACAACCTAGGGGAATCATACCTGAGTCGTTGCTTGACATGTGATGCAATTCACTCCCATCCAGTATGTTCGCTTCTTGTCTGGAGCACTACCTCATCTTGGCAGGGTCCATATCTTGTCTAGTGTACCGCTTTGTCTTGGAGGGGTCCACATCATACATCGTATTTATCCAATTTTCAAAAATTCCCATGCATAGGTGAGAGTGACTAGGGGTACAATGTACATCAGATAAATTTGGAAATGTAGACCCGTATACATACTGATTAAAAAAATAAGATGTGTAGAAAATATAAAATATTAATTATTTTTACAAACAATTTATGCAGTTAAATAATTAATTAAAATAATTCAAACATACATATGTCGGGTCAAGGGCATAAGACCATCCAGTATAAATTTAAGTGCGATAAAAATTAAATTGAAAAAATTTAAGTACGAGGGCTATTAAATAAATTAAATGAATTAAAAATTAAAATAATTTATTTAATTAACATATGGCCCCTTTATTAATTTAATTTTAATACCAAAAATTAAATTAAATAATTAATTTTATTTAATATAAAAATTAAATTAATTTTATCCCTGAGAATTAAAATTATTATTTTAAAGAAAAATTAAAATAATAGTTAATTTAATTTAATTCTAAAATTAAATTAATTAATTAAATTAATTTTGATTAATTTAAGTGACTGACTAGGCCCCAAAACCCCGATATGGCCCATTAAAGATCGCACTGAACCCATGCAGACCCATAACAGGTCGGGTAAATCCTATACTGGGTTATTCTGGTCCAAGAAGGTCTTCCCAAACCTGTTTTGGTTCGGGAATACATACCTAAGCTAATTTTGAGGTGAAACCATTCTACAGAACCCATATAGGGGTTACCTTTCTACTGTAAGGTTGACCCGACATTGGATCTGGACATGGTGGAGGGTAGCTCAAGATAGGGAGGTGGTTTGAGTGGTCATAGGCTAGGATTAGCTGGCGGTTAGGGCCTTGGGAGACACCATGTGAGGTGGTCATCTGGGCAGTGGACTAACCCTGTCTGACCGAAGGAGAGGCGGTGCTGTGGTAGCGGCATGATGAATAAATGGTGCAAGAGGAAAGAAAAGCTGTGATCAAGCTCAATGATGGCTGGCTCCAGGTGGTGCTGTGCCAGATCTGAGGAGGCTGGTGAAGGTGGGTATCACTGGTGCCGCTGGACCTTGGTCATCCGGTTCGAGGAGGGAGGAAGTACCATGAGTGGTGGAGTAGAGACGACTAAAGGGGGCGACCTAGGGTCTGATATGTGTGGCACCAAACCAGGAAGGTGGCCCAATCTTCAAGCGGCGAAGGGGATCTCCGAATGCAGGAGGTAGAGCCGCTGAGAGGGCTACCTTGGGGGGGTGCTGGGGTGGTCAAACCACTGTTGATGGAGGGGTCTTCCTCAAGTGGACAATAGGGGAGGGGAAACCTTGATTCAAGGGGGAGAAGACCCAATTTTAGGTCTTCCCATATATTTTTAAAATTAATGTCATAGTATCTCAAGGTTCTCATTATAGTCTGGGATTTGTTATAACCTTTTGATCTGATAGTTAATCTATGGAAATTTCCATTTCAATAGTGGATATAGAAAATTATACAGTATAATAATAAGAATACATCCTGTATATCTAATTATATACACGATATGGTAATCAAAAGTGTTGTTCAATATGGGTCTAGGTCACCCACTATTACAGTAGGCATAAGTGTTTTTGGGTGTGATGTTATGCGACCGTATTGTGGGGAGGTGGGTCAGATGTTTTTGGGTGTGATGATATGTGACCATGCTACGGGGAAATGTTATATTTTATTCAGAAGAGATGGGAGCTCCAGGACATACGTCATTAAATTGTGAGAGTGGAAAATCAGTGGGAAAGTGGTTCGGGGTACCCTTCATCGATATGATTCTTATTATGTTACTATACATGGCTTGCGTTATTTGGTGAGAATTACTTGGTGAGGTTGGGGTGGATAGTTGAAATTTTTAGGTGTTGTTGGTTCTATTGTTTTCTCATGGGAGCATTTGTATACTTCTTTCAAATGTGCATGAAATACTTTAGTTTTGATACTGAGTATACTTGTATGCTCACTCTACATGTATAAACTAATTTCTAGGTTTCTAGGAGGATTTCAGGGACTATGCTAAACATTACTAGCTTGGATCTTTGGATAGTTTTCATGCTGTTTCTTTATCTTTACTTTTGGTAATTTTACTTTATATATTTTAATCTATATATATAGTCACCCTACTTTTCATTACATAACTATTATATCATTTCTAAGATAAAAAACATAATAGAGATACAAATCCAGGATCAAAAGGTTTAGAGTCTTAGGAAATTTAGGAACATACATAACTTGAACATAATAAAACATAAACATTTATTTTAATTCTTTATCTCCATCCTTAAAAGTTTACATTCTTCTTAGTACATGTAATCACCTGAGGATATACATAAAAGAATGGGGTGAGATAAAATCCCAATAAGAGGATGAATAAGGGACATGAATCAATATAATATGGGTGATAATAGTAATCATCATCATCATTTTATAAGAATATAATAATCATTAATATCACGTGGGAAACATGTGATAAAGGCATGGAATTTGGCAATACATAAAAATGAAACATCATTTCATAATGTTCAAATAGGACACATAGTTGTGAACAAAGCTAATAATTTTTTCATGCATAAAATATGTACATAATCATAAAATCATCATTGTGAAAAAATATATCATCATGTTCACACATATTACACATTATCTTATGAGTTACATCACATTACCCAATGTATTAGAGGACTATATAATTTCAGGCCCACCCATCATATCATAATATTTACATAATCATGAATGTCACATAGAAATAACCCATGGAAAGGAATGGGTTTTAAAAGGATTTCATAAAGAATAAATTCATGAATAAACATTGGGGTTAAAAAATGAAAAGGGGATATTTTACTTTGGAATAAAATATTATTTTTCTTTAGATAAGAAGCAACACATGAGGAGTTAAAGATTTTTTTGGGAAAGAAAAGTATTTTTGGAAAATCATTGTATTTGGATTCAAAATCAAGGTGGAAACATGTATATCCTTGAATGAAAAGGTAAGGATAATGTATTAATATTTAAGGAACAATAAAGGAATATCCATATTGAAATTTATATGAAAGAGGGAAAACCCAAAGAAAGGGAGTTGGGTTTGAGAATCTACTTACCATTATTACTAATTTATTTTGTCACTTTTGCGCCTCTTGAATAATAAACATAGATTCATTAAAATATTGATCTATAAGAGAATTATTAAAATTTTTACCACTATTTATCAATTATATTAATTTTTATTATATTTCTTAATTTCATTGGTTATATGGTAGTCACTTTGATATCATAAATTACTTAAAAAATTTACCGTTTTTCCTCGATTTCGCTACTTTTTTCAATGTAATTTATAAATTAGTATCATTAATTCTATACTATTATAATACATATAATTACATACTTATATATTATGTATAGTTTATAATATCCATCCATGATTATGGTTATATGTTTTGACATGGAAATGTATCTATAGGTTGTAACGACCCAATATTTTTTTCAATGGAAATTCCTTTCTTATAAACATGTCACAATCACATGAAATCACAATATAATGAACTATTAAGTTCTATATGACCTTTAAACATAATTTTTTCACTTCTGTGATGTGAATTTTGAAAATCTGACATACACAGTTGCGATCAGTAAGTTATTTGGAGACCGATAAGGAAAACTTATTTTTTGGTGAATAGTAACCTACCCTTATGAATAGTAACATAACCTTATGAATAGTGATATACCCTAATTAATAGCGAACTTATCTATTATATTATATAAATTACATTCAAGTGGAATTATGATATACCTATGCTTTGGAATAATGAAATAAATGTTTTAAAACTGTTGTTTTTAGAATAAATTATGATTTTAATTAAATATTAAATTAATCATATTTAGAAAATTATTTTTGAAAAATGGACTTCATTTTTGGATTCTAAACGTCGAAAAATGTTTAGGGTAAATTTTTGATATTTTTCTGAAATACTCGAATTTTTGATGAATAGTGAAATACGGTAAAATACCGTATATACAAATTATCAGTTAAATAAACAATTTATGACATCACAAGTGATGTAAGCCCACTTGGTTTGAACTCAAAGGAATTTATTACTATTCTTGGTCATGTAATCATCACTATTCCTTATCTTGAGGGAAATTAATAAACTAATGATTCAAAAATTATGAAACCCCCCCTCTCCTCCACTATAAAACCCCCATCACTCCCTCTTGTCTTCACTCCTCAAAGACTTGAATCTCCTCAATGTTCTTCCCAAATAGCCTTCCCTAGTCACTCAACACGTCCATGAAGCTATTTATCTTTCCAAAATAACAAAAATCCTTCCCTTAAGGTGGTTCACAAGGAGGTTATATCAAGAGGTAAAACACCTTTCTTTTTCATTTAGTTTCATTTCAAGTTCCTTTCTTTTGTAATCCTCTTCTCACCTTCTCTATCCAAATGAACATGATAGATCCAATATCATCTATATAATATAATTATATCATGTGAATGGAATAACCATCATCAATATCCTCTCTCTCTCTCTCTTTTATTTTATAAACGAAATCAACGTCCATGGGGTTCCAATTTATAACCTTTGTGGAGAACAAAGTTTCGTTCTTCAAATTCTACTTCATTACTGGTAATAAAACCATTTTGATGGTCTAAAAAGACATTAAAATATGTATTATAACCTAATTAGTATTTAGTAACCAGTATACGTACATATTATTAAATCGTATGCCCAAACTAGTTCCTAATAATCAAAATACTGCTAAATAATCTAAGTGAATGTCATAAATATTTCATCTAATGATTCATCCTAGTTCCATGTAACCAAATGTTATAAATTAAAAATAAAAATTATGTATGTTTATAAATAATATTTAATTTAAATTTTAGATATTTACATCCATTCCACTCCATTACTTAAGAACAAGTGAACCGATTAAGAAAATAAAGAAAACAAACACTTCAGAATGATGAAATTCAATATAATAACTTATCACTAAGGGAATAAATGAACTAAAAAGAATTATTATAAAATAAATAAATTTCTATTATGTTCTTAAATAAGTAATTAATAAGTCTAATTTCATATTCCAGGATCTTAAGTTCAAGAACAGAACACGTTCGGACTTAAGGTAATGGTTATTAACCCAAACTTCCATTTTTCATCCAAGTTACTTTCACTGTCTAATTACCTCAATGAAATTTTTATGTATTATTATTTACTCCTCATAAATTCTATGTGAGTATTATATATGTGTACACTAAACATAATCATTCCCTATTTTATGGATAGTTAAATGTTTTAAAATAAAATTTCAAAACTGTTTTCAAAATACAAGCCCGATTCAAGGGGATTTCTCATCTATTTTAAAGGGAACTCTATAATCTGTTTTTAGAAACCATTATCTTTATAAAATCACTAATTTTATTATGAAAATACTATATTACTTGACTTCTGGTTTTATACAAATACTTTTCCAAAAGAACTCTTCTTTTCAAAGTAAGAGTATTTATCTCAAGATTTACTTGAAGATTTTATAAGAGTATCTTCATCTAGTTCAAAACTCTTGTTGATTCTTATGTATTATTGGGATTAGTATTACATTTTATCATATACCATATTTAATTTAATGGTTTCTAATTATTTTGGCTATTGATGTTCTATCTTAAAACCATTCACCAATTTACTCCCAATAGTTAGTGTTTATGCTTAATGTTCGGGGAAAGTTATTTGCATTTCATATATTAATTCCAATATGAATATATATATTGTTTATGTTTATAAATATTCATATGAGGAATGAATTGGACATAGTAAGTTTTGGGTGGGTCCCACTATATCTCCTCGATGCATCGGTAGGTCTCATGAGACAAACTACGGTCTTCGCATAAGGCCTTGAAAAAATGATTATTTATAGTCTTGGCACGAGGCCTTGACGGTATGGTTATGTTGTCCCAAATTATGCATTCCCTCATTATGAAAATATTATTGATGGTTCATGTGGTTATTCGACTAGTAGAATACCCATGATTATGTTATATTATGAAAATATTTACTCATCTCATATTTTTACCATATTATGTTCAAGTTTATTTTTAAAGGAATGTGTTTTTAGTTATTCATCATGTCTAATGTTTATGTTATATTCCTCTATATTGCTTACCCTTACTGAGAATTTGAGATCACCACTTTATTATGTTTCATTTTCTTAGTACATGAAGAAGTTTATTATGAATTACATGCTGAAATAACCTAGGAGTTATGGATGTTGTCAAAGGAGTATCTATGTTTTATTTCTTTTCAAGTTGTAATATTGATCTTATGTATGTATCTTGTTTCCAATAATACTAAACTACTCGGTCCTTCTGGATACTTATTAATTTGTTTATATTCCAATGTAATCAAATAAGGCACTGGATCCGGGAAACTGGGGTCGGGTCCTTACAATTGGTATCAAAGGAAGTTTAGTATAAAACATGGAAACTAGATTTAGAAAACATAGATTTTGGAAGAGTCCCTAAGATAGTCTTTGAGGATAAAAATATAAGAACATCCTGGTATTTTCCTAAGGAATAGATTATGTGGATCTTTCAAGAAATACATCCCTGTCTGGATATGAGCAGGTAGAGGCGGCTCTGTCACAGATGTACCTAGGAGTGAAAGCTCTGACAAGGAGTTTCGGGCTTAAACCAGGGTATCCTGGTACATGAAAACGACCCTTGATGCAATATTGGTTGTGACACTCCCATGGTATGTGCTTAGGATAATTCAATTTTTATTTAAAATCCATTATGAAGGATTTAAATGTAAATGTTTCCTCAAAGATACCATGTTTATGATTAAGAAATTAGCTATGCGTAGAAATTCAATTTATGCTAATTATTTTTCAACATTGAGATTATAAATTATGATTCATACCCTAATCTTGTGTATGCCATTATTTATAAATGGAGCCTAGTGGAAGGAATGGAAACTGCATGAACGTGCATTTACCCTGTAGGGATTTCCCACTAATTAAAGATAATGATGTTGGCTCTGGTGCTGTGATTGGTGCTGAGAAAATTTTAACTATACTATGACAACTTTCTCAGGTTATGAATAATAACCTTACCCATATGGAGCATCTGAATCCACCACGTAGAGGAGATATATTAGATCACTTTATTCGAAAACAACCCCCATCATTCAATGGGACTAAAAACCCATTTGTAGTAGAGCAGTGGATATGTTCCCTAGAGAAGATATTTCTTACTTTGGGATGAAACAAAAGAGAGAAGGTTTTCATGGAAGTTTATCATCTAACAGGAGATGTGGATCAGTCGTGGTCATTAATCCAAAACACAAAGGAGGAGGAAGAAATAGAAGAGATGAAATGGAGGGATTTTAAGGAAATATTCATAGAAAAATATTTCCCTCATGAACAATGAGAAGATATGGAGAGGCAATTATTGAATCTATGGCAGAAAGAGGATAAAAATGTTTCCAAGTATGAAGCCAACTTTACAAGGCTGAGAAGGTGTATTGCGGACTACATATGTAATTCAAGGAGATAAATTGATCGATTCTTTGATGATTTCAAATAATTCCTCCGAAGGGATATAGTCTCCCATAATTTCTTATGATATGAACCTATAGTTTCATGTGATATCAAGATAGAAAAATAATTATCTAAGTCTTATGAATTTAAGGGAAAGAAAAGATAAGAAGAGGGTTGATGAAAACTATGGGAAAGGAAATAAGGGAATGGGGAAGAAGGGAAGTGTTGTATTTCCATTACGCAATAATTGTGGGAAGAAACACCCTGGCACTTGCCTGAAGGGAATTTGAGTCTATTACAAGTGTGAAGAAAAAGGTCACCTATCTCAGGATTGTAAGGGGAAGAAAGAAGCTACCAATGTTATGTGCTACAATTTTAGGTAGATGGGAAATTATGCACATGAATGTACTAAGCATTAGGGAAATGTTCCCCAAAGATGGCCAAGGGAGCAGGTCCAAGATTATGCAGTCACAAACGTGGAGGTTAAAGTTCCTAATGAAGTGGTGGCAGGTACATTGACCATTTCATCAAACATAGCCAATGATTTATTTGATTTTGGATCACCACATTCATTTATATCTTCCTAATTTGACAAGAAAATTAGACATGTCCAATTTGATTTAATAAAGGAGTTATCAGTCAAAACCCATAGTAGATGTATCATTGCAACAAAGGAATGTCAATTAGTCCCCCTCATGACACATAAACGTGCTTTAGTTCCTGAACTTTTCATCATACAAATGACTTAATTTGATATAATTCTCTGTATGAATTGGATGCCAAATTATGATGTGAAGATCTATTTAAAGAAGAAAGAAGTTACAATTTTTTATAATGGTGTGGAATCCCTTATATTTAGGGTAGAAAAATCACCATATGATTCTCATATAGATCCAACTTCAGTAGCTCTACAGAATTAAATTATCGTGGAGGATGGTAATGAAATAACTATGGGTGATGAGAAGAATGTATAGATAGAGGACTTACCTATTGTGCAATAATATGTTGATGTCTTTTGTATAGGATTTACTTGGACATCCTCCAGAGTGGTAAATTGAGTTTTCCATCGACTTAATTTCTAATTCAAGGTGCATATCAAAGACCCCTTATAGAATGGACACTTTGGAGTTAGTGTAACTAAAGAAATAATTATAGGAATTGAGTGATAAAGGATTTATTTGACCTAGTGTTTCTCCATGGGGACCCCTGTCCTCTTTGTCAAGAAGAAAGATGAATCCATGAGGCTATGCATTGATTATAGGGAAATCAATGCTATTACAATAAAGAATAATTATCCTCTACCATAAATTGATGATTTATTTGATTAAATTCATGGAGACCAATATTTTTCATAGATTGATCTTCGATCTGGATATCATCAGTTGCTTGTGATGAAGGAAGACATTCCAAAAATAACATTCCGAACCAGGTATATGCATTATGAGTTTACAGTAATTCCTTTTGGAATAACTAATGCACCATCTATTTTTATGGATCTGATGAATAGTGTTTTCAAATAATATATTGATGAATTTGTGGTGGTGTTTAGTGATGAAATCCTGGTATACTCTAAAATCCATGAAGATCATGAAAATCACTTTTGCACTATTCTGAAGACTCTGAGAAGAAATGAATTATATGGGATGTTTAGCAAGTGTGGTTTTTGGATCCAATCAGTTTCTTTTCTGGGAAACATTGTCTCTAAGGATGGAATATCTGTATATCCTACAAAGACAAATGCTGTGAAAGAATGGATTACTACAACGAACATAACTGAGGTACGTAGTTTTATTGGTTTAGTAGGTTATTATCAGTGTTTCATTCAGAACATTAACCATTTAGCCAACCCAATGACCAATCTCACACAAAAAGGGGTTAAGTTCATATGGAAAAACGAATGTGAATAATTTTTTGAATAATTGAAGAGTAGGTTAGTGAATTATCCTATCCTAACCCTTCCATCATGGAATGATGGGTTTGTTATATATAGTGATGAATCAAAGAAAGGGCTTGGTGGTGTCCTTATGCAGAATGATCGAGTGATTTCCTATCCATCTAGGCACCTAAGAATTCATGAACAAAACTATCCAACTCATGATATTGAGTTAGTAGTGGTAATATTTTCTCTGAAGTTTTGGAGACATTACCTCTATGGAAAAAAATGTGAGATATATACAGATCCTAAGTGTTTGAAATATATATTCTCACAGAAAGAACTCAACATGAGACAAAGGAGATGGATTGAGGTACTCAAAGATTATGATTCCAAAATACACTACCACCCAAGAAAGAAAAATAAGGTAGTAGATTCTTTGAGTATAAATGACCATGAAATTCTGAACAAGATGAGAGTTGAAAGGGATCTTATGTTCCTGAATATAGTAAAGATGGATATGGGAATTATCAAGGAAGGTAACACATCACTACTTTTTCAAATGGTTTCCAAACCTTCTTTACTAGAAAGGATAAAATATTCTCAGGCTGATGGGGAGTTCAAAAGAAAATTAAAGATATAAATGATAGGAAGCTTAATGACTTCGTATATGAAGGTGGAATTTTGAAATTTGGAACGAGGCTTTGTGTTCCCGCTATTCCTGAGATAAAGAGAGAACTATTTAATTATTATCATAGATCTAATTTCTATATAAACCATGGTGGAATAAACATGTATATAGATCTAAAGAAATATTTTTGGTGGGAAAGCATGAAGAGGGAGATTGCTGATTATGTTTTGAGATGTTTGGTGTGTCAACTGGTGAAGGATAGAAGACAACGTCTTGGAGGAGTCATGCAAACCTTTACTATTACGATGTGGAAATGGATGATATTACGATGGAATTTTTCATGGTGATACCAAGTAATCTAAGAAATAATAATGCGATATGGGTCATTGTTGATCGTCTTACAAAATCAGAAAATTTTCCTGCTGTAAGAGAATATTTACCACTTTAATGTTTAGAAAGACTATATATTAATGAAGTTGTAAGACTTCATGGTGTACCCTTATCAATTATTTCTGATCAGGATCCCCATTTTACATCGTAATTCTAGAAAATTCTTCAGAAGTCCCTAGATACTGATCTTCATTTGAGCACTGCCTACTACCCAAAAAATGATAGACAATCAGAACAGACTATTAAAACTTTGGGAGACATGTTGTGGTCTTGTTCCTTAG
This sequence comes from Viscum album, assembly GCA_963277665.1. Classification (NCBI taxonomy): domain Eukaryota; kingdom Viridiplantae; phylum Streptophyta; class Magnoliopsida; order Santalales; family Viscaceae; genus Viscum; species Viscum album. The sequence continues at coordinate 1,825,403,983 of OY728127.1, forward strand.
ACTTTCAAGGCATGTGGGATCATTATTTACCTCTCATAAAATTTTCCTATAATAATAGCTTCCATTCAAGTATTCATATGGTACCATATGAAGCATTGTATGGAAAGAGATGTCGTACACCAACTTTCTGGGATGATGTTGGTGAAAGAAATCTCGTAGGGCCATAACTTGTTGAAGAAACAACAGAAAAGGTGAAGATTATCCAAACCCATATCAAAATAGCACAAAGTAAGAAAAAGATATATGATGATAACCAAAGGAAGGATTTGGAATTTCAAGAAGGAGATCATGTTTTCTTAAAGGTATCTCTATGGAAGGTTATTATATGATTCAGTAATAAGGGAAAATTAAGTCTGAGGTACATTGTACCTTTTGAAATTCTGAATCAAATCGGAGCCAAAGATTACCATTTGGAAATTCCGCCATGTGTCTCCAAAGTTCACAATGTGTTCCACGTATCAATGTTAAGAAAATACATGCTATACCCAACAAATGTACTCACATATGAAGAAAAATAACATGGGCTTGATCTATCTTGTTGTGAAGAGCCTATCAAGATTCTTGATACCTGAGAAAAATTATTGAGAAATCGAACGAATCTTCTGGTAAAGGTTCTTTGGAGGAACTATAATATGTAATAGGCAACATGGGAGTATGAGTAACTTATGTTTAAGACATTCTCAAATATTTTTAGGTAATAATTTTGTGAATTTCGAGGAAAAAATTTTTGTAAGGAGGGAAGAATATAACGAACCAATATTTTTTTCAATGGAAATTCCTTTCTTATAAACATTTCATAATCACATGAAATCACAATATAATGAACTACTAAGTGCTATGTAACCTTTAAACATAAGTTTGTCACTTCTGTGATGTGAATTTCAAAAATCTAACATACACGGTTGTGATCAGAAAGTTATTTAGAGTCTGATAAGAAAAACTTAATTTTTGGTGAATAGTAACCTACCCTTATGAATAGTAGCATAACCTTATTAATAGTGATATACCCTAATGAATAGTAACCTTACCTATTATAGTATATAAATAATATTCAAGTGGAATTATGATATACCTATGCTTTAGAATAAGTAAATAAATATTTTAAAACTGTTGTTTTTAGAATAAATAATGATTTTAATTAAATATTAAATTAATCATATTTAGAAAATTATTTTTGAAATATGGACTTCAGTTTTGGATTTTAAACGACGAAAAATGGTTAGGGTGAATTTTTGGTATTTTTTTGAAATACTCGAATTTTTGATGAATAGTGAAATACGATAAATTACCATATATACAAATTATCAGTTAAATACACTATTTATGACATCAAAAGTGATGTAATCCCACTTGGTTCTAACTCACATGCATTTATTACTATTCTTGGTCATGTAATAATCACCATTTATTGTCTTGAGGGAAATTAATAAACTAATGATTAAAAAATTATGAAAACCCTCCTCTCCTCCAATATAAAAATCCTCCATCACTCCCTCTTCTATTCACTCCTCTAAGCCTTGAATCTTTTCAAATTTCTGCCCAAATAGTCTTCCCCGATCAATCCCCACGTCTAGGAATCTATTGGTTTTTCCAAAAGACCAGAACCCCTTCCCTTAAGGTGGTTCCCAAGGAGGTTATATCAAGAGGTAAAACACCTTTCTTTTTCATTTAGTTTCATTTCAAGTTCCTTTATTTTATAATCCTATCCTCACCTCCTATGTAAAAATGACCATTATAGATCTAGTATCATATATATACTATAATTATATCATGTTAATGGAAGAAACATCATCAATATCCTATCTCTCTCTCTCTCTCTCTCTCTCTCTTTTATTTTATAAACGAAATCAACGTCCATGAGGTTCCAATTTATAATCTTCATAGATGACGGAGTTTCATTCTTCAAATTATCCTTCATTACTGGACATGAAACCATTTTTATGGTTTAAATAGATTTTAACATATGTATTAAAATCTAATTAAGATTCAGAAACCAATATACAAACATATTATTAAATCGTATGACCAAACTAGTTCCTAATAATCCAAATACCGCTAAATAATCTAAGTGAATGTCATAAATATTTCATCTAACAATTCATCCTATTTCCATGTAACTAAATTATATAAATTAACATTAAAAATTATGTATTTTCATAAATAATTTGTAATTTTAATTCTGGATATTTACATCCATTCCACTCCATTACTTAAGAACAAGTGAACTGATTATGAAAATAAAGAAAACAAACACTTCAGAACAATGAAATTCAATATAATAAATTATCCCTAAGGGAATAAATGAACTAAATAGAATTATGATATACTAAATAAATGTATAATTTGTTCTGAAATAATTTATTAATAAGTATAATTTCATATTCTGTGAGCTTAAGTTCAAGAGTGGAACATGTTCAAACTAAAGGTAAGGGTTATTCACCCGAACATCCATTTTCATTCGGGTTACTTTAATTGTATAATTACCTCAATAAAATTCTTATGTATTATTATTTAATCCTCAAAAATTCCATGTGAGTATTATATATATGTACACCAACCATAATCCTTCCTTATTTTATGGATTGTTACATGTTTTAAACAAAACTTTCAAAATTGTTTCCAAAATACAAACCTGATTCAAGGGAATTTCTCATCTATTTTCAAGGACACTATATAATCTATTTTTAGAAAAAATTATATTTATAAAATCACTAATTTTATTATGAAAATACTATCTTACTTAAATTCTGGTTTTATACAAAGATTTTTCCAAAATAACTCTTCTTTTCAAAGTAAGAGTATTTATCTCGAGATTTACTCAAAGATTTTATAAGAGTATCTTCATCTATTTCAACACTCTTGTTGATTCTTATGTATTATTGGGATTATTATTAAATGTTATCATATAAAATATTTAATTTAATTGTTTATGATTATTTTGGATGTGGATATTATATCTTAAAACCATTCACCAATTTACTCTGAATGGTTAGTGTTTATGATTAATGTTCGGGGAAAGTTATTTTCATTTCATATATTAATTTCAATATGAATGTATATGTTGTTTATGTTTATCCCCGTTCATATGTGGAATGAATTGGACATAGTAAGTGTTGTGTGGGTCCCACTATATCCCCTCTCTTTATTTATAGGTCTCATGAGACAAACTACGGTCTTGGCACAAGGCCTTGACAAAATGATTATTTATGGTCTTAGCATGAGTCCTTGACGATATGGTTATGTTATCCCACATTATGCATTCCCTAATTATGAAAATAGTATTGATGGTTCATGTGGTTATTCTACTAGTAAAATACCCATGATTATGTTATATTATGTAAATATTTACTCAGCTCATATTACTACCATATTATGTTCAATTTTATTTTTAAAGGCATGTGTTTTTAACTATTCACCACGTCTAATGTTTATGTCATCTTCCACTGTATTTCTTACCCTTAATGAGAATTTGAGCTCACCCCTTTATTCTATTTCATTTTCTAAGGACATTAATAAGTTTATTATGAATGACATTCTGAAATATCCTAGGAGTTATGGATGTTGTCTAAGGAGTTTCTATGTTTTATTTCTTTTCAAGTTGTAATATTGAACTTATGTATGTATCTTGTTTCCAATAATACTAAAATAATCAGTCCTTAGAGATACTTATTCCTTTTTTTATATCCCAATGTAATCAAATAAGGCACTAGCTACGGGAAAATGGGGTCGGGTCCTTACATAGGTGGTTAACTGACCTTTGATGAGACATTGTTGGGAGAGTGGGAAAGGTAAATTTAAAATTTTTATATATAGTAAATATGATACTTATAGTATGTTAACATATTTAATATAATATTAAATTACTAAATAATTAATCTAATATTGATTTATTGTGAAAGGGGTGGTGAAAAAATAAATATAATAAGAATAAAAAATAAAAAAGAGAAGAGTTGATCAAAACTTACTTAATCCTTGGTGCAACTTCTCTTATACACCACTAAAACTCCCTTGATGTTTGGAGTTGGTTTGATCTATAATGTACCTAGGTATTATGTGGGTCTTTATATGGATTATTTTGGTAGATTTTAGGTTTTTTAAAGTGTGGAATGATTGGTTTTACAAGAGGAGGGATGAGGTTATTTATACTTGAGGAGAGGGGTATTTTTTTGAATAAAATATTAAATAAAATTATATATCAAAGTTAAAACATGTAATAGAAAATTTATGACAATATAAATAATAAATAAATATAATATAATGGGTTTAATAATTTAATACCCATTTATAATTCAAATTTATTAAAAAGGAAAGTGGAAAAAAGAGAAATGGTTATTTTAATGAATCACTTTTGACTTTCGGTATTGGAAAGTTATTTTTAGGTTTATAAATTAAGTTTATTGTATTTTAATGACTCATTTATGAAATAAAATATATCATGGTAGAAACTCAAGTTCTAGAAATTATTAGGTCATTATTACATCATGAATTATGTAATTTAAGATACACTGGTTATGAAAAAAACTGTAATTTTACTATTCACCCGAAAAATGAAGTATTTCAAAAAATTACTAAAAAATAACCCTCGGAAAATTTCAACATTCTTATTTAAAAAAACATATTCATTTTATCAAAATAAATTTATAAAATAGGTAATTTTAATTTTTAATATAATAATTATGTCTTTTATGAAATACTTTAAAATACAGTCTATTAAAAATGTGCATATATTTTTTTGAGTTTTTTAGTCATGGTATTTATTTTTTAGAATTATAATTTTTAGATTTACCTATATTAATCTTGATAAATATAATTTATTTTAAATTTTATTATTTTGAAGTCAAATTACTATTCCAACGACCATATTACTATTCCCAATGGTCAGGTTACTATTCCCAATTGTTAGATTACTATTGCAGCAGTCAAATTACTATTCCAGTGGTCACATTACCTCCTATAAATACCTCTTCATTTTTTCAATAAATATTTAACTGAATTCCTCTCAAGGTTCTATATTGGCATTTTCTAAGATGTTGATTGATTTACTAATATTTTTTTTCTTTTCTATAGTGTTGGTATTGGGGGAGATGATTCTAGTAGATTGGGGAGATCAATATTTTACCATTTTAGATTTTCTATTTTATATATTTTTGTTGAATTCTAATGTTTGTAATTTTAATAGGTTTTAGTTCTGATTAATGTAACATTATTTGTTAATGAAATAATATTTTCTTGGTTTCTATATGTTTTTTATACTATATAGTATATTACAATACACATTTATTTCAAGAAACATATATCACTTATAAACTCTAGGTTGTTACAGTATCAATTTTATTTATGCATGCATGTGGGATGCTTTCGGTTTCTTTTTATATTATGTTATGGAGTATCTTGTGGATGATTAATCTTATCTCATGATCTCATATTATTTTATAGGCTAATGCCTCTCATTTCATGAGATTTTAATACCCTCAGTGCTAGTCACCAACCCAGGGCCAACTGGAAGTAGGACTTGGGGGTCATTATCTCTCTCCCCTCATTATGGTATATTTGGTGGGAGGGGGTCATGATAGAGTGGTATCAAAGACTGATGGTTGCGAGATAGGATGAAGTTTGGTGTTAGGTATAGTGAGTATTGTATAAGTTTGTATGAAAATAGTGATAGTTTACCTTGGATCATGAAATAGGTAAGGGAGACTATCCCATACATGGAATTTTAGGCCCCCCTATGATCTAGTACATAGACTCTAAGTTTATTGAATGAACAAATGAGGTGGACCTATATACAGGGTATATACCTAGGAGAGGAACATGTATCATGTTTACTTATGTTCTTATTTGAGTTGGGATATTTTAAGAAGGTTAAAATGAATAAAGTGAATTAAAATGTATCTAAATAAAATTCCATAATACCAGGATTATGATGTTCTCTTTATTTTTAGGGATGGTTCATGTTATTCATCTGTATGTGGATTAGGAAGTTGAGGTTCAATAGGATGATCTAGTTGATCATCTTAGGGTTGATCTTGTAGAGGAGGATGAGGCTTGGCAGATGCCATTGCGTGCGTTTCAGTGGTAGGATTTGGAGAAGTACATGGAAAGTGTTTTAAATCTGGGGATAGAGAGTTGAATGGAGAAGCTCACGATCCCTTTTAGTTTGATATGGGTCCTGATGGGATACTGAGTCCCTTTGGTAGTTTTTCAGATGCAGGGAGCTGTAAATTAGTGGTGGACAATGTATCTAGGTGAGTAGATGGAGGAATATGTTTCATGGGTCGACTTTTAGAAAGAGTTCCCAGCAGAGTTCCTTTCATTGACCATGAAGGAAATGAAGAGGTAGGAGCTTCTTTATATTTACCATGGGATTATGTCAGTGTAGGAGTTGGGAATTAATTTCAAGGACTTTATTCACTTTTCCCCAGATATTTTTCCAGATGAGGAGTCTTATGTAAAATTTCTTGAGGAGGCACTCCATACTTCTATCTAGTATGAAAGTACTCCATTTATGTTTCCAACATATATATAGGTTTAGAATAAAGAAGACGTGATCAAGAAGATGCACTCGTGAGGAGGTTTATCACAAGAAAGGAATCAATAGGGTTACTCATAGAGTAGGTTTTTCAATGGTAGATCTCAAGTACTTGGACATTTAAGGTTTCAACTTGCATGGATTCAACCTTAACAGTTTCCCGTTAAACATTATGGGGCCAGTGGTTTACATGATTTTCTTAGAGATATCATGATGATGTGTTTTTTTGTGTGGTTTATGTTCATATTTAGAAACATTTCCTAGTGATTCTTCAAGCTCAATTTTGTGGTGGTGGATAGGTTCTGTTCCAACTTTAACAGAAGTTTCTAGTTATTCCATTTCAGTAGTAGGGGCTACAGGCTTATACTCCTCTGAGGGGAGATGGAGTAGGTAGAGGACCACATCAGGATGTTCCTCGTGTTCAGGGAACTCTACCTGAGCATGGTCATGGAGGTGGTTATCATCAAAGAGGTAGAGGAGTTGGGCATGGTCAGTTACATGAAATGGATACAATAGTACAAGAGGGTCCATCGATCATCAATGGTATAATCAATTTGTTTAGTACCCTTGTTTGTACCTTATTTGATTCAGGATTTTCAATCCTTTGTTTCACCTAGTTTAGTCGGTTCTCTAGGTCTATATGTAGATAGCCTTCCCATGCCCCTAGTGTTGAATATGATAGTCAAAGGCCAGACCATTTTTTTTGATGTGTACTAGGGGTGTAGAATAATGATGGGGCCACATCAGTCCCATAAGGATATTTTATTTCTACAGATTCATCCATAAAATTTTATACTTAACATCGACTGGTTGTATTCCATGTGTGTTGTTATCAACTACTTCGGGATGAGATTATTTTTTATCATATGTGGATGGAAAAAATTAGTTTTTATTAGAGATAAGGGTTTTCATGTGGGAAATTGTCATGTGTATCACCTTCTTTCTTTATTGGTTGATTTGTTGGTGGGATTAGTGGATGCTAGGATAGTGGAGGTACCTAGGGTTGTTGGGTATTTTATGGATGTTTTCCTTGAGGAGATTGTGATGATACCCATTGAAATGATATTGAGTTTAGGATAAAATTGTATCTTGGTGCTTCTATGATTTTGATGGATCCTTATCAGATGGAATATTCTAGGTTTCAGGATTTGAGGATTTAGATAGATGATATGATGCAGAAGGGTTTCATCTGAACTTGTGTATTGTTGTGGGGTGTTCCAGTGTTATCCAAGATGGAAGATTTTATTCTGAGGTTTCATATAGACTATTGGAGGTTGAATTAGGCAAAAAGTAAGAAATATTACCCTCTTTTGAGGATAGATGATATATTCAAACAAATTATAGGGGTGAGTTTGTTTTCTAATATTGATATGTGGTTTGGATATCACCAGTTGAGTGTGAAGGGGGGGTAATATCCTAAATACTTCCTTCAGATATAGGTATTTGAACTTCAAGTGCGTATTCATGCCATTCAGTGTTATGAAAACACCAGTCATGTTCATGGGGATTATGAACTCCATGTTCTATGAGTTATTAGATCAGTTCATTATTGTATTCATCGATGAAATATTGATATACTTAAAGTTAGAGGAGGAGCATGAAAACCATCTTAGAGCTATATTATAGGTTCTTTGATGCCACCATATTTATGGAAATTTTTCCAAGTGTATGTTTTGGACATGAGATGTGCATATACTTGGGAATTTGGTGTCTCAGTAGGTTATGGAAGTAGACCCGTTGAAAGTAGAGGCAATTGTTTCTTGAGTATCACCCAAGAATGTGGAAGAGGTTCATAGTTTTATTAACCTTGTAGGATATTATCAAATGTTTGTGACAGATTTCTCTAAAGTTGCAGCCCCATTGATAGTGTTGACCAATAAGGACAAGGTTTTTTTAGATTGATCAGTACCAGGTAGTGTTTAGTTACCTGAAGGGGAAGTTGGTCAGTGCTCTAGTGCTTCAGTTTCTTATGGAGGGTGTGATGTTTGATGTGTTTTGTGATAATTAACTTCTAGTATTGGGTTTAATGTTGATTTATCATAAGTAAATGATCTCTTATGGGTCTATTAAGTTACGTCCCCATGAGCGTAACTATGTCACCCATGATTTGGAGTTGTCATAAGTGGTTTTTACACTGAAGTTGTGGTGAAATTTTCTCATTGGGGAGTGCTTTGTTCTATTCATAGATCACAAGAGTTTTAGGTATATATTTTTTCAACGTGATATGAATTTTCAATAGTAGAGGTGAATGGTGTTTCTTTAGGATTACAATTTTGAGATATCCTACACCTTAGGAAAAGGAAATGTTGTGGTCAATTCTTTAAGTAAGAATTAAGGGAAGAATTTTGTTCGAGAGTCTAGGAATGATTCGATAACAATGGAGGAGTTGGGATCCTTGCACTTAAATTCAAGGGTGGATGATGGTATGGTATGTTTTTTTTTCAAATTTTGGTTTAATATTCTCTAATGTGGTAGGTGGAGGTGTTTTAGTGAGGGTACTTATAGGTATTGGTTATGTGTGATCATGATGGCCATAGTGAAGCTCCATAGGGATGGTTGGAGGATGTTCAGAACCATATATTATTTCATGGGAGATTTTTTTTCTGATAGTGATGTTGAGGGAGTCCTTTTTGAGTTTTAAAGATCACCTTTTGTGGTACGCTCAGGAGTTTCTATGATATAATGTGGTTTGAGGATGCAGTTTTGGTGGCCCGAGATGAAATGGGTGGTGGTGGAGTTTGTGGTGAGGTGTTTGGTTTTCTAGTTGGTAAAGGTTGAGAATCATTTCTCAGGTTGTTTTTTTGTAGCATTTGGATATTCCCAAGTGGAAAATGGGATGACATATTTACGGATTTTTTTATAGGGTTACCGCGATCTCAGGAAATTTGTGATGCTATCGAATGATCTAGGATCAGATAATCAAATTGGCCCACTTCTTATCGATCAAGGAGTCAGTCATAGTGGATTCTTTAGACAAGAGGTATGTGGATTATGTGGTGTGGTTTCATGGATTTTGATGGTCCATTGTCTTAGATCAGGACACATTTTTTACCTTGCATGTTTGGAGGGGATTACAATATGATTTTGGAATGCATTTCCACCTCAACACTACTTTCCACCCTTAGATGGATAGGAAGATAGAGAAGAATATCTAGATGTTGGAGGTTATTTTTTAAGAATACATCTTAGTCTTTGAAAAATCATGGGAATGACACCTGTCTTTGGTAGAGTTTGTGTCAAACAATAGCTATCGCTCATCCATTAGAGTGGATCCATTTGAGGCATTGTACATGTGATCATGTCATACTATGTTGTGTAAGACGGAGGTTGGGGTAGCAGTTTTTCTTGGTCTTTATGTGGTGTAGAGTACAATAGAGAAGGTTTATATTTTTTTATGATAGGATAAAAGCAGTGTATGACTGGCAGGAGTCTTATGCTGATAACAGGAGGAGGCCCATGGAGTTTTAGGTGGGGGACCACATATTCTTGATGGTTTCCACTCTACATGGGAATAATAGGTTTGGTAGAGGGATACGGCTTTATCCCATGTATTTTGGAACCATTAAGGTGTTGGGGAGGGTTAGAAAGATGGCATATTAGTTGTCATTAACAATGTGGATGGAGAGGATCCAAAATGTATCCAATGTCTTCCAACTTCATCAACATCTCTATGACTACTCCCATGTCATTGTTTGGTGAGAGTTGGATATCAAGGATGATGAGATGTTCATTGAGCAGCCAATAGAGATCTAGGATCACTAAGAGAAGGTGTTGTGAGGATGGAACATTCCTTTGGTTCATGTGTTGTGGAGGCATGGTTCCTTGAAGTAGAGTACTTGGGATTGATATACATAGATGTGTTACCAGTACTCAGAGTTGTTTTTAGTTTTTCCTTTATCTTTTTTTTTCTTATGATGTGATGTTTGGATCCTTTTTTTATGAGATGTTCTATTTTACTTGATGTATGATGTGTTATAAAGTTATGAAATATGAAAAGGGGAGGGCCAGATTCCTAATCGAGAAAAATTATAGTATGATGAAATTAAACCCATGTGAGTGAGTCAATTATGCCTAGAGTGGATAGTATATTGACATGGGGGATGGAGTTCCATAAATAATATATTCAGGGTAGTGCAGTTTGTTGGTTTTGATGGTTGTTGTTTTTGGATGTGTGGAGGTTGAGATGGTTGTGTGGTAGTTTGGTCATGTGAGAGTAGGTGATTTGTGGCTATTTAGTGATGAGGTTGTGATATATGTTTTGTGGCCATTTGGTTTGGTGTGTTTGGATGGTGGTAGAAGTTGAGGTATGATGATATCCTTGATAGGGATCTCGTGGGGTGGTTATTCGGGCCACCTTTTCTTCTGGTCTTGGTTTTGGATTCTTGAGGATGAGAATCATTTGAGAGGTATATGATGTAATGGTTTGTGCCTCCCCAATCTATTAATTTTATTATTTTGGGTGTTTTAGGTGTCTTGAAGGAGGCTTAATGGGGTTCCATGGTGGTTAAAGGTGATGTAGAGTTTCTATAGGAAATATATTTTGTATATTATTTACACAACATGAAATGGTAGTTCATGCCTTGTGTAATCAGCTGGTTAATGAATTGTAAATTAGCTAAGGGAGATCCATGAAACTAATTCACATCATTTTATTTAAATTCATGACATATAATTAAATATAGATGAGGTGACGTGATTTTCAATGAAAGTGGAAATTTTTAGAAAACCCATGAATTAAATTCCATGTAATGTTTAGATTAGCTGAAAATAGTGGGATCTTGGATTTAAATTCCTTTTGTTCAGCCTATTTTGTTCATTCAGTCATACCCTTTCCTCCTCTCTTGGTTGTGGTGAAACCTAGGTGGTTTTGGGAGGAATTCCAACCCTATTCTCTCTGCTTTGATTAGTTGGATCCAGTGGATTCCCATCAGCAATCGGTGGTAATCCCTTCTTCCTTCTTAGTTAGTTTCCTATTATTATTCTCTTAGAGATACATTGTGGCAATGTTGTTTTGTTTTGGAGTGTGATATGGGTTTTTTTTATTATCATTGGGTGTGGTGTAGGTTGATCTATATTTTCCCGTGTGGAGTTGTGGTCTGTAGGTGTTTCTTATTCGTCCCATGGTCCACAACAAGTCAGCAAATATTCTTTGAGGAAGGTAATCCATCGTTTTTCTTTATTATGTATCACACAAGAGGGGTTTACTATTATATACCTATGGGATATGGTTGTACGGGATTAATCAAAGATAAATAATTGGATAATTGAAATTTAAGGGATAAAGGGGAATTATTCACATGCTTTTACAACTTTGATATTATTGTGATATTATGGATTATATGGGATTGATGCTTTGCTAAAAATTATATCCGTTGAAGGTTTTTTTTCACTAGATGATACGTGTTATGATTTCTATGTCTATTGTGATTGTTGTGATATCACTATAAAATGGAAATTGGAAAACCACTAATATTTGGATAATGAAACACTTACCCTAGGATTATGTCATGTGTGATTGTACCCCTAAAATAAAGTGAAATGTGATAAAAACCCCTTGTTAGATCTGAAAAATGGTCTTTAATGTGTTGTGATGTGTGGTTTTTCTTCTAGGGAGGTGTTGTGTGACTATGATACGATGCGGGGTTTGTGGGTGAGATGCGGTCATGCTTTTGGGGTGGTGAGGTGGTGGTTGTTTATCCATGCTTTTTGGGTGGAGAGGTCATTGTTTTTTTGCCATACTTTTGGGGTGGTGAAGTGGTGGTTGTGTGGCTGTGGTTTCAGGGTGGTGAGGTGGTGGTTTTTTGGCCATAATTTTGGGGAAATGAGGTGTCGGTTGTTTGGATATGCTTTTGGGGAGGTGAGGTGGTGGTTGTTTGGACATTCTTTTGGGGTGGTGAGGCAGTGGTTTGTTTGGTTGTGCTTATGGGGTGGAGAGACAGTGGTGTGATGGGGATAATGATCTTCTTGTGATGTTTGTTTTCATTGTGCTATATGAATGGGTAGTAATGGAATTAATTGTTTAATAGCGATTGAAATGGATGTGGTTTGGTTTGGTTAATGGGATTAAAATTGTTAATGAAAAAATAAATGATGTTATATATGGTTAAATGTGGTTATTGGTAAATAATTAAATGAATGTGATAGATAATGGAATTGGTTGGAAATGTGAGATGTGGTTTGTGAACCCATAGGTTGGTCTTGTGTGTTTCTATATGTATATAATTGTACATTCCTTTTGATTTATATATGCACCCCACCTTTGTTGATCACTACATGAAGAAACCCGTATATTCAAATGAGATGTGTTTTTACCAACATTACGATGTTGAGGATGGATGGATAACTACCCACTCTTTCTTTCTCTCTCTTCTAGGTGAGGAGATATGAATAGGATGTGATGAACAAGGGTCTGTTAGTTCACTAGGTGATGAACCATGTGCTTTTGGGTGATTTGTTATATGAACCTACTATGGGGAGGTGGGCTAGGTGTTTTCAGGTGAGATGTGATATATCTATGTTGTGGGGTGACTTATGGTGGGGGTCATTCATGGTAGGGGGAGGACACAAGGTTGATATCCTTCATGTTCATGATACCCTACTACTCTATTTAGGGTTATGATATGATATCCTAGGTTTTTTCAGGAAAGATGTGATATGACCATGCTGTGGGGTAGTGGACCATGTGTTTTCGAGCATGATGTGGTGTGAATGTACTGTGGGGAGGTGGTATATGTTATTTGGAATATATGAGAGTTCCAAGATGTATAATGTTGGGGTGTGTGAGTGTAAAATTAGTGATAAATAGGACCATGGTACTATTCATCTAAATGATTCTTATTATGATACAATAATTCGATTTATTTATTTGGTGGGAATGCCTTGGTGAGGTTGGGATGGATAGTTGACCTGTTTAGGTGTTGTTAGATCCTATATTTTCTCATGGGTGCATTAGTATGCTTCATTAACATGTGCATGAGAGACTTTTGTATTCTTAATGAGTATACTTGTATGGTCACCCTATGTATATAAACTAATTTTCAGGTTTCTATGAGGATTACATTGACCATGTTAGACATTACTAGATGGTATCTTTGGATAGTCTTCGTGTCACTGACTTAGCTTTAATTTTGGGTATTTTAATTTAGATACTTTTAATCTATATCAGTTTTATTTATACATGCATATGATATGGTTTTCGTTTCTTTTTCTATTATGTCATGGAGTTACTTGTGTATGGTTCATCTTATCTCTTGATCTTATAATATTATAAGGGTTAATGAATCCCATTTCATGATATTTTTATACCCACAGTGCTAGTCGCCAACCTGGGGCCTATGAGAGGTTGGAATTGTGGTTCATTATCTCTCTCCCCTCATTGTGGTATCTTTGGTGTGGGGGGGGGGGGGGGGTTGTGACATTAAGTCCCTTGAGGTTTTTAGTACTCATGGGGATGGTAATAAATCTTATATTGATAACCTCTAGATGTTTGTGGTTGTTATCTTTGTAAATTCCTCACGTTTATTCCTTCTATGGGTGTCTTCCTATGGTTTTTATTGGATACCATTTAGGTTGGTTGTTGTTCCTTCATACACTCGTTTTTTCCTTGATGGTTAGAGCTCAAATATTAATGTGATGGATAATATCACTCATGAGAGTGTAGTTACCTTTTTATACACTGGATTTTTTTATTTTCATATCTTCTCTATTAGACTTGGATAGACCTTGGGGTTTTACCTGGGTAACTAGTACTATATAGATTATTGATGGACCAGGAACCTAGAGGCATTGGTGGATGATTCTATGATCCCTTCGAGGGAGAGGATTGATGTTAAAAATTATAGGTTAACATTGGGTACATTACTAGTTTATAAATTCTTATCAGTTCCATACCATTCTTGTGGATGTTTGATCATAGATGGATCTTGATAGAATTTTTACTTTTAGGAATTATTGAGGTGTTTTAGATATTCCATTCCTTTAGGTTTCAGTTTTGGATCTGGGATATTTCTCGATGATGTGTGATCAAAGTCGCTTCTTTAAGTTGAAGAGATGTGTTTTAGAAGATATTTTTTCTCATGTTCCACAATTTTGGTGAATCTTTAAATGGTGGGGAGAGATATTCCAGGTATCAAGTTCTTTCCAGTTGTTTTTTGGTCCCTCTCAGCATTGTTGAGTTTTTTTTGATATGTTGGTTTATATTGGTGTATCTTCTTAAAGGTTTATTTGGAAAATTTTTTAAACCGTTATCTTTGAGTTGTTCCAAGTGGCTACTTTTGGGTGAGTATTCTTTCTTTTAATTGACTTTCCACCTCACAGGTTGAGTGTGAGAGTTATTTTAGTCTTGTTTTTTACATCTTTCATACTAGAATATTTCTAGGGATAGAAAGTGCTATGATGGGGATAATTAAAACATCCTAGTTTTGATAATAATTTTATTGTTCGTTTGAATGGAAATTAAATAAATTTTAACTTATTTTTTACCTTTATGCATTGTATAGGGTTTGTGTATGGGTAAGTGTCTCCTA
This sequence comes from Viscum album, assembly GCA_963277665.1. Lineage (NCBI taxonomy): Eukaryota > Viridiplantae > Streptophyta > Magnoliopsida > Santalales > Viscaceae > Viscum > Viscum album. The sequence goes on from OY728127.1 coordinate 1,825,419,037, forward strand.
CCTTTAGGCATGGTGTATTTTAGGAGTATCATAAGGGTAACTCCCTATTTTCAGGAGTTTCGTAAGGGTAGGTTGGATTTTATATGGTTTTCATAAGGGTAATACCCTATTTATATGGGATACATAAGGGTAATACCATGTATATATGTGTTTTATAAGGGTAATCCTATCGCTACATAAGGGTAATCCCAAGTGTATATGCGCTACATAAGGGTAATCATAGAGCTTCATAAGGGTAATACCTTGTGTATATGTATTGTGTAAGGGTAATCTTGGAATTTTGTAAGGGAAACCATTCTTTTATAAGGTTTATTTAAGGGTAAAAATCCATTAAGTAAGGGTATAGCTCTCATATATGAGTTTCATAAGGGTCACTCGGGCACTATATAAAGGTAACTTCTATTTTCCAAAGGTTGTGTAATGGTACTCTGGTTCTACGTAAGGGTGAGCCTTGGTGTGTGGCCTACATAAGGGTAAATAAATTTACCCTTACATTAAAAATAAGAGCTATATAAAGTTAAAACCATGTTACCCTTACATAGAACCCTTTTTGAATAAAATGTTTTTAAAACCCTCTTTTTCATTTGTTATTCCCTTACTCGACCCTGTAACGAATCTAAACATTTTTAAAATCTAGAAATCATGGGAATTTAATTCATTAACACATTTAAATTATGAAAATACTATTTTAAATGATCAATATTTTATTAAAATGGAAAATTAAATGGTTTGTTTAATTTTGGGGTTTAAAGCTGTGACCCAAAACACCTCCTATGTTTTTAAATTTTCCTGAAGCTTTTTGTATTTGATTTTCAATATCCTCTTATAAATTTTTAGGTGTCTAATTTCTGGGTGATCAAAAGAAGTGTATTAGAGGTGGGGTTTCATTGTTTATTGTGCATAGACCTTCTCTTATTTTTGTTGTGGTTCCCTTGTTAGGTATTCTACAATTCTATTATTAAGGTCAGTGTTTCTATGCAGTTCCTAAATCCTATAATTAATTGTTGATTGATAATTCTGATAAATATGTTTATTATTTTCTAATACACTTTATATGAATTTTGACCATGAAATACCTCATTAAATCTTCTTTAATCCTTTTCTTTGCGAATTAAACGTGTCATGAAAATAATTTTTATGATCCTGATTCCTATCACTATTTAAAATTTATTGAATTCCATGTTGGATTTGATTTTTCTTAAAATATATTTTAAAATATGTTTTGATGAAATAAAGGTATTATTTTAGGTTTTTATTTATAGATTAAAATTAATTGATTTAAATCAAAAAGGTATTGACCCGCATTTTTAAATGACTTCAAACCTCTTAAATTGTGAAACTTCATTTTGAATTCCTTAGGGTTGTTTTGAAAGAAATTATTGGTTTAAAAGAAAATTTTGAATTTTAATGTTGATACATTAAAGGAATAAGGTATGAATACCCTTTTTAATTTTGATTTTATGTAAAGGATTTTATTTAAAATTGATGAATCTTGACAGCCAGGTGGACACTTTATGATGATCCTCTCTTGTGATAATCCCTTGTTGTGACTTAATTGATTATTTTTCTTTTCATTTATTGGTGTTAAAAAAGGGATTATTAAATTTTAGGTAGTTCATGGGTGAGAGTGAGATGTTAATTTAGAATGATTGAAATGTTAAGGGCATGATCCCATGTGGATTTTGACACGGATTCCCTTTGTGATCCTCATAACCTAATTACCTCGCTAACCTTCTTTAATTGTTCATGGGAACCTACATAGTTTGATGAGATAACCTATATTTATTTTTTAATAGTATACTCACACTTAGTTCAGTGGATCCATTTATAATATAATATATTTAGGCTCCATATATGCATTTAGGAAAGTGGGTGTGGATGGAATTGGATTTCTTGAGACTCATTTAGACTCGATGTAATACTAGTTATTAGTCATGTTTTATTGACTAGCTTATATATGGTTGAATCACTATTATATCTAGTTAGTAACCATTAAATCCTTATACTTTACACTATACACATGAAAACATTTGTTGTCACTACTTGTCACTAGAGTTTCCATTATTGATTATCATTATCAATCTATCTGCTTATTGAGATGATGCACCTTGATTATTTTGTATTGAATATTGTATAGCTTGTTTATATTTGGTGCATGTTTTTACCTTTTATTAATTTACCTAAATATATATTGTGAAATGGTTTTCAAAGATTTTTGAGAAAAGTTTTGGTTTTAAATGATGAAATGGTATGTTTCTAGATTTTGTTTCATAAATTATTTTGAAATATTTATTGTTCGGTTTTTAAAACCCAAACTTGTTGTAATATGATCTAAATGTATTTATTTTCCTATTATAAAATATAAATAAGAATTTAATATTGTTGTACTCTCTTTTACGACTTCTGAATTACCTTATAAAGTAACTACAAAGTCTTTTTAGTGAAATACTAATAGTCTATATAGCTCACACACAACTTGTACCATTTGTTATTTGCAGCCTTTATATTATTATAGTAGGTTATCATGTTCCATTTGACTTATTTTGTGTACTTTTACTTGGTTTTCTAAGGGGTGGGGGGTGGGGGTAGTTTGGTACATGTTGGGTGTTCATGGAACATTAGGAGATGAGTTTGGGAAGTTATGTTCTGCGTTTAATTTTTATATCGTCTCCTTGTACCAGATATGGTTGTATTAGTTTATTTATCGGATGATGTTTCCATAGTGTAAATTTGACTATTTTTATCTTTTATTTTGAGATAAATAATTCCTTAAGGTTATTTCTATATTCCTAGTTTCTTGTCACTAGCATGTGGGGATCAAGAACACCCTTTAACTCCACGGTGAATCAGCTCAGATACCAGTTTAGATGGTACTCTAAGATAGCCTGTTATAATTACTGAGTTATCCCTAACCAATATTTATCATGGGGTATTATAGGTTGTGATGGGATATAAGGTTAAAATGTGTATGATTATTGTATTAGGATACAAAATATGCACATGAGGCATCAAATTATTTTTTACACCATATGACCCAAAAAGTATACCATATGGAGTGTCACACACTTTCTCTTTGGCATACTAGGGGTGTATGTTTCATATTGAATCCCCATACCTTAGGTTGGAAAGATACCCAATGTTTAAAATTTCATAATTTGATAATTTTCTTATGAAATCCTTTAAATCTAGAAAATTATGGGTTGGTTGGTTATATTGTTGATCATGTCATCGGTTGGATCTCAACAAAAATGATATTATTCCTCTCATATGATAAATGGGCCTTCAATTAATATGGTCCAATTAAGTTTATAACCATACTTAGAAGTTATATATGATGTGATTATATATTTGGATGAGGGGAATTAAATGTTCTTATCCACTAGATGAATTACATGTGATGCGTTCATCAACTTGGTTAGTCTATACTCATAGAATCGAGGATGTATAGGGAGGCTATGTGGGTTTGATATACTCAGTGTATTTTTTTCACTTTATTTCTCAAAAAAAGGAATTATATGATTATGCACACTTTTATATGATATATCCAATGGACATAGACATAAAAATATAGGTGTTTGATGCAGATCAAACTAGATCCCTTTGTATCATGAGAAGCACTAATACTTTTTTAGAGGCCTTTATTTTCTTACATTTATGAATTTAGAAATTCATATTTGTTTTCATTGATATAAAGGTTTTTGAGATCATAATTTTTAGTTGATCTAATGGCTATTGAGTTTTATAAAAACTCATAGATCTTCTCTAAAATTATTTTAGAGTTTATCCAAAAGGATTTTTCGATGATTATACACAAGGCACTTCATATGATGTGATACATGGTGAAGTTGATGATATATTTCAAAAAATGTTTTGGAAAGATATCCAAAATTATTTTTGGATATGGTTTATTGTATATGATATTATATTAGATGAAATGGAACAGTGTCTATATGGATTTAGTGAAAGTAAGAGATTGAAGGTGATATTCCCTAAATCCTATACACATTTAATGTGTTTTAGAATGATATCGTAATATATGATATCTGTATCATATGGTATTATATATGTAAAATAAATAATATCACATTATTATGAATTTTATATCATGGGGATTCTATCAAATAGAATTTTGAACCCAAGTAAATGTAGTGAAATAGTGGTACTTGGGTTGTCTCTAAAGAGGAGGGTGTTTTTAGTATGACCTTTCTATTAAATTGCATAGGTTTAATGTGTTATGAAAAAAGTAATTAATTTTGTTTAAGAATTCAATTGAAAAGTTTTTGAATTTAATTTTTAAAGATAGTTGTCTCACCTTGGATTATCCCCTCCCACACATATAAAATCATTATTCAAATCAACTCTTCTGCTCTCTCTTTCTCTATATTTCGCTCTAATCAGTAAAGAAGGGAAGAGGTATTTATATGAAAAGGACAAAAAACATCATGTTATCTTAGAAATCAAACAATTCTATATGAATTAATCATAAGAGAATTAACATTGAAAAAATTAATTCATTAATTAGGGTTGGGGAAGTTCACCTTTCCTCGACAATAAATGGTCTAGTGTGATATATCTTGAGAAATATAGAAAATGAATGAAAAGGAAAGTGAAATTCTTCAAAAATAGCTCAGTCAATTGATCAAACTCCCCCTATTAGTATTGAATAGTAAATATCTTATAGATTTCCATGTATCCTTTCATGTTCTGATATCTTCCTCTCCCATGTGAGTGATGCATACTCCTTCTTCCTTGGGAAATCCCCATGCTTTCAAAATCCTCTTGGTTTCTAGTTCCCTAGCTTATATTTCTTCGATGTCCACCACATGTACATATTAAGGATACTGATTCTTTCATTAGGATCATCTTGAAACTTCTAATCTCAGCTCAAATCCATGTTCTTATCAATCTATTGGATGGGTGCCTTTTGGAATATTGAGAGAATTATTTCCCAATTTGGACACAACAGGTAAGTGAAATTTTGACTTTAGGTTTTACACATCTTAAATTATGAATTTAATATTTTAATCCCCATGGTGTAAAAAATTATTAAAGAATCAAATTCATATGATCTAAGGGAAAATTCATATGAAATTTGGAATTCATATGCCCCTGGTTGAAGTCTTATGAAATTTTTGTGGAAAAAGTATTCCAAAATAACTTTGAAGTCAAACAAGATTTCTCCAGAAGTCTTACGAAGTGGTTGGAAAGTTTTACGCATATCTAGGTGAAGTCTTATGGGATGCCTCAAATTCATATGAAATTAATAAACCTCATGTATTTTAAATATTTTATCAAACTCCAAATAAGTACACTCAGGCTGATGAAGTCTTACAAACCCTCCCTTGGTCATTTTATTCCCGCCTCAGACCTTTAACCATGTAACTTAAATAATAAGTGTAGTATTTTTCCAAAATAACTATAATTGATTTAAAACAATTAAAAATAGAATTAATACCCTTTAAATAGTTTAAATTCATAATTAAAAATTCAATGTATGTCTTCCCATTTTATTTCCAAAATTATCAAAACAATAAAAATTTATGATTTTTTCCATTAAATCATTTGATTCCATATTTACAAAAGTAATAAATATGAATGAATTGCCAAATTTTTAACTAATTTTTGAGTCTAATTTATATTAAAAAACAGATAAATTTTTGGACAATTCTATCTATCATCACTCCTCAACAATTAAACTATTTCACTCTTGGGAAATATAATAAATTGAACCTAAAAAATGATTATCCTATTTAGTTACGAACACACAAACCACAGAAGAAGGAAAATGTAGGTTCATTAATTGATGAAAATGTCATGCCTTTTTAATGAATTTAATCCACTACGCAAACTTCTATGTATGTAAATGTCAACAACTACAAGAGTGAAAATAGAATAGATTTTATTAGAATTAATATTATAATAAGGGTAAATTTCATTTATTCCTCTTACCTAAGTTACTTATACCAAATATCTAATTTCCATTTCCTTGATACAACTCAAATTTCATTCTTATAAGTCAATTAACACCTTATTCATATTGGGTCAATATTACCCTCACTAAAATCTATTCATTTTTGATAATTAGGCACCCAACCACATTTTATACATAGCATTTATTAGATGTTTAAATGGATTTTATTACTCACTCACCCGGTTCCTGAATTTATCAAAACTTTATATGGGTTCCCAATTTCCCATTTTAATTTAGTTTAAAATAACTTATATTAATTACTTTTGAGTTGGCTCCCAGAGGTTTTCTTTTTCACAAAGTAAAATTTACCTAGAGTTAAGTTAAAATCTTAAGTTTCCACATGTCATTTTTTTATTCCACTTCAATATTTTATATCAAACTAATTTTTCTAGTCATAAACTATAAACATATATGAAATAAGTAAAAAAAACACTCAATAATCATTTAATTTCAATAATTTTAAAACTAGTAGAATCCTCTAATCTAGAATGACTTTTTTTCACTAGGTAGGATAATTTTGAAACTCAATTTCCTTACCTAAAACATTCCAAAAATATAAAAAATCAAAAAAATATGTAGAATTTTAAAAAATAATATAAAAATATATATTTTTTTTATAATTTTTTATTTTATTTAAGTCCAAAAACATATGGTAAAAAAGAAAGGCATAAGAAACTATTTAATTTCTATGTTACTTTTCATTTAACCCACACTTATCTTAGACACAACATAAATTAATTTCAACATGCATTTATCAAGTAGTAATAAACTTAATGAGAAGTTTTTATACTAGTGTAAAGAAAATAGACTACTGAGGGTTCTCATTCATATTCAAAAAGGAGGTTGGAATCCTCTATTGGTTTCTTCCCAAAATCATTATGAAATTACTTTAACTATTGTCTATTCATTTTAAAGGGTTTTTTGATCCATATCTTGATCTAAAATAAACCAAATGGGAATATATTAGTCACTATAAATAGTCTAGTTCAATTGGAATGAATTATACCAGACATGATCTTTATTATAGAAAAGAATATAATCACTTTATCTCCGTAATAGAATTCTATTTTCTAAAAAATTATATCATGGATAGATCTGTATTTTTCCTTATACAGTAGGTAATTTTCATATTCCTGTCTTTTCATCTCCTTATGTTCCATCATTTGGAGCTTCCTTTTTTCTCCAACCTTGTTGAGTTTTAGATTTACTTTATTTACAACCTAGTAGGCCTTGTGTTACAACTCAATAAGAAAGTGAATTTTTGTCCATAAATCATTCTGAAAGGGTACATACCTAGGGATGTTTTTATGTTAGTTCTATATGACCATAATTTATATTAAAATTTCTTACTCAATTCCTTCTGGTTGGGTTGAATTTTGTTTTCCAAAATCCTCTTTATTTCTACATTGGAGACCTCAACCTACCCATTCATTTGTGAGTGATTAATAGTTGGGGTCTTGTGGTGAAATCTGTACTTCCGCTTTAGGGATTCCATGATCTTGTTAAAAAATTGTGTTCCTTAATCAATGATTATTTCTTAAGGAACTGCAAACCTAAAAAATATTTGATCTTAGAAATTCAATAACTCGTGTATTATCAGTTCAGGTTTCTTGTTCTTTAATACATTTTGAAACATAGTCCATTTTAATTAGAATATAGGAAAAACCAAATGAAACATGGAATAGTCCCATGAAATCTAATCCCTATACATCAAATATTTCACAAAAAAAATCAAATTATATTGGCGTATTTTATGTATTTTGTAAATTAATTTAGTAAATTAAAATTTTGGACATGATTTGTAAAATTAATGTGAGTCTTTAAAAATTAATGGCTAAAAAAAATCGAAATACAAAACCATTCTAGATATTCTCTATGGTCTAAAATTGCCTCCATGTGTAAGTTTATGACAAAATAAAATCACATATTTTATCTATTTCTTAGTCACACAGCTTATAATCTATTTATCACTAAAATTTTTACATAAATAATGATCCTCACAAACATAATATTTGGAATCAGATTTCAATTTAATAGTGTTATGCTTAAGAAAAGGGGGTACCTTTTATATACCTAATAATTTCAAAAGGCCAGCATACCAGGGCACTTGGGAGACTTTATACAATTGTTAACCAGGTAAAGAGCCTTCTAGGGTTTTCTTGGTTGGTATTTCCACCTCAACAGTATGGGGATTCTAACCCATGTGGCATGAAACAAAATTCTCACAGCCTTTATTTTCATTGATTTCCAATTTGAATTCTTATAGTAGAAAAATAAATCTCACTAATCTTGGTTTATCATCAAACCTCTTGATTAAATACAGGAGGGATATATGATTTGAGAAAATTGTCACTTTACTTCCAAAAAAATATTAGTGATATTTATATAAAGCAATAACATTACAAAAAAACCATTCTCTATTCTTATTTATTTTATTTGGGATGTGTCCATAGTTTTTAAAGTATAGGATATCACATTTGAATTTCCATTAATATTTTGGGACAATATTTCTCCCATAACCTTTTTGGAATTATCATAGAACACTTAAAAGGTTCATTCAAGGCTTGTGGACTGATAGTAAGAGCCGTAATTATGATTTCATTAATTCTATAAAAGGTTGTATTGAATGAATCATAAAAAAATTAGTTTCCCTTTTGAGATGTTTTTTCCATAGTCTAGAAATTTTTCAAAATAATTTAATAAATATTCTATAAAATCCATCATGTACTAAAAAGATCTAATACATCTTGCATTAGTGGGGTAAGGTAGTGTAGAAAACATTGCAACCTTGGACTTATCTACTTAAATTATTTCCTTATAAATTATGTGTCCCAGAAAAATAACTTTTACACTATTAAATGAAATTTTCCATAGTTTTAAACCAATTTTTTCTCAATTAATTTATTTAATTTTTTTTCTAGATTTTCAATAAAACTTTAAAAACATGTTTCATATAGAGTAAACTCATCAAAAAATACCTCAAGGTATCTCATAATGATATCAAGTAAGATACTTATCATAAAACAGTAAAATCTACCAAGGTCATGGAATAACCCAAAATTAATCCTTATCTATGAAAATGTACCAAATTGACATGTTAATATGGGTTTTATTGGTTTTATAGAGCTATGAGAACCTAAAAACAACAAAAAAACATCAAGGATGCAATAATTTCCTTTCCTAGACAATGTCTCTAAAATTTGATCTAAGAAAGAGATGGGAAAATTTTCTTTTTTGGTCACATGATTCAACTTCCAATAGTCAATACAGACCCTCTAGCTATTTTGGAATTTTGCGGGTACTAACTTATTATTCTCATCTTTCACAATGGTGAATCCAATATTTTTGGGAAAAATATTTATGGGGATCACCCATTGAGAATCCAAAATGGTATAAATGATACTAGACCTTAATGACCTTTTAATTTCCTTCTTTACAACTTCCATTAAATTTGGGTTGAGTATTCTTTGAGGTTATATTACATGTGTTGAATCACTTTCTAGGAGAATCCAATACACAAAAGTTATCTGGTTAATCCATGGGATGTCTCCTAGTGAACGACCTATGAACCTTGAATTTCGTTTTAGAATGTTCAGTAGTTGATGTTCATTACTACATATTTTGGTTTATCCAATGCTATCCTTTATTAGTGCTTAATAAAAGTGCTAATAAAGGCCACCTTATCAACAATAGAAAAAGTTTTGATAAAGGGAACCTTTTATTGAGACTAAAAAAACACTGATAAAAGACCCCATTTATCAGTACTACAAAAGCACTGATAAAAGATACCATTTATCAACACTTTTATTTTAGCACTGATAAAAGGTATCCTCTATCAGCTCTTTTTTTCTAGATCTAATAAAAGGTATATTTAATAAAAAATTATATATCATTAAAAACCATATATTTTAATATATAAATATATTTATATTGGTATAAATGTAATATGTTTTAATAAATATGATTTATATAAGACTAAATATGAATTTAAACTTAATATATAATATATTTAGTGGAAATGACTTATAAAATAATTAAAAAATAATATAAAATAATAATTTTCTAATTATTATCAAGTAATAGTCATTTAATAACAATTATATGAAAAAACAATTCAATAAATGAATGAATGAGCTAAGATAATTGGAAAACATGACTTGTACTTTAAATGTCCTTAAATTTTGATATAAGTGTCCATTTGAGTTCTACCACATATCAAATTAATTTTTTTGTAGAGATCTACGATGTGTTGATTGAGGGAACCCCATAAATATTTTTTCATGTTCAAAATGGGTTTGAATTCATACAAAACTAAGTTTTTTAGTTTGGATACCCGAATTTTTTAATATTCTATGAGATTTCAACTTAGTTTAAGATGATATTTTAGTCTATTTTCAGTGGATAATGAAATTATTCCCAAATATTACATTCATATTGATATTATTGTTTTGAAATTTTTTCATTTTTCATATTATAGTTTTATTTAGAATTAAATATATTCCCAATTTCTTATACTACCATATAATAAATCAATTATATAAATACATATTTAAACATATTTACATAAAAATGTATTTTTAAATATATAACTATATTGAAATAAATATTTATTATTTATTTTATTTAAAATAAAAAATTATCCATTTTATTTACCTTATAATATATATACATATACATATTCTAATATTTGTGTAAATACATCATATATAAATGTATTTTTATAAATAAATTATCATCATCATCATTAAATATAGTATAAAAATGTATTTACAGTAAATATTTATAAATAAATTAAAAAAAATCCATGTCTAAATATACAATTATTTGTAAATAATTATAAATAAATATATGTAAATATATATACATATAAACATATATGTAATGTATAAAATTTATATCTAAATATAAAATATATATACATATTTTAAATATGTATTTAAAAATAATTATATAAATCATATAGAATTAATTATTATCCTTTTTATTTAAAACAATATCTATCCATTTTTTACATTACAAAATATATGAATATATATATGTACTTATAAAAATGTATATATCATGTTTATATATACATATGTGTGTGTATTAATATATATATATATATTTATATTTTAAAATATGTAATTGAATATTATTATATAATACATTTAAATAAATATAAGTAGATATATATCACAAAAACACACAAACATGTATTCTATAAATGTATTTAAAAATAATTATATAAATATATGAATAAAAATGAATAATGTAAATATATATATATATACAGTAATTTCGGAAAAAATAAAATAAAACAATTTTGGTGAAGTGGTAAAAGCATTCAAATTACAAAAGAGAGGTCTAAGGATCAAATCCAAGCTTGCACACAGGTAAACAGGAGGTCAGGAAATGGAAAATCACTGATGGGGGGGGGGGGGGGTTGGAAGGGGGTGTGGAAGCATGGGTTCTAGGTGGGGTGTGGGGTGGGTGGATAAAAATAACTAACAATGGGGGTGTGGACCACTAAAAAAATATTTTTTAAAAATTTATCAATGTTAAAAAAAACTAATAAAGGGGGCCTTTATCAGTGATTTTTTTAGTATGAATAAAATATGGATTTTAATGGTGTTTAGATTAATAGTGATTTTTTAGCACTATTAAATCCAATTTTTATTACTTTTAAAAGCTCTATATTTAAGGGATCCTTTATTAGTGCTTTTTTATTGGAAATAAAATATGGATTTTAATGGAGTTTAGATTAACAACATTTTTTTTATAACTGTTAAAGCCAATTTTTAGTGATTTTAAAAGAGATATCTATAGTAGTGGTTCCTGATCAGGTGCTAGTTATTTTTTGAAATTATAACTGATAGTTCTTCTTTTTCCTTAATAGAGACATATTTCAAATTAGAGGGTAACAAATTTATTCCATTTTAGGGGGAGTTATAAATATTTTTTTCAGTTCATAATTTTCTATGATTTCAACCTACATATGCAAATAAGAAGAATCAATGACATATTTTAGTAAATCATTAAAATAACTTTTATTTAGTTCCTCATATTTTTTACTATATAAAAATGATTCCATATTTTTTTCATTTTCAAAAACATAAATTTTAGAAAAATCATGTGAATATAAAGGTTCTCCTAGGTTGATTATTTTATCTAACATTTCAATACATTCCTCATAAAAATAAGAAATTTCAAAAGTTTTAAAGTATAAAATAGATTTCTCATCATCCAAATACTTCATCGATTCCTTAATACTAAAATCCTCAATTTCCTCTCCCAAATCCATTATAAGCATTCCTTCATGAAACTTTATTATGGTTTTAGTAGTCTGATGAAATGGACCCCCTAGAATGATATGGGAATGGGTTGTATCACTTTCACTCCATGTTTAAGATATAAAAATCAACAAGAAACAAAAACCCTTTCACTCTCACTAGAACATCCTCTAAGGCACCTAATTGGTAAGCATGGGTTTAGTTAGATTGATATAAAACCACTATATTCAGCTTGAGTTCTCCTACATATAGAGAAGAATAAAATGGTTAAGGTATAATATTAATTGATTCTCCCAAATCATATAGTGAATTTGTAAAGGTAAGCTATCCTATGGTGCATGGGATAGTGAAAAACCAGGGTCTTAAAATTTCCTTTCTATTTATGGGATTATTAGTGAAGAATAATTCCCACCTAAACTCACCATTTCATCTCTTTTTAATTTTCTTTTCTTGGTACACATTTAATTGACAAATATTTTATAACTTGGGGATTTTTGAATGGTATCCAACAAAGTGATGTTGAATTTTACTTTTTATAATGTTTCTAGCATTTCTTATTAATGGGTATCTTCATTATTCTTCTTAGGTGGGTTTATTCATGAAGGTAAGGTTGGTTTGGGTTGATGTAAGACCTTAATCTTTGTTTTTCCATTGTATTTTCTCACTGTTTGTAGCTCCATAGGGACCTCCTCTTATGGTTCCTTCATCGGGACAAATTTTTCCTTAGATTGTTCTATTATAGATTCATCTCCCAGTAATGGTTATTTACTATTTTCACCTAATTTTCATCACCTTAATGAAATAGATTTAAAATTTACATTAAGGTTAGGTATGGATTGGTTAGGGATTTTAACTGATACATGATTCACAAAGTTGTTTAGAGTGTATATAATATGTATGATCTGACCTTTATACCACTTTAGATCTAAAATTTGTGTTGTGAGGGTGGATTATTGGTTGTCTTGAGACTCCATAAGCTATCTCAAAAGGTCATTCATTAAGGGTTATTTTTTTATATCATTGTATTTTTCTTTTTTAGGGTCTAGAGACATTACTTTGAAATGGCGGTGGTTAAAAAGTCTATTGAAAAGACCACTGGAATGTTTTCTACAGGGGCTTATAATTTCTAGATCCATATTGGATATTTGAGTACTCTTTAAAACCTTAATTACTTATTGGTTTATTTTGGTACTGCCTTTGGTACATGTCCACATAATTTTTAGTTTCTTGAACTTGATGGTAGCTATCAGTAAATTTTTTTATGGAGTGGAAAAATTGATTGACTCTTAGGGGTGTAGGTGAGGCATCCTGAACCTTAATCTGTGCTAACTATCACACAAGAAAAGTTAGTTCTTCATTTATTATTTCAAGAGAAAGATATTTGGAACTTTTAGCTCATGTACCCCTCTAATAATATATCATGTACCAAATTATTATGAGATTTGTGAGATCCTTTCTATTAGATATCATGCTTCAGCAAGTGACTTTTAATTAATACTCCTCTAGAATAAGTATCTAATAGATCTCTACCATTTTTTAGTAGTACTTGGTAAAATAATACTAAGAAATGGTGGTATTAAATTTTTTGATGTGGTAAGGATGATATTATCCTCTTTAACCTATCCTAAAACTCATATATAGGTTTTATTGACACTATAAAACTATTTTCATAGTTGGTTACTCCTTGATGAGGTAAAAAATTATAGAGGATGGCCCATTGAAGTTATTCCTAGGTGGTGAATTCTCCAGTATATAGGTTGTACATACATTCCTTTCTTGGTCCTTGTAATGATAATGGAAATAATTTCCAGCTAATATGATCCTTAAGGACTTCCCTTGGATTGAAACTGTTGCACATATCTGTAAATTCCTTCAAATTACTATTGGGATCCTCTTTTACCAAACCATGAAATTTAAGCAATAACTGAATCATTCTTTCCTTATTCTTAAAATCATATTTATTTTTAAATTGTAACAATAGATTATTATTATATTTAGGTGTATATAACTCTCTAATTATCCAATTCAGTTATTCCATATTATACTGTATTTTCTCACTTCCTAGGGTGGATCCAGTGGAAAAAGTATAAGAGGAGGGATATTTTTTCATACAAATTGCAACAAACTCCATCTCCAAATTCCCAATAATCCTTAAATTACCAACTATTTCAAGTAAATTCATTTCAATCTAGGGAACAAAACTGAATAGGTGATCCAAACTAAAACTAGTCCAATATTAAACACATTTCAAATGAAAAAATTTGTCTTTCCTCCTTGACAACAATGCTAGGATAAGGAATAATTTATTACGAGGATCTTCTTAAAAGAAATTTGAACCCAAGTGAAGGTAGTGAAATAGTAGGACTCAAGTTATCACTTGAGAGGGGGGTGTTTTTAGTATATTTTTTCTATTGAATTTTATTGGTTTAGTGCGTGATTAAAAAAATGATAAATTCAATTAGTGATCAAATTCAAAAGTTGTTTTCAATAAATTATTAAGGATAATGATCTCAACTCAGATCATACCGTCATTCGCTTGTTAAATCATTATTTAAATTGAATCTTTCACCCTATCTTTAATTAGTTAAAATATAAACCAATTAATCCCACCTATTAATTTTGGATTGAATAAATAAAAAAATATCTACTATACTATCTATCATTTATTAGTTGAGTAATCAGAAATCATTAATCACCATCAGATTATTCCATTTTCCACTATTATAGGTACTGATGAATTTATAAGAGGGATGTGTTTGTGAACCAATGAATAAGGGAAGAGGAATTTAAATGAAAAGGACAATGAAAACCTCTTATTTCCTAATAAATCAACCAATTCCATAAAATATTAAGTATAATTGAATTAACATTGAAAAATATAATTCATTAATTATGGGTGGGATAAGTTCTCCTTATCACAATGACTGATGGTATAGTGTGAAATCATAGTATAAATACAGAAATTAAAGTAAACAAAGATGAAATTCTCTAGTAGGAGCTCAATCGATCAATCAGTCATCTCCCCTTAAAGTAATGAACAATTTACCTCTTATAGAAGTCTAGGACTTACAAAGGGTATATCATAAAGTATGAATATCATGATAATACATTGGCCTATCATAGATTATGACTAGAATATATCATAGGGTTCCATGAATAATAGTATATGATTCTTATTTTCACTTATGATTATTTTTGGTAGCCTAGAATTAAGTGGTAACATTCAAATAATTCTCTACTTATGCTATGATTAATTAAAACGTTTCATAAGATAAAATATTCTATAGAATTTAATTGGTTGAAAAGTTAAAATGATTTGTAACTGTAATTAATTTGATCATACATTATGAATGTATGAGTAAATCCATGGGATGTGGGAGAGTCCCCATAGTCTATATAATGGTGTCCCATCCATGAGATTTGGTGTGTATCCTCAAGAAAGCTACTGGGAAATACTCTCTCTCTCTCTCTCTCTGTCTCTTCTAAATATGTCTTCCTCCTTCTTCCTTTACATCATAAGATATTAGAATATCATGAAGGTAGGAGGGTAATTCTAAAATTGTTTGGGTTATTTGATAAAACCCATGGATACACCTCAGTAGTAAGAGTAATTTGACTTTCCTTAGTGATCTTCATCAAACATAGATTGAAGGATACAAAAATAGGGAACTCTGATGTAAGATGCACATTTTTTATTGATAGGTTTTATGGTTTTGGTCCAAAGGAAAGGTATTCTTGGGATTTATGGATTCTAATGGTGTTAAATGCATTTATTAAGTGTTAATATATCCTTAAAAACCTAACATATTCTTCCTCATAGACCCATATATTTTAAATAATATTTTTATTTAAAATTTTTCTAATATATGTTATATGAATTTATATTTATTAGAATGATTCATTAAAAATAATTATAAAAACTAATATATATAAATATATAGGTTTATTTCATGACATAAAAGTTAAATTAGTTAAAGTTTAAATAATGTTTCTTATTTTGATCTATTTGAAAAATTTATTTAATTATTAGATATTTTATAGCTAAATATTAATATTAATTTGATATATTTATGATATAAATAATTATGGTCTGATAAAAAAAATGATATTGTGGGATTTCATTTGAAAATAAATATTTTTGGTTCTAAAAATATTATTTTTATCACACTATGAAATTTTATTTAAAAATGAATTTTCTTATTTTTATGAATTGATTTTAATAAAATGAATTTTATACTCTTAATCATAATTTCAAAATTAAATGAAAAATATTTTTTAAAGAATTTATAAATAACGTGGTATGATATCCAAAAATAAAAGTGATGTATAATCACATGTTTTGTTGAAAAATCATGATAAAAATTTATAAATATTTTTTATTTAAATGTATTATTTTAATTTTTTGAAGCATTTATTTTTAAATTAAATATAATAAATCAATTTTTTTATAATTTGAGTGATACATTTGATTTTGAATTCCTTTTAAAAATATAATTTCAAGTTCAAGTTGAAATTGAAAATTTCAACCCATTATTAAATATATTCCTAGAAAGTTTTGGATCACATGATAAGGATATTAAACATTTTAGAATACTAGATATACATAAAAAATAATTCTTTAAAGTTAATAGATGAATTCAAATTGGTCATAGGAAGAGTAACATAATTGAACATATTTTTAAATAAGTGTCTGGGTTAAAAGTAAAATCTACCACCTATTGTTAAATTATATCTATAATGTCATAGGAAATTTTAAAAATTTATAGAAAATATTGTATTAGATGTTCTAATTAAATTATATGTTAGGTTAAGCCATGTAAAAACTATTTTTTTGTTAGGTTATTGGAACTTATAGAATAAGCGATTTCTGAGGTCTAATTTCTAAATCCCAGATAAGGATGGTGGAGTGGAAACAACTAACATCTAGAAGTCCAAAAGAAGGTAGAATAGATGCTGGAAGTCAGAATCAAATCAACTGGAAGCTATCTCGATGAATTTGGAGGGGATAAGTGAACAGACAAAAAGAAATCACATGGGGTTTTCTCTATGGATATGTAATTTTTTTTCGAAAGTTATGTAAGTTTTTTCTCACATTCACAAGGGATACATGAGGGTATTTATAATGTTATGTAAGAATAACATTGTGGAGTTTATGGATAGTTTAATTAATCATTAGAAGTAGAAGATAAGGCAGTGGATGTATTTAACTGAGTGAATAGATGATCATGAATATTGGAACCAAGTGGGAATACTCTCCATGAATATCAGAAGATGATGGCATTAGTTTCAATTCCACTATATTTTTTATGGTGGAGGAAATTTTTGATGGATTTTTCTAATATTATAATAATCTTCCATTACTTGAATAAAAATATTATAGTACTCCATCTGCGGATTAGGACTAATTCCAAAACATGTAAATATTTTTTTTTCTTTTACCTTTGTCTATTTTAATTGTTTTCTTTTAGAATTTCTTATTTGTACTATTCATGTATGTTGTCCGTGATAGATTAGGTGAAATTTTTATTTTAAGTTCTAGTACATCATGTATGTAAGTTCTTTTTGATTTAGTGGATTATTTTATTCGTTTAAATTTTATTTGATTTGGGTGATAAATTTCTACTAGGAGGTTCATTACACCCCAAAAAATGGAATCAAATATTTAGTTTCAAGGTTTTATATGATCAGAACCCGACCAAGGTTTTTTCGAGCTTGATTTAGTAGAATAATTATGGAATCTTCCATATATGAAAATTATAGTAAGAAATTATTGATCCCTTTCACATGTTTCAGATTTAGTGGGAGTTTATTGATTCTATAGTTAATGGAATTTGATGAGGGTAAGGGTTGTGTTGAGAAGTTCAATGGAACAAATTTCTGATTCTGAAAAAATGTAGATAGAATATAGTCTATTATAGAATGATATTTATATTTTGTTTGACTATAACCCATTTATAAGTGATGAAGAAGGAATAATGGGAAAGTATGGATAAGAAATCACTAGGGTTGAACCAGATTCCACTATCTTGGAATATAGCTTATAACATTCGTGAGGTGAAAAATGATTCAAAACTTATGAAAGCTCTTACCACTATGTATGAGAAGAAAAATAAGATGAAAATTATACTTCTATTATGAATCCTATTAAACAATATAATATTAGAACTAAAGTCAATGACTAGTCATGGTAATGAATTTAGTTTGATTCAGAGTTAGTTGGAATCAATGAAGGTGAGTTTCAATGATCTAGAGTGGGTTTTGTTGTTACTTTCACTACTATTGAAATTATGGGTTATGATGGTTGACATGGTGTGTTTTTGAATGTCATATATATAATTTCAAATGAGGATATTTGATTAAATAATATACATACATATAGTATAAATTACCATAGTGTGGAAGAAAGGGTATGTTCTAGAATATGAAAAGATTATAAGAAAATAAAGGTAAGAAGGAATAAGAGTCATAGTTTCTTAGCTAAATGTGGTCACATGTATTGGAATTGTAAGAAGAAAAGTTTTCTAAAAAAATATTGTTGTGAGAAAATATTCTATTCTAGAATGCATACTTCCATAAGTGCATTCGAAAATCCTATTTTGAAAGATATGAGAGGTATATTGTTGAGAACCACCGGTTCACTTGATTATTGGATTATATAACATGGAAATTCATTTCACTCTACATATAAGAGATGGAGTATGAGGAATTATACATGAATAAGGTTCAGTAAGGTGCATCTTGTGGATTATAAATATCTTGATATTGTGGTAAAGGTTTATGTTTCCATCCATATAAATAATATAATCTTGTTGGAATTTTAAGGTGTATGAAACATACCATGATTAAAAAATAACATGATGGAATCATAGTTAGATGATATAGGTTTCTATATAAATTTTATGGATGTGGCATTTAATGTTAAACATGGTTCCATGTTGGTGTCCAAAGGAGTTAAATATGGGACATTATAACTAATAATAATTTTGGAAGGATCAATACATGCTGAAAAAGTAACTTCCAAAAAATTACGGAATGAACATCTCAGTCACTTAAGTGATAAAGGGATGGAAATCCTACATACTAAAGAAATGGTGATGACCAAAATCATGAAGTATGAAACATGAAAATAATGAATTATTGGGAAGTAGTGGAAGGTTTCATTTCAAACAAAAGGTTATAATCCTAAGGACTAGAAGTTAGAGTTGGTTTATATAGACGTATAGGGACCATATCTGGTATTTTATCATGGAGGTTTACTATAATATGTTTTCTTAATCGATGATATGATATATAATGTGTGGTTTTTGTTATCAAAAATAGGTTTTAGGTTTCTGGAGCCTTTATTTAATAGAGATCCATGGTAGAAAATGATACTAGAAGAAAGAAAAAAAAATTAGTTCTGAAAATGGTGGGGTATAGGATGTATGGAACTCTAAATATTCTACTATAAGAAAAGAATTTGGTTTGAAATGGATGTACTAGTATTATATAAAAAATTATAGTAACATAGAGGATAAATCAGTCATTAGTAGTGAAGAAAAGTTTCATGGGGATTCACATTGGCTTTTCTAAGGTGTTTTTGTGAAAAGCGGTGAACTGTGCTTCCTTCTTAGTGATTAGGAGTCAATCTTATACATTGGGTTATGAAATTGAAGTAGTAGTATGATTTGTAATAAAAATTAAAATTTCCTATATTAAATTCTCTGGTTCACTCATTTACATTCACATTGATTCAAAGGTAAGGGAAAAATTATAGGCACATCCTCGAGAGTGTTAATTTATAGGGAATAATGACAAAGACTTTTGATATAGGATAACAGGTTATGGAAGGGTTTAATAATATAAAATTTTATATTAAATGAATAGATTTTATATAAATATTATAACCAAGAATAATTTACTATTGAGATCAAAGTATCCTCACAATTTGAGGTTCTTTTTAATGGAAGTCCAAAATTTCTAGATATTTAAAAAAGATCGAGATGTTTTCCAGAACAATGAAAACTATGATTTCTAAAAGAATCTTAAAATGGTGGTCAAGTTCTACTAATGGTTTTTCCTAGTATGGATGTACTAGAAATATCAAGGGATGTGGAATCTTAGGGAAGATCTCTAGAAGGAGATATTTCAGAAGTAGTATTTTGGGAAGAAACTGAGCTGCAAGTTCGGTTATAGAGATTTAACAGGATTCAATTCCAAGTGTAGAGATACATAAGAAACTCAAAATATTTTCTATTACTAGATTATGGAGTACCCAAAAACCCAAAATAAGATAAAGGTTTGAAATACTAGTGACGGTGGAGGTTATATATTATTTATGATATTAATTATTTATATTTTTATGAGATATGGGACCTAATAGAAAGACTAATAGGGAGAATATTACTTTAGAATAAATGACTTTAACTGCTAAAGGAGGAAGAACATGGTAGAATAAAATGAAAAGAAAATATTTTCATGAACAGTTATCAATTTTTTTTAAGATTTTTCCAATATCATTTATTTGGTTGTTAAACATAAGACTATTCATATGGTACTTAGGATGGTTTCCATGGAAGGGTTACCTATGAATCTATTATATGTGAATAAAAAATTATTCAATGAGAATTAGATAAAGATATTTAAATAAATAAGATAGTGGGTTTCATTGATAAATAGAACCATAATATTATGCAAAATCTAAAGTAGATCATCAATTATTTGAAGTAAGAACCAAGGTAGTGGAACTAGAAGTTCAATTCATATATAAAAAATTGTAAGTTCATCCCAAGTAATGTGGATCATTATTGTTACTAGAAGGTATTTAATGATGGAATTTTTATCATATTTGTTTTCTATGTTGATGACATGCTTATTTTTGGTCTAGTAAATGAAATTATTTATAAGCTAAAATATGAATTTTCTTGAAGTTTCAATATAAAGGATCTTATTCTAGTAAAATGGATTTTAGGGATATAGATCGTAAGGGGCTTAAATTTGGGAAATTTATTCCTAAATCAGTTTGATTATATCTTGAAGGTAGTGAGTCATTTAAAAATGAGAAACGTGAAGTTGGTGACCACTCCCCTTCCTAGACAATTCAAATTGATCAAGGTGATGAAAACTAAAATAGGAGTAGAGGTTTATTATATGACATTGGTTCCTTTTAAATTAGATGTTTTAAGATTAATTTATACTATGGTTTTTACATGATCATGATTTTTTCATGTAGAAGGAGTAGTTAAAATGTTCACGGTGATCTTAGAAGAGAACACTATGAAGTGGTAAAGTGGATCCTCAAGTATCTAAATTGATTCAAAATTTTGTACATTATTTCAGAATGGATGAACTGTTGTAGGGGTTTTTAGATTTGGACTTTGGGGGAGATACAAATAAATATATAAGAACAATGGGATATGTGTTCAATTTTAGAGGCATGTTTGTGAGTTGTATTTTGAAGAATAAACCATCAGTTTAATTGTCAATAATGAAAGTAGAGTATACTTCATCAACCAATGTTGAGAAAGAGTTGATTTGGTTTAAGGGGATGAAAGAAGACCTCAGAAGAAGTCATGAAGTTGGAACACTATTTTGTGATTCAAAAAGTTAAATCCACTTGGCCAACAATTCAATGTTTCATTATAGGAAAAAATATATTCAGTTGAAATATCACTTCATCAAGAAGTTGTTGGAGGAAAAAATTATGGATCTATGGAAAGTGGATGGATTTCTGAATGCTGTAGATATACTGAACAAGGTTGTAGTTCAAGATATGATGGGGGGGGGTTGCACATCATTAAAGATGGGATAACCAAAAGTAAAGTGTGGAACCATGAATATGTTAAGGAATAATTAGAGTATAAGAGGCTTTGGGGATAGTGATGGATAAATTGGTGGTGAATTTTGAAAATGATTCTCAAGTGGGAGATTGTTAGGTTCAATCGTGTATAAAATATTTTCCAAATAAGTGATCGGAACTTACAGAAGGAGAGATTCCATAATTATGATTTTTAAATCTTGTATGTTTATGGTGGGGTGGAAATGGATAACATCTGGAAGTCCTAAAGTAGGCAAATTATAAGTTGGTAGTTTGAAGCAAATCAACCATAAGTTTTCCTGATGTGTTTGTAGGGGAGAAGTGCTAAGATTCAAAGGACATGTGTGAGGTTTTCTCTATATATACATAAGATGATGTTATGATATTACATTAGGATTTTACCACATTAAATATGGATATGTGAGAGTATTAATAATGTTACATATGAGTAAAATCATAGTATTTCTGCATTCATGAACTGTTCATCCGAAGGTTAAGTTATGATGTTGGATTTTTTTGACTGAGTGAAGTGATTTCTATGAAGATCTAATCAAAGGGGGAATACTCTCTACAAAGATTGGAATGTAGTAGAATTGGTTGAATTGGATAGGATCTACTATATTTTTTATTTTGGGATAATTTATTTGATGACTTTTGGTGATATTTTAATCATATTTTGTTCCTTGAATAAAAGTGTGGAATCATTCCTCTTGTAGAGTATAAATACATATGAACCATGTAAATACTTATGTTTTTTTCCTTTGTTTCTTTAACCTTTTTCCTTTTAGAAGTTTTTTTTCTAGACTGTTCATGTGCTTTGGGGTGTAGTGACTTATGTGTGGTTTTTCTTCTAAATTATGATACATCGTGTATGTGGGTTTATTCTAATTTGGTAATTTCAGTTATTTTTTTAGTGTAAGTTTTGGGTGATATCTTCTGATCAATACATTTTTCAGACCCCAAAAATATTAAATAAGTATTATCAAATCGATAAAAAATTAATCCATATATCAAGGTAATTATCCAAAAACTTATTCAATGTGAATACAATGCTTGTGTAACATGAGAAAAGTAAACATTGATGACTTAAGTGTTTCAAAGTGATGGGATTGAGGAGTGGTGACAATATATGATTTTATTTTATAAGTATGATGAGTAATAAATGATATAAATATTAAAATTTTAATTCCAATATTTTTGATATATTTCTAAACTTAGATTAAAGGATTAACCTAAAAACATTATATAAATAGGGGATTTAATCTCTTTTCTCAAATCATTCCTTATATTCATGGTTTTATCTCATTTTCTATCTCCATATATTCTTCAATGTTATCTCTTTACATTCCATATATTTTCATGAACATATTCTTATAGTACTCCACCTGAGTCAAAAATGATTTAGGGTGAAACTCATAAATCTTACCTTCAATAAGCCTTGAGTTGGAGAGTAGTACAAAGGGTAAAATATCACAAATTTATGGAAATCATTAGCCTTTATTAAAGAAAACACCACAAAAAACATGTATAATATAATTTTCCCCCAAATTCAATACATGAATAAATAATATTAATGTATGTAATGTAATATATAGACAAGACACAATGGAAAACCAACCAAAAGTCTATTTTCCTTTCTCTAACTTAGGAAAGGTATATGCAACCACCTCTACAGATGAGTCTCCTATGTCTAGAGATACGGTCTGCTAAAACTGATACCAACTCTATTTAGGTAATAATAATTTTTTTATATAATGTATGGGTGAGAATATAAATATAATTATTTAATTCATCCTAAGAACTATCATTTGTCCATGTGA
Organism: Viscum album; assembly: GCA_963277665.1. NCBI lineage: Eukaryota > Viridiplantae > Streptophyta > Magnoliopsida > Santalales > Viscaceae > Viscum > Viscum album. The sequence continues at coordinate 1,825,442,896 of OY728127.1, forward strand.
ATAAACCATGCTAATTTATTTGTGTATGGTATAAATAAAACAAAAAAATAAAACACAATTATATACCAAGGGAAACTTTTCAACCAATTTCATTTATTTCAACATCATCACACTTTTCTAAACCATATCACATCCTCTTCTCATGCCATCAAATACCATCGTTATAACAACCACTATCACCAACCACATCTTGGTAGTTATCCACCAAACAGAGACCTCATAGTAATATCACCTCTACCATATAGATTTCCACCCACAGGGAGTATACTAACCCACTCTCGTCTCAACCATTTAGTTATCTACCCACATATAACTCACTAATATATCACCATTCATTGGTTGGGTTATTGTCTTCCCACAAAGGGATGATGATGGTTTTCACCCTAAAGGATTCTACCCACTAAAAAATATAGTCATTAGGAAATTTTATACCTTTAAGGAATCTCACCATATCACTAGGTATCCAACCATTGGGACTTTACCCTCTTTAACCTTTATTTTCACCTCCACAAAAAATAGATCCTTCATGGATGGTAATATCATCCAAATAAATATTACATCACCCTCATCATCATTATCATATATCATAAATCATCACCACATGACCATTCATAAATCATTTCCAAAAATCTTAAATATATTCAGACCTACATGATCCATTTATTTACCCACCTATACCATCACACAAACCAAGGCCTTAGGGAAACATATTATCACATCAAAACATATACCATTCCCCCACCTAGCTCTCTACAATAAAAATCATATGGAGTATAACCACACCACAACATGAACATTCCTCACATCCCAGGTATACACTAGATCAAAAAAATTTATTATCTTATCCCACTATCATCATATCTTAAAATAATTAAGATGTACAACCCTTACTAGAAATGGAATAAACCCATTTAAATGTGGCACAATTTTTCTTAAATCACACTACCCTAATGTACCTTATAGCCATAAAAGTATTCCAACTCCCAAAAACTAGAATGTAAACTTGAATCTCACTACCATTTCATCCCCCATCCCATACCGACACCTATACACAATTTTTTGGAGAGTGGCATGGACCTAAAAATAAATTGGAGTAGCCCATTCCAAGTTATGTAACTTTTTTCCTCCCACATTATAGAGAATTTTACCATAAATTTATACTATTATGGGATCTATTTTCAACATGGGGACTTAAATAATAATTCATAAATATCCATAAACAATTATAAACATCAATTTCCAACTATAAACACAATTGAAATAATTCACATATGAATTATAATCAATATTCAATAGAAAAATACATAAATTCACAATCAAGTCCCCTGTTACTTATTCTACATAAATATCAATTCAAATTATATATATACAATTATATTACCAAAAATCTCTATATTTCATTTCCACTAATTTCCAATTTAAATAATAATTTAACTTATTCATAATCTATCCAAATTTAATTATTCAACAAGAATAATATTTTCATTATTCCTATATTTATAAAACATCTCTAATTTCATTTCACTACATATTCATTCTTCCAAATTATTATGATTCATATATCAAAAATGAAAAATCATAAGCATGGTATATTCAAAAAAATTATATAATAAATGAGAATTTAAGTCACCTACCTTGATTCCATGATGAATGCTACATCTAAATCCTCCAATAATCACAACTGGTCATTCATCCACAATATTTTTCTTTGTTTTTCTCCTCATCTATCCATAATGACATTTACACTGAGGGTTTCCTTCTCTTGAGACAATAGATATGATGGAGAAATTTTAACAAGATTCTAGAAAATTAAAAATTAATTCTCCTCCCTTAATTCATCTAACCTCCTAGATCAATTCTATACATTAATTTCCATTAATTTATATTAAATCCACCCATTAATCCATATATTTGTATCTCTAACTTTATTATTCCAACAACATATCTATATCCACAACACCATATAACATATCCACACCACTTATGAAAAAATATATCAAAATCAAATTATTTTCTTAAATATAAATAATACATAAAATATAAATTACTTAAATAAATAAATAATAATGAAATTACACCACCAATTGAAACTTCCTGGATAAATATAAACAACCAAAAAAATTTACCAAACCAGTGTGTTGAAAAATATTCCAAATATTAAATCAAATTGCATGCTCAAAATTCCATTTTGAGAACTATAGAATTACTATTTTACACTTCTTAACTAATAAACTCATAAAAATTAAAAAACTCCAAAATCATTAAATCCTGGGTCTCCATATTATAAAATCCTTTAAAACTTTTTATATTAAAAAATATTCAACCATAACCATAAAATGGAAGACAACCAAACAAATACTTTCATTTAAATTTCATCAATATAATAAAATTATACATCAATACAATATGGACAACTCAAAACAATCCAAGATACTATACTCTAATATATGATTCCCCTTCTTAAGTATTTTCCTCTATATTACCATATTGCTAAATAACTAACACTATAGGAATAAATCTTCCCTATGAGACTTTCTCTTCATGACTATAACAACTCAAGTTTTTTTAAATAATGTACCAGTTTTAGGTTTAAATAATATTCATGTTATGAATTTTTATTTATTGAAGAAATATTCTTTTTTACTATGTATAAATATTTATTTCATGTCATATGATCAAGGAGATATTTTACTACCTGACATAGATGTTTTTTACTGAAAGGTTAAATATATTCTTAAAAATAATAATTATTTTTATTAATTAAAATAATTAATTGATTATCAAGTGATTATTATATTGATTATATGGGTTCATATTCTAATTTTATCATGAATAATAATATAATATGATTTTATTTTTAAAAATAAATATCATTTATATTTCAAAAGTGGTAGGTCGGTAGGATTATCTACTATATATAGTTATATCATTATAACTTGTTTGATCCTCAAAAAACCGAACATTTCATCACACAATATACTATTTTACATGTTCAGGGTGTAAGTTTTCCCAGTTCATGTTAGCATGAGTTCATTAACTCATTCATGGAATCATGTCATCTTCCTCCTATTCTAATACTCGATCCTAGCACTTTGGAAATTGTTTTATGAAGATCAATCATTTTACCGTGCATGTAGGAGCTAAAAAATAAAATAATCTGGATTATAGTGATATATATTTTCCTTAAGATATATATTGTAGTGAATTTTTCTCATATGATTTAATTATACTTAAGTTTTTCACACACAATCGGTGATTTAATATTATCTAATTGTTTTAGAGTTATTCATACATGAGTGTAGAATTAATCCAATACAAATTGTATATGAATCTTATATAGGCCACATACATTAAGATTAATCATATGAGAAGTTATAGAAATTTATTCTCACATAATAACATATATAATATAATATAAAGTAATAATATGCTCTCTTGGATTTAATTTGACACAGGATGGTTTTATTACAACATGTGAATTTGATAAATCACACTCAAACTGTATACCTTCCATATTAATCGTTCATGAGCTTCTTGATTTTAATCATACATGATAACACATATCATTAGGATATTCATATGAAATCCTATAGACTCCTCTTATTATTGCATATATTTTATTCCAACTTGATGATTCTTATGTGGCCCATCAATCCTTTCTTGTTTTATTACATATATGTATCCAAATATTATAACATATCCAAGCTTCAAACTACAATATTCCAGTGTGATCTTTTAAAGTTTTAGTTTCAACTTATGGACCTTCCTATCAGTTTTAATTATTTTATGTAAGCCTCCCAATTAAATCTATCATGTATAGAAACTCTCACATATATTATTCAAACTTAGCTAATCCTTATATCATATTAATCCCACACAACTTATTTCTTGATTCTTTATTGTTACATAGGCCGATTTATTTAGTTTTTTAATTCTAAAAATATGAAAAAATTTGTTTAAATATAAAACAAATCACTTTATACATTTAATGATAATAGAAATATATATATATAATTAAAATCAATAATAAATAAACATCTTAAATGAATATTAATAAATAAAGAATAATCTAAATTGATAAATGGAATTTTTTTTTATTAATATATTTGAGTTTTATAATAACAGGTTCAGATATATAGGTTCTTATGAAACCTAGGTAATAATTCAAGGATCTTATAAAATAACTAAAAATAAGGGTATTTTTAAATTCAATGATATAATATTAAAATTAAATGGATTTTAAAATATTTATGAAGATAAGGTTTGTATGAAGCATAGTGTAGTGCAAGATAAGAATAACAGTGTGAAAATATATTTTATAGAAAATTCATGAAAGTCACTTTAAATGATATTTTATTAATATTATGATAAAAATAGGTAAATAATGGAAAAACCTATTTATATGTTTTTATGATCATCTTGATATTAGATAATTTTATATCTAACCCTACTAAAATATTTATTTATGAGGAATGCTATTGAGTTTGTCTATAAACGGTCAATTACTCTACCATTATTCCAAGAATCTAGTGTTTGGTTACATATCTTGATTATTACTATATTACCTATCCTAGAATCAATATACCCATTATTTGGATTTTGGTCTAAAGAAGGATTTCTTACGGATTTTTTATAAAGGAAATCCTTAAGGAATGATTCAATTCTGCAACATATATATTTTCTTTTATTTTTTATTGACTTAATATTATTCCTCTAACTCTTCTTTAAAAAAAATCTAATGGAACTAAAATTAGTATTATTTTGTAATGATATTATAATAAAACATGTTTTATAGTTTTTTCATTTTTATGGTACTTTTATATTTTGGTTTGTTCAATCACCTACTTAAATGATGATACCCTATTTTTATTAATAATATTCGTTGAGAGATAAAAAAGCATGAATATTGAATATTTATACTAAATTAGTTTTATTATATTTAAAGTAAAAATTAATTTATAACTATTTAATTATCCAATGAAAACATTTACTTATTGATATTATGGAATAATGGAATAAGAACCTTTGAATGTTGCCATTACACTGAAGTTATTTTGGAACTATGGACCAGAAAACCTCAAAACGACTGACAAAAAAAATAAATCTGGTAATAAAATGATACATGAATAAAAATTAATAGTAAATATGATAAATTATTTAAAGTAGTTAAATAATTAAAATAATTTTATTATTTATGAAGAGGACAAAATAAGAGGCTAGTCAAAACTCAAGGTAAGGGGTTTTATTTTAAATTCTTTAAATGTTTTGATGTTTTTATCTCTACTATCTGTCTACTAATTTTATAGTCTTCTTATTGATATTTATATGTATTTTATACTTCAATTAATTTTTCCTCTCAATAGGTAATTGGTTAAACTTTTATTTTAAAAAAATTTTCTTTTATGAGTTAACTAAAAATTACAGTGATTATGGGTTGAAATATATATTTTTCTGAGTTTTATCCATGCTATAGTAAAATAATAGGCTTTATTTGTTTTATTCATGCTATGGTTCTTGGAAATTATAAATGATTATAGGTGGTATTGGAATTATATATCCCTCAAATTGATTGGGTAATTCTTTATATCTCATAAGATCACAATGCATGGTCCATGCGAAGTAAGTCTAATACATAATATAATGAATGGGTCAGGTCTTGATAGCCTCATACAAAATTTAATTCACGGGACATGTTTCATAAGCCTCATCTATAATTCAATGCATGGGAAAGGTGTATTTAGAATCATTCATAATGTAATGTGGAAGTGATATCCCATGAAGAATTTAGGGATAATTTATGCATGATTATATGTTTGTTTTATGGAAAATTTTGTGAAAAAATTTGATTTCATGTTTAAAAGTTAGTTTATGATATTTTACAAGCTCAACAGTTATTATTAAAATGGAAACATTTTCTTGTATTTTCATGTATTTAAAATCCTAAAGAGTTTCTTTCCTTTATACCCCTCATTAAGATTTTTATGCTCATCCCATGTTTCTAAATTATTTTATAGGTCATAAGGATTATTGGAAATGATTATGAATCAAAGATTTGGTTATGAGGGGTTAGAATTTAAATATGAATATATATCATTTATAGGGTTTGATTTCGAGGAGAAAATGGCCATTTTGTTGGAAAAGTATGGGTTTTGTTATGTAAAGGGTTTTCCCAAACTCTCTAAAACCCTAAACTAAAAGGGTCTCAAGGATATAATTGATGAAATATTTTCTATAAATCATGAAAATATGGATTGATTATGTTTGATCTATTACAATTGGTATTAGATCTAAGTTTAGATAGCTTTATAGGTTGGTATATTGTTATTTGGGGATAAATTAATAGTTTTAGGTACCATCGTGGGTTAATAAGTTTAAGGGAGATCATAAATTCAAATTCATAGATACAATTTCAATGTTTTATATGATTGGATATTAATATGGTTAATGATATTTTGGAATATTCTTATTAGTTTTTTTATGAAGAATACATGATTGAGGTATATATAACATTGGGGTTTTAACAGTGATTTAGTGACATGGAGATTACAGTTATTTTGGAAAAAAATTAATTTAATTTTGGGAACATATATGATTAAAGTACATATAGAAAATTATTAACTAATATAGTATTTTGTGACAAAGTGATTAATATTATTTTAGGGATAACTATAGAGTTAATTTTTAGATAATATATAATTTAGGTGTTGATAATATTATGAAGGTTTTATGTTAAGGTGATTGATGTTATTTTAAAATAAAAGTTATCTTCATTTTATAAGAATATGTGATCAAGGTTTTTCTAATTTATTGGGTTTATAATATAGTGAGGAAGACTCTGATAATTTTAGGGTTACCTAGTTCTTAGCATTTCATGGATAGTAATAATATGATAAAACATAAATAAACCTTGGTTAATATAATCGTTTGATTATTTTAATTAAAGTTTTCAAAGGTCAAGATTAATAAGATCATTTTTATTTTTAGTAAATGGATAGAAACATGAGTAATAATGTTCAATAAATTCCTCTATAGAACAAATAACACTCTCTTTTTATGGATCTCATGATTCATCAAAACTTTATTTTATGCATCAAGTATGAAAAATTCATCTAGGATTTCACTATTTTTAATATGAAGAAACTCAATGGTGGAATTTGAAAAAAAGGGGGACATTGTGCTTATTTAATATAAATAAATCAAGTAAGTATATTTTATCATATTATCTTTTTAAATAGAAAATTATAATTCCTCAAACTCAAGAAAAAGGAATATAAATATATTGAGGATTATGTGTTAGACACATTAATGTTTTTCCAATATATCCTATTTTATCCTAAGTTATAATGATCACATAAAATCTCAGTTTTATTTCTATTTATTTTACTTGAAGTGTGCATATCAATATTTTTAAAGTTATAAATATGTTTTTAAAATCGTTTTAAATTCAATTTGAATAATATCTTCTAATTGTTAAACTAATACATTCAAGTCATATGAAGTACTAATGTCTTACTCTGAAGCCTTATGATTGGTATAAAGTCTGATAAAAATTATAGTTTTCAGAAATTTTCCTAAGTATAGAGGTATTGTGATTATACAAAGTCTTATGTTCAAGACTTATGACTAGATAAAATCTTATGATGAATTATGATGATAAAAAATTCTTATTATTAAGGCTTATATCTAGAAATAAGTATCAAACTAAAGTCCTATGGTAATTATTTATGTTCACAGTAAATTCTTACAATCAGAAGAAAACATTATGATCAATCAATTCATATGATTAGAAAGGAGGATGGTAAAGATTTACAGTTAGATGCTGAATTATTATGATTGGAGTAAAGTATTACATCAGAAAAATTAATGGGAATTCAATAAAATATTATGATAACCAAAAAATTTATACAATCAGATGAATTATTATTAAGTAAAGACTTATAAAGGTGAAAATGTATGATGTCTGGTATTTTCATGATATTTTATTATAGTTTTTTGGAGATTATCACCATTTTAGTATTTTATTCAAAGTATAATCATGATTTAGTTTTATCAAAAGTATAGATTTTTGAATAAGGAAAGTTTGAATATATTAAAGCATATATTTTTAAGAAGATATATAGTTTTAAGGAAGACCATATATACTCTAAACATGGATACCTCTGTTTTTCCATTTTCTGAGAATAAAGTGACATTAAAAGTGAAAATAATTAATTTTTAAATACTATATTATTTACTTTTGACTATTTTAATTAAATGAGATATAAAATAAATAAGTAGAAAGAGCTAAAAAATACAATAATGTGCACATACTTAGTTTTTCATGATATTCTATTTGTGTAACTATAGAAAAAATATTCTATTATTGTGTGATTTCATGACATATATATATAAAATAAATATAATTCGAACTAATTTAAAATTATAATAAATATTTTCATAATCTTAATTATCTATTTGTTTTTACTTATAACTATGCATTGAATATGAAAATAGTTTCTACAAGTATTTCTTTATATAAGTATACACTCCTCATTCTGAGTATAGTAAATGTTTTTTATAGATATTGAAAATGGAGAGTCCATTTGAATGATATTTTCACCTTTTTTAACACGCTATGTTTGTTTTGAAGAAAATTTCATGGTCCCCAAAAAATTACCTACACAGTGAAAATCACTAATCTCGTTGAGCAAGTGTTGGTGTAATGGACTAGGGGATCTTTGTTCCCTGAAAAACTATATTTTCCCTTTGTTTCCATCCGTCAATTATAATTTAATTTTCTACTAATTATCTTATTTATAGTGAAGGAAATATTAATTTTAGAATTTAAAGTGGGTGGTTTTATGTTGGTGAAAAATTTGAGAACTAAATTCACCCCCACTCTTGATTTATTTTGAAATTCCTATCAGGACAACAATTGGTATCAAATTAAGCAACTTTTGAGTTTTCAACCTTTACTAGTTTAATTATAAATATATCTCTTGTTACTTTAATGGATTATTAAAATGAAGGAATGTATATGATAATACAACCTACTTTAGTAGGGAAAAGTATGGCTATTAGAAGTCTTGAATTATTTTATATTTGAAGAACCTTGCATTGAAAGTATATATGAATGTTATCAAGCTATATGCAATTACTAAGGGTGAACCAAAGACTTGGGATGCAACAAAAAAAGCTTAATATGGCCTAAAATTCAAAGTGTTTAATGATATTATATGTGGATTAGGTAATGATTATTTTAATTGAGTTTCAAAATGTGGCACAACTTATGATATTTAGACCACCATATTAGTTTCCTATAAAGAAGCTAATAATGTTAGAAAACTATGATATAATATTAAAAATTTGAAGTTTGAATCATATAGAATGGTTTAAGGAGAAATAATCACATAGTTAAATGGAATATTAACTAAAATTATGAATAATTAAACTATTTTGGGTACTCTAGTACCAAATCCATACCATATATTAAAAGTTCTTATAATATTACATTTTAAATGGAGTGGAATCTCAACTACTATAAGATAATTAACTCATGTCAAATATTTTAAAAATTAAGAATATTGTAGGAACTCAATGATGTATAAAACCGAAATGGAGGTCAAATAAATTTATCAAACAATAATAAAAAAGAAAAATTATTCCTTGAAAGATTTTACTTCAAATTCATATTATTTACTTAAAAAAACTTATTATCTGACTCATCCCGTGAAGAAAATTAAGGATTATCAGAATATAATATAGAAATTTCTATATTTGTATGGAAATTTAATAATTTTATAATAAGATAAGAGGATTCAAGAAATAATTTAATAAGTATACAAATTCTGATGGAAACTAAAAGGAAGTAAGATGTTATGAATGCAAGAAGTTAGGACACATCAAACCTGAGTGACCTCAAGTTAAAGAGAAGAATTCTGGAAAAAAGTATCATAATAAATATGATTATAATAAAAGGATTATAAGGGAATGAAATTAACCTAATGTATTTTTGAAGACTCAATTATTAATTTATGTTATGATTCAGATAATAGAAAATAAAACCATAAATCCAACACGTTATTTATGGATCAAATAAATAATGAACAACCTATTTATTATTATTAATCTAAATTGAAAATTTTAAACTACTATTTTGAGGAAATTATTTAATAATTTTCAATGATGTAATATAATTTTGAATCAATAAAGAAAAATATAAAATATAAAATAAATCTTATGATACTATTACAAAAGTAAAGGGAGATTTGTCAAAACAAATTTTAGAATTAAAATCTAAACTGGATTCATCTACTTATACTTGTGCTATCCATGATAGAAAAATAAAGGAATTAATGGTTGAAGTAAAATACCTAAATAAGGTTTCAAGTATTTTTATCAAAGGATAAAACTACATTGATCAAATACTCAAAAATAATATAACATGTAAATATAAATAAGGCATATGAAGTAATGGTGAACAACCTAAGATTTATGGGAATTAGTTTATGGCTATAAATAATATAATCATGTATAACATTACCTTATTTTACTATTTAATTAATGATAATTATTAAAATGATTTATATATTATATATTTCTTTTTTTTAATCATTCCTTTATTTCAAAAAATGTATCAAAATTTCAAGCTATTTTTTTGAAAATGTGAATAAATTTTGGTTCCCAAATCTTTATTTTCTAACATTTATATTCCTAATAGTATTTGGGTGAAAATAGATCTTTGTTTAATTTTTTTATAAGTAAAATGTCCCAATAACAACATCACTAAATGATACATGGATAGTAAATGTTTGAGGCATATGATTAGTGAATTCTCTAAATTTAAATCACTCTCAAAGGTAGAAAGAGTATATGTAACATTTTGTGAAAATTCTAATGGAAGAATTATTATAGATGGATCTGTTGGAGTTCCACATTCAGTCCTCATAAATAAATAACTTTTTATCTAAGGATTAAATCACAACATGATAAGTGTTTCTCAACTTTGTGTTGATTGATTTTATTTTGATTTTTTCTAATGATCCATGTTCTGTTTTTAAAGATAAATTTCTTAAATTTATAGCACCAAGAACTAAAAATGTTTACACCCTAGATATTCAATATTTATGTAAACTAAATGTTAGTTGTTTCAATGCTCAAATTAATGAATCATGAATTTGGAATAGAAGGATTAGAAATGTTATTGTATTTTATTTTAGAAAATTATCTAAGAAAAATTTGATTAATAATTTTACTCAAATTAAATTGAAAAAATGGGAACTATGTGATGTATGCCAATTGTGAAAGCAACTTAAGTCATATTTAAATCCAATTAAAGATGTTTCAACTTACATATTATTAGAAATTATTCATATTGACTTTTTTATACCCTCTATAACTTCAAGCCTAGTTGAAAAATAATTTTTTTATGTTTTAGTTTGTATTTTTTCTAGATTTATTTGGTTTTATTTATAAATATTAAGAGTGAATAATGTGCTATTTTTTTTAATTTCTTCAAGATATTACAGAATGAAAAAGTTACTAAATTTTTTTCTTTATGAAGTGACCATGGGGGAGATTTTGATAATCAATAATTCAATTAATTTCTCAAAACATGGCATTAAATTTCCCTTCTCTTCCCCTAAGACACCTCTTTAGAATGGTATTGTTGAAAGGAGGAATATGAACTTATAATATATTTCTATAACAATGTTATGTGAATATAGAATGCCTACTAAATTTTGGGAAGGATATGTTAATAGGACATGCTATTCTATTAATATATTTCTAATAAGGTATGTTTTGATGAAAAAACCCTATGAGTTTTGGAATAATAGAAAACCAAAGCTTCAATATTTTAATATTTTTGGATGAAAATTTTATATCTTGAACACAAAGGACTATATTTTTATTTTTGATATAAAGGTTGATGAAGGAATCTTCCTAGGTTATTTTATCCCTTCTAAATACTATATATTTTTTAATAATAATTAAAGTATTACTGAAGAATACTCATTTGACATTTGTTTAAACCGATCCCTTTGATCATAAAAAAATTAAAATTGATGACCTAAGTGATTTTTTAGAAAATTTGAGACTTACAGCTCTATTTGATGTCAAAAATGATGATGATGTATAACATCATCATGAAAAATCTAGTCCTAAAAGAATTGAATCTTATGAACCTAAAAGTGTGCTTCTTAGACAGACTAGAACCCTTAAAAACCATCCATTTGAAACTATTATAGGAATCTTATATGAGGGAGATATAGCTAGCAGGAGTACTGGAAACATAGATGAATATTCTTCCTTTTTATCCTAGATTGAACAAAAAACAATTAAATAAGCTTTAAAAAATGAGTTCTGGTTAGTTTATAAGCAAGAATAATTAAACCAGATAAAGAGGAACAAGCTATGAGACTTAGTTGATATACCCTCTTATTATCATGTTATAGGAACCAAATGGGTATTTAGAAACAAGAAAGATAATGAGGATGTGATTACTATAAATAAGGCTATGTCAGTTTCAAATGGTTATAAATAAGAGTAAGGGATAGATTACGAAGAAACCTTTTACCCTATTGCTGGGTTAGAATCCATTAAAATCCTTTTACCATATATATCATATATGAATTTTAATTTATTTCATATGAATGTAAAATCAAATATTCTAAATGTTTTTATGAAATTTATGTTAAAAAATATCATGGTTTGGAAGAATATTATTTTAAAAATTCCAATTGCAAACTTACCAATGCCTTGCATAGTCTTAAAAAATACCTATAGTTTGGTACCAAAGTTTTATCTCATTTCTTTTAAAAAATGGATTTTATATGGGTTTTTAATACCCAACAATTTTTAATAAAAATTCATCAAAGGACATTTCTTTAATTCAAATTTATATTGATGATGCATTTTTTGGCTCAAAAAATTAAAAATCATGTACTGAATTTTCAAAACTCAAGTAAGGAGAATTTGAAATGAGCTTTATGGGCGAGTTAAATTATTTTCCTGGAATTAATATTTTTCAAAATTAATTTTGGAATGTTTTAAATGAAAGAAAATACATACATGATTTACTTAGAATATCTGGACTTGAAAGCTATGATACTTATTAAAATCCTATGAGTTCTAATTTTAATTAGGATTTGAATGAATTTAGGAAACTAGTTGGTAACAAGATGTATAGAGGAATAATTTGAAGCTTTCATTAGCTAATTACAAGTCGAACATATTTTTGTTAATGTATGATTATGTGCTATATGTCATGAAAACCTTAAGAACTATCACTTGATTATATCCAAAAGGATTTTAAGGTATTTAAAAGGAATGATTTATATATTCTTACTTTTTATAAAAAAAAACTTATAACTTTGATTTAATTTCACACTTAGATTCCCAATTTAGTGGGTATATATTAGATAGAAAAATTACCTCAATAACCTGCCACTTTTTAGGAAAATATTTAGTTTCACGATCAAGTAAAAATAACCACTCTATTTCATTATAAACTATAAAAATTGAGTACATTATAGTTGGAAGTTGTTATACACATGTGTTGTGGATGAAATAAACTGTAATGGATTTTGGATTCAATTTTGATCATGTGATAATTAAATGTGATAAAAATTCTTCTATCAGAATTTACAAAAATCTAAAAATCCAATAAAGAAATAAACATATAGATTTAAGGAATCACTTCTTATGGGATCACTCACAAAAGGGTGATATTTATTTAGAATTTATTAGTAATAAAAATCATACATCTGATATATTTAAAAAGAATTTACTGAATAAAATATTTTATTTCATCAAAATTGAATTAGGATTATTTGAATTTAAATTATTTTTGTCTGTTTTAAATATGATTCAAGTTTAATTATGTATTCTGATTTATTTAATTCATATATTATTTTTTAAAATGATATTAGTTGTATTCACTATTCCAATTTTTTTAATGTTTTTAACTTTATTGGTTTTAACATTAATTTTATTTTAATACTTATCATAACACATCACTCCGTGACACTTGAAATTCCAAATTCATAATTATTTAGATAAAGGTCATATGTACTTGGCTATAACCCACTCAATTTCAAACATCAAAGATCCATCTCTCCTTCACCCTAATCTCAAACTTAATCCCTTTACTTTATGATCTCCAGAATACTTCACAAATATGTTGAAATAAAAAATATATGAAATTGAATCTTTTATAACTTCAAATAAATATAATTCAGGTGGTAAGGATCGACGAGTGTTACTAGGAAGAGCTGTGGATTTTGGTTATCTAAATAAATTTTTTTTCCCTGAAAAGGGTTATAAGATTTAGAAGGTGGAAATGGATCTTTTATGAGAATAATATATATTATATGTTTGAAAGGTAAGTAAGAGAGTTTTATATGAATTCCTTGTGTCTTTTTGACAAAGATAGAGATATTTTTCTATCAAAATTGAATGTGAAAAGATTCACCATTTCTTTTGAGGAGATAACTGAAGTTTTCCACTATCCCCATGAGGGTAGGTTTCTATATAGTCACTCCATGATCCATGATGATGAAATTAGGTCATTATTTATCATGTAATATTTTTTTTGGAAATATTACTATTTAAAATAAATCTCATAAAGACCTAAAACCTAACTAAAGGGTCTGTTGAAGAACATAGAATTATTCTTGAATGCTTATCTGAATAGGATGAAAGTAAAAAAGAATAAGGAGAAGGAAGTAGAAGAGGATATTGATGCTAAAGTTAGTGATCATGCTGAGGGGGATCATGTAAGAGTTATATATCCTCATGCTAACGTAGTTTTTTCTCATGAGTCAAGACCCGCTACAACTGAGTGGAAGCCTATTAGATAAAATGTTATGGATCTGGTTTCTCTTACAGATCAACTAGTTGCTGATGCAGAGAACCAGGTATGTGAAGTTAGAACCAATGGTGAGCTCAGACTTGAAGCTAATGTCCAAGAAAGTGTTTTAGTGAATAATTTTCTTATATTTGGAGTATAATCTAAATAGTTTGGGATGGATAAAGAAAATATGGAGGATTAAATAAGTGGAAATGATAAGGTTTCTTCTGTAGGAATATATCATAAATTTTTATCTAAGAAATTTCCTTCACTAGTTATCAAAAAAAGTAGTGAATGGATACCTCCAGTTGGTAACACTAAAAATTTACCATCTCTTAGTACTAAAAAAGAAGATGCTTCACAGTCAGTCAACTAGAGTGAAAAAGATTCTGATTTTGTGAACTATATTAAGACCTTTACTATTTAGGTATTTAATTTTTTTGAGAATTCTAAATTATATTTTAAAGATATCAATTTTGAGCATAAAACATCAAAGGATATTTTGAAAACCGTAAAGGAATATTAAATTTCAAAAACTTATTTCTATAGTATGATTGAAATAATGGATGCTTAGACTAAAATTATAAGGAATATTTTTCCTATTTATAAATTTTATTCTATAGAATTGTTTGAGGAAGTAATATATTTAAAAGACCCATTGAAAGAATTAATAGAGGATTACTTTTCAAATATTGACTATTATTTTATGAAGAATATGAAAAGCTCTCAATTTGAATTCATCAAAAGGATTCTTCCTTCTCAACCACATCCAATATTCAAGTCAGATCTTGATGGGTTAAAATAGTTGGTGAGATCTCAATCTACCGTACTTATAGTTTCGTAACATATTCATTCATATGTTTCAAATATATTATTAAAAGAGAATGCCTTAAAGATAGAATAATTAAAAATAGTCTCATCCGTTGATAGTATACTAAGTTAAAGAATCTAATATTTATAGTTTGATGTGATCTTTGAAGATACCCTTCAACAACTTACAAGGGATATCATCCCTAAAATCAAGGAATGTGTGTCTATGAATAAAAACCTTTCTAATACATTAAAAGTATGGGAAGAACCCTTGAATAAGAATTTTTTTTGAAGATAATTAGAAAGAGTTTAACAGAATACTTGGAATTATAGGAACTTCACAAAATAGATAATTACTGGATGAGACTCTTATGGAAAGTTTTCAGGTTTAAAGAGATTACTCTATGGTAAATGAGTAGTTTCTCTGTAGAAACCTCTTTCACCCAACCAGCTATACTATATTATTAGTTGGAGTCTTTAAAGAAGTATATGATAGATTTTTTATCTCAAGATTATTTGGTTATCCTACCAGATAGAGTGGAAAAAGAAGAAATGAGAAAGGGATTCACGATTATTATCAACTACTATGACTATGAAACAATGTAGATACTGGAAGATCATGATAAAGATTTATTTGAACTATAAGAAAAAAGACCTCTTAGACCCCAAATTCCTAAGAAATATTCTCTGCCTAAAGAATTATTATAGGCCTAGTTTATTTCATGAAGAAGTTGAGGAGGGTGATGCTAGAAGAGAGGCTACCCCTACTTCATAGACTTATTTTGGAGATCTACCTTGTCCTTTGGAACCTTCCTTAACCTCTCTCATTTTTATCTTTGATCTTACATCCTCAAAATAACCAGTTTCTGAATTTCCTATTTCTTATTTGATATTTTTAGAAGAATATATTAGAGTTTTTAAGGTGTTGATAGATATGATTTCTCAAATAAATCAAAGAACGAATACTTTGGTTGAAACTACACATCACTGATCCATCCAACATAGGTTTTATCTCTTGGAAGTACAGAAAACTTATGATTATAGTATCAAGAAGGGGAATTCAGTTTTTATTGACTATTATAAGGATGATCTTATGAGAAGATTGGAAATGGTTGTAAAATATTTGTTTGAAATGAGAAGTGGAATGTTTATGGGTGAGGTACCACCAAAAAATATCTATGATTTATAAATAGTTTGGAATAATGTTTTGGTCTTATTATTTTATACCCTGATGTTGAAACTTAGGCAGATTCTCTTACCTTGTTCCTACTAGATACTATATCTAGATCAACACCTCCAAAAACTAAGATTGTTTACTCAATCATTTATAAGTTTGATGAGTATAAACTGAACAAAATTCTTGATGATATTTTAATGACCCGACCTAATTCACCAGGTCTAGGATAGAAATTCAAATGACCCGAATGGTTATCTCCCATCACACAATAGGCTACCGAATAGCTATCAGGGTCTGAATGGTTCTGTGGGGAGACTATAATATCGAAAAAATACATACACCAAAATAAAAAAATTGTAAATAAACACAAAAAATACATTAGAAACTAGAATAGAATCACCAAGCTAAAATAAATAGTATCCAGGTCATACAATATAAACCAAGAATCCCAAACTGGTAATTTAACCAAGTATGATAATTAAAGTAAATAAAATAAAACACAAAAACAATTGTCTAGTGTCCATATTGGATTCACATTATCCTCCAAGATTCACTTGCTCATCTCCCTAACACAAGACCCTTCCCCATAGTGGCACCCTTGACTGTGAAATCTGTATGTGCATGGAGATGCTTATGTAGGGTGTGAGTATAAACCAAATAGGACACAAAAAATTATTCATTAACATAATTAGATAAATATGTATAAGTTTATTCCATGAAAATATAAAAAATTCATAAAACAATCATGTACCGAGTCATCATGTGCTAACCAAGATGCCATGAATACAGTTTCAACCTACTTCAACACCACATCAGAAGGAACAATTCAGTCAATTATTCAACAACCACATTCTAATTTTAATGAAAAATTCAATGTCTAATTTAAATGGAAAGTCACACAATCCACCTTTAAGAAGTAATAATCTGGATCTCCTAATGGTTATTACCTTCCACACGATGGTACATACACCTGAAATTCCCAAATATTTGGACCTCTACTCATGCACAAGGATATTCTGCACCATTACAACATGCTAAATATTTTGATTCATAGAACTATTCCAATAGTGCCTACTTTTTCTCTCATAATTTGAACATTCTATGTTTTTATGCTAACTATCGTACTACTCAAAACCATGGGATATCAATCATGCCGTCCTTTCTCCCCATCCAAGGATCCAACTAGCCGACCTAGAGAATCTCGTTCATCTTGAAATATTAAGTAGAGTTATGATGATTTATTCACACATCCATATATAAGGAATAAAATAGTTAGGCACAAGAATTTATATCAAGAAATGGTCTCAGGATCCATACAAACACCCACATGCATATCACAATATGAAATGGTCTCATAGACACACTCCCACTCGTATGCATATCACATCAAGAAAGTGTCTCACAGGCCACACACACACTAATAAGAATATGATATCGTGTAATGGTCTCATGGGGAACACATGCACACACATGAATATCATATCAAGCAAGGGTCTTAAGGGCCACACACACACTTAAATTCATATCACAGAATACAATTAATATATAAAGTCCAAAAATGGTAAGGATTTACTACCTCAAGAGTATCAATTTCTAACACTAATAATTTCCACTCGGATCAAGCCTATATACCAAAGATTCATAGAACCATCACCAATTAATCACATGAGTATTATAGAGCCAATATCTAATAAGTATAACATAATAAGGGATTCAATCCAATTAGGATTACCCATTGATAACCTCTTCCACCAATAAATCTAGAATCGATCAAGGAAAAATGAAAATTCCCTAAAACTGATTACCTATCCATTGATAAATAGATAACACCTTATTAGATTATAATATGATTCATAAATAAATCCATGACATCCCAAATATATTATTACTTCCATGAAAAATATATGATATCTTTAAGAAACATGAATAATGGAGGAAGAGCATCATATTACCTTGAATTTTGATGGTCCAAAGCCTACTAATCCACCAGATTTGGAGTTTAGGGGGATAGAAATCACCAAGAACAACCACTTGAGTAACTAGGTTTGAGATCCCTTGGAATAAGGGGAATAATGAAGGGTTTCAAGGTGGTTTTGGGTTAAAATCCTAATTTTCAGATTAATTAGTTTTTTTCAGATGGTTTACCAAACTATATGGCAACCATGTGAGGCTCACTACCTCATCAGGGCACCCACATAGTTTGGGAATTTGGTTTGGTAAAAAATGTACCAACAACTTCTATTTCCTTTATTCCATGATACAAGGTTTATAAGGATGGTTAAAAAATTATATCTAATTGTGCACTAACTATGTGACATATACCGCCCCTATACAATAATATGCATAGTTCCCTAGGGAGAATTAAATGATTTTACCAAACCATACTCAAACTGTTCACCCCTTAAAAGAAGTTAAAACCCACCAAAACCATCCTAAATTTACTTGAGGCTTCTCCCAAGAAACACATAACTCAAAGAAATTTAAAGAAGGGTTGAAAACAAGGCATCATGTTCCTAAAATTCACAGGTCCATCATAATATCCCCCTCTAAATACTTCTAATTCTTCAGATTTTTTTAGAGTTCCTTCTCAAAGAACACATGCCATTAAGACCATACATCAAATTCCTTATATTAATTCTCCTATTAGATAAAATAGTGCTTCCATAAAACTTGAACAAGTGGGAATTTATTCACTCATAGAACCTTCTTGCATCGTTCCATGATCAATATTGTGTGTTCGATGAATGATGCATTAGGTTCCAACACAACGCCCTCATTGTTGATCACTTCTGCAAGATCGGTCCCATAACTCTAAAGATTAGAAAAATGGAACAAATTATGCATGCATCAATACCATGGAGGATGATATAAATGTTAGTCCCTTATTCCAATATTATTGATGATCTCAAATGGTCCTACAAACTATGGTGTCAACTTTTCTTGATTATGTAATAATTGATTCCCTAATTGAGATGAAACCCATAAGAAAACCAAGTCACCCATGAAATATTCTAATAGTCATATAAGATCTTTGTTTACTCTGAGTGGAAACCAATTTATTCTGAATAAACTAGACCTAATCAAAGGTCTCTTTAACCATACTCAATCTAATTATAG
This sequence comes from Viscum album, assembly GCA_963277665.1. Classification (NCBI taxonomy): domain Eukaryota; kingdom Viridiplantae; phylum Streptophyta; class Magnoliopsida; order Santalales; family Viscaceae; genus Viscum; species Viscum album. Next base: position 1,825,462,830 of record OY728127.1, read on the forward strand.
TTTCCTTACCATCCTCGTGTCAACAAAATGATGAATGGCACAATCGACTAGAAAGTTCCTTAAAAAATGCCATATAAAGTGAGTAATTATAACTATTATTGTATACAAACTATACCATGGACATATTATCATCCCATTATCTATTAAAATCCAAGATACATGACCAAATCATATCCACCAAAATCTGGATCATCCTATAATAATTCCCATTGATCTTCAAATGATTTTCTATACTCAAATTCAATTGATTCCCCATATAATTTTGAAATAATTTCCAAAATCGTGACATAAGATAAGTGTATTGTATAGATACTATGCTCATAGGAACTCTATGAAGCCACACTATCTCTCAAATATAATGATTTCCCAAATAATTTATAGAAATTCTACTGGATCAGAAAGAAATGTGATACCTTCTTCAAAAGATCATCTACAACCCACATAGATTCTTGACAATTTGTGGTCTTGGGAAACATCCTAAAAAAGTCCATCATCACTTCATCCCACTTCCACATGGGCATAAGAAGAGGTAAAATAAAACCAACTAGTTTTTGATTCTCGAAATTAATCCTCTGATAGGTAAGATAATAAGAGCCAAAACTAGAGATGTCCCTCTATAAAATTGGATGCTATAACCACTATCTGATATCATGATACATCTTTATCGATCCTGGGTACACTATCCACTATAATTCCTGAGAGTTCTTCATTATATCTCCCCTATTTAAAGTAGGAACTATAAACCTCTCATGAATGTAGAACACATCGTCTCCATATAAATATTATCCTATAACTTGGGTGTTCCTCGCCAACCATTCCCACATCACTATACACTCAGAATATGACTCTTGGATAGATTTCCCTCAGTTCAATATGGTATATGTGATAACTAAGTGGGAACATGTCTTTAACCTTTAATCCTCAAATTCACCAACTAACCATTCAGTTAAAAATCTCATCAATATTAACCATTTTTTGAAAATGGTCACCATCCATGAGACTGCCTCCTATCATGGTATTTTTAACTCATTTTTATAGAACCCAATCACTATGGTTAATAATTTGATGTCACTCAACCCATGAAATATTTTTCAAGAAACCAAACCTTTTTTACCCAAGGTGATAACTTCTAAACCTTACATCACAAATGTCTTAACAACCTGCACTTGATCTCACCGATACTCAGCCATCATCACTTTCTAAACACCATCCAATGGCCCGAAGGCCTTCATTTTTTATTGATTTGTGATAATACACCTTTCAAGGGATAAGGTGGAACCCTTACAAGGCCCGTAGACATAAGTATTACATGGCCCGTAGGACTTAGAGGAATTCATTTTCCCGTAGGCTTCAAACATTACATACAACCCAGATGAACTACTTGGAACTGCTCCACCCCAGCATATTCCTTGTGAAATCAACTCTCCACCTTCGCATGGGTGTTCGGCTAGGCATTCTCATGCATGCACATGCTTGTCCTGATGGCAGGTGCCATACCCTCTCATTCTTGCAATCCGATTAGCTTCCACTGTGGTGAAAGCTCCTTGATCATCCTTCTTATAGAGGTTGTTCCTTGTAGGTCGTTTGGTTTTCATCTGCACTTAAGGTGGCCCAAAGGCCTTGAGGTGGCCTGAAGACCTTATTGACCTGAAGTCCTGGGTGGACCAAAGGCCTTAAGGGGCTCAGGGACCAAATTGGTGGCCTGAAGGCCCAAACGGGGGCATATTCCCGCCCGCTACAATGCCAAACAGCACCTACTACAGTTCCCGATATAGTACCTGCTACAGCACTGCATAGTTCATGCTACAGTACTACTACCGTACTACTACAGTACCCCCGGAAATAATGTCTCTGCCTGGATTTGATCCCGGGTCTCCCGGATGCACTTACAAAGTCCTTACCAACTGAGCTAAGGATCAGGTGCATCACTTTCTAAACACACAGACCAAAAAAACTCAAAATAAATCCATGAATAAAGATGAACCAACCCACTATAATAGTCACTAAATGATTTCCTGTATATCCCAAAGCTCTTACCATTTAACCATAGTACAGTCATAAATTTACCAATTTTCCTTATCATCATCCAAGTCTACCTCTATTGATACCTTATCCTTGTCCCATTTTCTAGTAAGGATACTTAGCCACAACAAGTCCCCACTTCACTTTTGAAGCATCTCCATAACCATTGTTCTTCAATCAATCAAAGTTTCAAAAATACAGACTTATCAAAAAACATCATGGTTGTTCTAAACTTCTTCATTAACCTAGAAATTATTCAATGAAAACTAAAAAAAGACATTATATTATTCTATAAAATACACCAGGAAGAGCTCCAGAGAATCATGAAATGACCACTCCTATGGTAGATTATGAAGGTACTACATATATTAGACACTATAAACCACACTTAAAAATCATAAAGAAACCACATAAAAAAAATTAAATTCTAACATTAATGAAATACCTAAAGTCCTGTAATGACCCAAACATTTATGAATAAAATTGACTTTCTTTTAAATGTATTTTGGATACAGAAAACACATGTACTCATTTTGTTTTATTATATCTCATTGTATTTAAATGATCTTTAAGTATCCTTACTATTGATAATATAACCGTTGAAAAATGATCACATGACTAGTATAAATATAGGGTTTTAACTAATCCTTTTGGAATAGACAAAGGAAGTGATGACCTCAACCAGTAGGATCATACCCTACAAAACCCGTTTTTTAGAGGTTCTGAGGGAGATAGCATTTCTGGGCATTACCCTAGACCAATCCCAAGTTAATATCCAACAACTTAAGCATGAGTGACACTGTTTATGAGAGAAGTTCAAGCTCATCGAGGTCCCGACCCAAACCATATTCACATAACGACCCTAAGAAAGCCCCACCATCGCAAACCTTACTCTTAGGGCATAATCTAGTGCAATAAATGGATATTTATCAATAAACTAACATTATTATTATTACTTTTTGTATAGAATAATGAATATACTTTTATTCTATTATTGTTTGCAAATAATTTTCTAAATCACAAATAGTGTTTTTGGTTAATATTAGAATTCAATTAAGGAATATATTTTGATGAATTAATGTATTTTTGAAATAAATAATATTTTAACAAAATATTATTATTAAATTAAATTTATTAAATATTAATTATCATATAATTTTTATGAACTCAAAAGTATCTTTTATTAAATATTGAAACTATTTTTTCCAAAACTCGTCAATTTTCAATTAATGACAGTTTTAATTTTACAAGTAAAAAGTCATATATTTAGAAAATTATTTAGATAAAATGAATATTATTCTTGTAATCAGGATGTTGAAATTATCCAATGGTGAATTTTTCATAATTTCCTGTGACAATCAAATTTTTGGGTAAATATTAAATATTGTATAAATATATAATGTGTTTTATAACATCATAATGAAACAATAGTGATGTAATAAAATACTATAAAAGGTATATTAATCCAAATATATGTTTTTAATTTAAAATAATTTAATTTTAGGTTTATTTTATTTATTTTATAAAGCCTTAGTGAATCCTCCAAGACATATAAAATATTTTTGGATTTTTAAAATCATTACCTTGAAAGTGTGACTCACCTCCACATAAGAAAGGGAAATATTTTAATATATTCACCCCTTATAATTTAAAATTATATATAACACTCCCCTTTTCTATAAACCATGGAAGAAATCCATTGGATGGTTTGTGGTTTTGAATATTTTAGTGTGTAGTGTCCAAAACCAAAATAATAAAGAATCCCCCCACCTTTCCTATATACAACTACCCAAGAACCCATTCATATTCACTTAAAATACCTTAAGATCATACAAAATATTATATATAATTCCTAGAGTCCTCCCTAGGCACCCCAAGCCCCTAATAATCCTCTCTAAATATTTTGGTATCACACATCCAAGTAAGGGTTCCTTTCTCAATTTTTGTCCAAGTTTCCTTATATTGTTACATCATTTTATTTTCAATTAAAAATGATGGGGTATGTTTTATAACCTACCACATACTTACCTTATTATTATTTATTTATTATCAACCCATTTATCTCTCATTAATCCATCCCGTGTAAACCTGTTACCATGCTGAAATTCCATAAGGTATTTCTCCCTTCTCATTTCCATTCAAGCTACTATTTTATATTATGCTTCTTAAATTACATTTTTATATTTTGGATTATGATGTTACATGATCCCCCTTACTATATATTTTATGTATATATGATTATATCTTTCTTTCACTCTCATTAAGTCCCCCCTATGATCATTTATGTAAACCTGTTACTATGCCGAAATTCCATAAGGGACCTTCCATCCGCCTCTTTTATCATGAATCCATTTTATGTTAAGTCTTCTAATTTAATTTTAATTATGTTGGGATATTTTCTTAAATATCCCCCATATTTTACATTACATGTCTATATGAGGATATACCTATTTCTCTCTGATCATACCTTTTTATGAATTTCTAGATGATGTTGTTATGCTACTGAAATTGCACCATGATCTTCCATGCCAAAATAAATGCGTAGTGAATATCATACCCATTACTCTATCAAGGGTATTCACCTTTATTCACATATACTTATTGATTAAGGACTTACATGTATATATTACACATTCCTTTATCATCAAATAACGTATGATGTTGAATGAATCAATGTTATATAATTTATTTGTCACACTTAAACGTGAGATTAAAATAATTATGAATGGTGTGCCTTGATAGCACTCCAATGCATTGGGTAATGTTTAGTATCATGATAAATCATGTGAAATGAGGGTTTACTCATGCTAATTCTTATGAAATGAGGTTTTACTCATGCTAATTCATGTGAAATGAGGGTTTACTCATGCTAATCCATGTGCAATGAGCCTTGACTCATGCTAAAATCATGTTGTATGTTGTTGCTACATTTCCATGTTATGATTATCAGGCTTATCATGCCTTTGTGTTCATGTTCATTTTATGATCCATTGATATGACTATTTTTTGACATGTATTATCTTCCTCATGTTATGTCATGTTTATTCTCTTATTGGGCTTTATATCTCACCCCTTTCTTATGTATGTCCTCTGGTTATCCCATGCAGTTTTAAGTAGAAAGGAATGTTGTGGTCATGTAAAAGAAGTTTTGAATTAAGATGTTGTATTTAATGTTTTAATTTATTATGTAGTGCTTCTAATTTCCAAATACACTATACCTATCAATATTTTAAGTTGTATTAGGTGGAATTTTTTGTAATAAATCATGTTTAAATATGAAATAAAGAGCAGGGTTTTTATAGTTGGTATTTGAGAGAGGTTTAGTTATTTTTGGGATTAAGTTTAGAAAAATCTATTTAAATCCTTAGTGATTAGACTAACTATAGTAAAATAAGTAGAGGTGGATCTGGCATAGATATATCTAGGTGTAAAACCCAAAAAAAAATGCTTTAAGTTAGACTCGAACGGGAACTGGTTCACGACAATGGGACTTGATGCACTCTTGGTTCGACACTCCTAGGAGATATGCTTAGGTATATTCATAATATTAGTATGAACCATTATTAAGGGAAAAAATACCATAATAATATACATTAGGAAATAGATCATGGATAACTTAGGCTGAATCCTATAAAGTCAAAAGTTAAAGAAATAAATTTAATTTATAAGTTATCCTTTTATTTTTATTGGATTCCCATTTATGTGTTTAATGGTTTAAAAGTAATTATCCCTTAGTCTATATCAGATAAATTAGATCCAAAATCAAAAAGTGAAAGGTAGGGTTATCATCTGTAGCTCTACACATTCTTTTATATCCCAAAAGTTTAGTAGAACAATCCAAACACCACCATAAAGCATGGAAGTAGAGATATCAGTGAAAACAGAAAATGGGGAAATTATTGAATCCTATGTATATAACTCCCCCTATCACAATTTGTGTATTGAACTTGCTGATGAACCTCATTATACTTCATCTGGTGTAATTTTATGCAATTATTAGCATGGCTTGGATTTCCCTATATAGATCCAACATAAATTGTTGTGAGATGGAAATCACTCTCCATAAGGTGAATCGACCCCCAATTCTATACAAGTGAAAGGTAGAGAATGAATCTTCATTAGCAACATCATCTAAATCATGAAAATTAATTCCCTATGAGCATGAATATATTTATCAGATGATTTAGTTTAAGGAAATAATGATCCTTGAAGACATAGCTATTGTGATGGAATTCACTGATGTGTTTCCCAAGAAATTTTCTGGTCTTCCTCTTAGAAGAGATGTTGAATTATCGATTGATCTTATACCGGGGGAATTTCCAATATCCAAGAATCTATATATAATGTATATTTTGGAGATTGAGGTGCTAAAGAAAAAACTACAAGAGAATCTTGATAAAGGGTTTATATGCCTAAGTGCTTCACCATGGGGTGAACCACTCCTCTTTGTCCAGAAGAAGGATGGGTCAATACGCCTTTTCATTGATTATCAGGATCTCATAAAAATCACGATAAAGAACAAGTATACTTTTCCATGAATTGATGAATTGTTTGATCACTGATGTGGAGCACAATACTTCTCTAAAATGGATTTAAATTAGGGATATTTCCAAGTTAGGGTGAAGAAGGAGGATATCCCTTAGATTTTTTTTGTACGACGTACAAGAATTATGAGTTCATGGTGATCGAATTAGGACTCACTAATGCTCCATAAACCTTCATAGACTTGATGAATAGAGTCTTTAGAGATTACCTCAATAAATTTGTGGTATTATTTATAGATGATATTCAAATATACTCCAAAACAAAGTATGATCATGAGGAGAATCTAATAACTATTCTAGAGACCTTGCGAAAGGATAAGCTCTATGAAAAGTATATAAAGTGTGAGTTCTAGTTGAAATAAGTCTCATTCTTGGGAAATATCATCATAATAAATGGGATATTTGTGGATCCTTCCAAGAAAAATGCAATTGAGGGATGGCTAAGGCCAAAATCTGTGACAAATATCCGTAGCTTCCTGGGGTTATCTGGATATTATCGCCGATTTTTGAGAAATTTATCATGATTGTCAAACCGTCTTACCAAGATAACTCAGAAGGGAGTCAATATTGCTTGGAATGATGAATGTGAAGAAAGATTAATGGAGTTGAAGAAGTGTCTTGTCACTGCCCTTGTGCTCACACTACCAACATTTGTGGAGCTTTTAGTAATATTTAGTGATGCTTCGAAGAAGGGCCTAGAAAGTATGTTAATGTAGAATGAAAAAAGTCATTGTATATGCTTTAAGTAAGTTGAAATTTTATGAGAAGAACTATCCAACACATGATCAGGAGTCAGCTATAGTGATATTTTCTTTGAAAATTTAGTGACATTACCTATTTAGGGAGAAGTGTAAAATATATAAAGATTACAAAAGCCTCATGTATATATTCACACATAAATTGTTGAATATACTCCATCGAAGAAGGTTATGGATGATCACAAACTATGAATGCTCAATTAACTACCATCCGGGGAAAGAGAATAAAGTGGAAGATGCTCTAAGTAGAAAGGATCCAACAACTCTTTCATTTATAATAGTTGAGAAGGATCCAATCTTCTTATACTTGAAGAGGATAGACAAGGAAATCATAAAGGAAGGAACATCATCAATACTTTCACAAATCATTGTTCAACCATCTATTCTAGAGAGGTTAAAGGATTCTCTAAGAGATGATGTGGGAATTCAGAAGAAAGTGGAAACTATTATTAAATGGAAATCCTTGAAGTTCAATGTTAATGAAGAAGGTGTTGTAAGATTTGGGTCAAGTCTATGTTCACCATCAAATACCAAGTTAAGGAAGGAGTTATTGGATGATTCAAATATCTCAACCTTATCTATCCACCCTGGAATAACAAAGATGTATCAAGATATTTGGGAACACTATTGGTGGGATAACATGAAGAAGGAGATCGATAAATATACATCAATGTTCCTGGTATTTTAGCAAGTGAAGGCAAAGGGGAAAAAGTCTAACGAGATGATGAAACCATTAACCATACCTACATGGAAATGAAAAAACCTCACTATAGAATTTTTCACTGGGCTTCCTAAGACATATAGAGGAAATAATGCTATCTGAGTTGTGGTGGATTGTTCTACAAAGACTGCACACTTCATTGTGATAGAGAGGATTTCTCATTGGATCAACTTCCATAGATATACATCATATAAGTGGTATGGTTGCATGGTGTACCACTATCGATTGTATCTGATCGTGATACATGATTCACCTCTATGTTCTAGAAGAGTCTCAAACACTATCTAAATAATTATTTGAACTTCATCATTACCTATTACCCTCAAACTGATGGACAGTATGAGTAGACTATCTAGAAACTTGAGGAAATATTGAGAGCATTCTCACTGGACTTGAAAGGAGGATGGGATCAACATCATCCTCTGGCTGAGTTCTCTTACAACAACAGTTTCTACTCAAGAATCCAAATGTTTCCCTATGAAGACCTTTATAGGAAGAGGTGTAGATCACCTACATGCTGGGATGAAGTTGGGGAACAAAAACTTCTAGGTCATAAAATGGTTAAGGAAATGGTGGAGAAGGTTAAGACCATTCAACAATACATCAAGGTTACTCAGAGTCAACATAAAAACTATGCTAAAAATCATCAAAAAGACCTATATTTTGATGTTGGAGACATGTTATTCCTCCACATATATCTATTGAAGAGAGTAATGAGATTTTGGAAGAAGGGAAAGCTTAGTCCAAGGTATATTGGAACTTCTGAGATACTTGATCACATAGAAGTGGTGGAAAACTGACTAGAACTCCCACCTAAACTATCTCAACTACATGATATATTCCATGTATACCTATTGATAAAGTATATACCATAACCCTCTCATGTACTCAATTTATATATTGTACCATTGGAGAATTAACTCTCTTATGAGGATAAGCTAGTGAAGATCTTATATTGTAGAGACACAGTTATATGAAATAAGACAATGCACCTGGTCAAAGTGTTGTGGAGAAACCAGAAGTTTGGAGAAGAAACTTGGGAACTAGAGGAGCTGATGAAACAGAGTTACCCTCATATATTTTAACGTGGGAAATTCAAATTTATAGGGTGAAATTTCTTAAGGGGGGAATGTTGTAATGAACCTAACATTTATGAATAAAATTCCCTTTATTTTAAATGTCTTATGGATATAGAAAACACATGAACTCCTTTTGTTTTATTATATCCAATTATATTTAAGTTACCAATAAGTATCCTTACTATTGATAATATAGCCGCTGAACAGTGTTCACATGAATAGTATAAATATAGTGTTTTAGAAAATACTTTTGAAACAAAGGAAGTGATGGCCTCCACCAGTAGGATCGTACCATATGAAGCCCATTTATTAGAGATTTTTAGGGAGATATAATTTCTGGCATTTTCCCTAGACCAATCCCAAGTTAAGATCCAACAACTTAAGCATGATAAAAACCATTTATTGGAGAAGTTCAAGCACATGGAGATCATGGCCCAAACCATATTCACCGAACAACTCTAAGAAAGCCCCACCATCGCACACCTTAATCTTAGGGCGTATGATAGTGTAATAAAAAGATATTTATCAAGAACCTAGTATTGTGACTATTATTTTTCTATAGAATAATGAATATACTTTCATTATATTATTGTTACTTTGTAAATTATTTTCTAAAGCACAAATAATATTTTTGGTTAATATCTGAATTCAATTAAGGAATTTATTTTGATGAATTAATGTATTTTTTAAATAAATAATATTTTAATAAAATATTATTAAAAAATTAAATTTATTAAATATTAATGATCATATAATTTTTATGAAGTCAAAAGTAACTTTTATTAAGGTTTGAAAACTATTTTTCTCAAAACCCGTTAATTTTAAATAAATGTCGATTTTTATTTTAAAAGTGAAAATTCACATATTTATAAAATTATTTAGATAAAATGAATATTATTTTTGTAATCAGAATATCTAATTTATCCAATGGTGAATTTTTCATAATTTTTTGAGATAGTTGATTTTTTGGGTAAAAATTAAATATCATATAAATGTATAATGTGTTTTATGACATCATAATGACCCAATAGTGATGTAATAAAATTCTATAAAATGTATTTTCAAAAAAATATTTGTTTTTAATTTAATATAATATAATTTTATGTTTATTTTTTTACAAAGCTATAGTGAATCCTCCAAGACATATAAAATATTTTATGATTTTTAAAATCATTTCCTTGAAAGTGTGACACACCTATAGATAAGAAAGGGAAATATTTTAATATATTAGGCCATTATCCTTATAAAATAATGAATACCACTCCCATTTACCAAAAACCATGGTCAAAATCTATGTAATGGTTTGTGGTTTTGAATATTTTAGTGTGTAGTGTCCAAAACCAAAATAATAAAGAATTCCCCCACCTTTCCTATATAAACCCATCCAAGAACCCTTTAATTTTCACTAAAACTCCTTCAAAATCGTCCAAAATTTGATATCTACTTCGTAGAGTCCTCCCAAGGAACCCCAAGCCCCCAATAAGCCTCTCTCAAGCCTTTGGGATCACACATCCAAGTTCGGGTTCCTTCCTTTCTCATTTTCTTTCCAAATTTCCTTATATTGTTACATCCTTTTATTTTCAATTAAAAATGATGGGGTATGTTTTATAACCTTTTATATACCTCCCTTACTATTTTCAATGATGATATACTCATTAATCACTCATTAATCCTTCCCATGTATACATGTTACCATGATGGAATTCTGTAAGGGATCTCCCTCTTCTCATTTCCATTCAAGGTACTCTTTTATATTATACTTCTTAATTTCAATTTTTATATGTTGGGTTATGATGTTCCATGATTCCACTTAATTTAAATTTTATGTATAAAATATGATATCTTCCTTTCACTCTCATTAACCCTCCTATGATCCTTTAAGTACACCCATTACTATGCTGAAATTCTATAAGGGACCTTCCACACACCCCTTTTATCATGAATCCCTTTTATGTTATGTCTTATAATTTCATTTTGATTATGTTGGGATATATTCTCAAATATCCCTCATATTGTCCATTTCATGTCTAGATGAAAATATACATCTTTCTATCTCATTAGACCTTTTTACAAAATTCTACATGATGTTATTATGTTGTTGAAATTACACCATGATCTTCCATGCCAAAATAACTGTATGGTGAATACCATACCCATTCCCCTAACAAGGGTATTCACCTATATGAGCATATAATTATTGATTTGGGACTTAAATTTATGTATTCCACATTCCTTGATCATGTAATAACTTATTATGTTGAATGAATCCATGTTATATGATTTATCTGGAACACTTAATTGTGAGATTGTAATCATTATGAAGGGTGCGCCCTGATAGCACTCCAATGAATCGGGTAATGTTTATTATCCTGATAAGTCATGTTCAATGAGGGTTTACTCATGATAATTCTTGTGAAATGAGGGTTTACACATGCTAATTCATGTACAATGATTTTTTACCCATGCTAATCCATGTGCAATGAGCCTTGAGTCATGTTAATATCATGTTGTATATTGTTGCACCATTTTCATGTTAGGATTATCATGATTATCATGCCTTTATGTTCATGTTAATTTTATGATCCATTGATATTCTTATTGTATAACATGTATTTTTTTACTAATGTTATTCCATTTTATTCCCTTACTGGGCTTTATTGATCACCCCTTTCTTATGTATGTCCTCAGGTTATCTTATACAGTGTTAAGTATGAAGGAATGTTGTGGTCATGTAAAAGAAGTTTTTAATAAATATGTTTCATTTAATGTTTTAATTTATTATGTAATGTTTCTAATTTCCCAATACACTAGACCTATCGATCTTATGAGTTGTATTAAGTGAAATTTTATGTAATAAATCATGTTTAAATATTAAACGAAGAGTAGGGTTGTTATAAGTCCATTATCTAGTGATCCTTGAAAACCAAAGGTTAACCAAACCATGCAACTATAAACTCCAAATTTATTCCAGAATACTTCTCAAAATTCTCCATATTTTAATATGTTTCAAGATAACCATGTCTATCCTAGTATTTTCCATACCAAGTAATACCCAATAATCTCATCTCACTTCAAGGCCCAACTTTTGTTTCTAGGATGAAAACAGAAGATACTCCATATTAAGAAACTATGAAGGGACCGTTTCATGACTTCAATGTATAATCACTTCAAGAACCACCACTAGTAGTATAAATTCAATTTATATTTTGTCTAAATTTATAATCTCATCTTATAATTTCTCCCAAGGTACCAATTAATCAACTGAGATTATGATTTATAACACTGATGCACCACCATATATGTCTGGTGGTCGATACTATACTGATCATGTATCCCCACCTCAAGGTCTCACAACCTAGGATATATACTACTACACACCTAGAATCATGACATCAACTTTCCTATCACTCAAGGTATAGAGGAAAACTTATTCATACACCTCCCAAGGCTTGTGAAACCTAATCATTCCACTAACTAGTACAAAACATGTGGCTACCAAATGAAACCATCACCCTTACACTTATACTAGTCCGTATTTCATGCCTAGATCCACATATGAATTCTCTAGGGTGACATTACACACTAACTCATTTAACCCATGAGTATTTACCCAAAACAACACCCTAATAGATCAACTACTAATGGGGTTCACATCTCACTCAAGGTTTAAAAAGGAATCTTTATCCCAAAACCCCACTCAAATCACTTTAGATAGAGTCACACGTTCATCAAATGACACATCATAGGATGACAACCCATTTCAAGTTTCCACTACTAGAGTAATCTCCAAGACAAACCATTCGACCACTTCTGATCCCATTCCCTAAAACAAATGAAACATTCCCTTTAACCATAATTTATATCAAAGAAAACTACAAGGGGAATTCAAGATGGTATATCATGCATATTATAAAAAAGAATTTTAAAAGTTCTAAATATGCCTCACAAAATTCTAGTTAAATAAAATAATAAATTTATATCTTTGATAATTACATTTCAAACCATATTTTCAACTAAAATAATTTGGGAGAATAATTTAAAACTATTCAAATACATAAAACCACTTTTCACTTTAGAATACATTAGAAACCATATGTTTTTTTTCACCTAAGCTTGGGCCCTAACAAGATTAAATAACATTTCAAAATTTTAATTCCCTTTTCATTTAAAAACATTAAGAAAATACCACCCTTTTTCAACTTTTTAATCAATTCCATTTTAAAATGAGCCATTTAAAATTTTCATCATCACTTAGAATTTCAAAATCCATTTAGAAAAAAAATAGTTTGAAAATAATTTATCATGTTTTATTTTAAGTGAATAATCTCATTAAGAAATTTTTAAAAGGATCAAAAAAATAAAAATACATTGCAAGTGAATGGAACACATGATACTTACATCCTACTCAAGGCTCAAGTCCATTCCATCCGTACATGCACATTAGTCACAATCAATCATACATATAATATAACATATCATACTCAACTTAATTAATTAAAATTCCAATAAAAATATATCATCGAAGAATATATCCCTGATCACCGATGACATTTAATTAATTGAATTATTATGTATGAAAAGTAATCATATACATGATATGTGAACCAACGTTCCTAGTTATGATGCATGAAAAAACCCAAATACTATAAACTAGAACAACACTATCATACTCAGCATCAACATGAAACTGTAATACCACAATCAGTAATAGAAATACCATCATTAGTAACTTGATAGTCCATTACATAAGACCTTTCCAAGAACTTACACGACTCCCCTTCCAGAGTTCCACACAAACTATATCATTTATACCTCTCCCTAAGCACAATAATGAAAAAATAAAAGAAAACCTCCTATGAAACCACTTGTAAAGACTTGACCCGAATCACCCAGTCTAGGATGGAGTTCCACATGACCTCTTGTGAATCTTCCCATATACAAGAGTATACCAACTAGTGGAAAGGGTATGAATGATTCCATGGGGATACTGTACACTCAGTAATATAATCCATACACCAGAATAACAATAAAGTATAAATACACATCCTAGAACAACACAATTAAAACTAGAAGAAAATAACAAAGCTATAATAAATTAAATATAGGTTATAAAATATAAACCAAAGGATCTAAATGTGATAATTAAACCATGTATGATAACTAAAGGAAATAAACTAAAATACTTTTATAATAGTTCAGAGTCCATCCCAACATTTCCTTTGTCCTCCAAGCTCTACCCACTCAGCTCCTCGATATAGGGCCCTTGACTGTTGCTGGATCCCAAACCTTGAAATATTCACACACATTGAGATACCCTTACAAGGTGTGAGTATAAATCCATTAGGACACCACCAATTCATCATTAACATAACCGAAACAATATATATAAGTGTATTCCATGAAGATAAAGTAAATACATAAATAACCAATCATGTGTTGAGACATCATGCGCTAACCATGCTTCCACAAATCCCAAGTCTACCTACTTCGACACCACATTAGAAGGAACAATTTAGTCAACTATTCAATACCGGTGTTCCACATTTAAGGAGTAATAATCTAGATCACCTAATATTTATTTCCTTACACATGATGGTACATACAACTGAAATGCCTGAATTATTGGAACTATACTTATGCACAAGGATGTTCCCCATCGATATAATGTACTTAATGTTCCAAATAATTGACCTCTTCCAATAATGACCTGTCATTACCACATCATTTTAACATTCCATGTTATGACACTGACCTTAATTCCACTCAAAACCATGGCTTATCAATCATGTCATCATTTCTCTCCCTTTGAGGATCTAACTAACCAACCTTGATCATCTTGTTCATATTTTAATATAAATAATAGTTACCATAGGAAATTAACACATTCACATATGATTCATAACATAAAAAGTCACATTCATGTCATATTAAGCAAGGGTGTCATGGTCCACACATGCACCCTCATGAATATCACATCAGGAAAGGGTCTCACGACCACACATGCAC
Organism: Viscum album; assembly: GCA_963277665.1. Classification (NCBI taxonomy): domain Eukaryota; kingdom Viridiplantae; phylum Streptophyta; class Magnoliopsida; order Santalales; family Viscaceae; genus Viscum; species Viscum album. The sequence goes on from OY728127.1 coordinate 1,825,477,960, forward strand.
CCACATTCATATCACATCAAGAAAGATTATATTGATCCACACACACACACACGAATATAAAATAAAGAAAGGGTCTCATAGGCCACACACACACCCACATGCATATCATATCAAGTAATGGATTCATGGTCCACACATGCACCCACTACATATCATAGTATATGATTATTATATAAAGTCCATAAAATGGTAAGGACTTCCTACATCAATAGTTTCAATTCCCAATAGTATTAATTTCCAGCCAAATTAAGACCACACACCAATGATTCCTTAAACTATCCATAATTCATCACATGAGTATTCTACAACCAAGATCTAGGATGAAGAACATGATAAGGGCTTGAATTTGATTAGGTTTACCCAATGAGAACCACAATTTCTAATGGATCTAGAATCGATCAAGGGAAGATAAAAATTCCATAGATCTAACTTACTATCCATCGATGAATTAATAATACCTTATTAGATCACAATATAATTCATATATCTATCCATGAAAGCTTGAATCCATGATTACTTCGAAGGAGAGGAGATGAGATGTAGAAGAAACATGAAGAAAAAAAGAGGAAAATCCTCTTACCTTATATTCTCATGGGTAAAATCATCTAGATACACTGAAATTATAGTTCAGAGGGAGATAAATCTCAAAAAACAACCATTGAAGTCCCTAAGTTCATGATCCCTAGGTGTAATGGAAAAAATTAAGTGTTTCAAGGAGGTTTTGTGTTAAAATACCAATTTTCAGATTAATTAATTTTCCATGTCTAGTTTAGTTTCATGATTTACCAAACCACATTCAAAAAATGAAAGATTCACTACCAATTTGGGGTAGGTATATGATTTAGCCACATGGTTTGGTTAAAAATGCGTTAAACATGTTTTTACTCTATTAAAAATTATAATGTTTCATAAGTAATGCCAAAAAATGATCTTTAACCATGAACTAACCATGAACCATCTACCCCCTCCCCAAAAATCCATATAGTTTCCTGGGGAGAACCACATGGTTTTCCCAAATCATGCTCAAATTACACATCCCATTAAATTATAGTAAAACCCTCCAATAAAATTTTGAAGTTAGCTGAGACTTCACAAAAGTATGAAATAACTCAAATACATTAAAATAAGGGATGTAATCATGGTTTCATGTTTCTGAAAAGTCTCAGGATATTATAAATATTTTACTAGTGAAGAAACAGTAGAATAGAGATAAAACTAGTTAGGGGGATACCGAATCTGAAAGGATCCATGTCAGAACTAATCTTAGTTTCTTTAACCTTGGAACTCTTGATCCTAGTGCCAAATATAATTTTTATGCATTATATTCTCCAAAATATAAACCTGAACCATCAGCCAACCCCAATCCTCAGCTTGAATCTTCAATCAAACAAGATGCTGATCCTAAGGACTAATGGTTATTTATTTTTTGGTTGGTGTATATTTTATTTCTTTTTGTAATTCATATTATTTGTTTAATGAAGCTAAATGGCCTATTCATATTTATTTTCTTTCCTTGTATGATTAATTTTAATTATTTTTTTCTTAGTCAATTCCTACTTTTAATTAGTTTCTACCAGTCGATTCCAAATTCCACTTCATTATATTCAAATATTCTTAAAATTACAACTTTCGATGCAAAATACGGAATGTGTTACATCAATTATTTCATCCTTCTTTTTGATCTCACAAAATGGTGGATAAAAAAATGAACCAAAAAAAAATTATTCAATTTTAGGTATTCTAATCAGTACCTTATTGAAATGATATAATTTAAAATACTATGTTAATCAAATATGAAAAATTTTATGTTTAAATTTTTATGGGATTTTTGATAATCAAAAAGGGTTTATTGTTAGATAGCTAATGTTGTTCCAATATATCCAATTTTATCTGAAGTTTTAATTATCACAAAAAACCCTTAATTTGATTTGTAGTTATATTTAGTGAAGTGTGTAGATGAATCATTTTAAAGTTAACAATATGTTTTTATTGGCTATTTATATTTAAGTTAATGAATTTTTATAAGTGTTTAAGTCATACATTCAAGTCATATAAAGTCCTGAAACCTTATGATTGGTATAAATTATAAGAAAAATTCTAGTTTTTAGAGATTTTTGCAATCCTAGAAGTATTAAAACCAGAAAAAGTCTTACATCCAATACTTATGACAAGATAAATACTTATGATGAAGTATAATGATCATAATTTTTTATGATGAAGACTTATGACCCCAAATAAGCCTCATGCTGAAGTCCTATGCTAAATCCTTACATTTTCAGTAAAGTCTTCTGATCAAAAGCAATAATTATGGTAAAGAAAGTCATACTCTATGAGAGAAAAATGATAAATACTTACGTTAAAACAATTAAGTATTAATAATTTTGGAATTTTTTATGTTTATAAAAAATTAATAGGATTTTAATAGTCTTAACATGATCAATAAATTCATATAATCTGACGAAGGCTTTCGAAGTAAATACTTATGAAGGAGAAAACTTATGAAGTATATTATTTTCACGATATTTAATTATATTTTGAAGGATATTATTACCATTTTAGTATTTCAATAAAAGTCTACCCATGATTTAGTTTTATAAAAAGTAGATATGTTTCAGTATGGAAAATATAGATTAATTAAATCATCTATTTCTTAAAAGATATACAACTCCAAGGAAGACCATAACTACTCCACACATAATTACCTATTTCTTCCATTTTCGAATTAGAAAGTCACATAAAAAATAAATATAATTAATTTATAAATATTATATTATTTATTTTAATCTATTTAAATAAAATGAGATCTCTAATACATAAGTAAGAAGAGATGAAGAAAATAACCAGGCTTACATACTCTATTTTTTATGATATTCTAGCTTGGTGACTGAATACAAATATCTAAAATTGCTACATGATTTAAAGTTATAAATATAGAAAAAAATTTTCTTTAGAGCCACTTTATAATTATAATAAATCCATATAGAAGAATAATCATATTTCAATTGTTGCTTGAAACTATGTGATGAATATGTAAATCTTTTATATATTAATTTTTTTATAAAACAATAGAGACCTTGTACTAAGTGTAGTAAAATATATGGATATGTATTGGAAAGTGTGATCATATTTGAAATATTTTTTTCACATTTTTAATAAGTTACATTTTCTTGAACTCAACTGTTGATGTATCTGGAAAAAGGTTATGTAAATTAAAAATCACTAAGCTCACTGGGAGAGTGTTGGTAGAGTGGATGAGGGGATATTTTTAGACAACTATAAATTCCCTTTGTTCATCTCCTTCTCTTTTGATTTTATTTTTTTTCTTATAAAATTTAGATTGAATGATTGATTCAATTTATAATTTAAATAGGGTGGTTTTATATTGGTAAAGAATTTAAGAACTCAATTTACACCCCCCCTCTTGAGTCGTTGTGAAACATATAATGGGCCAATATTCTGTTGGAAACATCAACTGACTATCAAGGTACCACTTTGGGAAATAAATCACAAGTAAAAGTATTATAAAGGTACATACATGTTTTAGGAAACATTTCTTTTAGAAATGATTAGCTTCCTAGTCTTAACACTTTCATATTGTGTGGGAAATGATGAATTTCATGGTCTTAAAATAGACATTAAAGTCCTAAATAATATATATATATAATGTTGTTTATTATTATGAATGAGTAAAAATTGTTAAGATAAAATATATTTAAGAGGAATTTGACAACCTAGGTATTTTTAAATAGTATATATGTAACGACCATAAATTTTGAATCAATCTTCTTTCCTAATTTTGTGTGTTGTTTTATTTTATTTTTATACTCAACAAAAATGTTTCATTTGTTAACATGAGACCGTTGGGTTTTGACTGTTATATGACCATTGGTCAATATGACCGCTGTAAACTAAACATTTCAATTATTGTCTCTAAATAAAAGTAATCTCGGTTAATTAATATAGAAAGAAGATTCGATGGCCTCACCCAGTAGTCTTGGACTGATCGAAGCCCATCTAATAGAACTTGGGAAGGAGGTAGCACCATTGGGATTTTCTATGGACCAAAAAAAGCCGAACTTCATCGTGTGAAGCTAGAACGGAATCGCCTTTGTGATAAGTTCAAACTGATAGAAATTACTACTCGTGTGATGTTGGCCGAGCCTCCCTCGAATTCCCTCACCTTAGCACACCTTACACTTAGGTCCTATGCTGGTGTGATAAGGGGCTATGTAAGGAGACCGTAACTGCCTTGTGTAATCCTTTGTTTTAAATAAAAATTGGGATTTCTTCATATGATGAAGTTTATGAATTTTCAAATGTACGGATAAATATAGTATGCATATTTTTGGTAAATTTTAGAGAAAGGATATTTAAAAAAAATGTTTATGTAAACCTTAAATAATTAAAAATGTGTAATGATTTTCAAAAAATGGTCTTCTACAATTATGTCTAGTACAAAATTTAGAGTCTAATAAGATCAAATTTATTTTTGATGAATAGTAAATTATGAATAGTGATTAGGATTAGTAATGTGTCCAAATGGATTAGTAATTTCACTTAAAGAAAGTATTAATATAATCTAGGCACCTTGATTAAGTAATGTGATTCAATAAAATGGTTAAATAACGATTTCATAAATTATTATTCAAGTATTAGTTTTTTTGGGTGAATAGTGTTTTTTAATTAAAAATTAAATTAAAAATATTTAGAAAATTATTTTTATAAAATGGATTTCATTTTTGAACTCAGAGCATCGATATTATGTTAAGGTAATTTTTGGGAATTTTTCTGAAAAAAATGGATTTTTGGTGAATAGTGTATTTATTTAAAAAAATAAATTAAAAATATTTAGAAAAATATTTTTTATAAAATGGAGTTCATTTTTGAAATCAGAGCATTGATTTTTGGTTAAGGTGAAATTTTGGGATTTTTCTGAGAAAGTTGAATTTTCAGTGAATAGTAAAAATACAGTTTTAGGGTTTCGGTATGTTTAATGACATCATAATTGTGTCATGATGCTTTCATGAGATATTTTATGGGTTGGCCGACCAAAGGTGATGAATTATTGTATTGGGGGACCCATTTGGCCTAACTTCATGGGAAATATCATGGGAGAGCACATGGTTTTGAGAAAACCACTTTTGAGGTGTCCCTTGGCCATTAATGCCTTGTCCCCTCACTTTCCCTATAAATACTAAGCCTTCCTCTAATACATTAGACTCCAAAACCATCCTCAACGAATTTATGGTCTCCATACCTCCCAAGGAGTCCTCCAAAGGTTCCCCCAAGCCCCCAAGGTCCAAACCTTTGAGTTTTAAGAGTTACATTTTAAGGTAAGGGATCCGACCTCTCTCATTCTTTTCAAGAAATCTCTTTTATGTAATTGATTTTATGCTCCATGTTATTATGTTAAAGGATGTTCTTTTATAATCCTCTTACTTCCCTATTCATGGTCATATAATGAGAGATCCCCTCTTACTCTCATTATTTCGTTTTATGAAGTTTTAAGTGGCGCCGTTAGGCTGCCGAAATTTTTTGTAACAGATTCTTTCTCCTTTCTCATTTTTCAAGATCTATTTTCATGTAAATTATTTCAAGTTACTTTTTATTATGTTGGGGTATGATCTCAAAATTTATCATACTGATCTTTTATTATCATATGATAAGATACCCCATTTTATCTCTTCAATTCAGTATTTTGAAGTTTTAAGTGGCGCTGTTAGGCTGCTGAATTTTTAAGTGGTTCTTTCACCTTTCTCCTTTTTCAAAGTTCTAATTCCATGTCAAGTCTTGCAAGTTCCTTTTTATTATGTTGGGGTATGATCTCTAAATATATAATACTGATATTTTATGTTCATATGATGAGAGACCCTATTTTATCTCATCAATTCATTTTTGTTGAAGTTTAAGTGGCGCCGTTAGGCTGCCGAATTTTTAAGGGATTCTTTCACCCTTCTCGTTTTGAAGATCTATTTTTATGTCAAGTCTTTCAAGTTACTTTTTATTATGTTGGGGTATGATCTATATATCTATCATACTGATAATTTATGTTAATATGATGAGATATCCTATTTGATCTCATCAATTCATTTTTTTTGAAGTTTAAGTGGCGCCATTAGGCTGCCGAATTTTTAAGGGAATCTTTCACCCTTCTCGTTTTCAAGATCTATTTTCATGTCAAGTCTTTCAAGTTACTTTTTATTATGTTGGGGTATGATCTCTGTGTCTATAATAATGATCATTTATGTTCATATTATGAGAGGCCCTATTTGATCTCATCAATTCATTTTTGTCGAAGTTTAAGTGGCGCCGTTAGGCTGCCGAATTTTTAAGGGATTCTTTCACCCTTCTCGTTTTCAAGATCTATTTTCATGTCAAGTCTTTCAAGTGACTTTTTATTATGTTGGGGTATGATATCTATGTCTATCATACTGATCATTTATGTTCCTATGATGAGATACCCTATTTTATCTCATCAATTAATTTTTGTTGAAGTTTAAGTGATGTCATTAGGCTGCCGAATTTCTATGGGGTTCTTTCACCCTTATCGTTTTCAAGATCTACTTTCATGTCAAGTCTTTAAAGTTACTTTTTGTTATGTTGGGGTATGATATCTATATATATCATACTGATCATTTATGTTCATATGATTAGAGACCCTATTTTATCTCGTCAATCCATTTTTGGAAGTTTTAAGTGACACCGTTAGGCTACCGAATTCTCATAAGAGAAATCTTATTTTTGTCTTACTTTCATGTTCTTCATTTCATATGGTATATCTTTCAAATTTCTTTAAAATGTTCTCAAATCCTTTATATTATGTCTCCCTACTGTTTAATGGATCATTTATGAATGTTTGACAATGTCCTCTCTCTTTTCAATTTTTTCTAAAACCTCGTAACATAGCCTTTATGCTACAGAATTTCCGTTTCAAAATATCTCCCTCTTTTTCTAAAGTTCATTTATTTTATTAAGTGAATACTCAAATATATTTCTTCTAAATGGGTATTCACATATGTATCAAAATGTTCTATTTTAAATTCTGGGATTTACATACAGGAAACCCGCTTTCCCTTTTCTGTGGGTTTAAAGTGACATAAAGATCATGTCTTTAAAGCAGTTTTAAAACGTTATGATTATGAAATGAAACCCATTTATTTTATTCTATATGGGTTGTTTATGAAATGATTGATGATGATATATGTGGATCACATGATAATAAAGACATGTCAAGGGTGCACCCAGATAGCGCTCCAATGCATTGGGTAAAGACTTAATCTCTAGAGATGACCTTTTAGACTAATACCTTGGTGAATAACCTTGGTAATTTTTTAATGACACCTTGGGGATGGACCTTGGTGAAACGAAATTATTGTCAATATTAAATGTTGTAGCCACATCTTCAAGTTATAAAAAATGTTATTTTTATTATGATATGCCTCATGATTTCATTCTCATGCCTTAAAGTTCTTTTCATGACTTTATTGATGTATCTCAAAGTTCATATGTAAAATGTTTCGCTTGTTTCCCTTACTGGGCCTTCTGCTCACCCTTTCTTTTGATGTATGTCCCCAGGTTATGAGATGAAGTAATGAACCTAGGATGAACATAAGCAGAATCCTTTCAAGTGTTTAAGAAGAATGTTTTTTTTATTTCATGTATGAAGTTCCTGGTTTCCAAGACACTAAACCTTAAAGATCCTCAGTTTTGTATAATGTAGGGAAAGTTTATGTGACAAAAAAGGCAGGATGCTATAATATAAGTGTTGTGTTTAATTAATATTATTATTATGAATATATATTTATTAAAAAATATTTAATTCATGACATATTAATATTTATATATGCCAAATTACCAAGGTGATATTTTACTACACAACATAGAAGATGTTTACCAAAAGGCTAAATATATTCGTAACATGTTTTCTTATTTTTATTATTTTAAACAATTAATTGATTTTAAGGTATTTTATTAAGTGATTTTTATGTTGATTATGTGGATTTATGTTATTATTTTATCATTAATAATAAAAGAATATGGTTTTTAAAATAAAATACTAGTTATATTTCAAAAGGGGGGAGGATAATAGGTTTATCTTTAATAAATAGGTATCTCATCATACATTTTCTAACCCTTATTAAGCTAAACATTGCATAAAAAATAAATATTATTTTCCAAGTTCGTGGTGAAAGTTTATCCTGATCACATCGACATTAATTTATTAGATCTTTCACAATGTTGTGTCTTAATGTTCATCATCTACCTACCTTACTAAAACTCATCCCTATAAATTTGAGTATTGTTTCAGGAATATGGATAATCTTCCCATGCATTCCGAAGATCTAAAATTAATATGTAATGTGTAAGGGTTCAACAGAGGTCTGTGGAAATGAAAATCATGAGAAATAGAAGAAAATGGAAGAATTCTCAGATTTATGTTGTTCGGAAGGTTTGCCTACATCCACGAGAGAAACATGGGCCAATTGTTTCTCTAAGGATCTCATCAGAGGATCACACATATTTCACCCACTACACAAAATACATATCATGGGATTTGATCCCATTTTAAAGAGGAACAAAAAAAAAAAACTTACTTCAGTGGTTGGGGTAGTTCATCTACCCTTAAAAAAATTCCACCATCACCTGTTATGCATCCACTGTGTGGATGGGTTGGCTGCCAACCAGGGATGCTGCTATGGAAAATTGACTCCATTAATCTCTTCCCTAATTGGGAGTGATCACCACAAATATCCCCCTCACAAACTATTTGGGGGTAGAATTTAGACATGTAGTCTCCTTATAGGCATTGAAAACTTCATCAGAAAATCGAACATGCTTCTTCACACTAGATGAAGTGTCACTTCCACTATCTTCAATTGGGCTTGAGATGACTATGGTCCTTGTGAAATGATACAACCCCTATGACTCTTTCCCAGTAAGAATAACTACATCTCCATGTGAGACTTCCATCAATATACGTCCTATGGAAATCTTGAACCCTTTCAAATCAAGCCTACATAAGGACACCAAGTTTCATCTCATCCTCATAACAAATTTCACATCATCTAGTTTTTGTACTGCTCCATCGTCTTCAATTTAACCGCCCCGATTCCTTAAATCCCACATGTTGACCCATCACAAAGTCTCACTGAATATAAAACCTAATAAAAGGTATGGAATACACCTTTGGTCATACATATGTGCGCCGAGATCCCTGAATCCAAAACCCATCCGTATTCCTTTGGATTTTGGGCCCCCTCATTCTTCCTTCTTAAAAATAGACATTCTTGATTCATATACCCATATATTTTGGATTAATGACACTACACATTTCCCCATTCAACTCTCTAATATGAGTGCGAGTTTCTTGATTTCATCCAGACTTCATCATCTCTCGATGATTCTATGATGTTCACAGACTTATCTTTATCTTTCTCTTTCTAAGAAACATACCATTTGCACTCTTCATAGCCACTCTTATAGTGACCCTTTTTCTCACAATAGAAACATGTTATTTCACTTGGATCATGTCCTATGAATTTTGGATACCATTCTTTACCTCCTAATTTATGATGTCAGCTCCTCCCATGTTGATCATCTCGTATCACCATGATTTTGTCACCTGAATGTGTTGCGGGTGTAGAGACCCGAAGCTTATCGTACATGGACATTACATTACTTTTGCGGAATACTTAGTACATAACAAAAACACACACACACAAGGATCGTAATAGTTTAGTGTCTTTGGAAACTCGGAATATAATCTTCTAATCGTGGTGAAAGATCTTCAAAATCTCCCATAAAGATCTTCCTTTTTTTTTACCTAAAACCTTTCTTTATATCCTGGGTAAAAGAAAACATAAAAGGGTGAGCTCAAATGCTCAGTAAGGGTAAAAAAAAGAAATATCAATCACATCATATACATAAGCACATAACTTTTGGAAAATCTTAACCTGCAAAAGAGATCATAATTTCATAACATGGGGTAAATCATGGCAGTGAAATTTAATCACAATAATCATAACTTAAAACATGAAACTTTGTGGCATCCACACATAATCATAGAGAATCATTTCTTGTTAGTCAAGACTCATTGCCAAGACTATCTTAGTGGACAAAGTCCCTTTCTGAATCGAGTAACCCTCGTTTCAGTCCTGTTTCACTGAACCGGTATAACCTACCATTTCATCCATGTCTATCTCATGAGATATAAAATCTTTACCCAATGCATTGGAGGGAGATATAGGTCCCACCCATCTCATAATGATACCATTCTTATGTGTGCCACAAAATCATAAATCATACATCATTTCATAACCCATGTAATAAAATGGGATTCTTAAACATCATGCCATCATAATCCATAAATAATTGATATCATTTCATCATAGAGACATTTTACTTGAAACATACATATCAAATAACGTCATCTTAGATGGAAAAATAGTTTAAAAAAAAACACTTGAAATGAATTCTTGAGGAAAATATCCTTTCTTCTTTAAAAACATTTTTCCTTTCTTAACATGTCATAAAACTTTAAACTAAATGAATTTGATTAAAAATAAACTTGAAAACTTGTAAAGTAAGATTCTTGGAAATAATGTTTTAAAAATCCATTCATGCCGTATACGTTAAAAAAACATTCTTCGTACTTTTGTCGGAAAAGTCAAAAAATCACCTCGTACGAAAAAGCGACAAAAGATTCCTTTCATATTCTTTACTAAAAACTCACCGAAGGGTAAAAAATGGATTTAAAAAATTGTAGGTGTATGGAAATAATATTACATATTTAGGAAACTTGGATGGGGATGATAAAATACACCCCAGTAAATACTTACGAATAAACAATCTCGGATAAAAATGAGATTGTGATATTTCCCTTACCTTATGTCCGACTTGCTTTGTAAGTGTCCAAACCTCCTGTATAATGATTTAAATCATGTTATTGACTTATTCCAGAATCATATTCATTGTTATGATATCATATATGGTTCACTTATGACATTATATTACCCGTTCTTTTGTAAATTCCATGTTAAAGAAGCGTTTTGGGTAAAATCGTTTCATTTATCGTAGGTGTTTTGACTTGTTGTTCTTGACATCATTATTACCTATTTCATGATTTACTTACTTCCAGAATATAAAATATTATTTATATATCATATATATTCATTATATATATATATATATAATATATAGATAAATAAAATGAAAAACACCGTTCATGGAGACGGTAGTCCATACGTACGCATGAACGCTGTTTTTCTTTCCTTATTGTCTTGAAATGGAAGTAAGTAGATGACATACATATGTATATATATACATAATTACAGTAGCTTTATAATGTCATATATTTCATTATTATTTCTTATATATACATTATAATCATTCTTAAATGGTTAACATGGAGAATGAATCTCATCGCGTCGTGGAGACGGTAGTCCGTACGTACGCACGAGTGATGATATCATTTCTATAAATATTGAATTGAATTGGAGTGGATTATACAATATATCAGAATCAATATGATGTTGTAATAACTATGTATAGTTATTCTTTACACCATTATACCCATCCATGTAAGGTGGTGGTGGAAAATAGATTACACCACGGCATGGAGACGGTATTCCGTACGTACGCACGCGCGGTGATTTCTTTTTCCGTAGGATGGATAGATGGTGAAATAGGGTTGTTTCATACTTATAATAACATATCAGTATATGAGTGATACTGATGTTATTACTTCATAATGAAACAACCTAAGAAGAAGAAGTGGAAGAAGAAATAAAGATGAAAGAATTGGTAACGGTAATTACCTCTTCTTTGAAGTGCCTCTTTGAGACCTCCTCTTAGGGCACTAGAATTGGTCTTTGAGGAAGACCAGAACCTCTAGGATGTTTCCAGGGAAGTGGAGAAGAGATTTTGGCAGGGGTTGGCCGAGATTGAGTGCTCAAATTGGTGTGAGGAGGAGGGGGAGGAGGTGTCCTTTTATAGGGGAGGAGAGGGGCACCTTAGGAATTCTTAAAAATATTAATTTATAATAAATCTAACCCCACCTAAAAACCTCCAAAAATGACTCATATTCGAAGATTAGATGAGATAGGGTTGTAATCTCATCAACCAATCAAATTTAGACATGTTTGGATATTATTCTAAACCTTATCAATTAGATTTAACTCTAAGTTAAATAAATTAACTTTTACCGTGTCTTTTTGTTTTCTTTCACTATATGGTTAATACACTTACTATAACATGCCAAACGAACCCCAAATTGTTTATTATTAATATATATATCCTTATCTAAGTCATTTGGCCGAACCTTAGATTTTTAGGAATAAAATAACAATTAATAATATAATATTTGATTTAAAAACTATTTTGTGTCAATTTTGACACTATTTGATATATGATTTTTGTGAAAGTCATAACAGAATTAAATGTTCGAACCAAGTTGATTAAATCAACATTAATATATCATAGTAACCTAGAAAATTAGTGGAATTCATAAAAAATCTCAAATTACATTTATTTTGGTGCTTATAACATCAATTATGTCAATATTTCATTAAAAAGATAATTACTGCATCATCGTTGTGTCATAAATAAATTAAATTATTTGATATCTAAAAATTACAAATAAAATACCATCATGTAGGAAATATTTTTAGCTTTCTAATGAATATTTACAATCGAATTTATCTTATGTATAACCCCATATTAAAAATTATTTACTTATTAAACTTTGATTTTAACTATTTTAACCCTTCTTTAAATAAATTAATAATAAATGTCCTAATCTAATCCAAGTGGGCCTAAATGGTCATATTTTATTCCTAAGTTTGTTTCTGGTCGAATGAAACTTGTCCAATGGAATTAGGACATGTGTTAGGGTAATAGTAATATCATATTTACCCTTAGTTACCCTATTTACTATTAACCGCGGTAAAAAAAGTAAAAAGTTACTATTCACCAAAAAATTATTTTCATCTCATTGAACCACATTTTAGTCCTTGATATTAACCGTGTCTCTCGGATTTTCTAAATTCCATTCACAGAAGCGGCAAAATTAAGTTTTATGAAAAATTCAGTTTTTTTAACTACCACTTAGTAGTTTCACTATTCATCAAAAATTGATGTTTTTCAGAACAATGCCAAAATTTCATCCTAAGCTATATTTCATATTCCGAATTCAAAAATGAAATCTATTTTACCAAATTCATAACATAGAAGTTGCATTAATTAATTTTATAATTAAATCCCGCTGTTAAAATAAATAGCGTGTTTTTAGGAAACAATATATATCAAAAGATTGACACTTGATTATGTCTGGTTTAAATGTGAAATTACAACCAATGACCAACATTGTATTAAATTGTAAAAATATATTCTAAATATACTTTAAAACCACTCAAATTAATAATTTATCACTATTAATTATTTCGATTAAAAAAGTTGTTTTTAATTATAATTTAGTAATTTTCACTATTCATCAGAATATGAAAGTTATCCGAAAAGTACCAAAATTTCACCTTAGGCTAAATTCGATACTCCGAATCCAAAAATGAAGTTCATTTTGAAAAATAAGATTTACAGAGTTTTAAAAAGTGGTTATTACTATTCATAACGGCTAGTTTTAATAATATTTTAATAGCATATCGTTGTTTAGTGAAACTCGGTATTGCGTATTACACACGCTATCGAGGAAGGTCGTGATTGCGTGTAATGCAAGGCAAGTCAAGGATGCGTGTTGTGCAAGCTCCTTTTGGTGTAGCGTACAACACAAGACATTAGTGAAATAAAAAAGAATATTTTTCATAAAATCTCGGGCTGTTACATTCTACCCCCCTTAAAATGAATTTCGCCCTCAAAATTCGTCGGGGTTATAAATGGTTTACTATTCGAAAGTTTCTTTTATAGAAACCCACATCGTAAAAAGGAATACCAAAACTTGGCTTTAAAAACTAAAGTATGAAATGTAACGATTACCCAAATAAACTAATCACTGGGTTTCCATATAGGTGAAAATATGGATATGGAAGAGAAATCTAACCATCATGTTCTGATGGAGAGTGGTAGAGAACATGGCTATGGAAAAGCCAGTAATCACAAATCCATAGATTTGTGATGATATAAGGTACCATCTTATTCATCAGGTATAAGATCACTAGGACAACATTTTTGGTTTTCAAGATCATTTCCCTAAAGTTGAAAATTTGAATTAGAATAAATACTTACTTTATTTTGGTACAATCTCACTGTTGTTCGTGCCTTGAACAATTTCCACTTCATCTCTTAAATAAATGAAGTTGAATTTGTTATTCATGAAGTGTTAGCAGATCATGTGATAGAATGACGGGTCATTCCATCTATCTCAAACAAAAGATTAGCAAAAATTATATGCATAAGTCGATCTATAGTGAGATTAATCATATATGGTTCCTAAAATGGACTTATACTTCATATATCATACTGCTTAATATAATAAAACTAGTTTCTACTAAACAGGGACTTCCTGTAGGCCAGTGGTAGGCGATAAAGGCCAGTCGCACTTCGGTTGTGGGTTCGATTCCCACAGCCTTGTCCGAAGCGATGGGCTGTCGCCCGTCCTGCAGGTTTTCCTTTTTCCAAAACTATATAACGTCCCATCAATAATATCGAAAATCTTCTATCCTTAAACAATACTAACTTATGTCCAACATAATCCAGTCTAATCTTTAGGCTTATACATAATACTGCAGTCCACTCTCATAATATAGTGACAACGATTACCAGAGATTTAATACTGTCGTTGATCCCCACATATCATAAGATATGTCTTGTTGGTCACATTCCAAACATTCAAAGTCCTTAATCGTGTATTCTCTTGAATACCTTAGTGAAAACATGAGTGCAGTTAAAAGTTAACACTTTCCACATACCAAAATCCTCAAAATTCTATATACTCAAACCATGATATCACTTAGTTTTTATATCAATCATGAGCTCATGAATACTATTAAACATTTCATTTTCTCGTCTTCATTATGCGCATATCATCTTATTTCCAAAAAAATATCTCAATCACTTTGAATACCACATCAATAAATATTGTAATACTCAATGATACAACATTATTTTGGAATCCCATTACATAAACACTTAATCATTCCACCACATCGTTGTCATATTCAACATTGCCAATAGTGATCGCATGTGATTTCCCTTTGTCCTTTGCCTTCAGTGGTTGCCCATGTTGATCATCACTAACCCTTGGATTAGGGCAATTATTAGCATAATGCCCCATTTCCTTGCACTTGAAGCATTGAAGTGTTGGTGGTGCGTTCTCTGCAGTGTTTGCTTTATTCACATCATTAGAAACCCTTTTTCCATTACTTCGACACTCAGCTGCTCGATGACCTTCTTTTCCACACTTAAAACATTTTCTAGTCCCTTTAAGACAATCTCCACTATGCTTCTTTCCACACTTTGTGCATAAGGAAACATTCATCTTCTTTTCACCATTATTCTGAGATTTCTCCTTGAACTCCATCTTTCGTTTCTTGTCAAAACCATGAGATGGATATGTAACACCAACTTCCATTTCTACCTTGATAGCACAACGAACAATTTCTTCATAGCAACTGAAGTCTCTTATAGCTAATGCCCTTCGAAGACTTAGTTTTAAGCCACTGAAAAATCGATCAACTTTACTTTCAGGTTGGATGATAATTCCAGAAGCATACCTTGCAAGTCTTGTAAAATTTGCTTCATAGGTACCAACAGATTCATCGTCCCTTTGCTTCAGTTCAAGAAACTATTTCTCCATCTTTGTTCGAAGAATACGAGGGAAGTACTTATTGAAAAATAAGTTCTTGAACTCGTCCCATTCCATAGACTCAATTTCATCCCTTTGCCTTGTATTCTTAATAAGATTCCACCATTCATCAGCATCTCCTTCCAAACGATACACTGCTAGGAAGACTTTATCATGTTCAGAACATTGAAGAACTGAAAATATCTTTTCAGTAGTACTAATCCATTGTTCAGCAACTAATGGATCAGTAGACCCACTGAAAGAAGGTGGACGCTGCCTCATGAAGGATTCAACAGAATGTTGCTCCTTCCTTTGCTCGTTTGGAAGTCCTGCATGATTCATAGCTTGAGAAAGTTGTGTGAGCATGGCTACAAGATTTTGCATTCCAGCTCCTATATCGTTTGGTTGCTCAGGGGGACAATCATTGCATTGCCCATCACATTCCGCATTAACACGGTTCCTTCGGGTTCCAGCCATCGTCTAAAACCCCAAAAGAATAGTGTGAGAGGCAAAAATCATGCTAGGGAAAACAACATAATAAAGGGTTAGTACCCTCAATATCTAACATCTTAGGTTAAATTTGAAGATCGTTATTGCAATTCTAGGACTATAACCTATACGTATACTTAACCTTAGAGACATCCCTAGACATACCTTAGAAATATCTCTAGGGATCTCACTAACGTTTTCGCATCCTAGTTTCCAAAGGTTGACTAAACCTTTCCTCTGATACCAACTGTAGAGACCCGAAGCTTATCGTACATGGACATTACATTACTTTTGCGGAATACTTAGTACATAACAAAAACAAACACACACAAGGATCGTAATAGTTTAGTGTCTTTGGAAACTCGGAATATAATCTTCTAATCGTGGTGAAAGATCTTCAAAATCTCCCATAAAGATCTTCCTTTTTTTATACCTAAAACCTTTCTTTATATCCTGGGGAAAAGAAAACATAAAAGGGTGAGCTCAAATGCTCAGTAAGGGTAAACAAAAGAAATATCAATCACATCATATACATAAGCACATAACTTTTGGAAAATCTTAACCTGCAAAAGAGATCATAATTTCATAACATGGGGTAAATCATGGCAGTGAAATGTAATCACAATAATCATAACTTAAAACATGAAACTTTGTGGCATTCACACATAATCATAGAGAATCATTTCTTGTTAGTCAAGACTCATTGCCAAGACTATCTTAGTGGACAAAGTCCCTTTCTGAATCGAGTAACCCTCGTTTCAGTCCTATTTCACTGAACCGGTATAACCTACCATTTCAGCCATGTCTATCTCATGAGATATAAAATCTTTACCCAATGCATTGGAGGGAGATATAGGTCCCACCCATCTCATAATGATACCATTCTTATGTGTGCCACAAAATCATAAATCATACATCATTTCATAACCCATGTAATAAAATGGGATTCTTAAACATCATGCCATCATAATCCATAAATAATTGATATCATTTCATCATAGAGACATTTTACTTGAAACATACATATCAAATAACGTCATCTTATATGGAAAAATAGTTTTAAAAAAAAACACTTGAAATGAATTCTTGAGGAAAATATCCTTTCTTCTTTAAAAACATTTTTCCTTTCTTAACATGTCATAAAACTTTAAACTAAAAGAAGTTGATTAAAAATAAACTTGAAAACTTGTAAAGTAAGATTCTTGGAAATAATGTTTTAAAAATCCATTCATGCCGTATACGTTAAAAAAACATTCTTCGTACTTTTGTCGGAAAAGTCAAAAAATCACCTCGTACGAAAAAGCGACAAAAGCTTCCTTTCATATTCTTTACTAAAAACTCACCGAAGGGTAAAAAATGGATTTAAAAAATTGTAGGTGGATGGAAATAATATTACATATTTAGGAAACATGGATGGGGATGATAAAATACACCCCAGTAAATACTTACGAATAAACAATCTCGGATAAAAATGAGATTGTGATATTTCCCTTACCTTATGTCCGACTTGCTTTGTAAGTGTCCAAACCTCCTGTATAATGATTTAAATCATGTTATTGACTTATTCCAGAATCATATTCATTGTTATGATATCATATATGGTTCACTTATGACATTATATTACCCGTTCTTTTGTAAATTCCATGTTAAAGAAGCGTTTTGGGTAAAATCGTTTCATTTATCGTAGGTGTTTTGACTTGTTGTTCTTGACATCATTATTACCTATTTCATGATTTACTTACTTCCAGAATATAAAATATGATTTATATATCATATATATTCATTATATATATATATATATAATAGATAGATAAATAAAATGAAAAACACCGTTCATGGAGACGGTAGTCCGTACGTACGCATGAACGCTGTTTTTCTTTCCTTATTGTCTTGAAATGGAAGTAAGTAGATGACATACATATGTATATATATACATAATTCCAGTAGCTTTATAATGTCATATATTTCATTATTATTTCTTATATATACATTATAATCATTCTTAAATGGTTAACATGGAGAATGAATCTCATCGCGTCGTGGAGACGGTAGTCCGTACGTACGCACGAGTGATGATATCATTTCTATAAATATTGAATTGAATTGGAGTGGATTATACAATATATCAGAATCAATATGATGTTGTAATAACTATGTATAGTTATTCTTTACACCATTATACCCATCCATGTAAGGTGGTGGTGGAAAATAGATTACACCACGGCGTGGAGACGGTATTCCGTACGTACGCACGCGCGGTGATTTCTTTTTCCGTAGGATGGATAGATGGTGAAATAGGGTTGTTTCATACTTATAATAACATATCAGTATATGAGTGATACTGATGTTATTACTTCATAATGAAACAACCTAAGAAGAAGAAGTGGAAGAAGAAATAAAGATGAAAGAATTGGTAACGGTAATTACCTCTTCTTTGAAGTGCCTCTTTGAGACCTCCTCTTAGGGCACTAGAATTGGTCTTTGAGGAAGACCAGAACCTCTAGGATGTTTCTAGGGAAGTGGAGAAGAGATTTTGGCAGGGGTTGGCCGAGCTTGAGTGCTCAAATTGGTGTGAGGAGGAGGGGGAGGAGGTGTCCTTTTATAGGGGAGGAGAGGGGCACCTTAGGAATTCTTAAAAATATTAATTTATAATAAATCTAACCCCACTTAAAAACCTCCAAAAATGACTCATATTCGAAGATTAGATGAGATAGGGTTGTAATCTCATCAACAAATCAAATTTAGACATGTTTGGATATTATTTTAAACCTTATCAATTAGATTTAACTCTAAGTTAAATAATTTAACTTTTACCGTGTCTTTTTGTTTTCTTTCACTATATGGTTAATACACTTACTATAACATGCCAAACGAACCCCAAATTGTTTATTATTAATATATATATCCTTATCTAAGTCATTTGGCCGAACCTTATATTTTTAGGAATAAAATAACAATTAATAATATAATATTTGATTTAAAAACTATTTTGTGTCAATTTTGAGACTATTTGATATATGATTTTTGTGAAAGTCATAACAGAATTAAATGTTCGAACCAAGTTGATTACATCAACATTAATATATCATAGTAACCTAGAAAATTAGTGGAATTCATAAAAAATCTCAAACTACATTTATTTTGGTGCTTATAACATCAATTATGTCAATATTTCATTAAAAAGATAATTACTGCATCATCGTTGTGTCATAAATAAATTAAATTATTTGATGTCTAAAAATTACAAATAAAATACCATCATGTAGGAAAGCTTTTTAGCTTTCTAATGAATATTTACAATCGAATTTATCTTATGTATAACCGCATATTAAAAATGATTTACTTATTAAACTTTGATTTTTACTATTTTAACTCTTCTTTAAATAAATTAATAATAAATGTCCTAATCTAATCCAAGTGGGCCTAAATGGTCATATTTTATTCCTAAGTTTGTTTCTGGTCGAATTACACTTGTCCAATGGAATTAGGACATCTGTTAGGGTAATAGTAATATCATATTTACCCTTAGTTACCCTATTTACTATTAACCGCGGTAAAAAAAGTAAAAAGTTACTATTCACCAAAAAATTATTTTCATCTCATTGAACCACATTTTAGTCCTTGATATTAACCGTGTCTCTCGGATTTTCGAAATTCCATTCACAGAAGCGGAAAAATTAAGTTTTATGAAAAATTCAGTTTTTTTAACTACCACTTAGTAGTTTCACTATTCATAAAAAATTGATGTTTTTCAGAACAATGCCAAAATTTCATCCTAAGCTATATTTCATATTCCGAATTCAAAAATGAAATCTATTTTACCAAATTCATAACATAGAAGTTGCATTAATTAATTTTATAATTAAATCCCGCTGTTAAAATAAATAGCGTGTTTTTAGGAAACAATATATATCAAAAGATTGACACTTGATTATGTCTGGTTTAAATGTGAAATTACAACCAATGACCAACATTGTATTAAATTGTAAAAATATATTCTAAATATACTTTAAAACCACTCAAATTAATAATTTATCACTATTAATTATTTCCATTAAAAAAGTTGTTTTTAATTATAATTTAGTAATTTTCACTATTCATCAGAATATGAAAGTTATCCGAAAAGTACCAAAATTTCACCTTAGGCTAAATTCGATACTCCGAATCCAAAAATGAAGTTCATTTTGAAAAATAAGATTTACAGAGTTTTAAAAAGTGGTTATTACTATTCATAACGGCTAGTTTTAATAATATTTTAATAGCATATCGTTGTTTAGTGAAACTCGGTATTGCGTATTACTCACGCTATCGAGGAAGGTCGTGATTGCGTGTAATGCAAGGCAAGTCAAGGATGCGTGTTGTGCAAGCTCCTTTTGGTGTAGCATACAACACAAGACATTAGTGAAATAAAAAAGAATATTTTTCATAAAATCTCGGGCTGTTACAGCGGGTCTTCAGAATGCCTCTGAATCTTGATGCGATTCCATCACCTCATCCATATTCAATATTTCCTTCCCCATGAGCAATGAAATAAAGATCCCATAAATTTAGTTTGGTAGAGATGATAAAAAAATTGCTTTATCTTCCTCTTCAAACTTCATACCGAGCCCCAATAATTGTGTCAGAGTTTTGTTAAATTCGTTGGTGTGATTCAACAAATTTGTTCCCTTGTCCATTTGAAACTGTTACAATTTATTAGTTAAGAATAATTTGTTGGTGAGTGAATTTGACATATATCCATTCTCCAACTTCTTCTAGATCTCCTATGGTGAGGTCTCGTCCAAAACCGAGTACTTTACATCATTCTCTAGACACATTTGAATTATGATGATGACCCACATCTTGAGCTCTTGCAAATCATCATCACTAGTTCTCTCAGTATTTTCTCCAATCAGTGGTTTTATCATACCCTGATACACTAGAAAATATTTCATTGTGATTTTCCATAATATAAAGTTGTTCCAACCATCGAACTTCACAACATTAAATTTTGGTATTGCTCCGACACCATCCATCATCGTTGTCACAAAGCATGACCACCACCTGTCAATGTGGCGCCCCTTTTTCACCACCTAATGGAGTACTAATTTTAAAAAATTAACTATAAATGTGGGTCCATAATGGTCAAAATAGTGGTAATTTACTTTCGGATCATTGAAATCAGACACCGATTGATCAAGATATGACCAAAATATTATCAATGGATGAGATCGTCCGATAACGTGACGCTGACATGGCACGTTGGAGCAGCTGCCAGAATCTTGCTAGAATATTTCTATGGCACCCAAATAGTAAATTCTTCTTCGAAATAGGGGTACTGTAGCAACACAGTTTAAACATAACATTGACAGAGCCTACCCGGATTATTTCACCTCAGTTTTTAATGCCACTTGCACCGTTGGAATTATCTCGTCACCCTCTTCACGGATCTGGCCTCAAATTTTTTTTCCAACCAACTTCAATTTTCCAGTCATTGGAAAAATTGATGCCGCTCCATAGTTTCAAAATCCTGCCCTATAATACCACTTATAAGGTCACAAAAGAGGTGTGTGGAAACACAAACCACACAAAAATAGAAGAAAATGGAAGAATGCTCAGATTTATGTTGTTTGGAAAATTTTCCTGCATCTACAAGAGAAATAGGGGCCAATTTATTCTCTCAAGATCTCATCGGTTGATAAAAAAGATTTAAACAATTACACAAAATAAATCTCATGGGATTTGATCACATTTTAAATTGGAACAAAAAACCATAACATCCTTCGGTGGTTGGGGTAGTTCATCTAACAGTTAAAAAATTCCACTGTCGCCTGCTGTGCATCTACTATGTGGATGGGTTGGCTACCAACCAAGAAAGCTGTTGTTGAAAATTAATTCCACTAATCTCTCCCCTAATTGGTATTGTCCCCCATAGAATGAAATGATATAATTTTTTCTTTGAGTTATATGCTATAGTGAATTAACCTCACCAGATTTATTCTAATGTGAGTTATTCACATGCTAGCATGGATTTAATCCTACCCGGTCATTATAGAGTTATTCATAAATGAGTGCATAATTAATCTCAAAAAAAATTTATATGAATATGATGTAGGATGATTCCTAGAAAACTTTTCATATGCGAAGTACTGGAGAGTTATTCTTATATAAGAGAAAATATAATCTGACTCCAATGAAAATTTAATATGACATAACCTCAGTACTAATATGATGTGAAGTTAATCCTATATGATCATGGATTTAATCTGACACATACCCATTTTATTCACACATGAGAATATGAAAAATCATACATGAACAATGTAAATTCCAAGTTAATCCTACATAATCCTTGTGATTTTAATCATACACAAGAATTCATATTGTTGGTTTATTCATATGCAATCCCATCCAGGCCTATTATTCTTAAACAGGTTCAATTTTGACTTGATCATTCTCATTCAAGCCTTTAATACCCACTCTTTTTATTATATGGCTTTAACTCACTATTTTGATTCAACTGAGTTCCAAACTACTTTATTACCATTTGAGCTTTTAAAGTTTTTTCTTCACCTTACCGAGTTGCCTATTTTTTTAATTATTTTTATGCAAGCTTTCCAATTCATTCTAACACAACTAAAAAATCCCACATTTCTTATTCTTATGTAGCTCATCCTTCTATAATATTTTTCACACACAACCTATTTCTTATATATTTATTATTACACATGCAAATTTCTTTGATTTTTTTAATTCTAAAAATTGATTTTTTTTCTAGATATAAAATAATGTATTTCTGGAAATTTAATAATAATATAAATATATAATTAAAATCAAGAAGAAATAAAAATTTTCCACTAAAACTAATGAAGAAAGAATAATCTAATTATATAAATGGAAATTTATTTTTTGTTAATATATTCCACTTTTATAATAACATGTTCAAATATATAGGTTCTTATGAAACCTAGGGGGGAAGCTAGGGATCATACAAAATAAGCAAGTAAAAGGATAGTTTTAAATTTTATGATAAAATAGTCAAATAAAAAATATTCTAAAATATTTAAGAAGATAATTTTCTTTTGAAGTAGGGTGCATTATGAGATAAGAATAACTGTGAAAAAAAATATTTTATGGAAAAATCTGTACAGTCATATTAAATGTAGTTTTATCAATCTTGTGATGTAAGTAGACAAGCAATGGCTAAACCTGTTCCTATTTATGTATGATAAACTTGATATTTGAGAGTTTCATATATAACCCTTATAATCACAACCACAAAAATTGGTTTTTGTAGCAGCAACCTTTAACAGCGCTAAAAAAATAACTGATAAAGGAAGTACCTTTATCAATGCTAAAAAAAGAACTGATAAAAGACACTTTTTACAGCACTAATAAAGGTACCCACTTTTCAGCACTTTTTTAGTAGCACTGATAAAGATCAACCTTTATCATTGTTTTTTACCAGAACTGATAAAGGGAATATTTAAAAAAAATATTTCATTAAAAATAATCTATTAATATATAAATATATTTATATTGATATAAATATAATATATGTATTTTCAATATGTTTTAGATAAAGATAAATAAGTATTTACACTTAATATATAAGATAATTAGTGAAAATGGATTATACAATAATTAAAAATATTTTTTTAATTGATAATTTTCCAATTACTATCAAGTAATAGTCATTTAATAACAATTTGAATACAAAAAAATTAATAAAAGATATAAAATAAGTTGAAAATGTAATTTGAACTTCAAACGATCATGAATTTTGATTCAGGTGTCCATTTGGGCTCTACCACATATCAAATAGAATCCTGTGATGAGATCTATGACATAGATGGTCTCATACTAAGGTAAAAGTTCTCTGTCTAGTTTTCTATCCCGAGAAAGCTCTAAAATGCCTCCAAAACAGAGTTTTTTTTTGTCACCGACCTTGGTTTCTTAAAATTAAAACGGCTATAACTTCTGATCCATTTGTCCGTTCAGCCTGTACCATATATCATATCAAATATCATTTTATCATCTTTGATTTGACTATTTGTAGAGCTGAAACAAACTCCCGGATCAATAGTTATGATTGTTTCATGGTTTTTAGGCGTTTTAGGATTTTCAAAGTTTTTTAACATTTGTATGTGTTTTAAGGGGTTTAATATTTAATATCTATTTTAAATATATATAAATAAAAATGTATTTAAATATATATATATATATATAACTATACATATAAACACATATATATAAATATTTAAATATATGGATAAATATTAACATATAATATATATAAATAAATATAAATATGTATAATTATACTTACAGATACACATATATATAACATTTATATATCTGTGTGTGTGTGTGTGCATTTGTGTTGTATATATATATGTAAGTATTTATTTATTTATACACACACACACAAAAACATATTTTATAAATGTATTTAAAACTGATCTTATAAATATATATTAATATATGAATAAATATATGGATAACAAAAATATAAAGATAAATATATATATTAATATACGAATAAATATATAAATATATAAATATATCAATATATGTATATATATTTATATACGAATAAATATGTATATACTAATATAACTAAATATATATCAAAACATTTAGCATTTGGTTTCTTATTTATACTCTACCCATATTCCTTATACTATAATCAATATGACCATCCTTTGAATTTTATTCACAAGAAGTAATTCTTTAGGATTGTTTTATAAAGGTGATGTAATGACCTCATATTTTGGATCCTTTAAATTGATACCATCTTTGATAGCTTGTGCCACATTCAGCACCGAACTAATGCAAAACCTGACTAAAACGAACCATGACATAATAAAATTACATGAAGAATATAATCATTAGTGAATAAAAAGATAATAAACAATTAAAATAATTACATATTATTATTTTTCTTTGATTAATATTTTTTCAAAAAAGATTCTTTTTGAAGAACCATTTACAAACAAGGGGACATTATATTTTACCTTAATAAATTAAATTCACCATCGTTAAAAGTTTCAAATAATAGGAAATATTTATATTTATAAACTATTATGTCAACATTAAATTAATTATAAATTTATTTGAAATAATATGAAAGGATCTTGAAGTTTAAGATGTCATTTTTCAATAAAAATAGTTTTTCTTTATATTTTCTATTTTATTTAAATAAATATATATATATTTTATAATTTTAATTTGATAAAAATAAAACCATTTATTAATTTATAATTTCAAAATTAACTTAGGGTTAATTTTGAATATATTTTTTTAAATAATTTATTTCTAGGTGAATAGATAAAAATACAGTTTTTGCTGAAATCATAGTGTTTATAACTATATCAAGAAGTAAATATAACTAAAAATATTATAAAATAATTTTTATGATCCTGTTTTTATTTATGGGGAAAAAATATAAATTTTAAAATACAATTATGAAATACTATTATGAATTTAGAAAATCTATGTTTAACATCATAAGGAATTTTGTCCAACAAAAACCATTTTTGTATTTTCTTTTAGTTAAATATTATTTTGGTAAAATTTGGTTTTTGATTGATTTGAAATCCAAATAATTTTTTTTTAATAAATTAATTTATGTTAGTAAAATCAAATACATTGATAATTTAATCCTACACATAAATTTTATGCTCAAAAATACATTTTCTAGAAATAGGTTTTTACGCGTTACATGAACTAATGTTAAAATTAAAATTTCTCACAAATTTAAAATTTATATGATAACATAGATTTAATATTTTGAATAATTAGGTATTTATTATGTGATAAGTTATATTATATTTTTATTCATAAAAATTAAATTACATAGGTAAAAATTAGTTACCATGGTAAAACCAAAAATGGTAAAAGTGAAATTTATAAGAGTGAATAACATAAAAGATGTTTAAAAAATGTGACAAAATTAATTTTTGAGGTATTATCGACCTTATATAATCTCCCAATACATTATTTATCATTTTGGAGTCTTCTTTACTTGAGAAACATGTTTTCTTTTTAAATTAATTTGAAATATTTACAAAATTCCACCTCCACCACTTATAAGAGGGGCCTCTCACCACCACTTCAAGACCACTCAAAAAATTTGGATTCCACTTGAAAATATAATTTTTTTCACTTCCCCTATAATCCTATTCAATTTACATGATCCTCTAGTCACAAGATATTTTCCTAATACCTCCATTTTTAAGGATTCCTTAAGGAAAACACAGACATTTCAACGTGAGTACTCATTTTTCCTATCTTCTTTTACTTTATATGTTAAATTCAAAAATATAATTTTATAATTTATATATAATTAAATCATTATTTTTTGTATACTTAATTGTTTTATGATAAGTTAATAATTTTTAATTGACTACCTTTCCACTTTTCTATTAAGAAAAATGAAACTGTTATTCCCACATTGTACAGACTACAACCTCCACGAAGTGACAAATTCAGTTTTTCAACACCAAATATATTTGATATTTATAAGGTTTATATTGATAAAAAAATGTTACATATAAAATATAATTATTATTATAAAGAGAAAAATTGTAATCCACTATCTCTCCCCCTCATTCTTTAAGAAATGAGAATGTTAAGTGTGTGTTGTGCAGACTACCATCTCCACGAAGTAAAGCATCTCATTTTTCATTTACTTTTATTATTATTTATTAAAATATATTTTAATATGATTGAAAACCTTAAAATTTTCTATATAATATTAGAATTATTCTATTATAATGATATTATTTCCAAAATAAACCATGTTCACAATCATAGTCATCCATTAATTATGGTAAGTTTATTTTTGGGTTGGTCTAACCACCTACTTGAACAATGTTATAAAACTATATTATGAATAACTATGAGAACTTAATTAATAATAATATATGATATAAATAATCAAATAAATATTTTTTCTTGGGAATATTAACATTTATTTTAAACTTATTAATTTAGATACCAATATTTGTTCTTTAAAAATCACCAAAACATGCTTATCACTGATTTTATCATTCTGTATCATGAGTAGAACTACCATAGAATTAAACTATAACATTATAAATAATTATAAATAATAAATTATAATACATAATATTATCTATGAATTATTAACTTTTGTATAATAATTAATAACAACACTACTATTACAAAACTACTTCAAAATGATCAAGATTACTCATAGTCGATTTTAAAAATAGATAATAACTAATATATATATATATATATATATATATAATTTTTAGAAATAAATTTTATAAAAGGATAAGGATATAAACAAGGTTCTTAAATATTTTATTAATATAGTTTTTTATATAGTAATTTCAACCACTTTAGTTGAAGTCATGAATTAAGGTAAGAGTTTCTTATATCAAATTTTTACCCCTTAAGACATATTCCTTATTATACAAAATGTTTTTTGGAAAGATGTATCTAATTAATCATTAATACTTTGTAACAAAATCCTCTCATTATTCATGGAATTTAATTTTTCATTTTAAACCATATCTTTCAATATGTTTTGACTAAAAAGTTTCTAAGGTTGTAAGGGTTTGTGCTAACCTAAGTTTCTTTCATTGAGTTAACAACTTTCCCATTAAAATATTTTGTTAAAAATTTGATTTTTATACCTAATTGTTTTAATTTATTTCATCCTTATTATTTTGGTTTCTTTAATTATTCCTTATACCCTCATTATCAAATTATTCTTACCTGAAATATTATGTTGCTTGAAATGGGTTTCTTATCTCAATTTTCTCCCCCTCAAGAAATATTCTTATTATATACCATGTTTTATTTTGTATGGTGTCTCTACAACACCTTTACTAATTTGTTTCATGATACTCTCATTATTATTTATATTTAATATTTCAATTTAAATTCTATCCTTCAAGGCAGTTTGATTCAAATGATTCTAATTTTTCAAGTGTTATTTGTCTATATTTTCAATTCTGTGAGACATGTTTGATATTGTGAACCATGTTTTTTTTATATTTTGTATTCACTTATCTATTAACTTAAAGTATAATTAATATATTTCATTTCATTATTTTCTTTTTATTATTATTTTATTATTGTTGTAAGGGTTTTTTATCTCAATTTGTTTTCACTGAGATATGATTTTTTACTCAACACTTGTTTCATTTTTGAGGTGTACATATTGTACATGGATTTTTTAAAATAAACTAATACAATTTTCCTATAGATAATTAAACTTATATAAATCCATATCTTCATTTTTCTTTCCTAATAACTCACTATGTATAAATATGATTTTTCCTTCCAATTCTTTTTCTTCTATAACCACTATATTTTGCTTCATTTGATTGAAGGATGTTTTCTTATATGACATAAATTGATTGATTGTGGAAATTATTGACTTAAACATATACCACTTACTCTATATGGTGTTTTTTTGGGATTATTACATAGAAATACATTCCATTTATTGATTGGGGAAATTATTATATCAACTATATACCACTCACTCTATATGGTGTTTGTTTGAAGGATACTTACATAGAAAGTCATTCCATTTATTGATTGAGGAAAATATTAACTTAATTTTATACCATTACTTCATAGGGTGTTAGTTTAATGGATCCTTATATTGAAAGCTATTCCATTGATTGATTGGGTAAATACTAAAAATAGATATAATTATTATTTAAATACAAATATTTATTGATTACCAAGGAATGCTATTTATATATATTACTATTCATTCATTCCTTCATATGATGAATGAATTGGACTTAATTATAAATGGGTGGGTCCCAATATAAATATCCACTTGATGCACTAATATGCCTCATTAGATTAACCAGATAGAGTATTTTGTTGTATGTCTTCCCAGATCATAATATTGTCATGACATAGGGCCTCGAAGGTAGGATCATGATGTTTAAGATTATGATGTCTTGACTTAGGGCATGTAATTATCTATCCGACTTTATGAATTTTATCACTAAGGTAAATATTATTATTATCCATGTGATTTTTATATTGTTTTTTCATAAATGTATTTATTTCAAGCTCATGTGTTCAATTATATGGAATTATTTGACTCTTATTTATTCCTTCTATATTATTCACTCCATGATAGCTTCTAATATTTTTTTCCATATCGAGTGTTTGATCTCATCCTTATTATGTTTCTATTTTTCTAGGTTTTGAAGAAAATATTACACATGATATGTCTAGAAGAAAATAACATATGTGGAGATTTTACTGGAGATTTTGAAGACTTATTATGGATTAAGTAGTTTCTTAAATAGTGTAAAATTCCCATTTGATGAGAAAGACACGAGATTTTTTGGTTAAACGTTTTTCATAACTCTATTAAACTCCCAACCAAAAATCTTCCTTGAATTTATGTGACTCAATATATTTTATTTATATTATAATTATCAATGGTTAAAATTGGGTGGCTTCAGTTCATTTAAAACTGATTTGTAAAGAAGGTATTTATGAGCAATGGATTTGATATTATAGGTACATAGTGTCAAAGTTATCATAAAAGAGAGGCTTAAATAAAATTAATTGTTAGGATGTTAGTTGAGGATAATTTATGGGTTAATAAGTTAAGGTTGATCTTAATTTTAAAGGTATAGATAACCCTTTGGGTTAGTAGAGGAGATTTTAATTTTTTTATGGATTATGATAACAGAAATTTAATGAAAAACCTTGGGATAATTCTAAGGTATAAGTATATGTATATAAAAACATGAAATTTTTTGGGTAAATTAGATATTTTTTGGTTTTTCAAGGAATTTCATCCATATCTGGATATTGGAAAGTGGATGCAGTTATAGCAAAAATGCACCTAGGGGAATCCACCCTGGAAAAGGCTGGTTAAGTATCAACTCAAACATGACTTTGGTTCACGATGAGTGGGACTAAAACAAACCTATCTAAACACTCTCAAGAGTATTTCTACGGTTAATTCATGTTCTTTATAATGAACCATTATGAATTATTTGATTATAATTTTAACAAATTAGGTTATAAAAACTAATAGAAAATGGCTACGAATAACCAAGGAATAAGGAAAGAGAGTCATAGGTTAAACCAAAATCACAATTTGTAAAAAATGAAGGTGTTATAGAGGAAGATATATTTATATTGATGTTTTAATATTAATATTTTGGGTATTATTATAAACAATTTTTTAGTGTTTGGTTAAAATAAGATCCAAAAAATGAAGATGAGAAAGGTATGTATCTATAAACCACTATTTCTTATAACTGAATAATGGAGAATAATTAAATGGTTGATAATTTTAGTATATTCCTATTATGATTGGAAATGTGAGATTCCTAGTCATACCTAAGGTAGTGAGGTTGATGTATTAATAAAAATTAAATCTTGATACTCTTAGCTATTTTCACTCGTGAGTGATATTTATCATTGATATTATGGTATATTCCAAAAGCTATGAGGATTATATGAAACATAAAATGATTTTTTTATTTATAAGTTTTGATTTAAAGGTTTTAAAATATATATTAAATAGTATCAATATCCTTGAAAAATGATTTTATGTCAAGGATATTTATTTGTATAACTATTAGAGAACACATGATTAAAGTATAGATAAATTTTAGGTTTAATATATGATTGGAATTGAGGTAATAAAAGGTTGATATATTTTTGAGAAAGGTGAGTTGGATAGTATTGATAGACATGGAATTGATTTTTTTTTCACAACCCCTCCCTCCAAAGGTACCCCTCCTGGGAAAATAATAAAGGAAGAGAGATAATTACCCCTAAGTCATAGCTCTAGTAGGCCATCGATTAGTGACTAGCATCGAGGGTATAAAAATCTCACATAAATGGAAAGCATTACCCTCTATAAGAAAAAATATTTTGGGATATAGGATGAATAAAGATGAAGAAACTCCATAAAATAATATAAATTAAACCCAAACTATCCTACAATCCATGTATAATGTAAACAACTATAGATAAAAATCTCTAAATAAATACCCTAAGGCAGTGACACAATAGCCACTCTAAATGTATGAGCTAGAAATATCTAGCACGATATATGAATTATTCATAGAAACTTGAAAATCAGTTTATATATACGTTTAGTGAGCATACATGTACACTCATTAGGATACCCAAAGTCTCTTGTGTAGATTTGAAAAGAGCATGTTAAGGAACCAGTAAGCAAATAAAAGAACCAACAACACCTAATTAGGTAAACTAAAATATACCCATACTCACTATGGCTTGATCACTAAATAATGCACCAAATTATAGTAACATAATAATAAGAATATAGATGAAAGGCACACCACACCACTTTACCACTGATTTTCTACTCTCTCACACCCCAACATCATACATACAATCACTCCCACCTATTATATATAACAACCTGCCAGTAGACATCTGGGATATCACATAACATCACATCAAATCTATCCAACTAATACCTGGGACATCAAATCACATCACATCTCACCTAAAGACACTTGGGACTTCAAATTACATAACATTTTGACTGAAGAAACCATCACGTCACATCTCACCCGATGACACCGGGGGCATCAAATTACATAACATAACATAAACATAGTAGTAGGATATCATGATCATGAAGTTCATCAACATCTTTCCACCTTCTTACCATACATGATCCCACTATAATCAATCTCATCATATCATCACACATTATCATATTACACTTTTGACTTCTGGACATCACATCCTGTATATGTATCATTTCCAAGAAGTGGGAGAGTGGAAGAGAATGTATCCAACTATCCATCCTCACCACCAAGATGTTGAAAAAAACATCCACAGAACACACAACATCATCACATCTCCTCACAACCTCCACTACTTTTCCTTCCACCACTAATGCAAAAAAACACAAAAACAATGCTTAAACCATATTACACATTCCACATTCTAATTAAATTTAATCCAATTTTTAGAATTCCCATTTACCAGAAAAATTCATTTATAACAACCCATTTATTTCATATTTCCATCCCACATATTTCATATTAGGAATTAACTATTTAACCATATATCACATTTCAAAATAAGTGTTCATTAACCATTATCATTCCATTAAATTTTAATCCATCATTAACAATTTGATTCCAATAATACCCAGGAAACTAGAACAACACCAAAAAAACACATAAAAACCCATATTCCCTTTCCAAGATAAAAAGTACCACATAAACCCCTTTTCACACCCACAAACACTTTCTATATTTCCGAACCATTCCCCCCCACCACACAATTTCCACCTACCACATCCATTTCTTAGCACATCACCGATGCACATCACAACCACACATCACCACCACACACCATCATATCCACCACATATCAGAAACACACACAATACAAAACCATTCACACTATTCAAATATTTTTAGATTTAGAACAAGGGGAATTTAACCACTTTTAATTCTTTATTTTAGGGTCATTCTCACACTATCCATAATTTTTTGGGGATCTATTTCATTAATCAAATACAACTAGATGACCAATTTCAAATTTTTTGATAAAAAAACCCACAAGAAGATTACACAACTTATCAAATAATGCAAAAAAATCCCCAAAAGACCTTGATTTTTTGTGGGGGAATCAAGACCGTAAAATTAAACATCAATAATAATATCAAAATAGTAAAATCATGTGACTTACTTCTCCTTGCCTTCAATTTCAATTAAACTAGTTAATTATCTTCATTGAGGTGGATACAAACCATCTTACCTAAGGTAAAAAAATTATAACCTAAGGGGCATGATACACCAGGCGAGAAATGAAGGATACCATACCTCAAAGGATTATTTTTTTATCTTCTACACAATGTTGGAACAAGAGAAATACCACCAATGAACACCACAATGAATAAGAACACCCTTAACATCCTATAAAACAGCAACCACATCATTCTCCCATCGAAGGAATAATAAAACCATAGATTTCTCTCAACTTAAACCCTTCCCAAATGAATAACTAGATAGAAAATAGGGAGAGTACAAGAGGGAAAATCATCGAAGCCACCATAGATGATATCCTATGATCGGGGTCTAAATCCACTTATTAGGTTCTAAAAGGGCACAAAAGGATGTACTTGGGTTTCCCAAGAAATGAGAGAAAGGTTGGGAAAGTCACCGGGTTTGAGGGTATTTAAGAATTTATAGGTAGTCTGGGAAATACAAGTTCATGATGCAATCAACCTTTATCACACCATAAAGGGATTAGACTATGACATAGTGGGGAGCAATGCACCACAACCAGGATGGTCAAACTAGCCTATGATATTTGTAAATATTTCCACACTAAAAATACATAAAACATGGGAAAAAACATGATAAAGAAGTATGAATTATTCCATGGAACCTTGATAATAGGAAGGTGTTCTATGTTGTTGAACATCTACATGTTGTAGGCACCCTAAAAGCAAGAAAACCTCTAAAACAAATTCCACTCTTGAATCTATGCCACAGTTGGTTCACCACACTGTAAACTTCAATTGTCGATAAGGGGATATGTCACAACCTAAAATCCCTAATGTATCTACCTCCCAAATAGTTAGTAGATCCAAAATTATACTAAGGCCTCCCTTACATTTTATTCAACCTCTTCACATTACAAAAACCAACCCTACAACACAACCTGATAATCTATACCATAAGACTCCTCCATATACATTTTCTAGATGAAACCCATCCTACACTGCAAAACTCTCCAAGACCTCCCCCTAACACCTCCACCACCATAGTTTCGAGAAATTAACAAGCTAGAAGGAATGAGATATTACATCATATAACTCTAAAAATAATCTCATCCTTGATATTCAAAACTAAATCATAAATAAAAGGGAATAGATTTACAAAAAACCATTCCGTGAGATACTTATCAAGGATATCATTATAGATGAAAACAACTACTATAAAAACACACCAAACTCTATCCACATTCCTCCCACAAAAACATATTTCACATATGCTGCAAACTGCCACCTATTCCACAAAACCATCCACACAATCATATCAACCTCCACACTACCCAAACTGATGATTACCACAACCACCACACAATAGACCCCGAATCAAAAAAATCTAGTAATTCCATCTCCCATGCCATGATATTATCCTCTTTGGGTGGAACAGACTCACCCGTATTGTTTTAATCATGTCAAAGTATAACATTTCTTGATTAGGGATCAAGTTTTGCCCTATTAATATATATGAAGCTTTAACATATATCACATCATCAGGAGAAAATCACATATCACAAAACATTAATATCCAAACATCACATCAACAAGGAAAATAAAAAAAAGGACATTGATCAAAATGGCTCTCGGTACTAGGCACACATCTGTTTCTCACACTCCCAAGTGTTTTCCTATAAGACACAATGTCTCCATAACACATGAACCAAAGGGATGATCCATCCTCATAATCCATTATCTAGATGATCCTATATATCTACTGGTTGTTCCATTAACATCATGTCATCCTCGATATAAAACTCCCCCTGTCAATGACCTGGGAGTCATCATGAAGATACCGATAGAGCTAAGAGACATGGAAGATGTCATGAATAGAGTACAATCATGGTGGGAGTTCAAACCAATAAGATACCTATAAAATATTCTATATCACCTCTAAATTCCCATAAATCTTGGGAAAGATCTTAGTCCCCTACCAAACCATAGCTTCCCATGTCAAGGGGAGACTCTCAAGAACACATGGTCTCCAACCTCGAACTCGAAGGTCATCCTACTCCAATAAAAATAATCTTTTTACGGCTCCTGTAGTTCCTTCATCCTTTTGAAAACAATATAAACCTTCTCTATCATGATATTAACCACATTGGGACCAATAAATAGTGATTCCCCAACCTCCATATAGCAAAATAAAGAATGAAACAACCACCCATACAAATCCTCGAATAGATCCATGCTAATGGATGAGAGACAATTGTTGTTATAGGTGAAATAAACCAAAGGAAAGTGATTTTCCCAAGATCCAATAAAGTCTAAGATACACACCGTCAATATATCCTATAGCATCTAGATAGTCTGCCCTGTCTTCCCATCTATATGAGTGTGGAAAGTAGTGCTGAGGCATAACTGAGTTTCAAAATAATGCTGCAATCCTATCTATACTCACAAATTAAAATAAGAATCTTGATCGGATATAATGGATATTGGGACCCAATGTAACTGAAAAATATCATACATATACCTATTTTATAATAAATCCATGGTGTTGAACTCTATGATCGCTAGGAAGTGAGCCAATTTCGTTAACCAATCTTTGAATACCCAAATAACATCACAAAATCCATAATATTTGGGTAAAACTATGATTAAGACCATCAATAATTCGTCCCACTTCCACTTGGGGACATCCAAATGCTATAAAAAACCTCCAAGAACATGATTTTTTACTTCACTTACTAGAAAACCAAGCTTCAATCCAAAAAAAATTCATTTCACATTTCATACTGGGCCACCAAAATTGTGTCCTCAAACCCTGGTACTTCTTGGATAGTCCTAGGTTCTCCATTAAAGGTAATATATGAAACACATGAAGAAATACCTCACACATCACCACCAGAACAAAAAACCTCCCTTAAAACATCATCTAGTTGAACCATCCTCTGACCATCCCTTTGGAGCATCACTATGTCTAACATGATTGTGCATCACCTCTACCTCTAAGTATCCCCACCGAGAATCTTACACCTTTCCCATTAGAGAAGACCACACTGTCAAGAATACTCCACAATCAACAACCCTCACATTTACGTGCAGGGAAAAAAAATCCTCCATCACTCTCCAAGTATCTCCAAAATACTAAAAAAATCCTTCCATAAATTTATGCTCAAAGCATCAACCATGAAATTCCCATTCCCTAAGGTCACTACTACAAAATAGGCCTTTAACAATGCTATAAATGACCTTTATCAATGCTAGAGAAGTGATTACTATGTGGGTGATGTTAAAAGCCCATGACTTTTATCAGTGATGAAAAAGAACTGATAAAGTGGTCATTTATTAGTGCTAAAAATAGAGCTAATAAAGGACCCATTTATCAGCACTTTTATTTAGTGATGATAAAGGAATCCATTATTAGTGATTTTAAAAGCACTGATAAAGGTCTTATTTATCAACTCTTTTAAAAGCACTGATAAAGGTCTTATTTATCACCGCTTTTAAAATAACAGTTAAAGGACTATACTGGTATGCTCTTACATCACACTATAGCACTAGAAGCACACCAGATATCAAAAAAATAAGTCCCAATATATAATTTAAATGAAATAAAATTTACAACACAAATACTAGAAAAAAAATATTATAGAAATTTAAAACATTGGTTTATACAATTACATAAATACAAATTATTACATACATTTAAAATAAATACTAACTGTCAATGTTACCATGATATCCATTGACTTTATTTATTGAACTTCCAACATGACATGAGTAGTTTAGAACAAACCACCTCAACTAAAAAAAAGTATAAACCTGTATAATAAAACAACTATTATCAGTAATACTAAAAAGAAATAAATTAAACATAAATATGAAATGATACATTAATTATATGGACAATGATTTTACTATTCAAATATCATGATTACCAATATGATTGAGAATTAGAGGGAACTTGAAGGAAAGTGATAAATGTAAACACTATAGGAGTGAAAGGTTTTGTAGGAGAAGAAGTATGTGGAAGTTTTGGTGCAAAAAGGGATGAAAGATGGACAGAGCACCCCAAATAAAACAAAAAAATCCACCTGCATAAGAAAACAATTATTATGTGAGCAATAATAAAAATAATTAAATTATACATACATATGAGATAAAACATTAATTCTATGGATAGTGATTTTACTGTGAAAACATCAAGATTACCTATATAATTGAGCATAGGCATTGTTTTTTTCCTTCTTGCAAAGGCAATAGAGGTAAGTTGAAAGAAAGTGATAAATGAACCACTACTAGGGTGAAAAGGTTTTAAGGGAGGAGAAACATGAAAGTTGTATAGAGCGCCCCAAATCAAACAGAATAATCCACCTGTATAAGAAAAAATTATTATGTGAGTAATACTAAAAAGAAATGAATTAAACATAAATATGATACAATACATTAATTCTATGGACAATGATTTTTTGTGAAAAAATCAATATTACCTCTTTGATTGAGAAGATACAACAACATTGATCTTCTTAAAAAGGCATGACACATGGATAGAAATATTCTAAAATAAACAAACTTTGTAAGGAATAATGAAAATTAAATCAACATTCCATTATGTAATTTTTTGGTAAAATAGAGAAATTATATCATAACATTACCTTTGTATCTATAAAAATGGTTTACTTCATTATAGTTTTTTATTCCAAGATATTAG
Source organism: Viscum album (assembly GCA_963277665.1). Taxonomy (NCBI): domain Eukaryota; kingdom Viridiplantae; phylum Streptophyta; class Magnoliopsida; order Santalales; family Viscaceae; genus Viscum; species Viscum album. The sequence goes on from OY728127.1 coordinate 1,825,515,673, forward strand.
TAACATCATCATGTGAGGAAGACATTGTCTTCATGGGTAGTCAAACATTTAATTTATATTATGTTAATGTAGTAGAGAACATATAATATTATGAGGAAAACATAATATATTAAAAAACACTTTTACCTTCTCATTGAAATCTATTTATTTCTTTTAAAGGTTTCACGGATCTGGTTCCTCTATTGAGAATCCAAATCCCCTCTTTGTGGACCCCTATAATATAAAATACATTTTCTACATTGGAACCAACAATAACTGATTGTGATGTTCCAATGAAAGGTCCATTCTTGATTAAATTTTTATCTGACTCAATATTTTTTATTCTCTAATAAGACAATCAACCAATTCTTGTTTTTTGGATCAACGACATAAAATAATTGCACTGATTGTGATTCCATTATGAATGGATTTTCTTTTTCCCCTTCTACACTGAAATTCACCTTTAAAAATTCCGTTTCCTCAAATTTTACTCCATTTATATTATCAAACCATTTGCAATGGAAAAGAGACACTTGAAATGTTAGATATTCCAACTTGTAAATATGTTCGATAATGCCAAAATATGACATATTTTCATGAATTGGATTTCAATCCTTAGAACCAGATATATGCATCACTTTATCCACAAGCCTAACACCACTGTTTTACCTCATACTGATGTCATCTTGTTCTTTTGTATAGAACGTATAACCATTGATTACAAAACCAGTGTAAGATATAACATTTTCATTCAGTCCTCTAGCCAGCCATTGAAGTCGTTCGACAATTGAATTCATATTTTCAGATAACTCCTTATAAATTTTATCTCTGAACCATCTTATAAACTATTAATTATGTGTATTTGATACCCATCCTTCATCCCTTGATGGATTAAAATCTTTAAGAATTTCTTTTTGGGTTTCAATGTATGGATCTACATCTTCAATATTATGTAATATGTAAATATGTTCTTTCTCCCGCATTGTAAAGGTAATTGATACAACATCACTTCTATAAATCCCTTCTCCTATAAGGAATTCACTATGATGAGACCTTGGGAGACTGATTCTTTCATAATCTGATAGTTAATCGGTATATAATTCAATATCTTCTTCAATAATATATAATTCTATAATAAAACCTTCTATCCAACTTTGATTTTTGACATACGCTTTCAAAATATTCATATACTATTTAATGAGGTACATCCATATATAATGGACAGGACCACATAGTTGAACCTCTTTGACCAAGTGAACCTTCAGGTGGACCATTATATAAAATAATTATGGTGTGAAGAACATCTCTAATTCAAATACCATGAATTAAATCTCCTTATTCATGATGGGAAACTTCACTGGGTCTAAATATTTACCATATATGGATTTTAAAAAGAAGCAGAGTTTGGGTAATGTATGTTGTACATTTTGAGGTAGAATGCTACAAAAAGAAATAGGCTTTAAATATTACATCAAAACATAGAAATTGTGTGATTTTAGTCCTTGTAAATTCAAATTAGTCATTGACAAGATGCTGCAGAATGAAAAGTCCGCCTTTTACCCTTCATCGGTTCCAACTCTTTTATTATCCCCATTTCAATCATGTCCAACCTAACCTTGATACCTTCTTTTGTTTTTATAGGAAATTTTTTTAATGTTTTAATAAAACTATCAAGTAATTTTTTTTACATTCATGACATCAATAAAATGTCTGACATACAAAAAATTCCAATACAGTAATTCAAGGAAAATTGATCTCTTCTTCCAACCTGATTTTGTAAGGTTTTTTGAAAACAATTTTCCAAAAATAGTGTCAATAATTTTTAATTTTTTGTATAGTTGATCACTCGTTGTTGGAGATGGTGTTGTACCTTTTTTGATATTCTCGTCGAATGTTGTAGTCCAAGATCAATATTTATGTCATCGAGGTGAAAATTTATGATGTCCAAAAAATGTAGTCTTCTAGGGATGTTCCAACCAAACTGAGTATGTGTGTTTTTCATAAATGGGACACCCCAATATTTCTTTAATTCCATAGACTAATAAATTTCCATAAGTGGGTAAGTCATTTATCATTCCATACAACAATACCCTCAATGTGAATTCTTCACTTCTATGAGAATCATACATTTTAACACCTATATCCAACATCAATTTTAGATTTCTGATCAATGGAGCCAAATAGACATCAATATCATTTCCGGTTTTCTTTGGTACAGATAAAAGAAGAGACAAAAATAATTTATTTGCGCTTTATACATAACCATGAAGGTAAGTTATAATTTAACAACTTGGTAGGACATGTACTGTGATTAATACTCTTTACACTAAAAAGTATTATTCCATCTGTAGATAACACAAGAATAATGTTTCTCAACTCATCTCCAAATTCAGGAAACTTGTAATCAATTTTCTTCCATTGAGGATAATATGATGGATGACATAGGTTCCCATATTTAATTCTTGTATCTACATGACATGTTAATTGTCATGTGGTTTTCTAACATCCATATAGTCTTTTAAACTGTGGAATGATAGGAAATTACCATACTAATTTTGAAGGATTTTATTTATTTTTCTTGTATCGAACTGTGCCACACTTAGGGAATTTTATGAGTGATTCATGGCCCTTGTGAAACAATATGAAATCATTTAGACAAGAATGTATTTTTTAGATATCATTCCCATTGAATGTAACATTATTTTAGCATTATATTTTTGTAATGGTAGTTCATTTTCTTCTAGTAGCATATCTTTTAGAAGACCAAGTAGTTTTGTAAAGCTTGTGTCACTCCATCCGCTAACAACTTTCAAATTATATAACTTCAACAAAACTGAAAATGTTGTGTATTTAGTAAAACTAGTATACAATGGTTTCTTGGAACTTCTATTTAACTCCTCAAACAACTTTGGATAGTCACAAAGATCATTTTCAATTTCCATTTTCATTTCTTCCATGTGCTCTCCATTGTCTTTTACAAAGGTTTTCATATCAAAGAATTCATAAAGCACAGTATCATCCCAATCGATTTAGAAATTCAAATTTTCCCCGTGTTTAGTCCAAAATTTATAGCTTTGATTTATTCTGTGGAAAATAAAATGTTATTCTAACTCTTCCAGACTAATTTTTCTTAAATAACAACAACATAAACATGGACAGAGGATTTTAGAAGGGTCATCTACATGATCTCTTGCAAACTTGATGAAGTCCTTAACTCCATATTTATATTTATTTGTCAAATTATTAGCATGCATCTATTTTCAGTTCATATCCATCCTATTGGGTTCATAAAATATTACTTTTATAAAATATATAAATAAATACACATAAGATATACAATACCAATAATGAAAGTTATAGAAAATTCTAATAAGAGAAATATGGATCATTTCTACTAGAATATCTGAGCGCTTAGATATTCAAAATCCAACAACAAGGGTTGTTGGAATTTGAAAAAATATAGGGAGATAACGATAGATAATAAATGATATTATCACTAAACTTTATAGTTTTAAACCGGAAGATGGAGAGTGTAATGACCCTAGCCTGAATTACCCGAACAACACCAAGCCAGATTATCATATGAAATCTAACACACCACAAAGTCACTAAAGGATGGTTTAAACATTGGGTGAAAAAACCCATAAATGGGAGGTGTCCTCCCCCCCCAAATAGAAACAATTAGTACAAGAGGTAGAACAAAATTCTAGCATGACCCTTGGGTTTAATGGATATGCAGACGAAAAACCATCATTACCCGATATAAGAATACATGTTAGAAAAAAAACTATGGAAATAAATGATGCAATAGCTATATATACACACATACCTATAAATCTAGTATAAAAACTCAATTATAGTCTATAAGAAATATTAAATAGATAAAAACCCAATATTCAAACATAACATGAACTATAAAGGCACCATAATGATTCAAAAAGTGAAGGCTTGGTGTGATAAAACCTCATGTGCTTAACTGGGGATAAACCATTTTAATCTATTCCATAAGAAATCTAAGTACCATAGTGAATTATAAGAGGAACTAGATCCTATGATACATATAACTAATAGAGGAACATACATCACTCCACTAACTTGGTTCCTAAAAAATAACATTTGAAGTTTCCTGTCCCCTAAGGTGTCCATGAAAGGTGAAATCATATATATAATCTTTAGGGAACCACCAATGTTCCTCAAATTCGTAGTAAATAAACAAGAATATACATGAAATCCCCCCCATGCTCGGCTGGGGTTGTAAGTTTGGGGAGGGGTTTCGGGCGTGGTCACAGGTTCAAGTCCCTGGGCCAGCGATTTACCTGTATTTTTTTGTCGCATTGTGTGCCACTTTTATGCTTGTACCCAATTTTTAAAAAAGAATATACATAAAAATTTCTACACATTTATATACATAAATGAAAAATTATTTAGTCAAAAGATAAAAAACATAGTAGTAAAACAACAATGAATAAATCCAAGGTTCAATGTTAGATATAAACAATGGATCATACATCGGTATTCAACACAAACAACAGACTAAAAATCATTCCCTAAACAACGAATTACAAAAAAATCATAAACAAAAGATCATAAAAAAATCATAGAAGAATAAATCAAAAATAAAAAAAAATAAACAAAGAAAATAGGAAGTCCTACCTCACTAGGTTGAATAAAATCTGAGACCCTCTTTAGAAACCCTAATTGAAATCGAATACCGGATGTTGGATGAAATGTTAGAGAAACTGGAGGTAGTTGATTGGTGTGATTTGATATTCAATTAATTGAGGAGGAGCTCCAATAGTGTGTGGCTTTTATGGAAAGCTTCGATATCGTGAAGGGTTCTCAAATGGTTAGAGTTTTTAAAATATACCAGGATACTTTTATCAGCGCTAAAAAAGCGCCGATGAAATAAATATTTATCAGCGCTAAAGTTATAGTGCAGATAAATATTAATTTTATCAGTGCTTTGTTTAGTGCTAATAAATCCAATATTTAGCAGTGCTAAAGAAGCGCTGATAAATATGATTTTATCAATGCTTATTACTAATGCGCTGATAAACGATTTATAATTATAATTATAAATAAAAAAGAAAACATATTTATATATACATAATAAATAAATATAAATATAAATATAGTACATATATTCCCTTTTAAATTAATTTATTATAATTTTATAATTATTTATTTATAATTTTAGAAATATTTTTTAAAAATAATATTTATATCATTTTATATATTTATATAATTATAAACACACAAATATATTTTTAATAAATATATATCAATATAAATATAGTAAATATATTCATTATTTAAATAAATTTATTATAAATTCAATAATTACCTAAATATATATAATTATTTATCTATAATTATATAAATACTTTTAAAAAAATATTTATTTATTTATAATTATAAATATATAAATTTATAAATATAGAAAATGTACATTTATAAACATATTTATTTATAAATATTTTATACAAATATATTTTTAACATTATTAATGAATATCTAATTTTAAGTTCTTGCATATATGTTAAAAATTAGTGAAATTGTATAAATTAATAATTAGTATACATTAAAAATACTAGAAAAATGGATAAGTTTGGTGTGTGTGCATTATAGTATATAAAAATACATTAATTATGTATATTTGAAATCAATATAACACACATTTGATCTATATTAAACTGAAAAATGAAATGACATTCAATTATATGTCGAGTACTATGAAATTAGTCAATATTTTTAATTCATATTAATTTTTAATTGTAAACCATTATTCAATAAATGTATGACTATTTAAAGTAAAGAACATAAATATTTTGTAATATGTAATTCATATTTATATACATTAATATATATATATTTTTTAAAAAAGTTTGGGGTAGAATCCTCATTTTTATTAATAAAGCAAAGAAAAGACCTCTTTTAACTAGGTAGAGGGAGATCCATTACATAGCCCAAAGGCCTAGTGGGCTTGTATCCCATTACATAGCCTGTATGCCCAAATTTCTGGCCCAATTCCCATTCTATAAATAGTATCCCAGCTGATACAGTACCCACACAGTACTACCGCCGCTACAGTCCCCTGCCGCCGCTATAGTACCTGTCGATCAACAGTACCGCCGCTGCTACAGTGCCGCTACAGTACTTGCGCCCAATGGGTTTTGAACCCCTATTTTTCAATCTATTCATTTTTATCAATAATTATTTAATTAATATTTTTTAAAAAAATTTAATATATATATATATTTTTTATTTAATTATTTAATTTTATTTATTCGGATATTTATTAGTGCTAAAAATGTGCTGATAAAATAAATATTAATCATTGCTAAAAATAAATCACCGATAAAGGGTACCCTTTTTAGTGCTAAAAATATAGCACTGATAAAGGATATCCCTTATCAGTATTAAAAATAAAGCGCTGATAAAGGATACCCTTTATCAGTGTTAAAAAGAAACCGCTGATAAAGGTTCCCATTATCAATGCTAAAAAAAGCAATGATAAAAGGTTAAATTTATCAGCGCTTTCTTTAGCATTGAAAAATATTCCATTTATCAGTGTTTTTTATAGCGTTGGTAAATACCAGAGCTATTAAAGGCTTATTTTTTAGTATTGGGTTCAGGAGATATCAAATTCATAGTCCAAAAGAAACTCCACCCACCTCCATTGTTGTATATTCAGGTCATGTTGGGAAAAGATGTACCTCAATATCTTATGATCTTTGAAGAACAAAAAGTGCTCCCTAATAAGGTAATGTCACCACAACTTGAGAAAAAACACAATAAATTCTAGATCCAGATCATGGGTGACATAGTTACACTTATGGCAGTACAATTTTCTAGACCATCAGAGGTAACTATTCTCTACTGCATTAAAACACAAATAAATCCCAAAAAATAATCATCACAAAACACCTCAAACATCACCCCTTACTCTGGTAACTGATGCACGAAGGAATTCATCAATTTCACCTTTAGGTAGTCAAACACTACCAGAAACTGATTGGTCTTGATAAATTCCTATTCTTTTCTAGGAATATCCACCAATGGGACTGAAATCCATGAGAAATCATATAGGAACCTTTGGTAATATCCCATAAAACCTAGGAAACTATAAACATCCACCATATTCGTGGGTTCTTAAGAAAAAACAATCTCATCCTTCAATGGGTCTATAAACACACCCTATGAGGACACCATGTTTCCAAGGAAACACACCTCTAAAGTCCAAAACATACAATTGGATAACTTTCCATTGAGCTGGTGGAATTGAAGAACCTGTAATAAAGCTCTAAGATGATGGAAATTATCCTCATATACCTTCGAGTAGATTAATATTTCATTGATTAAAATGATAATAACATGATCCATTAATTCATGGAACTTGGATTTCATGATTCCCATGAATATAACTGGTGTGTCTATGACACCGAATGATATGACCTTAAAATCAAAGTGCTCATCCCTGCATCTTAGGGAAGTATTTTGGATATCCTCCTCCTTTACCCTCAACTGGTGATACTCAAACTATAAATTGATCTTGTAGAACAAATTAGCTCCTCTCAACTGGTTAAAAAATAATCAATCCTTGAAAAAGTGTAGTGATTTTTGACTATCCCATGATTTAACCTTTGGTAGTCTACACAAAGCCTTAGGCTACCATTCACTTTCCTGGTGAACAACACTGGAGTACCCCAAAATGACACGCTAAGCCATATAAAACCTTTCTACATCAGAATACCTATCTAATTTCTCAAATACCAAAACTCATAAGGTTATATCTGATAAGGATCCATCAAAATCAGAGAAGCACCAGATTTTAAGTCTATCCCGAGCTCAGCATCACATCATGCGGTAGTGTCACAAAATCCTCAAAAAAATCCATAAAATCTATGAAAAACCTAGGATCCTCCCCTATAACATAATATACTAGTTCTATATGAAACATGGCCATAAAATAATAAAGGGTAACCACACATATCCAGCCCAACTGACAGCCCCATTCACCATTGAAAACTATACACTGGCTATCCACATATGAGAAAATGAATCTCCTCCAAAAGTAGGTAAAAATATAATATAGATAATACATCCATTTTATGATAATTATGACACTATTAGATTATATTTATAGTAGGAAAATATCCCCACATGACTAATGTGGCCCCACCATCATCCTACACCCCCGACACACATCAAAAATGCTGGTCTAGCCTCTGAATGGCGTAGTCAACACCAGGGGCATGAGAATGATCTCTACATGTAGTCCCAGAGCATGGACTAGAGTTATTAAAATAAAGTATTCTTAATCTCCTAAAAAAACAAGTAAAAAAAAGGTAGATGAAAATATGATCATACCATTAATGATCTTTGGCCCCTCTGGTGCTGCCACCTCCTCTACAAGAAACTAACCATTCTTAGCCCCTCTTACTCTCTACTAACAACCACCTCCATATCCACACTTATTTTATGGTCCCTGAAGATGAGGAATATATTGAAGATAACCTCCTCCTACACTATATCCTCTTAGAAGAGTAAAATCCTACCACCCCTACCACTGAAACAACCTCACTAGCAACTGCTATCAAGGATGGCTTTAAACTAGACAACCTCTACCGATATGAGCTCCAAGAACCATGGGGAACTAATCTTGATGATTTTCATGACCTCCATAAGAAAATGAAACTAAGACCAATACCATTATAAAATAATGAAAACCACCATCACCAGAAGGATGAAAAGGAATCTTATAAGGTTGACTCCCCACTGGTTGAAACCTCAAAGGACCTAACACCAGAAGCCGAGTGCTAAAAACTCTAATCCTAAAGGAACCCTAATAGTTCCCCACTCAAGATAATCTAATCATGATTTCATATTCTTGATCACCTATTCCTTATTATGAACCTATAATTACATTAGAAATGAAAATGGAGGCTTCTAAAGATTCCTCACACACAACTTCTTATCAGGAAAATGATCCGAGGAGAAATGTAAAATATCAATCAACCGGATTCCAAGATCATACAATGACATACTAACCTTCTAAATATAGAGTAGCTCCTTCCTCTTTACTGCCTTCATGGTTGAAGAAAAGATCTCTTCGCTAAACTATTTCTATAATTCTACCCACAAAACACATTCCTCCTTCCACTCAAAAAGATACAACATCCACCCCTAAAGCACAAATCCTTACATATGATTGAGTACCAATAAGACCCAGTACTGTACTCAGGTTTGAATCAAACCAAAAGTGATATATATCTTCCCTAACCAAAAATATGTCTCCACACCAGAGACACTTCCCTCATACTTCTACAAAGTATTTTGCTGAAAAGAATATTTTTTTCCCTACCACTGACCATCCTCCTAAACCAGCATAAATCTCTATAAATCATCAGTTGCAGCCTTATGAATCTCTACAACCTGAACCACATTCAGACGATGACTAGGATCAATAATTGAAAAGGGAAACAAAGATATACTAATCCATCTAGTGTAGAATTTTTATTAATATTTTTTAAATTCATTTTAACATTACTCAAACAAAACAATCCAAAAAGGAATAAAATAAAATCCTGATGCATGTACCTCTCTTAGGTCTCCACCTTGAAATTAGAACCACCTCACATGATTATTCTGTAGTCTTTGATTCCTTGCATTGAATCAGAGGGGTACAAAACATTCCATGTCCTAGTTGGTCTTCCTTGGTCTATGTAACACACAAAGGTCAATTGGATTCATTTCCCTAAAAACCCATGCAATAATCACTATACCTAACTCTAAAGTCCATCCTATCTATCAACAAATCCCTCTGATACCTCTTTATCACTATCTACTCCCTCCAAAGGTACCCCTTCTTGGTTAATAATGAAGGAAGAGAGATACTGACCTCTGAGTCTCACCCCCAGTAGGCCCTGGGTTGGAGACTAGAAATAAGGGTATAAAAATATCACATAAATGAAAGAAATTACCATCTATAGGGAAGAAATATTACAAGATAGGATGATTAAACTACATGAAACTCCGTGAAATAATATAAAGTAAACCCATACCATCCCATAATGCATGTATAATGAAAACATGTACTGATAAAAGTCCCCAAATAAAAACCCAAAAGAAAAGCTAAGGTAGTGAAACAAAAACCACTCCAATGGTCCAATCTATTAATGTCTAGCAAGGTCCACAAAGTCCTCTTAGAAACCTAAAAATCAGTTCATATATACATAGGGTGATGATATGAGTACACTTAGTAGGATACCCAAATTCTCTTCTGCACATGTGAAAAGAGCTTGATAATGAACCAGTGAGAAACAGATAGAACCAAAAATAACTAAGTAAGTAAACTAATTAATCTCCATACTCAAAATTAATCACTCACCTTATAACTCATTCATGCATAGTAACATAATAGGAAGCATATCAATGAAAGGGACCTAACAATGCTTTCCTAGATATTTTCTTCTTCACACCCCAACATCGTATGTCATGGTGTTCCCACCTATTTTATATAACAACATACCCATAGACTCCTATTCTATCACATCAGATCACATCACATCTCTCCCACATAAACCTAGTCCATCACATCACTTTACATCTTTCCCAAATACACCTGGTCCATCACATTACATCACATAACATAACAAGAGTAGTAGGGTATCATGAACATGAAAGAAATTAACCTCATATCCACCTCCTACCATGAATTACCCCCAATATAATCCATCTCATAATCTAATCACACATCATCATAGTGCAGTTTTGACTTCCTTTCATCTTATCATGTGCATGTATGACCATCTAGAATAGGGAGTGGGGGAGAGCAGGTAGCCATCAATCCATCTTCATCACCAGGATGCTTCGAAAAAACACCCCCAAAACATTTGGTTATCAGCACAAGGTGCTCAATATGGGTGGGGTACATATATAAATAATAATTAAATAAAATTCATATAATATAATAACACACAATACCAACCTACAGATTCAAAATAATATCATCATCCCAACTCACAGTGCCACCATATCCCCTCACTACCTTGGACACTTTCATTACCACCACTAATTCTCAATAACACATAAATATACCTCAAAATAAATTCCACATTCCACATTCCCATTAAAATTAAAACAATTTCCAAAATTAACATTTACCAACCAAATTAATTTGTAATAGCCCATTAATTTTATATTTCCAACCTAGATATTTAATATTAGGCATTAACCATTTATCCAAACATCCCATTTCAGAACAAGACACCATTAATCATTATCATTCCATAACATTTCATTTCATCATTAAAAATTTGATTCCAATACTACTCAGGAAACAAAGAAAACAACACTAAAAAACATAAACAAAACATCCTCCTTTACCATGATAATAATCCCCACATCACCACCTTTTTATAGCCACAATCACTTTCAAAATTTCCCAACCATTTTCCCACATCACAACTGCCATTTACCACATCCAATTTTCACCAAATAGCCACCCAACATCACAACCAAACATCACTACCACATACCATCACATCCAACACATATTATAACTAAACACATCAGAAAACCTTTCAAACCATTCACATATTTTTTTAGATTTAGAAAAAGTGATTTTCATCACTTTCACTTCTTTATTTTAGGGTAATTCTCACACAATCCATAATTCTAGGGGAAACTATTACATTAACCAAATATAAATGGTTAAAAAATTTCTACTTTTTGTGATAACAAACACCACATAACAAGGTTTCACAAATTATCAACTAATTCACAAAAAATCCCCCAACAACATCAATTTTCAGAAGGGAATCCAGCCCTTAAAATTTAACACCAATAATAATAGAATAGAGGTAAAAGCACGCAAATTATTTCATTCCCCTTAAATTTAAATTAAACCAATTAATTATCTTCATTAAGATGAATGGAAAAAATATTCCAAAAGGTAGAAATATCATAATTCATCCTATAAGATACACTAGTCGAGAAAAAAAGGACCGCCACTTAAAACATAGATTTATGATCCACTATGCATGGCTGGAAAAAAGTTGAAGACCACCACCGAACACAAAAATAAAGAAAAACACCATTGAAAACCTATAACACTAAACCATATCATTATCCCATCGAAAAAACACCAAAACCAAATATTTATTTTGATAACAACCCTTCCAAGATGAAGAAATAGAAGTTAAGCAGGGGAAGACAAGAGGGGAACTCACCAAAACCACCGTATTAAATCTCCCAAGTATAAGGTAAAAAAATGATTAGGGTCCAAAAGGCCTTTAATGGATTCACTTGGGTTGCCTAAGAGACAAGATAAATTTTGGGAAAGTGATAATGTTCAAGGGTCTTTAAGAATTTATAAGTGTTATTGAAAATACAAGAGCATGAATCATCCTCCATTCACCATTCCATAGAGGTAATTGACTATGGTGCTGTGGGGAGGACCACACTGCAGCCAGGCTAGTCAAACCAGAATATGAGATATGTGGATATTTCCATGTTGTGGATCTAGAAATCATGTGAAAAAACACAATGTAAGGGGAGAATCCATTCTATAGACCCTCGAAAATAGGAATGGATTATTCTGTAGCCCATCTCCATAACACATGAACCTCAAAAACAACAAAACCACAAAGAAACATTCCACCCTAGACTCTATGATTCAACTGAGTCTTTACACTACAACACTCAACTGCCGAGAAGGGGTTATTCTGTATCCAAGGATCTATGATGTAGCACACCTAAAATTGGAAATAACTCCAAATATCCACTCAATCCTCCCTTATTCTTTAGTTGACCTATCCACATCACAATTAACACCCCTACAATGAATCCTATAGATCCACACCACATGACTCCTCCAACTAGATGTTATAGCTACAAAATCCCCTCCACTCCCAAGTCATCGAGACCTCCCCCGAACACCTCCACCACCATAAATCATTCAAATTAAGGGATCATGAGGTCCAAGACATTATTATTATTTACTAAAAAAATGATCCATGATATTTTTGGTGAAGTTTATCTCATTTTGGGATTATGATATATATTTACAAGTGTGCGACTTTATAAACTAGTGGTTAAAAAATTTAAGGGTAAAAGATAAAATTAATTTTTAGAAGAATATACAATTTCATTTTGGATTAATTTATCAGAGATTAAATTGGTTTTTGGAATGTTTTTTATAGAGAATATATTATTAGGGTATATATGAACATGGGTATATGATTGTATGAATAATTTATTTTGTTTAAGGAATGATAAGTAACTTGAAATAGCCTAAGAAATTAAGGTAGATATAATATTAGAATTTATATCTAGAATTATGAATATATTAAGAATACCCTTTCATAATTTCTTCAGTAATTAATAATTAAAATTGATAGGACACAATTTATATAAGGTGGCAGAATGTAATGACTAGAGATTTTGGATCCTTTAAATTGATACTATTTTTGATAGATTATGTCACAGGAAACACCAAACAAGCTCAATTCCCAAATAAAACAAACAATAAAGAATTAAATTTACATGAATAATATAATCATTAGTAAAAAATAACAATCGATTAAAATAATTACATATTATTATTTTTATTTGATTAATTTTTTTTAAAAAGACTCCTTTCGAAGAACTATTTAAAAACAATGGGTATTTTATATTACCTTAATAAATTAAATTTATCATAGTAAAAATATTATTATAATAGGTAATATAAATATTTATAAACCATTATGTCAACATTCCATTATTTATATATTTATATGAATTAATATTAAAGACACATGATGTTTAAAAAATCATTTTTCAATAAAAACAGTTTTTATTTATATTTTGTATTTTCATTTAAATAAATAAATATATATATTAAAATTTAAATTTAATAAAAATAACTTAATTTATGAATTTATAATTTAAAAACTAGATCAGGGTTAATTGTTGATATTTTTTTTGAAATAATTTATTTTTAAGCAAATAGTTAAAAATAAAGTTTTTACTAAAATCATAGCATTTCTGAATATATAAAAAAGTATGTATTAAAAAAATTATAACCCTTTTAATGATAATTTTTTTATTTAATTAGTAAAAATAAACATTTCAAAATACTATTGTAAATTTATAAAACTTATGTTTAATAACTCAAGTAATTTTTTCCAATAAAAACCGTTTTAGAATTTTCTTTTATATACATATTATTTTGGTAAAATTTGGGTTTGGATTGATTCTAATGTCACATAAATCTTATTTTTTTTATAATAAACCAATTTATTTTAGAAAAATCAAGTTCATTTATAATTTTATCCCATACATAAAATTTTATCTTAAAAATACACTTTTTCTAAAAATGATTTTTACCTGTTTCATGTGATAATGTTAAAATTAAAATTTATTACACATAAATTTTACATAATAAAATAGAATTATTATCTTAAATTATTAGGTTAAAATTATTCAATAAATATCATTTTATTTTTAGGAATTAAATTTAAATTACTTTGGTAAAAATTGGTTACCACGGTAAAACCAAAAATGGTAAAAGTAAAAATTCTAAGGGAAAATGACATAAAAACATACTTAAATCACGTTTTAAAATGAATTGTTTTTGGTATTATAGACCTTATATCTACCCCAAATACATTATTATCAATTTTGGAGTCTTATTAACAAGTGAAACCTATGGTCTATTTATATTAAGTTGAAATATTTACAAAAATACGATTCTCACCACTTATAAATGTTGTCTATCACCTCCCCTTTAATACCACTTAAAAAATTATTTTTCCTTTTAAAAATATTCCCTTTAACTTCCCATATAGTCCTATTCATTTTCCTTGATCTTATGTTCACAATATATTGTATTAAGACCTTAACTTCCAAGGAATCCTCTAAGGAAAATGCAAAAAATTGAATGTGAGTACTCATTTTTCCTATATTATTTTCCATTATATATTAGTTTCCAAAATATAATTTTATAATTACTATGTAATTAAATTAAAATAATTTTTATACCAAATGTTTTTATTCTTAGTTAATAACTATTAACAACTTTCCCCCTTTTCTATTAAGAAATATGAAACCGTCATTCGTGTGCTTTGTAGACTATCGCCTTCACAAAGTGACAACTTCTATTTTCACCACCACTTCTCTTAGCTAGTTATAACTATAAAATTGAATAATACATGTGAAATATATAATATAATTATTATTATTAAGAGAAAAATTATAATCCACCTTATTTATCTCTAATTATTTAAGAAATGAAAACATGAACCGTGCGTTGTGTGGACTACCGCCTCCATGAAGTAACACATTTCATTTTTCATTTAGTTTATTTATTATTTATTAAATATATATTCAATATTTTTCAACGCCTTTAATTTATATAAATAATATCTTTATTCTTATGTAATAATTATACTATTATAAAAGTAAACCACTTTTATTATCATAATACTATACTTATTATGGAATATCCATGTTTCGGTCGGTCTAACCACCTACTTGAACATTGCTACAAAATAATATTATGGATGACCATTAGAAATTAATTACTGATAATATATGATATAAATATTTAAATAAAAATTTTATTACTATTTTTTAAATGATAAAATTGATTTTAAACTCATTAATTAATACACCAATGTTCGTTCATTAAAAATCACTAAAACATCCTCATCGTTGTTTTATCTTTTAGTATCAAAACCAAAACTCTCTTAGAATGAAATTATAACATTATAAATTATTATAAAGAATCAATTTAAGTACCTCTTATTATCTAGGAATGATGAACTTTTGGAGAATAATGAAGAACAACACCCCTATTACAAAACTTGTTCAAAATGATCAAGATTACTCCCACATGATATTGAAAATAGATAATAACTAATATAAAGATAGATAATAAGTATAAATGAATTTTATAAAAGTATATGGATATATATAAGGTTATAAAATAGTTTATAAAAATATTTTTTTATTTTATCGGAAATTGAATAACATTAGTGGAAGTTAGGAATTTAGGTAAGAGTTTCTTATCTCAAAATTTCACCCCTTGGTACATATTCCTTATTATAAAACATATTTTATTTGAAATGGAGTATCTAATAACCATTTAATATTTTTTATGATGATCATATCATTATTCATGGTATTTAATTTTTCAGTTTAAATCATATCCTTCATGTGGTTTTAACTCAAAAGTTTCTAAGGTTGTAAGGATTTTTGCTAACCCAATTTTCTTCCATTGAGTTACAAACATTTTAATTGATCTCTATTTTTCCATGTTTGATTTATTTTAACTAATTAATAATTTTTATTCTATTTCTTACTTATTTTATAGTTTAATAAAATTCTTACTTATAGCCTCTTTATCAATTAATTCTTACCTCAAAGATTATCTCACATGAAATGGGATTCTAGTCTCAATTTTCACCCCCTTATGACATATTTTTTGTTATACACAATTTTTTATTTTTATGGTGTACATAATGAAAAATTTTATACCATGATCCTCTCATTATTCTTTTTATTTAATGTTTTTTTTGAAATTTTATCCTTCAAGGGGTTTTGATTCAAAAGTTTCTAAAGACGTAATTTGTCTCTACTTTCAATTCCATTTGAAATTTCTGATATTGTGAGCCATATTTTATTTTATATGGTGTATTAAATTCTATATTTCATTCAATTATAATGAATAGATTTCATTTCATGGTATCCCTCTCATATTCTTTTGATTCTTATGTTACCATTAATGTAAGGGTGTTTGCATCTCAATTTTGTTTCATTGAGATATGATATGTATTCACCACTTGTTTATTTTTAATGGAATAAATTTTGGTGATGTATTAATTTCTAAGTCCTCACATACTATATTTTCTATGGTATTAAACTTTTAAAAATCCATAAATTCTTCTTTTTTATTTCATAATCATCCACTATGTATAAATAAGAGTTTTCTTCCAATTCCTTTCCTCTATGAACACTGTATATTAACTTCCTTTGATTAAACGGTGTTCACCTAGATGCTATATGTTTATTTATTGGGGAAATTTTTTAATGAACCACATATCCCTTACTCTATATGTTGTTAGTTTTATGGATGCTTACATAGAAAGATATTAAATTTATTAATTAGGTAAATTATTGACTTAACTATATTCCCCTTACTCTATATGGAGTTATTTTGAGGGATAATTACATTAAAAGATTTTCTATTTACTGATTAGTGAAATTATTGACTTAGCCATATACTATTACTCTATATGATGTTATTTTGAGATATAAATAAATTGAAACCTATTCTATTTTTTGATTAGGGAAATTTTTACAATATATATACTTGTTATTTCAATATAGATGTTTAATGATTACTAAAGAATTTTTGTTATGTATTATATGGTTTATTCATTACATAATATGAGGAATTCATTATAATTAATTAACAAAATATGAAGCTTGATATATATAGACCCTCTATGAATCTATAGGTCTCATAAGATAAACTAGCTTGGGTATTTTGGTGTATGCAAGCCCAGAAAAATATTTCCTAGATACAGGGCCTTGATGGAAAGATCTTGATGTTTAATATCATTATGTCTTGGATTATGGCATAGAATTAGCTATTTAAAACTATGAATTTCATCACTAATTAAACATTTATTATTATCAATGTGATTTTTTATATTATTATATAATCTATGGATTTATTTCAATCTCATGGGTTTAGTTATATGGAATTATTTGACTCTTATTTACTTCTACAATATTATTAAATCCACGATTGATTATGATATAAGATTTTTCTTATAGAGTGTTTTATCTCACCCTTCTTATGTTCCCATTTCCCTATATTTTGAAGAAATTTATTACGCGTGAAATTTCTAGAAGAAAATAACATGTGTGGAGACTTTTTTGGATATTTTGATGACTTATTAGGGATTAAGTTATTTCCTATATAGTGAATAAATATTTATTTGATGAGAAATTCACAGGCTTAGTGAGTTAAAAGTTATTCATAACTCTCTAAATCTATAAACCTAAAAGTTCCTTCGAATGTACGTGACTCTGTTAGTTATATTTTAAATATTGAAGGTTAAAATTAGGTTTCATCAGTTCATTTATATATGGCATGTAAAGAAGGTATTTATGTGAACTAGATCTAGGAGTATGGGTCTAAGGTATCACATGTTATCCTTAAGATAAGATTCAATTCTATAGCCTTTTTATTTTCTTTATTTTTGTTTATTTTCTTAATATTCTTACTATAACTCTTCTAAAAAATAATTTTGAAGTAACAAAGTTAGTATGATTTTTTAAAAAGAGTATAATAAAAATAGGATTTTCTGGTTATTCCTTCAATGTGGTATATTTGTGTTTGGGCCGATTTAACCATGTAATTGAATGATGATAATTTATTTTTATTAACAATTTTCATTGAGAAATAAAAAGTAATGAATATTTAATATTTATGTCAAAATAATTTTATTATATTTAAAGTATAGAGTCAAAGTATAACTATTTACTGAACCAATGAACACCTTTACTTCTACAGATTATGGTACCATTGAACGAGAACCTTTTAATTTTATCATTATACCAATTTTTTTTGGAACTATAAAACATAAAACCTCAAAATTACCAAATTAATTTAAATTGATCAAGTAAAATAAATGGATAAAAATTAACAAAAAATATGGATAATGTTTTAAAAAATGTAAAAAATTGATATAATTTATTTTTCCAGGAATATGAGAATGTATAAGCCTGTTTTGGGTTCATGGTAATGTGAATGTGGCACCCCAAGAAGCATTCATGGATAATTTATGCATATTTTGTGGAATTTTTTAAGAAAATAAGATGATTTCATGTTTAATAGTAAGTTTATGTTCTTTTATGATATTAAAAGTTATTATTTAAACAAAAAACTTTTCATGGGGTTTCATGTATTTCAAATATTAAAGTGTTTATTTCTTTTTTCTACCTCTTACTAGTATTTTTAAGATCATACCATATTTTCTGATGATTATTGTAGGGATTGATAAAGAATAGGAAGAATTGAAATGTCAAAGACCAGGTTATGGGGGTTTATCCTTGAATGAAGAAGGTGTATCATTTAAAGTGTTTGGAATAGTATAAAAAATTTCCATTTTGTGGGACAAGTATATGTTTTTTTGTAATTTTTTTATTAAATATCTAAAACACTAAATATAAATGGTCTTAGGGATTAAAGTGATGAAATATTTTCTATAAATATTTTAAATATGAGTTTATTTTGTTTGGGATATTAAAATGATATTAAAGTTTCACCAGGTACTCCAAAAGCTCATGTCATCCTCAATATCTAAGTCTCTCAAATCAATCACATGAGAAGGGTCATGATAATACCTCTGAAGCTATAACACATGAAATATTTCTCGAACATTTTACAACTACGATGATAAATCCAACCAATAAGATACCTCTCCAATATATTCCAACACTTCTAATGTACCAATAAATCTTAGATTCAACTTACTTCCCTCACCAAACCATCAATACCCATGTCTAGAAGACTACAAATAACATATAATCTCCACAAAAACCTCTGATTACCTCCTAATACAATTTACATTGGATATTTTTATAATATAATAAATCTTCATGTGATCCCATATAAATTTCACATTTTCTATCATATCTTGAACTATCTTTGGTCCAACCATAACGACATCACCAATATCAACCCAAATTGTAGTGAATGGCATGACCTTTCATATAATTCCACATAAAGTTCCATATTAATGGATTTTTTTTATATTATGAAAATTTCACTAATGAAAAATTTCCTACCCATGGACCTCAAAGATCCAAGATATATTCTCTCAAAATTTCCTCCAAAATATATATTTTATATTTAGTTTAACCATCAGTTTGTAGGTGAAATGTAGTTCTAAGACACAATTTGGTAACAAAGGCACACCTCAATCCTTTCCAAATATAAAAAGTATACTGAGAATCATGACAATATAATATCATCCTCAAAACTCCATGAATATTCACCACCTTTATCAGTTGATGCTTCACCAAATTATCTATTGAACTTGATTCCTTAATCATTAATAAATGAGTCAACTTTATCAACCAGTCTATAACAACCCAAATTGTATCAAAACCTCTTAATGTATCAAGAAAAATTATATAAAAATAAATAGATATTCCCTACCACTTACACCAGGGAATTTACAAATTATGTAACAATATTACCACAACCTGATGTTTGGTTTTCATATATTGGAACACAAGACTTCTAGAAACAAACTTGACTACTGGCTTATTCATCCTAGAAAACTAAAACTGACTCTTTAATGTGTGATACATATTTTCAACACCTATATGCATGAAAAAAGATTAATTATGAAACTCATTAATAAATTCCCCAGACATACTCCAAGGAATAATCTATTTTCCATGAAATGACACTCAATACTATTTATCCTCAAACGAACAATTCAAAGCACTGCCATTTTTGATATGGCATCTTTAAAATTACACATTAGGCCATCCCGATTGAGACTCCACTATCTGTTACATTGAAAAAGATGTCACTATCATCTGATAAATACAACATCATCCATGTATTTATAACCACGTTTGAGAGATACCAATAACTCCACCAATTTCCATTTCTCACACATCTGTTGAGCATCCTCAATATAAGACTTCTGAATTAAGGTGTCAATCACCACATTACTCTTTCCATGAGTATTTGTAATCTTGATATCATAATATTAGATAAATTCAATCCAAATTCTCTGTTAAAAATTCAAATCCCTCTGATAAAAGATATACCTCAATATCTAATGATTAAAATAAACCCCAAATCACACTCCAAAACAATAATGTTTCTAAAGATTAAAAGAAAACACAATTACTGAAAGTTATGATTGTTTTTGAAGAAGGTGGTGCCTCAGTCAAAAGACCAAGGTACAATTTATTGAATATTAAAGAAAGGAGTTACATGATTATGAAAGATGGGAGTTTCTTACAATATTTGTCATACAAATGATGAAATTCAGGAGGCAGGATATCAGACCATGTTAATTCATGGGTGATAGAATCATTGGGATTTTTCCTTTACCAATACCAAGATTATATGCAAAAACATAAGCATGAGAGAAACCATTTACGAGGTAAGTTCAAGCTCATTGAGATCACTACCCAAACCATGTATTCCGAACCACCTCATGAAAGTCTCACTATCACACACCATACCTTTAACAATTTTTTTGGGGTATTAAAGGTATATGTAAAGACCTGGAATTTCAATGTAATTTTTTTTAATTATATGGGAATTTTATGAGTCCACGAAAATTTACGGTGTGTGATTCTAAGGCCCAGAGTGCCCAGAATGAATTTATGAACTTTTTTCTGGGTACATTCAGTAAAAATGTGAGCGGGTTTTTTGTAACATTTGAATCGGTGCTCGGAATTGAAATTTGAGGACACCTTTGAACTTGTAGTGCTGGTTTTCTCTTAAGGATACTTTCACCTCGACAACAGTTGGTCGAGGGGAATGTTAGTTTTTGTGTTTTTTGTTAAAGAATAAAATAAAATAAAATAATTTTTTTTAACATTTTTATTTGTTGAAACCTCTGATGTGGATGTTTGAAAGGTGGGGACCACTTTAACTAAAACCTCCCACATGTGTGTTATGGAGGTGGGGACCACCGAGCCTAAAACACCCATTTTGAATTCCTAAATATTGGGACCACCCAAACCCTCTTAATGGGAGAAAACCCTTGAACTCCCCAAAGAATTGTTTGAGCAAACTAAGAAATTAATTAAATGTGTCAAAATTTAATTATGACAACTTTCTTTTTTGTGCCAAAGTAATTTAATTTGATAAACTTAAATTAATAAGTTAGCCATTTCACATTTTGGTGGAATTGAGAGGAAAGGGTTGGCAAGAGGAGAGATTTTGGAGGATTATTCTCTCCAACGAATAACACCTCCCAACAAAGATCTTCCTCGATGAAGAATGCGCCATCTTCTCCAACGAAAAATGCACCACCTCCAAAATGGGACATCTCCAATCGATGACCAATCGACGTCTATCCTTCCTACCTCTCCGATGTCAACAATCCTTCGAGGTAGGGTGGTTGTTTGAATTTTCCCCCTTACCCATTCTTGACAATTCTTCATAAATCAAGAAGAAATTATAGCCACTTGCTACCACTGTAACGCAGAGAGTGCGGGCCAAACAAACATGGCCCGACCTCTCCGCAATTCTTGTGATTAATTGTTGTGTTCTTCACGATGGAGGAGGATGACAACCAACACCAGTGGGGCACTAGAAAGGCGGCAGACACCACAACCGGCCGTGATGAAGGCGTCGGCACAACCACACCTCCCGATGGAAAATAATCATGGCTTGTGCTACGGCAGTGAAGGGAGGATGGTCGGCCGCCGGTGAAGGCGCAGTGCGAAACCGCGCCGCACAGAGAGGACAGTTGGCCATCCAGCCAACCACGACAGACCATCACACCGTGGATCCCACGCCACCCCATAGCCCTCGCGTCGCGCCGCGGCCCCGCCCACCCCGCACCGCGACCCCCACGCCGCAGCCCCCGCGCCGTGGCCCCTGCGCCGTGGCCCCCGCGCCATGACCCCTGCACCGTCTCGTGGCCCCTGCGCCGCCCTGAGGCCCCACTGCCGCCCCGCGACGCCCAGCGGCCCCTACGCCGCCCGACGGCCCTCGCGCCGCCCGGCGGCCCACTCCCCCCCCCCTCGCCCCATACCGTACCGCGGCCACCCCACCACTAGGCTGGGCCTCTAGGCTGGGCTGCCCAGCACGGGCGGAGCTGGACCCAGCGGGCCGGGCCGGGTCGACCCAAACCGGGTCGGACTGGACCCAGACCAGCTTCAACCCATTTCCGCTTTTTTGGCCATAACTTTGGCACCGAGTGTCTATTTGAAGAACCGTCTACGGAGCTGGAAACCTTGGAGCAAGAAGTTCCCTTTAGTATACCCCAATGGAGATTTGGATAATGTTGGGGAATGTTCAGGTTGGATCGAGCACGAATCCAACCGGGCACTCGAGACTAGAAGGCTAATAACTTACAGATCGGGCATCTGTTTGATGTACCATCTATTTTGTTAAAACCCCTATGATGTGGTCATAATTTGGGATACTTTTTCGTGGGTTTTCATGGTAGTTGGAGTATCGACCAGTGGATTGATTGGAAGACCCTTCTAGAGACAAGAGAGCTTAGTGCTGGAACCCTGTAGTCGGCCGTGACGATGTAATAGGATCCTGTGTGGGTCTGACAATGTACTGATGAGGTACTAGGATCCTGTGTGGGTCTGACAATGTACTGATGATGTACTAGGATCCTGTGTGGGTCTGACGATGTACTGATGAGGTACTGATGAGTTACTAGGATCCTGTGTGGGTCTGACTATGTACTGATGACGTAATAGGATCCTCTGTGGTTCTGACAATGTACTAGGGTCATGTGTGGGTTTGACAACGTACTGACGACGTACTAGGATCCTGTGTCTATCTGACGACGTACTGATGATGTACTAGGATGTTGTGTGGGTCTAACGACGTACTGACCATGTACTAGGATCTTGTTTGGGTCTGAAAATGTACTAGGATCCTACGTGGGTCTGACGAGGTACTAGGATTCTGTGTGGGTCTGACAATGTATTAAGATCCTCTATGGGTCTGATGATGATTTAGGGTCCTTCATGGGTCTGCCTCTTAATAGAGTAAGATGAATTAGTAGTTACATCTAATCATCTCTACTACTGTACCTAACTTATACATGGTGTGGGATGAGTCCATACCTGTGTGGTACTTTCTTTTGTGGTAATACCTTGGTGGTATTCTTCTGTGTGGCGTACCTATGTGGTACCTTGCTTCAACGTTTTCCTTCCTTTTTGTAATAGTTGAGCTTTTGTATTTTGAGTTGGACCATGTGTTTCTTCATGTTGGATATGGGTATACTAAATAACTTAGGTATATGTATGGGAATATACCTAAGTAGGGATGTCAGTGTATTTCATGCTTTGTGGTTTATCCTTTTTTGATTTTGTGAGACCTTGAGGGTCTCGGGGTCCCTTCTGGGTATCGTTATACTCACCTCTGCACGGGCTATGCCCACAACTTGTTGTGTTTAGTGAAGATGATAGATAACACTGACTGAGGATGAGGGTACTGTTACTGGAGGTAGCTCGAGGTGGACCTTAGATGAGGACTACCGTGGAGATGAACGTTCAAGATATGTACCTACCCTTTAGGTAGGATCCTTGGTGGGTGTTCACTGGAGCTGTTCCAGTTTACTTTTACTTTTTAGTTTCTTGTACTTTCTAGTTGGTCTTGTATTCTGGCCCCTTTTACTTATTGTAATCACTCTATTTACTATTCAGTTTACCTTGTGTTCATATTCCATTTGTGTGCTTGGTTGTGTGTGTTTACAGGTTATAAATGGAATTCCTTCCCGGTCTTAGGGAATTACGCCTTCGGTGATAGTCGCCAGCCCCTGGCCTATGGAAGGCGGGCTTGGGGTAGTCACAGTACTGGCCCCGGGGGATGGGTCATGACAAATTGGTATCATAGGAGTTGTTTCTACCATAGAACATAGGAATCTGATCTTTTAATAGTAATAGTGTTAAGTGTAGTGAGTGTGGTTAGTAGTTTAGGAAATCCAGTGTTGGTGTGGCAGCCGACGTATCCATACACCAGGACCCTGTCTTCTGATTTCCGACTCAATGCACAAAACACTAATTGAGTGTGTTTTTTCAAGAGTTTTCTTTTTGATCTATTTGAGTCAGCTCACCAGGTTTAAATTATTTACTTTGGAGAACCTATTTATTTTTAGGATTCCTCCACACAGAGATCCAGCTAGGGTTCCAAGAGTAGTACGCTCTGATATCCCACTGAGCGACGAGGCCTCGGAGTAGAGCCCTCTTCCAGTACAGGCACCAGTGGAGGCACCAGTGGTACCATTACCCGCTGGGCCACTGATGCCACCGACCCCAGTATTAGAGATTGCACGCTTCTTGAGTGCATTTCACGAGTTCCAGTGCCATTGGACTCCCAGGTTTAGGGGAGATATGGACCGACAGGTGGCTAAGGATTGGTTGGAGGCCGTGGTGAGACTCTTACAACTGGTAGGGACACCAGCTGATCTCATGGTGATATTTGCCGCCAGTCTTCTATAGGCAGTAGCAGTTGGATGGTGGAGCTTGATGATCCAAGTTCACAATGAGGTGATGCTTATCTGGGAAGACCTCGAGAGCCTGTTTCAGGAAAATATTGTCCCAGTGACTCTTCACATAGTGCGCATACAATATCTTCTTCATCTACAGTAGGGCGAGGTTCACTGGCCTCTCACGCTACTCCACTGATATGGTGCGGGACCCATTCTTTAGGGCACAAACCTTAATATAGGGGCTCAGGAGGGAGATCAGAGCATCGATGATTTCTATCAGCATCCCGACGCATGCAGGGGTGTTAGAGTGAGCCCTCTTAGTGGAGAGTTTTCTTGCTGAGCAGTCGCCAGCAGCGAGACCCACCACAGGACGTCACGTAGTGGAGTCTTCTGCAACTGGAAGTAGAGAGATGTAACAGATGTCCAAGAGTACCATACCTACTGGTGGACGACCACATGACTCTGGATCGGTTGTCCGGGGTACTGGAGACAAAGCTATTCATGAGAGGATCATGCAGTGTTTCACATGTGGCGCGTAGGGTCACATGGATCATGATTCCCCGACCCACCGTACAGATGATCAGTAGACGGTCGAGGGACTACCCGAACAGAGACAGAGGTTCAACCAAGGAGGTCCACAGGGAGTCGGAGAATGTGGAAGAGGAGCTATCCGTGTAACTAGCGGTGGGAAACGATTCTAGATGTTACCGCCACCACCACCATGTGGTCCACCTCGACCACAGGGAGTAGGAGGACAAGGGTGAGCTCAGATCCAGGCAGCTGGGGCCTATGATCACGACACTCTAGAGATGATACGAGGTACGATTTGTGTCTACTCCACCTTAGCTGCAGTACTTATAGACACAGGTGCCAATCACTCTTTTATTTCCACTGCCCTCGTTCGGAACTCGGAGATTTGGATGGAGCCATTGGATCGATCCTTACTGCTAGAGACTCCTACGAGAGAGGATTAGATGATTACACACTGGTGTCAAGAGTGTGAGCATTCTATAATAGGAAAGAGCTTCGGCTAGGATCTTCCTGTAGCGGCGTCAAGGCCTTACGACGTCATCTTGGGTATGGACTGGTTATCTACAGTCCATGCTATGATTGGCTGTATTAGGCGCAAAGGGTGGTGTGTCCGCATGGATGGGACCAGTTTTACCTTCACCGGCGAGAAGGGAGCCTTTGCAGCACATGATGGACGTACCCAGAGGAGAGTGCAGCTAATCACCCATCGGTTGTCTTGCCTTACCCTTGGAGCGGTTGATGTGGAGAGTCTGAGCTATCCTCTAGTGGTGGAACAGTACGCGTATGTTTTTCCTGATGATGTTTTGGGTCTAACTCCTCACAGAGAGGTAGAATTTTACATTTAATTGTACCCCGGGACGACACCGATATCTATACCAGCATATCGGATGGCACCGGTGGAGCTTCATGAGCTGCGAGTACAGCTAGAGGACTTATAGGGGAAAGGGTTCATTCAGCTCAGTATTTCTCTTTGGGCACCCCCGATTTTGTTCGCTAAGAAGGCGGATGGGAGATTGAGACTTTGTGTTGACTATCGGAACCTAAACCAGGTGACCGTAAAGAACAAGTACCCACTTCCAAGTATTGATGACCTCTTTGATCAGTTTAAGGGAGAACAGTGGTTCTCGAAGATAGACCTTATATTAGGCTATCACCAGCTCAAAGTACGAGACTAGGATATGCAGAAGATGGATTTCAGATGTTGGTATGGCCATTACGAGCTCTTGGTTATTCCATTCGGCATAACCAATGCTCCAACAGTGTTCATGGGACTCATGAATAGGATATTTCATCCGTACCTTGATCACTTTGTAGTGGTCTTCATCGATGTCATTCTAATCTACTCGACTACTAAGGAGGAGCATGCCGATCATTTGCAGGTAGTACTGGACACACTTCGAGAGCACCATCTTTATGGTAAGCTCTCGAAGTGCCAGTTCTGGATCCGATAGGTTAACTTTCTGGGACACTTCATCTCGGAGGCTGGAGTTGCGGTGGATCCAGCGAAGATTGAGGATGTAATTGCTCGGGATCCACCCAAGAGTGTGACAGAGGTATAGAGTTTCCTGGTTTTGTCCGGATACTACCAAAGATTTGTGCCATATTTCTCTAGAGTTACATCACCTCTATTAGCTCTGATGAATAAGGGGAAACCCTTCGTTTGGTCAGAGATATGCCAGTGGAGTTTTCCGGAGCTGAGGTAGAGGCTAACTAGTGCCCCCATCTTGAGGCTTTCAGAGGAGGGTGTAGGGTAAATAGTCTACTAAGACACATCAAGGACCGAGATCGGATGTGTCCTGATGTAGGAGCGAGCAGTTATTGCATATGGTTCTCGACAGTTGAGACAACATGAGAATAACTATGCTACCTATGACCTGGAGTTAGCAACAGTGGTCTTCTCCTTGAAGATGAGGTGACATTACTTGATGGGAAAACATTTTACAATGTACTCTGCTCACAAGAGTATCAGGTATATCTTCTCTCAGAAGGGCCTGAACTTGAGACAACGACATTGGCTTGAGTTCTTCCAGGAATATTACTTCGAGATAGTCTATACTCTTGGGAAGGGAAACATTGTAGAAGATGCCCACTTTAGAAGATCTGGAATACAACTGCTAGGTGAGGCGACAGAGCAGCCAGCCGCTTTGCAGATATCCTTTGTGGATCGTGATGAATCGGATTTTATTCAATCTCTTACAATCACACCCCCGCGCGGACCCGCGCCGGACCGCGGCCCCGCGCGGCCCCGCTCCGCCCCGTGGCCCAGCCCCGTGCCCTCGACCCCGGGACGCCCCGCAGCCCCGCGGCCCCTCGCCGCCCCGCGGCCCCGCGCGGCCCCGCGGCCCCCGC
This sequence comes from Viscum album, assembly GCA_963277665.1. Classification (NCBI taxonomy): domain Eukaryota; kingdom Viridiplantae; phylum Streptophyta; class Magnoliopsida; order Santalales; family Viscaceae; genus Viscum; species Viscum album. Next base: position 1,825,543,749 of record OY728127.1, read on the forward strand.
GCCGCCCCGTAGCCCCCGCGCTGCCCCGCGACCCCCGCGCCGCCCCACGTCCCCCGCGCCGCCCCGCGGCCCCCGCGCCGCCCCGCGGCCCCCGCGCCTCACGTCGGCCCCCGGCCGCCCCACAGCCTGCGGCCCATGCACCACCCCACCGCCCCCGCGGCGCCCCACGGCGCCTGCGCCGCCCCGCGGACTCCGCGCCGCCCGGCAGCCCCCACGCTACCCCGCGGACCCCGCGCCTCCGGGCGGCCCCCGCGCCGCCCCGTGTCCCCCGTGCCGCCCCACGGCCCCGCGGCCCTCGCACCGCCCCGCGGCCCCCGCGCCGCCCCGCGTCCCCGCAGCCCCCGCGGCCCCCGCGCGGCCCCGCATTCCCTGCTCCGTCCCACCGCCCTGCACCGCCCGTCGGTCCCAGGCCGCCCCATGGTCCTGGGCCGCCCCGCGCCCCCAAGGACACACCGTAGGCCCTTATCATACACTCTGGTAATGGGGGAATAATCTCACCAAGGACACACCCTATGCCCTTTCTACTAGTTGGCAGCCTCTGTCATTCTGGGAGATGTGCTGTAATACCACTTTTTGACATCCTAGACCTGGATTCCACTTATTAGTGCCCCGATCTCAGTTGTCCACATGACCTTGACCATATAATGTAGAGAGTTCATGCATCTTGAGCATGGTTCTATGTTTATTTTGGAGTATTTAGTGTGTTTCACTAAGTGACAACACTTTTCACTACTTCTATCTGGTGAGAGCTTACACATGATAGATGCTTTGAGGATGGGCTCGTGTATACCATCCATACATAGGTGAAATTTATTTTCTTTCCTAAAATCTCTAAAATAGTCAATCACTCTCTTATAACTGAGCACAACCTAATGGATGGGGATAGTACTGGGCATAGAGGACAAGTGACATGAAATGCCAGTTGTTGTTCTAGGAGTAGGAAATGATTCCTTAGGGTTTCTCATTAGGGTAGTGGTAGCCAATGTACCTGTACTGGTAGCACCATAGTGTGTCACCAGTGTGGATGACATGGGCACCTGAAGCCTCAATGAGATAATGACCCTCTAGAGTGTCAGTATTACGGTTGTATGGGGTACTTGCAGATATTATGTCATACCTTTCCATTATTTTCTAGTGGAAGAGGATCCAAACCATCCCCACCTTTAGGGGCAGGTTTTTTTACATTGTGGTAGGTAGGGAGTTTGAGTAGCACCTAAAGGACTAGCATAGGAGGAGGTCATGGCTGTGGTAACCAAACTCCCGATGACTTACAGTGTGAGTAGAGAATTTTTGATCTTGGTAGTCTAGTTATTTCACAAGGAAATGAAATAGGTCAATTGCGTGCATTATAGCTGATACATGAAGATCAGGATACAAGACCATCTACAATACGAGGTACAATTCTAATAGCCTCCACTATAGTATCTACTTTATTTGATACAGGTCATTCACACTCTTTATTATACTTATCTATAATGGAATGAATTGTGCTATTAATAAAATATTACTATGGTGTAATGACCCTAAATACACCATTGAGAGTATGGTCAGTGTGCATACATTAGTGTAGGGAATGTACCTTTGAGGTAGGTAGTTACCCCTTATTGTGGGACCTATTTGTTTTTGAGATGACTGCATTTATTTCATTCTTTGGATGGATTGGTTGGTTCTGTATCATGCCTTTGTAGACTACTATAGTTGAAGGGTATCGTTTTATCACAAGAGGGAAGCAGTTATCTATAAAAGGGTGAGTGAGATGTCCTGGATAGTAGAGTTGGACTAGAGAATCATGGGATTGGTGGAGTGACTACCCAGATTGCTAATCTCTTTATAGAGGATTAGGGTTTAATTTAGGCTGAATTACCTCCAATATTAGATCATTTCAAGGAAATATTTCCTGAATAATTTTCTAGTTTACCTCATGATAGATAGGTATAGTTTTTGATCGATCTTATTCTAGGATCATATCTCGTGTCTATCCCTCCATATAGGATGACACCTACTAAGATCCAGGAGCTCAAGAGGCAGTTGGAGGATCTATAGGTCAAAGGTTTTAAAAATACTAGTATTTATTTTTGGGGTTCTCCCATGATTATTTCCAATAATTCAGATGGAACCCATTTTATATGTGTTGATTATAGATAGTTGGACCGTCTTATAGTATAGAACGGGTATCCACTACCTCTAATAAATGATCTCTTTGACCAGTTCCAAGGAGCTCAGGTTTTCTATATGATCGACATGAGATTATACTATCATCAGGTATGAGTTGGGCCATCAGACATACCTCATATATATTTTATTATCAGGTATGGTAAATATGATTACCTTGTTATTTTTTTGGTCTTACAAACACACCTACCGTTTTCATGGATTTGATGAATAGGGTGTTCAACCACTCTCTATATTCCTTTTGTGTAGTATTTATGGATGACATCTTGGTGTAATCTCACCCTCGTAGTGACCATGCTAAGAACATTGATATCTTTCTGAGTACACTGAGAGTTAATCTTCTTCATTCCAATCTTAATAAGCTCCACTTTTGGATTGAAAAATTTCTATTCTTGAGTCATATTATCTTGGAATCAAGAGTCTCTATGACCTGGAGAAGGTGAGTGTTGTAGTATCCTAGGAGAATTCCAATAACATGTTTGATATACAGAGTTTCTTAGGGATGGGTAGATATTTGAGGAATTTCATACAGGTTTTCTCACTCTTTTAGTCACCTCTTATTAGTCTTAAAAAGAAGGGTGTCAAGTTTCTATGGTTAGAAGAGTGTGAGAAATCCTTTTAGGAGCTGAAAGAGAGGATTGTATCGAAACCTATTCTGATTATTCCAGGTCTAGGTATATGTTATAATATCTTCTGTCATTCATCATGCATTTTCATAGGAGAAGTTTTGATATAGTAGGATATATGTTTTTCATACAGATCTCTAAATTTGATGCCTTATGAGAGAAACTACCCAATGAACGACCTTGAGCTAGCAACAATTTTCCATGCCTTAACATGCTGGAGACACTATCTATTGGGTGAGGGATTTATGGTGTATAAGGATCATAAGAGCCTTAAATATATCTTTACACATTGCGACTTGAATCTCAGATAGAAAATATGGGTTGAATATCTTCAGTCCTATGATTTTGAGATTTCCAATATGCATGAAAAGGGAAATGTAGCTGTTGATGTGCTGAGATGGAAAACTTAGGCACATGACGTATAGTAAGCTAGTGATGAATGGAAATGGATGGCCCTATTTTATAAGCTACATCTTGAGTTTCACAATAGTCACAAGAAATATTTCCTCTTGGCTTCAACAGTTACATATTCCCTCTTTGAGAATTTATAGAGTAGGTAATTTTTATATCCTACAAGATTGTTTCTAAATGAGAGTATTTTAGAAGATAACCCAACTCTGGATTGTTTTATGGATAGATACAAAATATTTAATATACATGGTTGTGTCTGGGTTCCTAAATATATGATAGAGGAGTTAATGTGAGAGGCCCACACTTCTCAATGGGATGTTCATCCAGAAATCTCCAAAATGTACTGAGATATGCGACAACATTATTGGTGGATTAGGATGAAATAGAAGATGGTAGGCTTTATCACTAAGTGTTCCACCTGTTAGCTGGTGAAGGCAGAGAACCAGAGACTAGTAGGCTTGTTACATCCACTTACCATCCTAGAATGGAAATGGGATGGTGTTTCCTTGGATTTCGTAGTAGTATTACCTAGGTCTCCAAGAGAAAGAAACATAGTATGGGTATTTATTGACTGGCTAAAAAAGTTAGTCCACTTCATTCAAACCTAGGAGACTTTCTCAATTGATGAGATAGGAAGACTGTATGTCTGTGAGATCGTACGACTACATGGGGTCCATAATACTATTATTTCATATAGGGATTCTTGCTTCACATCATGGTTCTAGTAGGGGTTAAAGAATATATGGGTTAAAAGGTGCATTTGAGCACATATTTTCACCCTCAGACTGATGTATAGTTGGAACAGATGATACAAGTTCTAGAGAACATGCTCCGAGCATGATTACTAGATTTGGATGGTTTTCTTAAGAAGAATATCCATCTCATTGAGTTCTCCTACAATAACAGGTTTCAGGAGGTGATTTAGATGGGTACTTTTGAGGGCTTCTATGGTTGGCTATTCCATTCACCCTTGTGCTGGTTAGAGGTAGGTGAGATAGCCCTTTTAGGTCCTTATCTAGTACAATAGACTTCAGAGTAGGTTTAGCTTATCAAAAAGCGTATTTCTACCACTCATTATAGACAGGAATCATATACCGATCGATGACGACGACCTCTGGAGTTTTAAGTCAAGGATCGTGTTTTCCTGTGGGTATCACCCCAGATAGGGCATAGATGGATACAGAGGCAAGGGAATATATCACCATTATTTTTTGGGATGTTTGAGATTTTAGAGAGATTCGGGTAGATATCCTATCATTTGTTACTACCTCAGAGGTACCATGCCATGCACAAAGTCTTCCACATTTCAAAAATTCACTGGTATCATTCTGAACCATCCCATAATTTTGATCCTAAGGAAGTTGAGTCGGATGCTGATGCATCTTTTGGGGAGTATCTTATATGCATCATCAACCAGAGCATGAAGGATCTCTGAGGCCATTTTTTTCCTTCTAGTATGGGTGATATGGCATCAAAAACATGTACAGGATGAGACTTGGGAGAGAGAGGCTGACATACATGCCCCATGTCTAGAGTCGTTCTCAGATAGTGTTTTTCCTCCATTGGAAGGTGAACTCAGTGAAAAGTTCATTTAAGGGGGATGGCTAAAAAAACGTAATTTTTGACTCAGGTATGGATCCCTTAAATTTTGGACTAATTATTTATTTTTTGACCAAATACGGATGCGTAATGATTTGGTGAAGGTCTCAAGGGTGTCAGACGCTTGTTCGGAGCCCAAAACCCTACGTTTTGGTAGAAAATGGCTTCTCTCATGGTTAGAATGAACCATGAGAGGCTGGACAGTGGGCTGGTATAGGGCACACGAGTTACCTTAACCACGCAACTTGGGCTGCATGGCTGTGCGATATTTTTCTAACAGATTGCAGAGGCGTTTCATATGGTTGCCACATTTTTTTATAACCATGCAGCCTAACCATGCATATACCCCTTAATATAACTACTTGTGTATTATTTTCACACAGTTTTACCAAACCGTGTTGCCAAAACATGAAATGGGTAAATTAGTGTGAAAAGTTAGTTTTTACATTAAAATATATTTAAACTTACCCATATTTCCCCATTTGTTTTCTTGCAGATATAACTCCCAAATCCTTCCCTTTTGAAGCATTTTTCAAGCTTGAACTAGGATTTGAGATTTATTGTCCATACAAAGTCTAAATCAACCACTGTTTGTCTCATTGGATCCACACATGTATGTTCTTGATTAATTTTTAATCTTTCTTCATTCTTCTTCCTATCAGTGACACTATTTAGATGTAGGGTCATTGACATAAATTTTAGGTCATTTATCTATTCTTCGGATTTACTCCAATCTAGGATGAACTAAAGGATGATACTGGATGAGGGAAGTAATACAAGACTAAGGTAGGAGGTCTATAACTCATCCTTTGAGTTTCATAATTTTTTAATTTTTCACATCATCGTGCCGATTTCACTGGGTGTCATTTGTTAAATTTACATGTCTTTCTTATAGTCATTAGGACCATGTTCTATTACCCTTTCCTTATATTTAATTCATAGTTGGGGGTTATGTGCACAACTCCGACCACCCCAAGTTGGGTATTATTAATAATTGGGTTTTTAGTGTTTTGACACGTTTGATCCACCGTTAGGGTGTTCTTAAGTTGGGAAATTATAAGGGTAAGCCTCCATATATTAAATGACTATTGAATTTTTGAATGGCTAGTACCATGTTGATTCAAACTTGACCCACTTATGGTAAGTTCTTTAGTCTTGAAAAATCAATCTTAATTGAAATGGAAAGTGTAGTGTATATGTATGAATTGGAAATATGAATGGGAATGAATGTTGGTTGCATGACGTTTCACCCCTTGCTACTCACAGTGGAAGTTAGAGGATTGAATCAAGTTAAATGATTATGGATAAAGTGAAACAATTAAATGGTTGATTGCTTAATTGACCTTATCACACTAATAAAAGGAAAGGCATGAAACTTCATCTTATTAGATGGCATGAACATAAAATGTCCTATCATATTAAATTAAATTAATGTAAAGTTACTAATTATACATATAGTCCTTGACATATCTATAATATTGGTTATACTTGAGTTAGTTATTTCATTCCTAAGGGAACAGCTTGGGAACTCATGTATGACATTCCGATTCAAGGATTCTAGTTTCCTTAGTTGAGACCCACCAAGGAACCCAATCCTCGTCTATCAGTGGATTCCCATTATGACAACCTTGGATCCTTTCTTTACTATTACATGATTCCTTGGATACACTCCTTGGATCTATCATAGTTTCTTCTAACATAAGGTGTGTTGGTTATATCTTTGGGTTTGTCCATTGCTTATCCCATTTACCTTGGATGTATTCCTTGGAATCTATTACATAATATTATTGTGGAATTACTTGGATAAAGCTCCTTAGATTAAAATCTTACCCCTATATCCAGGCTATAGTTATTACTGAGTTGGGAAACCCTTGAGGTCTTGATTTCCTTGGTTATTACCTTAGATCAATTTAATTATTAATATCAATATAGGTTGACTTGTTACATCTTGGAACCTTTACTATTACTATCATGAGGCGATGTCAGTTCTCACTATGACTCATGTGACTTAAACATATAAATTGAAACTTAATTAATTAATAAGCTGGTTACATTTTTAGACACCAACTGAGGGCTGAAATGGGTACTTGGGTATTTATATTACTACAGTACTTTAATTTTATATATTCATGCTTGCACACTATTTCAATTTATTTTAAATATATAGGTTGTTATAGAAACTGTTGGTGGTAGAATACGGAGATATATGTCACGCCCTATCTAGGCCTCCATTGGTACTCAGACAGACTATATGTATACAGGTGTTGAAAAAGGGAAGTGAGTTGCTTCATAAACTTAATTTATTTCTATTTTAAGATGGAGCTAGTTGTAAATGATAGAGATGGAGCTTGGGATAACTGGGATATATATTTTATTCCATTTTTCTACTTTTTCTTTATAATTCCTTTATTTTTCTTTGTATCCATTTTTTCTTTCTTTCTAGTGACATGACATATATCATCATGAGTTGGTGTATGTTTATATCATTTATTCCCTTTGTTTCAGTTATTGTTGATCTTTTATCTTTATGCTGTTCCATCTACTTAATTATATTGATTCCACTACTTATTTCCTAATTTTTATATGTTATCTTCTATGATACACTCTAGTAATGAGGAATTAATCTCCCCACAGACACACCCTAGGCCCTCACTGCTAATCGGCAATCTATGGCATTTGGAGAGATGCACTGGTGACCATGTGGCCAACCGATCTTGGGGCACTACTAAGTGGAATCTGGGTATGGGAAATCACAATCCATATAGAATGTTTTTTTGGAATTGGAGTAGATAAATAAATAACTAAAAGAGAATCTATATAAAGGGTTCATATTCCTAACTACTTCACCATGGGGTGTACCAGTTCTCTTTATCAAGAAGAGGGATGGGTCAATGCACCTTTGCATTGATTATTATGATCTCAACAAGATCATGATAAAGAAAATGTATCCTCTTCCACATATTAATTAATTTCTTGATAAACTACACAGATCATAATACTTCTCCAAGGTGGATCTTCATTTAGGATATTATCAAGTAAGGGTGAAAAAGGAGGATATCCCCAAGAATTCTTTACGAACAAAGTATGATCACTATGAGTTAATAATAATTACCTTTAGAATCACAAATTATATATAAATATTCATGGACATGATGAATAGTTTCTTTAGATATTAACTTGAATTTTTTTAGTCTTTATAGATGATATCCTAGTACACTCCAAAATCAAGGAGGGGCATGAGGATTATTTGAGAATTGTGCTAAAGACCTTATGAAAAGAGAGGCTTTATGAAAATAATAGTAAATGTGAGTTTTGGTTTAATAAAATATCATTATTTTGTAATATTATCACAAGAAATGGGATATATATAGACCCTTCAAAAATAAAAATAATTAAAGGATTTCTGTGGACAACATCTGTGACAGATATTTGTAGTTTCCTTAGATTAGTTGGGTACTATCATCAATTTGCGAGAAATTTCTCATGACTGTCAAACCCTCTAACCAAGATAACACATAAGTGAGTAAATTTTTCTCATAATGATTAATGTGAAGATATAGTCATGGAGTTAAAAAAGAGTCTAATCACTACACCATTACCCACACTACCCACAAGTGGAGAAATTTTCATGGTATTCAGCGATGCTTCAAATAAGGGGTTGGGCTATGTGTTAATGTAAAATGAAAAAGTGATAGCCTATTACTCAAGAAAATTTAAGGTTAATTAATATAAATTCTAAACAAATGATCTAGAGTTGGCTGTAGTGATCTTCACATTGAAAATATGGTGACATTATCTCTTTGGGGAAAAGTGTAAAATATGTACATATCAAAAAAGCCTCAAGTATAAATTCACATAGAAAGTGTTGAACATGTTCCAATGAAGATGGTTAGATATGATCAAGGAATATGACTGATTAATCCACTACCATCCTATGAATTTGAATAATGTTGAAGACAATCTATGTTGAAAGGATCCATCAATTTTATCATTGATGAGAATTGATAAGGTTCCGATCTACTTAGACTTGAAAATGATGGTCATGGGGATCATAAAGGAAGAAGAATAATAAATAATTTCACAAATTATTTCTTAACCATAATTTTTGGATAGGATAAAGGATTATCAAAGAGATAATTTGGGAATTTAAAATAAAGGGCAGGCTTTAATAAAAGTGAAATCCTTAGAGATTAATGTTAATGAAGAAGGGGTTCTGACATTTTTATGAAGACTTTTTTTACCATAAGATCAAGATTTAAAGAATGATTTGTTGGTTGATGTGCATAGGTCGACCTTATCCATCCATCTAGGGAGAAAAAAATTTGTATTGAGATCTCTAAGAGTAGTATTTGTGAAAAAATATGAAGAAAGAGATCATGGAATATACATCAAAATTCCTTGTATGTCAACAAGTGAATGTTGACAGGCAAAAATCCAAGAGATTATACAACCCTTACCCATATCTACATGGAATGGGAATACATCACCATGGAATTTTTCACTGGTCTTCCAAAGACATAAATAGTAAATAATGCTATATGGGTTGTGGTGGACCGTCTAATAAAGGCCACTCACATCATTACTATTCGAGAGGACTTCTCCCTCGATCAACTTGAAAGGATATAAATTAGGGAAGTGGTGAGGCTGTATGTAACACCACTATCGATTATATCTAATCAAGATCTAATATTTTACCTCTAAATTCTAGAAGAGTCTCCAACACACTCTAAATTATGAGTTGAACTTTAACATGGATTATCAACCTCAAACTGATGGCCAATCTTAGTGGATTATCCAAAAACTCAAGGACATGTTGAGAGAATTCTCAATTGAATTCAAAGGAGGATTGGATCAAAATATTCCACTGGTAAAGTTATCACACAATAATAGTTTCCAATAAATCATCCAAATGGATCCCTATTAATCCCTTTATGAGAAGAGGTGGAGAACACCTGCATGTTAGGATAAAATTGGGTAACACAAAATGCTAGGTACTGAAATTGTTAAGTAAATGGTGGAAAAGGTAAAAAAATTCAGCATCACATCAAGGATACTCAGAGTAAAAAAATATCTATGATGAAAATATTCAAAGATACGTAGAGTTTGAGGTTAGAGAAAAGGTATTCCTTCTCATATATCTATGGAATAAAGTTACGAGATTTGCAAAGAAGGGAATTATTAGTATGAGAGTCATCAGTCACTTTGAGATCATTGATTACATAGGATAGGTGGACTATTGAATATAACTCTCACCATAACTTTTTCAAGTACACGATGTGTTCCATGTATCACTCTTGGGGAAGTATATACCATACCCCTCACATGTACTTAATCCATAGGTAATACCATTGAATAATGATCTTTCTTATGAGGAGTAGCTGATGAAGATCTTAAATTGTAGAGAAAAAGTTCTAAAAAATAAGAAAATACACCTGGATAAATTTCTATGGAGAAACCAAAAGTTTTAAGAAGAAATGTGGTAACTGAATAAGGTAATAAAATAGGGTTACCCTCATCTTTTTTCGCATGAAAAATGAAAATTTTGAAGTTAAAATTTCTAAAGGGGGGAATATTGTAATGACCTGAACATTTATAAATAAAATCCCCCTTGTGAATAATTTAAATGGATTACTATATACTACAGATATAGAAAAAAATGATCTTATTTGGTTTTATTATATCATATTGGATTTAAAAGACCATTAAGTATCATTACCGTTGATAATTTAGATGTTGAAAAATGATCATATGATTAGTATAAATATAGACTGTTGAAAAATATAGTTGACACAGAAAAAGGAACTAATGTCCTCAAATAATAAGATCATACCCTTTGAATACCATTTATCAGATATTCCAAGGGATATATAATCACTATGATTTCCCCCTAACCAATACCACATTTATATCTAACAACTTAAGTATGATCAAAACCATTTACAAGAGAAGTTTAAGCTCATCAAGATCATGACCCAAACAAGGCATGTCGAACCACCCCATGAAAGTCTCATTGTCACACACCTTAACCTTAGGGTATTTATTGATGTATTAAAGGGATATGAATAAATTCACTAGAAATATGAGTATATACATAAGTTTTAATAGAATAATGGTTATATTTACTTCTTATTTTTGTTACTTCATAAATGATTTTGATTTTAATACAAAAAAACACAAAGTGTATTTTTGTGTAATATTAAAATTAAAATAATAAATTTATTTTGATGAATTGATTCATTTTTAAAATAAATAATATTTTATTGAAATATTATTAATAAATATTTTTTTAAATATAAATGGTTATAATATTTTTATGATCTCAAATTTTATTTTTATAATGGTTCAAAAACTGTTACTATAAAAAAACCTAGCATTTCTCAATAAATGTATATTATATTTTAAAAGTTAAAATTCACATGTTAATAAATATATTTTGTTAAAATAAGGGACATTTTTGGAATTAGAATTTATAACTATCTAATAGTCAATTTTACATATTTTTTTTGAGACAACTAATTTTCTTGGGTAAAAATTAAATATGGTATAAATATAATATGTGTATTAGACATCATAATACCCAAAATGCGATGTAATAAATAGTATAAATGGTATAAATGACCAAATATATTTTTCTAATTTAAAATATTTTAATTTTAAATTTATTTTATTAATTTTTCAAATCCTTAATGAATCCTCCAAAACCTATAATATATTTAAAGGTTTCAAAATCATTTCATCAAGGACATGATTCACTTCCACATCAGCAAGGGTGTTATTTTAATAATTTAGTCCATTGTACTAATAAAATAAAAAAAATACAATTTGGATGAATCCATGTGAAAAAATATGGGAATGTTTGTGGTTTTTATTACTTTATTATATAGATTCAAAAACCTATGTTTGATACATATTAAAGAATTCCCCACTCATTTCCTATATAAACCCACCCAAGATCCCATTTATGTTTATTAAAAAACCTTATAGAACATTCGTAATATTACCTACCCCCTCTATATTCATACCATGGTGCCCAAAATCTTTTAATAAGTTCCTCCCAAGCATTTGGAATCACCCTCTCAAGGTAATGGATTTCCTATATTTTTTTATATTTAAGAACCTCTTTAATTGTATGCCTCTTAGTTTCCATTTTTGGTTGTTTGGGTATGTTTTCATATAGACAAATTATTTTAAATTTGATTTATAAATTATTATAGATCCATTTAACTCTCATTAATACCTCATATAAAACTTTATGTACACTAGTTACCATTCCAAAATTTAGTAAGGGATCTTCCACTCTCCTATTTATTCAAAAAAACTATTTTATATTATGCCTATTAATTCATATATTTTTTCTCATTTTTGGTATGTTTTTATAAATCCCTAATATTTTATTATTTAATTCCATGAGATGATATACCCCATTAATTATCATTATTCCCTCCTACGAACCTTTATGTACACTCGTTACCATACCGAAACTTAGTAAGAGATCACCTCATTCTCCTATTTATTCAAGTATATTCTTTATCTTATGTCTTTTATATTCATTTCCAAATGTTGGGATATGTTATTAAATATCCGTATTACTTTAAATTTTATGTATAAATTATTAGGTACCCATTTAAATCTCATCAATCCCTCCCATGAACATCCATATTCCCTCGTTATGCTACTGAAATTTCAGAGCGATTTTCTATGCCAAACAATTGTGCAATAAATAACTGTACCCATTTCCCATCAAGGGTGTTCACCATTATGAACTTATACTTATTTATTGGGGATATAAATTTATGTATTACACACTACATTATCTTGTAAATAAATATAATTATGAATGAATCCATATGGTATGATCTATGTGGCACACATAAGCATGGGAATGAAATGAAACTGACGGGTGTGCCAGAAATTATATAGTGCTCTAATACATTGGGTAATTTTTTAGTCTCATGAGAATTAATTAAAGGGATTAGGGAGTGAAACTAATCTATAAAGGTAATTTTCCCAACATTATTTCTTGGCAGTTATCCTTTACCTATGCTTATGATGCATTTTTTTAGGTTGTTTCCACATTTCCCATGTTTCCTTTATGTTATCATGCTATAAAATGCCTCATTGTTCATGTTTATGATTCTCACCCATTTTATTTCTCATTGATATGCCTATTATCTAAAATTTATTAATTTATTCTTTTTTATTCCTTTTTTATTTTCTTATTGGGATTTATATCTCCCCCTTTCTTATGTATATCCCCAAGTTATCCAATACAGTTTTAAGTACAATGGAATAATTTGAGCATGTTAAGTAACTTTTAAATTATGTTTTTGTATCTTATGTTTTAATTTTATATATAATGTACCTAATTCCCAAATAAAATATACTTCTCAATCTTTTTACTGGTATTAAGTGCACTCTTATGTTATAAATCGTGAATTAAAGTGTACTAAAGAGAAGGGTTTTCATGAATGTCATTATCAAAGGATAATTGTACAAAATTTTCATATTTTAGAATATAAGATTATTTTGATCAATATAAACTCATAAAATGAAATAAAGGGAATTTTTAAGATATTTTGAGACCATATCTCATATTATTAACCCCATTTTACCAGTTTTACCCTTTACCAGGGTGTTAACCTTTTACCATATTTACTATTCATATGAGTAAAAATGAAATGGATCTCATTAAAAAATTAGAAACTTTTGACCCAAAATCTAGAATCCATTTTCATAGATTAAATTAACATAATTGGTAAAAATTATTTTTAATATAATTTCATAAAACACTTAAAAACCCAATTTTTGAAAAAATCTTGTTTTTAAATGATTTTAGACCAAATGCATGTATAATGTTGATTAAAATGGAATAAATTGGTTTATGTTTAATTAAATGAGACCTATTTTAATTTCCAACCAAATTAAAATGAAAAATTTCCATGAGAAAAATTTATTAAAAGAAAATTACTAAAAATAGTTTTTATTTGAATAATAACATTTCTTAGATTTCCAAAATGTCAAACATTAATTTATAAGATCAACATTAAATTTTTAAATGAATTATATTAATTATAATTTATATATTTGGACTATAAAAAATGTTTCAAAAAGTTGTAATTCATTATTATATCATGATAATTTTATAAAAGTGATATTATCTGTAAAATCTATAGTTTTCACTATTCACTTAAAAATCAACTATTTCTGAAAAATACATAAATTAAACCTAACTTCATTTTGATATTTTGAAACAAAAAATAAATTTCATTTCATAAAATTCAAATTAAAAACTTCAAAATTTATATTTTAAATGAAAAATATAAAATATAAGGAAACCCCACTTTTATATAAAAATGACCTTTTTAAACTTTAAATATTATTAACCTTATATGATTTAATTCTGATCATTCAAAATTGAGTACATATTTCCTAGGAACTAATCAAAAAATCTGAATAAGGAAAATTTTTCAATATATATTTGATAATGTAATTACTCCTATTCATACCCATCAGACAAACATATAGGTTATAACAATCATATCTAAATAATAATATTTCCACAGTGTATCGGTATCCCTTTTAGTTAGATGTTGGATGCGGTGAAATCTATCTAACACGATATTTATTTAAAAGAAAATAAATTCTAATATAATATTATTTTAGAATATAAACTAGATAAAATCACCACCATCAGTAACAATCGATGCAGGGTTGGATGTAATATAACCAATTCATCCTTAGGGTAACATTATAGTGTTGTATCCATAACTAGTGTGGGTTAAAAAATAATTGATCATACCCCACAAGTGACACACAATTTCATTTCTTATCCAACCTTGTTTGACCTAACACATGATTAATCAACTGTAATATCCTATGATTCCTCTATATAGATATTATTAACCCATGAACCAGGGAAGGGGTTATGAAAGAATAAGAGGCACTAAAATTAATCAAAACAAAATCAAGAGTAGAGTAAATAAAAATCATGCCTCTAATCGCCTTAGATCCCTCTGGTTTGTGAACATACATGACTTCGAGTTTCCTCTTCCAACTCCACCTCATCATCATCATTACAACCCATGTCTACATCCTGTGTAGTCAATTCTCTACTGAGCTTCACCATGATGTCCTCCTCTAGAACTACTCTATTCTAGTGGTCTCAATGGTTGTCTATCCTATTACTACTATGGAAACTTCCACTATGGAGGAAGATCAGGAATTCCATAAATAGTCACACTTTACTCACAACTCCTTTTTACTCCATAAAAATATGGAAATATTGATTAGAGATGACCAATACTTCCATAAGAGAAACTCAAAAGACCTGGGTCCCACCATATGACTACGTACTACTCTTTCTATATAAATTATATTACACTAGATATTGACTCTCATAACCCCTCTTGAATTTTTCTCTTTGGAAATCAAGAACTTCTATATAGAAATCCACTCTAAGCTGTACCCTATAGAGTAAAAGAGACTTCTCCTCTATTTAATTCTTTCACCGTCATAAAAAATTCCCCTTCTACAATCATAATGAAATTATACCACCATATAAAGTCATCAAAATCATTTAATTTATTCATGGTCACAAATAAATAAACTTGTATAATTACTCATACAATAATACCAATTTAAAAAATCCATAAATTTTTATATGAATGTTTTTCTTGATATATGAGCTATCATATCGAATCCCTTGAAAAAATACACCATTATCTATCAAGTTTACCCATAGAAGGTGTTTTATGAGGCTAAAAAACATCGATATAACCATAAAAATGAGTTTTTAATGTTTTAGAAACCTTTTCATTACTAATAGATGAAATAAATAGAAAACTCCTAGTAAAGGGTTCTCACCACCCTGCCATTATATCAAGAATTTTTTTTGAGGATCCTACATCCCTCATTTAGTGAGAAATTATATGACACATCGGGATCTCATTTTTATCTTCTTAATAAATAGATATAACTTTCTAATAAAATGTGACTTGTGTTATCTATGTGAGTATTGCATCATGGGTACCATGGAAAAGTGTTTGGAACAAATTTTTTGGTTCCAACAAAATTTCCACCGTTAGAATTGGATTCATTTAAATTGAAAATAATATGATTCTAAGGTATTGTTGAGATTTTTTTATATTAACTGAATATATATAGCTAAATATTTATGAGGAGGCTTTCTATGAGGATGATCTCAACTCAAGAAATTGCATCATTACACACACTTAAGAATTGACCAAGATTTTGAGCCATCATGAGAGTGTGTCTAGAATTATACATCAAATATTTGATTTCTTTTTTTTTAATTTGTGTTCTTTATCACTAAAGACACTAGTTAGATTCTAATTACTTAGAAACTTACAAATAGTTACATAAAATTAGTTGAATCCACTTGAATATTATATAGATATGGGTTTGATAAATCATAATATCAAAGTAATTAAGTCAAATAATTAAGAGTTTGAATCAATCTATCATAATTTAGGCTTTTACTCTTGGAATAAATATAGGAAAGTTGGATATGTGTCACATATGATCTATTATCATACATCGAGGTGAAAATGATAGATAAAATACTTCACTGTTTAGTTTCCTCTTTAAATTATAATTTAAGAAATATATAGACAAGATAGATACACAATATATTTAATATCAATATAATCTATGTTTATCCAATTTGGATATAAAGGGGTGGATGAATCAATATAATTAATGTCACAATTGAGGTTCTTCATGGATTTATCCATGCTCAAGAGGATTTAAGTACAAACAAATTTAATCTTCATGCATTTTTTATAGACCATATGAGCCAATATTTATATGAGGAAAAAGTGTGTGTTCTAAATTTTTACTAGATCAATAGACCTAGAAATATTGACTTGAATTTTTCCAGTTCTAAATGGTGGTCCCTATAAGTTTTTTTTCTATTTAGCCTAAACTTTTTCCTAATCCATGAGAGGTAAAGGCTTAGTGGGATGGTTCATGGATTTTTATTAGTATTCCCTCTGATGGTTTTTAAGATAAATATATTTTTTCCTTTTTCTCATTAAAATGTTAAAAATGTTTCCTAGGATATGCAAGGTGAAATTCAAGTGATAGGATACTCAACGTTTATACATGATTACCCTCACTGAGTTTCACCTAGTTGAGTATCATTTATATTTCATTTGATAGATTATGGGATTAAAATATAGACCAATACATGATGATTTTGTTTCAATTAAAAAGGTTAAATATTATAGTCAAACTGGTTTTATTAAAATATGTGGCTGTCTATATAGAAACAAGGCCGAGGTACACCTGACCTAAATGGTGTTCTCGGTACAAGTATAGATTTCCTGAAGGAGATGTGCATGTAGTTCAAGGTCATAGTGCTTATAAAAATGGGAATAATATGACAACCCAAATGGGGTGATTACAGATTAATATAATTTTAACACATTTTAATAATGGGTTGGGATAATTGAAGTTATAACTTGTGTTATTTGAATAAAAAAACAATGAAACAAAACAAACATGTTATGGATGAACACTGACAAAATTAGAGTAATTTGTTATGTTTTAATGTTTTAGGGTAAATAAGGTTATATGATATTATACATAGGATGAAAACAAGCCTTTATGTAGTTAAATATAGAACTAATACATGACATGTATGACATACCATTTATAGTGGCCTCTTTTGGAATCATATTTAATCATTACCACTAGAAATGAAATTATTATAGTGATATAAATATTGAAATTATAAAGTATGGTGTATGGGAAGTGGATATTCAGAAGGTTGTTAGAATATTATAGTTTATAACTAACCAATGTTGGGATATTATAAAATGAGGTGAAGTGTATGTTGATGATAATTTGTGGCTTGGTCCATAATATATAGGTCATACATCATTATGTATCTTGAAATAACAATAATCAAGATAAAAATTGTTATATGAAGTGAATATCCATTTTACCAATGTAAATTAAAATATAGAAATACCTAATGTGAATGAGGAGACCATACATTGGAAAGAGGGATTTGATGAGAATGGAATTTGTAGCTGAGTCCAAGATTGGTGATCCAAACATCACTATGTATCCTGTATTAATAGGAATAAAAACACATATATTTCTATAAAATGATATATAAATTATCATTCCATCATATACATAATTAAGGAAAATATTCCTAAACTAAATATTTACAAATTGATAGGGTGGTGGTGTAAAAATGGTATGGAAATGGAATTTTTGGTTGTGTCCAAGATGGGTGATTTAGATGTGATTACTTATATTTTAAGAATAGGAATTGAGCCATACATATTTATGAGAATGTCTCTGAACAGATATGTGTCATGCATAGGGGCATGTAGGAAATAGATCCATCTTAACAAAGGTCTAATATATAAAACCCAAAAAGAATAAGTAAGAGACCATGCACTAGGATATATAGGTTAATTGGGATTCTTAATATTTGTAAATGGTCATAGATTGAGACCTTAAAGCATCTCTACGTATCCTTTAAGAACAAGTATCAATCCACATGTAGTTATTAGAAAGTTTCTACATTGATATGACTTATATAGAGGGGAAAAATTCTTAAACAGGACATCTTGGAGAGAATATAAATGAGTCCTAAACCCAATATAAGTTGATAAGTCTTAATACCAAGATGAAATGTGAAATAGAATGAAGGAATACATTGTGGTTGGGACCAAGAGATTCAGAAACCATTGTGTATCCTTTTAATAATAGGAATTAATCCAAAAAAAATTCTTATAAGTTTATCTTTCCTTGATATGGTTTATGTGAAATAAAAGAAAATGGGAGATGAATTTACCGTAGTGCATGAATACCGAAGAAAACATAATGTGTTTGAGTAAGGGCACATACATTAGGATAGATATGGGAATAAGTATTGATATAATTTATTGATAGACCTAGGTTTATGCCTCAGGGTGTCACTAAATATCTTGTAATAATAATAATAAATCCACACCTACTTCTTTGGAGAGATCTCTGGGTAGATCTAACTCATACATAGGGGAAAATAACAATGAAATGGATGGGTGTCCAGGTGAGATTAGGAATAAAACCCAAATTTAATGAGTTCTTAACAATAAGATAATGTTAAATGATTCCGTACTAATATAGGGAAATTGAAATACCTAAAATGAATAAGTAGGGGCCTACACACTTTGATTATAGTTGATTATATTTGTGGCTAGACTCGAAATAACAAACTCACACATCTCTATGTATATTGTTTTGATAGGAATTAATATATCCATATTTTTATAAATTTGGGATCATTTTTCTATTAGTGTTATATTTTTCATGGGTTGAACCTCACCCTAGTATTGTTACATTGACAAGAATATCATGTTATAATATTAGATTCTATAGAATAAACTCCTCCAAGTTGTTTAATGGTTATGGGAGGTGGACCATATGTTCTGTAGTTTAAATTCTCGAAACAAGGACTCAATTAAAATATAATTTTAATCCATGTAATGAGGATATTGTATAAAATTAATCTGTGTATATTTTTCTCATGAATATGTTAAAATATGATAAAATTAAATGTTTTCATCCTAGTGTCAAGTAATTACCGGAAACTTAAGGTGAAGTGATGAAATCTTAAACACTTGGAAAAAGTGAGAATTTAAAAGAAATTAAATTTGTGGATAGATCTAAGATATGTGATCTATATTCAAATATGTATCTTATGATAAATATAATCAATCAACATGTTGTTCTCAAGTATGGGGGTAAAGTTTTTAGTCCTAGTAAAATATTATGGATTTGGAGACCATACACTATGAACTATTTAGATCACACTCTCAAGAAAAAAGGGTCATATGAATGGACTAATCCAAGAATTTTATCAACAATATGAGGTGTACATTATTTCATTTAGTTTTAAATCATATGAAAATTAATTGGGTTCAATTATGTTTAGGGTTGTACATTGTGGACATATTCTAAGTACTTTAATGTCATACAAAATTGACTATCATGTAAAATTATTAAAACTATTTCTTGATAAACCTTACATTGGTGGTAGGTGTGATACACTCTCTATCAATGGTGATTAGGGAGTAATCTTTGTTGTATTAGACCTTTTTTATACCATAATTTCCTTCTTATTTTCGCTCAATCTCCATTTGGATTTTTTACAAGTATCATAGGAATTCTCAATGCTAATACCAGTTCTCCTTGGAAGAATGAGTGGAGGAATATATTATTATTTAATGTTTAAGTGACTTGATTTTTATTTAAGTAAAGGTTTAAATGTGCATTTAACATCCTATCATTGAATAATTCTAATTATTCAAGTCAAATTTGGGTCTATTCATCTTTCGAAAGTTGATCAAAAATGGTAATGCAAAGTGAGGAAAACTAAACTTCAATGGGAAAAATGATTTCTATCCTATATACCAATGAGTATGGGGTTTCTTGAATTCTAATATGTGTCATGGTGTTATAAGACCATGATGAATACAAGAGTTTATCAAGCTAAGAATTACTATATTTATCTACTATATTCCGAAGTATATTGGATTGAGTTTTATTG
Source organism: Viscum album (assembly GCA_963277665.1). Classification (NCBI taxonomy): domain Eukaryota; kingdom Viridiplantae; phylum Streptophyta; class Magnoliopsida; order Santalales; family Viscaceae; genus Viscum; species Viscum album. Next base: position 1,825,564,128 of record OY728127.1, read on the forward strand.
AAATAATTTATCTATCCATTTTCCTCTACATGATAATTAGATGAATGATTAGACTATATATTATACCCCTAGTATAATTTCTTTAGCTCAAAGTTGGATAAATTTGTTCCATTTTCTATCAGTAATTTATGAGGTATTTTTAATATTATAATGATATTAAACTTCATCAAGTTGATAGTGGCCTTCATTTTGAATTCCTTTAGGGGAATTTTTTTTTCTTATTTGAAGAAGAAGTTTATAGAATTAAGAACTAACATGAAATTCCTCTATGTGGTTGGAGGGTATGGACTTATGGAATATATCCCCCATATGGAGAATTTTCATGTATAAATAGCACCATGAAAAAATTATAGGGGTTGATGAATGAAATTTCTAGGAATATAACTTATACAGAACTTATTCACGAATTCTACATAGTCTAAAATCATTTAAGACCATAAGTATCAAAATCCCATGATTTTATGGATGATTTTTCCTCCTGATTGGTAAACACCATAACCACCAACACAGTATTTTTTGTATAATAGTGAAGGTGTTCCTTATTAAATTTAATCTACGAGGGGCCCATAAAAGACTTGTTTGTATAGGACTCCATGAAAATTCATGAAATTATAAATGATGAAATTTTCTACTCATCTAATAATATGTTCCCTCATGGTTAGATCATGTAGAAGAACCCTATTTTGAAGATTATCCATTATAGAAGATGTTTAGACAACCGTGGTGTCGACCAGTGAGGGTGAAGGTTCCCAATAATCAAAAGAGGCATTAAAATCATTAATTTACTCCATATAATTACAAATGAATAGATATTCCACCTTTCAATGTGAAATATGAATGACTATTTCTTGTTTATCTAGATTTTCCAAGGCTGTATCCACATTGAACCATGCATATACTTAAGAATTAAATGAACATAGAATCTGGAATAGTGTAATAAATGAGATAAATTTATCCATTAATCATCATATATAATATATTAATAGAATAATATCTTCTTTATTGATGGAACAATCACCACTGATTTACTTGATTACCACCTCTGAATTACCCTTGATGTCTAATATGACAGCTGTTATTTTCAAGGACAAACATAAGCCTGTAATGATGACATGATATTTTTCCTCATTTTTAGTACATCCTTATAATATTCTAAAGGAATATGGTATCATTTCTTTTATATAGGAGATGAACATGATATCCAAACTAACCTTGTTGAGTTTTGGGTGTTCCTTCCTTCTTTCTATTAGGCTCTTAGAAGTACCATCAAAGTAAATTTACCATTCTTGTGAGGTTCCATGGATGGAGAATAATTATTAATCACAAACATACATGTAAAATGATTACGTCTCTATGGTAGGGTGTAATGTAAGAAAAATTTCCAGGGGTTTCCCCTTGATCACCTTTTAAGACATAAAATGGATGTAAAACTACTGTAGAATGGATACCCATCATTCCAATCACACAGTTAGAATTAGAAAACTGATGATATATTTCAGAGGATCAATGTGGGTGACCAAGTGTTTCACATAATACTATAGATAATTTATATGCTTATGTACTTCAAATACTGACACAAGGTAGTTCTTCTCAATATCATAGTATCGGTTCTACTGAGATAATAAATACTATATTCCTTAACCAAACTATTTTTTTCATGTGAGTAAGGCACAAAGTGATTTTATATAAGTTTAACATATATAATATTTATGGATTCCTTATTTTTACAATATATGAGGATGGAAAAATGTCTAGGGGGTGAAATGACCTTTTTTAAAATTTTAAATATTTACTATAATTAAGATATATGCAGTGAAAATTAAAAATATGAACATAAGTATTTTTTTAGTTTTTTAATCAAAGTGATCCTACATTTACTCTTCACACACAATGTTAGAGTATGTTACCCAATATAAAGTGACCTAAATTTTTAAGGGGAGTCATAACCCATTACAATCTACTTTTACACACATGAAGCTGCAACCCAATTTAACCGGATTTTTCTTACCTAGATCCATAACCTAAAAAGTTCTAGCCTTTTTTTACCTAGAGGAAAAACCCAAATATCCCTAATTTTTTATACACATAGGCAAAAATAAATAAATAAATTTTTATGGGTAGTAATATTTTACACTAAGGTTATAATTATGGATAAAAAAGCATAAATCAAGAAGAACACACATAAACACTACAAAAAAAGAGGACTTTGAAATTGTTTATTATTACAGGTTATGGAAACCACTACTAAATTAAAATGTATTTATCATTATTTAAAATACAACTTAGGTTTATTATAACCACAAATATTTTTTATATGATTTGATTTAGATTTTTTTTTAAAACAACCATGAAATTATAAAAAAACACAATCAACCCCTCCCCCAACCCCCGCCCTACGGTGACCACCCCTGACCCCTCAAACCTGGCCCCATTATCCCATCGATGTCGACCCCCAACCATGGTGGTACACTAATGATGAAACTTATCCCCATGACGGTGACCCTTGATGGTAAACCCCTTCCCCTTTTCATGGTAACCATGACAGCTGACCTTGACAATGACCCTATCCCCCTTCTCTCCATGATGTTATCCTCCTTATCCCTATACCTAAACCCTATTTCTCCTTCCCTAGTTTGTTCATGAGTCACACATCACTGACATCATATCCTTAACCCAAAAAATATATATTTCCATCTCCTCACCACTGTGACTTTATTCCACGATATCTAACCCTATTTATTATGAGAAATAATATTTCTTTATTTATTTTGATTATTATTTTCATGTTTGGTTAGATCATTTTCAATTTGGGTGATGTTAATAATTGATTTTATTTATTTTATTAAACATTTATATGTTTATTAATGGATTTATAGTTAGAAGAGTGATAATATAATATGTATGGTTAAAATTTGGATTAATTTACCTCAAAAAATACCTCAGTATGATAGGTGTTTATAATAATTCTTAGATCATGAAATTTAAAATCAATTAGTGTATAGTATGATAAAAGTTCTTTGACCTAATTGAAAATTCAAGTAATGGATGAATAAAAAAAGTATATTAGAACTTGACATTTAAATAGTTTCCTACTCGATATGTATGTTAGATTTGGAATGGTGAATCCAATGTTATAAATATTAAAAAAATAACCATCCCATCAATAAAATAAAAACTAGTACTTTATATAATAATTTAGTTTGAAACTTGATAAATGATTTATTTTTATTTATAGGATTTGATAAAAAATATTTTAATAAATAAAAAAACTTCAGTTGATCATGACCAAGTTAATATTTCTTAGAACTTTAGTAAAAAAACGAGTCTTATTAATAAGTTAAAGATTCAATATAAGAACTGTATGAAGGGTGTGAAAAGTATTTAATGCTATATTTTATACTTATGTTGCCTAATATCATGTTTCAGTATGGAATTATTGAAAAATTAGTGTCTATGATTTCAGAGTTTCTTCATGATGTATTTGGTGAAGATAAATTTCTGCATCATTCTATGATATGAATAAAATCATCAATTAACTTGTAATTGATTATATAAAGATACATTAATGTCTAAATTATTCCATGATTTATTAGGTGAATATTATGATAAATAATAATGGATTATATTTCATTAAATTAGATGGAAGTAAATGATAAATAATGAGTGTACAAATTAATTCAACAGTAGGAAAATTTATAAGAAGAAAATTACTGAAAAGGTATTGCATTAATTTCCTCTAAAACCATTCTTGAAAAGATTACTCATGATGTCAATGACTATATATTACATGAAATTTAATGATCAATATAGTAATAATTATCGATTGTTGAGACATCCAAAAGATACAACATCATGGAAGGTGTTTGATTCATTATGTCTAGATTTTAATTTGGATCCTATTAGTGTATGTTTGGGAATTGGTTCTGATGGTTTTAAACCTTTTGGTACTTTATGTGGTAATTATAGTATATGAAGAATTTTCTTGATCCCTTATAATATACCTCCATTAATATGTATGAATAGGTCTTATTTGATTATTTTGACAATTATTATCAGAAAGAAATTGACTAGAAAATATATTGATATATATCTTCAACCCCTAATCAAAGAATTAAGAGAATTATGGGATGATGGTGTGTAAATGTATGATGATTCAATGATAAAACTACTCAAAATGAATACCTATTTAATGTGAAAAATTAGGGACTTTCCTAGACTAGGAAACTTATTTGGGTTGAAAAATTATACAAATTTTTATTATCTTGTTTGAAATCTTGATTCTGATCCTCAATGATTACCCCATAGTAGAAAATAGTGTTTTAGGTGTCATCTTTGGTTTCTTGATGTATACCATAAATTAATGATTGAAACGACATAATTAATTGAAGATATTTAATTGATAAAGTTACTAAAGGTGTTATCTAATTTAGAAATCCTCAGGTAATTAATCAATGTCATTATAGAATTAGGAAAATTTAATCATTTGAAAGAAGGGGGAAATATTACGAGGTACAATATCTGAAGTATTTAAGACACAACAGTGGAAAACATGAGTATACTTTTGAAACTTACTTATTAGGAGTTTTATTTTCTACACCATAATCTTGACATAATGCATATTGAGAATAACACCAATGATAATGTAATTTTTTACATTGATTAATGAGAAGAGTAAATCTAACGATCAATTTAATGCTCAAAAGGATTTAGAATAAATGAATATAAAGTGAGGTTTTTGGGTAAATAAGAATGAAAAGTATCATTATTCTATCTTTATAGTGATAAATCATAATGAATATGTATCATTTTAACATTAAATAATGTAAAAGTTTCAAATATATATTCAAGTAACATTTCAAGGTTCTTTGACATAAAACATAGAATGGTACATGGATTGAAAATTTATGGATCACATATTCTGATGGAGTAAATTTTATTGTTAGTATTGAATAATATGTTACCTAAAAAGTAACTACAATTCAAGTTGAGTTGTGCAGAATATTCAGAGATATTTTTGGAAGAAACTCGAAATCCAAGTGATCTTAAGAAAATTTAATAAATAATTGTGTTGACACTTTTTTATTTAGAGATGTTACCCCCTTTAATTTTTCACCATAAAAATTCATTTGACTATTAATTTGGTTGAGGAAGATAATATTGGTCGAATAATACACTATCAATGAATGTATCCAATTTATAGGTATGTTAATATTATTTTTTATTTTAATTTATGAATTAAATTTTATCAAATCATTGTGTGAATATTTTTAATATGTTTAATATTATTTTTATTAGGTACTTCTATCATTTAAAATCATATTTTAGGAATAAATCTCAACCAAAAGGATCTATTGTTTAAGGTTACATAGACAAAGAGTGGATGAACTTATGTTCGAGGTATTTGGTTGGGATTGATACTAGATTAAATTATGTTGGACATGTTGAAGACATTTATAATAATTCTTATTCTAAAAACCATTCATTTATATTTCCAAATATTGGACAACTAGTTGGAAAGTGTTAAAACTTTACACTAACTGAATTGGAGTTACTACAGGAACATAGTTATGGGATAGTAAATAGTTTTATTATAGATCCATTTATTAAAGAATAAACATTAAAAAAAATGACTAAGGGGTTGATCTCTAAATGATCTAAAATTAACAAAATATATTACAATGGATATTTTTAAATGGTTCTCACTTCATGTAAGTATATAATCATATTCATATTATTGACATATATTTATTTTTTCTATGTTAAATGAAATACCCTATATCTTCTTTTATGGATGATGAATGTTGAGAATTGAGCTGAAATTTCAAATGATTTTATGTTTTTGTCTTGTTCTCCTATTAGTAAGGCTAAGAGATTTTATTCTAACAATATTCATGGATTCATGTTTCATAAAATTAACGATGAATAAGGCCCAAAATCTCAAAATAGCGGTGTATTTACACATAAAAAGTTGGGATAATATTTAAATATGGTTTGTATAATCAAATCAAACTATCATTGTTAATTTTTAGTTATCATATTAAAATTCAAGTGGGTCAACATCGATAGAGGTGTAATAAAAGATTCATTATATTTTACTTTTGTAAACTTCTCTTTCTTGATCCATACCAGTGATCAAGAATAGGATAATCCATTTATATTGGATTTATAAGTGATGATGGTTTATTATGAGAATGATGAAGTACATGATGGGTGGTGTGTTTTTATACACTTAAAAGAGACACTTGTATTATATGGATGATGATGATCAATGATTACTTTGTGAAAGTAAACCCCATCAACTATAAAACATTCAACAGTTTTCCCTGACAAAATTAAAATAATAAAACTTGCAAGGGAGGGTGAAAAATAATAATAAAGAAAATGAATATGAAAAAAATTGAATTTATAAATTGATAATAAAAATATATTTCAATTTATCATCTATAAGTGTTTAGTACATATATAAATTAGTATATTTTTTCCTTTTTTTTAAAAATATGTTACTTTAAATCTTTGTGAATTGAATATATTTTAAACCAATAAAATTATAGAAATATTGAGAATAAAAAAAATTCTAGGTCCAAGATGATCATCATCTCAGAGTACAACACCTCTAATATCACATTTAGTGAATCCAAGTGATGCATCCATACTAGTGACTATTAGCAATACAACATCTTTCTAATATGTTGTCAGTGGCTCACTATATGATGCATCCATGGTGTTGGAGTAGTTGGTCACTCCTATATCTTAGGGATATTGGTTATTTAGAATCATTGATATGTATGTAATTGTAGAAAAAACTATATATTTTATTAAATATTTAATGAAGTCATCAAAAAGATAATGATAACAATAAAAGTGATATAAATATGAATACATCAAATGTATGGGGCTTGAAAAAATTTAAAATTATCATTCCATTTGATGAGTTTGGAGTGCCTACTTGTGATTTTTCGAGAATATATGAATAAATTATCAAGAAGATTTCTTGTGAGAGAATGATTCTTCCCATTAATTATAAATATTAGAGGAATATTCCCATTACATGGAAGAAATAAGTGGTTAAAAACAAATTAAAGTTAATATTAATTTTATATTCAATGATAAGTAATTTAAAATTCAAGAGTGAAATTATTAATATACTTATAAAGTGTTATAATTATTATTTACAAATGTTTTTTTATTTCAATGTCCTTGAATCCATTTCATGCACATGGACCATGAAAATTTTGGGCAATAAATAAAGAGACATAAAATGAATATTATGGAATGAGTTTTATGAAACAAATATGAGAACATCGAAGATGTATGAAAATGTTCCTGAAGGCATATCTCATGAGTATTGGAAGATTTTTTTTTGATATTAACAGGGATGCATCCCATGAGGTAATTACATATTTTACATTATCATAACTACATAAACATAATAAAATTATAAATTTAATTATTTTTTTCTATTGTCTTCTTGAATTATGTAAAAAAATACAATGAATCATGAAAAAATATCATTCCTCATATCTATAAGTCACATAATGTTTTTAGAAAAAGAACATTCTTAGTTTTATTTTATCTATTATTATTTATATTATTTTATTGTACCTAATTTTTTGTAACATGTATATTTTTTTAAAAGGTGAGGAAATACGTTACTAGTTGGATGTAAGGATATGTGGCTTAATGTTAATTGAAAAATTCAGGTATGTTTTGTGAATAAACCTACCATAGATGTAGGGGTAATTAATTTTAATTTCCATTTAATGTTATTTACTTAATATAAATCATAATAATAAAAATAAATTAATTAGAAAATATTATAAAGTTAATATAATTTATAAAATCAATGTTAATATTATTGTATTAATAGGTTAATATTCAAGAAGCTTGGGATGTGAACCCTTCACAATCATCATTAGTTTCCAAGAATAATGTAGTTTGAATCATTTTAGAGAAAGAGCATCTTGGCCATATAAGGGGGATGTGTTCTCGTCCTCCTCCATCAACTGTATTTGGTAGGGTGTTTTCATCATTTACTATTATGACTTCTAGTGGGGGTTCGAGCAATTCTGTTGATTTACATGTTTAGAGAGAAATTCCTAGGATGAAATAAAAAGTGAAAGAACACAACTCTTATAAGTAGACACAAGATCAGTGGAGGTCCACAATGAAAAATGGCTTAGTTTTTGTATTTAATATGATGATGGGAATAATACCCTAATAAATTTCCAATCATATATCTCATCCTTTAGAGGTAAATTAAAAATATAATCCATGACATGTCCAAATGACTATTTTCTTTATTTCAATGATGATATTGTATCTTATTGGGGTTTCTTTTGTGGGAGGGAGTTAGGGTAATGTGAGTTGAGTGCTATATTTGATTTATGTGGGATCATATTGGCATGAAAAAAATATGATAACCACCATATACTGATTTGTGATGTGTACTAATAGATGAAACATCAATCTAATGTGTGTTGTGCCCAAAATGTCTGAATAAGATGTTTTCAGTGATATGAATGTCTTTAAAAATGCGCATAAATGTGTGAAAACAAATAAAACAACCTCATAGTGTCATAATATTATTATTTCAATGACCATATATTATTTTTTAAAATTTAGGAACTAACTACACATCAATGTGAGTGGAAGTTTTCTCTAGATTCCCATAAACATATTTTTTGTGTTTTAAAACTCTAACACATGTGTGTAATAGTCAAAATCATAGAAAATGACCATGTATTGGTGTGTAATAATGTGAAAATATTTTTGAATTACGTTTTATGTGTATGATAATATTACTCATCTATATGACATTAGGTTTTCTCAAAATGAATCAATAAAAAGTTTTAAAAATATCAAAGTCTTTAAAAAAAATTATTTGGAGGTAAAAATCAATAAAATGACTTTAGACTACTGTGAAACCATAGGAAAATGACCATAAATTAATTTTTGAAATGAATAAAATGACTCCATATTAATCTAGGTTTCGGTTTTCTTAGAAAGATAATACACACATTTTTTGTGTTTAAAATAATAAAATGTGCATGTAATGATGGAAAGCATATAAATTTTTTTATTAACATGAAATCATAGGAAAAACAATTAAAAACTATTTTTTATGTGTATGAGTAGACAAAACATTAATATGATGTGAGATGTTCTCAGAATGTCTATTTTTAATGATATAAAAGTCTTTAAAAACATGCATTAGAGGGTCATAACCAGGAAAAGGTCTTAAATGTGTTACGGGATCATGTGAAAATGACTCAAGAGTGATTTTTAAAATTTTATAACTGATTAAAAATTAATATGAGTGGTGTTTTTATTGGGATGATTGTAAAGGCATTTTTAGTGTTTTAAAACTCTAAAACATGCATGTAATTTTCAAAATCATATAAAGCAACATCAGATTAGTGTGAAATCATGGGAAAACAACCTTTCAATTATTTTTGATGTGTAAGATTAAATTAAACTTTTATATGACATGTAGTGCTCTTATAATGAATCAAAAAGCAGTTTTAGAAGATACCAGAGTCTTTAAAAATGTTCCTTTAGGGTTAAAACTGATAAAACAACCTCATAGTAATTTTACATTTTAAGAAAATGACCTTAAATTTATTTTTTAAATATAGGACCTGACACCACATCAATATGAATTTTAGTTTACCCAAAATGAGTGTAAACACATTTTTAGTGTTTTAAAACACTAAAACATGAGTGTAATAGTAAAAACCATAGAAAAAGACCTTTTATTAGAGTGTAATCATATCAAAACCACCATATAATGATTTTTGATGTGTATGATAACCTAAAACATCAATCTAATGTGTGGGGTGCTTAGAATGTATGAATATGAAATTTTAAATGATATGAAGGTCTTTTAAAATGAGCATCAGGAGGTCAAAATCATGAAATGACGTCATTGTGTTATGAGATCATAGTAAAATAACCATATATTTATTTTTAAAATATATGGACTAACTACACATCAATCTAGGTAGAGGATTTCAAAAAATTCCCAGAAACACATTTTTAGTGTTTTAAAACTCTAAAACATTTGTGTAATGATAAAAAACAAATAAAATGACTTTATATTGGCATTAAATCATGGGAAAATGTATTTGAATTATTTTTGATGTGTATGAGTAGATGAAAAATCTATCTGATATATGATGTTCTTGTAATGACTTAATAAGTAGTATCGAAAGATATCAAAGTCTATAAAAATGAACCTTAGGGGTTCAAAACCAAGACAAATACCTTTTAGTGTTATTAAATCACATGAAAATGATCATAGATTTATTTTTGAATTATATAAAGTGAAAAACATCAATCAGAGTTTTTTCACAAAATGATAGTAAACACATTTAGTGTTTTAAAACACTAAAACATGTGTTTCATTGTGAAAATCATTGAAAAAAGCTCATATTAGTATTAAATCCAAGAAAAACCACTATAAAATGATGATAATCATGTATAAGTTGGTGATACATCAATTTAACAAGCAGTGTGCTCAACATGTCTGAATTAACAAAGTTTTATGATATGAAAGTCTTTAAAAACTTGCGTTAGTTGGTAAAAACAAAGAAAACAACTTCAAAGTGTCAAGGGATCAAAAAATATTGTGTGTAGAATTATTTTTGAAATATAGGAACTGAATACACATTAATTTAAGTGGAGGTTTTCTCAGGATGTTGGTAAATGCATTTGTATCACATGAGCCTTAGCCCGGTTGGTAAGGACTCCATAAGTGCATCCAAGTGACCAGGGATCAAATCCACACGAAGGAAGAATTTCTGGGTTACTGTAGCAGTACTATAGCCGGTACTGTAGTGGGAATTGTGCAGTACTGTTGTGGGAACTATAACAGGAACTATTGCAGTCACTATTTGGCACTATAGCAGCTAGGAATATGCCCTCGTTTGGACCTTCGGGCCACCGATTTGGTCCTTGTGTCCTTTAAGGACTTCGGGCCACCCAGGAATTCAGGTCAGTAAGGCCTTAGGGCCACCTCAAGGCCTTCTAGCCACCTTTAAGTGCAGATGAAAACCAGACAACCTACAAGGAACAAGCACTACAAGGAGGATGAGAAAGGAGCTTTCACCACAGTAGAAGCTAAATGGATTGTAAGAATGAGAGGGTATGACACCAGCCATCGGGACAATCTTGTGCATGCACGGGAATGCCTAGCTGCACATCCATGCAAAGGTGGAGAGATGATTTCACGATGAAGATGATGAGGAGGATAAGTTCCAAGTAGTTAGTCTGGGTTGTATGTAATGTTTGAAGCCTACGAGAAATGAATTCCTCTAAGGCCTATGAGCCATGTAATACTTACGAATACATGCCTTGTAAGGGTTCCACCTCACCCCTTGAAAGGCAGATTATCAAAAATCAATAAAAAATAAAGGCCTTCGGGCCATTGGAGGCGGTAAATGCTTTTGTAGTGTTTTAAAACTGTAGAACAAGTGTGTAATAGTAAAAATCATAGTAAATGACCTCTTATTGGCGTGAATTCATAAGAAAACTATTTTTAAATTATTTATTATATGTAAAAAATAGATGGAACTTCCATTTGATGTGATGAATTCTTATAAAGACTCAATAAATAGTTTTAAAAGATATCAGAGACTTTAAAAATGTTCATTATGGGGTCAAAACTAAGAAAAAAACATCAAAGTTCCATGAAATAATAAGAAAAATACTATAAGTTATTTTTTGAAATGTTGGAACTGATTCCATATTAATTTGGGTTTTGGGTTTCCCAAAATGATAGCTAATGAAATTTTACTGTTTTAAAACACTAAAATGTGTGTTTAACTATAAAATATATTTTAAAAAATATCATATTGGTTTTTAATCACAGGGAAAATACCATAGAATAATTTTTACTTATATGAGTAGATGTCACATCAATCCACCTTTTGGTTTACTCAAAATGTCTGAATAGGTAGATTTTAATGGTATAGAAGTATAAAAAATGTGCATCGAGGGATTAATAACAATAAAAAACCTTAGAGTGTTTTGAGATCACAGAAAAATGACCATAAATTGATTTTTGAAATGTCAGAACCAACTACACATCAATTTGAGTGATAATTCTCTCAGGATTCTTGTAAACAAATTTTTAGTGTTTTAAACTTAAAAACCATGCGTTTAATGGTACAAATTAAATATAACAACCTCATATTGAAATGAAATCAGGGTAAAATTATATTTGAATTATCTATTATGTTTACAAGTAGATGGAAAATCCATCAGTCACACGGTGTGCTTGGAATGACTCAATATACAATTTTAAAATATATCAAAGTCCTTTAAAACATGCCTTTTGGGGTCAAAATTAAGAAAATAACCCTAGAGTGTTGCTGAATCATAGAAAAATGACCGTATATTTATTTTTGAAATATATGAACCAAATTCACATCAATATGAGTTATAGTTTTCTCAGGATGAAAAGAAACACATTTTTAGTGTTTTGAAACACTAAAACTTGCACACTATTGTCAATGTCATAGAAAATGTCCTCATATTGATATTAGATCATAATAAAATCATCATAGAATAATTTTTGAAGTATAGGAATTTATTCTATGTCAAAGTGTTTAAAATAAATTTATTTAGTAATTTCAAGAACACCACACATTGGTTTAAAAAAATTTATATTGTCATATAATTATTCCTTTTGAGTTTAAAGTGATGAATCATATATTTAATAGGTAATTTTATGTTTTCAAAGTTTTATAGATGATATATAATTACTTTTATATTTAAATTTCATATATTTGATTAAAAAATTACAACTTTTATGTGAAAAATTATTAATATGTTATTTTCCTATTCTATTTCACATTTATTTTATTAAATATTTTGGTTTTTATTGTAGGTGAAATATACTGGTAGTAGGAAATATGTTGACCATTCTAATCTATGAAACACTTTAGAAGGAATTCATGATTGCTCATTGTTTTTTTATATGGCTAAACACCACTATTTATTTTATAATAATTATTATTTAATTTGTTCAGTTTGGTTTTCTGTCTTCTTTTTTATTTTAGTTGATGACATGTTGTGGCCATTTTTGTGTATGATTATCCTAGCTATGTAGGTGGTTGGATGCAGTATAGGTGGTGAGATATACATTATGGTCATGGGATAATTTTTGATGTTGGAATTATGATATAATTATTTGATTACTGAGTTTATTGTAGACTGGTGATTGTGTATTTATGACTAATGGTTGTGTATATATTAATTTGGATGTATTACTAGGTTTACAATATATTTATGGTTGAGTTTGTTTTTTGATTGTGTTTATTGTGTGTATTTTTTTAAAAGTTTTTTTTTTATTTTTTTTTTATTTTTTTAGTGGTGGTTCATATATTTTCATGATGTGAAAAGTAAAAGAGCCTTTAAATAATACAATGATGATTATCCCCCTCAATTAATTTTCTAAAAAAACAATCAAAACTACCACTAATTGAATAACAAACCACTGTTAAATGAAAAATAAAAAACTTATAGAAACGGTCTTTAAATCACATAGAACTGTCGATAGTATATTTTCCACTATGAAATACAAATTGGTTTCTATAACTACTTCTAATTGATACATCAGTTGTATAAATTGATGCTGGTTATAAAAAAACCACTGCTACTTCTCATTTTTCTTATAGTAAAAAATATTGGAAAATAAAACACTGCAAAATCTATAATTTGGAAAATGAATATTTTAATGTAGAGGTATAATTGATCACACATTATGAGCAGTAGTGTGTTTCACGATGAAGTCTAGACCAAAATATCATAGCAGTAATGATCAAATTGTGTACAAAAAGATTTGACGTGTAGTAATAATCCTATGTTTTTTACATTATACATCTCTTGTATCTTTCCTAGTTCCTGTATCCTCAAGTCTTCAATACATTTTACTAGTTTATTAAAACTCAATTTATAGAGTTTATTCTTGCATAACAACTTAAGAATATTTCATTCATGCATATGAATATCAAATATTCTAGCTGGTTCAATTCATCTATTCTGAAGCATAATCATGCATGTGAAGCTGACGAACTACTTTAGAGTTGTTCGATACATTATGATTATTTCCCAGATAATGGTTCATGTTTATTTCTCCATTTAATACACATGAAAACATTATTTAGCCTTATTTAAATAATATCCTACATAATTATACGCACAAATATAATTTCAAAATATTCAACAAAAATACATCCATAATTTCAGTGATAAAATAAATAAATAAAAATTAAAAAATCATATTTACTGAAAAATTACAAGTTTTAAATTTAAGTCTTTTTATTTTCATAAGACACTACATATTGTGTGATATGAATAAAGTATGCTACATAAATCTTGTATGATAGAGTTTTTCCAATGATATTGTTTTTATACGATAAGAACTTTTATATGATAAAAAGAGCCTTACGATCTAATGAATGAATAAGAAATAGATTTCATATGATAGAAATTATCGTAAGATACAGAATACCGTATGATAAAAAATATTATATGATATGGATTTTCATAGTATGATAGAATTCCATAAGATATGAAATGTTAGGTATGATATAATTTTTGTAACACATTGAAGTCCAAAAAAGAGATATTTAAAACATATAACATTGTTTTCCATATGATACAAAACATATTTTAATATATATTAAACATATAAGATATAAAACCCAAATAAGATATAGATTTTCATATGGTATTGGTATAAAGACCCATACTTTTGATACATAGATATTACATCTTAAAAGATGAATATTCATTACACAACATAATGATCCATGCTTGAATCATATATGACCAGTATATTTGAAAAAATGTACATATAAGAAATGGGTTCACAAGAGTCTCCCATTATGTTCTTCATGACTATAACCCTTATTAGACACATCATTCCTAAAACCTTTATTCATAACATGGGTAAAGAAACATAATAAAGGGCAAGATGAGATGATCAGTAAGGGAAAATAATGGAGATATCAATGATCACATAATAATAACATGATCATAAGGGTATAAGAATAATAGTTTAACACTTCAAAACCATACCCTCTATATCGAATATCATAATCTTAAGTCATAATACAAATCTTGAAATTTCATAAGGCATAAATCATAAAGTAATCAAATAACACGATACATGAGAGAATAAAATTAGAATAAGGCATAATTTCATGGCATACACATAAGATTATAACATTATGAACAAGTATAAATAGAAACATGTCCACTCATTATGTAAATTACATGAAAGATGGCCCTTTTATAAACTTATGGATATAAAACCAGGTCCATGCATACTCTTATAGATATGAAATCCAAGTCCATGTATAAATTTACAATCATGAAATTTAGGTCCACACATAAACTTATGGACTCTAAATCTAGGTCTATGCATAATGTTATAGGCATAAAATCCAGTTCCTTGCCTAAAATTGCGAACATAAAATCAGGTTCATACATAACATATTTACCTCATGATTTATCCATCATTACCGAATACATTGGACGGAGACATAGGTATCAACTATTAAATAATTAAAATAATACATATGTGTGTCATAAGATAATAAAACATTCATCATATCATAAGTAATGAAAATAAATGTATTTCATAAACATTTCTTCATAGCATAATCCATATAAAGGAAATAGATTTCATAATCATTATTTCATCATATTCATAAACCATCTAGATAAAGAATAATGATGGTATCCTTGTATTATATCCATAATAAATGAGAATTTAAATCAATTTTTGTTTTCATTGATGAATCTAAACACCATTAAAATATCATTAAAATATACTCAAGGAGAATAAACTTTCCATTTTGAAATCAGTTATTCTAAAAAAACTACACAATTATAATGGAAAAAATTTCAATTAAATGAACCACATTAACATGTAAAGGAATATTTAAAATAAAAAAATACTCATGATGACAAGAAAATCCATTCTTGTAGTATAATTTAAAAAAAAACATTCCTTTCACATTTTTAGTTAAAATTAGAAAATTTCATTATTTGAAAAACAACAAGAATATACATTTTTTTGTACATAATTCAATAGAAGTGTAAAAATTTCTCTAAACAATCATATTAAAATCTTAAAATAATTCTTAAAATATTTTTTTTAAAATATGGATATGAATTAAATAATATTTTAGGCCAAAGAGGGAAATAAATTCAATTTTCCTTAAAACACCATTTTGGTCTCTTAAATAATTAAATTGTGGAAAATGAAATGAAAACATATAATATTAATAAATAATAAAAGTATAATTAAATTAAATGGATTAATCATATAAGTATCATATAATTTACCTAATTTAAATTCAATTATAAATATTCCTGATTAAAATAAGATTGAAACATAAATCCCTTACCAATTTAGTAACATTTAAATCATAATACTCATGAAATAAATAAATTTATTTGGATATGTATATCCCCATAAAATTCATAATAATTATCCTAAAATACAATAGTGGGTAGTATATACACTATATAAAAGAAACAAGTGGTAAATATGACATGTGTCCCCCAGAAATAAAAGTTAGATGAAAATCACTTACCTCTAGTCTCACCTTTCCTAGATCATGTCCAAAACTCCTGTATAAAAAATATGAATTTATTATAAATTTATTAAATAACCATATTCATATCTATAATACCTTTTTTGATTCGTTTATGACATATTATCACACATTTATTAATAATTTGGTTATTAAAACCATTATTCTCGGTAATAATAGCTCCGTTTTCCAAGCATGTTTCAGTTTGACATTCATGGTCCTTATACTTTGATCATGGTTCCATAATTTACATAATTTTAACAATGATATTAAAATAATATATATTAATTAAATACTTCTAGATATTTATTCATAAAAATTATAGATAGAAAAATGAATTACACTGTTCATGATGACGGTAGGCCATATGTGCGCATGAATGCTTTTTCTATTTTTCAACTGATAGAATAAGTGAAATGTGAATAATAATTAAAATTTATAGAGTAAATTTTATATTATATATATAATATATATTTTTAAAATTCATCCTCATTACCATCCAAGTAAAATATAAATGAAAAATTAATTACATCACTTCGTGGAGATGGTAGTCCAATCGTATGTATGAGGGACATTATCGTTTCCCAAAGGATTAGATGGTAAGAAGCTAGATATGATATTATCATTATAGAAGTAGAATTTTGTCATAAATATCATATATAAATAATAAACCCATAATAATACCCATCCATAAAATATGGTGATGAAAAATTAATTATATCACTACGTGGAAATGGTAAGCTGTATGTACACATGCACGATACATTCACTTCTCATTTGATAGGAAAGAGAGTTTATAATGGTGTTTTAATAATCATAATTAAATTTAATAATGGTGAGTATACTTATTTTTTTATTTTATGATAAATTACATATATTTAGAGGAGTTGAATAAGAGTATAAAATAAAGTGATCAGTTAAGGCGACTACATGTTGTTTGAAATAACTCCTTTGGATATCCTCTTAATGACCCTAGAGTTTTTATTTTGATAAGACCAGAACCTATATAATGTGCATAGGGAAGTTTAGAATATAATTTTGTAGATTATAGTTGAGATATAAGGCTCAATGTTTTTTGAATAAGAGAAAGGATGGGTTCCCTTTTATAAGATGGGGGGGCACTCTTGGGAATTTTTATAAGATTAAAATATAATTAATTTAATCTTAAGATAAATTATAAAAACAACATATAAATGGAAAAAATATGCATTTTTTGACCATATAGTATCCCATTTTTCCTATTTTAATATTTTTATTATTTTTATGTGACTTAATAAATTATTATTCACATAAAATATCATTATTGTCAATTTAGACACTATTCACTTAATTTTACTTTAAACACATAAATACAAAGTTTTAATTCTAATATAACATTATAAAAAACACTAATATGTTATATTCTCCTATGAAATTAATTTCACACATTAACTCACTCAAATTATATTTCTTCTAATATTTTTATAATCACTTGTTGTATTTTTTTATTAATTGGAGGAATACCACATCAGTGTTGCATAAGAAATTAGGGTCATTATATATTTAATAAAAATTAAAAATACAATTTAATCAAAAAAATAATTTTATTAATATCTAGATGGATACTTATGTTAGTTTATAACATAGTTTTTTCCCAATTTGGGCACATAAGAGATATTAAAAACAAATATGGTGTCATTTTGTAACTTTATTTGATTTAAATATTATATAAGTCATTTTCATGTAAAAGTGTCCATTAAAATAATAAAATTCAAGGCTAAGGCGATAAGAGTAAGATAAAATTCATCCAATAAGAAATATAACGAAAAAATTATGGCCCTATCACCTAGTTTTAATGTAGATTAACCCGATTGACACTTTACTAGTGTGATAAATTTTACCATGATTACTATTCATATTAAACAAAAATAAAAGGGGTCTATTTACCAAATTTTAAGATTATAATTATAAATATTTAATCAATTTTATCCATATCAATTAATATAAATTCTAGAAATTAATTTTAAATTAAGTGTGCAAAATGCGGAAAATATTTCATTAAAAAATGACATCTTTTAACCATACAACTGGATTTATTCTTATCCCATACCTAGAGAAATATTAGTTGAATGATAAAAAATTTTATTGTGTATATAATATATAAATTTAATTAAAATAATTATCCAATAGTGATAAATTTAATTTCTTATATTTAAAACACATTTCATGTATAAAAACATTTTTTCAATAAAAAAACATATTTTACCCCTTAAAATATTTTTATACTAAATTCAAACATAAAATTGATTCAAATAGACATAATTGGATTATTTTAAGTATGAGAAAAATATTTTTTTTATAATTTTTTTAAAACAAAAATGGAACATTGTACATAAATTTTTTAATAAAAGAAACAATTGCTTACTATTTTCTGGAAAGTGAATGTTTTCATAAAATTATCTAATTTTTTTCTAAAGAAAATTTTATTATGTTTATTTTAAAAATTATATTCATTTTATAAAATAAAATTTCTAAAATTTATAGAAATCAATCATAATATTTTTCCACAAAAATCAATAATTTTTTTAAGAGATCATATTTTTGAAGAGTAAAACTACTTTACTAAAAATAAAGTGATTTTTTACTAATAATTTATCAATAAATTTATATTTATTAGGAAGTTTATATATATTATATAAATTAGTTATCCCAATTAATTCCCAAAATTTTAATTACTAGTTTATAACTATCATAAATAATAATATTTTGATTGTATATCATGGTTCATTGAAACCTTGTGTTGCGTGTAATGAAAACTATCAAAGAAATTCAATTTATTTGAAGAAAATATTTCATAAAATATGGGGGTGTTATATCCTCCCCCACTAAATAAATTTAACCCTCAAAATTTTTCTTGATCATTAATTGTTTAATATTATAAAATTACTTTTTCAAAACACACATTATATAATAGATTAACAAAACTTCCCTTAAAATTAGAAAACATAAAGGTTAAATAAAATAAACTAAAATCTGGTTCCCAAATAAAGATTTTTTTTTTGTAAAGTTAAAATATGTTCACGAAAGAGAAAACTACTTCCCATGGACTGATATAGAGTGATAGATAACATAGCCATGATATCTCTAATGACCACAAAACCATAAATTATTAAGGAGTTAAAAGACCATAAATTCTTCAAAATTAAATTTTATAGGACCAATTTTTTATCTTAAGATCCTTTTCCTAGAGCTGATGATTTTTATTACTATATAGACTAAGAAACTAAATAAATATATTTACTTGAAAAGTATAATTTCATCGATTAATCAATTTACACCACAATATATTTTGTTTCTCAAATAGATGAGTATTCGAGATGAATATTTCATGACTTAAGTACAAATATTAGCTTCTAATGGATCAAAAAATTATATCAAGACATTTCTCCCATCTTTAGGAATTAACCAAAATACAAAATAGTTAGTATAATACAATTATCAAAATTAATTAACCATTAAATAAAGAAATAAAACATTAACCTTCAAAGCCTTAATTAAATCCATGACCTCAATGTTAAATAACTTTTTAAACACAAAGTCCACACCATTTAGTTTACATATTTAAACATTTAATTACATTCCACCCTAACATTATTTTATTTTAAATCAAATATTGATCATAGGAGTTATGTTTAACGAAACCCAATTAATTAACATTTTAAATCACTATATAATCTTATAGTATAATTAAATTCACTAAAATATACTGAAACAAATTTATATACTAACTTGAATGCTAATCCTTAACTTAGACATAAATATATCTAAAAATATCATCTTGTCAATGAATATCTTTTAAAATATCAAGATTATTTATATAACACTATGAATTAGTACATAATTAACTTATAATAAAATTATATAACAACCCCATAAGGGTATTTAAACCTTAATAGAGTATTCTTCCTAAAACCCACTAAAAGTTTAACATCAAAATCCCATCACATAAAACATTAAAATGGGGTTGTTGGGGCCTTTGAATTTATGATCAACCTTAAACTTATAAACACATTATAGTATCCATAAATTTTATTTCAACTTTAATTGAAAACATATATGCTTACAAAATATAATTCACCCTTCATTCCTTAAATAAGATCATATATTATGCAATAACATTTCCATGGTAAGTATGGGTTCATCACTACAAAAAATAGCAGATTAGCGGTGGTTTTTTAAATACGGTTATACAGAACCCCATAAAAATTAATTTTAGAGTGGGTTATGCACAAACCCATCTAAATTTAATTTTTATGGGGGGGGGGTCACAACCTCCTCTAAAGTTTTAGCATTATTTTTTTAAATTTTGTTGGATTTTAGAGGTAGTTATGTCAAAACCACTAAAAATTTAATAATGAGGGGTACTATATGTTCGGTTTGATTATAGGGGAATTATATATATATATATATATAATATTTTTTTTAGATTTTAGATGATATATATTTATAATGGAATTTGGTTTTTAAATGGAAATAGTGGGGTTTCACAACCCCCTCTAATTTAAGATATTAGAGGTGGTTCATGAACTATTTTTAATCCTTTAGATTAGAGGGGTTTTGATCCCACTATAATATATGACGTTCTAGGGGGTTTTGAACCCCCTTTAATATATGATGTTGGAGGGGGTTTTGAACTCCGTTTAAGATATGATGTTAGAGGGGGTTTTGAACCCCCTTTAACATATGACATTAGATGGGTTTTTTAACCCCTTCTAATTTATGAAATTAGAGGGGGTTTTGAACCCATTATAATTTGTGAAATTAGAAGGGGTTTTGAACCCCATCCAATTTAATATATTAGAGGGGGTTTTGAACCTCATTTAATATATGACATTAGAGGGGGTTTTGAACCCCTTCAAATTTATGACATTATGAGGTTTTTTGAACCCCTTCTAATTTAATATATTAGAGGAGGTGGTGAACCCCGTCTAATTTATGACATTATATAAGGTTTTAAAACCACTGTAATTAATTAAATTTGAGGGGGTTCCTGAACTTCCGCTAATACCTTTAATTGTACGGTTTTTAACCCCTATAAATTTTTATTTATTTTTTAAAATAAATATCATATAAATTCAAATTCTATAATCTATATGTATGTGTGAGGATGTGTGTGTATATATATATTACATAAATAAATTATATAAATACAATTAAATTCATTATAAACACACACATATATATAAATACATTATTTGAATACATTAAATAAATACTTATACATATAAATAAAAATGTATAAAAATATAAATACTGGTATACATAATATATATGTAATTATAAATATATTTATTCAAATATATAAAATTTATATATGGTTTTATAAATACTATACATTTATATTATGATTTATATGATACATATATTATATTAAATAAATTTTTATTATTTATTTTTGTATAAATACATTTATACTATATCTTGTAAAAAAACATAATATAGACAAAATTAATATATATATATTATATAATTAAAATATTTATTATATATATTATATTATAAAATATTTTATTATATATAAATTTATATATTTAAATTATATAATTATTTTATATATTTTCTAGTATACCATATTAATTATAAATTAATTAATTGTATATATATATATATATCATTTAATTATATGACATATTTCCAGTTATATGAATGCATTTAATTTTTTGTGTGTGTATATATATGCATGTATACATGATATAATATAAATGTATATAATTACATACATAAATATACAATATAAATTTATTTAGAATAATGTATGTATAATATAAATCATGAAACATATAAATGTATAATATTTATAAAACCAACATATAATTTTTATAGTTTTAAAAATAGTTGTAATAATAACATCAAAAATTAATAACTGATAATATTATTGTTACACATAGAAATATATATATGTATATAAGAATAATTATATATATATATATATATATTATAATTATACTATACCTATAAATATTAAATTAATACATAAATATACATGCTCTCACACACAAAAATATAAATGTATTTATAAATATGTGTATAGATATTTATTTATATATGTAAATATAATTATTTATATTATATATATATATATATATAATATATATATTATACCAAAATATATTATATATTATATACAAATAAAAATAAATTATATGATTTAAATTTCTGCAGACAAATAATATATATATATATTCTCTAATTTAATTGTATATAATAAAATATACTTTATTGTATGTAATAGCCAAAAAACATTTCTACTAAGTGGTTCAAGTGCTATCTCTAAACCAGAAGGCCATCTGTTGAAATCCCAATAGGCATGATATTTTTAATATATTTACCGTTGATGATAGGAGAACTACACACGCTGAGGCATGCCTCTGCGGGGGGTACCTATGGGTGTCTGTGGGGGTATCCGGCTGGTGTTAGGGATGAAGTATGCTGGGTGTCTGTGTGGGTCTTCGGGGGGAGACATAGTGTCTACAGGGGGAGCCCATGGGTGTCTGGGAGGGTGTATGTTGAGTGTCTGTACGAGTTCCTATGGAATTCTGGGATGGTGGAGTACATAGGTGTCTGGGGGCACACCTGGAGGGTTGGTCCCTGTGGGTTTCTATGGGGGAGTCCATGGGTGTCTGGGTGGAGTCCACAGGTGTCAGGGGATGCGAGTGTCTTTGGGTGTCTGGGGGGGGCGATTCCACACGTGTCAGCAGGGGATGCGGGTGTCCATGGGTGTTTGGGGTGGAGTCCACAAGTTTTAGGGGGTGTCCTCAAGTGTCATGGTGGGGTTATTTGGGATGGATTATGATGGTGTATGGGGTAGCTTCCTTGGGGCATGAGAAAAATATATATAAAAATAGTGATTGTTTAGGGGTAGTTACCTAACTACCCCTAAAATTGGTATTCGAGACTTGATTAGGGGCAGTTATGTAACCACACCTAATCCAATATTTATGGTGAATTTAGGGAGAAATTAGAGTGGTTAAAACCCCATCTAATCGAAATGCCACTAAATTAAGGCTCATTTTACAAGCACTTACCCAAAACCATCCCTAATTAGATTAGATGAGTACATTAGCGATGGTTATGGGTAACCACCACTAATGTTTTTGATGGAGGCTATAACCCCTTCAAAATGAAAAACCCCCTTCTAATCGCCCTATTTTTTTACAGTGCATCCTTTCACCAATATATGATCATAAGTTGATTATAATATCAAATGTGATTTATTTATTCTAGAATCTATGTAGAGAGAGTTAATTAATTATTAGAATGAATTCAAATCTCACTATAGGATGAAAAATTATATTTTAATAGGGTGCATTCATACAAAATTGAATATGAAATCCCCAAACCTAAAGTGGAGGATAAATTTTCCCTAATTATCATGATTCATTTCAACTATTTTGATTGCATAATCTTTCCCTTTTTTCCTTTGACTTTTAAGGTTGTTGTGCCTTATTATCCTCATTAGACCTTGTATTAGGGAATTAATTCACATAATTTCAAAACTCCTTGAATTTATAGAATTAGAGTGTGAGTGTTTTATTTTGTTGAGATATATCTCCATTCATTTCATTTACTCAATTATTTACATTTAATTTACTTTATTTTTCTTAATTCAAAAAGTTTCTCACACTTGAAAAATTTCATTGTTCCGTTTAGGAATTAACCTGAGTGATACATCCCACATTTTTGGTAAGTATAAGGTTGAAACTTATTCTTCCCTCCATGTGACTATAACCTTAAGGGTTTATATCTTCAATTTACACTTTTAGTGCACATATAATGATTTCCTCATAGCTTCAAAATTAGCTTATGTATAATGCCTTTTAAAGATTTGGTTTTAAACCACTAAAGAATCAATCTATTTTTTATTTAGGGTTGATGATTAAACCTAAATTATATGTTGAAAGTCTTGTAAAATTTTCCTTATAGGTACCGATAGATTCATTATCCTTATACTTAAGATCAAGGAATTAATTTTCTATTTTTGTATGTAGAATACGAGTTAAGTAATTACTAAAAGAAAATTCCCTTATACCACCCCTTTTCCATGGAGTCAATTTCATAATATTTCCTTATATTCTTAATAATATGGCACCATTGATCTGCTTCAACTTTAAAATATTTAATAGTAAGGATACGTTTTTCATGATCTCAAAACTGAAGAATGTAAAACATCATTTCCATTTTATTGAACAATTTCTTAGTAAGTAATGGATTAGAATACACATATAAGTAGGTTGGATGTTATCACATAAATGATTCAATAACATATTCCTCCCTCCTTGGTGAATTTGGGAGTTCAACATGATTTGTATTCCCACTAATATTTTTAGAGAGTTGAGTGAGAATAGTTACAAGATATTTCATCCCTGCTCTTAATACATTTGATTTCTCATGAAGATGGTAATTTCATTGGCCATCACATTCTTTGTTTACATGATTCCTTTGGGTTCCACCGATTTACAAAAACAAAAAACCATAGTGTGAGCAGTGATGATCATAGTGGGAAAAACATTATCATGAAAGATCATTCATTGGATATTTAAATCAAGACACCTTATTTTAAATTTATGAAACCTTAAGTTTATCCAAGGTTATCCATTATAATTACCAAAAATTTAGGATGTTATCCTGTACTTAGACCATTTGACAGGGTTTTTACTAGGGTTTTCTCATCCTAGTTCCCAATGGTTAACCAAAGCATTATCTATTTCCAACTATA
Organism: Viscum album; assembly: GCA_963277665.1. Taxonomy (NCBI): domain Eukaryota; kingdom Viridiplantae; phylum Streptophyta; class Magnoliopsida; order Santalales; family Viscaceae; genus Viscum; species Viscum album. The sequence goes on from OY728127.1 coordinate 1,825,589,493, forward strand.
AAGACCCATGATTTTCAAATATAGACATCACATCTTAATAGATTTATTGTAACACCCAAGGATTTCATAGTCTGTTATATCTTTAAAGTAATTCAATAGCTTGCGCTACACGCAACACCAAGTTTGAGCGCATCGCGACTTACCAAACTGGACATTCAAAAAGAAATTATGAATAATATTAAATGAATTTTGAATTTTATATACTCAATATAATTTTTTAATCCATATTATGTGGTTCTTATACATAATATAAGAAAAAATTCATTTTTTCAGATAAAAGAAGTATTTTTCAAGAAATGCAATTTGGCGGCCTTTTAATGGAGAACCCTTTTTAAATCCAATATTTGAAACTATTATATATTAAATTTAATGAAACTAAATTCTTCTTTATAAGAATGACATAAAAATTTAGTTTGGATAAATTTTTTGGTACTTTTCTGATAACTTTAACATTTTGATGAATAATGTTAAATACTAAATTTAAATTGAAAACAACTTTTTAATAAAAATAATTTATAGTGTTAAATTATGAATTTCAGTGGTTTTAAAGTATAATTAGATTATATTTTTATCATTTAATATAATTTAGGTTATTTAATATAAATTCACTTTTAAATTGTACATAAACACATGTCAATATTTTGATAGTTTTTACTTCTTAAAAACCCGCTTTCTGGTTTTGACAATGCAAATTAATTTTAAATTAATTAATGAAACTCAAATGTTTTTAATTTGGTAAAATAAACATCATTTTTGGATTTGGAATATCCAAATTAGCTTAGGGTGAATTTTTGATATTTTTCGGAAAACTTTCAATTTTTGATGAATAGTGAAAAACAATGCGTTATTGTTTAAAACCGAATTTTATTTAAATAATAATTATTTTTATTTAAATATATTTTAAAGTAAACATAGATACATAATACCTATATTAGTTCAATTTAATTCATTGGTGTCATTTTATAATAATAATAGATGTATAAAATTTTATTGAATTTTTAATGCCTTTTACCCACCTTTTAGGCACATTTGCAAATTTACATAAAACATAATTTTACTAATTCTGTGAATTGAATTTAAAAAACCATAAATACACAGTTTAAATCAATAAGTAAAATTTTGTTCAATAGTATGAAAATAATTTTTGGTGAATAGTAACTTTTGAATTTTATTTACGAGAGTTAAAAGTAAATATGGTAATTAAAGGTAAAAATGATATTATAATTTCCCTAACACATGTCCAAATTCTATTGGATAGGTGTATTTCAATCTAAATAATCCTTAGGAATAAAATATGATCCTTTTGGACCACTTGGAAAATATTTGGACATTTATTATTATTTTATTTAAAGAAGAGTTAAAAGTGTTAAATTCAAAGTTTAATAACTAAACCATTTTTATTATAGGGTTATAAATAAGATAAATTAGACTATAAATATTCATTAAAAATATAAAAATATTACCTACATAATGTTATTTTATTTATAATTTTTATAAATTAAATAATTAAATTTATTTATGACACAATGATGATGCCATAATTACATTATTAATGAAAGATTAAAATAATTGATATTATAAATGTCCAAATAATTGTAAATTGAGACTTTTGATTAATTCCAATAATTTTATAGGTTAATATGAAATGTTAAGGTTTATTAAATAATTTTTTTCTACGTGATAAATTTGTTATTACTTTAAAAAAACCAAATAGTGTCAAAATTGACATAAATGTGTTTTTAAAACAAATACTATATTATTAATTGATATAGCATTCTTAAAAATTTAAGGTTTAGCTAAAGGACTTAGATAAGGTTAGATATATCAATAATGAACCAATTGGGGTTAAATTGAAATTTTATAGTAAGTTTATTAATAATTTATTATAATAATACAAGAATACATGGTAATAGTTAAACTATTTAACTAAGAGTTAAATCTAAAAGATAAGGTTAATATAGTGACCAAAACCTATCTAAAACCTATTGGTTGAGAGGTTTTAGACACATCACCTCATTAGACTCGAAATAAATCCTTTTGGTGCCATAATAAACCTAATATGATTTTATAATAAAATAGTATTCCAAGCTTTTCCTAAAGTGACACTCACCACTCTTATAAAAGGGTATTTCCCCTTCTCTCAAAATCACACCTCCAAATCAATTTTTCTCAGCCATACCATGCTAAAATAGCATCTGAAATACCCTAAATTCAACAAAGAGGCCTTACTTTTATCATAATCCAAACTAAGTATCCATTTTGATCAAATCAAAAAGAAGAACCCGAAGAAGAGGAAATTATTTCATCACTCTTTCAAAGTTCTTTTCTTCTTCCACTTCCTATTTCTTTGATTTTTTCCTCAATAAAATAATAAATACAGTACCTTCTATATGATGGGATGTTATTATTAATATGGTATAACCATATTCATTATTCTATCCATCCTCTGAATGAAAATGTCTCCATACGTGCGTATGTACGGCTTACCGTCTCCACGTTGTGGTGTAGTTTGTTATTCGACACTTCATTATTTGGATGGGTATAATAATGATTATAATTTCTCTAAATAATAAATATAACATGTTAATTATTTTCTATATATAATATACCATCCAATTACGTACTTTTTCACCATCAATAGAATGATATCCTCGCTCATACGTGCGTACGGATTACCGTCACCACGACATGATGAGACTCATTTCCACATTCACCATTCAACGATGATTATAAAAATAAATATTATTAATAAGTATTTAATAAATGATATAATAATTCTACTCGAAATATATATATTTATATATGTATTTACATATATCTCATTCACTTAAATCCGTTCAAAACGATATGAAAATAGAAACAATGTTTATGCGTACGTATGACCTACCATCTCCATAAACGGTGTTTTCCATTTCCTATATCTATCTATTATCCATATTTATATTACAAATATATATGATACATAAATAATGTTTTATATTCTGGAAGTTATTAAGTCATCATATAAGTGATACAATCAAGAATAACAAGTTAAAACATGTACGATAGAGAAAGCGATTTTTGCCCAAAATATTATTTTAACATAGAAATTATTTTTAAATGGGTAGTATAAAGCCATAAATGAATAAATTATGATATCATAAATAGGAATATGGTTATGGTATAATTTAGTAACATACTATGGCCATTATACATGAGGTTAAACATACCCTTGACCAAAGGAAAGTATAAGGTAAGGGTTATTTCCTCAATCTCATTGTTATCCGAGATTGTTTATCTGTAAGTATCTATTGTGAAATATTTATCATCCATGTACATGTTTCATAAAAGAGTTTCCAAAAGTATTATTTTTAAGAGACTAATTAACTAAAACCTCATTTTAAATGGATTAAATATTTATTCTTCTAAATCATTCTCATTAATGTCCATGTTTTCAAAATGGTTTTAAGGATTTGTTTATATGAACATGAATGTTTTAAAATGTTAATTACTTTCAAATTATTCAAAGTGGTATGGGAAACTTTGATTCAAAAATCTCTTTTAAATGAATTCCTTTATAAATGAATGAATTTTAAATGATTTCACAAAAATGATATTTCTCTCAAAGAGTTTTACTGATCATTTTCAACTATGTAAAAATCCTTTACGGGATATTATTCTTGATTGAAGATGATTTATTATAATACAATATTCTATATTGTATTGAATGAGTTATGATTTTTTTGACTATGGATGTGCTATTTTTATACCATTTATGGTTTATGGTTAATGCATTGACATTTCATATGCTAGTTTTAATATGAATGTTTATGTTATTTTTCAACCATTTTACAGGAGGAATGAATTGGACTTACTAAGTGAAGGGTGGAGCCCACTATAGCTACTCGATGCATTGATAGGTCTCATTTGATAAACAAGTGTCTTGGAATATAGCCTTGAAAAAATATTTATTTGTAGTCTTAGCACGAGGCCTTGAATTTTTGGTTATGATGTCTGTCATTAGGCATTCCATCATTATGAAATTTTCTATTGATGTTACATGTGATTATTAGACTAATAGAATATCCATGTGAATAAGTAAATGAAATTATTTGATTTATCTATTCCTTATTATGCTAAAGTTTAAGTTTAATAGGTCTTTTTTGGTCTTATACATTTTCTTAAATGTTTATTCTTATTTATGATAGTTTCTGCTATATTGTTATACTTACAGATCATCTGAGCTCACCCCTTCCTTATGTTTATTTTTCACAGGTTGCAAAGAAGTGTGTTATGATTGATATTCAGGGTTAATCTAGGGGAAAAATGGAATTCTCAAAGGATTATTTATTTTGTGTTTTATTTTAGAAATTTTAATGTAACGTTCAAATATGTAATCTATTTTCCAAAATTGAAAAACTGACCAATCCTTTGGGACTTGATTCCTTATAATCATTCAAATGTATTAAAATAATCCACTGACTCTAGGTAACTATGGTTGGGGAATTACAATTAGTATCAGAGGAAGTTTAGCAACAAACGTGGAAATCGATTTTGATAAAATCTGATTTTGAAACATTACCCAAAGATTGAATTTGAGGATTAGTATAAAAAAACTTCCTAAAATTTTGGTAATGTAGAAGTTTTGTGAATTTTCCAAGAAATACATCCTTGTCTAGATACGAGCAGGTATAAGCGGATCTGGCACAGATGTACCTAGGAGTGAAAACTTTGACAAGGAGTTTCGGGCATGACTCAGGGTATCTTGGTACAGAAAAACGGGCCTTGCTGCACTCTCGGTTATGACACTCCCAGGAGATATTCTTAGGATAATTCACATTTTCTTTACAAACCATTATGAAGGATTTATAAGTAAATACCTCCTCAAAGAAAACATTTTTTTATGATTATGGATTATATGCATAAAATGTTAAATTTATGTTAGGTATTTTACAAGTATGTAATTATGCATTGAAATTAATAAAATAACCTAGGTAATGCCATTGTTTAGAAATGGTGCCCATTTGAAGGAATGAGAACTCCAGAAATACTCATGATCCAAAGAGTAAGAATGATCATATCTTTCATAGTCTTAATCCAAAATTTATAAGGGAAATAGTCTCCCATGTATTCTCATCATATAAAGAAATAGTATCATGTGTTAATAAGATAAGTAAATAATTATCTGAGTCCTATGGATTTGATGGTAAGCTAGAGAAGAAAAGGATGGTAGAGAGAAAGATGGATAAAGGGAAGAAGGGAAAGAAGGATTTTCCCATATGTGATAACTGTGGAAAGAATCAACATGGTAAATGATTGAAGGGAATGAGAATTTTTTATAAGTGTGTAGAAAAAGGACACTAAGTACGTGATTCTAAGGGTAAGAAAATGGTTTCAAATTTACAATGCTTAATCTACAAGAATTTGGGACACTATGCGAATAAATGTCCCAATCATCAGAGTACACCACAAATGATGTTGGTGGATAATAATCAACATATGATACTACTTCAAATGAAGAGGAATGACTAGTGTTCTTATGCTGATATTAATTAATTATGTCATTTGAGTTTTGTATCAACGATGTAATGGTTAAAAGAATTTTGGAGTATATAAAGATTTTAATGCAGTATAATTTCATTAAGGATGTGAGATTTTGCGGTACTAAGAAAAGTGACTCAATTGCAAGTTAAAGTTTTTTGAAAATATATGGTTGTAGTAAAGATAAAATTTAATATGGTTATGATACTGATGTATTGATTTTGGAATAATATATGATTGATTTGGATAAATTATATTGGATATTATTGACTACCTTGGAACTAATTAATGGTTTGTTTATTCCATAACTGTTGGAGATTACAACATTTTTTGGATTTAAGGAGTATATCCAGTATTCTATGTTTTACAGAAGGAATAAGAAAGTACATACGTATTCCAATATGATTTTCTGGTAATTCATTTTGTTAGCAAATTTTAAGAAAATACATGATTAAGGCATTCACATGTATATTATGTGACTTTTCTTATAAATTTTGGACAAAGAGTTCGGACATAAGTATTGTGGATAAGTCTAAAGGTTGTAATAAATTATGTTTGAAATTGTATACTATTATTAAGGTTAAATAATATCTTAAGATTATTTTTCAATTGTTATAAAAAGGATAACTTGGTTGTCGGGTGACAACCCTTCACGTCCGGCATGGCCATGAGACTTGAACCCACAACTGAAGGGCGACAAGGGTGCATCACCTACCTCTGGCCTACGTGATGTCCTAGATTGAATAATGTAGTTTTTTTTAAAAGGTATGGTAGATAAATTATAAATTCATTTTTTATCCCTATACGATTAGGATAAATAGAATATTTTTGAGTTCTATTATCTTTTGGGAGTGAAAGATGAGTTTGTGGTAGAAATTAGTTAAAGGATGGAATTTTACTTGTCAAGTATTTTTTATTCTATGAAGAAATTAATAGTCAAACTTTAGGGAATGGATCTTAAAACCAAAAATGTGTTATCTTAATACATAATGTTTTGATGAACCAATAATATTTTAAGTCATCATAGATTTATGGATTTGAGGCCCTCAATTTTCTATTTATTTTTCACTTGTTTGTGATTGATGAACACAATCAATACCTATAAATATTTATGTTTTTCCTCCAATTAGGTGTCTCAAATTTCCACCAATGTTATCCTATTCTAAATCGTAATTTGGTGGTGACTTTTCATTTCTTTTTCCCTCTTATTAAGATTAAATGTTATTAACCCTATTTCTAATGTGGGTTTTCCCAGAAGGTATTTTCTATCTGTAACATTTTATTTTTGAAGACCAATTTCAAATTGTGAGGATGCAATTTATTGATGGCGTAAAGAATGTAACACCTTGGGATTTCATAGTACATTGTCTCTTTAAAGTAATTCAATAGCCTACGCTACACGCAACACCGATTTTGAGTGCACAACGACTTACCAAACTAGCCATTCAAAAAGAAGTTATGAATTGTGTTAACTAAATATTGAATTTTATATACTCTATATAATTTTAGAATCCATATTTTGTGTTTCTTAAACATAATATAAGAACAAATTTATTTTTTTCTAGATAAAAGAAGTATTTGTTAAAAAATGAAATTTTACTGACTTTTAATGGTGAACCTTTTTAAAATCAAGTATTTGACACTTTAATATATTCATTTTAATGAAATTAAATACTTATTTAGAAGTAGGACATAAAAATTTAGTTTGGATAAATTTTTGGTACTTTTATGATAACTTTCATATTTTGATGAATAGTGATAAATACTAAATTTTAATTGAAAACAAAATTTTAATAAAAATATTTTATAGTGTTAAATTATTAATTTTAGTGGTTTTAAAGTATAATTATATTATATTATTATCATTTAATATAATTTAGTTTATTGGTTGTAAATTCATATTTAAATTGTACATAAACACATGTCAATCTTTTGATAGTTTTTACTTCTTAAAAATCCGCTTTCTGGGTTTAACAGTGGGAATTAATTTTAAATTAATTGAAATAATATGTTTTTATATTGGTAAAATAGACATCATTTTTGGATTCAGAATATCAATATTATCTTAGGGATAATTTTTGGTATTTTTCTGAAAACTTTCAATTTTTGATAAATAGTGAAAAACATTGTGTTATTATTTAAATCCCACTTTTGTTTAAATAATTATTATTTTTATTTAAATTTATTTTAAAGGAAAAATAGATACATAATACCTATATTATATCAATTCAATTCATTGGAGTCATTTTATAATAAAATTCGATGTATAAAATTTTATTAAAATTTTTAACATCTTTTACCCACCTTCTAGGCACATTTGAAAATTTGCATAAAACATAATTTTACCACTTATGTGAAATTAATTTCAAAAATCCAAGATATACGATTGAAATTAGTAAGTAAATTTTGGTTCAATAGGATGAAAATAATTTTCGATGAATAGTAAATTTTGAATTTTATTTACCATAGTTAAAAGTAAATAGGTTAATTAAAGGTAAAAATGGTATTATAATTACCCTAACACCTATCCCAATTCCATTGAATAAGTGTATTTCGAAATAAATAAACCTTATGGATAAAATATGATCTTTTTGGTCTACTTGGAATAGATTATGACATTTATTATTATTTTATTTAAAGAAGAGTTAAAAGTGTTAAATTCAAAGTTTAATAACTAAACCATATTTAATATAGGGTTATACATATGATAAATTCAACTATAAATATTAATTATAAATATAAATATATTTCATACATAATGGTATTTTATTTATAAATTTTAGACATTAAATAATTAAATTTATTTATGACACAATGATGAAAATGTAATTACCCTATTAATGAAAGATTAAAATAATTTATATTATAAATATCCAAATAAATTTAAATTGAGACTTTTTATGAATTACACTAATTTTATAGGTTAATATGACATGTTAGGGTTTATTAAATAATTTTTTTAAAGTGATAAAGTTGTTATGACTTAAAAAAAAAACAAAATACCAAATAGTGTCAAAATTGACATAAAGAGTGTTTAAAACAAATACTATATTATTAATTGATATAATTTTTCTAAAAATATATGGTTTGGAAAAAGGAATTATATAAGGTTATATTTATTAATAATTAACCACTTGGGGTTATCTTGGATTTTTATAGTAATTTTATTATCAATTTTTGATAATAATACAAGAATACATGGTAAAAGTTAAACTATTTAACTAAGAGTTAAATCTAACACATAAGGTTAATTTGGTGACCTAAACCAATCTAAAACCTACTTGTTGAGAGGTTTTATACCCATACCCACCTTATCCTCTAAATAAATCTTTTTAGAGCCATTATAAAGGGAATATTATTGTATAATAAAATAATATTCCAATCTTTTCCTAAAGTGACCCTCACCTCTCTTAAAAAAGGATACTTCCCCATATCTCAAAATCACACATCCAAAGAAATTTTTCTTGGCCAAAACCTGATCCAATATCCTCCCAAATACCCTCAATTAAACCTAGAAGCCTTATATTGATCATAATCCAACCCAAGGATCCCTTTTGATCAAATCAAAAGGAAGAACCCGAAGAAGAGTTAATTACTTCATCACCTATTTCAAAGTTCTTTTCTTCTTCCACTTCCTCTTTATTTTATTTTTTCCATATTAAATAATAAATCCAGTACCTTCTACATTATGATATGATATTATAAATATTTTACAACCATATTCATTATTCTATCCATCCTATTAATGATAAAGTCACCATACGTGCGTACGTACGACTTACCGTCTCCACATCGTGGTGTAGTTTGTTATTCAACACTTCATTATTTAGATGGGTATAATAATGCGCATAATTGATTTAAATAATAAATATAGAATTTTAATGATTATGTATATATAATATACCATCCAATTACATATAATTTCACCATCAATAGAATGATATCATCACTCGTGCGTACGTACGGATTACCGTCTCCACGACGTGATGAGATTCATTTCCACATTCACCATTCAATGATGATTATAAAAATATATATTATTAATAACTATGTAATATATGAAATAAAAATGCTACTATAAATATATATATTTATATATTTATTTACATATATCTCATTCAATTACTTCCGTTCAATACGATATGAAAACGATAACAGTGTTTATGCGTACGTACGGCCTACCGTCTCCATAAACGGTGTTTTCCATTTCATATATCTTTCTATTAAACATATTAATATTCTGAATATATATGATACATAAATAATGTTTTATATTCTGGAAGAAATTAAATCATTATATAAGTGATACGATCAAGAATAACAAGTTAAAACATGTACGATAGAGAAAGCGATTATTACCCGAAATATTATTTTAACATAGAAACTGTTATTAAATGGGTAGTATGAAGCCATAAATGAATGAAGTATGATATCATAAATGTGAATATGGTTTTGGTATAATTTAAAAACATACTATGGTCATTATAAAGGAGGTTAAATGTACCCTCGACCAAAAGAAATTAAAAGGTAAGGGTTATTTCTTCAATCACATTATTATCTGAGATCGTTTATCCGTAAGTATATACTATGACATATTTATAATCTATGTCCTTGTTTCATAAAATATTTTTTAAAAGTATTCTTTTTAAGGGACTCATTAACTAAGAAATCATTTTAAATGGTTTGAATATTTATTCTTCTAAATCATTCTCATTAATGTCCATGCTTTCAAAATGGTTTTAAGGATTTATTTATATGGAAATGAATGTTTTAAAATGTTAATTCCTTTCAAAAGTTTCAAAGTGGTATGGGAAACTTTGATTAAAAAATATCTTTTAAATTAATTCCTTTATAAATGAGTGACCTTTATATTATTTCACAAAAAAGGATATTTTTCTCAATGAGTTTTAATGATCATTTTAAACTGTGGAAACATCCTTTACTAGATATTATTCATGATTGAAGTTGATTTATTATAATACAATCATCTATATTGTATTTAATGAGCTACGATATGTCTAACTATGGATGTGCTATTTTTTTTTTACCATTCATGGTTTATGGTTAAAGTATTGAAATTTAGTATGCTAGTTTTAATAAAAATGTTTATGTTATGTTTCAACCTTTTCATACGAGAAATGAATTAGATTTAGTAAGTGATGGGTGGAGCCTGCTATAGCTCCTCGATGCATTGGTAGGTATCCTAATCCAAACTAGTATCTTGGAATGAGGCCTTGACATAATCTTTATTTATAGTCTTGGAACAAGGCCTTGACTATGTGGTTATGATGTTCGACATTATGTAATCCATCATTATGAAATTTTCTATTGATATTACATGTGATTATTCTACTAGTAGAATATTCATGTGAATAAGTAAATGGAATTATTTGATTTATATTTTCCATATTATGCTGAAGTTTATGTTTAAACAGCTTTTTTGTGGTCTTATACATTTCCTTAAATGTTTATTCTTATTTATGATGGTTTCCGGTATATTGTTATCCTTATTAAAGCATCTGAGCTCACCCCTTTATTATGTTTTATTTTTCCTAGGATGCGAAGAATTGTGTTATGATTGATATGTAGGGTTTAACTAGGGGAATAGTGGCATTCTCAAAGAATTATTTCTGTTGTGTTTTATTTTAGAAATTATAATGTAACGTTCATATATGTAATCTATTTTACGAGACTGCTAAACTGATCGGTCTTTGGGACTTGATTCCTTGTAATCATGCCAATGTATTAAAATAATGCACCGAATCTGGGTAACTGGGGTTAGGTCGTTACATGAATATTCATTAAATAAAATTATAATCCATGCCATAATCGTATAGGTATAGTATCTTTGGAAACTTTTACATATAAAAATTGGTTCATAAGAGTCTCCCATTAAGTTATTTATAACTAGGACCAATTTTAGACATATCATTCCTAAAACCTGTATTCATAACTTGGGGAAAGGAAACATAATAAAGGCTGAGATTAGATGATTAGTAAGGGTAAAAAAGGGACATTTAAATGAACACATAAGGATAACATGAGTATAAGTTTATAATAACATCAGATTAACACTTGAAAACTATACCCTACATATCTGAGATCATAATCAGGAGTAATGGAATGAATCATGAAATTTTAAAAGACATGAATAATAAAGGAATCAATGAACATGAGACATGATATTATAACATTGGAATAAGACATGGGTTTGTGGAATTAACATAATCTTATAACATTATGAATATGTAAAAATAGAAATAGGGTCACTTATTAAGTAAAGGTCATGAAAATATGCCTTTACATAAATTTATGGACATGAAACTAGGTCTATGAAAAATATTATGGTTAAGAAATATAAGCCCACTCATAAACTTATGGAAATGAAATTTAGGTCCATGCATAAAATTATGGACATGAAAGCCGGATCCAAAAAAAAATTAATGGACATGAAAATCAGTTCCATGCATAAAATTTCAAACATGAAATCATGTCCATGCATAAAAGATTTAACTTATGAGTTATCCTTATTTACCCAATACATTAGAGGGATATATAGGGACCATAATTCACATAAAAAATCATACAATTTTTTTTCCAAAATATCATAAATCATTAATCATATCACAACCCAGGAAAATAAATAGGTTTTATAAATATTTCATTACAGTATAACCTATGGAAAATAAATGGGTTTTATAAACATTGTTCCTTCATATTGATAAACCATCTAGTGAAAGAATAAAGACTGTATTTTTGGATCATTTAACCAATAAATAATAATTTAAATCAAGATTTATTTTATTTCATGAATAAAAATACCATTAAAAGATCATTTAAACATTTTTTCTGAAAATAACCTTTCAATTTTGAAATCACTTATTAAAAAAAACATAATTATAAAGGAAGATATTTTCTTTTAGTTTTATTAAACTATTAGAGGAAGATTCAAAACAAAAATTAGTTATGATGGTGTTGAAATATGTTCATGTTTTATAAGTTAAAAAAAATTCATTTCACATTTTTTTGGTAAAAAGTCGAAAAGTACCTCATTCAGAAAACAACAAGAATATTAACTATAATTGTTTTTGTAAAAAAGTAAACCAAGAGTAAAAATCTCACTAAACAATCATAGTTTAATCTTAAAATCATTCTTGAAAACCTTTTTAGAAAATATAGATATGGAAGAAATAGGATTTTATATTGAATAGGGAAATAAAGTGGATCTTCCTCAAAAATACTCTTTTCTTCTCTTAAATAATTAATGTGAGGAAAATAGAAGGAAAAAATATATTCTTAAGAAATAACCAGTGGAGAATACAATTAATTTGATTCATCAGATATAGATCATATAATTTACTAAATGGAAATTCAAGTATAAAAAGTCCTGATAAAAATAGGATTGAACCATAAATCCCTTACCTCTTTCGTAATGTTCAAGTCATAAGACTAATGAATTATATAAATTTAGATGGATATATAAATCCCTATAAAATTAAAAACAATTATCATAAAATAAATTCATTGGAAGTATATAAACCACATAAAATAAAAAAGTGGTGAATATAACAAGTTTCCCACAAAAATAAATGTGGGAGGAAAATCCCTTACCTCAAGTCTCGACTTTCCTTATTCACATTAAAAACTCATTTATAATTAATATTTATTTATTATACATGTATTACATGATGATATTATTATCTATCATGCCATGTATGATTTATTTATGACATAATAATATTCCCCAATATGAAACACTGTCACAGGGAGAAAAAAGGTTTTTTATGAGACATCAAGCACACCTCCTTGTATGCCCGAGGCTTCTGACTCACTGTGAGGGTGTGAAATTTATAGTGGGGAGACCATAACCCCTGTTATGAAGTGTCATGTGGGAAGAAAATAATCCATATAACACAATAAAATCAATGAATAGACATAGAAGAAGACAACAATAAAATCCAACTGAATAATCCAATAAATAATAAGGAACAATGTAATTATGTGCTGGAATATAACTAAATATATTGAAATAAACAATATCATTAAAAGACTAGAATACTCAAATAAATACTCTAAAGTCCCTAGGCCCAAACCCCACATCAGACCCACCTCTAAACTCCATCCCATCATCAAAAAAGCAATCAACTAAAAGATACTTTTCCCTTTTCCCAACCTTCATCTGCATAATCTTCTTAGGTTCCAAATGATTACCAAAATAGGGTGTGATTATAACTCAATTTGAAAACACCACTTTGTCTAAATAAACTAGTTGGATAAAGAGTTTATGAAATATATTGATAACTAGGTGTATTAATTAATTCAATAATTAATAAAATACAATGACAACCCACTTTGGATCTGTGTCAGATTAACTCTATGCATGTCTTACCACCATTCCAAGCATAAACACATAACCAATGTAAAATAACATGCTTCAGTTTAATGATAGAATATATCTGATCATGTCTTACGACCATGACAACCACCACCATATAACCATGGTATAGTCACACAAATATGGGTCAAATCCCTATATGCATTACAATATCCTGGTCAAAAATCTATACGCATTATAGTATGTTACTAGGTATAACCCACTCTCTAGAAGAATTAAAACATGGGACTCGGCTGAGCCAGCTCAATATCAACATTAAAACATATAAGTGTGAAAGTTCCAAGGTTGAGCCCAATATATACTCATTTTATCAAGGAACAAATATCCTATCATATAACATGGATATCATAATATAAAATCATATATATAAATGGTTAATTATGAAAATTACCATTTATCATTTCAATAAAACATTCAATTTAAAAAAAATTAATGAAAAATTATATCAATAAAAAATATTCCACAACATAGGGATTTTATATCAAGAAATCAACAAAAGTCTCTTTTCATGCTAAACACACTTTAAACCATTATCCAATTCAATTATTTTCAAGGTTTTCTCACCCAATGGGTTGCCATAATTCAGGTCAGAAGCGAATTAAAACCAAAAGACTCCAGGGAATAATTCCATTCATTAATTTAATTGATTGGATTCATGCTAAATTGGTGAAATCACAATATTTCATAAAATTGGAAATTATCAAACCATATTGTTAAGATTTAGACCACCTACCTTTAACAGAAAATCCAACAATGCTTTTAATGAAAAAAACCCTTGAGGAAGAAGGTGCAGATGATTATAAAGAGTTTCCTTGATAAAAAAAGAACAAGATAAAAACCAACAATGCAACCAGTCAAAGGATTTCAACACAACTATTGGAGAACCAAAGGAGATAAGGGAGAAACCTAACCAGAACCACTTACCAGGTATTTAAGGTAGAAACTGGAAGTCTGTAAGGGAGGTCAACACTACGAAATTTCTTGGAGAATCCCCAGAGGTTAAGAGCAGAAGGATTTAGTAGAATTGAATGAAAATTCTTCCACACAACATATTTAAATCAAAAGGACATGAAATTACATAGAGTGTAATGTAGTTACACATAGTTTAATTATTTTTAATGGAATACACTAAAAACCTGTCCACTGGGATTTATTTTATTTAAAACACCCAAACAGTAAACATTTTTTAATCCCTTTACATGATGTGAAAATGTTATGAAGATGGTTTTTAGGCTCATTTTCACTTTGAAGAACTCGAACCCCTTTTAAATCTTATCAACATACCAAGAAATCTTGTTAACAATTAACTAATTTATATCTAGGTTACATTAAATCAAAGAAGAATTCATCTATGAACTTTAAGTCATTTTCCCCAACAAATATCTACATGTTGATCCGCTTCAGTTATTTTCTTGTTTCATCACAACCTAAGACTACTTTTATTCAAATGAAAAACATCCATGATGAAAACAAAACTAAAAGAAAATTTTATGAAAAACTTAGAGAGAGACATAACCTAAAAAATATGGGATCTTACAACCTCCCTAACTTATAATAGATCATCCCCAAGCTGCTCCAAGCATACCTATGAGGTATCATTCAACATATTTTGCCACTTTGTTCACATATTAGACTCCCTATCCCATGTATCCTCCTAAACTATCTCATGCTACCACTGCCCTTGAACCAATAATATAGTCCTACCCAAATGATATTTCTCACTATGATCCATAAAATGTATTGGATGCTTCTAAAAAGAAAAATCATGACAAATATTGAGATATTCTATGTCTATCACATGGGAGGGTTCTAAAAAATATCTCCATAGCTGTGACTTGGGGAACATGTTGTGCATGGAACTATAGTGCTGTGGATGGGATAAATAGTATGCCACTAGACCAAACATTTCCACTATCTCAAATGATCTGTCAAACCTAGGTTCTAGCTTTCCATATTTTTCAGATACGATGTTGTACCAACATAGGAGACACCCGAAGGACAACATGATGGCCAAAATTTAATTCTAGTGGCTATATATGATGAACAACATACGATTTATGCCTGATCTGAATGGTCACCAATCACCATCTGATCAACTAAACCTATTCAGACATATCCTAAATGAGAATAGGTCCAACAAGTGCTCACTCACCACCTCCAACTAGAAAATTGGAAAACCACACATAATTCCTTACAAATTCTTAAAAGGTTCCATTTAGATAGATTCCTGGAAGCAATTACTATGTGAAAACATTAAGAGTTCCATATGTTTCTCACATGAACATTAAAAATATAAAACAGAATCTCATAACATATCCTCTAGAACCTGAGTAGTCTTCTTAGATTGACCATTATTGTTTGGATGATAGGTTGTGATAAAAGGAACCCATGATCCCAAGGCATTTTAAAGACCCTTCCAGAAACACTATGTGAAAAAAGGATCTCTATCTTAAATGATACTCCTCAGTACACCATTCATCTGAACCACCTTGCACATATAAAGACTACCCACATCATCATCTTTGTATGTTTCCCTGATAAGAAATAAGTGTCATTCCTTAGTTAGTCAATCCACAAGAACCCATACCACGTTATTCTTATGGGTTATTTTGGGTAATCCTCTCATAAAAACCATTGATACATCATCCCATTTCCACTCAGAAATGTGTAAAACCTGAAAAATACTATCCATCCTATGATGCTCGTCTTTCACCTACTGATAAGTGAATTATCTAACCATGAATCTTGCCACCTCCTTCTTCATTCTAGACCACCAATATTGTCTATGGAGATCACGATACATTATTGTTTAATTAGGATCCCCCACCCATCTTAAAGAATGAAACTCTTTCAACGAATCCAAAAATATTCTTGTAGAAACCCATACCCAGACACAAAAATGAAGAAAATTTACACTACCGATAGACCATCCCGATGGTGTCTCCCCACTATATATTTTTTCTCTCAGAACTGAGCCCTAAAGATTAGAAAATTGGTCGGTCTTAATCTATTCCAAAATCACAGGTATAACAGATGTCAAATTTAGAGTTACCTATACCAATGACTCTTGAACATATATATGCATGTATGAAAAAAGGGACATTATCCACCAATCAACACAAGATTACCATACTGCCTATGTCTATGTCTTTTGGATGCAAGCGTCGTCAACGATGTTCAAATTTCTTGGTATATAAACCAAATAAAATTTAAAAGACTGTAGTTTCTTTTACCACCTCATCTGCTGATGGTTTAGGTATCACTGAGAAAAGATACACCTTAGGATCTTGTGGTTAGTGTATAACACAAACCTATCACCCATGAGATAGTGTCTCCAAAATCTTAGGGCATGTACCACTAAAGCTAACTTTAGATAATGAGTAGGGTAATTCCTATCATGTGGTCTCAACATCCTATATCCATAAGCAACCATTCAATCCTTGTTTATTAGAACTACTCTGAGTATAACTCTGGATGCATCACAATACATGGTATATGGTTTACCCAACATTGGTAAATTGAGGATAGGTGGTAAGGTCAGTCCACCTTTTATCTCCTAAAAATATTTCTCACAATAATTATACCAAACAAAATTGACCCCTTTCTTGGTCATCCCAAACATTGGAGATGTCAGACAGGAGAAATCCTAGATAAATAATAAATAATAAACTACTAAATCCAGAAATCTAAAAATCTCTAAGACGTGCTTGGGATGTTCCCAATATACCATGAAGATAAATCTCTCTGGGTCCATTGAAACTCCTGACTCTGAGATTACATGGACCAATAAGTTCACTTTATTAATCCCTAAACTACATTTGGTTAGCTTAGTGTAAAGTTTATTCCCTCTTAATATACTCAAAATGATTTTAAGATGTTTGGAATGATCATATGCTAATTGGGAGTATACTAATATATCATCAAAAAAACCACAAAAAACTAGTTCATAAAAGGCTGAAAGATCCTATTAATTATGGCCTTGAATAATTCTAGTGTGTTAGTCAACCCAAATGACATCACTATAAACTCATACAATCCATAACTGATCCTAAAATTTGTATGAGGTATGTCTGATAGTCTCACCCTTAACTAGTGGTATCCTAATCTCAAATATATCTTGGAGAATATCTTAAAACCTCTCAACTTATCTAAAATATCATCAATGAATGAAAGAGGATACATGTTCTTCACCATCGTCTAGTCCAACCTTTGATAATCCACACATAAGTGCAAAGAACCACCCACCTTATTGGAAAATAGAACTGGAGAAACCCAAGGAGATGTACTAGGACATATGAATCCTCTTGGTTATAGATATTCCAACTGAAATTTCAACATTAGAAGATATGATAGTTCCATTCTATAAAGCGGGATAGAAATAGCTCTACTCCTTGAACCAACCCGATCATGAAGTTGATCTCTCACTCAGGTGGTAATCCATAAAACTCATCAGAAAAGACATCCTGAAAATGGTCTTCCACTAGAGGAAAGGTATCCTACTTCACTTCTCCATTATCTTGAGCAAGTCCAACTATCTAAGTCATGATACAATCTAATCTATACTAAATTGATCCCACATGAATAACATGAATATCCTTCTCACCCTAGTGAGAATAGATTCCGCCTTTTGGAGGTAGAATAACAACTCTCCTACTATATTTGTCGATATGATCCTGGTGTAGAACTAACTAATCCATACCAAAAATAAATTTGAAGTGTATCATTTCTATCACGAATGGTTCCCAAAAGAAACTATAAAAAAAAATCTCAAGAGAATACGCCTTACAATATCTGATATTCTCTGACCGCTCTCCCAATGGTGTGTCAATGGTCAAAGAAACATCCAAGATTACTGCATACAAGCCCAAAACGTTTTTAAAAATAGAATATAGTAAAGAATGAGATGATCCTATATCAAAAAAATCATGATAAGGTAGATGAGATAAGAATCATACCTCTGATGGTAGATAATATGGAATCAATGATAACTGAAGTGGTCTGCATAATATGAAAATGACTTTTACTTCGACTCTAGGCTATAGTTTGACTACCTTGAGCTATCTACCTTGCCCAGTACTATTGCTGATGAATTGGGGTACCACATACCCTACCTCATCTTGAATAGCTAGTGAAACTCAAACTACCAGCCTGTTGAGGAGTAGTTGATCCTATTACTGACTCAGGAGCCTATTCTAATATCCTTCCTTTAGTCTATTGTGGAATATTCATATAGAACCTCTGAATATGACCTAGTCTACCATAGATAGGAAATTCAACTGTGGGGGTAAGAACACTGTAGGTGCTTATGGCCAAAATTTCAATAGCACCCTGAACCTATGCTTTAATAGGGTAATTAATATTATTGTAATTTTTATTACTTATTATTATTTAATGTAAATAAATGTTATTAATTAAAAGGAATTCTAGAAAATGAAAATACATGAGGAAATTTTTATTAATGAAACACTAATACATTATAACACTACAAATCTAAAGACCACAATTAATTTATAAAACTCATTGCAAGCCCGAGTAATGCCACTAGAATACCTCCCATCAATACAACAAGACCAATTATGTAACCTTCATATCTTGGATCTACCATAATAAAAAATAAAACATCATGAAGAATAATCATAATTCTAAGAACAAGAGAAATATAAAACACCATTTTGAAGAAATAGAATAATTCCAATGTTTTTTGTTGTGTCCTTGAAAAACTAGTAGATATGGGTATTTATACAACTTTTGATGACCGTTGTAAAAATATATATTTGTTGGTGTTTTTTAGTGACCGTTGATGTTTTTTTTAACCATAGAGTTTTCTTTTAACTTTACCACTGTATGTTTTAAAAATTTAAAATGTATTTAAAATAAAACTTTCAAATAATAAAATTAATAACTTGTAATTTATTAATTAATAATTAGATATTATAAACATATATTTGATAAAGATAATTTTATAAATTCTAAATAAAAATAATGAAATTAACTTTAATAAATATTTAATTATTCAATATAAGTCTTAAAAAAATAAGTGGATGATTTTGGTTTTACCTAATAAATTTTTTTAAAAAATTTTCTATGTACCCACACAACCGAGAGAATCCTTTAAAGATAATCCCTCAAGGTCAAGTAGGGGCACAATATAAGAACATTTTAGAAGAAGGTACATCTCATGTATAGGGCCAATGAGAACCGAACCGTGTATAGGTTGTGATGTGGCTTAGACATAGAGGATATGTATAAGACTCCCGAAGTGTGTGTGTGTGTGTTGTGTCATAAGAATAATGGATTCCGTGTACAGCCTTATAAGGCAGTCCTGGAAACTGAATGGTTGCGTTGTGCGACACATTTTTTTAAAACATCAGATTTAATATGATCCATCCATTTCAGATCGAGCTAATCACGACTGCATGATGTTGCCGCATTTCATTTAGTCCATCCCCTTATCTTACCGTGATTAAACCAACTTTTTAAAAAGTAAGGTTTCATCCCGACCATCTGATCTATGTCGGACGATCTGAACCATCCCCTCCAGTCCTAAAATAATTTTCCCCTTCTACTTCTATGAGTTTCATCCCAACCTTCCGTTTTTCCTAGGCATGATCTCAACCCCCCTTCATGCTTTGGTTTTATTCTTCGCTGGATACCAGGTCACACTGCATGAGTCCATGTCGCACTGTAGGTTAGCTGTTGAGATTCCTTCCTTCTCCACTATTCTACATTCTCAACCCTACAAACCAGTAAGAATCGACCCATGATGCTCCTTTCCTTCTAATCTATTGAAGTCTCAATCACTCAACCATCTTGGTTCCTCTTATTCCAAAAATGACACAAATGGTTGTAATTTTAAACCAAAACCTTATCCATGTCCCATCTTCCTCTAAAATCAGTGATTAGGATATATATATATATATATATATTTATGTCTTCAATTTTACTTTAATTAACACCCTAATTTTTGGTTATAATTGGGTCAATTTTTAAACCCCCTCTCTTTTTTTAAACAACCTGGATTATTAAATGTTCATTCAATTTGTGAAAATTGACCAAATGGGTCCAAGACCATGGAAAATTTATCAAAATGGGTGTATTATTTTTGTAATATGATTTTATTTAAACTCCCATATGCTCACTTTGAAAACACCTTACCCTCATCTTCCCAAGTCCTCAAATTTCATTCTTCTTGAAGCCCAGAAGCACTAATACCTCGATTCATCCAATTCAAGTAAGGGTTTATTTTATTTTATCAAACTATCTTCAATTAACAAGGATTCATATATATACATATATTTGTGTCTTTTTGTGTGTGTATTACATATATATGTGTATATATATGTATATATATACATATATGATTATTTATTTTCCTAAAATAAAAGATAAGGGTTTATGTTTCAAATTTTATTTCTAAAGCTTAAGGTTTGGAAGGGTTTATTTTCTTTAAATCATATTATGTTGTTTAAAAAGTTATAAATACATATATATGTCTATATATATATATTTATATCTATCTATAAAATTTTATATTTTTCATAATTTATAAGATATGGGTTTTTTAAAGTCTATGTTTTGAAATTGTATCATTTATTTTTATCAAAGGGTTTGATTATATTTTCATTCTATCATTCTATGTATAATGATTCATTTATATATATATATATATGTATTTATTTATTCTAATAAATAAATGGGATTAGACATTCATTTTAATTTCTATATGAAAATATTTGAAATTTCTCTTAGTCTATCATTTTATGGTTTATATTTTATGTGTAACATTTTCTTATAAGCGATATTTATTATCATTTTATGTGACAATAAAAAATAATCTATTATTTCATGTTCAGAATTGTATTTTTACCCCTTGGTATGTCATGAATAATTAGGCATGTCCATTATCTATCTTATAAGTGGCATTCCATGCATTTTAATCAAGTGTGCACATATCTTATTATGTATTTTATAATATAACATTTAAATAAATATAGAAATTTTAATGTAAGGGATTCTCCTAAAATTGGTTTTAAAAAATCTCAAGAATATATTGATAACATGTTATAATAAATTATATTTTCTTTTTAAGAAAATAATTTTATGTATGTATTTTTGAATTTTTTTAGGTTAGGATTGAGAAAGGCAGATCCATTGAAAGTGTTTTCAAAATTGGAACTAGTATAATGTTTTATAAGTTATAGGGAGTGAACCCATAGTCTTAAGGGAACATTGTTCTAATTGTGTTATGATTAGTGGCCTTATGGTTTTATTACGGTCTTCCAGGTACAATAAATGACCAATTGAAAATTATTATTTTCAATGGAGGAATCCCAACTATCTTTTCAAATGAAATTATTTTGATAAATTAATATTTTTATAATAGACATACATATATATATATATATTAAATTTTTTTAGAAAACTGAATTTTAAGTATATACATTTATTCAAATGAAATATTTTATATATATTGTTTTAAAACCCCTTACTGGGCATATTAAATAGTCACCCTATGTCTTAAAATATTCTTTATAGGATTAGTATAATTTCACTGTGATGTGAATTCTTAGAGGAGGAGTCAACACACTAATTAATTATATGTTTAGTTAATTTTATTTTGTTTAGATTTGATGAAATGTAATATTTGTATCTACTTATCTAGAACCTAGACTAAAAAAGGTCCTTGATTGTGGAATCTTTTGTGTAATTATTTAGTTACTTTTTATAAAAATAATTCACAACATGTTTTAGCACGGGCTCCGGGATGCTGGGGTATGTGTCTTTACACTTTCCACACTAATATAACTCGAACAAAACATGGTATTGATATGGTTTTCCAATGCTCTGACTGCTCTTCCCACTACTACCTTGGTGTAAACTATTATAGTGGTGATTATTTCCACTCTAAGAATAACTCCTAGATCACCATTTTGAAACATCCTGGCTGTTTTTAGGGGCCTCTCTCATATCCCCTTCTGTGGTGAGTTCCTGATTCATCACATCCTGAAAGATGCTTAAATAGAAAATTTTCACCTATGAACTGAACTCATAGTGAAGACCATCCTAAAAATGTCTCACCCTGGAGATATCATTATCTACCAAAGATGTAGTAAATCACTGTAGTTCGGTGAAATGGTTAACATAGTTTAACACTAACATTCCCTCCTGTGTTAGATGCCTAAAATCAAAGGGTTTCTAATCCCTCAACATCTTAGGATAGAAATAACTCAAGAAAATTGTTTTTAATTCCTTCCAATATATCTCATCCTGCTTCCCAGATTCTTATAGAATATACCAAAAATTCTTGGAAGGTCCACATATCTTATATGTATCAAGCTTCACCCTTCTATCCATGGGTGTTTCAAGATTATTAAAGATTTTCTGGAATGACTTGATCTAGAACTTGGCTTCCTCGGGCCCCCTTCCCTAGTAGATGTTGGTTGATTATACAGTTAAAACTCTATTTTCTACTTAAACATTTAAGGAATAGTACAAATAGTCTCACTTTCCATGGATCTCATGACCATCCAGAAGCTGTCAGGGAGCTGAACATCCATATCCTCCTTAGGAACTAAAGGAAGCTTCAGTTTAGCTATGTTAGGAGCAAGCTGATTTCTACTCTCTTAAATATAAAGTTGAATATTATGAGGATAAATTTTATCTACAAGAAAAACACACACCACAAAGAACTGGGTAGCAACAAAGTTAACCACAACAGGTGACCATAATAGAGAAAAACCGACTATTGATCTCTCCAAAAATGAATTTAAATTCTTTTATCATGAAATATACATTCATTTTAGTAATCTAGTGAAATAGATATCACATATCAGGGTTCAATATAAAATTATATATCACATGAAAAATAGATATTCCCCTATCATTAAAAATGAATATCGATATATCCCTATGTGTCTATTATGATGCATGTTTTCTCATCACATGCCATGCTGATCTATAATTAAAAATACCAAGAAATAGAAACATCATAAAACAATATCCTCACACAACATTTGAATAACCCAAGGTGAAATAACATCAACTGGAGTAAGGAAACCACATAAAAAAATCCCATCCCTAGGTACTGAGATTTTACCCTATAATTGGATTAGCTACTCCCATGAACAAGATCATTACCAAATCATGAATCATCACAATATCCTTTCTATCATCAAAAAAATATTAAAGAATAAGAAAAGAAAATATTCTCCTTTGATAACACTTTGTAACATTCCCCAATCCAGCAGTCTCTCATGTTGAAAAAATGGTTGGTTACGAGACCTCAAGCATGACTCTTGTACGCCAGAGGCTACCAACTAGTAGCGGGTGGGTGAAATATATAGTGGAGAGACTATAACCCATGGTATTAAGTTTCAAATGTAATAAAATAATCCATATAATATAATAAAATAAAATAATATACATATCATGAAATAAATATAAAATCCTATAGGATAATCCAATAAATAATAAGTAACAGCGTAATGATGTGAAAGAATGTAACTAAATGTTATGCTAGAAAAAATAAAAGAAAAGAATAAAAGACTCAAATAAAGACTCAAAGTTCCCGAGCCCTGAACCCCACATCAGTCCCACCTACAAATTCCAGCCTATGAGTAGTCAAGAAATCAAATACAAGGTCCTTTTCCCTTATCTAAACCTACATCCATGTAATCTTCTCGGGTTCCAAATGGTGAACTGAATAGAGTTTGAGCGTAACTTAGAAGGTAAAAAACCACATGTCTAAATAAACCATTATAATATGAATCATGTGAAATAAATCAATAAAATTTTTATTAATTAATCGAACAATTAATAAATACAACAATAACCTTCTTTAGCTCTATGTGAGAATATCTCTTTTCTTGTCTTACTACCATGCCAACCATAACCATATAACCAAGTTAAAATAACCTACTTTGGAACCATGCAATAATATCTCCGAACACATGTTATAACCATTCAAACCACCACCATATAACTATGGTATAGTCACAAAAATCTTGGTCAAAGCCCTATAATCATTACCACATCCAGGTTAAAGCCCTATAAGCATTACAACATTGGACTACACATAGCCTGCTCTCTATAAGAATCACAACATGTTACTTGGTCGTGGCTGTTCAATATCATCATTATAGTTTATAAGTGTGAATTTTCCATGGCTGATACTGATATATAATAATTTTCGCATGGAACACAAGTTATGTCATACAACATGGATATCACAATATCACATCATATATCTCAATGGTTAATTATTAAAATAACCATTTATCTTTCCAATACCACTTTAAATTTAAAAAAAATGATTAAATATTATATCAATAAGAAATATGCCAAAACATAGGGATTCTATATCAAGAAATCACCTAACATCTCATGTAATTATAAACACACTTTAAACAATTATCCAATTCAATTATTTTTGTTAGGTCCACTAGGCTAGATACCCTGAGAGGGGGGTGAATTAGGGTATGAAAGATTAAAAAAACTACCCCTTTTGATCTTGTTTTGCTGTTAGACAAAACCCTCTTCTCTCTCCTTCCCGATGTAGAGTATGAGAAAACATTAAAGCATGCACAGGACACAAAGATTTTTACTTGGTTCACCCTCACTGGGCTACGTCTAAGGAGCATACACCGGCAGTGTGCCGATGTAACAATTCCACTATAAGCGCACTGATTTTTACAAGTTCGAAGCTGACTCACTGTGCCTCCTGGTTTACAACCACACACAATTTGAGAACTCACTACTCTCTCAACTGAAGTGAGCTCACTACTTCTTCAGAAGATCCACTCAGAGTTTATAGACCTGTAGGTCTCATCATTTGCATGAAAGCATGCATCCTCAACTGTTGATAGATGCTCTGTTGAAGTCCAAATTTCATCCACTGATGAATAACCCTTTTCCCCTGAATAATGGGAAATTCCTTTAGAAAAACCTTTGCAAAGCATCCTACTTTGCAAGGATCCCAATTTCGTGAAGCTCAAACAAGCCTTCGTGAAGATCCTTTTTGAGAAGCACTCTCGCGAAGCACTATCACAAAGATCAATTCGTTGCAGAGCAACTTCCCTCACGAAGCTCACTGAGCCAATGCGGAGCACACAACTTTCGTGGAGCTACAATAGCCGACGCTGAGCACTTCTTTCACGAAGAACAGGGTCTATGCAAACAACCTTCGTGAAATGAGAGTGAATGATATTCTTCGAAAATTCTCTGTTTCTCTCGAGGGGGTCGACCTCTATTTATAGGCAATTACATCGACCCTCGACCCTTCCACACGAAGCCAGCACCACGTCATTGCCTATCACAAAGCTTCGAAGTTTCCGCCGGAATTCTGTCAAAATCGCGAAGCACCATAGCAATTTTCTGATCCCGGAGCTCGTGATAATCGCGGAGGATCTCGTCATTCCCTTCATGACTGTGCTGCAAAGCTCCATCACAAAGCACTTCATCGCCATCATGCACTTTAACCTCTGTCGTTCGCGAAGATTTGACATAATCATGAAGAATCACCACCGCCATTCTTCTGGTCTTCGCGAAATCCAAACCCTAATGCCTCTCTTTGCGAAATTCATGCCTGTGCCATACCACCTCTAGATCTTCCATTCCTTTGTCATCATTCTTTGTCAACATGGATTGTAAACAACTTCTCGGGAACTTGAAAATTCTACATGGAAACTTGCTTTGTAAACAAACACAATCAATCCCAAAAAAATATTGCAATGTTACCTTGAGAGATTTTTTCCCAACAATCTCCCCCTTTGGGTTTGTTGACAACTCTTCATAACTCTTTTGAGAATGATTTTCTGCATTTTGATACCTCTCTGAATCTCCTTCTAGCCATTACCACTATTTGCCTATTTAGATTCTGATAGTGTTCAAGGAATCACTTAACACATACTCTAATCCCACATGAGCAATGCTCGACGTGAGAAACAAGAGTAGTATGAAAATTTCATCAATGAAACACTTCATGTCATACCCCAATTGTCGATTCCAAACTGATACCAATTGCTAAATTGATACCAATTGTTGGACCACACTGATACCAATTTGTGATAGCTAGACACCTTCTCACACCATTCCAACAACACTCTTCTGCTTTTATCACGATCCTCTGTTGTCGTGATATCTATGCTTTGATCAATCACTTCTAGCATCGTCAGATTTAATACTCTCCCCCTATTTCATTTCACTCCCCCTATCTTTCTACTCCACCTGTCAGCTTCTCCCCATATCATTCATGATTTCTCAAATATCCACACTGTCTCCCCCTTGAACAATCACTATTTTCTCCCCCTTTGTCAATGAACCCAAAGGTCACTCCTTGGCGGTCTAAAAAAGAGTAGAGAACACATATCAACACATTAGGGGAAAACACACAACAAAACTTGGGGAGGGGGGGGGGTGGTTCTCCACATCCACATGCTTTCAAGCATGGGGAGTTGACTGAACTCCCAGAACTAGACGATGTCTCTCAAAAGCTTCCTTGGGTAAGGCCTTTGTCAGAATGTCTGCAACCTGTAGCTCTGTAGGCACATACTCTAACTTCACGATTCCCTGCTCAACCCTCTCCTTAATAAAATGATATTTGATATCAATGTGATTTTTCCTTGAGTGATGGACATGATTTTTTTTGAGATTTATATCACTTGAGTTATCACACTGAATTACAATCGGATATTTCACTTCAACTCCAATATCATCAAGCTGCTGCTTCATCCACAGTAATTGTGTGCATGCTTGAGTGGCTGCAATGTACTCAGCTTATGCGGTGATCCACATCCACATGCTTTCAAGAATGGGGAGTCGACTGAACTCCCAGAGCCAGTCGATGTCTCTCAGAAGCTTCCTTGGGTAAGGACTTTGTCAGAATGTATGCAACCTATAGCTCTGTAGGCACATACTCCAACTTCACGATTCCCTGCTCAACCTTCTCCTTGATAAATTGATATTTGATCTCAATGTTCTTTGTCCTTGAGTGATGGACAAGATTTTTTCTGAGATTTATAGCACTTGAGTTATCACACTGAATTCCGATCATAGATTTCACTTCAAATACCATATCATCGAGTTGCTGCTTCATCCACAGTAATTGTGTGCCTGCTTGAGTGGTCGCAATGTACTCAGCTTCTGCGGTGCTCAATAAAATGCAATATTTCTTCTTTCTTATCCAAGAAACACAAAATCTTCCAAGATAGAAAGCACCTCCTGACGTTGACTTCCTATCATCCGCTAAACTAGCTCAATATGCATCAGTATATCCCAATAATTATGACAGAGTTTTTCCATTATACATCAAGCCGAAGTCCACTTAGCCCTTGATATACCGAAGTATTCTTTTTACTGAGAGAAGGTGGCTTTCTTTGGGATTAATCTGATACCTCACTGCTTGTCATGTGGAGAATACAATGTCAGGCCTTTTTGCAGTCAGGTATAGAAAACTTCCAATGATTTACCTGTATTCTGTGATATTAACTGCCTTGCCATCCTCATCTTTGGACAATTTCATCTGGGTAGCTACCAGAGTCTTCATCTCCTTGGAATTTTCCATTCCTAATATTTTCAAAACCTCTTTGTCATATTTGGATTGTGAAATGAATGTTACATCCCTTCCTTGTGACACCTTTAGTCCAAGGAAAAATTTTAGCTCTCCAATCATTGACATTTCGTACTCACTTTTCATGAATTCGGAAAACTATATGCACTGAGCTTCATCTGATCCGCCAGATATTATGTAATCGACATAAAAGAAGACCATCATCCTTTTATTACTATTGTTGTTGAAATAGAGATTGTAATCAACTCCCCCACACTAGAAACCAATCTTCTTCAAGTACTGATCAATCCTTGAGTACCACGCTCTTGGTGCTTGTTTCAACCCATACAACGCCTTCTTCAGTCTGCAAACCTTCTTGTCATCCTCATGAATGAAAAAACCATCTGGCTGCTCAATATACACCTCTTCCTCCAGAACCCCATTAAAAAATGCAGATTTGACATCCATCTGGAACACTTTGAACTTCCTTTGTACTTTAATGGCTAGGAATAATCTGATTGTCTCTAGCCTTGCAACCGGTGTAAATGTCTCATCAAAATCTATTCCCTCGATCTGGGAGTACCCCTTGCACACTATTCGTGATTTGTTTTGAATCACTGTGTCATATTCAATCATCTTTTTAACGATAGACCCATTTAGTCCCGATGACATTCTTATCTGCTGGCCTCGAAACAATCTCCCATTTTTGATTCTTCTCAATCTGATATAGCTCTTCATTCATTGCCTGAATCCAGTTTTCATCTTCAGGTACATCAGTAAAGCATTTTGCCTCAACCTGAGATAGAAAAGATGTTTGCTGTAGTGATTTCATTCTCCTAGTCTGAACTGGAGTAGACTGATCACCAATGATATTCTGCCTATTAATTTCAGCTCGACTCCTAGGCTTTTGTATAGATGCGGACTTTACTTCCTCAGGCTCATCATCAGTATCTTCTTCGGAATCAACATCAACCACTTCTTCTCCCCATGCGTTGATTTCTTCCTCATCACTCTCATCAGTAAATTGTTCACTGCATTGTTGAATGATCTCCTCATTCTCCACTACAGTGGCATCATTGCTCTCAACCACTTTTCCCAGCCTTCTGTTAAAGCATTTATATGCCTTTCTTTTTCCTGAGTATCCAAGGAATATCCCCTCATCTCCTCGAGATTCATATTTCCTATTTTTTCCTTGTTTAGGATAAATCACTTACTTCCAAATATTTGGAAGTATTTTACCATTGGTTTCTTTCCATACCACATCTTGTATGGAGTCTTTCCTTCCTTTGGACACAACAGAGCCCTGTTATAAATATAGACCGATGTTAAAACTGCTTCCTTCCAAAATTTCTCTGGTAGGTCCTTTTCAATGAGAATCATTCTGGTCATGTTATTGATGATCCAATTTATCCTTTCAAACACTCCATTCTATTGGGGAGTTCTTACTGAAGAAACTTGATGCCTTATCCTGTGTTTCTCGAGATATTCTTCCACCTGACTGTTTGTGAATTCCGTACCATTGTCAGTATAAATATCAGAATTTTCTGTCTAATCATCCTTTCACACTCCCTTCAGTGCTGTTTTAAGTAGCTTAACACATCATACTTATAGGAAATAACAAATACCCCTGCCATTTTTCTATTGTCATCAACGAAAAGAATATAGTACCTCTTTTAGTCAATTGCTCTTGGTGTGATAGGTCCACAAACATCTGCATGCACCAATTTGAGCACTCTTGTTGAATTATTTTCTTTTGCCTTATATGTCTTTCTGATGATCTCCCCTTATTGGCATGCATCGCACGTGTGAGTATGATCACGTGATACCTTGGGTAGGTCTCTTGATGAGTCACACTTTACCATATCTTCCAGGGATGGTTGGAATAGATGACCTAGTCATTTATGCCACAACTTGTTTTCTTCCTCTCTGGACAGAAAACAAATATATTCATCTCCACTTACCATGTATAGATTTCCCTTTTTCCTTTTTCCCTATAGAACCACTGCCCCGTATCTTCCTTTGATGATACACACCTTCTTAGTAAACCTTATAGAATGTCCTGAGTCATATAGTTGACTAACGCTGAGAAAATTGT
This sequence comes from Viscum album, assembly GCA_963277665.1. Classification (NCBI taxonomy): domain Eukaryota; kingdom Viridiplantae; phylum Streptophyta; class Magnoliopsida; order Santalales; family Viscaceae; genus Viscum; species Viscum album. The sequence continues at coordinate 1,825,620,048 of OY728127.1, forward strand.
GACTGAGGCCTTCTACTACTAAACATCAGCATGTATCATCTCTTTGCCCCCAAACATGGACTTTCTTGATCCAATTATCTTCAGGCCTTCATCATTTACAAACTTGAAAACTCCCTCTTTGTCATATTTTATGGCTGTGACAAGATCTTATTACCTGTCATGTGATATGTGCAACTGTTGTCAAGGATCCTCACACCAGAGCGATCTGATGCTTTAAGGGAAATTTCCGCCACCACTGCCTTCTCATCCTTTCTCTTCTTGGTCCATATTCTTGGCTTCATACTTGAGATGGTTTGTGACTTCACATCTTTCTCAGAGTATGATGGACCTTCTTCATCTTGAAAAGGTGCAAATGTATTTTGCGTTTTCAACTCACCTGTTGGTTCATTGATCTGCTGTTTGTGAACATTTGGGTTTTTCTTTGGAATATTCTTTTATATGGTCGAAGTGCAATACCTAGCCATGTGCCCAAATCCTCCGCACCAAAAACAGTTCCCTTCAAAATATGTTCTAAAGAACCTTTCTCTATTTGGCTGCCACCTCTGTTCTTGTGCCCTTCTATATCTCTTGGATATGGAACACACATACTCTGAATGTCCCATTTTTCCACAACAATAAAACCTGATATAAGGAGCATTCCTTCATGTTATTTCTGCACTTCAAGTTTCCCTTTGGGATCTATGAATTTTCTGATTCTTCCTTGTGCCCAAATCCACCTTCAGTCTCAGAGTGGGTGCTTGCGATCTGACCTCAACTTTCACAACTTTCTGTTTTCAATCAAGCCCTTCATCAGTCTTATCATCTGAACAAACTGGATTCTTCTTTTCTACTGAACCACTATTATCCACTTTCTGCTTCTCGGTTTTCTGAGTGATCTTCTTTCCTGATGACCCAATAGTAGTCAAGAGCTTTTCTTGATCTTTAACCTTTTTCAGCAGACCGACAACTTCTCCTTCAAGTTCTACAATACACTTGATTTGTTCTTTACTTGTGTTATTCGAGCTATCGATCTCCCTTTTCTGTTATTCAATTTTTATTTTATACTCACTAACTGATTCTGAGTCCTCTGGTGTTGATAACTTAAGTTTATCGATTTCTTCCATCAACTCAGACTTCTCTTCTTCCTGCTGCTGCATATAGAGTTTGGCGTCATGAACAAATTTGTTGGGTTTCTTTGTTTTGGCTCTCCAAACATCTATCTCTTCTAGAGAAGCCTCTAACTCTACTTTCATATCAACTCTTCCATAAAATTCTTCTTCTTCTTCTTCAGCTTCGGTTTCATTATTATTCTGAGAACTACCGACAACTACCACCATAGCATTTTCTCCTCGGTCTTTGCAGTTCTCAATCTCTTCAACCTCCTCAACCTCAGACTTGTTTGAAATGTCATATTCTTTTGAAAGAAGGTTCTTTTTCTTAAATAAATTTCTCTTGAACTGTTTCTTTCCTTTCCCATAGGCTTAAGAATTCTTCTTGGGAATTTTGATTTCATCGACATCATCATCCCCTTGGAACTTTTTGGGACACCGTGCCACAAGATTTCCAACCTTTCGACACTGAAAACATGCAAGTGGAAGTTTTCCTTTAAAATTTCATTTTCCTCTTTGAAGTTTTGAGGAGAGGAATGAAATCACTTTATCTGTCTCTTCTTCTTCTTGAGAGTCTTCAACGGTGAGCTTCTTCATGGATTTGAATGCCACCTCTTTGGATTTCCCCTTTTCCACAACATCGTTATCATCATTTTGTAATTTCATATGCAACAAGGGTGCTGTGTAGGTTGTCTAATGTCAGCTCTTCTGGGTCTTTATCTTCCAAAACTGAAACTTTTGGATTGAACCAAGGTGGAAGTTTCCTCAAGATTCGCTTCACAATTTTAATGTCTTCAATAACTTCTACAAGACCTCGCATGTATTCCACTATAACATTTAACCTGTAAATGAATGAATCAATAGTCTCATTCGGGTTCATTCTCAGATCCTCATACTTGTTCCACAACACTTGAAGCTTTTCCACTCTAACCTTTGTATCTCCTTCATATATATTCAATAAATTTCCCCACATGGCATGTGATGTTTTTCAAGACATCACCTTTGTATATATAAGATTGGATTGGGATCCCCTAAGGCATTTATTACTTTGGCATAAGCATCCAACTCTCTACGTTCAGCTTCTGATAATGCACCACTATTAATATCTACTATTATAACATGCATTGCTGCTGTGAAAACATCCATTCCTAATGATCGGAAGTAGTGTTGCATCTGATTCTTCCATAGCTAGAAATTTTTCCCGTCAAAGATCAGAATCCCTTTATGATTAGTGACCTCCATTTGAGAGAGAAACACCGATATTAACCTTTCACTCTGATACCAATTGTTAGGTCCACTAGGCTAGATACTCTGAGAGGGGGGGGGGGGTGAATCAGGGTATGAAAGATTAAAAAAACTGCCCCTTTTGATCTTTTTTTGCTGTTAGAAAAAACCCTCTTCTCTCTCCTTCCCGATGCAGAGTATGAGAAAACATTAAAGCATGCACAAGACACAACGATTTTTACTTGGTTCACCCTCACTGGGATATGTCCAAGGAGCATACACTGAAAGTGTTCCGATGTACCAATTCCACTATAAGCGCACTACTGTTTACAAGTTTGAAGTGGACTCACTGTCCCTCCTGGTTTACAACCACACACAATTTTAGAACTCACTACTCTCTCAACTGAAGTGAGCTAACTACTTCTTCAGAAGATCCACTCACAGTTTATAGACTTGTAGGTCTCTTCATTTTCATGAAAGCATGCATCCTCAACTGTTGATAGATGCTCTGTTGAAGTAAAAATTTCATCCACTGATGAATAAACCTTTTCCCCTGAACACTGGGAAATTCCTTTGGAAAAACCTTTTCAAATAACCCTACTTTGCAAGGATCCCAATTTCACGAAGCTTAAATAAGCCTTCGCGAAGCTCCTGAATTTTCATGAAGCACTCTCGCGAAGCACTATCACGAAGCTCAAGTAATTGCAGAGAAACTTCCCTCGTGAAGCTCACTGAGCCAACGCGGAGCGCGCAACATTCGTGGAGCTACAATAGCCACCGAGAAGCACTTATTTCGCGAAGCACATGGGCTACGCGAACTAACTTCTCGAAACAAGAGCGAAAGATCTTATTCAAAAATTCTTTGTTTCTCTCAAGGGGGTTGACCTCTATTTATAGGAAATTCCACCGACCCTCGACCCTTCCGCGCGAAGTCAACGCCATGTCATTGCCTATCGCGAAGCTCAGAAGTTTCTGCTGGAATTCTGTCAAAAGCACGAAGCACCACATCAATTTTCCGATCGCAGAGATCGTCGTAATCGTGGAGCATCCCGTTATTCTCTTCGCGCCTGTACCGCGGAGCTCCCTCGCAAAGCCCTTCATCTCCACGATGCGCTTCAACCTCTGCCATTCGCAAAGCTTTGACGTAATCATGAAGAATCACCACCATCATTCTTATGGTCTTCACGAAATCCAAAACCTGATGCCTCTCTTCACAAAATTCATGCCTCTTCCGTATTAAAATATGATCTTCATGGAAATCCTATTTTCGCGATGCTCACCAACCTCCAAATTTTGGACCCCAAAAATTTAGCAAACACTGGGAAATGACGCCACCTTGTACTGCTCTTTTGTACCGCCTCCAGATCATCCATTCCTTTGTCATCATTCTTTGTCAACATGTATTGTCAATAACTTCTTGGGAAATCGACAATTCTCCATGGATACCTGCTTTTTCAACAAACACAAACAATCCCAAAAAAATACCGCAATGTTTCCTTGAGGGATTTTTGCCCAACAGTCTCCCCCTTTGGGTTTGTTGAAAACTCTTCATAACTCTTCTCAGAATGATTTTCTGCATTTTGATACCTCTCTGAATCTCCTTCAAGCCCCTACCACCATTCGCCTCTTGCGATTCTGATAGCGTTCGACGAATCACTTAACACGTACTCTAAGCCCACATGAGAAATGCTCAGTGTGAGAAAAAAGAGTAGTATGAAATGTTCATCAATGAAACACTTCATGTCAGACCCCAATTGTTGATTCCGAACTGATACCAATTGCTAAATTGATACCAATTGTTGAAACACACTAATACCAATTCGTGATAGATGGACACCCTATCACACCATTCCAATAACACTCTTATGCTTTTATCATGATCCTCTATTGTCGTGATTTCTATGCTTTGATCGATCACTTCTAGCATCATCAGATTTAATACTCTCCCCCTATCTCATTGCACTACCCCTATCTTACTGCTCCACCAGTCATATTCTCCCCATATCATTCATGATTTCTCAAATAGGCACACTGTCTCCCCCTTGAACAATCACTATTTTCTACCCCTTTGTCAACGAACCCAAAGGTCACTTCTTGGTGGTCTGTAATAGAGTAGAGAACACATATCAACAGATTAGGGAAAAACACACACCAAACATCGGGGAGAGGGGGGGGGGGGTTCTCCACATCCACACACTTTCAAGCACAGGGAGTCAACTGAACTCCTAGAGCCAATCGATGTATCTCAAAATCTTCTTTGGGTAAGGCCTTTGTCAAAATGTCTGCAACCTATAGCTCTGTAGGCACATACTCCAACTTCACGATTCCCAACTCAACCTTCTCCTTGATAAAATGATATTTGATCTCAATGTTCTTTGTCATAGAGTGATGGAAAAGATTTTTTCTGAGATTTATAGAACTTGAGTTATCGAACTGAACTCCGATCAGATATTTCACTTTAACCCCCATATCATCGAGCTGCTGCTTCATCCACAATAATTGTGTGCATGCTTGAGTGGCCGCAATGTACTCATCTTCTGCGGTGCTCAATGAAATGCAATCTTGATTATTTCTTATCCAAGAAACACACAATACACCAATATAGAAAGAACCTCCTGACATTGACTTCCTATCATCCTCTGAACCAGCCCAATCTACATCAGTATATCCCAATAATTCTGACGGTGTTTTTCCATTATACATCAAGTCGAAGTCCACTGATCCCTTGATATACCGAATTATTCTTTTTAATGCAAGCATGTGACTTTCCTTGGGATTAATCTGATATCTTGCTACTTGGCATGTGGAGAATACAACGTAAGGCCTTATTGCAGTCAAGTGTTGCAAAATTCCAATGATTTTCCTATATTCTGTGATATTAACTGCCCTTCCATCCTCATCTTTGGACAATTTCATCCGGGTATCCATCAGATTCTTCATATCCTTGGAATTTTCCATTCCAAATCTTTTCAAAACCTTCTTGTCATATTTTTATTGTGAAATAAATGTTCCAGCCCTTCCTTGTGTCACCTGTAGACCAAGGAAAAATGTTAGCTCTCCAATCATTGACATTTCAAACTCACTTTTCAGGAATTCGGAAAACTTTCTGCACTGAGCTTCATCTGATCCGCCAAATATTATGTCATCGACATAAACCAAGACCATCATCCTTTGATTACTATTGTTGTTGAAATAGAGATTGTAATCCACTCCCACATTCTGGAAACCAAGATTCTTCAAGTACTGATCAAGCCTTGAGTACCATGCTCTTGGTGCTTGTTTCAACCCATACAACACCTTCTTCAGTCTCAAAACCTTGTTCTCATCCTCATGAATGAGAAAACCATCTGGCTTCTCAATATACACATCTTCCTCTAGAACCCCATTCAAAAATACAGATTTGACATCCATCTGGAACACTTTGAACTTCCTTTGCACTGCGATGTCTAGGAATAATCTGATTGTCTCCAGCCTTGAAACTGGTGCAAATGTCTCACCAACATCTATTACCTCAATCTGGGAGTACCCCTTGCACACTATTCATGCTTTGTTCTGAATCACTGTGCCATATTCATTCATCTTGTTGCGATAGACCCATTTAGTCTCGATGACATTCTTATCTGATGCCCTCGAAACAATCTCCCATGTTTGATTCTTCTCAATATAATCTAGATCTTCATTCATTTCCTGAATCTAGTTTTCATCTTGAGCTATATCAGTAAAGCATTTAGGATCAACCTAAGATAGAAAAGATGTTTTATGCAGTGATTTCATTCTCCTAGTCTGAACTGGATCATACTGATAGGTCCTTTTCAATGAGCATCATTCTGGCCATGTTATTGATGATATGATTTCTCCTTTCAACCACTTCATTCTGTTGGGGAGTTCTTACTGATGAAACTTGAGGCCTTATCCTGTGTTTCTCAAGATATTCTTCCACCAGACTGTTTGTGAATTCCGTACCATTGTCAGTACAAAACTTCAGAATTTTCTATCCAAGCGTCCTTTTACACTCCCTTCGGTACTGTTTTAAGCAGCTGAACACATCGGACTTATGGGCAATAACAAATACCCATGCCATTCTGCTATAGTCGTCAATGAAAAGTACATAGTACCTCTTTCCATCAATTGATCTTGGTGTGATAGGTCCACAAACATTTGCATGCACCAATTCAAGCACTCTTATTGACTTCTTTTCTTTTGCCTTATACGTCTTTCTGATGAGATTCCTTTGTTGGAATGTATCACATGTGTGAGTATGATGACGTGATATCTTGGGTAGGTCTCTTGCTGCATCACACATTACCATATCTTCCAGGGATGGTTGGCTTAGATGACCTAGTTGTTTATGCCACAACTTGTTTTCTTCCTCTCTGGATAGAAAGCACATATCTTCATCTCCACTTACCATGTAGAGATTTCCCTTTGTCATTTTTCCCTGTAGAACCACTTCCCCGTCTCTTCCTTTGACGATACACACCTTCTTAGTAAACCTTATAGAATGTCCTGAGTCACATAGTTGACTAACGCTGAGCAAATTGTGACTGAGGCCTTCTACTACTAAAACATCAGCACGTCTCATCTCTTTTCCCCCAAACTTGGCCTTTCTTGATCCAATTATCTTCAGGCCTTCATCATTTACAAACTTTAAAACTCCTTCTTTGTCATATTTTACGCCTGTGACAAGATCCTTATTAGCTGTCATGTGAGATGTGCAACTGCTGTCAAGGATCCTCACACCAGAGCGATCTGATGCTTTAAGGGAAATTTCCGCCACCATTGCCTTCTCATTCTTTCTCTTCTTGGTCAATATTCTTGCCTTCATACTTGAGATGGTTTTTGAATCCTCATCTTTCTCAGAGTATGATGGACCTTCTTCATCCTACAGAGGTCCAAATATATTTTGCGTTTTCAACTCACCTGTTGGTTCATTGATCTGCTGTCTATGAACATTTGGGTTTTGCTTTGGCATATTCCTTTGTATGGTCAAAGTGAAATACCTAGCCATGTGCCCAAATCCTCCGCACCAAAAACAGTTCCCTTATAAATATGTTCTACAGAACCTTTCTCTATTTGGATACCACCTCTATTATTGTTCCCTTTGATATATCTTGTATATGGAACACACATTCTGTGAATGTCCCATTTTTCCACAAAAATAACACCTGATATAAGGCACATTACTTCACGTTACTTCTTCACTGCAGGTTTCCCTTTAGGATCTCTGAATTTTCTGATTCTACCTTATGACCAAATCACCATTCAGTCTCGGAGTGGGTTCTTACGATCTGACCTCAACTTTCACAACTTTCTGTGTTCGATCAAACCCTTCATTAGTCTTAGCATCTGATAAAAGTTGATTCTTCTTTTCTACTGAACCACTATTCTCTACTTTCAGCTTCTCAGTTTTTTGAGTGATCTGCTTTCCTGATGACCCAGTAAGAGTCAAGAGCTTTTCTTGATCTTTAACCTTTTTTTGGCAGACCGACAACTTCTCCTTCAATACACTTCATTTTTTATTTCCTTGTGTTATTCAAGCTATTGATATCCCTTTTCTATTCTTCGATTTTTATTTTATACTTACTAACTGATTCTGAGTCCTCTGGTGTTGATAACTTGAGTTTATCGATTTCTTCCATCAACTCATACTTCTCTTCTTCCTACTGCTGCATATAGATTTTGGCGCCACAAACAATTTTTTTGGATTTCTTTGTTTTGGATCTCCAAACATCTATCTCTTCAAGAGAAGCCTCTAACTCTGCTTTCATATCAACTCTTCCCTTAACTTCTTCTTCTTCTTCATCAGCATCGGTTTCATTATTATTCTGAGAACTGCGGACAATTACCACCATAGAATTTTCTCCTCGGTCTTTGCAGTTCTCAATCTCTTCAACCTCCTCAACCTTAGACTCGTCTGAATTGTCATATTCTTTTGAAAGAAGGTTTTTTTTCTTAAAGAAATTTCTCTTGAACTATTTCTTTCCTTTCCCATAGGATGAATACTTATTCTTGGTAATTTTGATTTCATCTACATCATCATCCTATTGTAACTTTTTGGGACACTGTGCCACAAGATGTCCAACCTTTCCACACTGAAAACATGCAAGTGGAAGTTTCACTTTAAACTTTCGTTTTCCTCTTCGAAGATTTGAGGAGAGTAATGACATCACTTCATCTATATCTTATTATTCCTGAGATTCTTCAATGGTGAGCTTCTTCATGGCCTTGAATGCCACCTCTTTGGATTTCCCCTTTTCCACAACATCGTTATCATCATTTCTCATTCCATTTGCAACAAGGGTGCTGTGTAGGTTGTCCAATGTCAGCTCTTTTAGGTCTTTATCTTCCAAAACTGAAACTTTTGGATTGAACCGAGGTGGAAGTTTCCTCAAGATTCACTTCACAATTTTAATGTATTCAATAACTTCTCCAAGACCTCACATGTCTTCCACTACAAAATTTACCCTGTCAAAGAAGCATCAACAGTCTCATTCGGGTTCATTCTCAGATCCTCACACTTGTTCCACAACACTTGAAGCTTTTCCTTTCTGACCTTTATATCTCCTTCATATATATCCCATAACTTTTCCCACATGGAATGTGATGTTTTTCAAGACATCACCTTTGTATATATAGGATTGGATAGAAATCTCCCTAAGGCATTTATTACTTTGGCATCAGCATCCAACTCTCTACGCTCAACTTATGATAATGCACCACTATTAATATCTGCTATTATTCCATGCATTAATGCTGTGAAAACATCCATTCCTAATGATCATAGGTAGTGTTGCATCCGATTATTCCATAGCTGGAAATTGTTCCTGTCGAAGATCAGAATCCCTTTATGATTAGTGACCTCCATTTGAGAGAGAAACATAGATATTAACCTTTCCCTATGATACCAATTGTTAGGTCCACTTGGCTAGATACCCTGAGAGGGGGGGTGAATCAGGGTATGACAGATTAAAACAACTGCCCCTTTTGATCTTGTTTTGCTGTTAAACAAAACCCTCTTCTCTCTCCTTCCCGATGTAGAGTATGAGCAAACATTAAAGCATGAACATGACACACAAATTTTTACTTGGTTCACTTTCACTGGGCTACATCCAAGGAGCATACACCGGTAGTGTGCCAATGTACCAATTACACTATAAGCACACTGCTGTTTACAAGTTCGAATTGGACTCACTGTCCCTCCTGGTTTACAACCACACACAATTTGAGAACTCACTGATCTCTCAACTGAAGTGAGCTCACTACTTCTTCAGAAGATCCACTCACAGTTTATAGACCTGTAGGTCTCTTCACTTGCATAAAATCATGCATCCTAAACTATTGATAGATGTTCTGTTGAAGTCCAAATTTCATCCACTGATGAATAACCCTTTTCCCCTGAACACTAGGAAATTCCTTTAGAAAAACCTTTGCAAATCACCCTACTTTGCAAGGATACCAATTTCATGAAGCTCAAACAAGCCTTCATGAAGCTCCTGAATTTTCACCAAGAACTCTCGCGAAGCACTATCGCGAAGCTCAAGTCGTTGCAGAGCAACTTCCCTCGTGAAGCTCACCGAGCCAACGCAAGGCGCGCAAATTTCGCGGAGCTTCAATAGCCGCCATGAAGCACTTCTTTCGCGAAGCACATGAGCTATGCGAACTACCTTTGCGAAACGAGAGCGAAAGATCTTCTTCGAAAATTTTCTATTTCTCTCGTGGGGGTCGACCTATATTTATAGGCAATTCCACCGACCCTCGACCCTTCCATGTGAAGTCAGCACCACATCATTGCCTATCGCGAAGCTCTGAAGTTTCCACCAGAATTCTGTCAAAATCACGAATCACCACGGAAATTTTCCGATCGCGGAGCTCGTCCTAATTGCAGAGCATCCTGACATTCCCTTCGCGCCTGCGCCGCAAAGCTCCCTCGCAAAGACCTTCATCGCCGCGATGCGCTTCAACCTCTGCCGTTCGCGAAGCTTTGACGTAATCATGAAGAATCACTACCATTATTCTTATGGTCTTCGTGAAATCCAAACCTTGATGCCTCTCTTCACGAAATTCATGCCTCTGCCATATTAAAATATGATCTTCATGGAAATCCTATTTTCACGATGCTCACCAACCTTCAAATTTTGGACCCCAAACATTGGGCAAACATTGGGAAACAACGCCACCTCATACTACTCCTTTGTACCGCCTCTAGATCATCCATTTATTTTTCATCGTTCATTGTCAACATGGATTTTCAACAACTTCTCGGGAACTCGACAATTCTCCATGGAAACCTGCTTTGTCAACAAACACAATCCATCCCAAAAAATACTGCAATGTTCCCTTGAGGGATCTTTTCCCAACAATTTTCATGTTTTTATCTCCTAAAGGGTATCCATAATCCAAGTCAAAAGATAATTAAACCCAAATGACTTCAAGGAATAATCCCAGTCATTCATTTAACTAATTTGTATTTCTGATAGGTTGGCTTAATAACAATATATCATAAACATGGAAATTATCAAACTATAGGGTTAAGATTTAGACTCCAAATCTTTAACCAAAAATCCCAAAATGTTTCTGTTAGAAAAATACCATGAGGAAGAAGGTGTAAATGATCTAGAAGAGGTTCATAGATAAAAACTGATCAAGAACAAAACCAACAATGAAACTGGTCAAAGTATTTCATTACAGATGTTGGAGAACCAAGGGAGAGAGGGGGGAAACCTATCCATAATTACTTACAAGGTATTGAAGGTGTAAAAGAGACATCTGAGAGTGAGTTCGGAACTCCAAAATAACATAGTTAATTCCCTAGGTTTGATAGGAGAAGGATTCAACATAATTGAATGAAAACTCAGTCGTAGGGAATGTTTAAAATAGAAGGCTGGGGAATTAAGTGGTGTGAATTGTAGTTATACATCCTGTAAATATTTTTAATGTAATATTATAAAAAACCAATTGAATTATATTTATTTTATTAAAAACACCCAAACATTACATGATTTTTAATTCCTTTACAAGAAGTGTAAATGTTCTTTAGATGGGTTTTCAACCAATTTTACCTTTAAACGACCTGAAACCCTTTTAAATATTCTATACTTACCAAGAACCTATGTTAACACTTAAATAATTTATACCCAAACTACATTAATTCAAATAGGAATACATCTCTGAAATTTAAGTTATTTTCACCAAAAAATCTATTCACGTAGACCCACTTCATATTTTTTTTTCAGGTTTTCTCAAATCATAATACCGCGTTTATTCAAATGACATATATCCATGAAAAAACTACCAAAAGAAATATTTAATAAATACTTAGAGATATAAATAAATGGAAAAATATGGGATATTAAAAAATTATTATCACACCTTTATTAATAATTATTTTATTAAAATTAATATTCTGGGTGATAACATATTTGTTTTCCAAGCATGTTTTAGTTTGAGAATCCTGATACTTATACTATGATAATGATTCCATAATTAATAGAATGTTAATAATGATATAAAAATTATATATATTAATTATATACATATTTAGAATTATTCATAAAAATTTGAGATTGAAAAATGAAATACACCATTCTTCGAGATTGTAGGTCATACGTACACATAAATAATGTTTCTATTTTTTTATTGATGGATTGAAATAAAGGTAAATGATAATTTAACTTTACATAATAATAATTATATAATATATATCATATATATTCATAAAATTCATCCTTATTACCATCCTAGTAAAATATTAATGGAAAATGAATCATATCGCTTCTTAGAGGTGGTATTCCACATCTACACACAAGTGATGTTATCATTTTACAAAGGATTGGATGGTAAGATGTTAGACGTTATATTATCATTCCAAAAGAATAATTATGTAATAAATATCATATAAAAATTTTAAATCAGTTATAATACCCAAGTATATGATACAGGGATGAAAAATTAATTGTATCACTATGTGGAGAAGAGAATATTTCTGGAGGATGGTTGATATAGAAGGATCAATGTGATGTGGAGATAAAAGATAGGTTCCCTTTTATAAGAGAGGGAGGGTCACTCTTGGAATTTCATAAAAGATTAAAATTTAATTATGTCAATATCATGCCAAATGGTTCTAAATGTCCTATAAATGGATAATTGATAATATGTTTTACAATAAATAATATAGTTTGTCCTATTATAATAATTTTACTTTTTTTAATGAGATTTAATAATATATTACTCTCATAAAATAATATTATTGTCAATTTAGACTATATTCACTTAATTTGAATTAAAAGGCTTAAATAGAAAGTTTTAATTAAAATATAATATTATAAAAAAAGACTAATATGTTATATTCACATATAAAATTCACAGAACACATTAAATCGCTCAAATTATATTTCCATTAATATTTTTAATATATTTTATTATATTTTTTATCAATTGGAGAAATATTTCATCAGAGTTGCACAAGAAATTAAGGTCATTATATAATTTATAAAAATAAAAAATAAACTTATATCATAAAAATAGCTTTATTAATATAAATATAAACACTTATATTCATTCATAAATTTATTTTATCCCTATGTGAACACAAAAGTGATATAAAAACAAAGAGAGTGCCATTTGGTAACTTTCTTTGATTTAAATAATATATAAGTGATTTTCATAGAAACGTTTCCATTAAAAAAATAAAATTTGAGCCTAAGGTGATAAATTTTAAATTTAATTTATCAAATAATAAATAGGATGAAAATATTATGGACTTATCACTTAGTTTTATCATAGATTAACTTGATTTACCATTTACCAAAAGGATAAATTTTACCACGATACTATTCGTATTGAAAAAAAATAAAAGGGGAATATTTACCAAATTTTAACCTCATAATTATAAATATGTAATTAATTTTATATAATTAAATACCTATAAATAGAAAATATTAATTTTAAAGTAAGTGAAAAAATGTGACAAATATAAATTTTTAGAAAAAAAACAATTTTTAAGCATAGAATGAGATATACTATTATCCCATGCTTAGAAAAACATTATATGAATATTAAAAAACTTTATTGAGTATATAATATATAGATTTAAATAAAACAATTCTATAATAATGATCAATTAAATTTATTAATTTAAAAAATCATTGCCCGCATAAAATTAATTTTTCAAGAAAAATTCTTTTACCTATTAAAATATTTCTATACTAAAATCAAGCATAAAATTAATTTCAATGTAATTAATTGTATAATTTAAAATATAATAAAATATTTTTACTTTGAAACCATTTTAAAACAAGATGGAACTTTATACATATAGTTTTCCGAAAAATTATTTTTTTTATTGTTTACTAGAAAATCAATATTTTCATAAAATTATCATAAATTCACCCTAATATAATTTTAATATACTGATTTAAAAAATTATATTCAATTATTAAATTTTTTATAAAATTTCTAGAAATTAATCATATTATTTTATCATAAAAATAAAAACAATTATTTTTTTGAGGAAATCATATTTTTTAAGAGTAAAAAAACTTTACTAAAAATTGATTGATTATTTATAAAGAATTTATCAATAAATTTTCATGGAGTAAGAAATTTATATATATTTTATAAAGTAGTTAATCCTATTCATACAATCCAATTTAACTTCTATTTTATAACTGACACAAATAATAATATTTTAATAATATATCATGTTTTATTTAGACTCAGTGTTTCCTGTAACACAAGCTATTAAAGAAATTAAATTTATTTAAAAATAATAATTGATAAAATATAGGGGTTTTATAATGTGTTCCTCATAAGATTAATATTTTTTTGGATATAAACTATTGTTCATATGATATAGATATAACGACCAAAGATTGACATACATGAATATTACATTACTTTTGTGGAATACTTAATACATTACAAAAAGACCCTCTTAAAGACCATATTAGTTTAGTTCCTTTGTAAATTTTAACACATTAATCAAATTTAGAAAAAGGTATTCAAAATTTCTCATAAAGATCTCCCCCTTTAGTTTTCCTATCTAAAACCATTATTTATATCCTTGGGAAAAGAAAACATATGAAAAGGGTGATCTCGTATTATCAGTAAGGGTAAAAGGGTAAAACATGAACATGACTTTTTAAAATCATACGACATATAACATAGATCAAAATATTGATTCCTGAAATAAATCTTTATAGTTCATAAGGGATAAATCATAAAGGAACACGAGCTAGAAAAAAAATATCATTGGCATAAAATATGTAATTATGGAAAACACATAAGCATAGAAATTTTTCCATATTATCCTAGAATAATTTCCAAAACCATCATCATGGATAAAGTCATTTACTGAATATATTTCATTCCTCATTCCATCCATATATTACTGAACCCTGTTTACTTCTCATTCCTGCCATATATTACAAAACCAAGATCATTTCTCATTCTAGCCCCATCTATCTCATTAGGTATAAATCTTTACCTAATGAATTGGTGGGAGATATAGGTCCCAACCATCTAATAATGAAATAATTTTTACATGTTCTATAAAAATATAAATCATTCATCATAGTATAATGTATATAATAAAATAGGTTTCTTAAACATCATTCAATCATAACATAATACATGTAAAAAAATAGATTTCATAAATAACATTATAGCATAAAAATAATCAAACCATTGGAATAATAGAGATATTATACTTGAAACACAAGCCTATTAAATAATTTCACTCTTAGATGGGAAATAATTTTGATAGAACACTTGAAAATAATTCTTGAGGAAAATATCCTTTCTTTTTAAAAAATATTTTATATTCTTAAAAGGAAATGTAATTTTAAAATAAAATAATTTCTTTTAAATTAAACTTGTAATTTTATAAGGTAATATTGAAGGAAATAAATCATTATTAAAGTGTCAAATTTTGTTTATGCAGTATAATTTAGAATAAAACATTCATCTCATACTTTTGGTAGAAAATTCAGAAAGTACCTCATTTGGAAAATAAAAGAAATATTTCTATAAAAATATGTAGAAAAAAGTAAAAAATGTGTAAAAATGACTTTAAATATCCATATTATAATATTAAAACATTTTATAAATTTCTTTTTAGAAAACATGGACATGGATGATAAATATTCCCCAATGGAGACTTAAAATGAAACAATTCTAAATATTGAAGAGATTGTGAAATAAATACTCTTCAATTTATAATCAATAGAATATTATGCTCTATTAAAGAAATAAAATTTGGAAAATAAAATAATATTCTGGATAATACTCATAAAATACATTCATGGGAAGTATATACACCACTTAGAATAAAAAAGTCCTGTATACGACATGTGTCTCATAGAAATAATGGTGAGACAAAAATAACTCTTTACCATAGGTCTGATTACCTTGGAACATATATTAAACTAATATATAATGGTTTAAATAATGTTATTAGCTTATTAAATAACCATATTTATATTTATGATATCATATATGATCATATTATCAGTCTTTATATAATATTTTATTTTTACGCTTCTTTCGGGTGTTAACTACTTCATTTTCTCATGCATGTTTTGTCATATAATTACCAATTATTGTTAATAGGATATAGTTACATATTAATAGAATTATATTAAGGTAATATATATAATATTTATACATTACATACCTTTATGTAATCATGTATTAATGGTGTACATGGAAATGAATCACATCGCATCATGGAGGCGATAGGCAGTACGTACGCATAAGCGATGATATCATTTCTTTAATAGTATAATGTATGGAAGTGGATGGTATATTTTTTGATATAGAATCAATATAATGTTATAATAACTATATATTAATATTATTTCCATAATTATAACCATCAAAATAAATTGGTGAAAAGCATATTACAGTACGGCTTGGAGACGATCAGCCGTATGTACACACACAAGGTGATTTAATTTTTCATAAGATGGGTAAAATGTGGAATATATTTGTTTCATAATTTTAATAAAATATAAAAATATAATTGATACTATATTTATTACATTATAATGGTAAAAACATAGTAAGAGTAAGTATAAGAAGAAATGATCTTGAGAGAGTCGGCAAAGGATATTACCTTTTCTTTGACGAGCTCCCTCTAGATCTCCTCTCAAAGACACTAAAGTTGATCTTTTGAGAAGACCAACACATATAGAAAATATATAGTAATGTTTATAAGGTAATTGGGTAGGGTATGGATTATATTTAATTATCAATGTGAAGTAAATAAATGAGGGAGGAGATTCACTTTTATAATTGAGGTGAGAGGCACTTAAGGACTCTCAAAAAATATTAATTTATAATAAAATAAAAACACATCAAAAAACCTCCAAAATGTCATATTTTTTAGATAATATGAGATAAGGTTGTAATATCATCAACCAATAAATTTTAGACAAGTTTTTATTTCAATTTAAACCTTTTAATTTTAATTAACCCTTAGTTATTTTATTTTAAGTTTAACTATGGTAACAAATTTGTCAATTTTAAAAGAGTGTAATTTTTAATTATTTGATGTCAATTAAAAAATAAATAAAATTTTATAAAATTTTAGATTATACCATTTTTATTTGGTATTTTTAAAAATGTATTATGATTTTTAAATAATTTAATAAATCATTATTCTGATGAGCAATCAATAGTGTCAATTTTAACATTATTCAATTCATTGATTTTTAAAAATATTAAGGTAACAAGTTAACTTAAAAAAAAATATATTTTATTTTATTATTAAGATTTCAAGGAAATGAATAATTTTTTATTTATTCCTTATCCCAAATTATATTTATTTTAATATTTTTAAAAACATTTATTTTTTTATTTCCATTAATAAAATAATTACTACATCAGTTTTGTGTATTTATTTAATATACCTATATATTGAATAAAAATTAAAAATAAAATGCGATGATGGAGATAAATTCCCTATATTTTAAAATAATACTTATATTTGAATATACCTTCTGTAAAATACTACTTTAAAAATATTATATTTTTTAAAATATGAATTTGACAGCTTTAACATCACTTTTGATAATATATTATAAGTGTCATACTTATTTCCATTTGGATCAAATAGTCAAAAATTCAATACTTGGATGATTATGGTCGAGATATTCTAAAAAAATAATATTTATTGAAGTTTTTTGACTTGTTAAGGGTTATTATAATTTTAATTAAAATTATTTTATTGATTTTCAATCAATTAAATAATTTCTGGATCATCATTGTATAAACCTTTAATGTAATTATTTATTTTATAAAAATTAAAAATAAACTAGAATGATAAATAAATAAATTTTTGATTTCAAAAAAATATTTAAAGTTGAATTTTTCTTATGTATAACCTTGTATTAGAAATAATATAGTTATTAAAATATTTGTAAGGCATCTTGAACTTTTCTTTAAATAATACATATTAAATGTCATAATCTCATTCAAGTGGATTAAAAAAAATAACATTTTGTCCTATAGATGATTTAGGTCGAAACAAAATAATCCAATTATATTAGGACAAGTGTTAGGGAAATTTTATAATATTATTTTTACCATTAATTTCCCGATCTACCTTTTTATTTTATTAATAAGAATGACTGAAGTTACTATTCACAATGCCTAGAAATAAAAGAAAGATATTTAAATATTTTGGATCCACTAATTAAAAATATGGAATTAATTTTAAAAAATTTAAAACACATAATTTGAAGTAATGAATTTAAAATTAATCCTATTGTCAGAATGAGAATATGGTTTTTAAAAGTTAAAACATGCAAAAGAACGAAATGTTTTTACATCTAAATTTAATGTAAATTAATGAAAATGAACTAAATTATACTAAATGATAAAAATATAAAATTTTTATACTTTAAAACAATTCAATAATATAATTTAACCATTTAAAATATTTTGATGAAAAATTTGTTTTTAATTAAAATTTAGTATATAATTACTATTCATCAAAACTTGAAACTTATCAAAAAAATACCAAATATTCAACCAAAGTAAATTTTGATATCCCCATTTAAAATTATAAGTTTATTTTGTTAAATATTATATATAAAAGTGTCAAAAATTTGATTTAATGTGGGTTCTCTATTAAAAGGTAATAAAATTTCGTTTTTGAAAAATTAGTTTTTATATATAATATTGGGTTTGTTCTTATCATATACCCATAAAATCTAATGAATAAACATAAAAAATATTTTATTGAGTATATAATATATATATTTCATTAATATCATTCACTGATTGTAATTTATTTAATTTTTTAAAAGAAAATAAATTTAGTATCATACAAATAAAAAAATTTACATTATATTTAATGGGTATATATTTTCATTTCAAATTATTTGGTAACTGCTGAATTCATCTTAAAAACCATATATTTAATAATTTATTAAATACTATTTATACCTACTAATTTAATATCTAGGTTATTATCTTATTTAAAAAATAATTAAATTATGTTTCTTAAAAACTCAGTGTTGTGTGCAACACAAGCTAATCCGATGTTGTGTGTAATGAAAGATTTACATGGTTTAACATGAAGTGAAATATAGTAAATAAAAAAAATTATATTTCATAAAAATATCTAGGTGTTACATTCTTCCCCCTTAAAAAATTAATTTCACCCATGAAATCCTTCTTGGTTTAATACCTAAAAGTTCCTTTCATGGAATCCCACATCGTGAAAATGAATAATAAAACATCATTTTTAAAAAGGATTGTTAGAAACATAATGGTTACCCAAAGTCACTCATAACTGGGTTTCCACCTAGAAGAACATATGTGCAAAGTGAAAACATGGACATGGAAGAGAAATCAAACTATAATATTATAATAGAGAGTGATAGTGAACATCATTTGGAGAGAGTTAACAATCAGAAGCCATAAATCCTCAATGACCAATGAGACCACCAGATTCATCAAGAAAAAAGGTATTGGGATAACATTTTTGGTTTCATGATCCCTTCCATAGAGGTGAATAATTAGAAGAATTATTTACTTGATTAAGTATAATCTCTTCTTTTAATTGTTCCTTGATCAATTTCCACTTCAACTCTTATTACAAGAAATGAAGAATAATTTTTCATTCCTTAAGAATTACAAGATCACTAGATCCATTAATATATTGAATGGTCATTCCAAAAAACTTTATCACAATAAAAAGGTTATAAAAAGTTATCTAATATTGATAAATCCTCATATGGAATGATAAACATTAATATCTAAAACCTCAAACAATTTTATTAATGGTTACCAGTATGATCCTTCCAAAAGGTTAAAATCCAAAACATTCATAAAAGGTCAATAAATTTACCATATCAAAATATCATTAATTACTAAAACAACTTGATGAAGCTATTAATTATTACACACAAATAATGTGAAAACTATTATCTTTTATTCTCTTGAAACATGGTAATAAACTAAATTACTATAAAACCTTAGTGAAAACGTGCATGATTTAAAAAATTAACTATTTCATCATACCATGAATCAAAAAATTATATAAAACCACATTATCATAAAATTAGTACCAAGGATATTAATACTATAAAGAATATCTTTATTTTATTATCCAAATATCTAGTACATATTGTGTTTTATCCTTCCATTAATCATATGTTCTCCAAAAATATTACCTTATGACCTCGATCACTATTCATTATCACTATTACCATTCAATATAAAATTTAAAATAATTAAGGAAAAAATATAGTGGAATAATTCTTAGACATTTTATTAATCCATAACACCATAAAAGTACTTTTAAGACCTTATTATTGAATTCTAATACATAGACATGAAATCATTCCAATATATTCTTAAACCATTATCCAAAATTCATCCTTTTATTCCTTAACACTTATTTCATCCCACATATCATTCATAGTCTCTTCATCATCATGAATATAAAAATTATTCATATGTCCTTGCTGATTCTCCTCATCATCTTTCCCATTAGGTCATCGATTTTCATAATTCCAATACATTCCACATTTAAAACATTTAATGACTATTGATGCCTTAACAATTCCATTATCCTTTTGCATTGTGTTAACTAAACCTTTTCCTCTGAAATTAGTTTCTTTGTGTCATTATTTTCCACTCCCAAATCATATTACATTTCCTTTAAAACTTTCTCCTTGATGCCTCTTCCCACAATATTTACATGAGAAAAATTGAACTTTCTTTCCTATATTATCCCTATAAAACTCAATCTTTAAATTATTAGGTGGGTTAGGGACATCACCAAATTTGAGATTATTTATTATATTATGGTATTGATGATTAGGAATAATAATAATATTTCACTTTCCAACTCCCATTTCATTTGGTTTTTCAAATGGAAGAACAATCTATTGTCCATCATATTCATCATTAACACGAATCCTTTTGGTTATAGCCATTGTATAAAACCCAAAATAATAGATTCATATGAAAAAATGATATTTGGGAAACCACCTAATCATGGGAAAGTACTTTCAATCTCTAACATATTAGGTTTAATACTTGGTTTTATATGATTGTTACTAAAATTATAGGATTGTAACTTATAATTAAACTTATCCATAGGGACATATCTAGATACATTCTTAGAAATATCTCTTGGGATATCACTAATGATTTCTCAACTTATTTTCCAAAGTTTAACTCAACCTTTGCTCTGAAACCAACTATAATAAACCAATATTGAGATACATGAACATTACATTAATTTTGTGAAATACTTAATACATTACACAAACACACGCCTGAATACTGTATTAGTTTAGTGCCTTTGGAAACATGGTACACATTATTATAATTTGGTGAATGGTCTTCAACATCTCTCATAAATATCATCCCTTTAGTTTTCCTACCTAAAACCTTTCTTTATATCATCAGGAAAAGATAAAATGTGAAAAGGGTGAGCTTAGATGATTATTAAGGGTAAACAAGGAAAATATCAAAAAGAAAACATAAACATAAAAATAAAAATATGAATATAACTTTTGAAAATCATACCATGTATAACATATATCAAACTATTGAGTGATGAAATAAATCTTGGTAGTTTAGAAGGCATAAATCATAAAAGAACATGATCCATGAGAAAACATCATTGGTATAAAACAAGGTATTTTTGAAAACACATAAGCATAAAAAATAATTTCCATATTAGACAAGGCTCATTTCCAAGAACATTATTTTAGACAAAGTCCTTTAATGATCCAAGTTCACTCGTCATTCAAGCCCCATGTTACTAAACTGGGTTTACTTCCCATTCTAGCTCTGTATTACTGAACTAAGATCGTTTCCCATTCCATCACTATGTATATCATGAATTAAAAATATTCAACCAATGAATTTGAGGGTGATATAGATACCAACCATATCCTAGTGAAATCATTCTTAGGCATGCCACAATAACATAAATCATTCATCATAGCATAACCCTAGGTATAAAATAAATTTCTAAAACATCATTCTATTATAACATATTACTTATAAAAAATGGATTTCATAAATATAATTACAACATAAAACTAAAAAAATCATAGTAATAATATGGATAATATACTCGAAATATAACCCTATTAAATAATTTCCATCTTATATGGAAAATAATTTTTATAGAACACTTGAAATAAATTCTTGAGGAAAATATCATTTCTTCTTGGAAAATGTTTAATTTTATTAAAACTTCATGAAATTTTAAATGAAAATAATATCTTGGAAAATAAAATTGTAATCTTGTAATTAAATATTTAAGGAAATAAATCATTATGAAATCATGAAAGTTAGTTCATTCTATATAAGTTAATAGAAAACATTTTTCTTATACTTTTACCAACAAAGTCAAAAAGTACCTCATTTAGAAATTGAAATAAATATTCCTTTAAAACTATGTAGAAAAAAGTAAAAAATAATTAATAATGAATTTAAATATAAATATTATAATAGTTAAACTTTTTATGAAAATAGTTTTAGAAATAAAGGACATGGATGATAAATATTTTCCAACAGAGACTTAAAATGAATCAATTTTAAATATTGAAGCGACTGTGAAATAAATACTCTTCACTTTATAATGAATAAAATCATACGACCTATGAAAGAAATAAAATTATGAAAATAACATAATCTTCTAGATAATACTCATAAAAGAAATTAATGGGTTGTATATACACCGCTTAGAATAAACAAGTAGTGTATAAGACATGTGTCTCATATAAATAAAGGTAACACAAAAATAATCCCTTACCTTAGGTCCAATTACATTAGTACATATCTAAAAGATTTTTATAATGGTTTAAATAATGTGATTAAATTATTATATAACCAAATTTATATTTATGATATCATATATGATCATATTGTCACCTTTTTAATAATATTTTATTTTTAAGTTTCTTTTGGGTGTTCACTCCATTTTCTTGTGCATGTTTTGTCATATAAGTTCTAATTCTTGTAAATAAAATACAGTTATATAATTTATAGAATTATATTAAGGTAATATATATAATAATTCTCCATTATACACCTTTATATAATCATGCATGAATGGTGGACATGGAAATGAATCATATCGCGTCATGGAGACGGTTAGTCGGATAAACGTAGAAGTGATGGTATCATTTTCTTAATAGTAAAATGAATGGAAGTGGATGGTATATATTATGTCCTTGAATAAATATAATTTTATAATAACTATATGTGTATATTATTTCCATCATTATAACCATAAGAATAAAGTGTTGAAAAACATATTACACCATGGTGTGGAGATGTTTGGCCATACATACACAAGTGTGGTGATTTCATTTTTCATAGGATAGATAAAAGGTGGTATATGGTTGTTACATAATTTTAATAACATATTATTATATAATTTATACTAGATTTATTATTTTTTAATTTAAACAACATAGAAATAGGAAGTATAATAATAAATTATCTTGAGAGAGTTGGAAAAAGAGATTACCTCTTCTTCAGTGAGCTCCCTCCAGATCTCCTCTTTGAGACACTAGAGTTAGTCTTTTGAGAATAAAATAACATCTTAAAAATTGATAGAAATTTTAATTAGGTAATTTTTCAGTAGATTTATGATCTTTAAGGCTCAATGTGAAGTGAATAAATGAGGGATGATGTTCTATTTTATAATTGAGGTGCGGGACACATTTGAAATCTCCAAAAATATTAATTTATAATAATATAAAACCACACCAAAAAACATCCAAAATGTCATATTTTAGAATATTATATGAGATAATATTGTAATATTGTCAAACAATAAATTTTATACATGTTTTTCTATCAATATAATCATTATAATTTTAATTAACCCTTAGTTATTTTATGGTAATTTTAACTAAGGCAAAACATTTATAAATATTAAAAAAGTTTTGTTATTTATTTTATATAAATTAAACCATAAATAAAAAATTTAGAATAATTTATATCATATTATAATTATTTGTTATTTTTAAACTTGTTTTATGATTTTTTAATAATTTTATAAATTATTATTTTTATAAAAAATCAATAGTGTCGATTTTGACACTATGCAATTCATTAGTTTTTAAAAATATTAAGATAAAAATTAAAATTTGAACCAAATATTTCATTTTTATTTTTAATAGGTCTAGGTCATCCAAAAAATTAATTGGATATATTAATTATCCTAAATTATATTTATTTTAATATTTTTAATGACATCTATTTGATATTTTCATTAGTAAAACAGTTGCTACATCAGTTTTGTGTAATTATTTAATATACATATTTCTTGAATAAAAAATAAAAATAAAATACTATAATGGAGATAAATTCTCTATATTTCATTAGAATACATATTTTCAAATATAACTTCTATAAAATACTTCATTAAAAATATTATGTTTATTAAAACATGAATGTGACAACTTTAACATTACTTTAGATAAAATATTATAAGTGTAATAATCATTTTCATGTGGCTCAAAATGGTAAAAATATAACCCTTTTATGATTATGGTCAATATATACTTGAAAAAAAAGATTTGGCCATATTTTTATGTATTTTAATTTGTATTATCATTTTAATTAATATTATTTTATTAAATTTTCATCAATTAAATAATTCATGCATCATCAATGTATAAACATTTAAGATAACTATTTTTTCCTAAAAATTAAAATAAATTTAAATGATAAATAAAAAATATCATCTTTCAAAATAATATTTATATTCAAATTTACCTTATGTGTAACCTTATATTAAAAATAATATATTTATTAAAATTTGATAAGAAAGCTTTAACTTTTATTTAAATAAAATATATCAAATGTCCTAATATCATCAAAGTGGCTTCCAAAGGATACCATTTAGAACCAATGACGATTTATATAAAAACTCACTCATCCAATTATATTAGTAAAAGTATTAGGGTAGTTTTATAATATTATTTTTACCATTAATTACCCAATTTACATTTTTACCGTATTAATAAAAATTACTGAAGTTACTATTCATAATGAAAAAAATAAAAAATATATTTATATATTGTTGACCCACTAATTAAAAATATGGAATCTATTTATAAAAATACAAAGCTAATAAGTTTCAGTAATTAATTTAAAATTAATCCTTTTATGAGAATGAGAAAACACGTTTTAAAAGTTAAAACATACAAAAGATTGGAATATTTTTACTTCTAAATTTCATGAAAAATTAATTTCGTTGACCTAAATTTTATTAAATTATATAAATATAATATATTGATACTTTAAAACCATTCAATAATAAAATTTAACCATATAAATTATTTTGAGGAAAAAACTTATTTTTAATTAAAATTTAGTATATTTTTACTATTCATCAAAAAATTAAAGTTATCAAAAAAATACAAAAAATCCAGCCAAAGTAAGTTTTTATATATCTATTTCAAATAATAAGTTTATTTTGATAAATATAAAACATAAAAGTGTTATTTTTTTTAAATTGGTTTCTCCATTAAAATGTAGTAAAATTACCTTAAAAATAGGTTTTTATGTATAAAATTGGGTTGGTTCATATCATATGACTATAAAATATAATGAATAAATATAAAAACATTTATTTCATATATAACACATATATTTAATTAATATAATTTGGTGATTGTAATTTATTTAATTTATTAAGACAAAATAACTCTAAAAGCATAAAAATAAATATATTTACTTTATATTTAATTGGTATATATTTTCATTTCAAATTATTTAGTAACCATTTAATTCATATTATAAATTATATATTTCATAAGTTTATAAATAATATTCATACCCACTAATTAAATAGATAGGTTATTATCTTATTTTAATAAGAATAAAATGATGTTTCATAGAAACTGAGTGTTCTGTGCAACGCAAGCTAAACTATTGTCGCATGTAATGAAAGCATAACATGGTCTAACATACAATGAAGAATAGTAAAGAAAAAAAATAATATTTTATAAAAATATATGGGTGTTACATTCAACCTCATTAAAATAAATTTCATTATCGAATTGTTTTTGGGTTTAACACTTGAATGTTACTTTAATTGAAACTAACATTGTAAAGACGAATAAAAAACATACTTTTAAAAAGTAATGTTAGAAACATAATGGTTACCCAAAGTCACTCATAACTAGGTTTCAACCTAGGAGAACCGAGCAAGAAAGTTAAAACATGGACATGGAAGAGAAATCAAACTTTCATGTTCTGATGGATAGTGATAGAGAACATCATTAAGAGAAAGTTAATAATCAAATGCCATAAATCTGTGATAATCAAAGGGACAATATGATTCATCAGTAAATAAGGTACTAGAATATCAATTTGGTTTCAAGATCCCTTTAATAGAGTTGAATAATGAGAAGAAATACTTACTTGTTTAAGTATAATCTCATCCTTTTGTTGTGCCTTGATCAATTTTCACTTAATCTCTTATTCTATGAAATGAAAGTGATTTTTTCATTCCATAAGCATTAACAGATCACGAGATCTATAAATAAAATGATAGGTTATTCCATATATAATTATCATAATAAAAATGTTATCAAAAGTTATCCAATATTTATAAATCCTCATATGGGAAGATAATACATTAAATACTAAAATATCAAACAATTTCATAAATTGTTACCTTAATGATCCTTTCAAAAGGATAAAATCCAAAACTTTCGAAGAATGTCACTAAATTTACCAAATAAACTTTTCATTAATTCCCAAAACAATTTGATGTAACCCTTAATTTTAAAACACCAAAAATGTGTAAACTATTATCATGTATTTTCTTGAAACATGTTAATAACCCTAATTACCATAAAACCTTAATTAAAACATACCTGCTTTCAAAAAATAACTATTTCCTCATTACATAAATCAAAATATTCTATAAAACCACCTTTTCATCACATTATTCCCAATGTTGTTAACATTATCAAACATCTTATAATTTCATTATCTCATTATTATGCACATATTAAGGTTTATCCTTCTCTTAATCACGTGTTATCAAAAAATATTACCTTACAACCTCTATCACTATTTATGGTTACTATTACCATTCAACGTAAACTTTAAAATACATAAAGAAAAACTATAGTGGAACAATCATTAGATGTTTCATTAATCCATAATACCATAAAATTAATTTTATAATATTATTCTCTAATTACAACACATAGATATTCAATCATTTAAATATCTTATTAAACCATTAACCAAGTTTCATCCATTTATTCCTTTACACTTCTTTCATCTCATATATTATTCATAGTCTCTTCATAATCAACAATATAACTATTATTCATATGGACTTATTGATTCTCTTCATTATATTTCCCCCTAGGGAATTGATTTTAATAATTCCCATACATACCACATTTAAGACATTTAACTATTTTTGATGCCTTAGAAATATCATTATCCTTCTTCATTGTGTTAACTGAACCTTTTTCTTTTCAAATAATTTATTTGGGTCATTCTTTTCCACACCCAAATCATATTCTAGTTCCTTTGAAACATTCCCCTTGATTCCTCTTCCCACATGATTTATATGAGGAAAATTGAACTTTAATTCCTCTATAGTCACCATGAAACACCATATTTCTCTTATTAGGTGGGTCATAAAGCTCACCAAAGTTGATCTTATTGATCATATTATGAGATTAATTATTAGGCATAATAACAATATTTTTACTTCCAACTCCAATTTAATTTGGTTTATCATGAGGAATATCAATCCATTGTCCATCATATTCATCATAAACATGAATCCTCCTAGTTCCATCCATTGTCTAAAACCTAAAAAGAATAGTGTGAGTTGAAAAAATGATACTGGGAAAACCACATAATAAATTTATAGTACTTTTAATCTCCAACATATTAGGTTTAATCCTAGGTTTTCTATTATCTTTACCAAAATTATAGGATTGTAACCTATAATTAGACTTATCCATAAGGACATCTCGAGATATATACTTATAAATACCTCTAGGGATCTCATTAAAATTTTCTCAACCTAGTTTATAGGGGTTAAATAAAACTTCACTTTGATACCAAATATAACAACCCAAGATTGAGGTACATGAATATTACAATATTTTTACCGAATAATTAATACATTACACAGACACACACCCAATGAATATATTAGTTTAGTGCCTTCGGAAACTTGGAATGCATTCTTCTAATTTGGTGAAAGGTCTTTAACATCTCCCATAAAGGTCTTCCCCTTAATTTTCCTACCTAAAACCTTTCTTTATATCCTTATAAAAAGAAAAAAATATGAAAAGGGTGATCTTTGATACTCGGTAAGGGAAAAAAAGGAAAATATCAAACAAAAAATGAAAAAAATAATGTAAAAACATCAATATAAAATTTTAAAATCTTACCAAGTATAAAATATATCAAAATATTAAGTCATGAAGTAAATATTGGTAGTTCATAAGGCATAAATCATAAAGGAACACGAGCTATGAGGAAATAAAAATGGAATAAAACATAGAATTTTGGTAAACACATAAAAATTTAATATAATTCCCATATTATACATGGATCATTACCCAGGCCATCATAGTGGAAAAAGTCATTTACTGAACTGAGTTCACTCCCTATTCCATCCCTATATTACAAATCCATGTTTACTTCCCATTCTAGCCTTATATTAATGAATAAAGATCATCTCCCATTCTAGACCTATATATCTCATAAGATATAAATTTCTACCCAATTCAATGGAGGTAGATATAGGTCCCACCCATCTCATAATGAAATCATTCTTACATGTGCCATAAAAACATAAATAATTAATCATAGCATAAACCAAAGAATAAATGAGTTTCTTAAACATCATTCCATCAAAACATAATCCATATAAAATAAATGAATTTCATAAATATCATTCCAGAATAAACATAATCAAACCATAGGAGTTACATGGATAGTATAATTTAAACATAACCCTATAAAATAATTTCTATCTTAGTTGGAAAATAGTTTTTATAGAAAACTTGAAATTAATTCTTGAGGAAAATATCTTTTCTTTTTTGAAAATTTGTTCTTTTCTTAAAAGGCCATGAAATTTTAAAATAAAAGATTTTTTTTAAAAAAATAACATTGTAATCTTGTGATGGATGCTTCAAGGAAATAAATAATTATGAAATAATATAATTTCTTTCATTCAATATAAGTTAAAAGAAAACATTCTTATCATACTTTTTCTAGTATAGTAAAAAAGTACCTTGTTTGGAAAATGAAAGAAATATTCCATTAAAACCATGTAAAAAAGTCAAAAATGGTTGAAAATGACTTTAAATTTCCATATTAGAATATTAAAACATTTTATGAAAACATTTTTAGAAGACATGGACATATTTGATAAATATTCCCCAACAGAAACTTAAAATGAAAAAAATTCTAAATATTGAATAGATTGTGAAATAAATACTCTTCACTTTATAATCAATAGAATTGTAGGCCATATTAAAGAAATAAAATTATGAAAATAACATAATATTGTGGATAATACTCATAAAATACATTATTTGGAAGTATATAAACCTCTTAGAAGAAACATATATTGTATAAGAAATCTGTCTCACAGAAATAAAGGTGAGACAAAAAAATCACTTAACTTAGGTCCAATTCCCTTGGAAAGTATCCAAACATCCTGTATAATGGTTTAAAATGTGATTAACTCATTACAGAACCATATTTATTTTTATTATATCATATATGATCATATTATTACCCATTTAATAATATTTTATTTTTACACATCTTTCGGGTGTTAACTGCTTCATTTTCTCATGCATGTTTTGTCATTCAAGTCTCAGTTATTGAAAATAGGATATAATTCCATCAATTATATAATTATATTAAGTTTAAATATATATATATATATATATATCATATTTATAAATTATATTCCTTTATATATTAATGATTGAATGGCGGATATGGAAATGAATCACATCGCATCATGGAGACAGTAGGCCGTACGTACACACGAGCGATGATATCATTTCCTTAATTGTAAAAAGTATGGAAGTGGATGGTATATTTGTTGTTTTAGAATTAATAAAATGTTATAATCAATATATATTTATATTATTTCCATCATTATATCCATTAAAATAATGTGTATAAAAATATATTACACCATAGTGTGGACACGGTAGGTCGTACGTACGCACGTGTAATGATTTCGTTTTTCAAAGGATGGATAAAAGGTGGAATATGGTTGTTCCATAATTATAATAATATATCAAAATATAATTTATACTGGATTTATTACTTTATAATTTAAACAACATAGTAATAATAAGTATAATAAGAAATGATCCTGAGAGAGTTGGTAAAGAAGATTAGCCCTTCTTCGGCGAGCTCCCTCTAGATCTTCTCTTTGAGACACTAAAGACAGTATTTTGAGAATACCATAACATTTAGAACATGGATAGGAATGTTTATAATGGAATTCGGTAGGGTATGTCAGATCTTTAACTCTCAATGTGAAGTGAAGAAATGTGGGAGGATGTTCCCTTTTATAATTGAGGTGAGGGGTACTTTTGGAATCTCTAAAAATATTAATTTATAATAAAATCAGGCCGCATCAAAAAACCACCAAAATGTAATGTTTTAGAATAATATGAGAGATATGGTTGTAATATCATCAAAAAATAAATTTTATACAAATTTTTATATCAATTTAAACCTTATCAATTTAATTAACCTTTAGTTATTTTATTTTAATTTTAACTCAGTTAACAAATTTTTCAATATTAAAAGAGTGTATTTTTTTATTTTATGTCAATTAAACCATAAATGAGAAACTTATAATTTTTTAGATCATATAACAATAATTTTTTATTTTTGAAATTTTTTTATGATTTTTAAATAATTTAAGAAAACATTATTTTGATAAACAATTAATAATAACAATTTTGACACTATTGAATTTATTTATTTTTAAAAATCTTAAGATAACAATTTAACTTCACAAAAAATATTTTATTATATTCCTAGTAGTACAAGTTCATCCATAAAATTAATTTTATATATTAATTATCCAAAATTATATTTATTTTAATATTTTCAATAACATTTATTTGATATTTCCATTAATAAAATAATTACTACTTTAGTTTTGTGTAATTATTTAATATAATTATTTGTTGAATAAAAAATAAAAATAAAATACTATTTCAAATATAAATTCTATATATTTCTTAAGAATACTTATTATTGAATATAAATTCTGTAAAATCCCACATTAAAAATATTATATTTATTAAATCATTAATGTGAAAAATTTAACATTATGTTATATACAATATTATAAGTGTCATAAAATTTTTCATGTGGCTCTAAATGGTAAATAATTCAACCCTTGGATGATTATGGGTGATATATACTTGACCAATAATATTTGGCTACATTTTTTGTTCTTTTAATGGTTATTACCATTTTAATTAAAATTATTTTATTGATTTTCCATCAATTAAATAATTTTTGCATCATCCTCATATAAATATTTAAGGTAATTATTTTTCCCTAAAAATTAAAAATAAATTACCACGATAAATAAAATAAATTTGGATTTAAAAATATTATTTAAAGTTTAATTTATCTTCTTTATAATGTTATATTAAAAATAATATAGTTATTAATATTTGAGTAACTCATCTTTAACTTTTCATTAAATAGAGTATATTAAATGTCTTAATATCATCCAGGTGGCTTCCAAAGGATACAATTTAGACCCAATTATGATTAAAGTAGAAGCAACTCATCTAATTATATTAATACAGTTATTTGGGTAATTTTATAATATTTTTTTTATTCTTAACTACCTAATTTACCTTTCTACCATATTAATAAAAATTACTAAAGTTACTATTAATATTACCCTAAAATAAAAGAAATATATTTACATAATTTGGATGAACTTATTAAAAATATGGAATATATTTTTCAAATTTCAAAACATAGAATTTGTAGTAATTAATTTAAAATTAACACCATTGTTGGAATGAGAAAACATGTTTTAAAAGTTAAAATATGCAAAAAATTGAAATGTTTTTAAATCCAAATTTATTGTAAAATTAATTTCAATGAACTGAATTATATTAAATGAAAAAAATATAATATATTTATACTTTAAAACCATTCAAAAATATAATTTAACCATATAAATTATTTTAATGAAAAATTTGTTTTTAATTAAAATATAGTATATTTTTACTATTTATCAAAACATGAAAGTTATCATAAAAATACCAAAAATTCAACCAAAGTAAATTTTTATATCCCTCCTTCAAATAAGAAGTTTATTTTGTTAAATATAATATATAAATGTGTCAAAAATTGGATTTAATTTGGGTTCTTTATTAAAAGGCGGTAAAATTACCTTTTTGAAAAACAAATATTTTTATGCATAAAATTGGGTTGGTTATTATCACATACCTATAAAATCTAATGAATAAACATCAGAAATATTTTATTGATTATATAAAATATATATTTTATTAATATAATTTATTTATTGTAAGTTATTTAATTTATTAAAACATAAAACAATTAATAGTATAAAAATAAAAAAAATATTTTATATTTAATTGGTATATATTTTCATTTCAAATTATTTAGTAACAATTGAATTATTCTTATAAAATATATATTTTATTATTTTGAAAATACTATTTAAACCATCTAATTTAAAATCTAGGTTATTATCTTATTTAAATAATAATAAAATGATGTTTTATAGAAACTCAGTGCTGTGTGCAATGAAAAATAAATCGGTGTTGCATGTAATGAATGCTTAACATGGTTTACCATGCAATTTAAGATAGTAAAGAAACAAATATATATTTTAAAAAAATATTGGGGTGTTACAAGATTACTTAGAAAAAAATATATGGCTAAATTCCTTGAATATATGATACATTCATCAAATAATACTAATATGAATTTTTCTCTGAAATCAATTCATAATAAACATAACAAATGTAAAGAATAATATATATAATAAATAAGAAATTAAATATCATTATTTTCTTATACAGGTAACAAAGGATTAAAAAAACTTTTTTAGTCTTCTTAGAGTTAACAAAATTGGAATTTATTAATTATAAAATCATAAAAAATTAAGTGTTAAGGAGAAAGTCAACATTATCCCCATTTTTGATAATTATAAAACAAAATATCATTACAAAAACATCTCCCCATTTTTGAAATTATTAAAACAATAAAAATGTCTCCCTCTTTTTAGAAATAAGAAATAAATAAAATATTTTTAACTCTCTTTAAGTTAAATAATAGTAAATATTGGGTTAGAAATAAAATCTTAGTGTGCTTAGAAATGAAAAAACAATTAAAATATATTTTATGAACTATATTTTCATATTTATAAATTAAATATATCCAAAAATATATGCATTCTAAACATAAATTCAACTGAATAATTTAAAAAAATTCATAAAGTAAGGATATACAAAATTGAAGCAGTGAAACTTCCCCTTAATATAATATTTTTCCTTTATTTTAACAAAAACCTCTTTAAAAATAGGTATTCATAATTTGAAACTATTATGTGAAAAATTTAAAACTACTCATATAAATAAATATAAACTCCTCCTAAAAAAGAGCTAGAAAATTTCAAGTATCCCTGGAAAGATGTTACTATATTCATATAATTATAGTACTAACTATGAATGATAAAAAATTACAGTATACTAAAAAATATAAATAGTAGATGTTATCACTTCCTAAGAATTAAATATATTTAATCACATGTGATAAAACCATAAAATAAAAGAGGATTAAGCATTTATAATGACCAAATCTAGCATCATATCCCAAAAATGATGAATTAAAAAATCTTAGAGTTCACATGAAATAGAATTTTGGAGGTGAAATTATTTTAGCCTTCAAGAAGGACCCTGACCTTTGTGTAGACACATAAAATCCACAAATAGATTCAATAATATTTATTTGAATTTACCATTTTAAATTTTCCTCATTCCTAATTCATACTTGAGTTTATAAAACATAGATAAATATAAAGGCTTAATAAGAATGTCATCTAGTTTATCATTAATTAGAACATATTCCAAATAGATTTCTCCCTTTTGAACATGATATTTAATAAAATGATATCTAACTTCAATATTCTTTGTTATATAATCTTGTAAAGTGTTCTTCGAAATATCGATATCTGATGATTTATCAAAAAAAAATTAAATTATGAATATAAAAAAAATTAGCCAATGTTTTCTTAATACACAATGATTGATCTCAAAAACATATAAAAACTATATATTTTACTTATACAATAGATAAAGAAATATCCTATTGTTTCTTTAAGCTCTAAGCAGAAATGTTTTTGTCTGAAAATTGAAAAACTACACTAGTAATTTATCTATACAATTTATATCCACCAAAATGAAAAATAGAATATATTTTTAATTTGAATTGTTTTTTCAGGATAGGGAAAATAATGATTTCAAAAACCATTAACATATTTTATGATTCATTTGACATCTTGTATGTGAATTTTATTACGGTCATATTTAAATCTAGCAAAAATACAAACACTAAATACTAAATTAGGATGATAAATAATTAAATACATAAACTACCAATAATACCTCTAAAAAGCTTATTATACACTGATTTACTATATTTATTAACATCTAATTCAAATAAAGTAAACATAGGATTATTTGATATTTTATGATTATAAACTCCAAATAATTTAACCATATCTTTATCATATATAGAATGATTTAAAAAATTTCCATCATTAATTTAAAAAATTTTATTCTCAAGAAAGAATTTTAATTATCCCATAAAACTCATATCAAATTTACTTTTCATTAAATCTAAAAACTCTTTACACAAAGTATAATTTGAAGATCCAAAAATGTTATCACCAACATATAATTAACAAATCAAAATACATTTATAATTGTTATTAATAAGAAATATAGGATCCACTTTCCCTTTAACAAAATTATTTTTAAAAATAAATTTAGAGAATTTTTCATACCAATCTCTTGGAAATTGTTTAAGTCCATAAAAATATTTAGCAAGTTTTAAAACATGATTTAGGTTTAATTAATTTTCAAAAAGTATGGGGATGTATTATATATACTTGTTCATGTATTATTCCATTTAGAAAATATATTTTGACATCCATTTGAAATGATTTAAATTCAGAAAAAGTAACACAAGCTAACAAAATTATTATAGATTCTAATTTTGAAACCGATGAAAATTATTCATCATGATATACCCCTTATTCTTGTGACTAACCTTATTATACTAATATAAATTTATTTCTGATAATATTTCTAGATGCATAATGTTTTTTTTTTCTAAATATCCATTTCTTTTCAATAACTTGAAAATATTTATATGCTTCAATTAAATTAAAAAAATTATTCCTATAAAATTGGTTTAACTCTTCTTCCATAGAAATTATATAGTTATAATAAATTAAATCTTCAGAAATATCTTAGGAACAAAATCATATATGAATGAGTTTTGAGAAAAAATTTCATTATGCATTTCTTGTTTGTACTCTGGAATTGTCATTTCGTATAACCATATCTATATAACAATCTTTAATTGTTTTCTAAGTTTTTCATGGGGGTGATACTCCCCATCAACATGTGATTTTTTTATTTTTATGCTCATTCACTCCAAAATTAAATAATAAAAATCTTATTAAAGATTATCTAAATCATTATTATTTTCTTTTAATATATTTTCATTAAATTTAATATGTATAAACTCTTCCAAAAACCAAGGTTCTATTGTTATAAACATTTTAGTCTTTAATAAAATTTTAATACCCTAAAAATATAACTTCATAATATTCTTCATCAAATACATCTAAGTAATCCTTAGTGTTAAGAATATAATCTTTGAAATAAAATACTCTAAAATATCTAATTTTAGGTTTTCTTCCCTTGAAAATTTCATAAGGTGACTTATTTAGAATAATTATTAAAATAATCTTTTTAGAAACATAGAAATATTTATTTAAGTTTGTTTCTAAAAAATATCTAGGTTTTTTGAATTCATTTAACATGGTTCTACACTTTTCATGTAAGGTCCTATTATTCCATTCAACTACCCCATTTTGTTGAGGTGTTTTGGGTGTTGAAAATCATGGGAATAACCACTATCTTAACATAATTTTTTAAATTCCATATTTAAAAACTCTCAACCACTATTGATTCTAATATATAGAATTAATTATCCCTTTTAATTTTGATCTAGCTTATAATAATAAAAAAATCAAAACATTTTTAGATTTATGAGTAAAATAATAAACCCAAGAAAATATACTAAAGTTATCCACTATTAAAAAAACGTACCTTTTACCACACATACAAGTAGTTTTTTTAGGTACTAATTAATCAGGATGAATTTTTTTAGAGGTGTTACTATTTTAACTTTCATTGTGGATCTTAAAATTTCTTAGTGTTGTATACCTTTTATTTAATAATCACTTACATAGTTTCATTCCAGTTTTACTTTAACCAGCTATAAAACTTATCCATGTTTGATGAACATATACAATATCCGTGAATTACCATGAATAGGCCTCATATTCCATAAAATGTTGTCTAACTATACAAAACTTTAACAATTAACTTCTAGCTCATATAGTTTAGAAAATTTGATAAAATATATATAGTCCTTTCAGTTTGAATAAAATAAGGAACAATCATTTTTAAAAACAATATACCTATAATTTTTAAATTTAAAAAACATTCTGTCATATCATAATTGAGAAAAAAAGGTTATAAATATTTAACATGTAATAATTTAGAAATGGTAACAGATTTTGAAAGAACAACCTCTCTAAAACCATTTACATTACTATTTGAGTTATTACCAAAGGTTGAATTACCTTCTTCAAAATCGTTAAATAAAAAAATTGATGCTTCTTATTTCATGTGTAAAGAAAATCTACTATACATGTACTATGTTTTTATTTTCAAACTCCCAAGATATATATCCTATAAAGTCATATTTTGGATATTTTTTGTACCTAATAAAATTTAATTCTAAAAGGGTTCAAAAAATAATTTTTAGGAATAAAAATGGAATTATAAAATTTATTCCTAGGTAATATTAGAGATATAGATTTTGAAAAAAATTATTTCTATTGATTAAGAGATTGTGAAAATCATAAAGAACATTCACTTACATAATGTCCCTTCACCATACATTTAAAACAAGTATATGTAGATACACTTCCTATTGAACTTTTAACAAAAAATATTTTCTAAATTTTATGTAATTGATTATTATATCCAAGAGAAGTTTTTTGATTATTTTTTTCATACATACTATTTTAACATAAATTTGATTCCATTGAAAAAATCTGGATGAATCTGTCTTTAAACTTTCATTTTTTTTGAGATTATTTTTCTCATCTAGAACTTATTTCAATTTTATTTCTTTTTCCTCGTTATTTTTAGAAAAATAATCGTTGAGTTTATGATTTTATTTTTGAATAATCCCCAAATCCTCGCAGATTTTATCATTAGTACTCAAAATTTTTTTCATTTGTTTTTTATTTTATTCAATAATGATCTTGTTTTACTCAACATGTTCCTATAATTATTATTAATCTATTTATAGATATCTAAAAATTTAAAAGCTTAATTTTTTAAACATTTCATTACTTCATATAATTCATCAATAATTTTTTTCTCATAATCAAATTCATTTGAGTCATTTCTAGAATCACTAACTTGATTGAAAGAATCCATTAAACATAGATTTGTCAATTCATTTTAAGAACCAAATTCTCCACTTAAAGTTGAGTCTTCAGTACAACTATATCTAGCTACATGGGTTATCCTATCCTTTTTTGTTCATATTTTTATTATTTATTTCTATTTTAAACCTTTTAAATTCAAGTTTAATGTGTCTTTTTATATAGAATTCAAAAAACGTTACTTCCAAAACATAATTTCAAACAATGTTACCACTGAAGTTTTTTCTATGATGATATCTTGGATAATATATTCTATTTCATTTTTAATATCACTTATTTATTTTTCACACTCCCTTGGAAACTTGAGCTGCATTGTCAATATCATTTCCCTATAACTCATAATACAATGAGTATGTAGTAAAATTCACATATTTAAATTTAATTACTTTTTTCTAAGTATTTTCTTCATTAAAAATATTCCTAATTTCTAATTTATATTGTAATAATGATCCAATGAGTTCATTAAGATTATATATCTTTAAATTCTTACTTTCATCAATGATAATATTTTTATCCCTCCACATCTTGGGTAGAGATTTAATTACTCTTTCAAAAAGAATAATATTAACTAAATCATATCTAAAGACAATCATATTATTTAAAATAATAATAAACCGATGAAATAATTGATTAACTATTTCTTCTTCACTCATTTTGAAATATTGATATTAATCATTAAGCATTCCAACTTTATTTCTTTTTAAATTTTCAGTACCATAATGTCTAACTTGAAACATCCTCAAAATATCATGTGTAGTTATATATATAAAAATTTGACTAAATATTTTTTTAATAGTATAATATAAAATATTCAATACTTTGTAGTTTAAGTCACAAGTACAAGTATCCTTACGTGTCAAGGTATCTGGATCAATTTCAAGTATCTTATAGTGTTTTTATATTAGGGTCCAATTATGAATACTTATCTTATTAAGGTAATATTCCGAACATTATTTCTAATAACCATAGTCAGTACCATAAAAAATGGAGGTCTATAGGGAATCCAACCATCATTATAACTTGTTATTTCCACCGAAAATTAATATTTTTCCTTAGATGGTAATGTATAGGATAAAGTTTAACAACAATATATATATATATATATATATATAAACATATATATATATATATATATATATGAAAAAAATAATAACCATTTTAGGGGTAAATATTTGATACCAATTTTTTGTCCTAGATATGAGGATGGTTGGATGGTCAAGAGGAGGGTGAATTGACCTTTTCTTTATCAAATTTTAAATATTTTCCATAATTAAGATAAATATGTAGTGAAAATAAAAATATGATCATAAGTATTTTTATATTAGTTTAGATAAAAGTTATCCTAAAAATACTTTTTTAACTCTCAATGTTAGAGTATGTAACCCACTATAAAGTGACCTGACTTTTGAAGAGGTTTCATAACTCATTCCAACTATATTTTTCACACATGGAGCCACAACCCAATTCGACCTTCCTTTTTCGAACTAAAGGAACAACTCAAATAGTTCTAGTATTTTTCTACCTACAGTAACAACCCAAATATTTCTTATTTTTTATACCTAGATTAATAACCTAAGACACACATTTTAATAGACAATATAACCTAACACTATGGTCTTGACATTGGATTAAAAGTGTAAACCAAAAATGCCAAAAATAAAAAAAATAAAAAAATAAAATAATTTTTAAAATGAAAATATGAATGTTGAGGTAGACTTGATCATGATTTATGAGAAATAGTGTGTTTCATGATAAATTCCAACAAAAAAATCATAGTATTTGTGATAAAAAATGGTAGATGAATGTTTGACAAGTAATAATACTCTTATGATTTTCCATAATGTACAACTCTGGTATCCTTACTAGTTCATCTATCCTCAACACATAGATACTTTTACCAGTTCTATAAAACACTATTTATAGAGTTTTCTCATAAAAAATAACTTCATAATATTTCACACATGCATAAGAACTTCAAATATTCTATTTGTTTGCATTCTAATTGTTCTAAGAACTGTCGTGCATGTGAAACCAAAAACCCACTTCAGAGTTTTTTGATGACTTATGTTGATTCACCACATAATGGGTCACATTTATTAATCCATTAAATATACATGAAAACATTATTTAATCTTCTTGAAGAAATATTCGGCGTTGTTATATTCATAAATATAATTTTAAAACATATAATAAATAAAATTTTGTAGTTACCATGATAAAATAAATAAATTTAAATTTAAAAAATAGATAGATTGAAACATTTTAAGTTCAAAATTTAAGGTTTTATATTTTCATGAGACTCTAAATCAGATATTCTACTAATCTCACATGATACAACATATCATATGATACAATTTTTCATAATATATGATTTCTACATGATAGGATTTTTCATATGACAAAAAACTCTATAAGACACAGTGAACACATAAGAAGAAAATGTTTTATGATAGGAATTATCATTTGATATAGAATCCCAAATGATATAAAATATTGTATGATATGTATTTTCATAATATGACTGAAAAATGTAAGATAAGAAATTCAATGTAAAATATGATTCTCATAAGGTAATGATGCTATCATATGATATATAGAAAATACATAATATATTTTTTGATAAGATAGAAAATATATTTCATAAGAGATATTAAACATGTAAAATATAAACCCTATGTAAGTTATATATTTTCATAGGTTACATAGTTTGTAATGAGTATAGTGTTCCAATATATCTTCACTTTATTTTTTTATGATTTAAAAAATCCATACTTTTATTATAAAAAGTTTGTTAAGTGTTTTAGATTGTAATTATCTTGTGCTATGTGCTCAATTTTTTATTTCACTTTATACAATTACTTTATCTTATGATATTAAATGAACATATTCAGTTGCTTGTAATCAAAAAGTATCATGTAATACTTTATCTTATGTTTTTCGATTGAGTCAAGAATCATCTTTTAGTCAGAATAAAAATATGACTAATTTTTTGAGAAGAGTATTCTTAGAAAAAAGAAGTTTAAGAAAAGTAACACTTTATCTTATGAGGGAGGATCTTCTTACACTTAATTTAAGACTTAATATCTTATTAGTACATTTCACATTATGTTACTGAAGACATTTTCTAATGAATAATATGTTTAAATGATATACTATGATGATCTGATATTGCAGATCACTGTGATTACATTACTAATATTGTGATAAGTCATTTCATACATTTTTAGTATATCATAAGATGATTATCCTTTTGAGAAAATATCGTATAGTGTAAGAAATACTATAAATAAGAAAAATTATAGAATGAGAAAATCTATGATTTTGCGATTACAAAAGAAATTCATTATTTGGAAAGCATAGACACATACTCTTTGTTGCCTATCTTATCAAAATATATTAATGTATTATTTTACCATTAGAGTTAACCTATTGTTAAGTTTGAAACAACATGTAAAAGGAATAGTCAGCTACAACTGAAATAGTGATAGGAAAAAAAATATGGTTATTTTCCCTCCACTTGTCGAATGTCGAAGTTCTGTACATATTGAGAATTCATTTGCCTAATACCATGATTATCAGAAATATCTATTGAACTAAATATCATCCTGAGATACACTTTAAGATTATATTTTCATAGGGATAATATTTATCTATTGTTAGTTTTTGTTCTCTACTTTATTCCACAAATCATTTATCAAATCTTGAATCTCTTTTTTACTATGTTTTCACTCTGTGTATGAGTGGGGTTAAAACTATGGATAGGTCCTGTTAAAGGAGAACCTAGTTGAAATCTATTGTACCTTTATACTAAGTGAAAAAAATTATACTCAGCTAGGATACCTTGGTAAAAGTTATATTTAGTGAAAATCACCAAGCTCGAGGAGTAGATCATTGGGGAAGTGGACTAGGGGATTTCTATTCCCCGAACTACTATAAATCTCTATGTTCTATATATTTTATATATATTTTCTTTTCCACTACAGATACTCTTAATGAATTAATTTTAAAATATATACCATGAATAGGGTGGTTATATTTACCCGAAGAAATTTTTAAGAACTCAATTCACACCCCTCTTGAGTTATTCAGTGTGTCATTATCTTGGACAACAATTGGTATCAAAGAATGTTTTCTCGAGTTCAAAAATACCAAAAGTTTAAGCCTAAATATCAATCTTTGAATGGATGATATTGATGATAATAGAGAAGTTATGTCAATGGTTAGAGCTATGTACTTCAATGGCGAGAACTATGGTGTCTGGAAAGTGTTAAAGATCATTTATGTGAAGAACCATGATATGAAAGTATATCTCAAATCTATTAAGACCTATGAAATTACCAATTCAGAACCTAAAACATGGGATCATACAACTGAAGAAATTTATGATTTAATCTCTAGAGATTTTAATTACATCATTTGTGGGTTATGATAAGATGAATTAAACAGAATCTATCAATGATAGACTACACATGAAATGTGGAATACTATAAAGGTAACATATGAAGGAACTAAAAATGTGAAAGCTATTAGATAATATAAAACCAAGATTATGTTTGATACTTTCAAAATGGATGAATTATAGAGTATTAATCAAATAAATGGATCAATATTTAATATCATGAACAATATTGCTTCTCTAGGAATGCCTTTCAGTGTGCTTAAACATGCATTGAATGTTCTTAGAGTACTACCACAAAAATTGATTAGAATATCAGCTTCTATATGAAAATATAAAAAAGTCATGAACTTAAAAATAAAATATCTTATTAAAACTCTAATGATGTATGAAGATAAAATAAAAACTACACATGATAATCTAAATATTATAAAAAATAATATAATTCCTTGAAAGTGTTCACTTATAAAGATGATAGAAATAGAAGAAGAACACATTTTTCTAAAGAATCTCAAAAATAATATCCCTCAAGAAATGATAAATCAAATAATAATCTTTATAAATTTTGTCAAAAGTTAAAAAAACTATATTACAAGAGACAAGGATTAATAATACCCTTAAAAAGTAACATAAAGTATTAGGACAACTCTAAAGAGTTTAGATGCTATGAATGAAAAAATATAGGGCACGTCAAGCCTAGTTATCCAAAAATAAATTAAGATAAGAAGAAAGATAGAAAGTTCTTCCAAAACACTTGATATGATAATTCTAATAAAGCTATGAAGTCCACCAGGAGTGATTCTAAAGATTAAAATGAATTTAAGCCATCATAATTATAATTTGAAGCTACAAATTAAAAGGCCAAAATATTATTTATGGAAAAATCAGATGATGTACAGTCTTATTATTTTGAGCAAAAACATGAATTGGAAAATGAAAATTTCTCATATAAATAGTTGAATGAATAATAAACCATGTTGGAAATTAATTTTGAAATTTTAAAGTATAAAAATAAATCATTTTAAGGTTATTATAATGAAATCATTAGCGAGGGAGAAAATATAAGAAATTAGATTCTAGACCAGAGAAACTAAGTGAAAAACCAACTGTCTAGAATGATGAATAAGTCAACACAATTTAATACCCACAAATGGAAGTTTAAAATTTTAAAGATTCTCCAAGTGTTTTTATAAAATTAGAATACTATTTAAAAAAATTCTTGGGTAGAATCAATCCATGAATGAAAAATTTGGAATTGGAATCCAAGGAAAAAAAATCTAAGCTTCATAGAAAATATTTTCTTACTTGCTCAAAAAATAAATAACTTCATAAATTTACCTATTTTTATTGTGTTGAAATAGACAATTTTGAAAATATTTTTGATTTTGAAAAATCCATTAATTTGTGGAATTAAAAAAATTTCTTTCAAAAGATTTTTCAAAACAAATTGCAATGTTTTTTGGAAAAAAGAATAAATTATGGACACATAGATCTTTTATAGATAACATTTATGAACTCAAAATAATTTTGGTACAAAAAATATTATTGTTTGATTTGTAATTATAGGAAACTATCCGTATGAAAATAATGAAAAATGGTTCATTGATAGTGGCTGTTCAAGGAATATGGGTGGAGATTACTCCAACTTTCATTCTCTATCCAAATTATATGGAGGATGTGTCATGTTTGGATACAATTAAAAACTAAATATAGTTGGCATTGGATCCATTGGAAATCCAATTTTTATCCTAATGAACAAATTAGTTTATGTTAAAGGCGTGAAGAAAAAACTGATTAGTATTTCTCAACTTAGTGATGATGGTTATTCTATTGATTTTTCAAATAATGGCTTCATTGTTTTTAAAGATAAATGAATCATGTTCAAAGAAACTAGAATAGAGAATATTTACACATAATATCTTAACTCATTGTGCGGACCAAATATAAATTTCTTAAATGATAAAA
This sequence comes from Viscum album, assembly GCA_963277665.1. NCBI lineage: Eukaryota > Viridiplantae > Streptophyta > Magnoliopsida > Santalales > Viscaceae > Viscum > Viscum album. The sequence continues at coordinate 1,825,664,056 of OY728127.1, forward strand.
TTAACGAATCATGGATTTCGAATAGAAGGATTAGAGACTACAATGTTCATTCCTTGAGGAAATTGTTCAAAAAGAATTTTATTTCTGACTTACCTAATCATAAATTGGAAAGAAATAAAATTCGTGTTTCATGCCAAATGGGAAAGCAATATAATCCATTTTCAAACCTATTAAATAAGTTTATACTTATATACCACCTTAGCATATCCATATGGATTTTTTCAGACCAATTAGAACTGCAAGTCTTTATGGTAAGTTGTTTTTTAATGAGTTAGTTGCTTATTTTTTGATATTTACAAGGTTTTACTTTTTAATACTTAAAAGTGAAGCATGTTTTGTGTTTATTGATTTTTGTAAACTTGTGAAAAATGAAAAGGTTTTCAAAGTCATGTCTTAAAAAGTGATCATAGAGGTGAGTTTTACAATCAAGAATTTAATTCATACTTCTCTAAGTAAGGGATTGAACATACATTCTATTCTCCAGGGAAACATCAACAAAATTATGTTATCGAAAGGAGAAATAAGACATTGTGAGAAATTTCTAGGACTATATTATATTAATAAAACATACCCACTAAATTATTGTTTAAAGCTATTAACACAACATTTCATATCATTAACAGAGTATTGATAAGACCAATTATGAACAAAACATGCTATGAGTTGTGGAATAATAGAACCCAACGTTAGGATACTTTAAAGTATTTGGATGTAAAGTTAGCATCCTGAAAGGAAAGGATAATAACAGAAATTTCAATTCAAAGGATGTTGAAGGTATCTTAATAGGCTACTCAGTTACTTCCTAATATTATATATGTTTGGTAACATCCCTCTTATTCTCATTATCTTGAAAAGACAGAAGGAAATTACTTCTCCTTAAGAGACATCCCCAAGATTGCAAAGGCTAGAAATAAATTCCAAATGGCCTCAATACATGTGGGGAAAGATTTTTTCCTTTAAGAATAAAACAACTAATCAAACAATCCATAACCACATATACTAAATATAATGTATGATCAAAATTAAATACAACTCAAAATTTCATTTATAAAAAAAACTAAAACCAAGTACCATAGTGGAAGAATACAATATCATAATACACATTGGAAGACTATAAAACCAATGAGACTACAGAAAATTATAACTCCAAATCTCCATAAGATCAATGCTCCAACACCACCAAAAATCCCATGTATCACGAAGTAGTGCTAAAGATGTGTCATACTTTACCTTTTCCCATATCTTGTAAAAAATAATCTGCAAAAGCACCATAGTGAAAAATCAACGGTGAGTAACAAAAATCATATGATTTCCCCCAATTAATACCCTACTCACACAACTCAGATAGAACATGTTATCCAATTTATATAAAATGGTTCATATATTTTTAATGAAATATGTATCAAAATATAAACAACTACCAATAAAACGGTTTTCTCAAGATAACCACATTTTCTAAGGAAATCAAATAAATAATTCTATTGGCCATTTTTAATTTATTTTTTAGAATACCCATTCCATGATCCACATAACCACACATCCAACCATGTACGCAACCTGTACCACCCTATACTTTTGAGTGGTGAGGCATCCATTGACTAATACTTCACACTACTAGAAAAATGATCTATAGATACAGACCTAGAGCCACATTTTCTATGGCTATAGATTAAAATATAGCCACAATTATTTGAAAACCATGGATTTAGAATACATAAAACTACGGGCTAAATGTTTCCTATAGCAATAACTCCTCAATTGGTTTTAACTCCATCATGAATCATCTCCCTGCCACATCTCCTCCCTCGTTAGGACTCATCTCCCACCCATGAAACCATTCCTTCTCATCGCCATCTGGTCAATTCCCCCTCAGGCAATCCTCACCGGATTCTCCACTCGGTTCACCCCTCCCTCGCGTGATCCCTCCCATACCCTTCATCGCACGTCCCTCTCCTCCTCCACCCCCTTTGTCATGCATTCCTCCTCCAATCAGTGAATCGGCTGAACCGAGACCATCCATGACTGGGATCTGTGCGAGCCAACCCCTATAATTTCTGCGAATATTTTTGCGATTACTCCTTCACGATAGCTGCTCAGGTGAAAGGGAAATCGTTCCCTGAAACCCATGTTCATACCATGAATGGAGCCAATTTTTCTTTTCAAGTGAGTTATTCCATCCCTTTCCTTTTGGTTTGGTTTCCATCCATAGTATATAATTCTAGAAGATTTATTTTGGGATTTATTGGAAATTTCCACCAAAGGATGGTGGAAATTGTCCCACATGATTGTAATTTTTCATGGTGTAGATAGAAGATCTTTTGAGATAAAAGATGTATGATATTTCATGATGTTTCATCAAAGGAAAGTCACATGATGATTTTATTTGTGTTTTTCAGATAAATTTACTGAAATCACCGATTAAATAGGTACCATTTTTTTTGTATTTTCCCATGACAACATCGGGTGTATTTCATGGAACCTCCATGTGTGTTTGTTCATGGTTTGGGTGCATTGAGGTAGCCTAGTGATTGATTAAGCATTTATGTATTTTTGTTTTAAATTATTAAATTAATTATAAACAATATAATCAATTTAATTAGACAATATAATTAATTATAAAATGTTATAATTGATTATTTGAACTTTTGTGGCCAGGTTAGGAGCCTCAGTTGATGATAGATCTTATAAAATCTTAGAAGGTGGTCAATATTCTTTAAAGGAAATAAATTTCATTAAGTTAATTGGTTTCTTGGGCCTAACCCTTTGGTTTATACATGATTTATGTGAAATATGATGTGTGCAGTTTCACCACCTCAAGAGATTAACCTTTATAAATTAATTAATTAGTTTAATTATAATAGAATTCATTTGAATTAAATGTGGAAAGTTCCAAGGTCCATGATGGACCATTGTGCACTGGCTATATATCTCGACCATAGATGTCTAAGAGTATAAGTATAATTTTATTCCTTGAAAAACATGAACCCCATATGGGGTGTATATAAAATAAAGTGAATTATATAAGCGTAGTGGACCTTAGTGCAGGTTCCTTGGTGACCTTAAAATGGAGGTATGTGATGAGATATAGTTATTATACCTAGTAGGCCATGAAAGATCCTTAATATTCCTTAAATCCTTCATGCTAGTAGAGATGAGTGCATGAAGGTGTTCCTCCCCTAATGAGGTTTAGGTACGTTGGTGGGTATAATTTAGCTAAATTGATGATAGGTTTGGTGAGCAGACTGACATAGTGTGACTTGGAAAGTGATATGTTAAGGTTTCCATATCTTTAGACCTATGAAAGTAAGGATTTTATTATGAGTATAGTGAGGTCATGAGATGTTTATGACTATTTCGAGGGACGTGATTCCCTGTGGGTGTTGACATGATAGATGTGAATTTGATAAAGGAATCCACAAACGGTGTTCATGCTATAATGTAACCTAGGGAACCCATGAGGGCGCCTTAGTGATTTTTACCCTTGTGAGGGTGCATGAAATAAGGATTATAAATGATTGTGGGTGTCACTTTGGAACCCAAATCAACTGTGTGTGTTCCAGATATGGCATTAGTGATGATGATAGGTCATGCGCTTGAGAGGGAAACCCTTGTTTTTTTGAGATGAGTTTGAGAAGATTGAAAACCTGTATATAATGTTTTATATGAGATATTATGGTAGGGAAACACTACCCTCAAGGATTTAAGTGTAATACCCAAGAGGTTACCTAGGATTTATCTATTTGGTCAAAATAGGATGCCTAGGATGTGCTCCTAGGCTCTGGCTTTTGATCCTGATACAATATGAATGCCTTGGGAAATCCCCTTATATCCAATATTTTGGTTTATATAGAATTCCAAGGATATTGGGATTCCATATTTGGGTCAATATGATTACATAGGGTCATACCCCAAGGAATCAATTCTATTGATGATACTATTTTATTTCCTTGGCCTATCCCCTTAGGAATCTATTATATGATCGATACTACAAGATTTCCTACAACACACTCCTTGGAATTACGCACGAGCTTGATACAATTAGATTTACTAGAATTACCTTCAAGGAATCGATGGTTTCACATTATAATACATTTCTATTGGGATCCGTACTAGTGTAAATAATCACGTGACATGCTAAAAAAACTCTAACACTAACCAAAGTAGGTATAACCAATACTGAGTGTCACGTTATAGCCTAAGGATCAATGATGGGTATTTATTTATTCTTCCATAGTTTATTTATTTATTCACTTGAGCATATCATCTACCCATACACTATATTTTCGGGTTATGCATAGTACCCCATTGGTGGTCCTTTACTTAATTTTACTCAAACACTTCTTGGGTGGCCATGATTCTTGGGCACCTAAGATTAATTCACTAGTCGTAGCTTCAAGTTGGGAAGAAGCCTATAGTTTCAAGATTGATTGAGATATCTTGGATGATATTGAAAATGGGATGAGGTGAATATTGGGGATGAAAATAGAACCTTAGTTTAGGATCTGTTCCATAATAGGATGGTGATTTTCATGTAATGTCTGATATGCGTATATTTTAGAAATTTAGAGTGGGTGTTAGCACATTAGTTGCATCAAGATATTTTAAATTTGAAAAAATAGATGTTTCTCTATGAGCTTTGAACTATGTGAGATATAGTTATTGAGCTAGGTGGGAGGGCCTAATTCCCTTGAGATATGACTCAAGATATTGGTTATTCAGGTACTATGCTTGAGATGAGATATGGTATATGATAGTAACCTAATAGAGGCATTAGCCTAGGATTGTTAGTTCCTTTAGAGACAAATTCATGGGTATAAGATTCAAATTATGATATTGGTGCATTATAGGTACTATCATGTATGTGGTATAGGCATGGATATTCATTAGTCTTCCATAATGAAAAGCACTTTAGGCAATTTAGTATTGAGGTTTGGATTTCAAAGGGAAGGATTGGTAGGATACTTGGTCTGGCTATTTTTGGGTATGAATCCCAATGAGGTAGATGATTATGATCCTAAATGTTCTGATCTTGGATGGATAGAGTACAAGTATACACTCAGGTTTCGAGAATATGCTATTTGATGGGTGGTTGTGTGATTAGACTTGGAACAATTGAGATGTTAGACTTATTGGGGAGAAAGCACTAATATGAGTTTTTGATGAAATTATTTTGACTGAACTCTTATGTGTGTCTACTTCTAAGGATAGACCTATTCCGATCATGTGTCTTCCTTCAATAATGTTGTAGGCTGAATGGATTACCCTATGTTCCCCCCTCTCCTAGGGGGGTGCATATTCATCCCGACTACTCCAAATTCATAGTTCTGACCATTATCCCCGTTCATCAACCCTAGCATCTTTCCCAACTTCCCAAAATTAAAATTAGCCCTGAAATTTTGTCATGAGATGATGAAATTATTAAGATTTTAGTTTCCCCCTAGTTTTTTTAAATTCTTCTTTGCTATTGAATCTTACATTAGTGTCTCTCTTCGGAAAGAGTCCCCCCTCTATAGAAACCTCTGATAGGTTTATTTTTTATTCATGTGGCTTTCTTGAATGGGTGATTACAGGGATTATGGATATATGGAAATTTTTGATTCATTTTTCAACAGAAGATGCCCTTATCTATGACTAATTGAATGATCCACATTCTTTCACTAGATTAAACTTCTCAATTTTCTATTGGTTTTTCAAGTTCCACCTAAAATAGAATCATCCCTCCATGGTGATTTGAATTTCCGTCTCTATCTTACATCCCCCATTTCAGAATTTAGTGATTCTTAAATTGATTGGTAATATGTTAGTCCACTTCTTATGTACTAATAATCACACCATAACTTTATTCCACCTTGTTTCTCCTAAAACATGTGTTGAGGTTGATGTATGAAAGGTACAAATGGATTTTATCTACATTGATATTAAAGGGGAGATTGGTTGGAAGCGACATGTCTGCTATGAATATTGGGATGACTTCTGTTCATCATGTAGACACATGGGACATGATCTATCCAACTTCCAGCATGGGGAGAAAGTTTAACATCACATATACCTCTCAATAGGTAACTCATAAATCAAAGTCAACATAATAAATGATTCTCATTGGAAGGGGGTGAGGTCACTACAACTAGAACAAAGGGCCACAAATATTTTTGTTAGTTTGAGGAAATACTTGGAAAGATCCAACTCAATTCATATTCATAAAAATTTCAATGATTTGAATGAAAATGTCGAGGGTGATAAAGATCCTAAAGGGTGGAAGATAGTCATTCCTAGGTGAAAAAGGAAGTAGGTTCGTTCAAATATCTAAGAAGAACCAGATCCGAGTGATAAATAAGCATATTCCGAATTTTATTTATACTATGAGTAGAATCATCATGCGATAGTTCCATCTGGGTTTGGATTAAGGAATTGGAAGAAAGGCGTTTGTGAGTCATGGAATTATCCCGTCAGTAAAGGGAAAAGAATAATTCATCGTAAGTATTATTCAAATTTATCGATTCCCTTGGATACCAGATCTTCTGGTAAAACAAAGAAATATGTGGAAGAGGTAAGGCCATTTATGTTGGCACTGGAAGTGATTAATGATATAAATATTAAATATAATCTAGAGTAAGAAAAATCTTCTTATGATGATGTAGAGGAAGATCAATATGATAGAAAAAAGATCATTACTAGATAAAGGAATCTGAGACAATTGATAGTGCTTTTAAGGCTGCAAGAATGGGGAAAAATGTGATGGAATATGTGTCCAGGTGTGGAGGTCCTTGTCTCATGGGGGAATCACTATGTTATAGTAAAGAGTAGTGTAATCATTGACAGATGGGAATGAGTTGGTGTATAAGAATTCACGTTGTGGTTACATGTGGGGTCCATTGAAATGATAGAGTGAGGTGGTGAGCGGACCATTGGGAATGTTTCTATTTATGTGGATGATCTCCAAGGAGGTGGTGATAGTAGGTTACTGGGGGATTTAGTTTAGGGTCACCCATATAGTTTGCAACTGATGTGTTCAATGTGAATATGATAACTCTTGGTATCCTAAAGGAGAGTGTGTGTGGAGATGTATCTGTGGTGTAATACAACATCAATGATAGATCTAGGTATCATTGTGTGATGGAACAAAGTTTTTCATTTATTAGAAATACTATGGCTTGAAGTAGGAGAATGTATTAGGGGATAAAAACTATCTAGGTCAAAATTCATATCCCACACTCAGGTTACTAAAAATCACAACTCAGTGGGGGGGGGGGTGTCTAGGGGGAGGGGGGGGGGATATCTAGGGGAGGGGGGACTGTCTAGGGGGAGGGGGGTACTGTGCATGGTGTGTGTGTGTGGTGGGGGGGGGGTGTCCGGGGGGGGGGGGTTGTCCGGGGGTGGGGGGTGTCCGAGGGGACGGGGCTATCCGAGGGTGTGTGTGTATATGGGGGGGGGTCTATCCAGGAAGGAGTGGGGGTGTCTAGGGGGAGGGGATTTCTGGGGGTGGGGGGTGGGGGGGTTCTGTCCAAGAAGGAGTTGGGGGAGGTTTTTCCAGGAGGGTGGGGGGCTGTCCAGGGGGGGGGGGTGCTGTGCAGGGTGGTGGTGGTGGGGGGGGGGGGTTTGGTTGGGGGGTGTCTAGGGGGGATTAAGGGGGGGGGGGCTTTGTAGGGGGAAGGGGTCTGCAGGGGGATAATGATTCAAAAAATGAGGCAATAAGGCCGGTAAATGGGATTTTATCAAGGAATCCTTTCATTTCTGAAATGCAGAGGAAAATATTGATGATTCTGGGCATGACCCATTAAGGGGAAGGGGGTTTTCCAGGTGGGAGGGGGGGCTGTCCAGGTGGGAGGGTGGGGGGGAGTGGGCTGTCTAAGGGGTGTAGGGTGGGGGGATGTCTAGGATGGGGGTATGTCTAGGATGGGGGGGGGGGTCTACAGTGGGGTGGGGGGGGGGGGTCTGTCCAGGAAGGAGTGGGGGGGGGGGTTGTCCAGGAAGGTGAAGGGTGGGTGGGGGATTCCCAGGATGGGGGTATGTCTGGGATGGGGGGGGGGTCTGTAGTGGGGTTGGGGGGGGGGTCCGTCCATGAAGGAGTGGGGGGTCTGTCCAGGAGGGGGGGCTGTCCAGGGGGGAGTGGAGGGGGGGGGGGCTTTGCAGGTGGACAGGGGGCTGCAGGGGGATAAATATTCAGAAAATGAGGTAATAAGGCTGGTAAATGGGATGTCACCAAGGATTCCTCTAATTTCTAAAATGTAGAGGAAAATATTGTTAATTCTAGGCATGAACCATTAAAATAGTGGTTACATCCCCACAACACAAGCTACCGAGCTATCTTCCTCATTTTTCATCCCCATAGATTTCATATATACCCTATCTTAGAGGGAGTGGGAAACATGGATGAATTATCTTCCTATTGATGGGATCTGGAGTTTCTTTCTCAACCACCTTGTCAACATGTCTAACTCAAACTCACTTTAGGGGTGTCCATCAATCTCCCCATATTTTCAACAAATCATCTTGGGTAAAGTCCCACATATTTTGTCAAAAAATACATTAGAACCTAAGGGGTGTCAAACTGTATCACTATCCCCTCATATCTTTCATGTTTCCCAACAATAAGGGACCAACCTACCCATTATGGAATAATCACCAAATATAGAATAATATTACTACAACGCTTCTGTGGTGTATGTATTGAATGAAATTGGATTTCATTTGAACAAAAAACCTTTATTAATGATCATGTTATTCAGTATTGGGATTTACATATCAATCTAAATATTCTTTGTTCATTTTTGGTTATGGAGTTATGTATCATTTATCATGTACATTTGACACACTGATATCATACAAATAAGAAGTCATTATATCTCACTTCTTTTCCCATTATATACTTATAGGTGGTTACTTATGATGAGGTCCATTATACTCATCTCCATAGAAGGTAGTGAGTTCAACATTAGATTCAGGTAAGGTTTCTTCCATTTGTATTCTTTGGCTCAATTTTAATTAGGGGTTTTGTAGTTTTTGGGTTCTCTATCTTATTGCAGTGCATTTTTTGATCTCGTTGAGGATAGTGAAGCACCACATGACTAGGATATCCTCTCAAACTGCAGGCAGGAGGCCTTCTAAAAGTTCATCACAAGGCCCAACTCCTTGGTTTAGTTTGGGCCAGGTTAGGTTTTCTAGGTAAATTTTTATTGGGTTCATTTTTTTTGGTTTATGTCAATTTTAACAGGTTATTTTTTTTTGTATTTGGGGCTATTCAATTCAATTAAATTAATTTTAGAATCAACCATGTATGTTTCATTAGTTTCATTTTTTTCTGGCTCAATTATGCTTTATTGAAGTCAGTTTTGATTGGTTTGAGTCAGTTTGGTTACATTATATTCATTTTGGTTCAGTTTCTTCTTTTTCAAAACCATTTGGTTTGGTTCCACTCTACTCAATTTGTCTTGATGATGTTTGATTTAGTTCTAATCATATTAGCATGTTTTTGATTAGTGTAGTTCATTTTACTGGAAATTTTTCGATAATATCCATATTAGCATGTTTCTGGTTTTTTCAATTCAATTGACTGTTGTGTTGGGTAGGTTAGGGGGGTGTAGGGTGGGGGAGTTTCTAGGGGGGTGGGGGGGGGGGGTGGTTGTTTGTCTAGGAAGGGAGGAAGGGGGGGATGCCGGGGGAGTGGGGGTGGTGCTATCTAGGGGGCTGTAGGGGGAGTGGTGGTGGTTGGGGGGGTGTCCGAGGGGGGGGGGGGGCTACAAGTGGCATGGTGGGGGGGATCCAGGGGGGAGGGGGCTGTCCAGGGTATGGGAGGGGGATGTAGGGGGAGTGGTGGTGGTGGGGGGGGGGGTTGTCCAGGGAGGGGGGCTGTCTAGGGAAAGGGAGGGGGTGGGCTGTATGGGGAGTTGTGGGGGGATGTCCAGGGTAAGGGAGGGGGATGCAGGGGGAGTGGGGGACGTCCAGGGGGAGGGGGGCTGTAGGGGGATCGGTGGCGGGGGGGGGGGGGAGGGGTGTCCAGGGGGAGGGAGGTGGGGGGGGGGGGCTGTAGGTGGAGTGGTGGGGGGGGGGGGTCTGTCTAGGGGGAGGGAGGGGCTATCCAGGGAAAGGGTGGGTGGCTCTAGGGGGAGTGTGGGGGCTCCAGGGGAAGGGGGGCTATCCAAGGAGAGGGGGCTGTAGGGGGAGTGGTGGTGGGGGGGGGGTTGTCCAGGGGGAGGGGAGGATATCCAGGGGAGTGGTGGTGGTGGTGGTTGTGGTGGTGGTGGTGGTGGTGGGGGGGGGGGGTCTAGGGAAAGGGAGGGGGCTGCATGCGGAGTGGTGGGGGGATGTCCAAGGCAAGGGAGGGGGTTGTATAGGGGGTGGGGGGGGGGAGTGTATCGGGGGGTTGTCCAGGGGAGTGATGGTGGGGGGGATGTCTAGGGAAAGGGAGGAGGGGATGCATGGGGAGTTGTGAGTTGGGGGGGGGGGGGTGTCCAGGGGGAGGGAGGGGGGAGGCTGTGGGTGGAGTGGTGGGGGTGTCTAGGTGGAGGGAGGGGGCTAAAGGGGATATCTGGGGAAAGGGTGGGTGGCTGTAGGGGGAGTGGGGGGGAGGCTATCCAGGGGAGGGGGTGTGTAGTGAGGAGGGGGAAGGGGGGTGAAAGGTGCAGGGGAAAGGGTGCAGTGGGGTGGGGAAGGGGGGGTGCAGGGGGAAGGGTGCATGGGGGTGGGGCAGGGGTTGTGTGTAGGGGGTTGGGGGTGCTGGTGCAGGGTGGGGGAGTTGTGGGTGGGGGGAGGGGGAGTTAGTAGTGTCCTCCCAACTCCCAACATGGTAAACCATGCTTTTTTTTATATAGTGGAAAGGCCTATAGCCACAGTTTTAAATTGTGGCTAAATTATTATAGCCATGGTTTGAACCTGGGCTTTAGGTCTATATCCATAGTTTTATGAGTCGTGTCTATAGGCCTATAACCACAGTTTTATGAACCGTGGCCGTTATTGGCTTGGCTATAGGGTCGACCCTATAGCCACAGTTGGAAACCGTGGCTATAGGCTCCGACCTATAGCTACACCAATACCAGCCACAGTTCATGAAACTGTGGATATAACCTATAGGCACGGTTTTTGGGCCTATAACCATGGTTTAGAACTGTGTCTATAGCCTAAATTTCTAGTAGTTTCACTTTGTGAACCACTTTGACTGGGGTACGTCACACCCATATCAGTCCCAACAATTTTTATGGGGCTACTTCATGACCTTATCCACCCCAATGCATATGAACACATGTCACCCAACCATGAAAAACCCATTCCAAAACCTTGTATATTAAAATCCATTTCAATAAATAATTTTTTATTGATTTTTTTTTGATGCAGAAAAAGTAACCACATATTTTAAAATCATCATTTTAAAATCAAGTCATAAAATACACTTTCCAACCAAGACACCCAATTTTCCAATTTCCCAAATCATCACTCAATATTTTTTTCAAAAATCACCACACAGCAAAATAAAAATCAATTTCAATTCAAAAAATAAATTCGAAATATATACTTCATGTTCTAAATATAATAGTCGAGAGTGAAGCCACCTACCTTTGGTTTTATGATGAAAATGAATAACTCCATGAAAAAGGCCGTGAAACCAGGTGAAAACACTATGAACCCACCGTAGATATCTTCCCCTATCAACAAAAAGGACAAATCTAATCATATTTGGAATCTACAACCTTAGATCTACCCACAGTAGGAATAGATCTAAGAAACCAAGATAGATGGAGAAGTATATCTAACAAAAACACTAAAAAAAACCAAGAACGAAACCTTACCACAAGAATATAGCTTCAATTCACCAATATAGGCCTTTAGATCACCTTTGAATCAATAGTAGAAGCTTCTTTAACCTTTTGAAAGAGAGAATCTCGAGTTAGGGCCACAAAGGATGAAAAATGGGGGAGTTACAATGGAAAATGAGTGAGATCTAAAATTTTAGGATCTCACTTTTAACCCATGCATGGTTAGTCACATGGTTTGGAAAACCATGCGCTAACCATGCACAATCCACTACCACAAGGGTTGAACCTAAAATGACTGGATCACATGTTTTTCAAACTAGTGCACCAACTGTGCCAAAGCCCGCTGTCAAACATAGAACGATTTCTCCTGGGCTTCCGCATGGTTTTCACAAGCTATACACAGCCTGTGCACCTTCCCTTTATCCCATGTATTGTTATTCACTATTTCTTATAGGTGTTTCATAGTTTTTCCAAACCATTCACCAAACGTGCACCTAAAGGAAATCCCAAAAAATATTCCAAAAGGTCCAAAAACCTTCCCAAACATAACTCAAACACTATATATACTAATAATACATAAATGATGGGTTAATTACTTGAGACTGAGGGTGATAAATTCTCCCCACCATTGGACTTTCCATCCCCATAATGTAGAAAATCATCATTGTGTTAAGAGATTTTTGGTCATTTCTTAATCATTCCTTTCTCACGTTCCCAAGGCTCATCCTAAATCTGAACATGTTGCCACACAACCTACATAATACTGATGATTTTACAACACAATACTTTCTATTGTCTATCCACAATCCAGACTGGAATATATACCAACAAGTCATCTAGCTCTAGTTCAACATGATCCCAACGAATTACATGGTTAGGATTAGGATGATACTTTTTCAACTAAGATACACGGAACACATCATGCACAACACTGAACCATGGTTCCAATACCAACTGATATGACACCTCACCAATCCATTCCAGTATCTAAAAATGGCTTACGTGTCAACAAGATAACATTACATACTTCCAAAAATGATGATGTCGAAGCCTCGGAGAGATCCTCAAGAACACATGATCACTCATCGCAAAGGACGATGGATGTCGACGATGACCTGCATACAATTTATGATGACTTTGAGCCATATCTATCTATTTTATGATCAATTGAATCTTATCCGTTATTTATTAGACAAGTCTTGACCAAAATAGTGAATTTTCTCCAGTTTTCAACCAACAAAGTGGATAATGACAAGGATGCCAATACAATGATTCAAATAGAGACATTTGTACCGAGGCTTGATAATTGTTGTTATATGAGAACTACGCTAAAGAACATGCTCTTCCCTTGATCCACAAAAATCCATTACACAATCTTGCATCATGTATTCCAAATTTTGTATGATATGTTTGTATTTTTCATCTATCTGAAGATGATATTCCATACTCATACTCAACTAAGTCTCAATGGATTTCTATAAGGATTTCTAGAAATGTGACGTAAATCTTGGATATATGTGTGAAATTATTAAAACTAGTATTCCATTTATCTTTACCACTTCTTGGATATAGATTTTTGACAAGTCCTCCACTGTATGAGTTTTATAAATACGAACGAAGGGATATGAATATGTGACCCAATCCACTATCACCCACATGTGATCGTGTTTTCGAATAATTCTTGGGAGACATGTTATAAAATGCATAGCTATATTCTCCCACTTACAAACAGGAATAGGTAAATACTGCAACATACGTACTAGTTATTGATGCTCTGCCTTAACTTGCTGAAATGTTAAGAATATCCAAAAAAATTAAACGCCATCATTTTCATACTGATCCACTAGAAATATGATTTAAATGCATTATGAATCTTCTGTATTCTAGGATGAACAACCCATCTTGAATGGTGGTATGCCTGAAGAAGTTGTTCCTGACAATCCATAGGTACTTCCATCCAATTTCTGAACCAAAAAACTGAACTCCCATCTAGTTTCTAGCCCTCAATGTTCTACCCACTATTTATTTTTGACCTCATCACCACACATTCTAAATCAAATGTCTATCCCTCTTTCAAAATCTTCACAAAATCAAGAAACAAGGAAACTGGAAAGAAAACCTTAATATCACCTTGGTCTTCACATTCCAAACTCATGTTAGATAGGACCGACATCAGATACCACTCATCTAAATATTTTTTTTTTCAAATGAGCATAAGATTTTCTACTTAATGCATCTTCTACAGAATTTACCTTTCTTGGTGAATAAATCAAGTCAATGTCAAACATTTAGAGATACTCCATCCATCTTCTTTGTCTTAGGTTCAATTCCAGTTGTGAGAAAATATGTTTCAACCTCTTATGATATGTGAACATAGTATATTTCTCACCAACTATATAATGATGCCAAGTCATTCATGAATGGACCATAATAGCTAAATCCATATCACGTGTTGGGTAGTTCTTATCTTGCACTCATAACTACATTGATCCATAAGAAACAACATGATATCCTTGCATGAGAACATTCCCCAACCCTATTCCTGAAGCATCACAAAACACCATGTACCCTTATCCTGATTCTGGTGAAATTATGATTGGTACTAATGTAAGGTGAACTTTCATCTCTTTGAAATACTTTTAACATTACCCATACCATTGAAATGGAATATTATTCTTTTTAAAATCTATCATAGGAGTAGCTTGTCATGAAAAATCATGAAAAAATCAATGATAATAACCATATAATCCAAGAAAACTACGTATCTCAAAGAATTTCTTCAGCTATTTACAAGAGATGATAACTTTAATCTTTTTTGATCAATAGAAACACCAATTTCAGAGATTATATGTCTAGTAATGCATTCCAATTGTACCAGAAAATACCAATTTGATAATTTGGAATATAGATGATGATCCATCAAGATTCCCAACACTATCACCAAGTGTTTCTCATTCCCATCCCTTTTCCTTGAATACACCAATATTTCATCCTATAAAACCACCAAAAATGAATCCAGATGTCACTAAAATATCCGATTCATCAAAAACACAAATATTTATGGTTCATTCATAATACTGAAAGGAATTACCATATGTAACACCCGAACCTTCTATGATACGTTTCCCTTTAATTAATGTAATAGCTTGTATTGTACGCAACTTTGAGATTCTAACACACCGCGACCAATCAAACTAGCCGTTATGAATAAAAATACCCACTTGTTGACATTTAATTTATTTTTTTCAAAATGGACTCCATTTTTGAATTCAGAATATCAAAATCAGCTTAGGGAGATATTTTGGTATATTTTTGAAAACTTTCAATATTTGATGAATAGTGAAAAACACTACGTTATTAGTTAAAACCGAATTTTTATTTAAATAATTATTCAATTTATTTAAATTTATTTTATGTAAAAATAGATACATAATACCTATATAATTTCAATAAAATTCGTTGGTGTCGTTTTATAAAAAGTTTAGATATATAAAAATTTTATTGAACTTTTTACCGTCCTTTACCCTCCTCCTAGGAGCATTTGCAAATTTGCATAAAACCTAATTTTACCACTTCTGTAAATTGAATTTAAAAAATATGAGGGAAATGTTTTATATTAGTAAGTAAAATTTGGTTCAATAAGATGAAAATAATTTTTGGTGAATAGTAACTTTTAACTTTTATTTACCACAGTTAAAAGTAAATAGGGTAATTAAAGGTAAAAAAGATATTATTATTACCCTAACACATGTCCTAATTCTATTGGATAAGTTTAATTTGACCAAAAAAACCTTAGGAATAAAATATGATCCTTTTGGTCCACATGGATTAGATTACGACATTTATTATTATTTGATTTAAAGAAGAGTTAAAAGTGTTAAACTCAAGTTTTAATAACTAAAACATTTTTAATATAGGGTTATAATTAAGATAAATTCGAATATAAATATTAATTATAAATATAAAAATATTTCCTATATAATTATATTTTATTTATAATTTTTATACATTAAATAATTTAATTTATTTAGGACATAATGATGATACAATAATTTCCTTATTAATGAAATATTAAAATAATTGATATTATAAATATAAAAATAAATATAAATTGAGACTTATGATGAATAACACTAATTTTCTATGTTAATATTACATTTTAGGGTTGATTAAATAATTTTAATTCGAAGTGATAATATTTTTATGGCTTTCAAAAAAATAAAATACTAAATAGTGTAAAAATTGACATGACTGAGTTTTTAATACAAATACTATATTATTAATTGATATAATATTCCTAAGAATACACAGTTCGTCCAAATGACTTAAATAAGGTTATATATATTAATAATGTACCACTTGGGGTTCTCTTGGTAGTTTATAGTATGTTTATTAACCATATAATATAAAAATACAAAGAGACATGGTAAATGTCAAACAATTTAACTAAGAGTTCATTCTAAAAGATAACATTAATATGGTGACCTAAAAAACTCTAAAACCTATTGGTTTAGAGGTTTTCGACCCATACCCACCTTATTTTGGAAATAAATCAATTTTGATCCATTAGAAACTGAAAATTATTTTATTATAAAATAATATTTCAAGCTTTTCCTAAAGTGACCCTCACCTCTCTTATAAAAGGGAACTTCCCCTTCTCTTAATTTCAGTCCTCCAAAGCCTTTTGGCTTGGCAAAAACCTTCCCAAATATCCTCCTTACTTCTCTCAATTCAACCTAAAGTCCTTAAATTGATCATAAATCCATCCTATGGATCCATTTTGATCAACATAAAAGGAAACACCCGAAGTGGAGGAAATAATTTCCCCACCCTCTTTCAAGTTCTTTTCTTCTTCCACTTCCTCTTTCTTTGTTGTTTCCATACAAAAATAATAAATCCAGTACCTTCTACATAATATTATATTATTATAAATATGGTACATCCATATTCGTTATTCAATCCATCCTATAAATGACAAAGTCCCCATACATGTGTATGTACAGCTTACCATCTCCATGTCATGGTGTAGTTTGTTATTCAAACACTTCATTATTTGGATGGGTATAATAATGAGCATAACTAATGTAAATAATAAATATAACATGTTAATTATTCTTTATATATGATATACCATCAATTACATACAATTTATCTATCAATATAATGATATTGTCGCTCGTGCGTACGTATGGATTACCGTCTCCACGAACGTGATTCGATTCATTTCCCCAGCGTAACCATTCAAGAATAATTTTCATTTAATGATTAAAAATAATTTTTAATAACTTAATACCATTATTGATATGAATAAAATACATCCTATCCATAAAAAACATTAATTATGTAACAAAACATATAAAGGAACATGAATCAATTAACACCCGAAACGACGATAATACAAAAATATTATTAATAAAGCAATATTAGAAGATCATATATGATATCATATTTACATATATGGTTCTTGTATAATTTAATAAAAATGATTTTACAATTATATAGGAGGTTAAAGTACCCTCGACCAAGGAAAATCTCCAGGTATGGGTTAATTTCACAATCTCTTTATCATCTGAGGTTGTTTTTACGTAATTATCTACTAGGACATCTTTATCATCCACATATGGGTTTTCTTAAAAATGTATTTCAATTTTTTTTTACAATTTACTATAATATGGGTTAAAGTAATTTTTCCCCTTATTTGACCTTATATGTTTTCAAAGGAATCTTTTCGTCGTTTTCCAAACAAGGTACTTTATGACCTTTTCGACAAAATTAAGGTAAGAATATTTTTTTAAACTTATACGATGGGTGTTGCTATTTTTCCCCATTATAACATCATAGAAGATTATATTACAAGATTATATAAATATCCTAAAAAAAATGTTTTCTTTTATAATTATGTGACTCTTAAATGATTTCAAAATAGGAAGAGATATTTCTCTCAAATAGTTTTTATTTCATCTATGTCAACATCCTTTGATAAATTTTACACTTTTTTGAAGTTGATTTAATATGATACAAATATTCCATATTGTATTTAATGTTTTGTGATATGTTTGACTGTGGATTTTTTTTATACCATTTATGGTTTATGGTTAAATTACTGACATTTCATATGCTAGTTTTAATATGAATGTTTAAGTTTTGTTTCAACCTATTCATATGAAGAATGTATTGAAATTTTTATGTGACAGGTGGAGCCCGCTATATCTCCTCGGTGCATCGGTAGGTATCATGAGACAATTAGACGTGGAATTGGCCGGGGCCTTTCCCTTTTTGATATATGGGTTTGGCCGAGGCCTAAATCATTTTTATACGTCTTTGCCGAGGCCTTGACAAGATGTTTCAGAATGTACAACATTATACATTCCCTCATTATGAAAATAATAATGATGGTTCATGTGGTCATTCTACTAGTAGAATACCCATGACTATTTTTTATTATGTAATTATTTACTCACCTCATATTTATGCCATAAAGTGTTCATATTTATTATTTTTAGAGGCCTGTGTTTTTATTTATTCACCATGCCTAATGTTTATGTTATTTTCTGGTGTATTTCTTACCCTTACTGAGCATTTGAGATAACCTCTTTCTTATGTTTCATTTTCCTAGGATATAAAGAACTTAGTTATGAGTGACTTGTAGGTATAATCTAGGATTCTTGGATGTTTCTAATGGAATAAATTAGTTTTTTATTTCTTTTCAAGTTGTAATGTTGAACTTATGTATGAATCTTATTTCCAATAATACTAATCTGATTGGTCTTTAGGGACATGATTCTTTGTATCATTCCAATGTTATGTAAAAAATCACCGACTCTACGTAACTAGGGTTGGGGCATTATAGTTGGTATCAGAGGAAGTTTAGTACAAACCATGGAAACTAGATTTATAAAAACTCTGATTAGAGTACATTACCCTAAGATAGAATCTAAGGATTAGTATAGAAGAAATTTCTAGAATTTTTGTACTATATAGATTTTGTGAGTTTTCCAAGAAATAAATCCCTATCTAGATACAAGTAGGTAGAGGCATATCTGACATAAATATACCTAGGGGAAAACCCTGAAAACACCACTTTGTGCTAGACTCGAATGGTAACTAGTGAAAGACAACCGGCCTTGCAACACTCTTGGTTACGACACTCTCGGGGGATATGCTTAGGATAATTATGATTTTATTTACAAACCATTATGAAGGATTTATGAGTATATACCTCCTCAAAGAAAACATTTTTTTTACTATGGTTTATATCCATAAACTACTCAATTTATGTTAAGTGTTTTACAAGTTTAAAATTATGTATTGCGATTCATAAACTAATCTAGTGTATGCCATTTTTTAGAATTGGAGCCTAGTAGAAGGAATGAAAACCGTATCAACACAAGTAATCCATGTAGGAATTTTCCTCCTTCTCAAGATAATTATAGTGGAGCTGGTGATGCAACTAGTGGTGATCAGCTTATCACTATACTGGGACAACTCACACAGGTTATGAATAATAACCTTACCCATATGGAGAACCCTGATCCACAACACAGAGGGTCAATGTTAGACCGCTTCACAAGGCAACAACCACCAACATTCAATGGGTCTACAAATCCATTTGTAGTGGAACAATGGATAAGTTCCTTATAGAAAATATTTCATGCTTTGAGGAGTAGCGAAAGGGAAAAAGTTGTCATGGAAGTTTATCGACTCACTGGAGATACAGATCAATGGTGGTAATTAATTCAAAACATAAAGGAGTATGAATAAGTATTAAGTATATAATGGAGGGAGTTTAAAAATATTTTCTTAGAAAAACACTTTCCGCATGACCATTGAGCAGATATGGAAACGAAATTTCTAAGTCTAAGACAAAAGGAGGATGAGAATGTCACAAAGTATGAAGCTAACTTTACAAAGTTAGAAAGGCATGCTGAAAATTATATATTTAATCATAGAAGTAAGATTGATCATTTAATTGATGGGTTAAAACCATTTATATGTCTAGAATTAGTCTCACAATTCTTCTCATCGTATGAATATATTGTCTCTTTTTCTATCAAGATAGAAAAGTAATTCTCTAGGTCTTATGACTTTAAATAAATGAAAGGGAAGAAGAGATCTTCTAAGCACTCTGGGAAAGAAAATAAAGAAATAGGGAAGAAGGGAAGAGTTTAATTTTTACACTATGACAATTGTGGAAGGAAGCACCCTGGTGCCTGTCTAAAAGGAAAAGGATTATTCTAAAAATGTGGATAGAAAGGACTTCTTGCAAGTGATTTTAAGGGGAATAAAGAAGCTACCAATATTCAATGCTACAATTGCAGGGAGATGGGACATTATGAAAATGAATGTCTTAAGCGTCATGGAAACTTACCTCAGAAAAGGACAAGGGATAAAGGCCAAGATTATGTGATCACTACTACTGAGGTTGAAGCTCCGAAAGACGTGGTGGTAGGTATTTTAATGGTTTCCTCTTGTTTAGCCAATGCTTTATTTGATTCTAGATCATCACATTGTTTCATATCTTCTAAGTTTGTTAAGAGAATTAGATCTTTCCAATTTTATTTAACAAGGGAGTTGTTGATCAAAACTTGTAAGGGAAGTATCATTACAACATCGTTTCGTGAATCATTCCCCGTTATGACATATAAATGATATTTATCTACTGATCTAATAATCACACCCATTGTGCATAGGGTACTATTGCAGTACTGTAGCGCACTGTAGCTGCGGAAGAACTATAGAAATAGCAGGCACTATAGCGGCTGTAGGGTACTGTGCAGAACAGTAACAGTGTGTGTACTATAGCAGTACTATTCACATAATGGGCCTCAGGAAAAAAAAATGGGCCTATGGGCCATGTAATGGACTAAATTCCCACTGGGCCTTTGGGAGATGTAAGGGGTCTCCCTCTACCCAGTTAAATATGACTTTGATTTGGTATAATAATAAATGAGGCTTCAACCCCAACCTTTAAAAGAATCTTATCTTTAGAGTAGAAACATCACCATATGATTCTTATCTAGATCCACCCCCAGTAGCTCTAATAAATTAAATTATGGGGGAGGATGAGAATGAAATAATTATGGATGAGGAAAATAATGTTCGAATAGAGTATATACCTATTGTGAAAGAATATGTTGATGTGTTTCTAGAGGATTTACTTAGACATCCTCCAGAACGAGAAATTGAGTTCTCCATTGATTTAATTTTTGGTTCAAGGCCCATATCAAAGACCCCATATTGAATGGACACTGTGGAATTAGTGGAACTAAAGAAAAAACTAGAGGAATTGAGTAATATGGGATTTATTAACCCTAGTGTTTCTCCATGGGGAACCCCTGTCCTTTTTGTTAAGCAAAAAGACAAATATATGAGGTTGTGCATTAATAACATGGAGATCAATGTTATAATAATAAAGAAAAAGTATTACCTACCTTGCATAGATGATTTACTTGACCAAATTCATGGAGATCAACATTTTTCAATGATTGACCTTCGATCTGGATATCATCAGTTGTGTGTGAAGAAGGAATAAATTCCGAAAACAGCATTTCGAACCAGGTACAGGCATTACGAGTTTACAGTAATGCCTTTTGGATTGACTAATTCACCCTCTGTCTTCATGGATCTAATGAATAGTGCTTTCAAGTAATATCTTGATGACTTTGTAGTGGTATTTATTGATGGTATCTTGGTATAATCCAAAAGATATGAAGATCATGAAAATCACCTGTGCATTATTCTAAAGACTCTTATAAGAAATGAATTATATGGGAAGTTTAGAAAGTGTGAAGTCTAGCTTCAAGTGATTTCTTTTCTTGGCCATATTTTCTCTAAGGATGGAATATCTTTTTATCCTTCAAAGACCAAGACAATCCATGAATGGCCAACACCAATGAGTATAACTGAGGTACACAGTTTTATCAGTTTAGTAGGTTATTATCTAAATTTTGTCTAGAATATTGCCTGGTTGGCTTACCCATTAACCAATATCACAAGTAAAGGGGTTAAATTTGTTTGAAAAAATGGTGTGAAGAATGTTTTGAGGAACTTAAGAGGATATTCGTCAACAAGACTATCTTGACTCTACCATCAGGGAACGATGAATTTGTTATTTATATTGATTCTTCAAAGAAAAGACTTGGTTGTGTCCTTATACAGAATGATAGAGTTATTGCCTATGCATCACGACATCTATAAATTCATGAAAAAACCTATACAACCCATGATCTTGAGTTAGAAGCTATAATATTCCCTCTGAAGATGTGGAGACACTATGTATATGGTAAAAAATGTGATTTTTATACTGATTATAAGAGTTTGAAGTATATTTTCTCACAAAAATAACAAAACATGAGGAAAAATAGATAGCTTGAACTACACAAGGATTATGATTGCATAATACACTACCACCCAGGGAAGGAAAATAAGGTGGCATATGCTTTGAGCAGAAAGGATCATAGAGTTTTGAACAAGATGAGAGTAGAAAGGGATCTTATTTCCATGGATCTAGTAAAGATGGATATGGGAATAACCATGGAAGGAGAAACATCAATACCTTTTCAAATGGTATTGAAACCATCTTTTCTAGAAAGTATAAAATGTTCTTAGACTGATAATGAGGAGTTTCAAAAAAAGATTAAAGCTCTAAATGATGGGAGATTTAGTGACATCATATATGAAGATGGAATTTTGAAATTTGGGAAGTGACTTTGTGTTCCCAATATACCTGATCTAAAAAGGGAATTGTTGGATGATGCTCATAGCTCCAATTTCTATATACACCCTGGGAGCACCAAGATGTATAGATATTTGAAGGAACATTTTTGGTGGGACAACATGAAAAGGGAGATTGTTGATTTTGGGTCAAGATGTATGGTTTTCCAACAAGTAAAAGTTGGAAGACAACATCCTAGAGGAGTCATGCATCCTCTTCCCATACCTGAGTGGAAATGGGATGATATAACAATGGACTTTGTCATGGGGCTATCAAAGACTCCTAGAAGGAATGATGCAATATGGGTCATTGTTGATCGTATTACCAAGTTTTCACATTTTCTTCCTATAAGAGATATTTACCACTAGAACGTTTACAAAGATTGTATATTAATGAAGTTGTAATACTTCATGGAGTAACCCTAATGATTGTTTCTGATCGTGATCCCTATTTTACATTAAGATTCTGGAAAAGTTTTCAGAAATCCCTGGATACTGAACTTCGTTTGAACACTTCCTACCACCCTCAAACTGATGGACAATCAGAACGGGCTATTCAATCCTTATAAGACATGTTGAGATCTTCTTAACTTAACTTTCAAGTTATATGGGATCAATATTTGCCTCTAGTAGAATTTTCCTATAAAAATAGCTTCCATTCAAGTATTCAAATGGAATCATATGAAGAGTTATATATAAAGAGATGTCACACACCAACATGTTGTGGTGATGTTTGTGAAAGAAAACTCGTTGGCCCAGAACTTGTTGAGGAAACAATGGAAAAGGTGAAGGTTATCCAAACACACATCAAAGCAGCTCAAAGTAGTCAAAAGAGCTATGCCAATAACTGAAAGAAGGATTTTGAATTTCATGTAGGAGACCATGTTTTATTGATGGTATCTCAATGGAAAGGATTTATATGATTCGGTAAGAAGGGTAAATTAAGTCCCAGGTACCTCAGACCTTTCGAAATTCTAGAACTAACTAGGGGTGTAGCTTACCTTTTGGAAATGCCACCAAGTCTATCCAAAGTTCACAATGTGTTCCACATATCACTGTTGAGAAAATATATGCCTCACCCAATGCATGTACTCACCTATGAGGAAATTGAACTAGAACCTTATCTGTCTTATTGTGAAGAGCCTGTAAAGATTCTTGATACCAGAGAACAAGTGTGGAGAAACCGGACAACTCGTTTGGAAAAAGTTTTATGGAGAAACCATAAGATGGAAGAGGAAAAATGGGAACCATAGGAACTTATGATGAAGAACCACCCAAATCTTTTTGTGCAGAAGTATTCTAGAAATTTCGGGGATGAAATTATTTGGAGGAAAAAATGTAACACCCCAAGCTTCCATGGTACGTTTCCCTTTGAATTATGCAATAACTTGCATTGTACGCAACATCGAGATTCAAACACACCGCGACCAATCAAACTAGCTGTTATGAATAATAATACCCACTTTTTGAAATTTTATAAATTTTATTTTTCAAAATGGACTATATTTTTGAATTTATAAAATCGAAATTAGCTTAGGGTAAATTTTTGTAATTTTTCTGAAAACTTTCAATTTTGTATGAATAGTGAAAGCACTGCGTTATTGGTTAAAACCAGCTTTTTATTTAAATAATTATTTGTTTTATTTAAATATATTTTAGGTCAAAATAGATACATAATACCTATATAAGTTCAATATAATTCATTGGAGTCATTTTATAATAAATTTAGATATATAAACATTTTATTGAATTGTTTACCGCCTTTTACACACCTCCAAGGAGCATTTGTAAATTTGCATAAAACATTATTATACCACTTCTATGAATTGAATTTAAAAAATCCAAGAGACACAGTTGATATCAATAAGTAAATTTTGGTTCAATAAGATGAAAATAATTTTTGGTGAATAGTAACTTATAAATTTTAATTACCACATTTAAAAGTAAATAGGAAAATTAAAGGTAAAAATGATATTATTATTACCCTAAAACATGTCATAATTATATTGGATAAGTTTAATTCGACAAAAAACAACCTTATTAATAAAATATGATCTTTTTGGTCCAGTTGGATTATATTAGGACATTTATTATTATTTAATTTAAAGAATAGTTAAAAGTGTTAAACTCAAGTTTTCATAACTAAAATTTTTTTAATTTAGGGTGATACATAAGATAAATTTGAAAATAAATATTAATTAGAAATAAAAAAATATTTCCTACATAATGGTATTTTATATATCATTTTTAGACATTAAATGAGTTAATTTATTTATGACACAATGATGATGCGATAATTACCTTATTAATGAAATATTAAAATAATTGATATTATAAATATCCAAATAAATGTAAATTGATACTTTTGATGAATTAAACTAATTTCATAGGTTAATATTACATGTTCCGGTTTATTAAATAAATTTTATTTGAAGTGATAAAGTTTTTATGGCTTTCAAAAAAATCAAATACGAAATAGTGTTAAAATTGACATAATTGAGTTTTTAAAAAAAATACTATATAATTAATTGATATAATATTCCTAAAAATATAAGGTTAGGCCAAAGTACATAGATAAGGTTATATATATTAATAATTAACAACTTGGGGTTAACTTGGTTGTTTATAGTATGTTTATTAACCATATAATATAAAAATACAAAGAGACATGGTAAATGTCAAACTATTTAACTAAGAGTTAAATATAAAAGATAAGGTTAATATGGTAACCTAAACCTATATAAAACCTGTTGGTTGAGAGTTTTCTGACCCATACCCACCTTATCATCAAAA
The DNA here is from genome assembly GCA_963277665.1 of Viscum album. Taxonomy (NCBI): domain Eukaryota; kingdom Viridiplantae; phylum Streptophyta; class Magnoliopsida; order Santalales; family Viscaceae; genus Viscum; species Viscum album. The sequence continues at coordinate 1,825,689,309 of OY728127.1, forward strand.
TAAATCATTTTTGAGCCATTATAAACCGAATATTATTTTATTATAAAATAATATTTCAAGCTTTTCCTAAAGTGACCCTCACCCCTCTTATAGAAGGGAATTTCCCCTTCTCTTAATTTCACACCTCCAAAGCCTTTTGCCTAGGCCAAAACATGAATAAATATCCTCCCAAATTCCCTAAATTCAACCTAGAGGCCTTACTTTGATCATAAAGTCAACCTAAGGATCCCTTTTGATGAACTCAAAAGGAAACACCCGAAGTAGAGGTAATAATTTTACCACCCTCTTTCATGTTGTTTTTTTCTTCCACATCATCTCCCTTTTTTGTTTCCATTAGAAAATAATAAATCTAGTACCTTCTACATAATGTGATGTTATTATAAATATGGTACAACCATATTCGTTATTCTATCCATCATATAAATGACAAAGTCACTATACATGCGTACGTACGACTTACAGTCTCCACGTCATGGTGTAGTTTGTTATTCATACACTTAATTATTTGTATGGGTATAATAATGAGTATAAATGATGTAAATAATAAATATAACATGTTATTGATGCGGTATATATGATATAACATCCAATTAAATATGATTTCTCCATCAATATAATGATATTGTCGCTCGTCCGTACGTACAGATTACCGTCTCCATGAACGCGATGAGATTCATTTCTCCATCATAACCATTCAAGAATAATTTTAACTTGATGATTAAAAATAATGTTTAAGAACTTAATATCATTCTGGATATAATTTAAATACATCCTATCCATAACAAACATGGCTTATATAGAAAAACAAATAAAGTAACACGAATCAATTAACGCCCAAAATGACGATAATACTAAAATTTTATTAACAAAGTAATACAAGACGATCATATATGATATCATATTTAAGTATACGGTTCTTGTATAATTTAATAACAATTATTTAATTATTATACAGGAGGTAAATATACCCTTGACTAAGGAAAAGTACAACGTAATGGTTAATTTTACTACATCTTTATCATCTGAGGTTGTTTTTATGTAAGTATTTATTAGGATCTATTTATCATCCACATTCGAGTTTTCTTAAAAATGTGTTTCAAAACATTTTTACTATTTAATAGACTATGGGTTAAAGTTATTTATACCCTTATTTGACTTTATATGTTTTTAAAGTAATGTTTCCGTCATTTTCCAAACAAGTTACTTTATGACCTTTTCGACAAAATTATAGTAAGAATGTTTTTTTAAAACATATACTGTGGGTGCGTCTATTTTCCATTGTTATAACATAATCAAAGCTTCCATTACAAGATTATAAGAATAGTTTCAAAATAAATGTTTTCTTTTATAATTATGTGACTCTTAAATGATTTCAAAATAGTAAGAGATATTTCTCTCAAATAGTTTTGATTTCATATATGTCAACATCCTTTGATAAATTTTACAGTTGTTTGAAGTTGATTTATTATGATAAAAATATTCCATATTGTATTTAAGGTTTTGAGATATGTTGGACTGTGGATATGTTATTTTTATACAATTCATGTTTTATGGTTAAAGTATTGACATTTTATATACTAGTTTTAAAACGAATGTTTATGTTATGTTTCAACATTTTCATATAAAGAATGTATTGGACTTAGTATATGCTGGGTGGAGCCTGTTATAGTTCCTCAGTGCATCGGTAGGTCTCATGAGACAATTAGATGTGGAATTGGCCGAGACCTTTCCCAATTTGATAAATGGTTTTGGCCGAGGCCTAAATCATTTTTAGCCGTCTTGGCCGAGGGATTGAAAAGTTGTTTCAGAATATCCGGCATGATACATTCCCTCATTATGAAAATAATAATGATGGTTCATGTGGTTATTAAACTAGTAGAATACCCATGACTATGTTTTATTATGGAATTATTTACTCACCTCATATTTTTTCCATAAAGTTCTCAAATTTATTATTTGTAAAGGCATGTGTTTTTAATTATTCACCATGCCTAATGTTTATGTTATCTTCTGCTATGTTTCTTACCCTTACTGAACGTTTGAGGTCACCCCTTTCTTATGTTTCATTTTCCCAGGATTTGAAGAAGTTATCTATGAGTGACTTGTAGGCATAATCTATGTGTCTTGGATGTTTCTAATGGAATAAACTAGTGTTTTATTTATTTTCATGTTATAATATTGAACATATGTATGTATCTTGCTTCCAATAATACTAAACTGATCGGTCTTTCAAGACATGATACATTGTATCATGCCAATGTTATGTAATAAAGCACCGACTCTGGGTAACTAGGGTCAGGGAATTACACCATATATTCATAATGTCCATATCTTCTTATGAAAGCTATCTTAGTAATATACACCTTTAGAAACCAGAATTGGCGATATCTTGATCGCAAGTAAATCTTAGAGTACCACTAAGCTCCCCTTAGTTGATCGAACATATCATCAATGCGTGGAAGTTAATACTGATTATTTATCATAACTTGGTTAATCTTACAATAATCCACACACTTACTTAATATTCCATCAATATTTTTCACAAACGGGGCCAGCAAAATCCACAGGGATGTGCCGGGATGAATGAAACCTTTGATTTACAGCTCTTTCAACAGCACATTCAAATCCCTTAATTCTACTATTTCTATCCAATAAGATAGAAGTCTGATAGGACTTGTCCCTAAGAGGAGATCAATCATAAAATCCACTTCCCTTATAGGTGGTAACCCTAAGAAATTTTTGGGAAAGACATCTAGAAACTAATCCACCACTACTGGAAAACTATTTCCTTGATCACTTCTATCGAATTACAAGAAAATGATTCCAAATGGTACAAGATTGTTCCAACTATAGGTTCCAACAAGACTGTTTCACCTGCCTTTTCATTCCTGTATCCTCAAAAGAGATGTCTAATTCCATATTTAGTTATAAAATTAATCTTTCTGGTATAATAGTCGATTTGAGCCTTGAACGTTGTCTACTAATCTATACCCAGGATTATATCAAATAAATCCACATCAAACAGAGAGAAATTCCATTTCATATTAGCTCCATCAATGGTTATAGAACATGGTATACACACAAAGGCTCTACACACTCTTTGACCAAGAGGAGTGTGAAGTTTTATCACAGAAGGAATTATCTCAAGTTCTAATCCTAGATAATTGACAGTATGAGAATAAATAAAGGAATGGGATGCACCCATATCAATCAACAATTTAATAATTATAGAATTTAAAAGAATAATAACTCTCTCCATAGATGGTCCGACCTAATCATCCACAATAAACTATTCTTCTTTATATAATTTCTTTGTCGCAACACTTTTCTCCTCATTGTTCTATTGAGATTGAACTACCTGAGGAGTCATGGTATTACTATAAACTAATCATCCATTTCAAAGAACTATGACAATAGCACTGAAGATTCCCCATCTTATTGTAGGTGTGGAATGTTCTAGGTTGTGTCTACAATCTCACTTTATGTTGTTAAGAGAACCAAATTGGAAACATCCCTTCTTACTATTGGGTTGTGAAGGAAGGTTCAAAAATCAAACCATCTAATTTTGAATCATGATCCCACCCTGTAAATATGTGTCCCTCTTCCACTTTACCCTAACATTAGAGTTCCAACAATTTCCAATTGGTATAAACATACTTCCCCCTTCCATATCTCCTCATATTTCTCTTTCATATTCTATCACTCTATTGACCATATTTTTATAACCCTTAATATATAGAATAGAAATATTCAAGTGAATCTTCTATCTCAGTCCTGATTCAAAGATGCATGTCTTAAAGGACACACTTGCAGCAACCTCGTGTGAAAAGTGCACCAAATTCATTACTTTAGCCACATACTCCATGATTGGAAAAATTTACTGCATCAATTTGAATAAGTCCATAGTTATTTGAATTATAAACATATGAGGATATAATTTTTTGTTAAAAAATACCTGAAAATACTCCCATGCAAGGCCTTGGTCTAATTTATCCTAAACAACTTAATCCCCCATTGGCATGAAAGATCTTTTAGCATGTAATTATCCATCTCGAATTTCATCTCTTCTAGCGTTTCAATGAAATATAAGATAAAAGTCATAATATTTATTCACACCTCTGCCTTTTATGGTTCATAATCACCCCAAAATGCGGGTGGATTCTATTTCTAGAATTGGAAATAATGATCCACTTAGCTTAGATCATCCCTCCTATTCCTGCTATCCACACCTTGAAAGGATTTGACTACACTCTAAACAAGTTGTTGGTTAACCAATGGCCCAGGTGCAACCACATTCTCAGTAGCTTCCTCTGGTTGGTTTCTAGGATGTATATCAAGTTCCATTTTATATAAAAACATCGAATTCCATAGTTCCCACTATCTATTAACTAATGTTTTATCATTTCAAATTATACCAAATCGTGATATCACAATAGTGCTTTCCAAAATCATCCATTTTCCACATTCAATCATTTTTAGAAAATTTACCATGGTTTTGAAAATTTAGCCATTTTCAAAATACCACAAAAATTCTCTTTTTCCAAATCCTTCATTTGAAAACAATTGAAATTTTTTGTAAAAATCCATAAATTGTATCAAATAATTACTCAAAATGAGATATGCAGTCCTAGTGGGAAGTCATTTCTCTAATGCATGTGAGGCTCGTCTCATTGGCTAAACCCATGATAATGAGATTAAATATCCTATAAGTTTCTCAGAAACACTTATGTACCCAACTATTTGGTAACATTATGTTCAACATTAAAAGGTTAGCTATATATTTTTATGCTCTACATTTTATGTCCCGACAATCCTACTAATTTATATGATCTTAACTTAAGGAACCAACCTAAATGAAGTCAACTCCAAAATTGAAAACCAATAACAAGTCAAAGACCAACCAAGACAAACATCACTTGGTACATAATAATTTCATAAGGACCAATATTATACAACTTTTAACATCTTTCTTCTTCTCGTGGTATTAAAAAGGTTTAAGGAAATAACTTGGCCTTAAGTGATGTCCCCAAGATGCCAAAGGATGTTAATAAAGGTCGAAGGGACTCAATACATGTGGGGGGAGATATTAAAATTAAGAATAAAATAGCTAACCAATCAATCCATAACCAAATAGACATGATATGATGCATGATAAAAATAAAACACAACTCAATATTTCATTTACCAAAAACAAACTAAATCCAAGTACCATAGTGGAATACTAAAATATTAAAGTACACAGTGGAAGACTATAAAACCAAAAAGATTACAGAAAAATATAACTCCACAGATCCACAAGATTCATGCTCCAACACCACTATAGATCCCATGTATCAAGAAGTAGTTCTAAATATGTGTGATAGTTTACCTTTTCCCATATCTTGATAAACAACATATGCAAATGCACTAAATTTCTTAAACAGGGTTTAGTAATGAAACTCATTAGATTTTCCCCAATGAAACCCCTACTCACTCCACTAGGATAGAAAATGTTATCACATTTATGAAAAAGAGTATATATATATATATAATTCTAATATAGTTTATATCAAAATATAAACAAGTTACAATAAAATAGTTTTCCCAAGATAACCAAAATTTCTACGGAAATCCCATAAACAATTCTATTAACCATTTAACATTCCTTTTTTGTAAACCTATTCCACGATAAAAATAACCACACATACAAATATGTATGAAAATTGGAACTCCCTATACTCACGAGTGGTGATTCATCAATTCACTAAGATGTAACTTAGTGAACCACTTTGACTGAGGTACTTCATGCCCATATCAATTCCAACCTTTTTGATAGATGGAATTCATGACATTGTCCATCCCAATGAACATGAACACAAACAACAAAACCATTCCAAACCCATGCCAAAACCAAGTGTGTTCAAACCCATTTCAATAAAATAATTTTTTTATTGAAAACCATTCTGTTCCATGTAGCAATACTGACCCCATATTTTGAAATCATTATTTTAAAATCAAGTTATTAAATACACATTCCAACCAAAACACCCAATTTAAAAATTTCACAAAACAATCACTCAAGAGGATTTTCAAAAATCATTTCATAGTTAAATCACAATAAATTTCAATGCAATTAATAAATTTTAAATATATCCTTAAAGTTATAAATTGAAAAGTATAGAGAGATGCCACTCACCTCAGATTTTATAATGAAAACTAAGATGCCACTCACCTCAGATTTTATGATGAAAACGAAGAAGAGAACAAAATATCCCATGAAGCTGAGTGAAAACTCCACGAAATTGCCTTAGATCTCTTCCCCTATCAAAAAAGGTGAAATATAATCATATTTGGAATCTAAAACTTTTATTTACCCACATCAGGAGTAGATATAGGAAACCAAGAGAGAGAGAGAGATAAGTAGATCTAACAAAACCACCAAGAACAACCAACAATGAATCCTTACTCCAAGAATCCAGCTTTAAATCTCCAAGAGAAGCCTTTTTTATTTATTTTTAATTGATGGGAGAAGCTTTCATAATCTTTGGGAAGGGATTATCTCTTGTTAGGGATGTATATGAAGAAAAATGAGGGAGTTAGAGAGGAAAATTAGTGAGATCCAAAATTTTAGGATCTCACTTTTAACCCGTGCATGGTTAGTCACAAAGTAAGGAAAAACATGCAGTAACCATGCACAAGACACAAACTAAAGGGTTGAACCTCACACCATTGAATCACATGGTTTCCAAACTGTGTGCTAGTCATGCCGAATCCCACGATCCAACATAGAATGGTTTCTCATAGTCTTCCACATAGTTTTGACAAATTGTGCGTGGATAATGTGCCTTCACTTTATCCACTATATCATTATGCATGGTTTCTTATAAGAATTTCATGGTTTTCCCAAATTTTGAATCAAATGTACACCTGAAGGAAATAAAAAACATTCAAAAAGGTCCCAAAACCTTCCCAAAATCTACCCAAACACTTTATATACTTAAAATGCATAAATAAAGTGTTACTAGAAACCAAGGGTGATATAGTTTTCAAAAAAAGGTCAAGGATTGTTGAAGAATCACCTCATTTGAAATTTCATGAATATGATACTTTTAGTCAGAAAATGAATCAAATTAATTATCAAAATGATTAAGTCAAAAATAAGAGACCAAATCCATTCTTTCATGAAAACTATGATGATGATTTGGAAGTTTATTACTTTAAATCAAATCTAATAAGGGATTATTATAGAGAACCAAAAAGTGTGTTTCCTCGAACACCTAGATACCTTAAAGACAATACTTTATAATACGTTATAGGAAACCTAGAGGAAGGAGTAATAACTAGAAGAAATGAAGGAAATTTAGTATAATTCCCTACCTTTTTATCCCAATTAGAACCTAAATCTACAGAATAATCCATAATCGATGAAAGTTGTCTCTTAGAAATGCTATAAGAACTTATCTAATTTAAAAGAAATAAACTATGGGAATTAGTTGAAAGACCCTAAAACTATCCTGTAATTAGAACTAAATGGGTTTTTAGAGACAAAAAATATGACCATGGTGTAATTACAAGAAAAAAATATTGACTGGGATCCAAAGTATATAATCAAGAGGAAAGAATAAATTATGAAGAATACTTTTCTCCTGTAGCTAGATTAGATTCTATCACAACCCCTCTAGAATATGCATCATATATGAATTTTAAATTATATCAGATGGATGTATAATATTCCCTTTTAAATGGGGTTTTAATTGATGATGTTTAAGTAGAACAACCTCCATATTTTGAAGATCCTCATTTTCAAAATTCTAGGTTTAAACTTACCAAGGCTCTATATGGACTTAAACAAGCTCTAAGGGTGTGGTATGAAAGATTAAGTTCTTTTATTCTATCAAATAGTTTTATAGTAGGAGTAGAAGATCCTATATTATTTAAGAAAACTAATCTTTTTGATATTTTACTAGTAAAAATATATGTGGATGATGTTATTTTTGGATCAAAAAATCAAAAAAATTTCCAATGAATTTTTTAAACTAATTCAAAAAGAATTTGAAATGAGTATGATGGGTGAAATAAACTATTTTCTAGGATTTTAAATTTATCAAAAATATTTGAAAAATATTTTAAATCAAACAAAATAAAAAATTGATTTTCTTATGAGGTTTGGACTTAAAAAAAGTAAGAAATACTCAACTCCAACGAGTTCTAATATCAATATTGAATTGGATAAAACTGAAAACTAGTTGAAAACAAGTTGTATAGAGGAATCAGTGGATTTTTATTTTGTCTTAGTATAATTAGACTAGAAATTTTTTTATTAGTATTTTTTTGTGTAGGATTTAAATCTAATCCAATATAATCATTTTTAAGTGCTAAAAAATAATTTTAAGATATTTAAAAGGATCTGTAACTCTTTCTCTTATTTTTACAAAATCCTTTAATTTTAATTTGAATTCATACTGAAATGATGATTTTGAGGGATGTAGTTTAGATATGAAGAGAACCTCAGGAACCTATCATTTTATTGGAAAATATCTCATGTTTGAGTCAAGTAAAAAATAACTTTCTATATAACAATCAACTACCGAAGCTAAATATATTTATGTAGGATGTTTTTGGGCACAAGTTATATGAATAAAACACACCTTAATGGATTTTTGGATTTAACATCAATCATGTACCAATCAGGTGTGATAAAAATAGTGCTATCAACATTTCAAACAATCCAATTAACCATTAAAAATTAATGTAAATTGATTTAATACATCAATTCCCAAGAGATAACACCCAGAAAAATGTTATCTCTTAGAATTTTTTTCATAGAAATGTTTTTTAGATATATTTTATAAAACCCTACCTACTGACAAATTTGATTTTATTAAATTATAAATAGGTATGTTTAATTTTACAAAGTCATATTTTATTTTATATTTATTGTATATATATAATAATGTTATATGTTTTATTTAAATATTTTTTTGCACCGCCATTTCAAGTAATTGTCACATCCAATAGGTCATGTAACATATATTTAGCTAAAATTTCTCTAACCTTACTGTGTGACACCAAGATTAGTGAAAAACAAAATTGAGTATCAACTCTACACATGAAATGAATCAGAAGCCCTTTGAACACTTTTTCTCTCTGCTCGAACACTTGTTATCCTATCATACAAAGCATCCAATCCCTTAATCACTCTAAAAATGGAAAAAATAAAGGATATTATGGTGCTTATTCATGAAAAAGGAAATATTAAAGGATATCCAAAAAAGGTTTAAGTGGAAGAGACATTGATTTCAAATGGATAAAAAGAAATGATATGTTGTTAAAGAAGGTTGTTAATTATTAAGGATAAGAATAATTATACGATGTTTCATGAACCTCAAAAGTGTTCAAGAAAGAAGTTATTGAGTTCTTTGAATCTATTATGCTTCAATTCAGGGAAAATTAAGACCTTGTTACAAAAATTTCCAATTAGAAAGAGTTGTTTTTGACTTCGATCAAGCATGATGAAATGATGAGAGTTTCTCATGAAGGATAACCATTACTCAAAACATCCTTATATTCCATGGATTCCATAACTCCTCTATATATTATGAAAACAGTTTTCAAAACTGATGTCAACGAGAAGAAGTAAGTAAATAACCATGATCTAGAACCAAATTTTTTGGTCATGTTCATTCAGTCTGGAATCACTCAAAGAAATAATGATTTTGAGAAAATCCTTTTCTAGATGTTTTGTTTACTTTATTTTCTTATTCATGAAAAGGTAATAAACATATCATGGTATATCTTGAGATATATGTTTCATTTTCAAAATAAGTCTTTAATTTCTACCCATATGGAAGAAACATAACTATTGTATTTCAGTGTGCTAATGTTTGTTTGGGATATAAATGATACAATTCCATGTTATGGTTAGATAATATTTAATCCAAGTGTTTTAGGAAAAGTCATATTGCATTGTGATTTTTATTTTAAAAATTTGATGCCTTATTGTTCGGTTCCTTAAATGTACCCTACTCAGATTTAGGGGGATAATTCCTGTTTAGATAGGACACCAATAGTGGTGGAAGAATCATCTCATCAAGCTGAGACCATAATAAGTAGCGACGAAGAGGAATAACGTATTAATTTATGAAGAAGAGTTAGGATAGATATTCTTACAATTCCTCAATCTATTTTTCATGAGACTCTTTCTCTTGCCTCTCTACCCATGAAAGAACCACATGAGAGGATAAAAAAAAATATCATGTGAATGTTCTCAGTAGGTTATAAAAATACAATCTTTGTAAGGTTGAGACCTTATTCACTTCCAGTTGAGTCTCACTCTTAAAAAATGGATATAATGGTTAAATAAAAAATATGATGAATGATTTCCAAATAATCACATCATGAGGATGTAGTATCCAATGTTTCCAAAATTCACCCAGCTCAATAAAAGAGTACCAATGTTCAATAGGAAAGGCTTATCCTAGTCCAAAATAAACTCAAAATAATAAAAGACCAGAAGCAAAAACGAATACTTCCAAAAGGCCTCATTAGAGTCTTTCAAGATTATCATATGAATTATAGAGCCTAAGGGCCCATTTCTTTGAATCACATCACATAGTAAGAAAACTGTGTGAATAGATGACCACCAAAGCCGATGTTCAAGAATTAAGACTGTTGGTACAATTAGTTGTGGGAAAAATTTTAGAACAACCTCCTTTCATTAATTTTCTTAGTTCAGATGTCTAATTAAGAATAATGGAGTTACCTCAAGAAGACGACTCTATAAATATAGCTACTGATTATCCTTGAGATGAATTTTTGACAAGATAAGTATGAAAAAAATGTCAATAAAATGGTTTCTGTTGAAGCCATAAGGTTTCTAGTGACAATGAGGGAAATTGTTGATAGTTCTGAAAAATAGATTTGTTTTATGCTTGATAAGAAGACTGAATAAACTCAATAAATTGATCTACAAATAAATAAGGATATAAGTTTAATTATTAAACTCTTAAAAAGGTTAGATGGTATACAATTAATCAATTTTGGGGATATAGAAAAGAATCTTGAAGGCCTTTATGAAGAAATGATGTGAAGTCATAGGAAGAATGTATCTGATGATGGTGAAGTAAAAATTGATGTGTTTGTAGAATCCTTCAAAATACATGAACCATCTAAGGAAAATGAAATTGTTTCTTTCATGGAGGTGACATAAAATCAATTTCAAGTGTTAAGGAATCTAATTTCAAGTTTCACTAAAAAGGTGGCCACTAGAATTTTAGTGGAAAATTTTGTCATAGGATTTGGAATTGCTTAAAAAATATCTTAGATTACTAAAAGAAAAACATGGTGAAAAGGATTTTCTCTTTTCAATAATATCTTTTTCAAATTCATGCTATAAGGTTATCCATACTGTAAATTTTTGATCCTTACCAGCATATCTCTCAGTGTCTCAAAGAAACTTTTGATTCATTAAAGGATCAGTAAAGGGAACCTCAAAGGTTTTATAAAGATAAATTTTTATTTTACCTAAACAACATTTTAAACTTCCCTTTACTCATGCTAATGAATTTTATTTCACAATAGCACAACAAGTGACTCACAATATTCAATTGATAACAGTTAGGTTTTCTTATGAAGATCATGTTGGTCTTGGAGCATCCTCAATAACAATATGAGATGTTGTTGGCACAACAATTGATGTTCATCTACCATCATCATTGTTAGCTCACAACCAACCCCTCTCATTCAATAAACCACCTATCAAAATTAATTTTCATCACAACAGTTGATACTCATCCTTTTTCATGTTCGTGAAGCTATTTTCCTGGTGGGTGGGATTATAAAAAATTGAAATCTACCATGTCTTATGGAATTTAAGCATCTGAATTGGTTTACTGTAACATTTACTTTGGATTTTTTTGAAATATTAACTTATTATTTTACTTTAATAATCTTACTATCTTTAACTTTTTATGCTTCTATGTGATGATACTCATCCTTAAGCCTTTATCTTTAGCTATTTTATGTTTCTAGATCTTAAATTTCTACCAATATTTAGTTTTTTTATATCTTATTATATTGATATTTCATTATGAACTATCATTACTGACAAACATATGTTGTGTTAACTAATATATATGTGAAATATAATTTTTTCCCTTTTTATTCTTTTTTTTAATATCAAAAAAATGAGGAGAAGAAAAGGAAAATAGAAAAATTCACCTGTATTTCAAAATTGCTTCTTATTTCAAAAAAAGGGAAAAGAAATAGTTTTTTTGAAGAAAGGAAATAAAAAATATATTCTATTTTGAAATTTTGAATCTAATATAAAAACTTTTATTTTTTTACTTTTCATGTTTTTTGTGATCATAAAGAAGGTGGATATTGTTCTAAAATGTATAATGTTCCAATATATCTCCTCTTTATTTCTTTTGATGACTAAAAAAATCCCAAATTTTATTATAAAAAGTTTGTTAAGTGTTTCATATTGTAATTATCTTATGCTATGTGATCAAGTGTTTATCTCAATAATTACCAGTACTTTATCTTATGAGATTCGAAGAACATGTTTAGTTGCTCAGAATAAAAAAGTATCACATAAGACTTTATATTATGATGTTCGATTGAGTTAAGAAACATCTTTTAGTTATAATGAGAATATACAAAAACTTTTGAGAAGAATATTCATAGATGGAATAAGTTGAAGAAAATTAACACTTTATCTTATAATGGATAATATTCTTATGCTTCGTTGAAGAAAAAATATCTTACAAATACAAGTCACGTTATCTTATAAAAGACATTTTGTGATGAATAGTTTGTTCAGAGGATATACTATAAAGATATGACATTTCATATCATCATGATTACATTTATAATATCATGTTAAATCATTTCACACCATTTGAGTATATCCAAAGATGATTATCCTTTTGAGGAAATATAGGACTACACAAGACTTACCATAAAGAGGAAAATTTGAAGAACGAGAAAATCTAGGACATTGCAATTAAAAAAGAAAATCCATATTTGGAAACTCATGATGCATACACTCTGTTGGATATTTTATCAGAATCACTACATGGATTTTTCTACTATTAGAGTTAACCTATGATTAATTTTGAAAAAACATATAAAATGAATAGTTAGTTGCAACTCAAAGAGAGATGGTAACAAAAAGAAAAAAATAAGACTATTTTATTTTCCCTTGTCGACCGCTAAAGATATATACATATTGAGAACTAGTTTTTCTAGTTCCAAGTTTATCAGATCTATATATTTCATTTAAGATCATCTCAAGATACACTTTAATATTATCTTTTCTTAGTATGGATCTTCATCTACTGTCAGTTTCTACTTGCAACTATATGCTGATTTTTTTTATCAAATATTTTATCTCTTATCTACTGGGTTTTCACACTTTATATGAGTGTGGTTATGAATATGGATTGTTCTTGTAAAGGGAGATAATGGTTGAAAGATCTTGTAACTTTTTTATAAGTGATAGGTACTTGAACTCTGCTGGGAGCCCTTGGTAAAAGGGATTTTTAGTGAAAATGTCCAATCTTGAGGAGTAGAGAATTAGTGGAGTGGATTGGGGGATTTCTATTACTTCAACCAATATAAATATATATGGTCAATTTCCTTTTTTCATATTTTATTTTCCGCTACATATAATCTTAAGGAATAAATTTGAACATAGATACCATGAAGAGGGTGGTTATATTTACTTGAAGAAATTATTAAGAACTCAATCCCCCCTATTAAGTTATTATGTCAGTAATTATCTATGAAAACAACATGTTCTTTATAAGATTAATTTTCATAGGATATAAAATAATGTTAGTAATGTATAATATTTATAAAAAAGATTAGATCTAAATTCATTTAATGTTTGAGACTTTCCTCAACTCATACTAATGTGGATTTTTTATTAAAACAATTTTATAAGAAACATATAAGATATTGAGAATAAGAATAACAAAAATCCATTACACTACATCATTATATTATTCTACAATAATTATAATATTAATAAAATTCATTACTCATGTTAGATGGAATAAAATTATAAATTTTTAATTATCCAAAAATTAAAAAATAAAGTGGAAAGGATCCACTCAACATTTACTTTTATGCGCTACCCCAAATTGGGAGGGTATTAGATGTATTAATTGAGGTCATAAAAGGTCTCCTCATCATCAGGGGACATTTTTATTTTATTGTAACTATAATAGATTTCCATGAATTATAGGGATTAAAAAATGGTTGATGCATTGATTAGTAGCTATGTTATTAGAATAAGGAAATCAAAATTTGTAAAATGATGATTTAGATCCCAAAATTAAATAAAGACTCTTATTTTCACCTTCTTATGTTTAAGATGGAAAATATTGTAAATAAAATATTAATATTAACCTTCATAAATGAATTCAACATTGATCAATATTTAAACCTCATCTTCCATCATGGTGGTGTGTGTTAGATGTATTTGTATTACTACTTGTTTTAAACAATGATGTTTATTTGGTTGACCCATGTGATTAGTAGATACCTAGGGATATAAGCATATATTTACCATTAAATTATATAAAAACACATCATGATTTTTTTTATGAAAATAAATTTACTTTTATTTTTCTTTATGGGTCATGGAGACACTGATAAACATAGGCCTCATGTCTTATTACATTCCTAAATTAACATGTTGGATTTATTCTATATTAGTTGAAACACCTTCTTAAAAATTTAGAATGGTATCTCTGATATCTTCCAATTTTTCTTCACCATCAATAGGAGTAAAAGACAAACTCACCTCCTAATACTTGAGAGATGATTTAAGAGCGCAATCATTCCCATTGGGATCAAATTGATATAAGGAATGAAAGAGTTTTTTAGGTTAAATTGATATGATTTGAGTGAAAGAAAAGGTTCTTTAAACCCTATCTTTATTCCAAGTTTTTTATCCAAGTAATATAATTGAATTGGAAGTGTTAAAAAAATAATAGTAAAACCCATATTCAAATTGAGGCACTCAAATGTATTATTTATATGCATGTCCTGCACATGGGTACCATTATTAATTGATAATGGTTCCTCAATGGAAAAATCAACATGAACTATCATATAAGAGGAAGGTAATAAAATGGTCTATTTCATTATCCAACATGACCCTATGACCCCCCATATTTGAAGATTTTTCCTTGATTTATTTAACAGGAAATATAAATTCTTAATTGATTCCACTCTATGGGTTTACTAGAGCATCTTATAATCCATCAGGGGAAAAGAATTATATTTCATCCATCACGAATGATTTTTTACCTCTCAATTATAATACCCCACAACAATATAGTGATATTTAAATGAATCAATATAGAATATATGATCATATAATACCCCATCCTTCCTTTTAACAGTATATTTTATGCATTGGTGATATGAAGAAAGAACTATTGCATACATATGAAGCCATGAACTTCTAAAAAAATAGTCAAAATCCATGTCATGGTAGAACTACATGAATTCGAAGTTAGAAATAAGATCTATAAATCCCTTTATTAACTTGATTCTACCATGTATACTATGCTCATTAATTTTTTATCTCTGGAGGTTTAGGTTTGAAGTAGACAAGTGAGCTTCACTGTAGCTCAAACGATGGATGGTCTAGACTGGTATGAGGTTGATGTATTTTTTTTTCAATTCAGGAAGGATTGATTTCAATGTAAAAAATAGTTCTAGACAAAAATAAGTTCAATATCAATTCTTTTTTAATAGTTTACTAGTATTTTTTTATGAATTAAATTACTGCATGACACACAATAGAGGCCGTTTCAGAATGATATGTCTTGGAATAGGCTACCTCGGTCCCAAATTATTATAGAATTTAAATATACTAAATAAGAGCTTACCTATGTTATTTAGAGAGGTTAATGGAATCCTAGGATGAAATCCTTGTATGGATTATTGAAATATGCTTCAAAAACCATTTTTATACCAAAATCCTATGTTTTATATATTGAAGATATTCCTTAGTATGTGTTTTAGGATCTTAATTTAAATATTTAATTGAATCATTTATCTAACAAGAATTTTTTAGGGTTTTATATTCTCTAGGTTGGATTTAATTGGACTTTCTCACATCTCAGTGTCAATAGACTGACTATTTATCAACTAAATTTTGTAACAATATGATTGGATCAGAGAAATCTTTATAAGATTTAGGATAATATTGGTGCTCATGTTAACATTTTTAAAGATCTTGTCTTTGAGTATCTAGTACATGTATGAACTCAGTGGGGATAATTCATGAATATTGGGGATAATACTAAAATTTTATTCCATGACCTCTATGATCTCCCCCATTACTATTATTGGTAATTTTTTCTTCATAAGAACCCCCTTCATCCAAAAAAGGGTCTCTAAGATGGATTAACTTAATAGAACCATATTTAAAGTCTTCATTGGATGAAAATTACACTTGGTGGGGTGATGCACATCTCCAAATAATGGGGATAGGAAAACCAAAAGGGTTTAGACTTTCTTGGGTGTATGGTGATGTAGTATCTTTTGGGAATGTAAATTTGGTTATTGCTTTTTCTTAAAGCAGATATTTTGAAATAAAAAAAATTGAATTGCCAAGGAAAACCGAGTCTTAGGTATTTTAGGTGTAATTGGGGTTCATACTTGTTGAATTAGTCATAACTTAATGACAACATGTGAAATGTTGACTAATTTTTGTGGCTATCTAGCATTGAATTTATATTCCCTTTTTTATACTTCTTTCCACTATTCTTCTTCTTCTTCAAATAAGGTGGTATATATGCAAGTCACCTAAGAAAGGGGTTTTTCAAAATTCACATTTTTGGTGTCTATTATCTTCTATAGTAATTCCTTAAATATAAAAAATTATAAAATATTGTTTCATAGTATCTTATTGTAAGGGAAATAATTGGGGTGATCATTCATACCCACCTGATCAGGTATTTTGATACCAAGTAATGTGAAATGCTTTTTCTCTAAGGCATAAATGAAAAACGTTGGAACCCTCTCTTTTCTAAAGTAATAGAATTTTAATATTTGGTTTTCAAATTTTTTGAGATTCTATTAAATCTTAACATCCCACATTTTTTCTTTAGGGAGTTTACATTGTTGTGGTTGTTTGGGAGAAGGAACCTCATGATAGTTAATAGGATCAAGGGTTTGAATTTTCACTAATGATGTCTTGAGAATTGTGTCCATAGTTTCTCATTTTCTAAATTTATTTATATGTGCCAATGCTGTTATATGGGACGTATCATTGGAATTCTTAATGTAATCTTCCAATAGTTCTTCAACCACTGTAAATTCCTAAAACCCAACAACATATTTGAAATGAATAAGGGTTTTATGGAGCCCATTTTAGATATTATATATACATATATCTTATAGTTTTTCTTGTGAAAGTTTCATGTTCAGGGAATAAGTTAAACCTTTACACCCACACATAAAATATGAAATCCTATCATTTTCACATTTTTTAAATTTAAGATATCAAGGAAAATGGTTTCTTCACTATAAAAATGAATTGTTTGGGATATAGTTATTTGATGTCTTCCCAATTTACAATGGGTCTGGTTGGAAGGTTTTTGTACCTGAAAAACACAAGTCCTATTTAGTTTAATTAGATAGTACAACACTTAAAATAATTATAAAAATCTATTATAAATCTATTTTTCTAAAATCTCTATGCATTTAAACTAAAATCTTTTAAAATATAAAAGTAAGAAAACTATTATTCCACATTTATGGATGAGGACATCACATTTCCATCACATGATAGATAAAAACATCATATGTACAATTTTGGTACAACGATATACTTCATCATTATATCTCAATTTAGATCCTAGATGTCATAGTCATTATGTCGTAGAAAAAATACCATATTGTTTAAGCTCCAACCAATGACATGATCATCATTATACCCAAACACCCCTGATTAGCTAAGCTTCAAGGCTTATATAAGAAAGGTATCAAATTATAATGGTTCACATTCTAGGTATCTCATCATACTTAGAAAGTGGGGTCTATAAATATGAATCATTTACCCCCTATTATATTAAAGACATTTTTTTGAAACTTAATGTGGTATACTTCATGGGTCATCCAACACACAAAACAAATTTTTTGATTCATGAGCATATTCCAAATAAAAATATAAGAATAGTACTCATGCTAACATTAAAATATCATCATAACATATAATACTCCATGATGAACATTGGTTAGGGATAACTCAAAGTCATACTTTGAGATGTCACTTATAATTTAACTTCATGATATATATATATATATATATATATATGTGTTTCCAACAAGAAAGAAAAATAATGTAGATATTTATTTTTTATAACATGATACATTTCATATCCATAAACTCCTTTAACATGATATACGTTCTTTGATAACATATCACATATAAAATACTGCAAAAATATCCTTATGTTCGCAATAGTTTCAGGGGTTTTGTAAAACTTATTACATATCTATGTAGTTCCTTCCACATCACTATATGACAATCTAATTACCCCACACTAAACTATTTAGTGAGTAAAATATATTAAGAAATCAAGTTTTAATAATGGTGATATTTAGGAATAATTTACCCAATGTTTAAATATTTGAACATATTGAAACTACTTAACTTCACAACATCAAATTATATGATGTTACTAAGTTTTTTTAATACTTGGAACTCTTTCTAAGTGCATCACCATCATTGTTTGAAACATTTAAATAAAAAAGTTCCTTGAAATATTTTGGTTTCTAATGTTACTATTTACATTAATATTTTATCAACATTCCATAATTTTTTTGAATATTTAATTGACATTAAATTTGACTAGAATAATATTTAATTTTATAAATTTTAACTTTTTAAAGTACAAAAATTCTCCCACTAACCTATTATACACTATATTCTCTTTAGAATACCTTTCTATGATAAAGAAACTATTTTGTTCTAGAAATAAAACTCATTTTCTATTAGTATGAATATTTTACAAAAAACCATTATTACCATATCAAATATGGTATTTTATGGGTTTAGAGAACTTATAAGAAATGAATACTTTGTTATTTTTAAGATTCGGGTAATGGTGGTGGCATCTCAATTCCTCATATTTTAATGAACATCTAGATAAACACATTTACCCAAGATAAAACATTTATTTATCCTTATCTTTTTGTTAAAACATGTTATAGAATCTGATCAATCATAAACCATGTGTATTGAATCCATGTTAATATATTTTTCAAATCAACTCTTTTTTATTAAAGAACGTCTCCTATCATAAAAGGGAAATAATATGACTATAAAAAACCACTAATAAGATCCATTTGTGCTTGGTAAATTACTTTTCATTCAATTATTTGATATAAAAACCTTTTTATTCATCATTTTAATATGAACTTAATGTAATATTAATTATTAACATGATTTTTAACTCCTTTATACTAACAACATTTTGAAAGTATATACTTGGAATTTCATATCCTTCAAAATTTTATAATTAATTTCTATAAAACGAATACCTGACATGGAAATTACATGGAGTTTCAAAAACCCATTTAGGTATCTTGGATAATTCCATCTTATGTAAATAGTAATACTCCTTCATGATAACTCTATATTTCAATGACTTTGACTGGATACTAAAAGAAACATTTTTGGAATTTCCCATTAACCTTTCTTCTCTTGGTTTGAAGTTTTTCTCATTTGATTCATCGTACCAACAACAAAACCATGACATCACTTTACCCATAGACAAAACATGACCTTGTTTAAAAATCCTAAACTATTTGATAATAATGGAAAAAAATTCTTGAACTCATTCATATTACTATAATATTTCCAACTAAATGAATTACATAACTATAATAAGCCTTAGAGAAAATATTTAGTCATACTTAGTCATTGAAATACTCATTCACATTGATTATATGAATGGAGAATAAATTTATTAAGGATATATTTCATCTAATTCCTTTTAATGTAAATCCTTATATGATTATAATAAGCATCTAGATTTATATTTTAGTCAATCTCAATAGTGGGTTACTTAGGAAGGGGTGTCTCTATGACATAGAATTTTCTCTTAATAAATTTTCTTAAGTTGTTGTTCTAAGAATATTATTACATTGAGATAATCATTCATCTAGTATTTATCTTGATGTTATATTTTGTAATGATTGAATTTATCTACATCATAAATATTGTATCAGATGAGTATCATATTTTATATTTATTTAATAAGGACTTCTATAAATGTGCTCCCTCTAAAATTATGATCCCTTTTAAAATTCTCTATATTTACCACCGATTGAAGATATATATTTCACTACTAAATGACCCACTTAGGTGTGAACCTCACCACTTTAATATTTACCATTTCCATTATGCCAATAATATTATATATGACTCTTGGATGGTTGAGAGATAAACTGTTTATCCATTCACACATATGGATAAACATATAACCATTCCTTTTGCATCATGACTCTTCGAGTTTCCTAGATAAGTGTAATGAAAAGAAAATGACAATAATGAGCCCCTTACTCTTAGGTACACCTCATTAATTTGTTTTTTTACACGAAATAATCTTGGGGCACCCTACTTTGCCATGAACCTACCTAATTGGATGATCAAAGTTTTAATAATTTTCCACTTTAGAGGAAATATAACAGTTATTATTTTGATGAAGATTTAATTTCACCATATTATCTCATTTTATTCAACTTTTTAACCACCATTTTAATGATTTAGTTTTAAATCCCATACCCTCCAAAAAATAACTATATTCAGACCATATTGATTTGTAACTCATTACATAACTCATAACTTGTATTACTAACCCAAAATAAAATACAAATATACTAATACATATCCAAATTCATATCATGGATAACGTATATGAAATAACTTCATGGAAAGGTTTGGAATCATTTAAAATAAACAATCCCAACATGGGTATTCCTGGATCCATAGATCATCAACCCTTACTTTTCTTGACAAGGAATAAGCCTCCACGTTAGTGAGTAGTCCGACCCAAAGTCCCTCTACCCAATTATACTTTAGTAAAGTGTGATATCAATTACTTCATAATTCTAATAGATAATATTATAAACTATAATCAACTAAAAAATTCAAGCATATAACCTAATACAATCTCAATTCAAGGTAGAATAAAACTAAATCCATTATCATACCTAGAATGTGATTCCTTATATGCATGTATGACAATGTATAGAATTAGTTTAAAACTTTAAACTAAATCATACATCCATTCATAATATAAAAAATTTATGTCATCAAATAAATCAGGGAATAATAAATAAATGAATAATACATTTATTTAAACATGAAATAAAAAATTTATGAAAAATATTTAAATAAATAATTATAAAAAATTTAAAATTTAACTATATATTATGGATATTAAATAATTTAAAAAATATAAAATTTTCATATTTATTACTAATATAATTAATATATTTCATATGGTAATTACTTAAAATATTTGATATTAAATGAAATATAAACATTTTTTATTCCAAATCTATTATTTAAAGAAATTACATAATCTAAATATCACATATTTAACATTTATTTAATCCTTGATCAAATAAATTATCAAAAATCTTTTTGATTTGGTTTACTTAGTTTATCAAATTAAGCTTTTAATTTAGCAATTAAAATTAAATATTATAAACATTCATAATATTATATAAATTCCATTATATTATTTATCCTTTCCTTTTAATTTTAAACATTTTATAATTTACCATTATAATTTTAATATAAATTATTTAAATTTAAATTATAAGTCATTCCATATAACATAGAGGAAAGTATTTTTATAATAAAAATTAATTTTATGGATATTATTATCAAATATTTTGTAAAAATTTAATTTACTTAATTATAAGAATATTATAATTAATTAATATATAAATTAATAAATATCCAAAAATAAATTTCTCAACAATTTATAAACAATTTATAAATTATATAAATCAATCCATTATTGAAATGTAGAAAAATCAATTTTTTCCATGTGAATAATATTTAATGATATCTATCGGGGGTATCAATCGTTATAAATGGATGACAATGTAACCCATTTAGGATTAAACCAACATAGGGAAATCATAAAATATGATAGGACTTGAGTAAGAATAACCTAGAAAGAGAGGACCTCCATATGGTGAATGAGTGAACCTACAATATATATAGGGTTAACTTCTCACTAATCCAGGTAAGAATATTTGAGCATTGTTGGTAATAACTACTTATGATAATCAACTGTTTGGGATTGACATGGAACTTTAACATCCTTCATTAGATTAATATTCTAGTTCCAATATAAGATGGATCTCATGGGACTCGGTCTATATAGTATTAATACATTGCATGAAACATGCGTTAGGATAGTGTGTTTGGAAGCTAAAAATTATGACAAGCTTCTTTATTTTATTAATCCATAGATCTAGTAGCTTATGTGGGATTAAATCCAATATATGTTACTCACACATGAATCAGAAGGAACTACAACAATATATGTAGAAATAGTACACATGATGTGATATCTATGTAGGATTAATACAATTCTTGTGGTTTTTTCATGAGAGTAAACCGATATGGTCAAAACCTATATAAGATTAATCCAAATACGCTTGTGAATTAGACCTCTTTGAAATAAACCCTTTAGTTCTTTGGATTCAACTTTTATGATATCATTGTAATATTATCTGTATGATGTGATACTATTTTTTTCTTCATTTTAAATATTATTTCAAGTTTTAATCTATATGGAATAGCTTTGATATAATGGTGTGTTTCAGGGGATAGTTTAACACCTAAAACAAACATTATAAGTGAATATAAACCACTCTTCCTAAGATCACCATGTAACATTTCAACTAAAAACATGTATAATATAATGTTAAGAAAACTATTATGTATACATCACACTGAATAACGATACTAAAACTATATTCATTCAATATGATTAATTAAGATATCCAAGAGGAATTCGAATAAAATCTATCCACCATGGTGTATTAATGAGTGGAAGCTAAATCAATCATCTCATGGGCATGACCATCTCATATTTCATGGAATTATAGTGCCTCTCAAGGTAATGAGAGAATGATGAAGATAACTATAGAAATAGAGTATCATCTAGGAATACACACCAATAAGGATAACTACATCTCGTAGTGTTTAAATCCTTTATATAGGCCTCAATGAAACTCCTTGGAACTTTTAAGAATTTACTCAATCATAGTGTAATGTTAGAGTAAAATCTTCACTTTTGAACAACTCATAACTTATTGATTTAAACAATACCCATATATTTCGTCACATGAAATTATTATTTAATAATTATATATTACATAGTTGATTACTAGAATTTTAACTCATTAACATTAGGCTACTTGTAACTTGAAATTGTATATCATGCTTTATGATATAACCAACACCATGGCATACAATATAACTTTGGAGCCATATATGTCATACTATATAACATTATCAATCATAAATACCTAAATTTATTATATATAAAATAGAATTTAGGTCATACACTTATCCTGTCCATCTAAATTTTTCATAATGAACCTATGTTTTTCCGCCTATGTATACTATGAAATTCCCATCATGGGTAGGAATTATGTCATTAAGTGTGTGAAATATTATTTTAGATCTCCAATTCCATTGAATATTATGAATGTTGGATTTCTAAAATTTATTGAAGGAGGAATCAGATCCATCCACTTAGGATATGGTATTATCTATGATTCCACTAGTTCATATATCCCCTCAATTACTTTTATTTTAGCAGTAAGGGAATCAATGGATTGAAGAAGTTATAGAGGTACTATCACCTAGGATGATGCCTGAGTAGAGGAATTATTAATATCATAGAAATACCTTCCCATATACATCTTCAATTGATAATGAACTCGATTCATCCTCAAGTAACTCACTTGAAATATTGGTAATTATTTTACTAGTATGGAGAATTATAGATATTCCACCAGCATTGATGTCAAATAGAATGGTTTTTTCCATTATATTAGTTGTATGGATTGAATATTCCCTTACTAGTTGAGAAACTTATTCTTATTAAAGATAATTTACCAGAGTAGGGATAGAAACCTCAGTCTGAGAGTTTCACTCAGTGGGTTTGTTATCTTTAAGTAATTAAGTATTGAGTTGTGTCAAATTCTCCAAAATAGATTCATTCTAGGAAATAATTTCATCATCATTGAGATGTTTGAATTCTTCAGGTGGTGGGTGATCTATAAATATTTCTATAATTTCCTCTTTTTTCCTTAGTAGAATCTTATAGTGAAGATGTAAATTTATTTTTTGGAGGATCTCCCATATCCTGAGCCTAGATTTTATGTTAAGTTCACACACCCTATTCATGCACTTTAGTGTGAACCATGTTTTGAAAAAATGACTCATCATGTTCTTTTACATTTGTATCATGATTCACATTATATATGGGGTTAATTTCAACAAAATTTATTGACTTAAACAATATGGTTGGAGTTATATTTTAATCTATATTAGATTAGCAGGAATCTTCTTTAGTGTCTGAGTATTATTAGTGGGATAATGCATAATCTTACATTAATATTTTCTTATTGGATTTTTTATTGGGGCTTCAACCCCTTTTAGATTTTAAATCCCTTAGATGGTTCTTATTTTGAGAGAGATAAATAAATAATTTTTTAATTATGATCTTGAGATAATATCCAATAATTTTCATTTAACAAAACCTTGATAGAGGGGATATGTCATGAAGCTTCAATAGAGTGAACCACAAAGGTGTTTCTTATGGTTCTCTCTAAGTCTAGAAAATAATTACTTCCTAATATGAGGGGGAGGTAAAAATACCCCAAACCTCAAGGCCAGGGTGGGATCAGTTTATACATGGTTATGAATGTACCATTCTATAACAAATTTTTCATAACATACTTCGATATTATATCTTTTTGATGAATATTCAATATAAATACTAAATAAACATTCCTAATAACTTTAAACTATTAATGTAATTGGGGACAAGATACAAAAACATATTATTTATGTAAAATATTCATTATCTCAAACATATTTATTTAGATAAGATACCATTATAGTCACATCAAACTTAGTGCCCTTCCTCATAACCGAGGAAAATATTAAGACATAAAAAGGTGTGAGCTTAGATGATCGATATGGTTAAACATGGGTGATATAAATCAATGGCCATATGTAAGAATATCACAAGCATGATGAAATTTGAACATGTGATTATCAATATGAAATCATACCTTAGAATTCATAGATCATAATCAAGATTCATTACATATAAAATTAGTATGTCAGAAGATTGGGGAATCATTAAAAAATAAATGAGAATCCACGAGTTAAAATCATAATAATATTAAAAATATATAAGAATGTTTCAAAATTATAGGAATAAAAACCGTATCATATGTCAAGGTTATTGAATGAGACAATCATATCATAACAGATCTAGAATCACTACATATTTCCCACATTATAGTGGATCAAGAATTCCAACCTATTTCCCACAGTGGATTGACCATGAAAAATAATTACCTATAATTATATCATGAGTTATAATCCATTAACCATTAAATTTGAAGGATATATAATTTTGGTCCCACCCATCACAAAATAATAACCAAACTTATATGTTCCGAAAAATCATAAAACATTCATCATATCATCATAGCATGACCCATGAAAAATAAATAGGTTTCCTAAACATCATATCATCATAAAAATAAAATACCCATAGAAATAATAAATACATAATCATTGGATAATATCCATAATAAAGAATAAAAATCCTTAAATTATGATTTCATTGTTTAAAAATACCTTTAAAAGAAAATTCAAACATTTCTTTGAAAACATAAAAAAATAACTTTTTCCCTATGATAAAATTTCTACTATAAATTCCCATAATATTGATAAAATAATTTTATTTTAAAATAACCAAGGATTCTGGTAAATTAATCTTCAAATAAAATAAACTTCATGACAATGATGAATTTTATTTGTACTATGTATTTTGAAATAAAAATTCAGTTTAAACCTTTAGTAAAATGTACCTTATTTGGAAAATAAAAAGAATATTACTTTTAATTTTTTATAGAAATTAGAAAATGGTTTAAAATGAATTTAATATATCTTTGGAGAATAATAAAAACATTCTTGAAAATATTTAAAATCATATATGGACCAATAATAAAATATTTCCAGCTGAAGAGAGAAATAAAGTCATTATTTCTTAAATTTATTTTTAGAATTTTGAGTACATAGAGAGAGGAAAATGAAAGGGAAGATTGTGATTTTTAGAAATAATAGGAGGATAATAAAATAGTTGGAATTTTTAAGAGATATATCATAAAATCTCATCTTCTAAAATTTAAGTATAGACCATCTCTGTAAAAATGTTATTGTAACATAAAACTGTTACCTCAAATATAAATTGGTTAATAAGAACTCTAACCTCCTATATAATAAATTTAAATTTATTATAATCACACAAAATAGCCATATATGTAAAACCCCGAGATTTTATGAAAAAATATTATTTTTAATGTCTTGTGTTGTACGCTACACCAAAAGAAGCTTGCACAACACACATCCTTGACTTGCCTTGCATTACATGCAATCACAACCTTCCTCGATAGCGTGTGTAGTACGCAATACCGAGTTTCACTAAACAATGATATGCTATTAAAATATTATTATAACTAGCCGTTATGAATAGTAATAACCACCTTTTAAAATTTTAGAAATTTTAGCTCTCAAAATGTACTTTATTTTTGGATTCGTAATATCGAAATTAGCTTAGGGTGAAATTTTGGTACTTTTCGGATAACTTTCATATTCTGATGAATAGTGAAAATTACTAAATTTTAATTAAAAACAACTTTTTTAATCGAAATAATTAATAGTGATAAATTATTAATTTGAGTGGTTTTAATGTATATTTAGAATATATTTTTACAATTCAATACAATGTTGGTCATTGTATGTAATTTCACATTTAAACCAGACATAAACAAGTGTCAATCTTTTGATAGATATTGTTTCTTAAAAACACGCTATTTGTTTTAACAGCGGGATTTAATTATAAAATTAATTAATTCAACTTCTATGTTATGAATTTTGTAAAATAGACTTCATTTTTGAATTTGGAATATGAAATATAGCTTGGGACGAAATTTTGGCATTTTTCTGAAAAACATCAATTTTTGATGAATAGTGAAACTACTAAGTGGTAGTTAAAAAAACTGAATTTTTCATAAAACTTAATTTTACCGCTTTTGTGAATGGAATTTAAAAAATCCGAGAGATACGGTTGATGTCAGTAAGTAAAATGTGGTTCAATGAGATGAAAATAATTTTTGGTGAATAGTAACTTTTTACTTTTATTTACCACGGTTAAAAGTAAATAGGGTAATTAAGGGTAAATATGATATTACTATTACCCTAACACATGTACTAATTCAATTGGATAAGTGTAATTCGACCAAAAACAACCTTATGAATATAATATGGCCATTTAGGCCCACTTGGATTAGATTCGGACATTTATTATTATTTAATTCAAAGAAGAGTTAAAAGAGTTAAAATCAAAGTTTATTTAATAAAACATTTTTAATATGGGGTTATACATAAGATAAATTCGACTATAAATATTCATTAGAAATATAAAAAGATTTCCTACATAATGATATTTTATTTATAATTTTTAGACTTTAAATAAATTAATTTATTGATGACACAACGATGATGCAGTAATTACCCTTTTAAGGAAATATTAACATAATTGATGTTATAAATGCTCAAATGAATGTAATTTGAGACCTTTTATGAATTCCACTAATTTTCTAGGTTACTATGATATATTATTGTTGATCTAATCAACTTGGTTCGAACATATAATTCTGTTATGACTTTCACAAAAATCATATATCAAATAGTGTCAAAATTGACACAAAATAGTTTTTAAATCAAATATTATATTATTAATTGTTATTTTATTCCTAAAAATCTAAGGTTCGGCCAAATGACTTAGATAAGGATATATATATTAATAATAAACAATTTGGGGTTCGTTTGGCATGTTATAGTAAGTGTATTAACCATATAGTGAAAGAAAACAAAAAGACACGGTAAAAGTTAAATTATTTAACTTAGAGTTAAATCTAATTGATAAGGTTAAAATAATACCCTAAACTTGTCTAAATCTTATTTGTTGATAGGATTTCGACCCATCCCCACTTTAGCTTCGAAATAAGACCCTTTGGAACCATTATAAACCGATTTTGACTTTAATATAAAATAATATTTTGAGATATTCCTAAGGTGCCCCTCTCCTCCCCTATAAAAGGACACCTCCTCCCACTCCTCCTCACACCAATTTGAGATCTCAAGCTCGGCCAACCCCTGCCAAAATCTCTTCTCCACTTCCCTAGAAACATCCTAGAGGTTCTGGTCTTCCTCAAAGACCAATTTTAGTTCCCTAAGAGGAGGTCTCAAAGAGGCGCTTCAAAGAAGAGGTAATTACCGTTACCAATTCTTTCATCTTTATTTCTTCTTCCACTTCTTCTTATTAGGTGGTTTCATTATGAAGTAATAACATCAGTATCACTCATATACTGATATGTTATTATAAGTATGAAACAACCCTATTTCACCATCTATCCATCCTACGGAAAAAGAAATCACCGCGCGTGCGTACGTACGGAATACCGTCTCCACGCCGTGGTGTAATCTATTTTCCACCACCACCTTACATGGATGGGTATAATGGTGTAAAGAATAACTATACATAGTTATTACAGCATCATATTGATTCTGATATATTGTATAATCCACTCCAATTCAGTTCAATATTTATGGAAATGATATCATCGCTCGTGCGTACGTACGGACTACCGTCTCTACGACGCGATGAGATTCATTCTCCATGTTAACCATTTAAGAATGATTATAAAGTATATATAAGAAATAATAATGAAATATATGACATTATAAAGCTACTGGATTTATGTATATATATATGTATGTCATCTACTTACTTCCATTCAAGACAATAAGGAAAGGAAAACAGCGTTCATGCTTACGTATGGACTACCGTCTCCATGAACGGTGTTTTTTATTTCATTTATCTATCTATTATATATATATATATACTGAATATATATGATATATAAATCATATTTTATATTCTTGAAGTAAGTAAATCATGATATAAGTAATAATAATGTCAAGAACAACAAGTCAAAACACCTACGATAAATGAAACGATTTTACCCAAAACGCTTCTTTAACATGGAATTTACAAAAGAACGGGTAATATAATGTCATAAGTGAACCATATATGATATCATAACAATGAATATGATTCTTTAATAAGTCAATAACATTATTTAAATCATTATACAGGAGGTTCGGACACTTACAAAGAAAGTCGGACCTAAGGTAAGGGAAATATCACAATCTCATTTTTATCCGAGATTATTTATTCGTAAGTATTTATTGGGGTGTCTTTTATCATCCACATCCATGTTTACTCAATATTTAATATTATTTCCATCCACCTAAAATTGTTTAAATCCATTTTTACCCTTCGTTGAGTTTTTAGTAATACGTATGAAAGGAATCTTTTGTCGTTTTTTCGTACGAAGTACTTTTTGACTTTTCCGACAAAAGTACGAAGAATGTTTTTTTTAACTTATACAGCACGAACGGATTTCTACTGTTTTATAAAGCCTTATTTTCATGAAGCTTCCTCTAAAATATTTCATGACTATTTTCAATAAAATCTCTTTCTTTTAAAATTGCATGATGTTTTGTGAAAAGAAATTGATTTTGAAGAAGAAAGGATATTTTCCTCAAGAATTCAATTCCAGTGTTTTATCAAAATTATTTTCCATCTAAGATAATAAAGGGTTCTGTTTCTATCCATATTTTTACATTGATTTGACTATGTTGTGATGGAATTATGTTTATGAATTCCTTTATCTTATATGAATTGATTTATGATGTCATGATGTTTCAAGAATCTCATTTTTGTTACATGTGTTATGCGATGATGTATGTTTTATGATTATGTGGCACACATAAGAAAGGATTCATTATAAGATGGGTGAGACCTATATCTCCCTCCAATGCATTGGGTAAAGATTTTATATCTCATGAGATAGACAGGGCTGGAACGGTAGGTTATACCGGTTCAGTGAAACAGGACTGAAACGAGGGTTACTCGATTCAGAAAGGGACTTTGTCCACTAAGATAGTCTTGGCAATGAGTCTTGACTAATAAGAAATGATTCTCTATGATTATGTGTGAATGCCACAAAGTTTCATGTTTTAAGTTATGATTATTGTGATTACATTTCAATTCCATGATTTACCCCATGTTATGAAATTATGATCTCTTTTGCAGGTTATGATTTCCAAAAGTTATGTGCTTATGTATATGATGTGTTTGATATTTATTTTGTTTACCCTTACTGAGCATTTGAGCCCACCCATTTATTTTTTCTTTTCCCCAGGATATAAATAAAGGATTTAGGTAAAAAAAGGAAGATCTTCATGGGAGATTTTGAAGATCTTTCACCACGATTAGAAGTTTTACGTTCCGAGTTTCCAAAGACACTAAACTATTACGATCCTTGTGTGTGTGTTTTTGTTATGTACCAAGTATTCCGCAAAAGTAATGTAATGTCCATGTACGTCAGGCTTCAGGTCTCTACAATATACATACTTATAATATCATATATTACAATATTATATCATTTAAACACTCATTTATTGATAATCATTTATTAAAATCATTATTTTCAGGTGTTAACTATTTCATTCTCATGTAAGTTTTGATTCATCAATTCTGATCCTTGCATCTTAATCAGGGTTACATCATATCCAAAATTTAAATAATTATATAAATATCATATATACTCATTATATAAATATTTATATCCATCCATAAAATGTGTAGATAGAAAAATGAATTAGACAGTTCATTGGGACAATAATCTATACGTACACATGAACAATGTTTTCATCTTATAAAAAGGGAAAGAAAGATAAATAATATTATATCATTTTAAAATTATAATTATATTATAAATATCATATATATTCATTAAATAAGTAATCATAAATATCTATGTGATGTGGTTATGGAAAATGAATAATATCACAATGTGGAGGTGGTAGTCTACATGTACACATGAGTGATACTTTCATTTATCATTTGATGGAATGGTAGAAAATGGTTATGAAATCACCATAATAACATATAATTATATTTAATATTCTTGTTAATAATGTTATTATAGATAAAATAGTTTTATTGAAGTTAGAAGAAGAAATAAAATTGAAAGATCTTAGTTAATATTGATACCTCTTCTTTGAGAGACCTCATTTTGATTACACCTTAATCCTTGAAAGAATGGAATTAGGTGAAGAAAAGGGGAGGAATATATTAAATTATTTTTCCATTAATTTGTTAATATAGGAGGCTCTTGATGTGTGGATAAGATAAGAGAGATGGTTTTCTTTCATAAGTGAGGGAGAGGACACACTTGGAATTTTTCCAAAGATTAAAATATATAAATGTATTACGAAGGAAAAATGGCTCCAAAATGACCCATATTATAATAGGAGATGATATAGGGATAGAATATGACCATAAAATAAAATTTAGACATGTTTTATGTAATTTTAACCCTTATCATTTTAATTTTAACACTTTTAACATGTTTTGACGCTTACCGTGGTAACTAGATTTTTTTAAAAAAAGTTACTATTCTTAAAGACAAAAAATAAAAGAGGCCTCATTTAAAAATTTTGAAATTATGATTAAAAATATGGATTAAATTTTACTAAATTTAATTTCTATAAGTGGAATAAATTATTTTTAAAATAAACCCACAAAATATGATTAAAATGTTTTTCCAGAAAAAGTCATTTTAAAGTATAAAATATAGTTTATACCAAAATTAAAAATGATGAAAATTAAAATGTAATTAATTTTATATTTTTAATAAAAAGAAACTAAATATATTTTAAAATTAAAAATTAATTTTTATATAATTTAATGGTAAAGGTATTTTTCTATAAAATTGATATTTTTCACCATTCGCTGAAAAATTAATGGTTTCATAAAAATACCAAAATTTAACCTTAATTTTTTTGTTATGAAATTTTTAAAAAAATCTTTTTTTATTAAAATAAAATTTCTAAAAGTGAAAGAAATTAATTATAATATTCACACACAAAATGCAGTAAAAACCATCTTAAAAGGAAACATATTTTTAATGCATAAAATGACTTTATTGAAATTGACTAAATATTTATTATAAATTACTAAATAAAATTTCATTATATAAAATAATTTTAGATATTAACATAATGTTTTTATTCCTATTCATATAACCAATTTAATAGTTATATTATAACTTTATACTATATCCCGATTCATTTTGTCTTGGGGTTGCGTACAAAGTAAACTTTCAAATAATTCATGTTTATTTCAGAGGAAATACACTCAAAATCTTAGGTTATTACATTTTACACCCATTCAAATGATTTTCCCTCAAAATTAAATTAATCAGACATAAAAAATTGAGGATATCTCTACTTCATCAGATTCGTAGATACCCATGTAACTTCATTAAATTTCTAATTCATTTGGATAAATTTCACCAGGTGAGTAGTCTTATTATATAGAAATTTATTTCTATGGTCAAATATATGTATACCAATTATTATTCATAGGAAAGATCATAATCTATAAGTACAACCTATGAGTTCATTACATGTGAAAGATCTAGTATATACTTTCTCAGGAGAGATACATGGAACACATCCTAAACTTGAGAGAGGTTTTGTGGAAGTTCCCAGGGATAAAAAACCTTCAAGATGTGATCAATAATTTTGAAGGACATATATATATATATAAGTAAAACATTTAACTTATTTCCAAATCTCATAAACTTCTTCGAAGGATATATTTGTAGGAATACATTTTCACCAACTTCAAACTCTACATCTCATTGAAAATTTTCAGCATAATTTTTCTATCAACTTTTAGCTACCCATATGTGTTATCGAATGAATCTAACCTTCTCTTCCATTACCTCAGCTAGATAGTGTCCTAATAGGTTTAATTCTACAACTTCATCCCAAAAAATTAGATTTCTACACTTTATTTCATATATGTATTCAAAAGGGCCCATCTGAATACTTGATTGAATGTTATTGTTATAAAAATATTACACCATAGGAAGGTTTTGATCCCAAACACATTTGAAATCCTTATAGAAATATCTCAACATATCTTTTATAGTTTTAATTAACCTCCTTGACTAACCATCTATCTTATTCATCCTAGGTTTATATGGGGTAAGAACATAGTTTAATTTTGTGTGTTGAGGGTGTTTGTTTTTGTTCATCACATACATATTATATAAGGTATCCTATGTTCATCACATACGGTAAGGCTATAGTTTAATTTTTCATACTGAGGATGTTTTTTGGTACATATCAAATTTTACATGTGAGGCATCCCATATTTATCCCCTGAGGTAAGACTATAGTATAACATCATGTGTTGAGGATTGTAGTTTTTTTTCATCTCAAACTTATTAGATGATGCATCCTATGTTCATCCC
This sequence comes from Viscum album, assembly GCA_963277665.1. Lineage (NCBI taxonomy): Eukaryota > Viridiplantae > Streptophyta > Magnoliopsida > Santalales > Viscaceae > Viscum > Viscum album. The sequence continues at coordinate 1,825,723,056 of OY728127.1, forward strand.
ATAGAATAAGGCAATAGTTTAACGTTGTGTATTGTTGAAATTTTTTTGTGGTTGATCTCACATTTTTCATGTGAGGCATACTGTATTTAAAACTTGGAGTATGATTATAGTTTAATGTCATGTGTTGAGGACTTTAGGTTTTGTAGAGTAATGTTATATAGCTCAGACTAACTATGATTTCTAGTTTATGGTCATATAGCTCAAATAAAATGTTAAACTTCTAGTCTAAGGTGTAGAGATAGAAACATGGTTTAAAATATCTTAAGTTAGTAATTATGGGACTCAAGTTTCTTTATTTTAAGTTCACATAGCTTTGAACAATGGTTCACATGAAGAATTTCTTGAGAAACATTTAATTATTGGGAGGTGTGATAAACTCCCCATTTATGGTGATTAAAGAGTGTGATAAATTTGAATATACCTTATGAATAATGTAAGGTGATTCCAATTTGGGTTCATGCTTCAGTGTATTTTTTTCAAGTATCATCGATGCACTGTGATCTAGTACGATGTCCCCCATGATGGAAGGAAAAGAGGAAAACCTTATAGATGACCACTCTCAGTACCCTATTCTAGTGCCTCTATAAGTCGTACAATTTATGAAACGCTTTTCCTTCAATAGATTCCCGCTTATATTGAAATAATTCTTCTATTCTTTCTTCCATATTATTGTCAAGAACAAGCATTTAGAGCGATGAAAAATGAACTTTAAAATGTTAAACTGATTAAGTTCCATACACCAAGGAGTATGGGGTTACCATTTTGTAATTTAGCGTTGTCCTCTGATAGATCTAGAGGTCATTAAGGATTTTATTAGTTTGACTCTTTTTATTCTATACCACCATCTTCTACAAAATGTTTGAGAGGATTTTATTACATTCCTCAATCTATCTATTTTCCTACGCATGATAGTGGGAAGTGTGGTCATACTAGATGTTGTACTTTGCATTCAATTTATTCATCTACATATCCCAAAAATTAGTCATGTTGTCTATAATAATGGTGTGAGGAACCCAAAACTATTAAATGATGTGATATTCCATGAATTGAATAACAGAATAGGTTTTAACTTCTTTTAGGGAACTCTTTCTTCCCACTTTGAGGAGAAGTATGTTGTAGTCAAAATGAACCTATACTATTGAGATGTCAGTAGGAGGTAGGGATACACAATGTCAAGTCCCCTAACCAAAAAGGGATACGAGTATTTTGTATTGTGGATAAGCTATAATGGCTAGTTTACACAATTTTTATGGATTTGGAATGAATGGAACCTCTTGGACAACTCAATGTAGTCATGAACCATGGTGATCCATATGTAACCCAACCACAAAATTTTGTGGGAGAGAATAAATCATTCCTAGTGGGATCGACAGGACCCGACAAGGTACTATTTCCAGAACTATGGTATCTTGAATCCTTAGATGCAGTAGAGGATAATTCCATTGAGCCCATTCTTATAGAGGGTTTTCTCAATATTAGGTCCACTCTAGAGGGTAAACTAGGTTTTACGCTGGGATATTATCTCATGATCAGCTCAGTATGGTGGTATAATTCCATGATGGAGATACTCAATAAATGGAGTCATCCAATCGGGTGTTTTCTCAACCATGGGAATATTTGAGGACCCTAGTGCAGAAGTTCCCATAGCCAACTGGTATACCTATTGATTTCAATTGTATTGAAAAGTGGAAGGGATAATGACCCTTTGATGCACCCTTGAATAGAAAATTCATCTTGATCTGGCCCTATGAGGTATTTGGCTAATATTTCCAGAGCATCAACTTGACCATTTTGTGACCACATAACCTGTATCACCTTTTATTAGGAAGGGATCTAGGCCATCAGCTGATGATTCCATTTCAGCAAGGGTATAACCTCTTGAATTTTAATGAAATAGTCACTCTTGATCTGCTTGATGACCGGCTTAGAGTCTCCCTTCACATGTAAATATTGGATTGATTTTGAGGGATAACTTGATAATTGTAATAAGATCTAGATAAAATTATTCGTTGTTAGTGAAACCTTCAGAAAATATGAACGAGTATAGAAATATGAATGGTTTAGTAGTGATGAAGAAAATCCCTAGACCTAAACTTTTGAGTCTAGGGTTGCTGATCCTTCTACCAGTCATACTTAAGAATGAACCATCAAAATGAATCTTCCAAAATGACATATCTTGATCCATTGAGAGAATGGATTCATCTTGGAAATTGAAATCTAGGGTCAGTTCCTTATGGGTCGAGTGCATGACCGGGAAGTCTTCCAGTGCTTTCCCCTTGATGGATTTCCATGAGAAAAAACTAATGTTGAACTCATGGAGGATTACCACCCAATGTTCCAATCACCTTTTTAGAATGGGGAGATTTAGGATTTACTTCTACGGTTTAACATAGGATAATAGTTGTATATGCTGGTGATGAAAAAAATGTCACAAATTATACACTGCAAAGGCCAACATGAGAAAACTATTCTTAATGGGGGATTATCTAGCCTCCTTGTCGAGGTGAATTCAATTGATAAAATATTGGTTTTTTTTATCTTCCCTCATTGTTTTTATAGGCTATAAAAGAACAAAAGGATATTCTAGAGTGGTCACAAAGAGGAAAATAAAATTTCTAGAGATGAGTGGCATAAAAACCAATTCCTATAGATGATTCTGCTTAATATTCTAAATGGAATATTGGCTATCCTCATCCCACTAGTAAAAGATTCCTTTTATCATGATCATTTGAAAGGGATTAGAATTTTAGTGATATTTTCAATAAATCGGTGAATATAGGTTAAGTGGTCTTGAAGGCCTCACAAATCTTGGAGGTTTCATGGAGGAGGTATTTTGTTGATAAACATAATTTTCTATTGGTCAATATTGATACCTATTTATATGAAAATGAAGTCAAGAAATTTTTCAGAGGTGACCTTGAATGAACACCTAAAGGGTTTCATTTTAAAGTGGTGGGAAAGGAGGAATCTGAACACTTATTTATAGTATCTGATATTGATCTAGAATTGGAATAGTTTTATCACCAAATAATCCAAATAACAATCGATCAGTATCTTAAAGAGATGTTTGAATATGCGGTGTGTGACATTTTGGTAAGTTGATTCAGTATTCTTTTAGCAGAAAGGCATCAACCGATAGTATAAATTTATTTGGGGTTCCCTAAAGATGTTGGATTCCTCATCTTTTGGTCCATATGAATCTAATTATACTCATAGTATCCATCCATGAGGTAGATGGACTATAATTTGGTTATAGTATCAATAAACAAATATGTCACTAGAAGGGGAAAATCATTCTTTAAAAAATAGTGGTTGATGTCCCAGAAGACAATATAGACTATGATATGTCCATTCATCTTTCTGAAAGGAATAATGTTGGCTAGAAATTTGGGTTACTAGAATTCTCTTAAAATTTTGTACATAATGAGCTTGTCAACTTCACCCTTGACCATGGAACCATGGGAAGAGAGCATTTTTTTGGGAGGCTACTTGAACCTGTAGTGGCCCATTGGGAGTCCAAGGTGATACTAGAGGATCAAGCCCTGAAATATCTCTATAGATCCAGGTGAACACATCACAGTGCTACTTTAGGAAGTCCACATACAAATGTTTATCCTCTAGTGACTTGGTTATGCCGATCAACATCGATCTTAGATCTTTATAGTTTCAAAGGTTCACCCAAGTCATCTTTTCTATAGTAGTGGAAACACACTCTTCAAATTCAAGAGGGGTATCTTCCATATCCACTTCATCAATTGATATACCAGAGTCATAGGGTAGAAATAGGTATCCAGACACTATAGGCCTATGAATGAAATTAGAATCAGTTATTTTGGGTGAAGAGACTTCAATTATGCATTCTTAATCTATGGAGACTGCAACGATAAAATATGATGATCCAATCCCATGTGTTTTTTGACCATGAGGTCCAATATTGATATTTAATCAATAACAATGGATCAACTTAAATTGAGTCATACCTATGTTACAGAACATGCATGAGTACTGTATATTATTGTCCATTGGGAGAACATAGTGATACTTTATAGGGGTAGGGTATTCTAGTATTCATCGGTCCTATCTTGTGTTGGATTATGAGGTAATATATGAGCACTCATTTTTAATGAGTAGTATGAAAAAACATCCCAGGTCTAGTGTTGTGGGTTTTAATCAATGAATTGGAAGGGAAAAAGTTGTCTTTAATGTCTGATAGAGGATCTTATGTAGTGGTTGTTATATCATTAGGGGAATTGATACACTCAACCTTGTCAATATGGGTCTATTTTCCTTCCCTTTTATAGTAACTAAAATCTAAATAATAGAACTCACAAGAGTTAAAGGGATAATTATTGACTTGGAGTACCACTGCTTGACCTTTAAGAGAGAATTTAAGGCACCAGTGGTACGATGAGGGGACCACTTTGTGTATGTGGAATGTGGGACTTCCTAAAAAGGATTTGTAGGCTGTTTTATATGAGACTACCCTAAATTTAGTGCTTCCTACTAGGCCACTTAATTGATTATTTAGTCGAATATTTCTATGAGACTTATGATTACAATTTTAATATCATGAAATTTTCGGGTTAGAGGGGATAAGATGCTCTTTGGTGACCCCCATATTATTGAGTTTCTAAGTGAGGATGAGATTTATCATAGAGCTAGTATCCACTAGTAAATGATGTATTACCATGACATTGAATTGGCTAGTGATATACAATAGGAATATGTTACCGTGAATGTTGGAACCCTCATATTTTTCTGAAAATAAAATGATGGCCCAAAATTCCTCTTGATTTGATTATTTTGGGAAATAATCCTTAGAAACAACTACCTCATTCTCAAATAGAATGGGTCTCTTCAAATATTTGATGATGGAATGACGCATTTACATTGAAAAGTAGAGATACTTTCGGTTTATTGCCTCACTTTTATGCCAAAGAGGGTCTTCAATACGCAATATTTACTAGTGTGGGGAATTATTTTTCATATATATGGTTGTTCTTTAGTAGAAAGAACAGTAGAAACTATTGGATAAGGAAATAGTTACCTGCTAGTCCTAGATGTAATCTATAGTTGATTAGTTGGATTTCGTTGAATGCCTGATTTTCTGGGAACTAGAGAACTATGTTCGGGCTTTAGATGGTCGTGGATATTTAGGGCATGATCGTGGCTGAGTCACATGGTAAACTAATACATTAGGCTGTATAGGTGAACTTGACAGATAAGTATGGGAGGGTTTTACTTACTGATCCCTATATGAGGCCTATTATCTAGTTTTATTAGCATTAATAACCTAGTTCAAATTTATAACCCACATATTTATCTTCCCTAAAACATTGGCCTGAGCATTCTACCTCCTAGCATATCCTCTACCTATCCTTTGACAACATCAACCAGAAGTACCTAGGGATCTCATAGAGATCCTCATCATTGATAATTATGTAGGGATACATTATTTCAATAGTGTTCCAGAAGGTTTATTCTCCATCCCCATAAATGTAATAGTCGAGGGATGGAAGTTCCATGGGAACATCCCGAAATTTAGGAAGTATGAAGTAATGAATGGTGTGGTTTAGTTTTTGCACTGGTGGGGGACACTAATTCTTCTTAAACTTTCGACAGATTCTCTCTCAAGATATGGAAGTCCATGAAACATATATGGATGTGGTGGTCAGTGGATATGTGATGACTATGGGAGACTCTGATTTTATCAAGAGATCAAGAATAATTAAATGGGTGTAAGATACTATCTTATGATCCATCCAATCATATTATTTCTATATTCCTTGGATGAGAGCCTACTTCCAGTCATCATAGTTTTCACTATCACTATCGAGGTCAGTAGATACATGTGCTACCTATTCTAGGAAATTGACCAATTTATCTAATCCAAAATCTACATGGACTTCAAGATAATATTTGAAGATAAATAATTCTTTTATGGGGTGTCTAAGGATCCTGTGGTATATTCATTGATTACAGAGATCAAAAAGTTAATCCTCATTGGGTCTCTATGATTCAAGAAACTTTAGAATTTCTTTTTCTATGAAATATATGAAATAACTAGGGAATTTTTCATCCTTGAAGAAGTAATTCCTATTTCATTATTATATGAAAGGAACCTAAGGTTCCTAGCCCTAAAGGTGGGATGGTTCAATGTTCTCCTTACTAGGTTGGGGTTGATGAGATTGCACTAGGTGAGGCTATACCTAGTAGGGCTACACCTGACGAGGTTCCTCTAGAAAAGGGTCTTGTAGGTGAACTAGCCTAAGAGTCACTAAATCCACATTAACTATTATTTTTTCCTTCATAGTCTCTTATATAGGAGCAGGAAGGGGTAAGGGGTGAGAAAATTTCTTATTCCACTATAAGTCTTCTTTCAACCATCATAGATTTTTAGAGAAATATCAAAATCCACCCATATAATTTAGGGAGATGAGGATATGGACCAACTCATCTTTTACATTATCCATGCACATCATGAGTATATTTTTTCAAGAATTAATCACGTCAAGTGAGTATATGATTCCATTCCACATAAAATTAAGTCATAAACTCTCTCACTAGACATATGTTTTAATTTGGAGTGTTCAGTGATGTTTTTCTTGTGAGAGGTAGAGCTAAACTGGTAGATGAAATATCTACAGAGATCCTCCTATCCTAAAATGTATCCTAGGGATAGATGGATGTACCACATGAATGTGGGTCCATCCAAGGTTTGAAAAAACATTATATCTTAGTATCTTAATTCTATTATAGAGTCCCCAACATTGGTCCACACCTTGATGAAAAGTCAGCCAAATTTTGTAGTGGATCACCCATTCCATTGAATGGTGTGAAACTGAGATTGCATAATTATGGTGCAGGGAACATATTATCTACCCATGTTGGATACATATTTCCCTTAGGTGTAATTGACACATGTATCACTTCTATAGCCTCAAGGTGGGTGATGAGAGTAGATACCACATAATCATAGTTATTATTTGTGGTCACCAGTGCTCTGATCGACTCATTGTCCCAGGAGGCTTCACAACCATTATCTCTATGCAGATAAAAGCACTGCTCATATGGATTAGGTGGTTAATATTTCAATAGTTTTCTAAATCCCACATCTTTTCCCGTAATTCGATATATGGGGACACCTGATCCAAATATAGACACCTTGACAAGAAGGTCTAGATGGAAAAATGGAGGATATATGGGGTCCCTTTTGACATTTTCATAACCCAAAAACTGCTCAGACATAAGACTTATAGTAATACTCTTATATCCTTATAGATATTAGAGAAAAGTAGTCATCCTAACTTCTGAATTAGTCTCTAAAACAATATCAGATAAATAGATAAGCTCATCAGGGCCCTTTCCTTTGTTGATATATTGGTGGGAAGGTGGAAATGTATCATTGGGGGACACCCAAGACCCATTTCCAATATCTTCTAACTAGTATAGGTTCTTGTTAGGGGAACTTCTTGGTAATGTGTTTCTCCTTGGAGTGGGTTCTCCCGATCATGCTTATGTCAGAAGTTTGGTTTCTCTGATCCTTAGGGGGGTCAATAGTGATCCAATTCACTATGGAAGTGTCTAGAGGAGAAATTTCACTCTCAATGGGTGGGAAATATTGATAGTCCCGTTGTTGTGGTGGGATAAGGTTTAAATTGAGGGAATCGTTCAACCCCAACCTCAAATCTTCACATGTTTGGATGCCAATTCCATGGATCACTAAAGCACATTGAGGCTCCTGACATAGGTTTTCTGGAAAGTATGAAAGTATCCATATGTGTCAGGGTTCCACTTTACTAGGAGTGCTATGATGTCAACCATAATAAAATATTGGTGAATAATATAGAGGTTATTATGGCTTCCAGGGTAGGTCAACTAACGATCTCAAAGGTGGTTGAACGTCACCCTGATATTTTAACGAAAGAAAACATCCTGGTCCTTAGTGTGGGTCTCTAAGATGAAAAAGATCTAGGTTTAAAATTTCCAAAAGATAACTTGTAGATGATAGGTATCCATGAGTCTCCACAAGTCCTCTTGTAAATTACAAAGAGAATGATATTTCTTATTGTCATCCCAATCCCTGATTGGAATAGGCCTGGAAACTGGTGGTGGTATTAATGAAAATTTAATTTACTGCTGATTTACTGGGAGAGGGGGTTTCACAATGGCTAATTATAAATTTCATATTGTAATGTCTCTAAGAGGTGGAGTGAACTTAAAGATCAAATCCATATAGGATGTGGTGTTTACTACCACCTCATGTGAGAGAGAAACAACATATTTTTAGGTCTTAGTGGAGTGGTGACCATCATACAAGGGAATCAACCTATACACTTAAGTCTCTAAAAATTCTAGTGTGAAGTTTGAGAGGAGGGAAACTGATGTCAGTGACTATGGTTTCACTTCGATTCCTTGGAAGGGGAAAAATTTCATTAACCTATAGGTTCCTGTAGAGGTATTTGGGGACATTTTGGACCTCAACTTTAGGGATTGTAATACCCAATCTATGGTCTTTAACCCCTGACATTGGCATTAGGGGTGAGGTTACCTCATCTATTCATCAGGAATCTAAAAGTCAGAGAGGTTGATAGTGACATGATGATTCCTAGGGTCCTACCTATGATGGTTTGGAACTTCTCTAAGAAAAAGTTATTGAGAGTATATTTTGTTTCTATCACATGTTTTTCAATCTATGCCATTGGAAATTCCCCCGTGGTGGTTGTTCACCCTCCTTCCCCGTGACTAATATTTAGATCAGGGCATATCTTCAGTGTGGGGAGGATATCTGCGTTGGTTGGTGGTAGTGTGGGGATGGTCTCTATAGTGAATTCTCCCATTAGGATTGTCCGATAATAGTTTATGGTTACACCAAGAACTGAGAGAGTCAACTCAACCATCTGATAGGCAGCTAAGGTCTCAATCCCAAGAAGGTGAAGACATGATACCATGAATTGATCACGGGGGTGTGATGGGATACATTAGTGGTGGTGTGGTCCACTAGAGATATAGAATATCTCTCCTATTAAAAGATGTTATGGGATTACCCTTGGTATTGATGTGGGGTGTTCTGGAGTAAGGTCAGTGGATCAGGGATGGGGTCAAATTTCTAGTTGAACTATGGGATCCTTCAATGTTGGTGCTTATATAGCTTGGTGGCAGCCCATCAAGGTGGATCCTGAGAAGTAAAAAATATAGGTAATGATTGAACATCCCCCAAATCATCATCAAAGGAGTCTAAGATATCATAATTCTTTGGGGAGATACTTCTGAAGTAGTTTTCCATTTAAATGGGTGGTGGTTCCCCCTGCATGTCCCTTAGGAGTTGTAGTGTTGACAAGGTGTCTATGCTTCAAGATCTTGGTGGTCCATATCCCTATTGGGAATGGAAACTTCTTGTTCATATAAAAAAACAAGGATTTTGGCCACTCTACATTGGATGATCTCTGAGAGTGAAATAGGGAGTGGGATCCTAGTAGTTGAACAAACGGTGGGTGTTATAGTTGTGATATAATTGTGTGATATTTCCACACCCACATTCCTCCCTCCCCCACACCTATTGGAATTGGGTCATCGATCTCCTATAACTTGATTACTATAAGGAACATGCAGTACCATATTAGTAAAAATCCAATGAATGTGATTCCCCATGCCCCCACATATTCTATTAATTATAAATTATATAAAAGATCCACATTGTTGATGTCACAGATTGAGGATACACAAAATTATCTCCCCCAAGTTACTAGAGAGTTTTATGATGGACCGCCACTCGTTAGATGTGGCCTGAAGCTGAATATCTGGATCTGATGAAATGGAAATTTGATTGTGACCCTATATTAATATTTCTCATAGTTTAATGAGAATATCATAACATAAGGTCCACTATTTTTATTTCTAATTATTTCCACTGGGGCCACACATCTAACATGTTTTTCCCTAAATTTAAAAGGTGGGAATCCTTTTCCACCAAGGTTGGTGATGTTTTGTCCTTAATTGAAATGGGATTAGGGGATGTCGGTTCCTCCTTCCATGTATTCCTACTTGGATCTCATTTACTAGTCTTGGTCTCCTTAAAATATTTAAGTAATATTTGTGAAATTCATTCCTAGAACCATCTCAAGGTGGAAACCATTTTATTACAAAGATTCTGCCTCTACAGTGAACCAACCTTCTATTTGATTAGAGAGTAATATTGGGAATGTCTGGGCATCTATGGAAATTAGGCTTTCTGGGAATATGAAAATTATTATCCTTTTGAAGTAGGAGGTATCCCATATATAAGGCATCTTGGGCATGTAACCCATGGAATATATTGTCATCCATGGGGCAGTTTATGCCAAGGGCATATGGAATCTGAGGCTTTTTACCCCAGGCATCCCATGTTTATGGTATTAGGTAAATATTTCAAGTGGGTCAAAGGTTTAATGTCTCATGGGGATAAGTTGGTGGTTTAGTGTGTACCCATGGGGGACATTTCACACTTGAGGGATTAGTTGAGTCTTTCCTTAGGGGAAAATATTATCACACTTCGAGATTTGGTGATGATGAGAGAAAGTGAACCCCCATAAGGGGAGATGATCAATATTTGGGATTTGATGGTAATGTTGGGGGTGTCATCATTGTATCTCAGGGAGGTAACCCATGTTTCTCTAGATGTTAGGATTGAAACTCATGTAGGTATCATACATACCCCTTTGGGAAATAGGAATCAAAACCCACATAGTCCACTGTCCCAATTTAAGGTCGTGTGATAGGAATGATATATGTATTTTAAAGTCCCTCACTAAGGAGAATAATGTCACTGAAGGAGCATCAATGATGGATGTTGTGGGGATTATATATATATGAACTGCTTAGTTGTTTTGGGGTCTCATCATAAGAGTGGAGATTCATCCCATTGGCGGGGAAGGAGGTGACATCTCATGATGATCACACATGAGGCATCCTATGTTTATGAAACAAGGCATGAGGTGTAAGATAATACCATGCTAAACATGTATGAGTCATCCTGAATTTATCTCATAGGGTAAGGCTACTATTTTACATCAGGTGATGAGGATTCTGTCATGTATTTTAATGTCATATGACTAGGACATTGGGGTCAGATGTTTTATGTCGTGGAACTTGAACGTTGTCAGGATCAATATAAAGGTAGAAACATTCAATGTATAGGAGTATGATTCAACAGTAGGTTTCTCTACTAGTAAGGGAAAAATGTTTCCCATGTTGATTACACCTTTGTGACATATGTGTCTACTTATCATGCACCATTGGGCAGGGGGTGGCATAAACACTGCTGTGGATGAGTGAAAATCCAGGGTCATGATGTTAGGGAGCCTATTCCTAGGATGAAGAGGAATTATGGTGACTATTATTAGGAATAAAAGGAAAGGTAATGGTCTAGTCCATGATTTAAGTAAAATGGGAAGACACCAGGGTTTATGAAACTGGTCTTATAAGAATTTGGTGTGCGAATAAATCAGTTTTGAATTGGTATAGGTTCCTTGGGAACTCAAATTTTACAAAAGGTTATTAGATAAAAGGATGAACTATATAGAGACCCAGTTGATGGGTTTCAAGAAGGTTGGGGGATGGTAAAAGTTGAGGGATTCATGAAGGACAAGGGTTTCATGAAATTGTATGTTTCAAAAAATAGGGCAACCCTTCCCTAGAGTCCCATGGGGATGGTTTTGTAGAGGATAATTATCTCACAAATAACCAAATCTATAATGGTATTTTTGGTTATGTGAAGGAAATGGAACTTCAAGAAAACCATCTACCACTTGTATTGAGGTTCTAGAAAACATGTGGGATGCGATGTTTTGAAATATGGATACTTTTGGAAATCGTTATCCAATTCGGATTGTAATGGTTAGAGTTCAGAAAATTCATAGATTTGGAAGGAATTCCAAAGGTCATGTATCCATAAATGTTTGAAATTGTGAGGTATTTATAGGTCCAACATGGCTGGGAGAATTGATTTTTTGAAGTATAAGGGACATCAGAAAAGATTATGACCTTTACGATAGAAGGGGTGTTCCAAAAACAAATATACATTATGTGGTTGTTACTGCATCAACCTACACATAGACCAGATACCTCAATGAATCGAAGATACCTTGTGTGGATGTTACTGCCTCATCCTCCATGTGTATCAAAGACCTCCAAAAATTAGAGGTAGGTTTCATTAAGGTTAATATCTCTAACTCTTGATGACCATTTCATCTTTTCAAGGAGATTATCATTGATTAATGTTTTTTCCTTTATGAGCATATCCCATTAGTTTTACATTAGAGTTATTTTTTTCTAGAATTTTCATTAAAACAACAAACCCTTCCTAGATCTCTCTTTTCAAATGTCTATTTTGGAATCAATAGATATATTTTTCTCCTCCAAGAAGTTATACTATTTAGGAATATTTCCCTTGAGTAAATTGGAATTGGCCCAACAAACCTCTTTTAGTTTAGATTTATATTCAGTGAGACTTTCCATGATAGAAAAGAGTCCAACTTCTTCTAGTGATGGGTATACTATGGATGTAGATACACCTATACCTTTTTATTTGGTTGAATATTTCCAAGTACGTGGAAAATAATTATTTGAAGCGACTCCAAAATTTTGGATCTATCTATAATTTCAGGTACCCACACCTTATTTATGTATTTAAGTGTGGAATATATTTTAAATAAATGCCTCCTTATGATGTCATTATATATCAACATCATTCTTCAAGTTATTTTCAGGGATGATGGTGATAAAATTCACTAACACATAGTACATTACGTGGATCATATACTAGTTAGAATGGTAGGGGTATTTTCCACCTTTTGAATATCTGTTGAGGGTTAAATCGAAATCCAACATGATGTTTTCCTTCTCAGTGGACCATTTTGGAATATATCCTCATGAGGATTCGTATTTTACCCTAAATCTTCTCTCATAAGTGATTTATAAAAGGTGATGTTGAGGAATTACCTTGAAACATTCACTAAACATGTTCCTTGTGACGATTATGAGTCACCAAACAAAATAAATATGAGTGGTTTTCCTATAGAGACCCTACCAATATAGAAAATACTGAATTTTATTGGGGATGAGGGGGTAATAATTCCCCCAAATCTATGAACATGGTTGAATATTCTCTATAAATATAACATATTATACCAGAAAAGGATTTTATTATCTTAGGCATGGTGGTGGTGGTAAAAATACCTACAACCCTATGGGTTGGGGCTTCTCCCGTAATGGTACTGAGGTGGAATCTATCTTGGCCTTCTTGAATTTCTATACATTAACATGATAATGTGTTGTATTTAGTGCATTTTATGGGGGTAAAATACTTGCCACTAAGTATTTTATTATAAATATAGAATTTTTCAACCTCATATAGGACATATTCTTAACATTATTATTTGATTGATTCAAGATCCTTTAGATGTATTACTCCTACTAGGTATGAAATTTCTAGGTATGAGAGAGTACAAAATTCTATTAGACTAACTAGCTAGTATGTGCAAAGAACTATCTTGAAACTTTACATGAGGAAATGACCTTTGAAATTGAGTTTTTAGTGGAATCTACCAGCCATAGATCAAGGTAAAAAATAATTCTCCATACTCACCCTATCCTATAATTAATACATTGGGAGGGGGATTAGTGATTAATCGGTGGAGGAAATTTAACCTATTGAGTCATTCATGTTGGAGGTATCAATGTTTCTTCCCTGAAATTAGATGTCAGGCTATAGAGAGAGTGTACTAGTTAACCCAACTATAGAGCTCTCTGATTACCTTAAAATGGTTGGTATACTCCCCCCGTAAGACTAATATTTCTCTTTGATAAGGTGAAGATTTGTAAAAATATTTAAGTGTAGATAATATATGAAATAATATTTTATTGTATCTATAATTTAATTTCAAGAAGTTGATATGGTGAAGAATTTTGTTGGTATATTCTCTCATCTAGTTTTTCCTATATAACAATAATATTAAACTAATACTTAGAGAGTGGTTCATCTATCTAATATAAACAAAGTTGTTGATTCCCATCCAAATTATCTAGGAGAGTGATATAGTTTGGAATATTGCCAACTTCATTAGAGATCATGCAATGTGGGGGAGGTATAGATAATAACTATTTCCCCAAATCTCCATTTAACAGGGGTGAAAAACCATAAACTAATGATGAGGATTTGGGTATAGTTGGCCTTAAATTTTCAAGTGACTCTTGATATGAGGGAATCATTAAATTAATTTTGATATGGAGAGGGTATTCATGCTTGGGAGATGAACCATTTTAAGGAGGACCTCTGCAAAAATCCCCATGAGGAGAAATTCCATGGTTTTATTTATATTTACCATTATGGGGAGGACCTACATTAGGGATTGATGTCCATTTTGTAACATATTACCTAGGGAGGGTCTCCATAGTGGAAAATTAGGTTTCCTTGGGGGGATATTTTTGGTTACCAATATTTGATTGATTATAAATTGGAAGAAATTTTTGTTTCTTGATCTTAATGTTGTGGGAGTGAAGTCAAAAAATCATTTCATGGGGAGGAAATTCATTATTGTCAATTATATTACCAATGGGAGGAACTTCGTGAGGGGTTCTCTATAGTGTAATTTCAGAGCTATCGACCGTTGTACTATGGGTAGAACCATTTCAGTTACTGAGGCATGATCATATTAATGAACAATCATAAAACTATTGATCCTCCATCGATATATGCTATATCACTTCAAGAATATCAATTTTTATTGAGAAAGTTTTATAAGTTTGCTCCTAATTTGTATATTTCCGCTAAGAAGACCTTTTAGATCTTTTTTGAATATTGATCGGGGTCGAATCCTATATCATGATCATATTCATGAAATGATTTCAAAAACCACAATATTTATGATCCTACTAGGAGACCACCTTCTCTTCATTAGAATATATTGATATTATTTTATATCTACCTGGATAAGCCTCTTCTCTTCATAATTACAAGAAGGAATGGGAATATAATCCTATTTTTGAACTCGGTCAATATCGAAATATGGAAACAAGCCTCTTAGGTGAGGATGAAAATATTTTCCTTCTCCTTGATGGGATCCACAATGATACACCGATGAACTTCATGCATAATATTATGAATATAAAAATATCCCTCTTCCATTTCCAAGATATGTTTTTGATATGCTTTGTAGTGAGTAGGAATATAGTCCTTCTCCAGAGTAATTACTAGAATATACCAATGATCTCCTCTAGTAGTATAAGGAATAAAAGCCTACTCTAAAGCGATTTATGGAGTATTCTAAAGAGATCCTGTGGTGGGAGTAGGAATATGGGCTTCCTATGGAGTGAATGTTGAAATTTTTCAATGAGATCCTCTATGGTTAATAGGTATATGTGGCTACCCTTGAGTGACCATTGAAGAATGATGAAAAACTCTAGTTGGATTAGGAATATGGGCTTGATCCTGTTCTTTATTCTTCATTGGGATATACTAATGATCCAGATGAATTGGAGTGGGAATATTGGCCCATGCCTAAGTAGAATTTGATTTATATGGATGAAATACTCTGATTAAATGGGAAGGAATATGGGCTTACCTCTATTGGACATCATAATATGATTAAAATGGTCCTCTTCTACCACTTCTAGAATATTCTAATAGCATAAAAAGATATGAGAAGTTATATAAGCCGAAACATAAATTATCTTTATGATATGTTGATGATTTTTTTGATTATATTTGGAATATTGGACTACTATTAAATGGTAATAGAGTTATGATCCCACTCATGTACTTTATTTTCCATCAGAATATGAAAACAGACTAAATATATAGTAGTAAGAATATGGTATTTATCCTTGGTTGTTTATAGGATATTATAGTATTCTTCCTATTATGCTGATAGGATGTGAAAAACGAATTCCTCCATGATATGCAGACAAGATTCATTGATGGGAATGAGGATATGAGCCTACTCAATACTATTATACCACCCTTGGTGAGACCTCCTACTAAGAACTATAATTTAAGTGAATAGGTTTGGTTCTTCATGGGTAATATCCTTAGTAAATTATTGAAGGGTTGGGGCCATGTGGTGTTGGCGGTGATGATGACTAGTTATAGGATCCCTCCCGGGCGACTTTTGAAAAACTTATAGGATGTGGTCATCCGTATCTAACTTTATAAGATAACGGAGCTAGACAATTCTATGTTCTTAGATATGAACCTAATGTGTTTAGAAATGGCCATTGGTTCCACAATATTTTTTGGGTCCTTTGTTATTGTGGTACTCCATTGGTGGGGAGACATTATTGAGGTAGTACTCCCATATTAAATAATTAACCACCTACCATTGGAGGTCCTATGTAGGTGATAGTATCAATTATGTCCATGGGGTCACCACCCATGTAGTTTATGAATTATTCATGGGGAGTCTTAGTTGATGATAAGTGGTTCAATAAGCTTCACAGTGGCTATCGTTCCATCCCAATAACTTAATGTGTGATAGTTAAATAGATGTTTTCATTAATTTGGATTTAAGGGTTAAATTTTAAAGGGTTTTTAAAAGCCACATGGAAAGGATCAATAACCAAAAATATTAAACTCATTATTGTATCTCATAATTCAATTAGAGCATGTTTGATTGATCACTTTCATGGTTAAGGTTTCACATCAGGTTCACCATTTTGTTTCTAATGCATGGTTGAACTGCGCTTGTTTTGATCAAATATTGATCTACTTTTTAATGCTAGTAGGTCATGGGGATTTACAATCGATGCATTGGTGTGCATTTTTTGAGAGGATGGGAGGTCAGGTTCATCTTACCTTTTAGGGGAAAATATTTACTAGTCTAGGTCTCTCTTATATATTTAATATATGTTTGTTAGTCCTTCCCAAATCTCAATGAGGTATTAGTTATCTCTTTTCTAGTGACCTAACCAAAAAACATGTTAATTTGAACATCTATATATATCATAGGTTCTCCCTTAATTGTTCAATATGTATGTATTAGAGGTTTTACATCTATGGTACCATTTTTATATTTTAGAGGTTCTCTATGTTTCTTTTTTAAGTTATTCATGCTATGTTCTAAATCCATACAATTGGGATATCTAGAGTTTATTATTATATATGGAGGAATTAATACCCCAAAAAATGAGGCAATAGGTGATTTATATTCATTATTAGGATTTTTAAAGAGAATTCTCATGTATCCCTAGTAAGGGAATTATATCCCACATAGTTTGATGTCACTTAACTGGACAAACCATACCTTTTATGGTGGTGTGACATAGAAAATTGGGGTTCATTTTATGGCCATAAAACCTTGAACACATCCAGGAATTTTATTTTCATGCATAGTGTAGTATTAGACATAAGATACCTAACTATGGTTGATGGGGGACTTATTCTTGAGAATCCCTTTTTGGATCACCATGTCTATGAGTAACTAGATAGGAGAATATGTGATGGACTTACAGGTGGATATGGACCCAATGAGAATAGATTATATGGTTCATCAAGGTATATGACCCAATAATAAATAGTTATGTATATCAAAACGAATATAGAATAGTGAGGATATAAGTTTCACAAGGAGTATGGACTGGTGAAAATATGGTATTGGATGTTGGGATTGGACCGCAAAGAGGAATCCTACTTATATTGATTAATAGAAATAAAATCTCACATATTTTGAGTTTAATAATTTAAGATCTTATGGTAGGATCATAGAAAATTGTTTAATATCATGAATTAAGGATGATGTCATATAGTTTAACATTGTGCGATAAAGATGTTTTTCTCTTAAAATGGGAAATAATAGAAGAAAGAGTGAGTCTTATGTGTGGGATGACCTTTGAAGATAGACTGGGTCTTGAAACTAATAACAGTACCAAATTTGAAAATATTTTCCTACAATCGATGGTAGATAAGGAAGTATGATGGTTTTCATGGGGAATATAACCCCCTGAGAAAGTAATTGGGGCTTACACATGATATACCCTTATATAGATTTTCATGGCTCATTGATGAATCATGGTGATAAAATCATAAATGGGGACATGGTCAATGATTATACCTAGTGAGATGGCCTAGTCCTGCCTGGCACATTGAATGCATCGGGGTGGTCAAGTGAACAATTTTGAAGTTAGGATAAGCATGCTGATATAAGCGATGTTTCTTGGGAATCCTCATGATAAGAACCCACATTATTATCAAGGGGATATATTATTTTTATCACCTTGAGAATCCTATCAATTAAGAACAACTACTTAGTAGATACCTATTATTAAGGTAATACATGATTGAAAGGATACATGTTAATGTGCATGATTTTTTCATTTATGTCAAACGGCCATGGAGGAGGTCTCACTAAATGGTATTTTTAGGGTTTTACCTAGGATAAATGAATCAAATTAGGATATTTGGATGATAAAAACCTTGGTATATGACTTGGGTGAAAGAAAGGATACATAGGAATCAAAGTTTTCTATAATTGGGTTAATTAATAAAGGGGTTATGAACAGAGAAAATTATTCACAAGCTAGTACCATTAGGGAGGGGAAATGAGTACTATCAGAGACACCCATTTAATGTAGAAGTAATGTGTTAAGTGAAGTGGGTAATGGAATAAGTTAACGTATTCTTATGTAGGATTCCTAATGTATGATTCTAGTCAATGTGGCTTAATGAAAAACATTCTTAGATGAGAACTCCAAAATGAGAATCTCACATATAGGCCTCATAATATGGGTACCTAATAAAAGAACTTTGTAGACTGGTCTCATGAAGGGGGAATTTACAGACACACATTTCACATGGGTTTCACAAAGGGGCCCCTCATATAAATCCTCTAATGATGGGCCATATAGAAGTGGACCATAAATATAACCATTTTGGATGAGTCACATAGTTGTGGTACCTGATATAAGACATTATAAGATTGATCTCATGGGATGAAGAGCCTCATGGAGGAGGCCCTCATAGAATAAAATTGTAGATTGGTCTCATGGAGGGGGCCGTTGCAAGCACACATCGAATGTGGGTTTCACAAAGGGGTCCATCAAATACATCCTCTACATATGGTTCATATAGAATGGGAACACATACATAACCTTTTTGGACTATTCACACTAATTTGGGACCTCATAGAAGACCTTCTAAAATGGTTCTCAAGGGTGAAATAGTTTCATAGAAGGGAACATTATGAATGTCCTTCATGGAGTGTTTAATTATTTTGTATTTTTCAAGAGAATTACCTTCTAGTCTCTATAAATGGGTAAATATTACTCATGGGAGTTGAAATCCATCCTTAAAATCTATAAAAATTCATTCTAATGTAGAAAATTCCTCTCAATATGAAGGATCACTCAATCATAAAACCTCCTCCTTCCAAAAAATGGAAATGCTGGGTCTTTATAGGTGGTGTTCGATAAAAGACTTAATGAAATATATTTCCACATAAGGAACACATGACCATGTAAGAGTATAATATATAGGTGGCCTTATAGCATGTCATTGTGGCTGTGAAAAACTCTTAGCACCCCTGAAGGGGCCTCATGGTGATATTGGGGTAAGCACATGTGAAGGAAGAACATAACTTGAAAAGTGGTTCTTAATCACTAGTACACATGCTCAGAGTCCATAGAGTCACCACATGGACACATGGGTGGTTTTTTTACTTTAATATTTTATGCATATATTTCATGACATCACAACACTATCACATAGGGGGATCCTCCTTGCATCCCACTATTAGGTATGTAGTCACGTAAGGGGATCTACAAGGATTTGTGAACTATATTTATGAACCAATTATATATTCATGAAATAATTTCCTTTTTCATTATTCACTTCAATAATCCTAAATATTCCATACTATATTTTATATAACTCAACACATATGCAGATGCAATAACCAATACCTTTCGCAATAAAATGAAATTGTAAGCTAGATCACTCGAAGAACCTTCCTAGCATGTAAGAAGAGTGAAATGAAAAAATATATATTCACTATAACCTATGAAATTTATGTATTATAGGGTATCATAGATCATTTAGAAGAGAATATTTAAACCACTAAGGTAGTTACATTGAAGATACCCACCATAATTTATGATTCTAGGATTTTGAGCTATTAAAGTAGAGACCAAGTCAACATTGAAAAAGTGCTCATAGAACTCCTTAATATGGTTGTGTATTCCCCATAGATTAGATACCTATATTTGATATGAAGGAAACTCTCCCCTAGTAAAAAAGGGATATAATGTATATATTCCACTTTAATTTCTTAGGAATGTCATACTAGGAAGTGGTAATGGTCCAAAAACTGACTGGTATTACTTTTTCAGCTAGTTCTCTCTATATTAAAATATATGTTTTTACCCTTAATGAGTGGTTCTTCAACCTAGTATAAACAAAAATATTATTTCACATTTGTTTTATCTAGTGAAGTGAGATCATTATTAATATTATCATATATGTCTAGGGGAACATGATCTAGAGGAGGCACTAAAGGCAATAATCTCCTTACATATCCCATTAAATTGGATGGAATAGTATTGATAAAAATTGGAGTACCTTGGGTATCCAATTTTAATTTATTTATTTCCTCTCAAGATGAGAAAAAATTTGTAATGATAGAGGCACATGGAGGACCATCATTCCCAAGAGATGAAACACTTTGAATAGGGCCTTCATAATGATTTTCATGTAGAGAATCTCTAATTGTTATTAATATTTAATTTACTATTTTGGGGGTGACCTCTGCTTCAATTAGATTTTTTTTCATTTGGAGGGACTCTATAATGAGGAATCTTGATATGGACTCTAGGGTTGCCTTATTTTCAGTTTACTTTATGGGAAATACCTCTATATTGAAAATTTTCTATTTGACTATGTTAGGAGGAACTACATTATTTCTAATCAATGATTGTTTAATGAGGGAAGGAAGTCCTTTTAGGTAAATCACTCTGATATAGAGAAGACCTCCACAATTAGAACCATAGGGAGGACCCCAACAATGAGGGATATAGGGAGGATCTCTATAGAATATTTATTTCATCGGACCATGGGGAGGACCTCTATGGTGAATGATTTTATTTTTTTCTTCCATGAGTATAACCTTCATGGTTCGTGATTCCATCAATATGGGGAGGACCTCCTTAGTGGGTTCTTTATGGATTAACTCTAGAGTCATCTACTATGGTATTATATGAAGGACTTTAACAGTGATTTCCATATTCTTTCATTGGTGAGGGGTCAACCAAAAAAATCATTGGGACCTAAGTATTCCTTCCCATGAGGATCCTAAACCTTCCTTGAGTAACTGTTGGGGTACTTCAGTGAGATTCAAGGCTTCCATTAGTGGTAGGGGTGTATGACTTCTCCTGGTCCCCATTATCCTATTTTCCTCTATTATATTTCTTACATGAATCCTATATTCTTACTAGGACATACCACCTATACTTGGGGACATTTATAGAAGAAATAGTATATACCTACTCTTGTGTAACTATGGTCAATTGTCCATAGTGGTTCCTCTACCATGGTTCCCTAAATTAGCATATAAGAGTTATAACTTCTCTAATGAATTCATTAGTATTCAAGGTTGATAAGTGTTGGTGATTATGGTAGTTTTTGATAGAGTATCTAGGTATATCATGAGTTGGATTAGGGATATACTGGAATGGCCAAGCTCCATAATTGGAATAATTCCATTTTATTCATATTCCCGAACCAACACTTTCAAAACCTAAAAATGAACTTTATAGGTGAGAGATATAGTTATTTGGGTATTTATAGTTCTAATAGGAATGGATATGTCCACATATGTCCTATGAATTAGTTGGTAGTGTGTAGAAGCTAAAGGTGTCCTGTGGTTCACTTATCCTAGCCAAGAAGCTTCACATTCAAGGATACATTCAACGATTTCATTTGGATATGGATTTAGATCCTAAGGGTGAAATAAAAATAAAAAAACCCATCAATGTATAATTATAAGTAAGTATTCATGGTAAATAAATCACTTTCATGGATAAAGTATTTTATTTTGGCTTCACTATTTTTCCCCCTACTTATTTCATGCCCATATATTTTTTTCGGATGTAAGACCACTTTCCAAAGGTGGGTTCTTATCAGGATGAAACAATGACACTTTGAATTACAGATCAAGTTTGAGAGGATGGTAGGTTGTCTCATACCATAAATGGTTTTCCCCTATCCCAAGTATCTCCCGTAGATTTAAGATGTTTTCATGAAATCCATCCCAATAACAATACCGGTTACCTGTGTCATAAAAGTGATCAATAAAAACCATTAATCAATATGAACATATTCAGGTATCAGAGGTTATATATTTATACTTATATTAGGATAAAAATATTCTCCCCTCATTATTTGGTTATACTATGGTTTAAATCTATATAATTGGGAACTATAGAATACATCTCCATCTAGGTAGGTGGTGAGTGTGGAAGATTTGGTACTTTACCCTTGAGAGGGAATACATATGTATCATTGTAAAGGGAATGAAAACCCATGTTTTTTGGTTCCATTTAACATGACACACCATACCTTTTAAGGTCACATGAAAAGGAATATTATGGTGCCTTTTAAGGTCTCTAATCCATGAACAATGAAGTTCCTTTTATGATCATGCCTCTAAGATCAATGATGTGCCATTTGACTTGATTTATACACTAGTTAAAGTCAATTCAGTGGCTGGTGCATTAAGCATGAAGCTCTATGCTCAGATAAAAAAAGAGGATTTAGATTAGTGACAGTTAATGTTCATCCTAGCAGACATGCACGTGGAATGTGAAAACTGAGGTGATGTTGCGGTTTTATTTCAAGTTGTAGCTATTCTTGATTCAGTAAAGATTGTTAAAGAGTCACATAAATCGAATTTAGAGAATTTGAAAATTATGTAAAAACTCAATGGTGGATAGAACATTGAGGAATGAAAGATGGATGGGAGTTCAGTGTTGTGGTTAATAAATCGGTTGTTCATACGTATAGTTTTTAAAAAAAACTTCTTTATGCTTAAACCATTCTAGATGTACTATCCATCATAGAATACAGAAGATGTATAATATGTTGAAAATGAATTTTTTGTGGGATGGAATGAAAATGATGGTGGCTGAGTTTGTTTCAATGTTCATAACTTGTTAAGAAGTTAAGGAAGAAAATCAGCAGCCATCTAGAATGTTGCATTCTTTACCAATCCCTGTTTTGATATGGGAGTAGATAACTATGTATTTTGTTATAGGTCACCCAACATTGTTTTGTAAACATGATTACATATGGGTGATTGTGGATCATCTCAAAAAGTTGGATCATTTCATCCGTATTTGTGAAACTCATATTGTAGAAGATTTTTCCAAAATTTATATCTCTAAAGTGGTAAAGTGGCATGACATACTAGTTTCAATTGTATCATAAAGAGATATGAGGTTCACATATCATTTCTATAAATCCTTATAGAAATAACTTAGGACTTAGTTGACTATGAGTACGATGTATCATCCTTAGATAGATGGGAAATCTGAAAAGATGATAAAAATGTTTTAATACATGTTGTGGGATTTTGTAATGGATTTTGGTGGCCCGTGGGGAGATCACATGCCATCAGTGGAGTTCTTGTATAAAAAAACTATTAGAACTTGATACAAATGGATACTTTTAAAGAATTGTATGGGTTTATTTTTCGTTTACCCTTTCTTGGCTGTAAATTGGTAATAACTCACAATTTGGGAGGATCCTTTTCTATGAAACAATAGATAATATTCAGTTGATTAGAAAGAGTATGGAGATGGCTTAGAGTCATCAAGAATCATATGTGGATCATCATCGATGGTCGTTGTCATTCTCTTTTGTGATCATGTGTTCTTGAATATCTATCCAAGTCTTGTACATCATTATTCTAGGAATAAAGGAAAGTTATACCCTTGATATATAGGCCCTTTTGAGATACTAGAATGGGTTATAAAAGTTTCATATCGATTGGAATTTATACAAAGGTTTAGTGAGGTAAAAAATGGGTTTTACATATCTCAGTTGAAAAAGTATCATCTTGATCCTGACCATGTGATTAGAAGGGATCACATTGACCAAGATCAAGATGATTCTTTGGTACATATCCTGGTATGGATTGTGGATTGGTAATAGAATGTATTGCATAGAAAAATAATTTGTCTAGTGTAGTATTTGTGGCAAAATGGTCAGATTTAGGAGGATTCCAAGGAGTGGGAGAAGGAAATGAAAGAGAAATTTCTGAAAATGTTTCAGGGTAGTGATGGTTTTCTACATTCTAGGGATGGAAATACCAATGATGGGGAGAATTTATCACCTCCATTTTCTGGTATGTAACCTTTCATTATGATTTTTAGGTATGTAAGGTATATGGGTGATGTTTGGGATATTTTGGAGAACTTTTTGATAGTTTTGGTGGGATTTTATATAGGTTCATGAGTGGTGAAATGTATTCTAAAGCCATGTAACAGTTGAAAGAAAAATGTGCACGATTAGATAGGGGAAAAGGGAAGGTGCACATGCTGCACATAGTTTGTCCAAACAATATAGAGGACTAAGATAAAATGTGCCACATTGTGTATTTTTTGGATAGTTACATTTGGCACTTTTAGTGAAAGTTTTAGTAACCATGCAAGGAAACCATGAGAGGGTTATACTTGAGGTATTTTCTAACACACGGTTAGCACACAGTTTTCCAAATTGTGTGACTAAACTTTTTGCAAAAAGAAACCACTGCCTTAAAATTTGATCTAGGTTAGTTTATTATTTTGACCCCTATTTTTACCTTTTATGTGGATCTAATACAATATTATATCTTCCCAAAGGTCATGTAAGGTTATTTCATCAAAACAAAGGTGATATGAAGGCTTATCTTGGTGATTTGAAGCTAATTCCTCTTGGTAAGTGATCATTCTTGGACGTTCATGAAGTTTTTATTAGATATTCTTAGATCTCCCTCTTGGTTTCTTAGATTTATTATCGATGTGGGTTTATCTATGTTTGTGGATGTAAAATATGTTTATATTAGTTCTTTTTAACAATAGGAGATACGTAAGGTGTTTTCATGGAAATTAAACCTAGTTTTGTGACGTTTTTCTGGTCATTTATTGTCTTCACCAAAATTCTAGAGGTTGGTGGATTCACTATTTAATCCTCTAATTTATAACTTTAAGGATTAGTTTCAAATTAATTTCTTTGATTGAAATTTATTTTTTATCTATTTTGAAATAATTTTTGAAACCCCCATGAGTGATGGTTTGTGGAAATTTGGAAATTTTGGGTTTTGTTGGAAAGTGTTTTGATAACTTGATTTTGAATTGTTAATTTTAAAATAGTTGCTGGTTTTTCATCATGGTAAAAATGGTTTCCAATAAAAATAATGATGTTTTATTGAAATGGTTGAACATAGATGGATTTTTCTTGGGTTTGGAATTTTTTTTGGCATGTTTTCATATGCACTAGGATGGATAGGTGCGTGAAGTACCCCCATCAAAAGGATGGGATCGATATGGATATGAAGTACCCCCATCAAATTAGTCTAATATGTGAAAAATTAGTGGAAGGATAACTCACCACTCATGAGTATAGGAAGTTCCTTGGGTTTTATGCACGGTAGGATGTGTGGTTATGCCAAAAGGAATGGGTTATTCCAAATTTGAATGTTAAATGATTTAAATAATTTTTTATGTTCTTTACTTGGAAAAGATTTTAATATGGAATTGTTTATATTTTGATATAAGATATTTTAGAAATTTATTTATATATATGAATATTTATAAATTTTTCTAGCTTTTTTTATCCTACTGGTGTGATTTGGGAAGTCATCAGGGAAAACCTACTATGTTTTAGTAATTACCCCTGCTTCGACACTTTGGTGATTTTGTAGATGTCATCTATCGGGACATGGGAAAAGGTAAAGTATCACATGTATTTAGCACTACTTCCTGATAATTGGGCTATTTTTTGAAGTTGGATCATGGATCTTTTGGATCATTGAGTCTTTTGGATATCTTGGACTTTTATTATTTTGTCTTCTGCTGTTTACATTGATATCAATTATCTTGCACTGTAGTACTTTTTTTATGATTGTGATATAAATTAAATGATTTTGTTTTCTTTTATTTCTATCATGCATCATATAATGTTTATCTTGTACGGTTTGTTGGTTGGTTTTTTATCCTCAAAGGTAAAATCATCCCCCAAATTCTAAATGAATCACTATTTATTTATTTCCATCCTTTGACATATTAGGTATGTCACTTAAGGCCTAGTAACATCTCAACACCATCTCAAGCCAATGAGAAGGAGCATGAAGTTGAAAATTATGGGATATAATACATTAACATCTATTCGGTATGTATCTGTATATTCTCATGATATAAGGTCAAGGACAGATTTAATGTCCTACAGGGACACTCTGAAAGGTTTCATTTTTTCCTGGAAGGTATGATATTTTCCATCTCTTCAAAGGGTAATGAGATGAAAAGGTTGATTGGGTTACGGGATTGAAAATAAAATAACCATCCTATTTATTTTTTTGTACTAGGAATCAAATCATAGATAGTTTGAGTTATATTATTTAAGTTGGTCTAGAAATAATGATCCATATAGCATGACATCAAACAATAAGGACACTTTTATTTTGAGTGGGTGAAATCATGGGATGGAGTGAGGTTTATGAATTGTGTACATCCAGTAATGGAATGGATCATTGAGTGGACTAGGGGTTGAATAATAAATGAGAACATGGTTGAGGCTTATACACAATAGGAGGCTTGCTATGATACTTGGGAGTAGTAAGGGATATCTGGTGGGGATAAACAATATGCATTTTCTTCTAGACTAGTTCAGAGGAGAAACTAACATGTATACTTATGAGATCATTCTTAGTGAAAAGGTTATATGGGTGAATGACCCTATGATTAGAATAAAAGGATAATGAGTATAAATATACCATGCTTAACGTAAATGTATTATGTGTGACGGTCCATAATTCTGGTTTTGTGTATTGAGATTTCATGAGTGATCATAAATCATGCAGTTATGAGTCTTATGTGTACTCAAGTATCACAAAAATATGCATTATTAAAGGAGGAATCAAATGTGGGTACATCGTATGGGTATCACACAATATTGGAGTTAGAAAAAAACTTGTGTTTCACAAAAATTGGGCCTCTAACTTATGTATTTTTCTTCATGGAAGAAAGTTTCATGAGAATATCTTAAGAAAAAATTAGTACATTCAAAGACTTGTGTGAGGTAATTAGAATTAGATGCTTTCCTATTGGTATCCAAGGTGGTTATGAGTAACAAGAATGTGTGGGTTTATAAGTTACATGATATGAGATATTTAGTGTCACAATCATAAATTTTGGATGCTAAATTGGTTAATTTTTGGGTATTTATAGTCCATAGGACCAATCTCACCGAATTCTTGTGTGATTGTGTAAGTATAGAGTTTCATGATGCCTTAGGTTATGTAATCGCAATACTCATAGTATCATGAGAATCTTGACTTTTAAAGAAAATTAATCCTTTTAGATACTCTTCCTCCCAGATCTTTTCACCTCCATGTTTTCACAACTTTTGTTGAATATTTTCCTATAAATAGGGTTTAACTCCCTAAGTGGACCATAACAACATCATGAAAAAATACTGAATTCTCATTTCTCATGAAACTCTAGCTTCTTTGAAAGTTCCACGATTTAATTCAATGTATTTTAAACTAATCCTCCTTATAAAAACAAATTCCCATGATCTATATTCTAAAAATAGGACTTCATTAAAATTGTATTGAAAAAAATGTGTGAACCCAGTTGTGTGAAGCATAGTTTCATGATAAAGACATAGTGAATTTTATAAGAACTCACTAAAGGGTCAGATAGGAAGTTTAAGACACTAAAACATAGAGGAATGAGATTAATGGGAATGAAAATATCACATTGGAAAGAAATATATAATTATAACACTAGATTGTGGTGGATTTTTTAATAAAGGGGTTGAGGTAATATATTCTAAGAAACTAATTTCCACTATAAGGCTTATAATAGTGTCATGAAATCACCCTCTTAGATACCAACATCAAAACTCCATGAAATTGGTTTATAATATCAAATTATATTAACCAATTGAGTATTTTTGTGGTCATCCATTCCTTGAAACAACATCTACTAATGACTATATTCATCCTCAAGAATAAAACCATGACCATTGAGGGTTCATTTCCAACAGATGAGGCGTTTTTGATGCATTATTATTGAATATTTCCAGTGTGTATCATGGATATTAATTAGGGATAGTTAGAATATTAGGGCCTATAGTCAGGGGGAAACATCCCTAATAAGTGGGTATGGTCATACTGGGTATGCCAAATATGTGAAGAGATTGAGGATGATCTTTGTAGAGTGGGGTAGTTTGAGGTGGTTCACACCTAACAATTTAACACATATCACCACACAAAATTTATATTATAGCTATTGAGCTAGTGGTCTTCTAAAAACATCTCATTCTTCCTCCATCACATGGAGTTATACATTATCTTGCTTGACCTATATCTTATTAGATATCTCCTTATCCTTATGGAAATGTATGAAAAGTTACTACTAGAAATAAAAACATAGGATGACATCAAGAAAATTACTCTACTATCAAAGGTTCTCTTAGGGCCTCTATGTAGTTGTTAGTAAAATTGTCCCAAACTTTACCAATACATGACACTCATAAAGTGGTTCTAGAATTTTTTCAACACATATCATGTATGGTTTCTAGGGAGTCAAATATAGTACCTAATGTTGCAACAATGTGGAAGAATCAATCTATACCATTTCATATTTTAGGATGGAATATATAATTAATGGGGCTATAGTGTGAAGAACTAGACTCTATAGAATAGACCAAAATCATTTTTGGTAGTGTTTGTTATATGTTGACTACTACCCATTAAAGATGAACACATGGGTTGTGGACTGAGGCATTCTCTATGAAAACATCATTGGTAGATGGATGCCACATCGACCTAGCTGTACTGGTGATGGTTTGGTTATACGACCTTTTAGGGTTTGTCTATCAGATGAATATTACCCTATATATTTTTATAAAATTCAATTTCATTTATGAGTGAGTATTTTTGGATTTTAGAGGGCTCAACTTTCCAAACATCTTCGTCCCTCTAGATGATGTCTTTTGGTCATCATTAATCAACATTGCTGGTGTTCATCTACTGCAGATCAATAATACATGATTGATGGATCAGATTATTTCCTATGATAATTTCATCTTTTATTATTTCCCTATTCTTGTTGGGGAGATAATAAATTATGGTAATGGTAGAATCAAGTAGATAACATACTTAATATCCTTTAGGGGAGGGGTGTTGGTCGTGTACATTGTTGAAAACACCATATATGGGGAATATACCCAACATACATTTAGTCACTAATTCCAATATATTAAAAATATTATTCTACATGTTTACACTTGGTTTCATCTTGAAATTCACCCCATAGTCTTATGAAAACTCTATTTTATCATGAACTATGAGGGTTTTGACATGATAGTCTTACATTTGATAGTCGAAACCCCCATCAGACTAGTCTATAATTATGCACAATGTTAGGTAAAATAATATCCTAGAGTGGTACTGTGGTTATGGGTGATCTAGGTGTATTCTCTAGAAAAGTATTAGGGGTATTTTAGAAGAATATGTGTCACATACAAGGGTTAATCCAATCAATAATGCAAGATCCTATGGTGGAAATGACAGTTGATAAAGGAGATTTGAGGCCTCTTGGTCAGGATGATTCCTTTGAGGAGTTCATGATTGGAAGTGAAGGGATTACAAGTAATTAGGTCTTGATGTATGGAAAAGACTCTATAAAATATGTGCATACATCCAAAATGGACTCTAAAAATCAACTAAATGTTGTCTGACTAGTGTCTGAGGCTATGATTTTCCCGGAGATCTAACAGAAGTGGGTCTAAATATGGTTTTAATTAATGTGGGAGAAACTATGGGGATAAATATTTATTCCTGATATCAACATTATAGATTTTGGGCTTTACAATGTTCTAATTTTGGATCCTCGGTTAACTTGGTTGTGCTATATTCTAACCCTAGATGCTTTGGTCTACTTGTGTGATGAGGGAGATCCATTTACCTACTGAATATTCCCATTTTTTGGTGGGAAACCCTAGGGAATCTAGAATGGTGAGGTGTTGTTTATTGATGTGCAAAATGGGAATGAAAATTTGAGATATTCTATTAATGATGACTCATAATTAAGAATTGTGGATTTGGTTGACTCTTCATATGAGAGTGAGGATACTTCGTCAAAGGAGGAATCTGGAGAACTCATGCGAGTGAGGTAATCATAAATCCTTATAATTTATTGTATTCTATGGGTCTAAGATAACTATAACCTATGTTCTATGATCTATACAGGAATCAAAAATTTTGGAAACTCTAGAACAACCTCGATAGTGTTCATAAAGGAAGGAGGGTTGGAAATATTCAAGTGGGTGGGAAATGGAAGGAGAATCAACATTTAGTGTCACGTGGGTGTTTTTTTCAACCAATTAGGCGTAGCATTTGATGAGCCTAGTAATTCTCCCTATTAGGGGATTTTGAGGTTATATATATATTTCTTTCATGCTTCTTTGAGATATTTTTCCTCATATTATGTACTAACTATTTTTACTTCCCCATTTTATAGTTAGAATGTAAAGTAAAAAAGTACCCTATTATGGTCATTGAGGCACATATTGACACCATGGGGATTTCAATCATAGAAAGAGAATATTATTCTTCAGGGGTCAATTTACCTGTGGATGTAGTGTAAATGAATGGCCATACCTTTAAAGCTAATACACTTCTGATAACAGGTGAGGATGAACTCATGGTTGAGTACGCGAGTTGAAATTTTTTATTTGTATTCATTTTTACTTAGGCCCATCATCATCATAACTTTATTTGATTCATTGATTTATTTTGATGATTTTATTTATGGGGGAGTAGGGAATTGAGGTGTTAGTAGTTTGGGATGAACCTTCTTTAAATCTAGTTGATTCTATGGTTGTACCTAAAGCTCCAATAGCTCAAAAAGATAAAACTATCATTTCACTATTCATGGGGAAATATCTTTATGTAACAACCATCCTAAAGGGGTATTATATGATTCCATAGGCATGAATTATTATAGAAAAGGAAATATTATATTTTCCAACCATAGAGGAAGTTACCAGTGAATATGGTATTCCTTTTGATATGGAGCCCACCTCTTTAAAGATGTTGCCTAAAGTTGTGCACACATAAAAACTTCTCAAGGAATTTATTAGATGAACATATAAAAAATCATCACCTCTATATTTCTAGGACAGACGATGAATTTTACAACATTCCTTCATTATTAGCTTATTTTCCTGGGGACTAATACAGTCAGTTACCACTCCCTCAATTTAATGGTTTGTGGTCACCTATTTTAGGGTGGGTGACAAGAAGAGTGTTTGTTCAATAACATTAGGCCCGAGTCCATAAATAATTATATGCAATCACTTTATTAGACTATATTGGAGATAACATGACTAGAAGAGAAAAAGTGTCAATAAGAATCCATCATCCCTTCTAGGGAAGAGACTATCAACCACCTAGAGGCACAACTGGAAATGAACATGGTTATGTTATCCCATGATACATCTCTAGTGGTAGAGCAAAGAATTAAGTAAGATAGGATTCATGTGAGTCTTGTTGAGGTACACCCACAAGAATAGGAGGAAATGACATAGATCACTATGTAAAATAAAACTATTAAATAATCATTGTAGAGGTTGACTGAGCTTGAAGAATAAATCACCCAGGGAATCCCATAGGCTGATCATATAATAAAATAGAGGCTTTGATCTTTGAATTCCACTCCTCATTTATTTCTCTAAGAAATAAATGTATCACATATTTTAACTTCCTTTCTAAACAAATTACATCTCTATCATGTTAATGAAATAATAAAAAAACATCTAATCCGACATGATTCATGATTAGTGTGAGAAATAAGAGAATAATATAATATCATTCACATCACAAAGTAGTGTACAATAGTAGATGATGAGATAGAGTTTTAAAATAAAATACACCACCTCAAAAGAAGCCCATGAAGGTGGGGAATCTGGTTAGTGAAATTTAAAAAGTTTTATTTTACCTATCATTGCATGGGATGCATGGGTAACAACACCAAGGGTGTTAGAATTCTACTTGATCAAAGGGAAATTATGGAAAGGGGGTGTTATAAATACAAGAGTCCAACCCAATATATAAAATGGGTTTATAATATAAGGATGTCCATTTACCATATTCAAAACATGGTTTCTACTATCATACAACTAAATAAGTTTTTTATGAGACATATATCTTGGACAGGAGGTGGGTATTTGGTCCATTGTGCCATCAATATAGTGGATTCAATTGATAAAGTCCAAGATTATTTCCTTTAGAATGTGTAACTATATGATAGTCATACCATTTGAGAAATATTCTTTCACTATAGGGGAGTTCATTTAGTAATTAAAGTGGATGTACATCCAAATTAGGAAACACAGAGTGTGCCTATGAAAATGGGGATGGTTGAGAAGAGTTACATCACTCTTAGGGATATTTCATAACGTGTTAATCACATTAATTGGGAATTGTAGAAAAATGGAAAGTATATATGATGATGATTCAGAGAAAAATTCCAAACAAAATGAGACATGGGAATAGTGTTTTTTTATGCATAAAGTAGGGGACCAATGTTATATATTAGGTTTCTTAGTATAAGTTTGTGGGGATTTGGCCAAATAAGATCTAATGGTTTAATTTATCACAACATATAATTTACTGTAAATACTTTTAAGTTTATGAAACCAGTATAAGTGTAGGATCCTTTTATTCTTGTAAATTCATGACCAAAATGACCAATTTAGGGTCATTGAATGTGGACCATCCCGTTAATGAGAGGCATCCTCTCAACAATGAGTTGGAGAAGGACTATAAGTGAGGTAATTACATTCCAAGAAAACATGGGAGACATAAAAAATTTACAACTACGACCTATATAGGGGTTATAGAAATCATTATGTATATTTTTATATGGTAATAAATCGACACATAATTTTCAAGAGTGGGGCCTCTTGGCACAGATCTCAGATCTTGCACTAGAGAAGCCAAGTGAGATGTGATGATGCTCTAGTGAGAAATAGAGAAGAATACCAACATGAATTGGTCATCAAGATATAAACATATCATAACTGTTAATGATATTCCGCATAGATTTTTCTCTTACATAGGGAAATGGGTATCATTCAAGAGTTTTAGAGAGAAATGGGGATCAACATTCATCGAAATAGGAGCCCGAGTTCTAGGAAGGAATGAGGTGGAATTTTCAGATCCTTCTAAGAATTGGAGTCTATATGACACTATGAATCTTATGAGGTAAGAATAAATAAATATGTAATTCTTCAGATTAATGTGGTAAGTGAACTTCATCAAATAAGGGGGGTGTACTTTCAGGAGAGGACCAAAGTATCACTCTATTTAAAGTCATATTATATGGATAATACCTTGTAGTTTAACATTATACAATAAGGACTTTGATCAAATGATTTAACATCATATCATGGGGATGAAAAAGGATGCACAATTTAACATCATGGGGATAGAACTATATGGGTAATATCAACTATTCTAATGAGTAAATTTACTAAAAATACCAAGCTCACAGGAGTCATTATTGATTTGAGAAACAAGGGGAAATAGAAGGTTAAAAATTTTATATGAGTGTTTCATATTGTAAAAAATAGTCCATGGAAAAATATATATTGATCACTAAGAATAAACAATGATATTTGAGAGACTAGGTGAGTAGGATCTCATGAGATTGTTTCACCAAGCCAACATACTTGAACATATGATAGGATAATACTAAGGGTGTCAAGTATCTACTTGAGAAAGGGAGAGTGGAATAGGTTAAATCATGAATTTAAAAATCTAAATCACAAGGGAGGAGATAAGTTGGTTGTAGATGACCATTTACCAAATTTAAAATAAGGATTCCAATTCCAAATTGGTAATAATAGAGGTAAATAAACTAGGGTCAATTAATAACTATGTAATTAAAATATAGGATCCATATTAATTAATCTAAAAAACATTTGAGATATATACCCTATATGGGTGTTTATCCTTTAGATAATTTTTTCATAAATTTATAGGATTGCATTTGGAAATGAAATGAAGATGGGGAAATTTGAACACTAGATAAACAAAATGTGTAGATGAAGGAATGGTAAAATGATCAAGGGGAGGTCTGTCCACCCTATGGCTACACTATCGTGCATCAGACTTATCTATGGGGTGCACTAGGTTTGATGGTGTGTCAAACCCATTGGAGACATGGAAAATTTTCAAAGGTTCCTGGAGGAGGGATGGTTTGGTCCCTAAAATTATATAGTTTAAGGTCATTATCTTGGACTAAGGGTTATGCAACCTACATAGAAAGTGGTAAGGGAAAACCCCATCATGAATTGAAGGGTTAACTTTATAATATTAAATTATCTAAAGGGTGAAGGAAAAAAATTTAATCCCATGGAGCAAGGTATGAGGTTCTTAGTTTATGGTCATGGAACTTAGATCATGGAACATGAAAAATAAATTCACATAAATAGGACTGTGGGTTAGGTATTCTATATAAAAATGTGGGATAATGTGAACCAAAAGTTCTCTAGTAGTATAATTATAATTAAGAACCATATTAGTGGAATATTCACATAGTTTATGGTCTTGATTCTTTGACAAAGTGGTTTCTATGAGTTTAATATCCTTTCATCTTAGATCAAGGATACTGAGGTAGATTATATAGCATTGATTAGGGAAAAACCCAATGTGAATTAGATAGCCTAATTCTACTGTATACTAACACTGCCAATAGAACTTTCAGTTTAAGGTCATGATTGATAGACCAATGGGATAGTGTTTAAGGTTAAAAACATAAAAAATACCCTAGTATGTGTGGAATTGTATTAACTTGGAACGGGGAAAAGTGACTAGACATGGTGTTTCAAAAACTAAGAAAACTTGATGGTAATGAGAGACCCACATCTAGTCCCCAGATAGGAGATTAGGGCATCAATAAATATATCATGTTGTGGGAATGAATCCACACATAGTTCTAGGGTGAGACCTTTTCATATATCCGGCTCATGTATATATGAGGGGGGGAATAGTGGGAGGTTCTATGGTAAGAAAAATAATTCTAAAAACCAATAGGGATCAATAGAAGTTTCATCACCTAGAGTAAGAGGTTCATGGACATAAGGTTTGTAGATGGGCCTAGGAAAGAGGTTTATACATCACTACGTAACCTATGAGGTGGTAATCAAGACAGAAATAGGTATTATAAGACAATTTAGTGGGTTTTAGATTAGGATTCCATGAGGGTTCTATATTTTAAGAATCATATTGAAAGTTGTTAACTACATAATTTAAAGTCATGAAAATAGGACAAAAAAATATAGTTTTATAGCGTGTCGATAAAATTTTGATCAGGAAGTTTAGCATAATACTTTGAGGATGATCTGTTACACATTTTGATGTATTGCATTCGAAATCAAATATCAGGTAGTTTAGGGTTATGAGACTTAGAATTATGATATTAATTTTATTGTCTTGAAACTAAAATAATAGGGTTTTTAAACTTTATTGTCATGGTTTTAGGTCAAAAAGGGGGTTTCATTGTTTAAATTCATATAGCTAGGAATAAAACGTTTTAATTCTCTAAAACATATCTTTCCATGATCATGTTGAGAAAAAAACCTCTAAAAAACCTAATACTATGTGAGTCATACTTAGTGTGGGAAAAAATGAGTAAAATAATATCTCCCATGTAACATGATAGAACACAACATGGGTGGATGGTTCAGGGTTAGAATGTCATATTGACCACTAAAAGCGACCTCATAAAATGAATCCAGCTATGGGTGACATGACCAGACCAGATTTATTTTCCAATGTGTGTGGGTTCATGATGGCGGTAACACTAAGGGACTTGTAATTCCACTAAATCAAAGGAGGGTTTTCATAAAATGAATTATGAATTTAACATTTTTAATTGCACGGGAATGATGAATGGGATGAGGATAACTGCTGACCATGTCTTTGTATTTTATGTTCCACTAAAACAGGATTAATAATGGGGGAAACAAATTATGTTTGACCATTGACCATGTTTTCAAAAAATGGGAACCATAATGTTGCAATCAAGAATCCTCTAGGACATGTTCCATGTATGATTGGTGATCCTTTTGAGAATTATTCCAATGACACAAGGTATTCTATTTAGAAATTAAATCCATCATATATTCAAATTGATGAAGCCATGATGTGTTAAAGTGAACTAAATAGTATGTTTGAGTATATTTTAACAATCTAGATGCTATGTTTCCAAGAATTGATGACATTTAAAGTGTGTGTTGGTATAATAATGGGTCATAAAAATCTCTAGATAGGAGTGGTGTATCGATGTTAGGTGAGTGGAAGGAACCAGGAGAAGGGGAACTAAACATCAAGGAAAAGAGAGGGAAAGAAGGAGGTGGATGTTGGGACCCAGATAGATGATTCAATAATTACTATGTATAATATAAAATGGTAATGAATAAAAATGTAGCTCTAGAGGGATAGTGTTGTAGGACACAAATTCCAAGTGTGGTTTTATCCTCTCAAGTGAGGATTGTAACTCCTTTTTTTAGTTTAAACTTCATACAGAAACACTTCATCTACATAGTTTAAGTTCATGAAGCTGGGGCCCATATGTTATGAATTTTAGAGTCATGTAATGAGAAAATATTATAATTTGTTTAAAATCATGTTTAATGGAACTTTTTCTATTAACTTTAATGCCATAGAGCTGGGATAAATTTTCCCTGATGTTTAAGGTCATGTAATAAGGACCAATTCAAACATGTTTGTATTCATACAGTGACTATATCTTGTTAGTTTATAGTCATATAACTGAAAATATATTTATTAAAAGTCAATTCAAGGGATAATAATAAGATTATACATAGTTTAAATTCATGTATTTTAGACTAAACGGGTTCCTAATGTGAATTTATAAGAAGTAATTCTTATGAAATGCGGTGTTGGTGGGAGGTGTGAAATGATCCCCATCCATGGTGATCATTGAGTACACACAATTAGATTAAACCTTATAAATGTATAGAGGGAACTCACATTTAGGATGTAACATAAATAGTTTCTTTATGGTTATCATTAGTATTCTCAAAGACAACACCAAATCAACTTGGAGAAATGAGTAGAGGTGAACTATCTTATTGAATGCTTGAGGCACTCAGTTTTGATGGACCATGAGGTTTTGTAGAGTATGGATATTTTTTCATCAAGGGACTCTAGTTCAGCTAGATAGACTTGCGAAATTTTATATGAAATCAATTAATCATAGAAAAATATATAAATAGATTGTAAATAAATTTAAATTCATAGCACTTATTCTGTTCCATACATTATAGATTAAGGAGTCACCTGGGTGGAATTATGAGTTGTCTTCTAATATACCCATAGGGAATTGGATATATTTTCATGTCGGATCTTCCTATTATGATTAAATATCATCTATATAATGTTATAGATGACTTTATTGAATACCCCAATCTATCCAATTACTGATACATGATAGTGAGAAGTATGGATGTTTCATATGTTGTAATTTTCATACAACTTATTCATATTGATATCTTGAACATTGGTACCATTGTTTGTGAGAATAGTGTGGGGGATCTCAAATAATTGAATAATGAAGCATTTCACAAACTTGATCATGTAAATAGTACTAACCTCATATAGGGAAATGGATTCATCTCATTTTGTGAATAAATCAATATAAATAAGGATAAACCTAAACTATAAAGATAAAATTGGTAGTTAAGGACCCATGACATCGATTCCCCATATGTAGAAGGGTTGAGAGTTCTTAGTAGTGTGGATAAGTACTGGAGGCCAATGCAAGAATTTTTCAAGAGCTTGGAATACATGGAACTTATTGATTAATTCCTTGCATTCAATAACTATGGTGGGATAGTAATAGAACAATATTTGGATATGGTGGGAAAGCTTCAATCCTATATTTTGAGCTCCACATGTCCCATGTTAACCACCTAAAAGACTTAAGGAATTTACTATCTATGAATGTAATGAAGAAGGATTCCATCAAAGATGAGATTATAGAGGACTTGATCTAGGTTTTTTATTTTATAGTGGACAAAATTATCATCCCACTAGAAGTTTTGTTTCTTCTCAACTTGGGTTGATGGTAGAGTCCCATGTTGTAGCCACATGACACGCTTTTCATGGGGTGGTACCAAATATTATTTATTTTTCCTAATACAACAAAATGTCTGGCTAAGATCCCCTCTCTTAAGTATCATTTATAGTTAAAAACTCACTATTTATCAACAATTATTATATTTTATTTGCATTTTCTTTATATTTTATGAAATCAATAAAAATAAAAGGGTTTTTTATTGAATAAAAATAAGTAAAAAATGAGGATCAAAATTTTAGATAGAATTAATGAGTTAGAATGAAGGAAATTGGTCCCAGGGTTGGTAAAT
Organism: Viscum album; assembly: GCA_963277665.1. NCBI lineage: Eukaryota > Viridiplantae > Streptophyta > Magnoliopsida > Santalales > Viscaceae > Viscum > Viscum album. The sequence continues at coordinate 1,825,761,742 of OY728127.1, forward strand.
TAGGTATCCCAATTATTAATTTTATTTTTCTAAATTATATTTGATATTATATCCCATAAATCATGGTGTACTACTCTCTATATTCAGTATATTGTTTAGAATTCCTAGGAGAACACTTTTTCACACTAAACATTAAATCCTCAACCGTCATGAATGATGAACACACCTCAATTGAGAGTGTGAAAACATCCAAGACCCAAATCCATTACATTTCATTTTATCCATTTAACACATTAAAATCCATAATATAAATCTAATGAATGATATAAGGGATGTATTAATTATTTGTTAGGGAGTAAAATGGGTTTGAGAATAAAGTCATGGATAGGTGGATTATCGACACACCAAATCATAACCACCCTCTACCCCTCACAAAAAATAGAATACAAAAATAAATATTTGGAAAGTTAGAATTGATGAACATTGATAAAACCTCACCCAATGACAATCCTTTAGTCATTCACTCACCATAGTGAGTGTAAGACATCCCAGTTAAGATAGAGAGATAACAAGAGAGAGAAGAAATATTATCTAGAAAAAAATATTAAGGAAATTACATAACAAGAGTAAAATGAAAGAACAATATAGTTTAAACTAATCTACAATTCCCCCAATAACTATTTCATGAACCTATCCCTCTAAAGGAAAATTATTTATAGTGAAGGGTTCACTAGTGTTATAAGAATTACAAAATGGAAAGTTGGAAATCGAGTCAAAGTAAATACATATTATTTTGAAATTTGGTTGAACCTTTAAATGATTGAAATAAATGTGTGTTTAGTGGAATGGAATATCTTCCTTTTATTCCCAAAACATTTATCAGAATTTGAACCTAATTCGACTATAGATATAAAATTTAGTGACCAAACATTGGAGTTATATCCAATTTGTTAAATCTATTGAGACATTTAATTTATGGACCATTATCTCCATTAAAAAGTGTGATACAATTTAAGGAATTAAAATAAAATATATATCCCAATATGTGCATAATTTTTTAAAAAATAAGAAAAAATTCAATACATAGAAAATTTTATGACAAAAATGCTAGAGTGCAGATGAAGTTGGAAAAATGAAATTTCCATACAATTTAAAAATTAATTATATAATGTAAAATTAGTTTTAAAACATACATTTAAAATATATATTTAATAATTAATTTAAATTATGAATAAAACCACTTATAAATCAATAAATATTCCATTTTAAAAATTCAATACAAATTATTCCTTTAATATGAATATGTGGAATGTAACCTTAAATCAATAATATCTTGGGATTTAAAACATTAGAATTCAAAGTGAAATATATGAAAATATTAGTTATGTCAGTACTAAAAATATAGAGTCATACAATTGGATTCAACTTCTAGAATAGAGGAATTATAGGGACCGACATTGGAAGAGTTGGTGGTAAATTGATTTACGTCATGGTTTTCCTCATTAGGAGCAATGTGGGAAATCAATTTTTGAAGAACCACATAGATGAAAAAATCATCCAAACTGAATCATCAAGGGATATAGAAAATATCTCTAGGTAATATAATCAATCCTTTTTGGATCATGGGACATGATATACCTCTAGATTTCATGGAAAATAAGATATAAATTCATGAGTGTGCTTGAGCAAGGTGACGATCTCCAGTTTCTTGATAGTGTTGTTACCATTGATTTTTTTGATGACCAAATCAGAGTCATATTTTATTTTAAGCAAAATAATGTAGATCTTGAGGGAAAATTCATGGCTGGTAATGAGGGCATGATATTTATGATCATTATTGTCGAATCCCAATAAAAGGTGGAACAAATATGATATGAGGTACTTTGAGGGAGTGAAAAAGATGACCCCATGGCTAACCCTTTTTAGAGTAGGATTTTTTATCCTTATTCTAATAAAGCATCCAGAGGCACTATAAAAGTGTATCCTCCTATATGGTGTTTATTCATTAAAATTGAAAATATATTCATCAAAGTTGTCAACATATTAAAGAAACTCCTCACAGGTTTGATGCACGAACCAGAAGTCTTCTAACACATTCCTCTTGATAACATTATGGGGGATGAAATTGATGTTGAACTACTAAAGGATCACTTCCCATAATACTAACCATCCACTCAACATGGGGATGTTAGGGATATACTTAAATGGTTCAATATAGGAGATTATTTGTACCACACGATGTTGTAAATAGTGACACAACTTCTAAACCACAATATCTAAGGAAATGAAATTCTTCTCAATGAGAGAATATCTGGCCTTAGTGTATAACATCATGTGAATAAGGTAGTATGTATATGTTATTTTACCTCATTTTTATTCTAATATAATAGTGTATCAAGGGATCTATTTGGGTCAATCATGTAAAGGACCAAATGTTACCCTTATATAGGTGGCATTATAACTGGAGTATTCAACATATATTTCTTGATTTGGTTAAATATTGAATAACATTATTCATCCCATTAATAGGAGATTAATTTCTTCATCATCATTGAAAAGAATTTACATTTACCTTAAAGGTTGGTGAAAATAACACCATATATATTTAATATGACACTGGAATCCTTAAGGATCTAACATGTTGTGTATAACTGGAATTTAACTAATGGACTTGATATTCATTAGGTTGTTCTTGAAGCCTCTGTTCTAGGAAAAAAAATCCAAGGAACATCCCTGAGGTAACCTCAAATGTACACTTCATGGAGATCATATCCAAGGCTTGATCATGGTTTATACTATAAAAGTTATTAATATTATTGAAATATTCCAGAAATTAGTGGGATTTGTCCACCAAGTCATCCACATAGCATTCAACCATTTTACCGAGAAGAGGCTTAAAGATGTGATGTATATCCCACTAGTATTTATCTCCAAAATTATTCAATCCGAAGGAAATAAAACTATAAAATTTGGTTCAATGAGGTCCCATGAATTTATTTTCCAATTCATATTCATGACCCATCTTGATTTGAATGTACTTGGGGTATCTTTTCATAATGAATAGAAACTAGAAATCGAGGGTTGCGTCAACTAGAAACTCGATGATCGTGATGGGAAATCATCCTTTGGGTAGTGATGGTTGAGGTCTTGTAAATGAATGAAGACTATAAAATATATATTATTATTCCTTATTCTAACAATATTAGTGTAACACCCCAATAATTTAAAAAAACATTTATTATAAAATACATAAAACAATGATTCTCTAAAAAACACCACTTTGTTATAACCTAGTGAAGTAAACATAATTTTTCCACCCCAGTGATTTGAATTTCAAGAAACTAACATACATGGTTGCATTCCTTAATATATTTAGAGTCAGATGAGACAAACATAATTTTTGGCGAATAGTAACATACCCTTATGAAAAGTGACATACCCTTATGAATATTAATGAATAGTAAATCATACAAAAAAAATAGAAACTTCCCCCCATGAATGTATAAATACAATTTAGACATCTTAAAAGTGGAAAAAATGATCATAGTATAAGTATTGGTATTTTTGTATGACATAAATATTTAAATTAATTTTTTTGATTAATTTAATAATTTAAAATGGAAATTTATTTTCATAAAATTTAATCACAAATTGTTACTTTATTGTCTTATTATTATAAGATAATTTTATGGGACCTTGATTAATTTCTAAAGGTATTATAAAATGAGTTATAGTTTTAAAGTTGTAATTCCCCGACCCTAGTTACCCATAGTCGGTGCAGTATTACATATCATTGGCATGATCACAAGAGATCATGTCCCGAAATACCGATTAGGTTATTAGCCGTGGAATTACTAGATACGTACATAAGTTTTACATTACACCATGAAATAAATAAAACAACACCGTGCCCCCTTTGAACACACTCACATCCCTTAGCCTATTCATGCAGGTTAATCATGAAATACTTCTTCACATCCTGGTAAAAATAAAACATAGAAATGGGTGAGATCAGATGACCAGTAAGGATAAAAATATAGTGGAATCTTTCATAAATAAGAATAAACATTTAATGCAATGTATAAGACTAAAACACAAGCCTTTTAAATAGAAATTTTAGCATAATATGGAAAATATAAATCAAATAATTCCATTTACTTATTCACATGGATATTCTAATAGTCAAATAATCACATTTAGAATCAATATATAATTTCATAATGATGGAATGCATAATGCTGGACATCATAACCACACAGTCAAGGCCTCGTGCCAAGACTACAAATAAATATTTTTCATGGCCTTGTGCCAAGACACCAGTTTGTCTCATGAGTCATACCGATGCATCGAGGAGCTGTAGTGGGCTCCACCTGTCACTTACTATGTCCAATGCATTCCTAATATGAAAATTTTGAAACATAATTTAAACATTCATATTAAAACTAGCATAAAAAATGTCAATATTTTAACCAAAAACCATGAATGGTACAAAAATATCACATCCACAATCAAACATAACTCATTCAATACAATATGGAAGATTGTATGAACCTCAATCAAGAATAATGAAGGATATTTACATATATGAAAATACTCAGTAAAACTATTTGACGGAAATATCCCCTTTTTCTTGAAAACATTTAAAGTATCACTATTTATCAAGAAGATGTTAAAAATAGATTTTGGAATCAATGTTCCCCAGAACACTTTGAAACATTTAAAATTAATTTTATTTTTAAAATAACCATGTCCATATAAACTAATCCTTGAAACCATTTTTAAAACATGGACAGTAATGAGAAATATTTTGAAGTATAAATCTTTAAAACACTTAAAATTATATTTTAGTTTGAGTTCCTAACCAAATGAGAGACATTTGAGTACAAATAATTGAGGGAGTAAAAACTTTATAATATCATGGGAATAAATAGATTAATTATATACTATGTCAAAGTAAACTATATACACCATATAAAAGTGAATTGGCGCATAACAACAAAGAAGTCTCAATGGAATGAAAATTGAGATGAAATCCTTTATAAAGACTATATAATTATGTTAAGGATAAATAAATGAAATAATTATGTGTGAAAACTATAAATACACTCATTATGATTGGATATTAAGTGTAAATAAATCATAGGACATTCACACATATTCTTGTAACAACAACACCAATGACTTGGATGTTTAACTCAATGAATGGAAATTGAGTTATGATTACTCTTATAAAGTTCATATTGATGACTTGAGAATTTTTCAATGGAGTGATTATGTGTATGAAAAGTATATCCACGCAAAGGGGAGTGGAAATTACTACATAAATAAATAAATAGTTATTTCACATATAATCTTGGAGTAAAATAATCAATGAAGCTTGTGTAAAACCCAATGAGTGGAAATCGAAATTAAAAATTCCCTTACCGATTTGGTAACTTACGAAACATACACCTCATGAAATAAGGATCATACAATAAAGTCGTAAATACCCATAAATTAAAGTATATTACACAAATAACACCATCATGTAAAATACATACACCACACAAAAGGAAATAGTGAAAAATATAACATGAATCTCACGAGAATAAAAAGTGAGATGAAAACCCCTTACCTTGTACATTTCCATAGTTTAGAGTATGTTAACCTCTTGTATAATGGTGAAATAATTGATATTAAATTATATAATAACTATATACATAAATATTATATCATATATGATTTTTTAATATTGCTTTGTTAATACTATTTTCATAGTATCATTGTTACGGGTGTTAATTGATTCATTTTTATTTATATGATTTGTTACATAAGTCATGTTTGTTATGAATAGGATGAATTTTATTTGTATCTATAATAATATTATGTTCTTAAAAATTATTTTTTAACCATAAAATGATATTTATTCTATAATGGTTATGATGTGGAATGAATCTCATCACATTCATGGAGACGGTAATCCGTACATACGCACGAGCAACAATACCATTCTATTGATGGTGAAATCATATATAATTGGATGGTATATCATATATACAGAATCATTAACATGCTAAATTTATTATTTACATCAATTATACACATTATTATACCCATCCAAACAATTAAGTGGTGAATAATAGACTACACCACAACATAGAGATGGTAAGCCGTACATACGCATGTATGGTGACTTTGTCATTCATAAGATGAATAGAATAATGAATATGGTTGTACCATATTTATAATAACATTAAAAAATTTATAAGTTACTGGATTTATTATTTTGGTGCGGAAACAAAAATTAAAGAGGTAGTGGAAGAAGAAAAGAACGTTGAAGGAGGAGATGAAATAATTACCTCTTATCTGGGTGCTTCCTTTTGATTTGATCAAAAGGGCTGCATAGGTTTGCTTTATGATAAAATGAAGGACTATAGGTTGAAGTGGGGGTATTAGGGAGGATATTTGAGAAGGTTTTGGCCGAGACAAATGACTTTGGAGGTTTGATTTTGAGATAAGGGGAAGTACCCTTTTATAAGAGAGGTGAGGGTCACTTTAGAAAAATATTGAAATATTATTTTATTATACAATCATATTCAGTTTATAATGGCTCAAAAAGGATTTATTTTGAGGATAAGGTGGTTTAGGGTCGAAAACCTTTCAACCAATTGGTTTTAGACTGGTTTAGGTCACCATATTAACCTTATCTTTTAGATTTAACTCTTCGTTAAATAGTTCAACATTTACCATGTCTCCTTGTATTTTTATATTATATGGTTAATAAAATTACTATAAAATGTCAAGAGAATCCAAAGCGATTAATTAATTACATATATATTGTTACATAAGTCCTTTTTCTGAACCTTGTATTTTTAGGACTATTATAGTATTTAGTAATATAGTATCTGTTTTAAAATCTCATTTATGTCAATTTTGAAATTATTTAGTATTTGGTTAATGTGAAAGTGATAACAATATGATTTATTTGAAAAAAATAAATATAATCAACCCTAAAATGTAATATTAACCTTGAAAATTTGTTTAATTTATCAAAATTATCAATTTAAATTTAATTTAATAGTTATAATATCAATTATTTTAATCTTTTATTAATAAGGTAAATAATACATCATCATTATGTCATAAATAAATATAGTCATTTAAGGTCTAAAAATTATAAATAAAATACCATGATGTAGGAAATATTATTATATTTCTAATGAATATTTATAGTTGAAATTATCTTATGTATAACCTTATATTATATTTTTTTAGTTATTAAAATTTGAATTTAACACTTTTAAATCTTCTTTAAATAAAATAACCATATATGTCCTAATCTAAACCAAGTGGAACAAAAGTATAATATTTTATTCCTAAAGTTGATTTTGGTCGAAATAATCTTCTCCAATAGATTTATGACATGTGTTAGGGTAATTATAATATTATTTTTACCTTTAATTACACTATTTACTTTTAATCATGGTAAATAAAATTCAAAATTTACTATTCAATAAATATTATTTTCATCTTATAGAACCAAATTTTAATTACTGATATAAATCTTATCTCTCAGATTTTTAAAATTCAATTCATAGAAGCAGTAAAATTATGTTTTATGCAAATTTTCCAATGTGGATAGAAGGTGGGAAAAAGACGTTAAAAAATTCAATAAAACTTTATAAATCTTATTTTATTATAAAATTACTCCAATGAATTTCATTGAACTAATATATGTATTATGTATCTATTTTTAATTAAAATAAATTAAAATAAAATAAATAATTATTTAAATAAATAGTTGAGTTTTAAACAAAAATTTAGTGTTTTTCACTATTCATCAAAAATTGAATGTTTTCATAAATATAACAAAAAATAACCCGAAGATAATTTTGATATTCTGAATAAAAAAATGATTCCTATTTTATTAAATTAAAAATATAGAAGTTTCATTAATTAATTTAAAATTAATTCCCATTGTCAAAACCAGAATATCAATTTTTGAGAAGTAAAAGCTATTAAAAGATCGATATGTGTTTATGTTCGGTTTAAAAGTGATATTACCTCCAATGACCAACATTGAATTAAATGATAAAAATATAATATAATTATACTTCAAAACCATATAAATTTAAAAGTTAACATGAAAAATTATTTGGATTAACAAATTTCATTTCTATTAAAATTTATTATCTTTCACTATTCATCAAAAAATGAAAGTAATCATAAAAACACCAAAAATTTATCCAAACTATTTTTTTATGTACCTATTCTAATGAGAAATTTAGTTTCATCAAATTTAATATATAAATGTGTCAAATAATTTATTTAGAAAGGGTTCTCCATTAAAAGGAAGAAAAACTATATTTTTTTAAAATGATTTTTTATCTGAAAAACAAAATTTGTCCCTATATTATGTATAATAAAAACAAAATATGTATGTTAAAATTATATGGGATATATATAAAATTTAAAATTTGGTTATTAATATTCATAATGGATTTCTAAATGGATAGTTGGATAGGTTGTGGTGCGCATGAACTTGGTGTTGCGTACATCGCAAGCTATTATATTATTCAAAGAGAAGCGTACAGTGGAAGCATGGGGTGTTACATTATTCCCTGCTTCAATAAATTGCATCCTCAAAATTTGAAATAGTTTTTCAGAAAAAAAGGTTAGAAAAATAGAAATACCTTTGTGTAAAACACACATAAAAAATAGGGTTAATAAAATTTAGTCTTAATAAGAGGGAAAGGGAAATGAAAAAGTCACCACCCAATTAGGATTTCAAATAGAAGAACATTGATGGAAATTATAATTGGAGGAAAAACGTAAATATTTATTGGGAGTGATTGAGGTCATTAATCACAAACAAGTGAATAGAAAATTGCGGGCCTCAAATCCATAAATCTATGATGAATAATGTAAGGTATTAAGATAATACATTTTTGGGTTTAAGATACTTTTCCTAGGGTTTAAGAATTAGTTTATTAATTGAATTAGAAAAAAATGATAAGTACAGTTCCATACTTTAACTAATTTCTACCACAAAATCATCTTTCACTCCAAATGATGAGTATTCAACATGACTTAGTCACGCGTGAAGCACTAGAATCAACTTATAGAGAATCACATAATCTACAAAGGATGAACTATATATTTTCCTTGTATTTAAAGATTAACAAAAACCAAATTTTTAGTACAATATCAGATGATCCCCAAAAAGAATAACCCTTTAGAGAAAGAAATACTAATCTTAATTTATAATATTAAAACAATAATACAAAAAGTTCAATAAATACCATTCTATAAAAAATTGTACTTAAAATACTTTAATATGATCTAAACTAAAATTGAACCCCAAAACTTAGAAGAATTTGATTACGTAGTCTTCCACGTTAAATTGTATCTCCAACCAACATAAACAACTATTAAAGTCACATAAATAATATTAATTAACCTAATCACATATTGTTAATGATACATTAATCATTTCCACAAATAACCCAAATTGCTATAAATCCACAATAAAAAATAGAGATAAAAATACACCATTACTCCTGAAATGAAATCCCGTAGTATTCTATTTTTCTTAGGCATATAGTGTTCCCAACAGAGCGAACATCTTCCAAAATAACATTTATCACTTTATCACCAAATAATTTTTCTACACTAATGATATCCATTTGATAAAACATAAGACCCAAAAAACTTATTATTTATCAATAAAAGAATTTAACTAAAAATAATTAGTCACACTAACCAGGGACTACACATTGTCCAGTGGTAGGAAATAAATCCCAGTCTCACTTTGATTGTGGGTTCGATTCCCGCAGCTTTGTCTGACGTGATGGGTTGTCACATGGTATGTGTGTTGTACTTTTTCAAAAAATATATTTTATAAAATTACCAAAATGAGATAAATTCCTTAAAATAACTATAAAAAAATTTATCCACAAATGTTATCTCATACCTTCCATTTTCATCCCAAAAATTCACAACCTGTAATTGCCTCAAATTTAAGGATCATATAATCCCAAATGGTTATTTATAACCGTATACACAAAAGAAACGATAATTCTTCCACAAATAGAATTTTCACATAACAAACTGAAGGGTTACACATACAACAGAAATGTTTCCCTAAGTAACCCCATTAACAAAGAGCACTAATACTTTTAAAAATTTTTCCATCCATTTATTTCCATATAGGTTCTTCCTTGACCATGAGGTTATCCTATAGAATAGGGCATTGACTCAGGTAATGCCCAGGTCCCCTACATTTATGGAAAATGACTGTAAATGTATTATTGGGATCATTTTTATGTTATTCAATAGTACTCTTCAATCTCCCTCCTAAATTATTTACTTTTTTCCTTCTTTCCCACACATAAAGCATTTCTTTGTTTCATTGAGACACATTCTCGGGTGTCTCCTTCCACATTTCTTGCATGATGGAAATTAAGCTTTATTTTCTCCATGGTCTCCACTGCTGGAGCTCTTATCATTCACCAACATTCTATCTTTGTTGAGTCTGGGATTTTGTTAATATATATGTCATTGATCATATTTTTGGAAAATTGATTTTTCATGAACACAATATCTTTTAAACCTATCAACATTCTATTTTATTGCTCATTTCCACCACCGTTCCCACATAGTAAATCATGTTTAATGTTACTATGACTTCCTTGGAATCTAACAATTGAATAAAAACAAAAAACATCGTGTGAGTAACAATAGTAATAAAATCATTCATAGAATATCATGAAACCGTATTTTCAATCTAAAACACCTTAGGATTAACCGAGGTAATTTATTCTCATCTTATATTAAAATCCTTCAAATCAGTTTGTAAAGAAAATGTGAGTTGTCTTAAGAATATCCACTATGAGTGTTGTAACCAAGAGTGTAGCAAGGCCTGTTGTCATTCACCAGTCCTCTTTCGAGTCTAGCTCAAAGTAGTGTTTTCAGGTTTTACCCCTAGGTACTTCTATGCTAGAGCCACCTCTACCAGCTCATATCCAGACATGGATGTATTTCTTGGAAAACCCACATAATATATACATTACCCGTTTTTTATGTTCTTCTATACAAATCCCCAAAGTCTATCTTACGGTAATGTTCTCTAATCAGAGTTTTTTATAAATCTAGTTTGCAATGTTTTTACTAAACATCCTATAATACCAACTGTAATGCCTCGACCCTTGTTACCCAGAGTCGGTTCATTATTACATATCATTGGATTGATCACAAGAGATCAATTTTGGAAAGACAGATTAGTTTAGTATCCTTGGAAGTACTAGATATATACATAAGTTTTACATTACATCATGAAATAAATAAAAGAACATTATTTCCCCTTTGAACACACTCATATCCCTTAACCAATTCCTTCAGGTTAACCATGATATACTTCTTTACATCCTCGAAAAAATAAAACATATAAATGGGTGAGCTTAGATGCTCAGTAAGGATAACAATATAGCGGAAACTTTTGTAAATAAGAATAAATATTTAAGGAAGTGTATAAAACTAAAACACAAGCCTTTTAAATAAAAATTTCAGTATAATATGGAAAATATAAATCAAATAATGCCATTTACTTATTCACATTGATATTCTAATAGTCGAATAATCACATGTTAAATCAATAGCTAATTTCATAATGATGGAATGCATAGTACTGGACATCATAACCACATAGTCGAGGCCTCGTGCCAAGACTACAAATAAAGATTTTGTCAAGGCCTTGTGCCAAGACAATATTTTGTCTCATGAGACCTACCGTTGCATTGAAAATCTATAGAGGGATCCAAACATCACTTACTAAGTCCAATGAATTCTTTATATGAAAAGGTTGAAACATAATCTAAACATTCATATTAAAATATGCATACGAAATGTCAATATTTTAACAACAAACCTTTAATGGTATAAAAATAGCACATACACAGTAAAAAATAACTTATTCAGTAATATATTTTATATTTTATTAACCTCAATCAGGAATAATGAAGGATATTGACATAGATGAAAATAATCTGTAAAACTATTTGAGAGAAATATCCCCTTTTTCTTGAAAACATTTAAAAGTATCACTATTAATCAATAATCTGTTAAAAATAGATTTTTGAATCAATGTGTCCCATAAAAATTTGAAACTTTTAAATGGAATTTTAATTTTAAAACATACATTTCCATATAAATCAATCCTTAAAACCATTTTTAAAACATGTACATTAATGAGAATTATTTAAAAGAATAAATCTATAAAAACATTGAAATGATATTTGAGTTAGAGTTCCTAACCAAATGAGAGAAATTTGAAGATAAATAATTGAGGTAATAAAAACTTTATAATATCATGAGAATAAATGTATTCCTGATATATTATTTCAATGTACAATATATACACCATATAAAAGTGAATTGGAGAATAACAACAAAGAAGTCTCAATAGAATGTAAATTGAGATAAAATCCTTTATAAATACCATATCCTTATGTTAAAGATAAATAAATGAAATAATTATGTGTGAAAAATATAAATACACTCATTATGATTGGATATTCAATGTAAATCAATCAGAGGACATTGACACATATTCTTGTAGCAAAACACTAATGACTTCGATGTTTAACTTAGTGAATGGAAATTGAGTTAATATTACTATTATCATGTTCATATCGAGGAATGGAGAATTTATCTATGGAGTTATTATTTGTATAAAATTTATATCCACACAAAGGGGAGTGGAAATTACTATATAAAAAATAAAATAGTGATTTCACACATAATCTTGGAGTAAAATTATCAATGAAGTTTCTGTAAAACCCAATGAGTGGAAATAGAAATTAGAAATTACCATACCAATTTAGTAACTAACAAAACATAATCCCCTTGAAATAATTATCATACAGTGAAGTTTTAAATAGAAATAAATTAAATTATATTACATAGAGAACACAATCAAGGACAGTACATACACCACACAAAAGGAAATAGTGGCAAATATAACATGAATCTCACAAGAATAAAAAGTGAGATGAAAACCCATTACCTTGTACTTTTCATTAGTGGAGGGTATGTTAAAATCCTTTATAATGTTGAAATAATAATTATTAAATTATAAAAGAACCATATATAGAAATATGATATCATATATGATCTTTTAATATTGCTTTGTTAATAATATTTCAGTACTATCATTGTTTTGGGTGTTAACTTATTCACTTATCTTTATATGTTTTGTAATGTAAGTCATGTTTTTAATGGATATGATGTATTTTATTTTTATCCAGAATGATATTATGTTCGTAACAAGTATTTTTTAATCATAAAATGATATTTATTATTGAATGGTTATGATGGGGAATGAATCTCATTGTGTTTGTGGAGACGGTAATCTGTATGTACGCACGAGCAACAATACCATTCTATTGATGGTGAAATTGTATGTAATTAGATCTTATATCATATATAATTAATCATTAACATGTTATATTTATTATTTACATCAATTATAATCATTATTATACCCATACAAATAATTAAGTGTTGAATAACAAACTACACCACAACGTGGAGATGGTAAGCTGTACGTACACATATAGAGTGACTTTTTCATTTATAGGGTGGATAGAATAGTGAATATGGTTTTAAAATATTTATAATAACATCACATTATGTATAAGGTACTGTATTTCTTATTTTCGTATGGAAACAATAAAGAAAGAGGGAGTGGAAGAAGAAAAGAACATCGAAAGAGGTGATGAAATAATTACCTCTTCTTCAGGTGCTTATTTTTAATTTGATCAAAAGGGATCCTTAGGTTGTCTTTATGATCAAAGTAAGGCCTCTAGGTTTAATTTAGGGTAGTTGGGAGGATATTTTAGGATGGGTTTGGTGAGAAAAACGGCTTTGCGGTGTTATTTTTTGAGAAGTGGAATTGCCCTTTTATAAGAGAGGTGAGGGTCACTTTAGGAAAACCTAGAAATATTATTTTATTATACAATCCTATTCAGTTTATAATGGCTCAAAAAGGATTTATTTTTAGTCTAAGATGGGTCTGGGTCAAAAAACTCTCAACCAATTTGGTTTATAGAGATTTAGGTCACCATATTAACTTATCTTTTAGATTTAACTCTTTGTTAAATAGTTTTACATTTACCATGTCTCCTTGTATTTTTAAATTATATTGAAAATAAACTTACTATAAAATGTCAAGATAACCCCAGGTGGTTCATTAATGAAATATATATTATTATATAAGACCTTTGTCTGAACCTTAGATTTTTATGACTTTTATATCATTTAATAATATAGTATTTGTTTTAAAATTCATTTATGTCAATTTTGACATTATTTAATATTTGGTTTTTGTGAAAGTCATAACAATCTGATTTCCTCAAACAAAATAAATTAAATAAACAAAAACATTTAATATTGAACTATTTTTTTTGGAATTCATAAAAAGTATAAATTTACCTTTATTTAAATATTTATAATATCAATTATTTTAATCATTCATTAATAAGGTAATTACTGCATCATCACTGTGCCATTACTAAATTTATTTATTTAATGTCTAAAAATCATAAATAAAATTCCATGATGTAGGAAATATTCTTATATTTATAATGAATATTTATAGACTGAATTATCTTATTTATAACCCCATATTAAAAATGTTTTACTTATTAAAATTTGAATTTTACACTTTTAACTCTTCTTTAAATAAAATAATAATAAATGTCCTATTCTAAACCAAGTGGACAAAAAGGATCATATTTTATTCCAAAGGTTAATTTTGGTATAAATTCACTTATCCAATATAATTATTAAATGTGTTAGGGTAATTATAATATCATTTTTACATTTAATTACCCTATTTACTTTTAACCGTGGTAAATAAAATTCAAAAGTTACTATTCGACAAATATTATTTTTATCTTATTGAACCACATTTTACTTAATAATGTCAAAATTGTTTCTTGTATCTTTTAAATTAAATTCACAAATGTGGTAAAATTAAATTTTATGCAAATTCGCTAACGTGCCTAGACGGTGGGTAAAAGATGTTAAAAAATTCAATAAAATTCTATACATCTAATTTTATTATAAAATGACTCCACCGAATTAAATTGAACAAATTTAAGTATTATGTAGCTATTTTTACTTAAAATAAATTTAAATTAAATAAATAATTATTTAAATAAAATGTCGGTTTTTATACAATAACACTGTGTTTTCACTATTCATCAAAAATTGATTGTTTTCAGAAAAATACAAACAATTCACCCTAAGATAATTTTGATATTATGAATCCCAAAATGATTTATATTTTACTGATTTATAAACATAAAAGTTTCATTAATTAATTTAAAATTAATTTCCATTTTCAAAATCAGAAAGTGGGTTTATGAGAAGTAAAAACTATCAAAAGATTGATTTGTGTTTGTATCTGGTTTAAAATTGAAATTACTTTCAATGACCAACATTGAATTGAATGATAAAAATATAATATAATTATACTTCAAAACAATTCAAATTTATAATTTAACAGTATAAATTGTTTTGAATAAAAACGTTTATTTCAATTAAAATTTAGTATCATTCATTATTCATAAAAATATGAATGTTATCATAGAAACACCAAAAATTTATCCAAACTAAATTTTTATGTCTCGATTATAAAGAAGAATTTAATTTCATAAAATTGAATATATAAAATTGTCAAATAATGTATTTATAAATGGTTCACCATTAAAAGGTGAAAAAACTATATTTTTTGAAAAATACTTCTTTTATCTAAAACATTGAATTTGTCCTTATATTATGTCTAAGAAACACAAAAGATGAATGTTAAAATTATGTGGGATATATATAAAATAAAAAATGTTGTTATTAATATTCATAATGGATATCTAAATGGAAAGTTTGATAGTTTGTGCTTCGCTTGAACTCGGTGTTGCGTACATCGCACACTATTGTATTATTCAAAGAGAAGCATACCATGAAAGCTTAGGGTGTTACAAAAGTTGTTTGTGTGGAATAAATTATGATTTTATTTAAAAATAAAATTAAAAATATTTAAAAATTATTCTCAAAAAATGGAGTTCATTTTTTAATTCTACAAGTCGAAAAATGGTTAGGGGGATATTTTGGGATTTTTCTAAAATACTCGAATTTTTTATGAATAGTGAAATATTGTAAAATACTGTATATACAAATTATCAGTTTAATACACTATTTATGACATAATGAGTGATTTAAGTCCACTTGGTTGGAACTCACATGCATTTATCACTATTAGGGGTCACATGAAATAACACTGTTGGTTGTCTTGAGGGAAATATTAAAATAATGAAAAAAATATATTCAAAATTCACGCCACTCCCCCACTATAAACCCCCGTCACTCCATCTTATCCTCACTCCTATAATACATTAAGCTCCTCAAAGTTCACACCAAATAACCTACCCTAGTCTCTACCCACATCCAAGAAGCTCTTGGTCTTTTTAAAAGACTAAAACCCATTCCCATAAAGAGATTCTCAAGGAGGTGGATTCAAGAGGTAAATTCCACTTTTCATTTATTTTATTTCAAGTTATCTTTTATGTGGTATCTATTTCATGTTTTCATACCATATTATTATTATTAAATTTTATTCTATTCGAATAATGTTTTATGAGTCTTTTATGAATGGGTGACCCCTTCCCCTCTCTTTTTAATGCTTTATAAAACCATGTTGCATAGCCGTTATTCTATAGAATTTTCATCTCAAAATCTCTCTCTTTTTCAAGAACCCTTATTATGTTATTATCTTTTAATTTCAAATGTATTATGTTGGGATATGTAATAAAATATCCCCCTTATAGTCTATATTATGTAATAATAATGATATACCCTCTTTCTATCATCAATATATTTTATGAAATTTTATGCGATGTATTTAGGCTATTGGATTTTTTTGAGGGATTTCTCAACTTTTCTTTTATTTTGAGATCCTTTATTTTCCTTTTATTTCCTCATAACCCCTCATACAATTGCTATGATAATTCCAATACCTTAAATTAACTGTAATTTTATTATGCTAATGGAATATTTCTTAATCATCTCTCCTTTCACATTCTTTTATACTAAAAATAAAAACACCATCTGAGATGTGCTAATTTACCACATTCAAGGACGGTGGGTTCACAATTTCTACTATCTTATTCAATTATGGTCATGAAAAAATTATTATGGTTGAACCAGACTATAATATATGTATTATTTCTCATCTTTGGTTTTGGAATATTTTTATACATGTGGTTATTATTTATAAAGCAAATGCATTTGTGGTGTCCAAAAACCGCCAATTAAACCAAACAGTTTTCATTAAATGATTTATATAATGATTCATCTTCACTCAATGTAACCAAATGAAATTTACAACCATGTAACCTTAAATATATTCACTAAATAACTTATAACTTCAATTCTTGATAACCTTCCTCAATTATCATGAGTCTCCTTTCATATATATAAGTATAGCGATCATGAAGAAAACTCTCCCAAACAATAAAACTGAACCTCTTAAACCCAATCAAGAATGCCATGAATGATCTTAATAATTATATACTAAATCAATTAAATAATTATTTTTTATGGAAATTTTAATTAATGAGTTTAATCTTGTTATCCAAGACACTAAGATCAAGTGAAGTACACCATCAGACTTAAGGAAAGGGTTTCTTCATCCCACTTCCATCTTTGTGAGGTATTCCTTATTCAATACTATTACTTGTGTATGGTCTATGTATACTTAATATTGATTTTCCATATCATTAATCTATTTATTATCATGATATTCAATTTATATTTTTAAGATTATTAATTTTTGGGCATTCGAATCAATTTATTACAATGTGATGAGGTTTTTTCACCCGAACATCCATTTTCATTCGAGTTACTTTTATTGTCTAATTACCTTAATGAAATTCTTTTATATTATTATGTATTCATGATAAATTATTTTTTAGTGTTCTATATATGCTTACCAACTAGAATCCTTCCTTATTTTATGGGGATTTACACATATTAAAATGGAACTTTCAAAATTATTTTCTGAAATACAAGCCTGATGTAAGGGAATTTCTCAAATTCTTACCTATTTTCAAGAGAACTCTATATTATATTTTAAGCCAGATTTATCTTTAAATATCAAAAAATTTAACCTGAAAAATATATTTTGGTTAATTTTTGGTTTTATGAAAGAAAACATTCCTTTGCGCTTTAAAATCTCTTTAATGAATTCCTTAAACTGAAATAAAATGTTTTAATTTTAATGTTTCTGTAAAAACATTTTTACACGATTTCACTTCAGTGGGACAAAATTTATGACTCAAATATATTTTCAATGTTCATACCTCTTTTTTTCTAGGATATAAATGTTTAAAAATCTTATTTCATGAAAAATACAAAAGAACTCTTCTTTCTAAAGTAAAAAGGATTTTTCTCGTCTCACTTTAACTTTTATGAGATATACACCTTGTTCACCAATTATTACTTTGATGTGGTGTATGTACTACCATTTGGAATGTAATATAAATAGACAATTTATTCTCATTATTTTCTAAGGGATTATGATTTTAATGTTTCAAGGTGGTATGAGACACTTGGGAATGTTTAAGGATTAATTCCTTAAGAAAATTTCAATTGTATCATTTAATAGTATCTTATTTATTTCAAAATCCATGTTGAATATTATACTTCATTGAGGTGTATATTTCATCATATAATCTACCATATTTAATTTAATGGTTTATAATTAGGTTTACTATGGATGTTCTATCTTAAAACTATTCACCAATTTACACTGAATGGTTAGTGTTTATTCTTAATGTTCTGGGAAAGCTATTTACATTTCATATGTTAGTTTCAATATGAATGTACATATTTTTTATATTTATACCTGTAAATATAAGGAATAAATTGGACTTATTAAGTTTCATCTAGGTCCCATTATATCCCCTCTGTGCATCGGTAGGTATCATGAGACAAACTATTGTCTTGCCACGCGACCTTGACTAAATGATTATTTATGGTCTTGGCACGATGCATTCATGGTGTGGTTATGATGTCCCACATTATGTATTCCCTCATTATGATAATAGTATTTGTAGTTCATGGGGTTATTTTACTACTAGAATACCCATGATTATGGCATTATTTATTCATCTCTTATTTTGACCATAATGTGTTCAGGTTTTTGTTAAAGGCATATGTTTTTATTTATTCAACATGCCTAATGTTTATGTTATGAAATCTTCTGATGTATTTAACACCCTTCATTATCATTTGAGATCACCCCTTTTATTTTTTCCTTCCCCAATTAATGAAAAAGAGATCATTTATTGAGTATTGAAGGATGAATTTTATTATCTTTTGTTATGTATCATATTGTGTTTCCTTTCCAAAGGTAAAATGGGTTTCATGTATATTTCTATTCTCTTCAAGACTACTAAACTGATCAGTCCTTTGGGATTTGATTCCTTCTAATCATGCCAATTTATTAAAATAATTCACTTTCTCCATGCATCTGGGGTCAGGGTGTTACAGTTGGTATCAAAAGAAGTATATTAGAAAACATGGAAACTAGATTTAGAAAACGTAGATTAGTGAACAAAAACCTAAGATAAACTTTGAGGAGAAAAATAAAATAATTATCTGGAATTTTGGTATGGAATAGATTATGTGGATATTTATAGAAAATAAATATGTATCTGGATAATACAAATGGATGTTGTTTTGGCACATATGTACCTAAGAGTAACAACTCCGACAAGGAGTTTTGGGCTTAACTCAGGGTATCTTAGTACACGACAATGGGCCTTAATGCGCACCTGGTTTGACACCCTCAGGGTATATGCTCAAGATAATTCACATTTTATTTACCCACCATTATGAAGGATTTATACCCCTAATGTAACAAAAGAAAATTGTTATAGGATTTACAATGCTAAAATTTATGTTATGTGTTATACCATGTTTAGAGTTATAGAGAGTTTATAATTGTATGAGCTATTATTTATTATGGAATTGATTAGAAATGGATCTTAGAAGAAGGAATAAAAACTTCACCAATGAACGTGATGCAAAGAGTAAGAAGGATCATATCTCTAATGGTCTTAAGCTATAATTTTAAAGGAAGATTGTCTGATTAGTATCCTCTTTATTTGAGGAAATAGAATCATGTGTTGACAAGGTGTTTAAAGAGTTCTTTAAATGTTATGGATTTAAAGGGGAGAAAAATAAGAAGAGGATGGCAGGGAAAAACAAGGATAAATAGAATAATATAAAGAAGGGTTTCCCCACATGTGATAACTATGGAAAGAAACACATTGGTATATGATTGAGAGAAAAAGGAGTTTACTTCAAGTGTGGAGTAAATGGACACCATGCTCATAATTTCTAGGAAAGAAAATAATTTCCTTATATTCAATGCTTCAACTGCATGGAGATGAGACACTATGAAAATCAATATCCCAAGCATCAAAATAATATTCCCCAAATGATGATTTTGGATAATGATCAAGTTATGATGCTACCGTAAATTGAGTAGAATGATTAATATTCCAAGTAAAGAATAATTTCATTTGAATATATTTTTAGTATTGTACTGGTTGTATGAATTATGAGATATATAATGATTGTACTGCAATACTATTTCATTGGGGATTTGAGGTTATATGATGAATGGTATAAAGGAAAAGTGATTTAGTAGAAAAGTTAAATGTAAAAAAAACATGATTGAGGGAAAGGAAACCATTAATATATATCTTATGTTCAGATAATGATGAAGAAATTATTGATTAAAATAAATACTAAATACCTTCGAACTTATTATTGACTTGTCAAGATGAAGTCTATGCTATAATCAACGGAGTTTAGATCACTTTGGGATTTAAGTAATGTTTATAGTAACATGTATCTTACTTAAGGAATATGGAAGATTGCATGTTTCAAATATGGTTTTTACAGTAATTCAAGTTATTAGCAAATTTCCAGAGGATACATGATAAAGTTATTCACATGTTTGGAACATGAATTTTAGAGCTTCTTCTTGTTGATTAAGGGTTAATGATATGTTCATAATGGAAATTCAGAGACCTTTATTATAATGTGTTTAATAATTATATTTTGTAATCTCAAGAATTTACAAAATGGTTTAAGTTGATCTGTTTATGGAGTTTTAGAGTTTAATGTCACTACATGATGGTTGGATTATTCTTCCATGACCATGATGTCCAATTAGAAGGCATTGTTTTGTAGTAACCAATGCATTTCACTTTTATCTTATTAATATAATATTTTTACTATATTCTTGATGTGGTTTTCATACAAGTTAATTTTCATATATCAACCATTAACTTTAAAAGTTCAATTTCAAATTTCAAGGGAGAAAGTATTTTAAGGATGGGATAATGTAACACCCAAAGAATTTAAAAATATATTTATTATAGAATTCATGAAACACTGAGTCTCTACAAAACACCACTTTTTAATAACCTAGTCATGTAAACATTATTATTCCCCCTCTATGATTTGAATTTTGAAAAACTAACATACACAGTTGCATTCAGTAAGATATTTAGAGTCTGATAAGACAAACTTAGTTTTTGGTGAATATTAACATACCCTTATGAATAGTGACATACCCTTATGAATATAAATGAATAGTAATGAATATTAAATCATAAAAAACAGAAACTTCACCCATGAATGTATAAAAAAATTTAGACATCTTAAAAGTGAAAAAATGATCACAATATAAGTATTGGTATTTTTGTATGAAATAAATATTTAACTTAATTATTTTGATTAATTTAATAATTTAAAATGGAAATTTATATTCACAAAATTTAATCACAAATTGTTACTTTATTGTATTATGATTATAATACAATTTTATAGGACCTTGATTAATTCATCATGGTCTTGTAAAATGAGATATAGTTTTAAAGTTGTTTTTGGAATAAATTATGATTTTTTTTAAAAATTAAATTAAAATTAGTAACAAAAATATTTTCAAAAAATGGAGTTAATTTTTGAATTCTATGTGTAGAAAAATGTTTAGGGTGAATTTTAGGTATTTTTCTGAAATACTTGAATTTTTTATGAATAATGAAATACGACAAAAACTGTATATACATATTATTTGATAAATAAACTATTTATGACATCATGAGTGATGTAAGGACACTTGGTTCGAAATAACATGCACTTATCACTATTAGCAGTCACATGAAACAACACTATTGGTTTTATTTATGGAAATAATAAAATAATGAATAAAATATTCAAAATTCACTCCTCTCCTCTACTAAAAAAACCCCCTCACTCCCTATTCTCCTCACTATTATAAGCCTTGAATCTCCTCAAAGATCTACCCAAATACCCACCCCTAGTCACTCCCCACGTCATGGAAGCTCTTGGTCTTTCCAAAAGACTAAAACCCCTTCCCTTAAAGAGATTCTCAAGGAGGTGGATTCAAGAGGTAACTTCCTCTTTTCGTTTCTTTTAATTCAAGGTCTCTTTTATGTGGTATGTATTTCAAGTTTTCATACCATGTTATTATTTCCATTTTCTTCTGTTACAATATTGTTTTATGAATCTTCTATGAATGGGTGACCCATTTCCCCTCTCTTTTTAATGTTTTCTAAAACCATGTTGCATAGCCATTATGCTGTAGAATTTTTGTCTCAAAATCTCTCTCTTTTTCAAGAACTCTTATTATGTTATTATATTTTAATTTCAGTTTTCTTATCATGGGATATTTGATTACATATCCCCTTACAATATATACTATTTAATAATGATTAGATACCCTTTTTGTCTCATCAATATATTTTATGAAATTTTAAGTGACGTCATTAGGCTGTTGAATTTTTGTGAGATATTTATCAACTTTTCTTTTATTTTCTATTCCTTTATTTTTTTCTTCATAACCCCTCATAAAAATTCTATTATAATTATTTTACCTTAAATTAATGGTAATTTTCTTATTCTAATTGAATATTCCATCATCATATCTCCTTTTCCATTCTTTTATAGTAAAAATGAAAACACCATACAAGATGTGCTAATTTACCACATGTAAGGAAAATGGGTTTTCAATTTCTACTATCATATTAAATTCAGGTCATGAAACCATTATTATGGTTGAACAATAATATAATATATGTATTATGTCTCGTCTATGGTTATGTAATCTTATTGTATATATGGTTTTTAATTATAAAGAAAATGAGTTCATGGTGTCAAAAAACTGCTAATTAACCCAAATGGTTTTCATTAAATGATTTATATAATGATTCATCTTCACTCCAAGTAACCAAAAAAATTTACAACCATGTAAAATCATATATATTAAATAAATAAAATATAAATTTAATTCTGGATAACTATTCCCATTTACATGATTCTCCATTCATGTATATAAGTATACAGATCATGAAGAAAATGCTCACAAACAATAAAATTGAACATCTTAAACCCAATCAAGATAGCCATGAATGAACTTAAAAAGTATATAACGAATCAATTAATAAAATTAGTGGTTCTAGAAATATTAATTAAGGAATTTAAATTGGTTACACAGGACACTAAGATCAAGTCCAGAACACTATCAGACTTAAGGTAAGGGTTTTTTCATCCCACTACCAACTTTGTGAGATATTCTGTATTCAATACTATTACATGTGTATGGTGTATGTATAATTACCATTTATGTTTCATATCACGAATCTATTTATTGTCTTGGTATTCAATGTATCATTTTAATATTATTAATTTTGGTGCATTCAAATCGATTAATTAAAAAGTGATGATGGTTTTTCACCTAAACCTCTATTTCATTCAGGTTACTATGATTGTCTAATTACCATAATGAAATTATTATGTATTATTCTGTATTACTCATAAATTATTTGTGAGTGATATATATATATTTATCAACCAAAATCCTTCCTTATTTTATGGGGAGTTACACGTTTTAAAAGGAACTTTCAAAATTATTTTTGAAATACAAGCCCGATTCAAGGGAATTTCTCCAATTCTTATTTATTTTCAAGAGAACTATATAATCTATTTTAAGATATATTTATCTTTATAAAATCATAAAATTTAACCTGAAAAATATATTTTGTTTAATTTATGGTTTTATGAAAGAAAACATTCCTTTTCACTTTAAAATCTCTTTAATGAATTCCTTAAACCACATTAAACTGTTTCAATTCTAAAGCTTCTTTAAAAACACTTTTTACACGATTTCACTTCAGTGGGAAAACATTTATGACACAAATATAATTTAAATGTTCCTACATATTCCTTTCTGGTATATAAATGTTTAAAAATATGATTTCATGAGAAATACAAAATTACTCTTCTTTCCAATGTAAAAAGGAATTTTCTCATCTCAATTTAACTTTTATGAGATATACACCTTGTTCACCAATTATTACTTTCATGTGGTGTATGTAATACCCTTTAGTGTAAATTATAAAGAGTATAATTATTATTATTATATTCTATGGTATTATGATTTGAATTTTTCAAGGTGGTATGGGACACTTTGTAATGTTTAAGGATTATTTCCTTAATAAATTTTCAATGGTATCATTTAAAAGTATCTTATCTTTGTTAAAATACTTGTTGAATATTATACTTCATTGAGGGGTATATTTCATGATATAATCTAAAATATTTAATTTAATGTTTTTTAATTAGCTTGACTGTGGTTGTTCTATCTTAAAACCATTCACCAATTTACTCTGAATGGATAGTGTTTGTGCTTAATGTTCAGGGAAAGCTATTTAAATCTCATATGTTAGTTCCATATGAATTTATATGTTGTTTATACTTATCTCTATTCATATGATAAATTATTTGGACTTATTAATTTTTGGGTCGGGCCCGCTATAACCCCTTGGTGCATTAGTAGGTCTCATTTGACAAACTATGGTCTTGGGACAAGGCCTTGAAAAAATTATTTTTTATGGTCCTGACACGAGGCATTGATGTAATGGTTATGATATCCCACATTATGCCTTCCATCATTATGAAAATAGTATTGATGGTTCATGGGGTTATTGTACTAGTAGAATATCCATGATTATGGCATTATTTATTCATTTCTTATTCCTACTATAATTTGTTCATGTTTTTGTTAAAGGGATATGTTTTATTTATTGACCATGCATAATGTTTATGTTATGACATCTTATTCTGTATTTTTACCATTACTGAGAGTTTGAGCTACCCCTTTAAATTTTTTCCTTCCCTATGTTATGAAGAGGAGATCATTTATTGAGTATTCGAGGGGTCATTTTATTAAATTTTATCATGATTTATATTTTTTTCCTTTCCAAATGTAAAATGGGTTCCATGTTTGTATTTAGTTTCTTCAAGACTACTAAATTGATCGGTTCATCCGGATTTTTTTCCTTGTAATCATGAATATGTATTAAAATAATGCACTGGATCTCGGTATTTGGGGTCAGGGTGTTACAATTAGATAGCTATTTTGGGTACTAAACTTATATGATGAAGTCAACTTTTAATTAGTTTGTTAATTTCATCATTAACCATGGAACTATGGGAGGGGTACATTGTTTTGGGTTCTTTTTTATATCCAAAGTATCTAATATACAGGGAAATATGATGGAAATTTTCTTTAGGATCAATCCATGGAATATAATTTTAGTATTACACAAATACACCACAATGCTATTTCAAGAATGCAGTGTACTACTTTTTTTCGTTAAGGGGCAAGGATAAACTAATGAATGTCAGCCTTAGATCTTCCTCTTTACTGAGGATCACCTGTATCAACTCATGTATGGTGGTAGAAAATCAACCTTAAAATTTAAGATGATCCTATTCAAATTAATCTTAATTATAAGCATATGTATAAGTGAAAGTAAATGACTCATCGAGAATAGAAAATTGAAAGGCACCGGCATTTTCTTAGGAAGAGGTTGAATCCATAATGTTAGGTTATTTTTTTTTGGTTTTGTGAAGACCATGGTAATGGGGGTTATGGATCCTATCCCATTAGACCTTTCCTAGTAGGGTTCATTAACCATGTTGAATAATTGTGGCTTGGTCTACTAGAAATATATCAATCTTGATTTGTGGTATTCATTATGAATATTTTGGTTAATGAACATGGGACTAATTTATTTGGTATGCAATGGGATCCATATTTTAGGGACTCAAATGTATCTATCTTTTATATTATTAGTTAGTGATATGATTTATCCTCTTATTGGAAACAATGAAATGGTTCTTGAGGTCTGGGGTGATTATTTTGAGATAGTGAATTGGAAATATGAAACTGCTCTTCTGGGAATACTAGGGATCTTCTGAGGAAGGTGTAAATCCCTTAGAAGCAATGATACACTCAGGTTCCACTATTTGGGGTTACTTTCCATCCCTTTAGGAATACCTAATATTAAGATAGTGGGATTCACATGTGTTAAAATAGAAAAAATCATCACATAGAACCCTTACTTATCCATTGATGGAGTTCTTGAGGCATTAGTGATGCGATGAAGGAACTAATCTATGATTGTGGATCCAACACATTATTATTAAGGAATTAAAGGTGGTATATTTTTAGACGAACAAGAATTTAATATTTTATACAAAATCACAAAAATGGGTATTTTTTGGATCTTCCCAAGAGTCGTTTTCTCTCTCTTATTGTGCACCTAAATCCCTAGGCTAGACAGAGCTAGATCAGACTATGTGCACCCTAGATTGGGTAGTTTTTTGTTTTGCATGAGGTTGATCATAGATATATTATAAACCATGAAATGATGTTTATTATGCTAATGATCTTTTTATAGAGGAAGAGAAGGTATATGTGGATCTAAATATTTTATCTTCATATTCCCTAGAGAGGGATATGATGGCTTATAATTACTCATAACATTCTTCCTCTATACAATACAATTTAGTTATAGATGAATTAGACTCAAAATCTATAGGTATATTCATTTCATTAATGAGGGCATCATGATGTTCCTTTGATAGTCAAAGATCATCCATAATTTATGGTCATGTTTGGATAAAAAATATGTTCTTGAGCATATCATACTTCTATGTCAAGGTTATACTTTCTCTCTCAATAGGATTTTCCATGACTGCAATTTTAGAAGGCCACACTGGTAGGGTATTATGTTCTTATTTTGAATCCATTGATTTAACGTAATGGGTAGATGAATTAAAATTAACCTAGTGACCAATCAGGAGAATGGGTTATAGAGAGAAATTAGAGGATGTGATCAAGGTATAATTATCTTGTGGATCTTTGGGAAAAACATTCCTTTTGGTTTATGTTGTGTAGACCGTATTTTTAGGAACAAAATCTTGTGTATTGAATTTTTTCAATGATAATATTACATTGACCTATGAGTGTAGATAAGAATTTCTAGGAGGAGTTGACTAGATTGATTTATCTTTGAGAGTTTCATATTGATCCACTAACCTAATGGAATAAACTAAGGTGTTTTTGTGCTCTTCATCAGATGATTTCTCCAAAGATGGATGAGTCACGGAAAATCATACCAGAGTGTGTAGAGGTGCACCCTAGTTTTGGAACTAGTGAAGGATCTTGACCACATAGGCCATGCTTGCATCACCTCCTTTAATATTTGGTAGGTTGGGAAGCTGATGACATCAATGGGAGACATGAGTTAGCCAGGTAAGGTGATGGATGATTCAGTAATTCACAGATAATCTGATGTGCACAAGAAATTGAATTTTATGTGATCCAATATTTGAACTTCAATTCTCCTTAGTTATATATTTTATTCTATTCCTAGAAATATTGGTCATTATTAGGGTGGGGGAGATGCACAATAAATTCATTTGAATATCACGAAGTCACTATATGAAAAAATCTATCATATCTATGAGCTGAGACTTGAAGAAAAATACTCTTTGATGGTGTGTCAGCGAAACCAATGGTGGGGGAAGTAGTTGGAACAATTCTTGAATTCATCCTTCTTTGGATTCCGAATCACTAAAAGTTTTAGAGATTTCTTATCTATGTCACATATAAATAATCTAGGTAACTAGTTATCCCTAAAGGAATGGGTCCCATTATTATGATCTATGAAGGGTATGGATGATCTTACAATACATGGGAAATAGGAAACATTCTCAATGTGAACCTATTTATGATGATGCATGTTTGGGGGGGGGATTAATGGTTGATCGATATAGGACCCATAGTTTTCATTATGAAAACCATTTTTTCTATCATAGCATTTAGTACTGATGTTTTTGGTAATAAGTGAGACCATTTCTTAGTTCACTGTATAACCTCTTATAGGTGTTATGAATTCTCAACTAATTCCTAGAATCCACGTACATACTTCACGATGAAGAGGATTTGGACCATCTGGTCCTGGATGTTCTCCACAAACATCCCCAAAAACTATTCTTGATAAATATAAGCATCAATGGTTTATGTAGATCCCTTCTAATGATCAATAAAGTCCATGATGTATTCATTCTACATATTATTTCATTTAGATAGGTCGATGAAACTCGTCCTACATACAGTGGATATTAAATGATAGAGGAACCACCATTGAATATCATCTGAGAAGACAATGGGTCTTAATTATATATGACTATATTAGAAAACGTAGGTCTGTATAACTACTTTATGAATCATTAGATCTTCAATACCTCTTGATACTATGGGATACCTAGCATTGGGATACACTTAGAGGAAAAAAGGGATAGGTATTTTTTGGCCACTTGTACCATTGAAATAGGTGAATCATAGGTTGTATAAATTTCTTGTGGGGGAACACTTTCCACCCACTCTTGGTAAAATTTCTTTTTTAAGGATATAAAATTTCTCACTGAGCTCTTAGAAATTTCATGTGAGTGGTGAGAGTGATTATTAGGTCATCAAGGTTGATTTTCCATGTGTTTAACCTCTGGATGGTAGGATGACCTATGAATTGGAGTGGTTGTGATCCAGTAGTAGGAATTCACATTGATCCACTAAAATGGGAGTCATTGGAAATATCTATCTATATCTCAAATAGGTAGAACAAGATACTTTGGTCCTAGTCTATTGACCAAGGACCATCAGTTCTTAGAGTTCCATAATGAGTGTGACTTGGTTTCCTTGAACATCCTCCCGATCTAGATAGTACCCCAAAATGATATTGATAGTGAGATATTTGAAAACCTCAATCTCTAAGAGAAATGTATAGGTTATTCAATAAACCTTATTTTTTCTAGTGGATTCTAAAATACTTGAATATTCCGCCACACCATTTCCCTTTTCAAGGTTATGATGATCAGGAGAAAGAAATATTTATATTGGACTCCCAAGGACCATGGCCTAAATTTTATAAAGGGTTTCAACACCTGAAAGAGGGTTGATATATAATTGTTTGTAATATTAAGGCACATTATTATGGTGTGCCTCATCACTGGTGTCACAATTCTAAATTCCATAGGGTCTAGTGGTGAGGAAATTCACCACAGTAGTAGTCAGTGGTGGGGTGTTATTCACATCATCCGATAGAAAATATTGAAGAACCTATCATCACCAAAATATTTTAATAAATTTTAATGTAACATAATTATCTTAGAAATTTAATTTCACAAGTTGTGATTACTCTTTGGTAATATAGTATAGCACTACGAGAATTTCTATACATACCCATTGGAAGCACTGGAAATATTTACCTAATTCAGGATGCTAAGCTACTAGAAGGGATATAAGGAAATACTTTATGTTATTTTTTTTCTAGGGCCGTGGGATTCTTGGAGATTCTTAGATAGGTTAAATGAAATCATTGAGAGTTTTTAAACATCCCCCATAGTTTCTACCAGAGGTATTTTATGTGATTTTCAGAAAAAAACTATAGGTTAGAGAAGTAAGGAAGTGCATGAATCCTAAACTTGACAGGAATATATCCAATGGATTAGGATTCCCACAACCTCTTAAATTATTCTCAATCATTCAAAGTTGTTAAATCATATTACTAAGTTTATAATTCATAGGAATCCATAACAGTAAGTGATGGATATCTACTTTTCTATATATCTTTAGGTGGGGCTGTTATCGGCTGAGGCTTCGTACCCCCGACTAAGAAGTTATTCTAATGAGGTTGATCAAGACTTAGTAGAATTAACATATAGGATATGTACTATACATCCTCCTATTTAGGGGTCAAATTAGATTCTTGAGGCTCAACTGAATGTTTTTCCTTATCTAAGAGAGCACAATCAGATTCTAATGTCTCTCCATTTTCCAATGTAGAAGTGGTGAGAAGAGATGCTGGAAATGCTATGGATGATCATACAGTCATTCCCTATAATGTAACAAATATATTTATTCATATATATACTTTTTTAGGGACTTTAGGACCTTATCAACTTCAGACCTATAAATATACATTCTCAACCAATGAGTGCCTACCTCTAGTTATAAAAGTAGAGGTGATTTTTTTTGTAAATCTATTATCTCTTAGAATTATAAAATACTAGGCTTGTATTAATGTAGGTTTCCCCTATTATTCCTTCACTTCTAGAAAAAAAATTTCTTTAAGTGTGAGATTTTATAAGCCATGTGGATCCTTTCCATGGGTGTTGTTATTAGTTTTAGAAGGAGGACCTCAATGATGGTTGGTGGACCCTTTACCCTATGGAGGACCTATAAGATAGTTTAACATACACCTATCACTGGGCATGAAAAAATAAATTTTTTTTCCTACGTTGAATTTATTTAGAGTGGTAAACTAGTTTTTCTTATATAGAGAATTACAAAAAAATTAGCTTTTCCCTTTCTTGATTATTTAATAAGAATGATTTTTTGGTCTTGTGATTTTGGAAAAAAATTAAGAACCAAATCAATGAAAAGTTATTGAAAATAGTAATATGAGAAGGGTGATTTGTTCAGTTTATAGTTTCCACTTGAAGGGATACAATATCCCCTAAAATTGATTTACTTATCTTATTATTAATTGATAATTTCTAAATTCATTGAGATATTTATCAAAACACCTTAGGCATAAGTTTAGTGTAAATATTGATCTGACAGTGATAACTTAGTGATCGAACTCCCTTATAATGTGTGTGAAGAGAAATTAATCCATTCTTGAACTACCTAGGTAAGACATAATCTGGTGTTGGGTTTTCTAGGAAATCTAATAGTAACTCTCTTACCTCACACATGTGTCTGTGATTTCTAGGCATCCAATTACTTATACTACCTAATCCTTTGAGACAAGTTACACTAGAAGGAAGATATTATTAATCATTTTAATTAATATTAATAGTGAAAATTTTGAAACCATAAACACCAATTCATTAAAATTATTAAACCATCACTGAGAAATGATATTTTTTAATAGAAAATATTTTAATTCATTAAGTCAAAGGGAATAAGAAAATTAAAAGTGAGAACCTTATCTTACCTAATCACTCTTGAATTATCCCTATATTTGAATGGTAATAGATATAGTTATGGAATATGAAAAAATTAAAAAACAAAAGAAAAACATAGAGATGAAACAATAGTATATCCTTCTGCCTCCAACATATATATGTTAGTCTAGGACTCCTTCAATTATACCTCATGATTTTTTTAAGATGAAAAATTTCTTTTTCTCAACCTCTAGAAAAAACTTTGAAATAAATTCCCTTAAAATTTAGAAAGTCTTGTTCTTTCTCAGATAATTTAAATTCCTCTCATGATTTTATCTTACCAGAAACCGATGAATTTCATTCTTTTTTTTATAATTGAAATATTTTACTTGTTTTGATCTATGTGGTGGCCTCCAATTGGTTGTAAGATGTTCAATGTGTTATCCCAAAGAATCAAATAAATGTTCAACTTAGTCTTGCGAATCCTGCTCTCAGCCATCGATAAATATATTTTTTTACTAAGGAATGAAGTTATATGTTTGGAAGAAATAGTTACTTTCCATCCCAAAATACTTACATTCAGTACAACATCTTATGATCCATAAAAATATTATTAGGTGGAATGGATTATGTTTAGTTCCAAAAGACTAACATTTAGAGAAAAATACTTATTTGTGGGATAAAATTATTATGGTCTGGGATAAAAGACTCATGTTCAGTCACTTTTTCAATTTATTAACCATAAAAGTAGTAGTGTAACACATATATTTCCTTTATAAAATCTATTTGAATATTAATAAAAACCTCATAATCATAAAATAATTATTAAAAAACGAATCTTAAATTTAGAAATGATTATAATAATTACAAAGATAGAAAAAACTAAATAAAATTAAATATTTAATCAATTTTTACAATTAAATCATAATTACTCAAAAAAATGTAATATTTTATTTGAAATTACCATTAATTATGGGATTCAAATATTTGAAAAATCAAAACAATTTTTATGAAAATAAATCATGTCAATTCCATTCCACTTAATTCTTAGACTCCAGACAAGTGGATTTAAAAAGATCACTAAAGAAAAATTCAATAAATAGCCAATATAAATGTCATTTTTTGAAACCATATCCCACATTATTATCATTCCTCTTTAAGAATTATGTTTATATTTTTGAAATTAAGAAAATTAAATTTTTCTCACTTTTTTATCTTCTCATGCACACTTATACCTTCCTTCCGAATTTTTTTAAATAAATCAATCAGGTATGATTTTCAAAAAAGTTTTTTCTTATTCTATGTTCATACAGGTTACACCGTAGGATTGGTAAATTAATTTATATCCACCGAAAAGTTCAAGTATTTTCTCATATCATAAGGGATTAATTTGGGGTTTTATGGGGCTTAAAGTTTGGTGAGGGACTAATGTTAAACTATTGAGTCCAAATGGGGATTCTTGGATATAAGACGATCCCCAATGTATCATTTTTAGTTTCCTATGAGAACGAAGTATCCCTAAACATACACTTTCACGAAATTATTTATACTTATTTAAATTCTCCATTGATATCCCGCACTATTTATCAATTCAACAATAACAATCATTCCTCACTATGTTTTCTTTGTAGGTTTAAATTGTTTTTACTTTAATTATTGTCTTGAAGGTAAGGAAATAATTAAAAATATATATAATTGGTTTGAGATCTACCTTGAACTATATTAGTAAATATTTTCTTTCCCTTTTATGATTATAGGGACTACTTGAATTTTTCTTTCTTAGATAGTACTTTTTGAAACATATTCCCTAAACAAACTTCATAATCTTCAAAATTTCCAAATAGATTTCCACTGCAACTATCTTCCAAACCCCTCTTTATTTTCATGGTATGTAACCCTAAGAGATATTCCCTATAAATTATATGTTTCTTCCCTCATTAATTATTTTAAAATAAAATTTTTCTACTCTTTTAGATCTATATTTTTTTTTGTGTAGAATTAATTTTTTAGAGGGAAGGCACATGAATTTTCTCTTCAATACAATGATAAAAATCCATACCCTGCATTGGATGATATCTAAGTAATTTTCCTCCCTTAAAATAATTATTTTCATCCATAAAATTAGTAAAAATGTTAAAAACCTTCCTCTTTCATCTTAAGAAGATTACGAAAAACTATCTTCTCAATATCAATTTCTTACTTCCCCCACACATGAACTCAACTTAGATCATGAATTTTCCTCTAAGGAAACGTGGATAAATATATTTGGAATATAATTTGACATATTTAAAAAGTTATTCTATTATTTTAAGTGATATAAGGATTAAATTTCAAGGTAACCATGAGAATATATATCAACGTAAATGGTGTTTTAAGTCTAAAGAATGCCTCAATCATTTTAGAGAAAGTTTCTTAAATGCTCATAGGTTTTTACTAGATTACTTAGTATATTTTAATTATTCAAGAATGTATTGATTCTATCTAGAAATATGATTTTTGAATAAGATATCAAAGTTCTTCTATAAACCACTCAAGTAAGTGATAATAATAAAATACAATATTTCATGGAATGAGATTAAAAAATTAATGGGATTTTCATGAATTCCATTTACATAGGATTTGAAAACAAATAATTTTCGTATTAATTTAATGAGATTATAAGGGTAAATTTAGTTTCACATTATTGGTATGGATTTAAAATTTTCATGGGTATTCATGTAATTCACATGAGTTTCAATAACTTATTAAAAATTTAAAAGAAATTCATTTTTTTAAAAGTCACAAAAATGAGAAAAAGAAAACAAAATCTTTGAAAAGTGATAAACTAAAAATCATAAAATTCATGTATCTATCCCCCACACTTAAATTATGTTATGTTATCAATGCATTCAAATAGACTAAACATGTAAAAAAAATTTAAGTGGAATCAAAGCATTGAAATAAATAATGATGAGAGGTATGAATTGATGGACTTTTGTGATAAACTAGTTGTAGGAGGGTGATCTCCTATGTTGGATCTTGGAAAAATATCCCATGGTACATTTTCAAATTTTTCCCAATGACATAGAATGGGTTATGGTTTTTTTATTTCACATCATGTACAACATCCAAAGGGTACACCTGAGTAACTGTAAGTATTCCTTTCCATCTGTTATGAAGATTACCTAAAATCATCTTGAGTATTGAATTGAATAACATAACTTGGTCCTATAGGAGGAAGTATTTTTTTGAGTTATTATTTCATAATAAACTCTAACTCTTTCCTTTTATATTTTTGAATTCTCAAATTATTCCCTCATTTTTTCTTCCATTTCTTACATATATGATTTCCTCTTTTTTCCAAATTTATCTAGCTCTAAATTCACTTCTTTAACAACCTAATATGATTTATATTCTAATACTATAAGTATATGAAAAATCATTCCATAAATCAATTAGTATGGATTAATTAGTATGTGTATCTTATAGGATATTATATAATCACGTAATGTTTCATCCAACCTTTTACTCCAATCATTATTATTTGGTTTGAAATTATTTTTTATAATTCCCATGATTTATCTATTCTAAACCTCAACTTTTCCACTTTTTTTATGGATGGTATGGTGTAGATTTCTTGTGATATACTCCAAATATTTTCTGAAAACCCTCAATGTTCATATTTCAAAAGTGATTTTGTTGGTCACTTATGATGTATCTTGGAATTGAAAACCAACTAATGATGTTAGACCTAACAAAATAAGTCACAACTCTAGAACCATTAGTTTTAGTGGATTTGGATACCCACAATATTAATAAATTATCCAATATAATTGAAATATAATAATTCACAAAAGACTTGGATAAAGGTCCCATAAAATATATTCTACGAAAATAAAAAATATCACAAAAGATCATGGGTTTTGAGGAATTTATTTCTTATTTGAAATGTTTCTAAAAAAATTGAAACTTTTTACATTATTTAAAAAATTCATGTGCACCGTTAAACAAAGTATGCTAAAAAAATATTGACCCTAATACTTTTATAGATGTTATTTAGGGTCCAAATATTCCTTTATAATATATTGTATGAAAAAATAAAAAAATATCTTTTAGTTCACTTATAAGAGAACATATTTTTATTACTTGATCTTTAAATATTTTCCACATGTAAGGATCCATCCTAATGAAATTTTTTTAAATCATATTTATGACTTTGTACTTATAGAGGGTTTTAAAGAGACCATACCAAAGATATTACCAAATAATTTATCATGTTAGCACATAAAGTTGTATCTAATTTAATAAAATACATCCTTTC
Organism: Viscum album; assembly: GCA_963277665.1. Taxonomy (NCBI): domain Eukaryota; kingdom Viridiplantae; phylum Streptophyta; class Magnoliopsida; order Santalales; family Viscaceae; genus Viscum; species Viscum album. The sequence goes on from OY728127.1 coordinate 1,825,797,416, forward strand.
TCCAAGAATGGGTTCATTTAGTGGGTCTTGATATAGAATTTCAAGTTTAGTGGGTTTATTAATCCACTTAGGTGATCAGTTACCTTATTTTTAAATCATTTCTTTTCCATTATATACAAATTGAAATCCTAATGTAAAAACATCCATATAATAAGCCTAGGATTTTCATCTTCCTTATTTTTAAGTATCTAAGAGAAGAATGGTCAGAAATCACAATGAATTCACTTACAATCCAATAAGATTTAAAATTATCTAAATATTTTTTCATAAAAAAGGCATTTTTAGTGGTTGTGTAATTTTGTTGGGTAGTATATAAGGTTCTTGAGGCATAAGAAATTACTCTAGGTATTTCCTCAGTTTTCTAGGAAATAAATGTTCCAAATACTTGGTTGGAAGATACATAAAGTAACACAAAGGTATTCTTCCAATTTAGTGGTTTCATCATTGGCGGGGTGATTAATATATTCTTTAGTTAAAAAAAAGATTCATTGTACTCATAATTAAAATAAAAGTTAGTATCATTAAAAAATAATATAGTTAGTGGAAGAGAAATATCATTGAAATTCATGATAAATATTGTATAAAATCCCATATGTCTAAGAATTGATCTAACATGTTTCACACAATTTAGATAAGGAAAAGAAAGTATCCCTTCATTTTTTTTTATTTTTAAACCTCAATTAAATTTCATAAAATGAAATTCCCTAAGAATATTCCTTTATTTACCATGAAATAATTTTTTTTCAAAATTAAAAGTCAAGTTCTTTAAAATGAATGTTTTTAGAAAATTTACAAGATTTATTGAGAAATGATCATTTAAGTTTCAGAAAATATTATAATCATCCAAAAATACCTAAAAAATATCTTCAATATGATATAAAAACATGTTTACCATACACTTATAAAACCCACATGGGGCATTGAATAGTACAAATGGAATCCAATTTTAGGAAAAGGTTCCAAAGGGACATATAAATGTTGTCTTATCTTGATCCTCTAGGGTAATAAGTACCGAAAAATATTCTGAAAAGCATATAAAAAACAATAATGAGTTTTCCATACCAAACATTCCAACGTATTTTCAATAAAAGGAATTGCTAAATGATCTTTCCTTATGTCCTGGTTAAATATCTTATAATCCATACATACTCTACAGATGTTCTGAATTCTAACTAGAATTAACACATTTCCCCATTCTTTACAATGGATAGTCTGGGTTTCTTAGAAACAACATGGATGGGGATGACCCATCATGAGTCAGAAATTAGGTAAATGATATATTATTCCAACAAATGTTTTTTCCACTTTTTTTACTACCTTCATTATGGTTAGATTTATCCTTCTCTAGGGTTTCTAAACACGTTTCGAATAATCCTCTAGAAGAATTATATATGAGAATATTTTGGGGTGGTTACATAGAATGAGACCTAATATATACCCAATTTCATTCACATTTTCTATCAAATGTATAATCAATTTTAATTATTGATCAAGGTTCAGGATATTAACAATGATTACTGATATATTTTCCCCTTCTATTAGATATAAATATTTCAAATCAATGGGAAATGGTATAAATTATAGATTCAGTGGTTATTCTAAATATAAAATAGGTTTTTTACATCCAATTATTTTTTTATCATTTGATAATAACTATTTTAAACTAGTTTTAGTTGGAAACCTAACATGATATGGAGGGCCAAAAGCACAAAATTTTAATTACATAGCCTAGAATCCTAGGTCCATAATACCTTAAATTATTATAAATTGAATATATTAGAACAACCCCTTATTAACACCTCTTCAAGTCTGTATCATCTCACTACCTAATGTTTTCAATATCTTGTAGTTCCCTTGTGTAGGGTTTCACAACACACTGGCAGTCACTGTGTCCGTCCTTCAGTCTTGGGTCTAGTTTTATTCACCAGGATATTTCTTCTACATTAGTCCATCATCTTGAGGATTCTCTTGAGAGCCAATTTTTTTTTGATTTGCGTCTTGGGGGCTCTATCTCTTAATGGTTTGGAATATTTTGTCCTATAGTATATGTGGCCTAAAGGCCCATGTATAGACCAAAGTATCTATGGCCCGAAATCCAAAGTCTTTAGCCTGAAGGCCCAATTCAAGTGAATAGTACCACCACTATAGTTCCACTATTGTACCTTCTATAGTATAGATACATTATCATATAAATCCTCATCCACCCAGATTTGAACTTGGTTATTTTATATAGGATTATGGGGTTCATCCCATGAAGAAAAATAAATAATTAAATAAATAAATAAATACATAATGGTTTTGAGGGGATACCTCTTCCTCTAATATTAAGATCGTTTATTTTTAATTCTAGAATGGTTCGTACTCTATAGAGTTTTAAATCATTAATCATTTTCATAAAGTCAATATTTCATGAAAAATACATGAATATTCTATGGTTTTAGCCTCTTTAATGTGTGAAAATGTAAGGACTGGATAGTCAGATAATGGGTGATTCACTGAGTAAAAGATAATGAAATTTATTATATTGTATCAAAACTCCTTGGTGAGTATTCCTTCATTAACATTGATAGTGTTCTAGTTTCCTTCAAGAATGGTATTCCTAGGATGATGGGTGAGAAGTATAATGCTATATCTTTCAAAATGATGATCACATAATAGTATGTTGGGAATATCGGGTCTTGGACTCTTACCAACACACCATCTAGTATTCCTTCTAAGAAAATAGTTTACCTATTTACATGTTTTACATCGACACTAATAGGATTTAAGGATTCCATATGTGAAGAAGTAAATATTGAGTGATGAATCACATTTATAGAATAACCTTAACTATAAAAATAACCTAAAAAATTTATAGGTCCAATGGTTAAATGGATAGATAATTTCGTTAGATTTTGACATTTTATGGTTAATTTTGGTGTGATAAGGTCTAGTACAGTTATTCACAAATTAATTCCTTATTTCCCTTGAAGTATCCTCTTTTTTATGAAAATTTCCTTTTGAAATTAATCACACATTGTAATATTCTTATGGGAATCAATAATGGTTATGTTTATCTACACTTTTTGAAAATATTCTATGATCTATCTTAGGAGTTCATCCTATTGAATTTCTTTCTCTTGGAAAATCCTTTATGGGAATGGTAATGGGTGGAATTTAATCTCTCCTTAATTAAATTTCAATGGTATTTTCAATATTTTATTCCTCATTGGTTTAGAATTTTTTATTCTTTATTAATTCTTTTACCATTGAGTCGATCGTTAGATTTCTATTCAGATTTTCTTGCATAGTTTTGGTCGGTTTCTTCTATGATATGACCCTAAGAGTCGAGCTATGATTGTTTTGATTTAGGTAATTCAGATCCACTTTCCTTACTGATAGGTATCCCTTTTTCAACTCTGAGATGGTCATGGGGTGAATATTTTTACATCTTCTCATGGTTATAATGAAGAAATTATCATTTTTATTATGGATAGTTTGAAATTTCATTTTCATTGGATTTCAGGAGAATATTTCCAAAATACTTTCAACATAGTTTATCACATTATATACATTATTTCTCATCTCATCAACCTCATATCCTTTTTCTTGTTATACTCAGACTGGGGCATTGGCTGAGGGATGTTTAAAGGGATTATTTTGTTGGATATGAAAGGGATTTGGTGGGTAATCCAGTTGGTTTAATGGTTTTTGGATGGGTGGTGAGTAATGGTATTTGTGGTTTGGCTATTGTAATTGGGGATTTTGTGGGTACAAAATATGGTTGGGTGTTTTGGTCTAGTTCTATTTAAATCTAAATCAATACTGGACATGTTTAGGCCTTTTATATCCTTTATTTTTCAGAAATTTCCTTGGTTGAAATGGTGCTTCACAAATTTACATTCCGTTCACTTTAGAAAACTGATTTATAAGATGGTTAGGTGACGAGAATAAACCATATACCTCATTTGGTGCATATTTTTCACGAGTTTTCTTAAAATCCTTCTATAACACTATTTTTTCTATTTATGTATTGATTATAATAATGGAGATGATTTTTATGTTCTTAACTCATGTATTCCACTTAGGCCTATACCTATAGGGGAAAATTACTATGAGTTTTAAGTTATATTCTCAATCAGGGCCTTGGATTATTCAAGTGAAATTTCTATTAAATATTCTCCAGATTATTCATCTGGATTATTTATATCATTTTACAACAGTCTATTGTAGAATAAAACTAGAAAATTATTCTCCTTGATTTCTTGATGAAGTCAACTAGAAATTTTTTTTAAACCTTTCCAAATAATCCTAATGATACTATTTTGATGAATATCTGATGGTATAATAACCCTTCTTTATGGCTATTCTCCTGGCGGTATAGAATAATCTATGAATAAAGGATATTTGTAGATCCTACCAGTATTGAATTTCACTCAGTTATATGATGTGATACCATTCATTTTCCACTCTTTTAAGTGAAAATGAGAATTCCCACCACTTTACTTATTCCTTAACTATTCCTATGGGTTTCAAGGAAAATAAAATTTCTGTGAATTACATTAAAATATTTTCAAGATCTTCACCTGTATGTCCATGGACCTTTGAACGTAATTTAATTAAGCTTGTATTGAATTAAAAATAATTTTCTAAGAAGATATATATATTTGGGTGTTTTTATTAACTAACTTTGATACACAAAAATCTATAAGGTCCTATTTGGGATTTCTATCCATGATGATAGACTCAAAGTGAACACTTGAGGCTTCACACGAGTCTGTAGGAAAAATTTAGTCAAATTATAATAACAAATTTTGGTTCCTAGGACTAATTTACATGGTCTATTAAATTTATAGTTAAAAATTAAGAATTTTATTTTTCAAAGATGATTTCATGAAAAATAATTATTAGTTACTTTTTTTTTGTTTTTGGAACTACCTCTCTAAAAAAGCTGCCATATTTTGAATGAAAATCTATCAAATAGTTTGGAAAAATAAATTTATTTCCTATGTTAAATGTTGTTATATTTGTAGGATAACTCATGAAGAGGAGTATATAAAAATTAAATGGCCATTTTTGGATTAGTTAAGGAAAATGGTTTTTTTTGGGTTTGTGATTTTGAAAATATAAGTAAATACTTAAGCAATGAAACATTATTGAAAATTGTGAGATAAGAAGGGTGATTGGGTCAGGTTCTACTTTCCAATTACAATACTAAAATATCCACTAAAATAAATTTTATTCTCTCTTTATTAATTGATAACTACCATATTCCTTGATAGATTTATCAAAACACCTAAAGATGAAGGTTTGTGTGAAGATTGAACTTACAATGATAATTTCATAATGGAACTACCTTCCTATATGTGTGAAGGATAAATAATCCATTTTAAACTACCAAGGTAAGACCCAATCTATTTTTGATATTCTTTGTTAATCCAAGTGTAACTCATTTTTCTCGCACTCATACCAAATATTTTTATGAAATCACCTCATATAAATTTATCATTAAATAAAATATTTACCAAAGGTGGGATATTATTAATTGTTCACTAAATTATTAATGATAAATAAGTTTTAGACACTAAACACAATTTTATTCAATGTATTAAAAAATACATGAGAACTAAAATCAACAAACAAGAAATAGGTTTTACTCATTAAATCACTAGGGATAAATATATAAAAGGGAGAATATTACCTTCTTTAATCACACTTTAATTAACCCTTCATTCAAAGTTTATCATACATGAATGAGGATGAAGAAAGAAATAAAACAATTATAGAAAATAGAGAATAAATATGAACCAACAATAGATCCTCCATCTGCGTATGTGTACAATACAATCTAGGTCCTCTCTCCTTAATAACATATTTGTGTTTCCTTTAAAGATACGGGGTTACCTTCTTATTAACCACATGTCAAAACTTTTAAATATCCTCCTTTAATAATTATAAATTACCTTTTTCTTCCAATAAACTAAATAATTTCCTTCTTTCCTTTTGATCAAAATATTCTACATGAATATATCAAGGTGGTATACTCATATTTCTTGCATGACAGATAAAATTTTAGCCCAAATCCTCATCTCAACATAAAACTGTGTCATTTGAAGCCTTCTCTAGATCTTTAATAAATCAAATTTTTACAAATTAATGAAGTCATATGTTGGGACTAAAGAATAAAATTACAACCCAAAATACAAATGTTCAACACAAATTTTTTATTTTCAAGAGACTTACAATCGATAGAAAATGTTTACATTTGGCACCAAAAGTCTTAATTTTGGATTAATAAACATATGTTCTGTAAAAAGGTCTTATAATTGATGGAAAATGAATTATGGTTGGCCCCATATCAATTTATCAGCCTCAAAATTAGAAGTTTACCATCCATATTTTCTTTATTGGTCCACTTCAATACTCTAAAATGGCCTTAAAAAATTAAAATAATGATAAAAACAACCAATATTAAATGTAGGATTAATTCTAATAATTAAAAATATAGATAAAACAATTTAAATGAAAGAGTTAATTTATTTTTATAATTAAATCAAAATAACTTTCATAACTAATAGATGTGAAATTCATATAGAAATATCCAAATATTTTAGTATTAAAATCATTGAAAACTCAACAAAATATTAATGAAAATATTTCTTGTTAATAGTGGATTTATTTAGTATAAGTAGGATCTTTGGGATTGCAGGTGTTCACGCCTACGACCTAGAGAGTCGACCAAGTGTTCCTGGTTAACGATAGGGGTCTCAATCCATTTTTTAGTGAAGATTCCTCCCTATATAGTAGTAATGGTGGTATAGGTTGCATGGTAAGATACATGAGTAGCCCATTATGAAGCTGGCGTGGTGGCCTTTCCCAAACGTGGGCACTATATAGTCTATATAAGGGTAGCTAGAATGAGGGTAGCCTTGAATTTATCACCTACTAAATTGGTGGAACTACACTGATGGTGATTTTGGGTGGAGGCGTCCCTCCTTGGTGACTCCCAAGTGATAACTAGGGTAGGAACAACTTGGATAATCCCTATCTTCTTATTGAAAGGGTGAAGGTACTATGTTCAGAGCGGAAGCATGAAAGTAGGTTATATTTAATTTCTTAACACTGAAATTATCATAAATTACATGATTTTGTATAACAATTTCCATTCCAGGCCAAATATATCATATGAAATAATTTATGTATTTAAATGAAATTAAAATGATACCCATTGTGATAATACGGTTTTAGTGATATATTCTCTTCTATGGATCATTTTATCTTGAAGACACCAATGTAAATTCCCTTAGGATCACCAACATGTGTAACAAAACTCTACAATCATCTTGTTTCGATCCATTTTGGATCTTTATCTCTATTTACAAGATTGATATATGGGTATAAGATGATACAAACTCTCCAATGTTGGAGGCTATTCTAAGTAAGGAGTAGATGGGGGTCCTTAATAGCATTTCCTTTTCAGAGGAGGAAAATATATGTTCGTTTACCAGATCTTCTTCTAGGTTCTTTAATGGACATGATTTTAGAGAAATGTTGCACCCAATATCGGTGTCGAGTGAATGGGATCTACGGTTATGCTGTAAGGATTTCCCTACTAAGATGAATTTTTTGGTCTTGATGTTGTGGAATCGATCAATTCCAACGAATGAAAATATTTAATAAAAGGGTATTTCTCCGTCGTCGCGTTGTTTTTGCTGCAATAGTCCAAGCAATGAGTATGTCTAGCATCTATTCTACATGGGCGATTGGGCGTTTTGCCTATGGTCTGCTTTTGATATGTGGATATCTTCTGGACATGATTTCAATTCTATACATGACTTTATCTCTTTCTGTTTTATGGAGTCTGATCATAGTGATATGCAGAAGAAAATTCGTAGCATCACCTTCAGTGATATATGCTAAATTATTTGGGAGTCATGGAATACAACCAGGTTGGGCAAGCGACCTACACTCTCTAGTATGCTGATAAAGGTGAAGGTTCTCTTTTCCGAGTTGGCTATTTGTTTGAAGGCTGGGAAGAATTACCAGGTGTTGAACAGGTTCCTTAATAGACCAATGTCAAATAACAGTTTTCTAGGTCAGTGGGTAAAGTGTAATCCTCCTGATAGTGGTAACAAGCTTAATGTTGATGGTTCTTTCATGAATGGATGCATGCGAGGGGTTGGTCTACTCAAGGATTCAAATGGGTCAGTGTTCTTGGATTTCAGTGCGTTCTATGGTCTGAGTAATTCCTTATGCGCAGAGGTGAGGGCCTTTTTCACTATAGTCTCTCTTTGAAAAAGGTTCGGATTCCAGGTTGGTATGGTTGAATCTGATTCCGAGATTTTCCTGCAATCTATACAAGGGAAAATCAATCATCCATGGGATTTGATCCATCTTGTTAGAAGATGTTCGAAGGAAATCAATGAAGGTTGTAGGGTTCATCATATATGGAGAGAAGCTAATTTGGCTGTGTATGTTCTTGCTCGTGCAAGAAGAGAGGAGGAACCGTTGGTGATTTACTCCACTATTGGATCTCTTCCACATGAATGTAAGGATGTTGTCCGGGGGGATTCCCTTGGACTTCAAAATTTTTGACCCCCGTGATACGTATATTTTTTCTGATGTCCAATCATCCTTTAATAAAAAACTAATTTTCGATCATGAAAATGTCTTTGGGGTACTATTCATGGCTCAAAATATGAGGTTAAATAGTTATTATTAATGTTGAAAAATTACACGTAATCTCTTTGAAAATCCAATCCTATTAAATTGAACCAGAAATATATGAATAACATTTTAAAAGTTTTATATGTGTCAAAATAATTTCACTATTCACTAGTGGCATTAATTAAGGTCACGTGATGAACCATGAGCCATTAACTCATCTCTTTCATCCTATAATTATTTAAATAACATTTAATGATGTGGAATTTGTTTGAAAATTAATAATTTTTCATTCATATTTAAATAGAAAAATGTGAATACCTTGAGAAATAAATTCAATTAACATTATTAATAACTAGAATAATTTAATTGAACTAATTAACTTATAATAATTCACTTGGATTCTCATTGGTCCCTACACATGGGGTCTACATCATCTTAAACTATAATTATTCTAAATTATTTGAGCCTACAAATATACCTTGTGTTTGACCCTCTAGGTTCCATCTTGGTATAAGTGTGTGCAACTCACTAACCAGGACCCGTATTATAATTTCCCAGACCCATACACACATATGCGATTCTAAAAACATACTCTCGACATTTCTTGATTTTATAACAATAGATCCAACTCAATTTTAACCATCCATAATCACATCATAAAAATGAAATATTTAGTCACTTACATTACGAATACATTTTAGGTTTAATGTTTCATATAAATAAGAAAACCATTAATATAAATAAACCCATATTTTTCAATTTAAATGGGAATTTATCCTGTTATAAAATTATTTTATTATTACATAAAATGATTTCAATATCCCTAATAAAATTCTCCACACATTAAATCATTCTAGATATAACTTACATAATATAATTATTCATAACCCGGGGAAATGGAAACATAAGGAGGGTGGGATAAAATGACTAGTAAGGGTAAACATATGCATCAATCAATTATCATCAATGAGAAAAATATAATCATAATCATATGAGAACATAATCAAAGTGGATGATCATAACATATTATAATTTATAACCCTAAAATTCTAGATCATAATATAGTAGTCATGAAATAATACAAGAGTCATATAAGTTAACAACCCTGAACCATATAAAATCATTCACATTCAATAAAACTATTAAAATTCATAGAAAGTATAGAGAAACTATGTTTGTATCTTGGGAAATCATTATTTCATTATGGAATCAACTAAACAGGATAATTACAACATTCTCTTAGGATTAACTTCCATCCAGCTAAGTGAATCTTCAATTAGGAGTTACTTATATTCTGTAAAATCCATTGTCTCTCAAGAGTAACATCCATCTAGTTAAATCTATCACATTACCCAATGATTTGGAGATCTATATTGGTCTCACACATTATCATCAAAAATTTCAAAGAACAGTAACATGATTAAAGTACACATAGATTTCATTTTATTATTAAACTCGTAGAATTGAAAATCATTCCTTTATGACACTATTAAACTATGGAAAAGGTTTCTTGATATTTTTCTTTTACATATCATCATAATCCATCCAGAGAAAATATCTATATGATATTATTAGATAATATTCTGTATGAAGAACTTGAAACATCAATTATTTTGACACATATGAAAAATATTTCCAGAATATCATTTGAACATTTCTTTTTTTTAAACAAGGAAATTATCGTTTTATTTCAATATTTTTAAAAAAGAAACAAAAATTATGAAATATGGTGAAAAATATTTTCTCCAAAAATAACCTTGGAATCCTATTAGGGAATCTTTAAATACAATAACAGTCAGGACTATAGGAATTTTTTTGAGTATTAAATGTTTAAACCAATATTCCTTTCACACTTTTTTGTAAAACATCATAAATAACCTATTCATAACACATTATAAAAATTACCTTTTAAACCATTGAAAATAAAGTGAAAGAAGGTTGAAAATGTGATTAAATAATATTTTGAGCATAGAAAATAATTTTTTTGAAAACATTCTAAATAATATATAATGGTAAGAAAAAGTCCCCTGACTAAAGAGGAAATAAGATTAGCTTTTCAAAAAAACATTTTATCGATATTTTTAAGTACCATAGGGAGGAAACTAAATGGAAAACCTGAAAACACCTCAAATAACTACATGGGAAGAAAAATATATGTTTTTAATAGATAAATAGTAAATATTTCCCCTAAAGGTGATTAAATCATAAAAAATCATGATTAAAAATGAGATTTCAACCTTAACCATTCTCACTTTGGATGCTTTTAAATCATAACCCCCATGAGAGAAAGTAACTTCAAATAAAACATTAAATATCATTCATATAAATATATTCACAATATAACATATAAAATGGTTAATATACACACCATATAAACATAATTAGATGCAAAATATGAAACATGTCTCCACGAAACACTTTTTAGATGAAGAACCATTACAAAGATCATAACATTCAAATTCAGATTCAGTAAATGAATTGATTAGGTGAAAAAAAATTAAATCAACATAAAATAAGATTAAATACAACATAAAAAATTATAATTCATTTTGTAGTGACCGATGTTTTAATGGGTATTGAATTTGAGAAGAATTTTTATTTCTTGTTTTCAGGTACTCATTAGGGGTAAAATAGCCATTTCACAATATAATATGATCCCAGATAATTTTTATGACCACTCCTTTGGCCCTGGAATACAATTCTTAACATAAGATTGTATTTTTTTTTGGAATTATGTTCCATTAAAGTTTTAGAAGAATCTTTAATATTTAATTAATTAAATATTAAATAATTTACATAGTTCTGGGTGGTTATATCTTATGAATGGAACATCAGATTGAGATTCCAACTCTGTAGTTTGAGTCTATAATATTGGGTTTTTCCAAGGAGAGGTAAAAACACACTTTAGGTTTTGGGACATGGTACAAGTGTTAAATGTGAATTTAATTAATTAATTAATAAATTAACTAATAAAAACTAATAAAACAACTCCCCACCCCTATATTTGGTTTCTTACAAATGATAGGAGGGGGAGGGAGCCTCCCTAGAATATTATAGTAGGATTGATAGGGGGTAGGAGGATATTCCACTGGAATTCATCCATGCCATAGATTAGGACTTGATCGAGGTGGAATAGCCTTCAGGAGTGGATTTAGAGATGATGCTTTGGTGATTATGCCTCGAGGGAGGCTGTTTTTTTGAGTTTTATGACCCGATCATCCTAGATTAGTTTTTTTAAGTTTTATAGACCTATATTGACTACTAAGTAACCCATGGGGGCTGATCTATACTTTTGGGGGAAAATTGGGGTTTTAAGAGGTTCTTAGGGGTATCTAGTTCATCAAACCTGACTACATGGAATGGTATTTTAAGAAAACACATAATGTGTTCTTCCTATTTAGGGAAGAAGAGAAGAAGACAACTACTTAATGTCTAGTCTGGAAGAAATATCGTGTAGGGTCACTCAATGTGTGGCTGAGTTCATAGCCAGACGACCTATGTAGGTGGGACATATCTGTGTAGGGTACTCAGCCATTACCTGTGTTGGTGACACGCCATGTGTGATTACATGACCAGGAAGAGGCACATGGCCAAGCCATGCAAGGTATATGGGTAGGTAACCCATGTAGGGTAAACATTGTGTACCTGAATTACACGCAGTATAATGGGGTTTACATGCCATGTCTGGATAGAGTACATGCCCATGTGGGGATATGTGAGTATGTTCCATGTACATAGGAATATATTTCGTGTGATCCTATTTTATTACCCATTTAGGGGGTTTGGGTGTTTTTTTACTTAATGTTAGAATTGAACATGTGAGTAGTTCATTCTAAGTGTTCTTCTATGTAGATCGCGATGGTGGGATCATTTTAGTATTTGGAGGCCATTTCGATGGTGTTTTGGATCAAGGTAGTTTATTAGGAGTATTTCCATGGGTTTTGGATTTAGAGTCCTCTAGTGGATTGGCTTGCGAACTATGAGGCCTGAGTAAGGGATGTGATCTTGGTGATCAACTAGTCCTAATCCTCCCCTGGATATTTAGATTGTGGTTTCTTGGCTGGATCTCATAAGGTGGGATTGAGTATTATCCCGTAAAAGATTTTGTTTTCCCCTACATATTGAGAACAGTTTCTTGAGGTTAGAGTAGTAAAAGTTTAGATCCTATGTTTGAGTATCAGAGTCGTTAGTGCCTTCAGGATTATTTAACATCATAGGATGGCGCTAACAGTTAGGAACTATTATTGTTTTGAGTTTAGTCTAAGGGAATCTTAAGGATTACCCTAGTGGTAAGGTTTCTAATCAATTGTTCATTGGATACTGTAGTAGGCTATTAGAATGCTCCTATGGCATGGTCTTTCTTTTGGGTTCCTTTTTGGTCTGTTGTTGATCAAGGATCAGTTGGAGGCCCTTGAGGGTCGTATGAGTGTATTTCTTGTGATGGTATTAGCTTGAGTCGTCTATGATATCTAGGAACCCCTCGTAGGGTGTTTATACTTGTTATGGACTTAGGATATTTGTGGAGTTTTTATAGTATTGGGTGTTCGATCATCCCTTGTTATGTTTTCTATTGGTTGCGGATTTTGAGACTTGGATTATGCCTATGAGGTAGCTGTGATATTGTTGGGTTTCCACATTTTAGATCATGATTTCATAGTAATGTCTGTGGTGGATAATATAGATGGAAATAAAACTCATAGATATTGTTTTAGATATACATAATTGAGTATGCAACACTAGATTCTTCATATCAGTACTAATAGTTTGTTTATGGTTTGATTGATGGACTATGGTTCTAGAAAACCTTTTTTATATTATTTAGTATAGTGGATATGAAATCACATGTATGCGGTTGATGTTGAAGCATGGATCCAAGAAGTGATAGTATACTATATGGATTAGGTGTTAGACTGAGGCTCTAGACACAAATATTATATTATGTTGTTTTTAGGTCAGACTAGTGCCCTGAGAAGTGATGATATACCATCTGGGATATATGGTGGACTGATGTTATGCATCCATGGTTAAGGCCCTGGGCTAATTATCCATTCATTTTTTATTTGATATATGGTTTATGTACTCTAATTATTCTCTAGGAATGATTGGTTTGATATAGGGTTTAGGTATTGGATTGATGCTTTAGGAATTATTGTTAATGGTACATATGTTAGATGTCAGACTGATGGTTTAGATTTGGTAATACTTTTATATGGTACATGGGATAGTTGTGTCTAGGTACTATGTATGAGATCATGTTTGGGGTCATGGGGAAATAGTAGGGGTTGGAATAGATTAGTATCTCGGATGATAGGACTATCATAGTATGGGTCCCCATAATTTTTTCAGGTTTGCTTATAGCTTCCATGGATATGGTTCCAGTAGGTTATTTGGGATGTGTAGTCATAGATATGTGTTTAAAGACACCCCAAAAATGGGTGATGTAGGTATGGTCAATTTCTATTTTAGACCTAAGGTGCTATGGTGGGTTTATTTGTATTTATTTTAAGTTATATTTCAGCTAGGATGAGCATATTTCATGATTATTCGCTTATAATAGAGTTTATAGGTTCACCATTAGGGGTGGACAACTGAGATTTATTTCAAACCCCCTGTATGTGCACCTCAGTGTGCGTGAAAACCTTATGTCTACTTTCTGGTTGACCATGAATTAACAATGGACCAGGTTTATGACTTGGGTTGCATGGTTGAGTGGGATGATCATGTGGAGTCGAATTCTCGGGCTAGAGTTGCTTTGACATGGCACTGGAGATTTGGTATGTGATATGTCTCAAAGATAATAGTAGGGCCCGATGTATTTATTTTTTAGTTGTTTATTTTTTATAATTGATCACCCCGGTGGGCAGTGGATGTTGTATATATAGCATGATTGTTCAATAATTTACAGTATTCTCTTTTATTACGACATGTTTAGTTTCAATTTACTTATTCTTTCACATTCTATGATATGTATGAGGTTTGATTATTAACTTATGATTGGGCACTCTGGTATGGGGGCATAGTCTCCCTAGAGTTCTATCTTAGACCCTCAGTGCTAGTCAGCAACCTCTGACATAATAGGAGGCAGACATGAGGACTTATAAAAAACCAGCTTTGGGCAATAGTACAGTGGAATCCAGGACAAGACGTTACAAAGTGGTATGATAGGATTTATTATCATATTATTTAATTGTTTTTGGTTTAGTATATAGGAGATGTAAGAATGTGTTAGAGCTTTAGGTGGATACGGGGTTGATGCATCACGAACACTTGTTCTGGTAGGAAGACCAAGCTACCAGGGGTTGGGATTGTTTTCATCATTTGAGATGTTGTGGTTATGTGTGATTTTCAGCATGGGAAACAAACCTTTTGCCTGGATTTGTTGAATTATGAAGGATTTAAGGATCTTGGACCATTGGTAAGAGGCCTATGATTTGGTTTTGACTCTTTTCTTATAGAGGTAAGAGGCATATCATACATCATATTAAAACAAAATATTCACATGTTATGTTAATTATAATATGTAATTTTACGGATTTCTTTATGATGGTAGTTTTTTTGGATCTACGGTGACATAATCGACAATGATTATGTTTGTGTGGTCCTTGTGTATGATTTTTTCACTAACCCTAGTGGGTCAATATGGTATAAATATAGGACTATTAGACCCCTTGTAGATGGGGTTTTGATCAGTTACATGTGTGGGATCTCCAGGGATCGTTTTTATGTGCATATGCTCTGTAACAACCCTATGTTCAGTAACCTAGAGGCATTCGTTAAATCATTACATTGGTACTATATACAATGAATAACATCTTTAAGGACCAAATAGTTTAGTAGTTTTTAAGAAAAAGATACATACATGTAACACTTATTATATTTTTAATTAAACATTGAATATAATAAAGGAAATTAAATTTCATCTTTGAGTTCATTCAAATATTTTATTTTCATATCCTGTGGAAAAGATAACATATAAAAGGGTGGGATCATATGATTAAAAAGTTTTATAGACAGTGAAATGTATATTGAAATCAATAATTCATAATCAAATGAAAAAGTAAAATAATTGAACACACATACAATTTGATCAATAAATTTTTCAAAATCTGAATCCATGGATAACAACATAGTGAAAATACAATGGATAAAAATAACCAAAATTATTAATTATTGGATTTCATGTTTTCCATGGACATAATACCTTTACCATCAAGACATTTTCAAAGAATATTTAATCATTATGGGTAAAAAACCATTTAATTAACCCTTATTTTTCATATCTTGATACTACTGATGCATCAAGGCGATTTTCTATATACGTTTCCCACCCATTCATGCATGTCTAAATCATTCCTAATATATAGAAATGATAGAATTAATTCATTAAAAAATATTCCTTATAAATAAGTATCTGTATTGAGTAAAATAATTTGATTTAAAATTATTTTTGTAGCTATTTAAATAACATTCATTTTATAAACCCTATTTAAAAATGGTATATAGTTGAGGTAATAATCAAATTAATCAATTTAAAAAGATATGTTTAATTCCAAATGTCCCATATAACTTTGAAATATTTGAATAATAATCCCCATAAAAGTGAATAATTATCAAATGAAAAGTTAAATATCATAAAGATAAATAGATTCATGATATGATATATCAAAGGGGTAGTACACCACACAAAATAAAAAAGTGGTGAATAAGGCATATCTCACATAAATAAAACCCAGACGTGAAAAACCCTTACCTCACACTTACTTTTGGTTATACATACTTTAAACTATTATATAATGGTTTAAAACATGGTATTAATTTTTAACCAATCCATTTTAATATTTATTATATAATATATATTAATCTCTTATATCATTTTATTAGAAACTTAATAATACTTCATTTTTAACCTTGTTTTAGAAGTTAACTACTTCATTTTACTATGCATATTTTGTTGTGTAAGTATCAATTATTAAGAATATGATATATTTACATCATATCCATAATGATATCAATGTTATTAATATCATATTTATTCATTAAATATACTTTCTTAATCATTTTTGAATTTTGATCATGGAAAATGAATCACATCACGTCGTGGAGATGGTAGGTCATATGTACGAATGAGTGATAATATCATACCCTTAATGGTAAAAGGGAAATTAATTAGATAATATATTAGTTATAAATACTAAATATAATTTTACAAGTACCATATATATCCATTATTTACATACCTATACCCATCCAAGTAAAGTTGTGATGAATGAAAATTACACCATGATGTTGAGATGGTAAGCCATACGGAAGCATGTACAATGCTTTCATTTTTCATAGGATGGATACAAAAAGGAATATTGTTGTACCATAATAATCATAAAATCTATGAAAATATATGATATTTGATTTATTACTTTATCATGTAAAAAAATCAGGAAGAGTAAGTATAAGAATAAATGAAATTGAACAACATAGTAAAAACAATTACCTCTTCTTCAGCGGACTTCCTTTAGATCGCTTCTTAAGGGGTCTAGGGTTGGTATTTTTAGAAGAACAAGACCAAAAAAACATGTATAAGGATTTTTTAAAGATAAATGGTTAGGTTTTTATCAATCTATAAGTCTCAATGTGGTGTGAAGAGGTGAGGGAGGAGGTTCCCTTTTTATAATTGTGGTGAGGGGCACTTCTAGAAACTCTCAAAATATTTAAGTAATATAAATTAATGTTGAGTTACATATAGATCAATAGTGAGTTTTTTAGAATTAATTATGAGGATGGATTTAAATTATCTCATCCTATAATTTTTAGAAAAGTTTTCCCCATTATTACCCTTATCATTTGGTTTTTACCATTATTTAAACCCTTCAACTATTTCTACGACGACATGAATTTTTTACTCTTCAAGTGTCAATATAGTTAATATAAAATTACAAATGGATAATAAATGAATAATGGGAGAATGTTTCAACTTTATCCCAATATGTTATTTGAATTTTATATTATTTTAATTGTAGATCATTTAATACAATATTTTTTATTTTAAAATATCATTAATGTCAATTTGGGTACTTTTCATTACTTGACTTTTTAAAAATATCAATACACAAGATAAATTAAAAAAAACGTTTAATACATGCCCAATATGTCTAGGTAATATATAAAATTATTTTATGACATTTATTATATCAAATTATATTTATTTTAACATTTATTATATTTATTATATTATATTTCCATTAATTAAACAATTATTGCATCATCATTGTGTAATCCTTTAGGGTAATTATTTATTTTATAAACATTAAAATTAAATTAAAATTATTAAGATAATTTTTTTATTTCAAATGAATATTTATAGTCAAATATATCATCTGAATAAACACATAATTTTTTTTAATACTTATTGAAAACGAGTCCGACATATATGACTTTTATTAAAATAAAATACTGTAAAAACATAAAGTAATCCAAATGGATCCAATAGGAAATAAAATCAGCCCAATAATGATTTTTATTTTTAAGAACTTAACCAATAAAATTAGGACATTTTTTAGAGTAATTTAATAAAATTTATTATATTATTTTTACCCTTAATTAACTGATTTACCCTTAACTATGGCCATAAAAATTACTAAATTTACAATTTATAATAGATAAAAACAAAGATGTTCTATTTAAGAAATTTTAAAATTTTGATTCCAAACATTGAATTAATTTTTTAAAATTCAAAAAACATGATTGGTTAAAATTTATTTAAAATTAATCTCATTGACAGGGTGACAAAATGGGTTAATAAAGTTAAAACGTTCAACATATTGTAATTTTTTAAATATATATTCAACGTGAAAATGATTCCAATATCCTAAATTGAATTAAATGATATAAAATTTATCTAATTAAACATACCAATAAATAACATAATTTTACACTAAAAATTATTTAGAAGAAAAGCCTATTTTCATTTAAAATTTAGTATTTTTCATTATTCATAAAAACATGAAACTTATGAGAAAAATAATAAAAAATTAATCCAAAGTAAATTTTGATATTAAAATTTAATTTAAGATGTTTATTTTTTCATAAATAATTTATAAAAGTTTCAAAAACTATATTTAAAAAAAGTTCATTATTAAAAGGAAGAAAAACCACCATTAGAAAAAATATTTTTTTTATGTGTAAAATTGGATTTATTCTTATATTATAGCTGTAAGATATGTTGTATGATTTTAAAAACATTTTAATATATAAAAAATCCATAATTTGGTTAATACTATACAATCCGACCAATTTAAAGTCTATGTTATAATAATATTTTATTATATAATTAAGCTAGGCGTTGCGTGCAACAAAAACTATTGAATAAATTGAATTTATTTAATAAAAGAAATACCATAAAATCATGGGGTGTTATATTATTACCTATATTACCTTATAAACATATTAGGATGGTTCTTCTTTATAACATCCTTTAGTTCCCACATTTCTTATTCTATTTTATGATTTCTCCAAAGAACCTTTACTAGTCATTTAATACAATTCCTCAACACCTCCTCCCTAGTATCGAGAATCTTGATAGACTCTTCATAGTAAGATATATGGGGTTCATGTTTTATTTTTTCATAGGTGAGTACAAGCATTGGGTCTTGCATGTAATTCTTTAATAATGATATATGGCTCACATCATGATCTTCAAGAGTTAAATATTCTTTTATAAGAAGATAATTTTCTGATTGTTTAAGGTGATCAACAATAACCCATATTGCATCACTCCTTCTAGGAGTCCTTGGTAGTCATACAACAAAATCCATCATAATAACATCCCATTTTCATACAGGTATAGTAAGAGTTTTCATGAATCCTATAGTATTTTTTTTCTCAACCTTCACTTGTTAACAAACTAGAAATCTGGACACATATTTTTCAACTTAATTCTTCATATTATCCCACAAAAAAATTTTCTTTAGATCCTTATACATATTGGTACGATCAGGGTGCATCGATAAATTTGGGCTATGAGCATGATCCAATAATTCCCTTTTTTAGATCAGATATTGATGGAACACATAATCTCTTTCCAAATTTCATAACATCATCTTAAAAAGAAGCCTTTAAATCTTCCTTCATTCCCTACATTAAATTTTTTTTGAAGATTTTCATTATCAGATTGAATGCTTTTTATCTTTTACAACAAATATTGTTTCACAATAATTTGAAAAAGGAGTGTTGTCTCCACTTTCGTAGTTATTCCCATATCCATATATACTAAATCTATGAATATAGGATCTCTCCCAATCATAATTTGGGTTATAACTCCATTATTAATTTCTTTTTAATGTATATTCTACCTTATTTTCTTTTCTTGTGTTGTACTATATTTATAAATCACAATCCTTGAGTAACTCAAGCCATAATATTTGCCTCATGTTGATCTATTTATGTGAGAATATATATTTCAAACTCTTGTGATCCTTATATATCTCATTTGTTTCACTATAGAGATAGTTTCTCCATATCTTAAGATAAAATATTATGGCTGCTAACTCAAGATCATGAGTTAGATAAATTTGTTCACGGGTCTTTAACAGACTTAATGAATATGGAATAAATATAATTTTGGATAAGTAAATAACCCAATATGTTCTTTGATGCATCAATGTATATCACAATTCCATTATTTCATGATGATATAGTCAAAATTAGAGCATTGAAAAATAAAAAATTCCATTCTTCAAAACATTATTCACATTATTTTTTCCATAAAACTTGACCTCCTTATGTGGGATATTGGAAAATGGGGTAGCATATAGTGAAAAATTCTGAATGAATCTCTGCAAGTAACCGTAAAAAATAATGAAACTAAATACCATAGTTTTGTTCATTAGTGCATGAAAATCTTGGAATACCTTTTTCTTCATAGGATCAATTGAGATTCCATCCTTAGAGACAATATGGCCATGAAATTATTTTTCCGAAATCCAGAATTCACACTTGCTAAATATAACATATAACTCTTTTCATAAAAGAGTATCAAGAATAATAATCAATTTATTCTCATGATCCAAATATATTTTAGATTACACTAGGATATCATCCATAAATTCCACATCAAAATTATCAGGATATTTCTTAAATATACTATTCATTATATCCACGAAAAAAGATGGTGAATTTGTGAGTCCAAATGGAATTAATATAAACTCATAATACCCACACCTCATTCTAAGATCATTATTTAGAACATCATACTTTTTTACTCATAATTTATGGTACCCAAAATGGAGTTCAATATAAAAACAATATTCAGCTCCATGAATTTGAACCAATAAATCATCAATGCAAGGAAGATTATACTTTTTATTTATCATAATAAAATCGATATCTCTATAATCATTGAACAGATGCATGGATCCATATTTATTCTTAACAAACAGTATTGGGGCTCCCCATGGAGAAACACTAGGGAGAATAAATCCATTGTTACTCAAGTCCTCTAGTTGTTTATTCTGTTCCACTAATTCCCCAGTGTTAATTCAAAATGGAGTTTTTTTAATATTATCCTTACATCAGAGATTAATTCAATAGAAAACTCAACTTAATTCTTTGGGGGGGGGGGGGTTGTCCAGGTAATTTATCAATATATACATCAATGTATTCCTGTACAATAAGTATGCCCAGAATTTTATGAATACCTTCCCCATCCTTAGATGTTGTTTTCTCTTCATCCCCAAGAATTTAATTTACTAGAGATACTCAGGGTGGATCAAGAAAAGAATCATATGATGAAGTTTCTTCTCTAAATATAGGAAAATATACATCTTCCCCACCAATAGTAATTTTTTTCTTCTTGAAATAAATTTTCACATCATATTTTGAAATCCAATTCATACTGAGGATTATATCAAATTCAACCATAATTATGATGATAAGGCCATAAAATAAAGCATGTTTATGTGTTATAATGGGGATAACCCGATACATTTTTTTTTCAATGAGACATCGCTTAGATGTTTTGACTGACAATCCCTTTATTAAATAAAAAGGGAAATATCTAATTTTTGTATATAACAAAAAAGATATTAAAGAGTGTGATGATCCAGAATCAAATAAAGCATTTAATAAATTTGATTATAGGATTAATATACCTTCCACTAAATCATCGAGTACTTCTACCTTAGATTTAGTAATCGCATAGGCTTATCCACCTCCCCATAACCTCTTTTATGGTAGATTCCCCTGACACATGGGACATTAATTTGAATAATGACACATTTTTTTACTTAAAGAATTGAATATCATTCATTTGTTTCTTCCACTTGCATTCATGAGAGAGATAACCCCTTTCTCTACAATTTTAACACAGTTCCATTCCCTTTTGTCATTTCCTTAGAAATTTCTTCCCATAATTTTCATAATATCAAAATTTATCAATCCATTTATTATTCTTTTGTGATTTACCTTTCTAAAGGTTTTCAGCCAACCTCTTATTATCTTGATTTACCTTGAAGATATTAAATCCAGAAAATCCCTTCTCTGTTTTGATGGAATATAACACTATTTCATCATATGATGAAAATATTTAAGATGTTAAAGACCTTCTAATATATGGATTAATACATTAAAATAAATGATAAATATTTAAATATATATTACATATATAATCTGAAGCATACCTAGAATGTCTTGTAAAAGTATCCACATATTCCCCAACAAATTATCTATCCTTTTGACTTAAGTTAAGGAATTTTATATTTATCTTAGTTCATTGTTCTTGAGGGAAATATTTTTCAAATAATGTTTCATCAAAATATCTCCAGTCAATATGTTCTATTTCTTCTTCCTTCCTATTATTCAGGACTAAAGACCACCATTTATTAGCATCTACCTTGAAATAATATACATCTAGTACAAACTTTCCATTTTCGTCACATACCAATGATAGAAATATATTTTGCAAGGGACATGATCCATGATAACACTAGGTTATTAGTCCCACTAAAATATGGGGGCGTTTGCTGCATCAAATGATCCAACATTGGTATTTCACATTTACTTTCCATATCTTGAGTACGATTTCCTATTATGGTCATGATATTATTAGATCCAACACCAACTATATTGTCTTGTTCAGAGGGTAAATCCCAAAATTTTCTATGGGTATTAATTCCATTCCTTCCATTAGGTTCCATCACTAAATAATGGCACACACTCATTTATCCCATAATCATCATGATTTTGAGCCAAAAAAATAAAAAATCCACTAATGGTAAATGTTTTAAAATACTATATGTAATTATCAAAGTTCATATGTTGGTTATGTTTATTTTAAAATCTTCTTCCCAAGATTTATACTAAACATTCACTAATAAAAACTATAACAACCCTAACTACTGTAACCTAGAGTAGCTGGTTACTTCCATATATTGGTATTAAATATAAGGAATCACACCCCAAAAGAAATAATTTTTGAGTAGTCTTGGATAAAAAGATTCATACAACGAACCCTTATTACATTGGTAATTAAACATTTATCATAACAAAGGAAATTAAATTGAATCCTTTCTTCCATTTTAACACTTCATCTTTATATCCTAGGGAGAAGATAATAAATAAAACAGGGAGTTCAAATGCCCAATAAGACTTACATATAATGGAATCTATCTTAAAATCAATAATTCATACTCAATACGGAAAGGTAAAATAATTGAACAAACATGAAATTTAATCAATAACTTTTTCAAAATCTAAATCAATGGAAAACATATTAGTGAAAATCTCATAGATAAAAATATATTAGATATTAATGATGAATTTTTTTAATTATGGGACATCATGTTTCCTAGAAAGATAATACCTTTACCTTAAAGACCTTTCACAAGACGAATCAATCATTAATGAAAAAACCCATTTAATCTGGCCAGTTTTTTCATATCATGAGACTATCAATGTATTGAGAAGAATTTCTATATATGGTCCCCACTCGTTCATTCATGTCAAAATAATTACACATATATCTAAATGGTCAATTTAATTCATTAATAAACAAGCCTAATAAACAAGTATCCATATTGTGTAGAAGATATAGATTTATCATTATTTCTCTAGAAATTAAAATAACATTTAATGTATACATCATATATAAAAAATGGTATATGGTTTACGAAAAAATCAAATGAATCAATTTAAAGAGTTATTTTTAAATCAAAGTGCCTCATATACCATTTAAATATTTAAATAATAATCCCCATGAAAGTAAACAACTTTAAAATGAAAATTTTAATATCATGAATATAAAGATATTCATGATATGTTATATTAAAGGGTAATTACACCATATAAAATAAACAAGTGGTGAATAATGTATATCTCACATAAATAAAATGAGATGAGAAAAACACTTACCTTGCACTTCATTTTTGTTGTATGTAATTTAGCATACTATAAAATGGTTTAAATAATGTTATTAATTTATAACAAAACCATTTTAATTTTATGATATCTTATATGATTCTTTTATAATATTTTATCACCACTTGATAACACTTAATTATTACCCTTATTTGGGATGTTAACTGCTTCTTTTTCTTATGTATATTTTTTTGTGTATGTTCATGTTCATGGGAATAGTAAATAGTTACATCATCTAAAAAATTATATTAATGTTTTAATATCATATATAATCATTTAATATAGCTTTATAATCATTCCTGAATACATAAAATGGAAAATTAATTTCATTTCGTCATCGAGATGGTAGACCATATATACGCACAAGCAACAATATCATTCCATCAATGGTAAAAGGGTTAAGAATTGGATGTTATATTTATTATCCAGAATCAATATCATGTTATAATTTCCATATATATAAATTATTTCCATCATTATACCCATAAAAGTAAATTGGTGATGAAAACTAAATTAAACCATGATGTGGAGATGGTAAGTTGTATGTACGGACAAGAAGTGCTTTAATTTTTCATTAGCTGGATAAAAAAGGAATATGGTTATTCCAAAATCATAATAAAATATCATAATATATATAATGTAGTATTTATTACTTTATCATGGAAAAAACATGAAGAGTAAGTATAATAAGAAATTAACTTGAATGAGTTAGTAAAAATGATTACATTTTCTTCAATTGTATTCCTTTTATATATCTTATTAAGTGATATAAGGTTGGTATTTTTGGAAGAAAATGACCTATAAAACATTGATAAGCATATTGGAAAGAATAATTGGCAGGGTTTGGAAGATCTATAAGGTTCAATGTGGTGTGAATAAGTGAGAGAAGATACTCACTTTTATAATTGAGGTGAGGGTCACTTTTGAAAACTCTTAAACTATTAAATTAATATAAATTAATTTTCAATTCCATATGTATAAAAAGTTATTTTTTAAAAGATCAGATGATGGTGTTTTTCAATCATCTAATTAAATAATTTTTACAGATTTTTAGGTCACATTATGACCCTTATCACTTGTTTT
The DNA here is from genome assembly GCA_963277665.1 of Viscum album. NCBI lineage: Eukaryota > Viridiplantae > Streptophyta > Magnoliopsida > Santalales > Viscaceae > Viscum > Viscum album. The sequence goes on from OY728127.1 coordinate 1,825,822,550, forward strand.
AACCCTTAGTTAAACCCTTTAACTCTTATCGTGACAATTGGCATTTTTACTCTTTAGGGGTTAATATTTTTACTATAAAATGACAAACAGACCATAAATAAATTATGGGTGAAATTTTCAACCTTATCCTAATAATTTATCCAAATTTTATATTTTAATTAATGTTATATCATTTAATAAAATATTATTTATTTTAAATTATCATTAATGTTAATTTTGAAATTATGCATTACATGAGTTTTTTAAAATATACATACACCTGATAAATTAAAAAAAATCCTTTAATAGATCCATAATATGTATAGTACATCAATAAAATTAATTTATGACATTAATTATCTCAAATTAGTTTTATTTTAATATTTTTCATATCATTTATTTGATATTTACATTAATTAAAAAATTATCGTATCATCATTGTGTGAGAATTTAAGGTAATTATTTATTTCCTAAAAAAGAAAATTAATTAACACGATGAAGATAAAAAAATTATATTTCAAATTAAAATTTATAGTCTAATATATCTTCTTAATTACCACATATAAAAAATTTAATACTTATTAAAAATATGAGTATGACATATTTGACTTTTCTTAAAATAAAATATTATAAAAAGCTTAAAGAACCAAGTTCCTCTAAGATGCCATAAAATTTAGAAAAGGATGATTTTGGTTGAAAATAACTCATCTAACAAAATTATTTCAACTCTTTGGGTAATTGTATGAAATTTTTAATATTATTTTTACCTTTAATTACCTGATTTACCCTTAACCGATGTAATAAAAAAAATGTTACTATTCATTATGTCGAAAAATAAAAAGGAATTATTTAAAAAAAATTAAATTACAACTCCAAATATTTGACCCATTTTTCAAAATTCATAATATATAATTGGATAAAATTAATTAAAAAATTATCTTGTTGACGTGGTGAGAAAAAAGTTAATAAATAGAAAATATAAAAAGGATTGTAATGTTTTTATATCTATATTCAATGTGAAATTGATTAAAATGGAATAAATTGAATTAAATTATATAAAATTTATCGAATTATACTTTAAAACCAATAAAAAAAATATTTTTACACTATTAATTATTTAGAAGAAAGAGTTTTTCTCACTTATAATTTATTATTTTTCATTATTCATTAAAACATGAAACATATCTGAAAAATACCAAAAATTGAACCAAATTAATCTTTTATTTTCCACTTTCAAAGAATAAGTTTATATTTTCAAATATAATTTATAAAATTGTTAAAAAATCCATCTTAAATAAGAGTTCCATTAAAAGGTGGCAAAACCACATTTAGAAAATATATCACTTTTTATGCATAAAATTGTATTTATTATTATATTATACCTATAAAATATATTGGATGAATCTAAAAAAAATTAAAATATATAAATTTCATACTGTAGTTAATACTATTCATTCCCCCGAATTTATCAGCTAGTTAATAATAATATTCTATCATGCGGTAAGTAGGGTGTTGTGTGCAATATAAGCTATCAAAAAAAATGAATTTATTTAAGAAGATTAATAGAAATAATTCTTGGGGTTTTATCCACTTTGAGTGTATAGGTTCCCTAGTTTTGGGTCATTTTTTTAGTAGATGGCATTCTTCATATGAGAGACCCTAATGATGGGTGTTTTGGTATTGTGATGTTATGTGATATTTGGAACATGTTTGATATCCCATGGGTTATGGTATTCGATGAGTTTGTGTTGACTTAGGTCTTTAAAACTAGTGACTTTATGTAAGGAATAATCAGTAGGGACAGGAGGGAGATCCCAGTGACCATTGATTGTGACTCCAAAATAGGGATTTAGAGCCGTTTGACTTTCAAGAGTGACCTGTAAGAGGGGTTTATTGAGTTTTGAGTGTTTTGGGGGTACTTGAGGCACATATGGATGATTTGGAATTTTGAAAGTGCTGCACAAAGTGTGCATCCATGTTTGAGTTCAACTCTTTGGGTATATTCTTCTTGAAAGAGAAATTATGTACAAGTGTTTTAGGCTTGTGGTTGGTTTTGAGAGGGAAATGTTCATTCTAGCCTAGGTAATGGTTTTTTAGGTAGGATGTGCTTGGTGATTTTGAGCCGAATCCGGATCCCAGAAGGTTCTTGAGTTTTCATTATTAGTGTAACAAACCAAACTCTAGTAGACCATAAATGGTGACTTATTTTATTAAATTGGAATAAGATATAATAAATTTCATCCCAAGTTCCAAATAGTTTAGTAGTCTTGGTAAACTAGATAAATACATGAAACCCATTTTAAATTGGGAATAGAAAACAGAACATAACAAAGGAAAGTAATTTTCATTCTTGAAGTCATTCAAAATCTCTTCTTCATAACCTAGGGAACAAAAAAATAAGGGTGATATCAAATACTCAACAAGGGATAAGTACATCAGAATAAATCATAAATAAGTAATAATTATTATGGTAAGTTAAATAACCAAAACACATCCCATTTAATCAATAACATGAGAATAATATGTCCAAAATAAAATATGATCAAATAAATCCATATAAAAAAATCACATGATCTATAAAACTTAACCATGGATATAATACTATGTGAATAATCACTTAGAAATCAATAAATAATATCATAATGGGGGAATTCATAATGAAAAACATATACAACTCACTGTTAAGGCTTCATCTAAGACACCATATATAAATGGGAATGACATAATCCAATCCTCGAACTAGTTTCTCTAATGAGACCTACTGATTCCTCGAGGGGCTATAGAAAGCCCCACCCATCAATTAATAAGTCTAATAAATTCCTCATATGAAATAGGTGAAACATAATCAACAAATAAATTTGTATTTAAACAATTATACAAAATTTAAATAACTTTCCCCATTAAGTAAACATGATCACAAACAATCCATAGTAATATTGTGAACGATATCAAAATAGTACAAACTAATCAATAACCATTTAATAAAATATATAATATGGTATCGTAATAAATCAACCTAAATTAAGAATAATATTCAACAAACGATTTGGCATATATGACAATACTTTAAATTATATCATTAAAAACTTCTAGAGGAAAATACCCATTTTGACTTTGAAAGTCACTTATGTTTAAAAAACATCACATTTATAAAAGAAAAAATTTCCCTTGAAAATAAATATATAAAATTCGAAATAAATATTCAAATAATTTATGCATCATGGTGGAGGTATAATCCATTCACAACGTAAAAGATAAAAAACATTGCTTTCTCATTTTTGTTGGAAATTTTTCAAAGATCCCTGTTTATAAAAGGGAAAAATATAACTCTCAAAATATATAGTAAAAATAAAAAATTAAGTGAAAATGAAATTAAATAATCATTGGATAATATTGAAAAAATTTATGAAACAATTATAGAAAATATGGTCATTTATGAAAAAGGTATTTTAAAGGGAAGGTTAAAAATAATAATTTCTAAAAAAGAAAGTCTATTATAAATAATATATCATTGAGGTGAGAAATAATAAAATTAATTTAATATGCGTATTTTATTTAAATACATATAAAACAAGTGGAAATAATTTTTAAGATATACAGAATTCATCTCACATATAATATTATCTTGACATAATAAACAAGTTGAAGTCTAACCCAAAGAATGGAAATTGGGTAAAGAACTCACTTAACACACTGTAATCTATCAAATCATGTGCCCCCAAAAAGTTATAATTATCAAATGAATTGTATAATATCATTATGATAATTAGATTAATGATACTATAAATCAATGTGAATTACATACACTACACACAAATAAAAAGTGGTAAATAAGGCATATATCGCACATAAGTAAAAGCGAGACGAGAAAACACTTACCTCATGCTTCCCTTTAGTGTTGGATTATTAAACCTCATGTATAATGGTTTAATTAATATTATAAATTCATTTAATAACTTTATACATATTTATGATAACTTTTATGGTCATTTTATGACATATTACCACCCGTTCATTAATAATATTTCACTATTTTCATTTTTTGGTTGCGTTCGTTTCAAGGTTCCAGGGTCAGTTCATTTTCGTATAATTAGGGATTTTCATTTAAAATGGATATAAAACTAAGGAATTGAAATTAAATTCTATTCATTCAATTATATAATTTTAAATTTCCTTATTTATCAATTTTTTCCATACATGAGGATGATTCATTTCATAAAATGTTAAAGATAAATTCTTTGTTTATTTTTGGAGGTTTTTTCTGAACATCACAAAATATTATCAATTTATTTAATATTATGTCGGAATATTTGTTCCAAAACATGAAATAGGTTATTATATAACAATTAAAATATTATTTATCTAGAATAATAGTTTTATTACCATACATGATAGAGATAATGAAAAAAGAGAAAAAAACATTATTCACAGAGATGGTTAATCGCTATAATTTGGACAATAGAGTCATTTCTTTGAATAAGAGGAGGTAATAAAAGGGAGTGATATAATATATTACATTAGAAACATAAAAATCCAGTATATACATGATTATTTAGTTATTAATACTTTAATTATTAAGGAGGTGAGGATAAAGTAGACAAAGAAAAAGAAATTAAGAGAGATGTTTTTAGAAAATTCTCTTTTGAATATCACCTCAATGGAGGACACCTTGATGAACCTGTATTTGGTATTTTATTGATACCAAAAGAACTTGGAAATGGGTACAGTGTTTAGGATGGTTTTTAGTAGATATTTGAGGATCTAAAAGTATTTTTTGTCAAAATGGGGTGGTGATGGTGTTATTTATACTTTAGGAGAGGTTGTTTTATGTAATTAAATAAAAAAAATATTATTTTAAAAGTCAACCACATTATGATGGAATTTATTTCCATGACTTTAGATTATAATTAATATTTTATATTCTGTTTATGGTAAATAAATACCTTACAAAATCATTAATTGTTTTAGTTTTTAGGAATTTTTTGTCTGTTACCATTTTAACTTTAACATGTTTCATTTTTTACCTATACCGTGGTATATAATTTTTTTACCATGAAAGCTATTTTATGCATAAAATGAAAATAAAATTACTACCTAATGTTGAACTTATGTTTATAAATATGGAACCCATTTTATTAAATTAAATTTATATAATTTTAAAAAATATTTTTAAAATTAATTCTACAGATACAATGAAAGGGTGGGTTTTTAAAGTAAAAGGTTCAACAATTTTAAATGTTTTTATATCAAATATTAATGAGAAATAAATTTTAATGAACTAAATTGATTTAATTTATGTTTAATAGAAATAATTATACAGTAAAAAAATTAAAATATAATTTAACTATACAAATAAATTAGTTGAAACAACTCTTTTAAATTAAAATTTAGAATTTTTCACTATTCATTAATAAATGAAACTTCTGCAAAAAAAAAACATAATTTTCACTCTAAGATAATTTTTATAACACTATTTAAGGTCTTTATTTTTTTTAAAAAAATTATAAAAATTATAAAATTTAGTTTTAAAATAGGTGCACCATTAAAAGGAGTCAAAATTGTCTTTTAGAACAATATTGCCTTTTATGCTTAAAATTGGATTTACTTCTTATCTTTAGCCTATAAAACATATTGGAGGAATTTAAAAAAAATACTGAATATATAACATATTAAATTAATTAATATATTTTACTAATAGTGATTAATTTAATTTATTAAGATATAATACCATTGTGGGCATAAAAGTAACTTTTTTATAATAACACATCCTTAAAGTTCTGTTGAATTTTATTTTTATTTAATACGAATTGGTAAATAGTAGATTCATTTTATAAACATGTGTGAACTATATTTTTATAATTTAGTTAATCCCATTCACTCTCACCATTTCAACAACTAGTTTATAACTATCCCAACTAAATAATATTTTAGTTGACCATTTAAGATCAGTTTTCTGTGTAACGTACGCTATTGAACATAGTGTTATTTTAAAATAATGGGGTTTAATGCATTTTATGTTTTGAAATAGATAAAATTTATTTTCTAAAATAACAAACCATAAAATATTTTGGTGTTACATTCTCCCCTCCTTTAATAAATTGCATCCTCAAAATTTGAAATTTCACTTCGAAAATCAAAGGTTGATATTTGAAAAATTATTTATGGTAAACCTATATTGTAAGTAGGGTTAATAAAACACCCTCATAATAAAATGAAATTTTAAATGAGAAGGTTACCAAAAAATTTGGATTTATAATAGGATAACATTAGTTCTAAGTGAAAAATGGTACATTAGAGAGAAATCTAGACATCAAGTTCTGAGGGAGAATGATAGAGGACATGGTCATTAGAATGTTAATGACCACAAACCATAGACAAAATAGGTTAGAAAAAGTTCATTTATATCATAAAAAACAATGGTAGTAGGATAAAATTTTATTTTAAAATAATTTGAAAGATATAATTACTTGATTTCATCTAATAAGTAAAATATCATTCTTTTGTTGTGCTTTGATCTATCTCCACATAATTTCTTAAACCAATATATGGATATTCTAGATGGATTTTTATGCCTACAGAACCTTTATCAAACGATCAATAAGTCAATACTTTTACCATTAAATATTTACAATATGTAAACTTGTTAAGACATGTTATACAATATGATAAATCATAATTTAATAAAATATAATAACATCCTAAGTTAAACTTAATCCATTACATATCTAGTTAATTGTAAGACTCAACCAAAATTTGTCAGTCTAAATTCAAAGACAAAAAATTTAGAAGGATGGTCATTAAATTTAAAAAATAAACTTAAGATTATATTTTCCTAAAAATATATTGTATATGTTAACATCACATGAAAAATATATTAATTTATTGATCACCTTTAAATCTTAGTGAAAACAATCTTACTTCCAAAATAAGTTCTTAGGTTGTTGAATATATTCCTTAAATCTAAGCATGCATTAAACCTAACATAAACCATCAAATCCCTAACCAATTTCGTGGTAACCAATACTATCCCATAAAATATATTTATAATTATTGTCTCTATATCAATCAAATATTAATGTCATTTTCCCCAAATAATGTGTTTTTTGTAAGATTAATATACAAAAAAATCACCTCTCTTGGTTACAGGTATTATTCAACACAAACCTTAATATTCTTAAAGAAGAAGTTCTGTTATACAATCCTTATATACCTCATAATTATAATAACCATAGAATTGTTGATATAATAATTTTTTAATCCAAATATGCCTGAAGATTAATCATTATACTCCATTCAACGCATCATCATCTTATTCCTTAATACCTCATTCCTATGATTTGTATTCTCTTCATCATCAATAGTATAACCATCACTTGTATAACCTTTCTAATCCTATTCATTATTTTACCCCTAGGAAATAGATTTTATTAATTCCCATACTTTACACATTTAAAATATTTTACCATTTATGATAACTTAGGGACACTATTATTCTCATCCTATTTCATTAACCAAAATTTTAATTTTATTAGGGAAATTACATTCTTTGTGTCATTCTATTACATGGACAAAAAAACTTCTCGTTCTTACCATACATCCACTTAGTTTTTTATTCTCAAATTTTTAATATATAGGAATCCTAATCCTCTTTCCCTTCTGGTATACACCAACCGAGCTCTCAACGAAATTAATCTTTATCTTATTTGGTGAGTCTAAGAATTGGTTAAGGTGTATGTTGTTAATCATATATCATTCTAACTGGATAATAATAATCAAGATATTATTCTTTCTATTAAATACCCCATTTTATATCACATTAGTCATTAATAAAATTCCTTATAATTTTATCCATCTACTAAAACTAAAACCATTGTGTGAACAAAATTAATCCTATTGAGGAATCACATAGTGATGAAGAATCATTTATAGGATGTCAAAATCACAACATATTCTCAATATATGAATCTGTAGGTTTATCCTAATTTATCCATTGTTATTAAAATTTATATAGGATGATATCCTATAATTATACATATCCTCAATGTCTGACATTGTTTTATATTCCATAATCTATGTTTTCTTAAATCTAGTTTCCTAGGTTTCTACTAAACTTATTCTGATACCAACTATAACGACCCAGAATCTAGTATCCTGAAGCCGGTGTCTTAATTTATTACATTGGTATACGATAAAATAACTAAAATCCAAAATAACCTAATATTTTTGTAGTATTGGTAAACTATATAGACACATGAAACCCATTTTACATTGGTAATAGAAAATAAAACATAACAAGGAAATTAGTTTTCATTCTTGAACTCATTCAAAATCTATTCTTCATAACAAAGAGAAAGACAGAAAACTAAGGGTGAGATCAAATTATCAATAAGGGTTAAGTACAAAAGAATCAATAATAAATAAGTGATAAAAATTATAGAAAGGTAAATAACTAGAAAACATCCCATTTTATGAATAACATGAGAATAATATGGTAAGAATAAAAAATGATCAAATAATTCCATTTAAATATTCATATATGAAATAAAACATAACGATGGCTATTAATTTAACCAAATAATCACATGTAAATCAATAAATAATCTCATAATGATGAAATGAAAAATTCTATACATATAAAACTCACTATTAAGGAATCGGATAAGAAAACTTACATAAACATGTAAGACATAAGCCAATACCCATACCATTTCATCTCATGAGACCTACCAATGTATTGAGGGGCTATATCGGGCTCCGTCTGTCATTTAATAATTTCAATAAATTCCTCATATAAAATTAGAGAAACATAATCAACATATAAATTAGAATTTAAACTAGCATACAAAATATAAATAAAATTCCCCAGTAAATAAACATAATCACAAACCATCCCATGTAATATGGTGAATGGTATCAAAATAGTACATGCTAATCAATAACAATTTAATTAAATATGGAATATGGTATTACAAGAGATAAAACTAAATGAATAATAATATTCTATAAAGGATTTTTACATAGATGAAAATGATTTAAATGAGATCATTGAAAAATTCTGAGTAAAATACCTTTTTTAGTTTGAAAATCACTTTTTTTTAAAAAAATAAGAAATTATATAAGTAAACATTTTCTTTAAAAATAAACATGTAAAATTTTAAATAAATCAAGAAATCATATAGGATTCATGATGACAGGAAAATCTATTCAGACCATATAAGTGAAGAAAACATTCATTACATTTTTTTTCATAAACTTTTTAAAGAAGAATGTTTATAAAAAAATATGACTTTCAAAACATTTTGTAAAATGTAAAACATGAGTAAAAATGAATTTCAAAAATCATAGGAGAATAGTGAAAGCATTTTTGGAAAAAATTATAGAAAACATGGTGATGGATGAAAATGATATTTTTATGGGATACTTTAAGAATATATTTTTTTTAAATAATGCCCCTTATAAATATCATAACATTGAGGTGAGAAATAATGAAATTAATTGAATATGTGTATTCCATATAAATCCAAATACAACTATTGTAAATACTAATTATGATATTCCAAAACAATTACACATATTATTAGCATGACATAATCCATAAGTATATTTTTAACCCAAATAATGGAAATTGGGTAAAAAATACACTTAACACGTTGTAATGAGTCGATTTGTAAGCCCAATAACAGTATGAATTATCAAATGAAACATTTAATATTATAAAGTTAATGAGACTCATTGTATTACATATAAATGGTATTTACATGCACTACAAACAAGTAATAATATGTGAATAAGGCATATATATCACATAAGTAAAAGTGAGATGAGAAAACTCTTACATCATTCTTATCTTTAGTGTATCATTATTTAACCTATTGAATAATGGTTTAAGGATTACTATTAATTCATTATAGGAAAATATTAATACATATATAATACCTTATATGATTGATTTATAACATCTTACCACACATTAATTAATAATATTTCATTTTTTTCATTGTTTCGGGTGTGTTCGTTCCCTAGTTCCTTGGTCGGTTCATTTGTGTATAATTATGGATTTTCTTTTCAAATGTAAATAGAACTCCAGAAGTGAAATAAAATTGTATTAATTCACTTATAAAAGTTTAAATGGTACCATTTATCATTCTTCTTTCAAATATGAGGATGATACATTTGATAATGTTGATGATAAATGTTTTGTTTATTTTTTGTTGTTTTTTCCGATCATCACGAACTATTTTCATTTTATTTCATTTAATGTCTATATATTAGTTAAAGAAAATAAATAGGTTATATATATATATATATTAAAATATTTTTTAACATGAATAATATTTTTTTACCATTCTAAAAGAGGAAATGGAAAAATAACAAAAACATTATTCCCGGAGAATGTTAATCGCAACAATTTAGAAAATAGATTTGTTTATTTGAATAAGTGGAAGAAATAAAAGGGTTGGATATAAGATATTACATTATAAACAAAGAAATAAGTTTTACACATAATTATGGAGTTATCATGACTAGATTTATGAAGTATTTGAGGATAATGTAGAAAAAGAAATCTAATTGAGATAGGTGTTTTGAGAAAATTACCTCTTGAATATCACCTCATTTGGGGACCCCGTGAGGACCTCCTATTTGGTATTTGGTTGTGATGAAAAGTACATGGGAAAGGTGAGAGGGATTAAAAGAGTATTTTTAGATATTTATGGATGCACCGTGCTTTTGAGTCCAAATGGGGTTGTGAGGGGTGGTAATTATTCTTTGGGAGAGGTGGGTTTAAGTGATTAAATAATGAACATTTTATATTTAAATTCCACCACATTGAGGTGACATTAATTTAAAATAATGTTTCTAAAAATTAATATTTTAGATGTTCGTTAAGGTCGATAAATATCTCAAAAAACCAGTAAATATTTTAGTTTTTAGGTATTTTTATTCCTTTACATTTTAACTTTGTCTCGTTTCATATTTTATATGTACCATAGTGAAGATTTTTTGTACCATGGAAAACTTTTTATGCCTAAAACTGAAAATGAAATAACTATATAATTTTTTCCTTATGATTAAAAATATTGAATCTAATTTAACCAATTAAATTTATAGAATTTGATAAACTAGATTAAATATTAATCCCGCAGACACAACGAAAAAATGGGGTCTTAAAGTGAAAAGTTCAAACGTTCGAACAGATTTTATATCTAATTTCATTGTGAAATTGATTGAGATGACCTATATTTTATTTATTAATTTATAATTTAACTGATTATACTTTAAACTAATTTAAAATATAATTTAAATATATAAATAAATTAGACAAAAATGAAAATTTTAATTATAATTTAGTATTTTTCACTATTCATCAAAAAATAAAACAACTCAAAAAAATACCAAAATTTCTCTCTAAGATAAATTTTATATGAATAATTAAAAAATTATGTTTATTTTTTGAAACAAATTTTATGAAATTTTGAAAATTTAGTTTTCAAATAGGTGCTCCAATAAAATGTGAAAATATTATCGTTTAGAAAAATATAGCTTTTTATGCTTGAGATTGGATCTATTTATTATAATAAGACTATCAGACTTATTGGATGAATTTAAAAACATTTTATTGAATATATAACTTATAAATTTCAATAATATCACTAAATATTTGTTATTAATTAAATTTATTATGATAAAATACCATTACGGGCATAAAAATATTTTTTTATAAAAACACCTCATTTATGTTGAATTAGATTTTATTTTAATTTATAATAAATTTTTAACCAATGAATTAATTTTATAACAATTGATAGATTATATATTCATAACATATTTAATCGCATTCATTCCCACCATTTCAATGGGAAGGGGATAACTATCACAACTATATAATAATATTTTAATAGTTTGCTAAATATTGGTGTTCTGGGTAACGTAAGATATCGAACATTGTGTAATTTTAATATATTGGGGTTTCATACACTTAGTTGTCAAAGAGATAAAATTTATTTTAAAACAGAATATAATGTAAAATATTGGGCTGCTATATTTTCCCCTCCTTCAATAAAGTGAATCCTGATAATTTGAAATTGCACTTCAAAAATCAAAGGTTGATATTTAAAAATTTATTTATAGGAAACCTATATTGTAATTATGGTTAAAAAACATACTAATAATATGAGGGAAAGGGAAATTTGATGGTTACCAAAAAAGTATTATTTCTAATAGGATAACCTTAGTGAAAAGTGAAATATGAGACAAGGGAGAGAAATTTAACCATCATGTTCTTATAGAGAATGATAGAGGAAAAGGTCATTGGAATGTTAATGAACAAAAAAACATCGACAAAATTGGTTTAAAAATGTCAATGATATCTTAAAAAACTTCGGTAATATGATAAAATTTTATTTCAATATCATTTGAGAAGGTATAATTACTTTATTTCTTCTCATAAGTACAATCTGATTATTTGGTTGTGCTTATATCTATCTCCACTTAATTTCTAAAACTACGAGATGGATATTCAAGATGAATTTTTATGAATATAAAACTTCTATCAAAATTTACATATGTATTTTTTTAGACTCTAAATATTTTCTAAAAGTAAATTAGTTAACATATTTTATCCAGTTTGATAAATGATACATTAATAAAAAACAATAATTTCCAAATCATAATTGATAAAATAATTATTGAAACCAAATATGAATGAAATTAATAATTATATTCCATTCTACACATCATCATCTTATTTCTTCATACATCCTTCATGTAATTTATAGTCTCTTCATCATTAGTTGTATAAAAATTACTTGTATAAACTTGCAGATTATCTTACTTATTTTTTACCCTAGGATATATGTTTTCATAATTCCTATACTTTACTCTTTTAAAACATTCAACCATAGATTATACCTTAGGGACACCATTATTCTCATCCCATTTCATTAACCAAATTTCTATTTTTTTCATGGAAATTACATGCTTTGTTTCATTCTACTACTCACCCAAAACTATTTACCATTCTTCTAATATATACACATGCGTGGTTATTATAAAATTATCAAATAGCATGAAGCTCAATAATATTTTATTTATGGTATCCACCAAATGAGCTCATAGATAACTTTATCCTTCTCATCTTTAGTGAGTCTTTGAGTTTGTTAAGGTTCCTGTTTTTAATCATATATGATGTAAATATTTTAATCATAATCAAAATATTCTTGTTTTAGGTGATTATCATATTGTATATCACATTCATTATTAACCTAGATCCTTGTATTTCTATCCACTTACTGAAACCAACTTTATAGTGTAGTTAACACTAATCATAGTGATGAATCACATAGTGAGGATGGATCATTTATAGGATTTCTAAATCATGAAAAAACTCAATCTATGAATCCTTAATCTTAACCTCAGTTATCCATTATCATTAAAAATTATATTGTATAATATCCTATACATAGAATTATACTAAAATTCATTCATAGGGTTATATTCCATAATTAATGTTTATCCAAATCTATTTCCCTAGTTTTTATTGACCTTCCTTTAATACCAACTATAACGATCCATACTCTGGTACATTAAAGTTGGTGACTTAATTTATTACATTAGAATAATATATAATAAATGTCATCCCAAAGGAATAAAAAATTTATTATTCTTGGTAAACTATATATATACATGAAAACCATTTTACATTGGGAATAAAAAACAAAACATAAAAAAGGAATGTAATTTTTATTCTTGAAATCATTCAAAATATATTCTTCATAACCTAGAGAAAGAAAAAAAATAAGAGTGAGATAAAATTCTCAATAAGGGTTATGTATATAATAATTAATCAAAAATAATTAATAAATATTATTTTAAGGTAAATAACTAAAACACATCCCATATAATTAATAACATGAGCATAATAGGGCCAGAATAAATGATAAATAAATAATTACTTAAAAAAACTCACATGAGCTATAAAACATAACCATGTATATTATACCAATGTAATAATAAAATTTAAATCAATAACTAAGCTCATAATGAGTGAAATCATAAGTCTAGATATCTAAAACTCACTGTCAAGGCTTCATTCAGAAGAGAATACATAAATAGGTAAGACATAAGCCAATACCCAAACTTGTTTGTCTCATAAGACCTACCGATGCATCGAGGTACTATATAATTCTTCTTCGATCAGTTACTAAGTAAAAAAATCTCTAATATAAAAGGGTTGATATATAATAAACATATATATCTTTATTAAAACTATCATTCAAAATATAAATAACTTTCTCCATTAAGAAAACATGATAACAAACCATCCAAAGTAATATGGTTAATGGCATCAAAATAGTAAAAATAAATCAATAAAAATTTAAAAAATTATGGAATATGTTATCCTAAGAAATCAACCTCCATGAAGAATAAGATTAAACGATGGATTATGTCATATATGAAAATACATTAAATTATACCATTGAAAAATTATTGAGGAAAAAACTCTTATTCACTTTGAAAATCACTAATTCTTAAAACACTCCACAATTATAAAAGAAAAAACATTCTTTGAAAATTACCCTTTATAATTTTAAATGAATCTTAAAATCATTTAGGCATCATGACATTGGAAAAATATGTTCACATCGTATAAGTTAATAAACATTCCTTTTGTATTTTTGTGGGAAAATTTTCAAAGAACCTTGGTTGCTAAATAGAGAAAATATACATTTCAAAACATTTTTAGAAATAAAAATATGAGTAGAAATGAATTTAAAAAATCATAGGATAATATTGATAACAATTGTTGAAAAAAAATTATAGAAAAAATCGACATGTAAGAAAAATATATTTTTGAAGGAAATATTAAAATGATAATTTTCTAAAAAGAAAGTCTCTTATAAATATCATTTCATTGAGGTGAGAAATAATGAAATGAATCTAAAATGTATATTCTCTAGAAATAAAAATAAATAAATTATAAATACAACATAAAATATTCAATAGTTTTTTCAATCTTAATATTTTCACGACATAATCAAGATGTATAAATTTAACCCAAGAATTGAAATTGGGTTAAGAATTCACTTAATGGGATTTAATCAATCTAATTTTATGCCCAGTAAAATTTATAATTGTCAAGAGAAAAATTAAATATCATGATTATAGTTAAATTAATTATATTATATATAAATGGTTATTACATACACTTCACATAAAGAATATGTGTGGAATAAAACACATATCTCATAGAAGTAAAAGTGAGATGAGAAAACGCTAACCACATGCTTCACTTTAGTGTAGAATTATTTATCCTCATGTAAAATGGTTTAAATAATGTTTTTAATTAATTAAATAACTATATTAATATTTATAATACCTTATATGATCGTTTTATAATATATTACCAAAAATTCATTAAGAATATTTCAATATTTTCATTATTTGAGCTGTGTTTGTCTCAAAGTTCCATGGTCGATTCATTTGTGCATAATTATGGATTTTCACGTAAAATGGAAAGAACTCCATAAGTAATATTAAATAGTTATAATTTACAAATTAAATATTATGTGTCCCCATTTATCATTTTTCATTCATACACAGGGAGGATTAATTTGATAAAATTTTGATCATAAATGTTCTATTTATTTTTGGTTGTTTTTTCTGAACATCATGATCTATTTTCATTTATTTTATATTATGTCTATATATTAGTTATAGAATTTGAAATAGGGTATTATATACTAATTAAAAACAAATTTAATTTGAATAATATTTTTACTACCATCCATGAAGGTGGAAATGGAAAAACAACAAAAACATCATTCATAGAGACGATTAATCGCTATAATTTGGAAAATAGTTTTGTTTATTTCAACAAGAGGACGTAATAAATTGTATGGAGATAATATATTACATTTAAAACATAAAATAAATAATATATATATATATATTATAGAGTTATAATTAATTTATGGATGAGGAATATGAATACAAAGTATAAAAAAAAGAAATTTAGAGAGGTATTTTGAGAAAATTACCTCTTTAATATCACATCATTAGAGGACCCTTTGAGGATCTTGGATTTGGTCATTTGGTGATACTATAAGAAATTTTACATGGTGAGAGTAATTAATAGAAATTATTCCATATATTTTAGGAGATACAAGTCTGGTCATTTGAAATGGTTTGGTGAAAAGTGGTATTTATACAAGAGGAGAGGTGTGTTTAAGTGATTTAAATAATGAATATTTTATATTTAAATTCAACAACATTGAGGTGGAAATAGTTTCAATGAATTTGGGTGAAAATTAATATTTTATAGGATGTTCATGGTTGATAAATATCCCAAACAACCATTAAATTTTTTAGTTATTTTTATTCCATTACCTTTGTAACTTTTACTTGTTTTATTTTTTACCTATACAATGATAATATTTTTTATAATTCTAAATTTTTTATGCATAAAAATGAAAATAACTATAATAAATTATTATAACCTTTTTATTAAAAATATCAAATAAATTTTACTAAATTCAATTCATAGAATTGGAAAAATTATATTTAAAATTAATTCGGCACTCACAACGAAAAAACAGGTTTTTAAAGTGAAAAGTTCAAAAGTTTGAAATGTTTTTCTATCGAATTTCAATGTGAAATTGATTCCAATTACCTAATTCGGTTTTATGGATTTATAATTTATATAATTATAATTTAAAAAAATATATAATTTCCCCATAAAGATAAAATAGTCAAAAAAATTTGTTTTTCTTTAAAATTTATTATTTTTCACTATTCGTTAAATAATGGAACATCCCTGAAAAATAAAAAAAATCCCTCTATGATATTTTTTATATAAAAACTTAAAAAAATAACTTTATTTTATTAAATAAAATTTATATTAGTGTAAAAATTTAGTTTTAAAATAGGCGCACAAAAAAAGTTAACAAATGTTTCTTTTAAAAAAATATTGTTTTTTATGCTTAAAATTTTATTAATTTATTATTTTAATACTATAAAACATGTTGTATCAATTTGAAAACATTTTATTGAATAAATTAAATAAAAATTTCATTCATATATTTCAATAATATTGATTAATTTAATTTATTAATATAAATTACAATTGTGGGCTTAAAAATAGTTTTTTTTATAAAAACTCATCCTATATGTTCAATTAGATTTTTTCATTTATAATTAATTAGATACCAATGTATTCATTTTATAAACATTTGTAAAAAATATTTTTATAATTTTTTTAATATCATTCATTCCAGTCATTTCAATAGCTAGGTGATAACCATCACAACTGAATAATAATATTTTAATAGTTTTTTATGCTTGGTGTTCTGTGTAACAGATTCCATCGAACATAGTATTCTTTTAAAATCTTGGGGTTTCATGCATCCTATGTTCTCAAAGAGATAAAAATTATTCAAAAAAATATCATGCTGTAAATTCTTAGAATGTTACAATTTGGGATTGTAAGCTGAGTTTTTGTGAGAGGGGACTCGCTAGAGTCTAATAAGGTTTTGTGTCTTAGATACACAAGAGCGTGTAATATTTATGTGATAGTGGAACCACATATATTTGAGATATGGTGATGTGTTGTATCATTTTTCATGATTATCTAACTCTATGAGACTTTAATTCAAAGGTTCTTGACATATTAAGGCAATCATGAGTAGGCTGAGGCCTGTCGTGGGTGTGGTGAGAGGGTTGTGGGCATGGTGACCTGAGGCCCTTGGGATAAGACTATGATGTTATGTAATAGATTGGGTTGAGAGGGTATTATTAAATGAAATCTTATTTTACTCATAGTTTATAGAGGTTTAGGCCTTATATATTGACATCTTAACGAGTCTTCTAACATAGCATCAACCATGTGCCAAGCTATATTGATGTTCCCTTAGGTTGATGAGGGACCTCTTAAGAGGTTTCACTCATGGAGCGGTGTGTGTGAAGCCGTATGGTTGGGAGTGATCCATTGGATATATATGAGTGAGGTTCCTATGAAGGATTAGATATCAATTTATACTATGGGTATTGTTTTCAGATTACAGAAATGTGTGATAGTAGATGTTTCATTTTTTTCTCTAGTGGGGGCGAGATATAGCCATATCTAGTTATGACGGTTGGTTGTGATTAAGGCATGGTTTGTGGAGAAGATATTTAGTTGTATGGAAATAGTAAAGATAATCCTATGGTGGGATGTATTAGATTAGAGGTGGTGATGTTACCCTTGTGAGGGAAGAGTTTAGGATGCTACGTGGACCAAATTGAGTGCGTTGGTAGACCACTAAGGATGGTTTTGAAAGGAGTCTTCAATGGTGGGAAGCGTCGGGGATGAAAATTAATAGCTACGGGTTGATTTCTATGGTGGGGGGCACCATGATTTTGATGAAGAGTTCAAAATTATTTTGTGAAGTATCATGATATAGGGGTGGGGTTTGGAACTATCCTAATGGGTTGATGATAGTGGAAAGGAGTTGGCCTTTGATGGATTGTGCGCCCTATCTTGGGGTTGTGCAATGGAGCTCAGTTGTCATCCCTGAGTACAATGCATTGAGGTGATTATATACTAATGAACAAGGTGGGTCATGATGTGTGGATAGAAGACCGATGGGGATTATTAAGTATGGGAAGGTTTAGGGTGGGGATGTTGTAGTGACCCATGTTTTTTTGGGTTTTGAATTTGAGTAGAATTCTATATTGTTTTCAGTTGCTCATGAGGGGTAAAATGGTAATTGTACCCTATGTGATGATCACTGATAATTTTTATGACCAATCTGTTGGTACTAGAATACGTATCTTACCATAGGATATGAGTTTTTTGGAATTATGATCCATTTATGTTTTTGAGGAATTTTTAATTATCACGACCCGTCCTCGGGACCCATGTTGTGACTACGCCAAGCCCACCTTCCATAGGCCAGGGGCTGGTGACTAGCAGCAAAGGCATAAATCCCTAAAACTGGGAAGACATTGTCTTTATAAACAATAAAAACATACCAATAGAGTATATGATGGAAGAAACACACTAAGTAAAACTGCATACAAAAAGGAGTGATGAAAGTTAAGGGGGATGAAAATACAAGCCCAACTATAAAGTACAAGGAAAACTGAAAACAAGTAAAACTAAAAATGGAAAAAATAGCTGGAGGGTGACAAGTACCTCCTGGATCGTCCACCATGGTTCCTACCTGAAGGGTAGGTACAGATAACCTCCTCCATGCTCCACATCTACCAATCTCTTCTGGGTACCGACTCGTCATGAGGTCCACCTCCGGGTACCGTCCAGCCCTCGTACAATCCTCCTCGGTTAGTGTTGTCCGTCGTATGCATCCAAAACAACGAGGTGTGGGTAAAGCCCGTGCGGTGGTGAGTATAAAGATACTCATTAAGGACCCTGAGACCCTATAGGTCTTACAAAATCCAACAAGGATAAACCACAAAGTATAAGATCAACCGAAAACCCCACTTAGGTATATGCCCATACATACTCCTATGTTTATCAAATGACCCATCTAAATCGTGAGGAAACAGAAGAGTTACTGACTCAGCTCACACACGTATTCAACTTATTTTTAGAGGTATAGATGAAAAAATATTTCTTCTCAATCATCTAAGCTGTCGGACCAACACATGATCCAAGACCAGATATTCTTTCTTACAAACACATGATCCAGGAACAGAAGTCAAAACTGTTGGACCAACACATTATCTAGGAACATCCGTTAGAGCTATCGGACCAACACATGATCCATGTCCAGCTATTTTTCCGAACCAATAAATGATCTAGGAACATAAGTTAGAACTTTCGGACCAACACATGATCCAGGAACAGTCATCAGAACTTTCAAACCAACACATGATCTAGGAACAGTCCTCAGTGCATAGCCAACCACAAGGTTCTGCTCAGGTATGCTTGATTCTTGGAAAGTCTTCTCCTCAAAACAAGTGTCGATACGTCAACTTCCTCGTAGGCTCAATTTGATGTAACCCAATGTTCTGTCTTTTCATAAAGAACCCATGGCGACAGACGGTGCGTCAAACAGATGCTCGGTCTGAGAGTTATTGGCATTTCTGTTCCAAGGGCCTGGTTGGATTTAGGTTCAATCCAACTCGTCCATACCCTAACTGCGTCCAAAACTTGATTGGGGTATGCTAAAAGAACCATATCGCTCCAAGCATTTTGCCGCTGAAGACGGTTCGTCAATCGGCCACCCGTAGCCCAAGATATGGGCGAAAATGAGAATTAGGTCAAACCTGGGTCTGGTTCCGATCCGGCCAAGTCGGACCGACCCGGTCCATGGGTCCGACCCAGCCTGCCGAAACTGGCTCAGCCCAAGTGGCGGCTCGGCCCGCGGGTTGCGTGGCTTATGTGGCCCACACCAGTGGCCCAACCCCCATGGCAGAGAGGCGATTTTCCAACTGAAGCAAGCGGGTGGCGGCACCCTATGGGGCCCGCCCTATCCGTGCGAAGGGGAGGGGTCGGCGCACCCCCATCTACGTGAAATTGAACCGGCGTGTGGCGCTGGTTTGTTTGCCACAGGACCGCCAGGGTCCCACCTGGTGCGCTCCCCACCGACGGTTGGGACAGTTGGTCGTCCCTGCCCGTCTGCCACGGCCCACCTGGCCGTGACTTTCCTTCCGCACGGCACGACAGCACCGCGCCCCGCTGTCCAACCACTTTGAACCTCTTGAATATTTCCCCTTTCACCCATACGGCGCAACAGCGCCGTGCCCCTCTGGCGGCCGTCAGGCCGCCTTGCTCCGCCGCGACCTGTGCTAGCCGTGACTCGGTTCTCTGCGTGAAGAGATGGAACCGCGCCCCTTTGGCGACCCAGTGGCCCTTGCGCTACCAGTTTCCTTCATGGTCGGCCCGTCGCCGACCGCCGTTTCTCCACCGTGGCCCATCGTCCGCGGCGCACTCCTCCAGCGGCACCGTTGTGCCACCACCGTCGTCAACAATGTGAAGAAAAAAAGAGGGGGGTCGGGTCGTGTTCATTCGGCCCGTTCCCTCCATGTTAGGGTGGTAAAAATTGGCCTCAAATACCACAACTAACGACAAAGAATGGAGGGTAAAACTCAATCATAAAACAACCCCTACCTCAGGCTCATTGATAGTTGATGATGTTTTGGATAGGCAAACATCGATTCATCCACGTCGAGAAAGGAATATGGTATCCGTCATTGGCAGAGGAGGCGTTATTCGTTCTTCGATGGTCATTGGCGGGTGACCGTTCGGAGGTGACAAAGTCAAAGATGACATTCTTCATAGTTAGCTCCTCTTTTGACACGGCTGAAGGTCGTTCTTCGTTGGCGAGTTCTTTCTCTCCCAAGATCCCTCTTTCCCCAAGCTACACCAAATGGAAATTCCAACGAAAAGTAATGGATTAAGTTAGTCCATTATTTAATTGGTGGCCCCAAAAAATAAAAAAGATTCAAATGGGTTCAATTAATTAATTGAAAGGGTTAAATTAATTAATTGAGGGGGGGTTGGCACATAAGGAAAGAAGTTCAAGGGTTCTCCCCACTTAAATGGGGGGTTCCAAGGGTTACAAGAATGTGTGGTCCCTACCAAAGATATCCTCCCAAGGGAGGTTATGCGTGGGTAGTCCCCACCACCATTACCTCTCTTGGGAGGTTATGGTGTGGTGGCCTCCACCTCTAACCACCCCTTGGAGGTTTTAACCCCCAAGTATAAAAACAATCTTCACACTTATTTTTATTTAACTTTTTCTTAAAAACTCAACAACTAACTTTCATTCTCGACCAACTGTCATCGAGGTGAAAGTCCTCTTAAGCGAATACCGACACTGCGAGTTCAACGGTGCCCTCAGATTTCAATTCCAAGCACCGATTCAGAAGTTATAAAATCCTACTCATATTTTTACTGAATGTACTCAAACAAAACTTCCGAAATTGATTCTAGGTGCACCGGGCCTTGGAATCAAGCGGCGTAAATTTTCACAGACTCGTAAAATTCCCATGTATTAAAAAAAGAAAAATTTCCATAGAAATTATATGTCTTTACATTAATATTAAATTAATTAATTATTAAATTATTCGCATGGGCTAGGGTGGTGATATATTATGAATGGAGAATCAGATTGAGATTTTGACTCCATAGTTTAGTCTGGAATAGGGGGAAATTTCTAGGTGAGTTATAAACCCACTTCAGGTTCCAGGAATCTTGACAGTTGTTAAATGTGCATTTAATTAACTAATTAATCAACTAATTAAATCTAATAAAAAATCCCCCCTACATTTTGGGATCCTACGCACAGAGGGATGGGGAGGGTGCCTACCTTATGAACCACAACCATATTGAGTTATGAGGAGGAAGAGATTCCACTATACGTCATCCATGGTGAAAATTAGGACCAGATCCAAATGAAGCATATTTCATGCATGGATTTAGACCCAAAACATTGAAAATTACACCATGAGGTATGCCAATTTATGTGTTTTATGCCCTAATCCAACATACATTAGTTTTTTTATGTTTTAGAGACTATATTGACTGATAAGGACCCCATGGGGTTGGATCTATACCTATTTGGGAAAAATGTATTTTGGGAGGTTCACAGGGGTTTTCAGTTTGGAAAACCCGACTACACGACATCTGATTTTAAGAAGACACATCATGTATTCTTCCTGTTAAGGGAAGAAAAAGAAGAGACTACATGACATGTAGTCTAGAGGACACACCACATTGTATCACTCATCGTGTGGCCATGTGCATGCCCATGATGACCCGTATGGGGGGGGGTTCTCTGTATATGGTAGAAATCTGGAACTCATGTTGGTGAGATGTTATGAGTGAGTACATTTCCAGACAGAGGAACATGGCTAGGCTATTTGAGGTACATGGTTAGGTACCAAGTGTTGGGTATATGTTTTTTACCTGAAATACTTTCTATGTACTTGGGTTTTACATTCCATGTCCGGTTGGATTACATATCCATGTGGGGATATGGGAGTACACACCTATACTCAATCATACAGGATGTGTGATGATCTTTTGTTACCCTTTAGGGGTTTTGGTTATTTTGTTCCTCAAAGTCATAATTGGATGTATTTTTAATCTATTATGACTTTTTTCATATATCATTATGGTTTAATCCTTTTGGAATTTAGAGGCCATATATATGATTTTTTAGAACACATTAGTTCAACAGGTAAATTTTTCTTAGGGTTCGATTCAGAATCCTCAAGTTAGTTGGGTTGTGAGATACGAGGTCTGGGTGAGGGATGCGAGCTCAGTGGTCCTCCTAAATTGATCCTACCAAGGAAATGTTTTTGTGGTTTCATGGATGGATCCTAGAATGCATGAATTAGTAGTATCTTGTTGGAGATTTCAGTTGTCCCTCTGTATTAGGACCAGTTTCTCAAGGTTATAGAAGTTTAGGTTTAGAACCTATATTTGGGGATCAGTGTGGTTGGAGACTACAAGATTGTTTGATATTATACAACGGTGGTTAAGAGAGGGTACTATTGTGGTTTGAGTTGATTCTGAGAGACTGTTGAGGATTACACTAGGGGTAATATATCTAAAAATTTGATCATTATATTCCATAGTTGGATATTGATAATGATTTCATGGCATGATCTTGCATTTGGATTCCTTTATTGCTGCATTTTTTTTATCAAGGATCTTCTGGATGCCACTGAGGGTACCATGGGTATGTTTCTTGTGATGGGCATGGACTACGGCTTTTATGATATCACGAAACTCCTCATACAATGTTTACATTTGATTTGGTCTTGGAATATTTTAGGATATTTTGATGGGAATGGGTGTTCATCCAACCCTCATTATGTTTTTTCTTGGTTGTGGATTTTGAGACTTGGTTTACACCTTTGAGACTGTTGTTATATGGTTGGGTTTCCATGTTTTGGAGCATGATTTACTAGTAATGTTTATGATGGATGAGAGAGTGTGATAGATGATCCAAAAATATGGTTTCAGATATCTGAAATTTAGAATGTCAGATTAGACACATTTTATTGATACTGATAGTTTTTTTATGGTTTGAGTGTTTGAATGAGGTTCTAGGCACACTATTTTATATTTTTTAGTATAATGATGTGATGTAACATGTATGGGTTTGATGCTAGACTAAGGATTTGGGTAGTGATATTATACTGTATGGATTAGGTATCAGACCGAGGCTTTAGAAACAAATAATATACCTTGTTGTTTATAGTCTAGAATGATGCTTTGGGAAATAATGGTATAGAAGACAATATGTATGGTAGACTGATGCTCCTTACCCAAATTTTTAGTGCTATACTTATTCTCCATGAATTATTTATTTGATATATGGTTTAGAAAAAAGATTTATTCTTCATGAATTATTGGTTTGATATATATTTTAGGTATTAGACTGATGCTCTATGAATTATTGTTTATGGTACATAAGTAAGATGTAAGAATGATGGTATAGACCTAGTAATACTTTTTTGTGGTACCTATGATAGTTGTGTCTAGGTACTATGTTTGTGATCACATTTGGGGTCACAAGGACATAGTATAGGGTGAATTATATTAGTATCCCGGATGATAGGACTATCGTAGGATGGGTCCCATGAATTTTGTCAGGTTTGGTTGTGGCTGTCATGGATGTAGTGCCCATAGATTATATGGGATGCACGTTTATGGAGACGTTATCAAAGATACCCTGACATTGGTTGAAGAATGTATAGTCAATCGAGGTCATGTAACTAAGGAAAAATAGTGTTTTGTATGTATTAATTTTACATTATGTTTTAGCTAGGCTGAGAATATTGCATGAGAATGCACATATGACAACATTTTATGGCTTCTCCATTGGGGGTGTCCTAATGATATTTTTTTCTCATCGTCTATATGTGCACCTTGGTGCACATACATACCTTATTTCTTCTTTTAGGTTGATCGTACATGACTGATGGATCAGGCTAAGGATCATGGTTTCATGGTTGAGAGATATGCTCGTGCAGAGTTAACTAGTTGGGCTAGAGAATCATGAAAGGGTACTAGAGTACAGGTATGTGATATGTCCTAGAGTTGGTGGTAGGTCCTACTATATTTATTTTTTAGTTGTTTATTTTGTATATTTGATCAGCCCAATGGAAAATCTATTTTGTTTTTATGGAATGACTATTTGAGCTTTTACTGTATTTCATTTTATTAGAACATGTTCAATTTTATTTTTTTTTCTTCCACATTCTCTGACATGTATGAGGTTTGGTTTTACTTATGGTTTTTCACTCTGATATGGGGGTATAATGTCCTCACAGTTCCACATTGGACGCTCACATCTAGTAGGTATCCATTGGCATACAAGGAGGCACACATGTGGTCTTCTGATGAACTTTCTCAAGACACTAGTTTAGTGGTATCTATGCTCGGAAATTACACATTTCACCAATAATTTTTTCATAACATGGTGAATAAAAAGTTATATAAACCAATAAGAGGATATTTAGTTAAGAAACCCCTTACCTTGACTCCTGATTTATAATCAACCTTTTTTACATTCCCTTATAATAAATTTATTTTAATTATTTACTAGATTATGTTTCTTTTTCATGTTTATTCCCTTATCAAAATCCCTTTTAATTAATTTATTAAAATTTCCTATAAAGTTAATAAATCAATTAAGTTCATGTCTGTTGTTTTAAAAACATTCAGTTCATAATCCCAAAACAATTTCGATAGGTTGAAAAAGGTCAAAGGGGTCATGGTTCCATCATATAAATAATATTAATCATGATATTAATATCATGTTTATAATTTAAATACAATTTTTGAACCAGTCATTAAATAAATTCATAAAAAACTAATCACACCGCTTTATGAAGGTGGTAATCTACACGTATCAATTTAAAACATATATAAAGGTAAGAAGATAAGGAATATAATATCTAAAAATAATCATAATTATGTTACAAATATAATATATATTCCATTAATCCATCATATTAACCATCCATATGATGCGGTGATGAAAAAACACATCACTTCGTGGTGGTGGTAGTTAACACGTATGCATGAACGGTTTTTTCATTTCCCATAGGATATAAAAAGAGATGAATACAAGATATATCATTAAAATAATAACACATAAGTATATTTAAGATAATTATTTTATTATATTATCATGGTTATATGATATTTTAAGGATGTGGGAAAAGAAATAAACATGAAAACACCCAGTTAAGAGTTATACCACTTTTTTGCGAATAATCTTTTGGAATACACAATAAGCCTTATAGGATGAATTGTTAGTGAGAAAAAACCAATAGGATATGGGGAGGGATGTTGGGAACATATTTGGGTAGATATTGGTTTATTTAAATAGCTCAACAGGTATGAGGAAGATAGGATTAGATGTCACCTTTTATATGTGAGGTGGGTGGTAATCCTATAAATACATGAAATATTAATATATAATAGGGTTCTAACTCATTTAAAATGGATCAAAAGTTCTCTATAGTTCATTATAAATATTATAAGGTTTAAATAAATTCAAATAATAAAATTTATAAAAGTTAAAGTGGCATTTTGAGCCCAACCATTTAGTTTAACCCCTCGTTAACCATTTAAACCATAACAGTGGTAACAAAGTTTTCAATCTCAAAGGGTCCTGAAGGTAATTTTAAAATTTAAAAGTAGCACATAAATGTATCATTAACTATATCTTCAATAATATCCAATTATGTTATTATAAGTTTTTTATTATTTAATAATGATTTTGAAATATTTTTTAAACATTGAATGTTATTTAATGTCATTTTCATGGAAATTCACATATTCTGAATTTAAAGGAATCAAGATAATAATGTAAATAGAATACAAAAAAATTATCCATCACTTATACATTATAATTATTCATGTAACAACATAATTAATCCAAAAAATATTTTTTTTTCAAATTTTTTAAAATCATTTACATTTTTTTCTACTACGTGCACAAGAATTGCATAGACGCTGTGTAAACATTCTTGGTAATTATACTCTCCTAAAAAAGAAAAATAAATTAATTTATTAGAAATAATCTATTCATATTCAAAATAATTATTTATTAATAATAATATTTTTAATTTATTATAATGAAAACATCTTATAGATATTAAAATTAAGAGAGTGGCATTTTTTAATTATCTATTACTTAAAATATAAAGGTTGTAATGAAATTCATTTAGCAATAAAATGAAATATTCTCAAATATAGGATTATTTTGGTGAAATAAACTCATTTGAGGAAATAAAGGAATGTTTTTTGTATATTTTTAGACCTTATCCCTTAGTTTTAAACCTGTTTATCCCATTTTATCCTTTGCCGTAGTGATAAACTTTTATAATGGTTACTATTAATTATTAATAAAAAGTAAATATAAATTTTTACATAATTTTAATTTTCGAATTCAAAATGTGAAACCTTTTTTCTATGATTTAATTTCTATAATTTTAAAATTTTAATTTTAAAATAAGTACATGAAACACAATAGAAAACAATTTTTTAAAAAATACTCCTTTTATGTGCAAAAATGTTTTAATATCAAAACTAACTATAATGTTAATAAAAATTCATTAACTAGATTTTTTTAAAAAATATTAATTATTTTAGTTTAATACAAATACAAAATATAATAGTACTTTTAAAATACTTTAAAAGAAATTATAGTTTTTAAAAATTAGTATTTTTCACTATTCACTAAAAATTAACAAAATCAATCTAAGAAATATTTTATATGATGATATCCAAAATTATATGTATTTTATCAAATAAAATTTAGAAAATTCATAAATTTATCTTTTAAATAAAAAAACAAAATATAGGGAAAACTTCATTTTTTACAAAAGTACCCCTATAAAACATTAATTGTTATTAAATTTATATGACTTGATCATTATAATTTAAAAATGTGTAGTTATTACTATAAATTTATCAATAAATTTGTATTGGGAAAACTCCTCAACATATATTTCATAATTTGTTTACTCCTCTTTATACCCCCCAATCCAACGGCAAGGTTATAACCATCATATATAAATAATAATATTTTGATAGTATACTTTAGTTCATTTTGAAGATCCGTATTCCTTTGGGCACATGAAATCATAAATAATATCTTTATAAAGGAATATAATTAAAATATCATGTTTTCACACTCTTCCCACTTTAATGAATTATTTTCCTTTCATTTTTATCTCATGTCCAATGAAAAAAGGATTTGAAACATATGAAAAATAAATTCCAAGATGTGGAAGATAAAAAATATGATCATAGAAGGAAAAACCATTTTAATATTTACAAATACCTTTTCTAAAATACCACGTAATAAAAATGGATAATAAAATACCCTTTTGAAAAGTGGGAAAATTTACATATGAAGGTCACCTAGAATATGCTAAATTAGGTTCCCAAATAATGATAACATTGTTGGGATGTGAAAATAAAGACATGTAAATAGGAGGCATTTAAGATCTATCTTTATAATTTTATTAGAATATTTTTTTCCCATTTTCCATAGAAAGATAGGGGAAAATTAATTCATCAGAAGTTATCATAAAAGGATATCACTTTCATTTTAAGGATTATTTTTATAAATTTGATCGATTTATTTACAATCAAGGTAGATAACATAATAAAATATACATTTTTTATTTAATTAAATCAATAAATTCAATTTCTTCCTTTGGTTGCAGGTTTCAAACAATCTCTATTTTATCCCCTATTCCAAATGTCTAATATCCAAGATGAATTTTTATAATTTCTAAATCATGTACGTAAGATTCTCATATATCACGATATCTATGAAAGGATAAAAAGTTATTCCTCCTATTATTGTTAAAAACAAAATTATTAGAAAAATGTAAGATAACACACATAGTGAATAAACCATAATATGAAGAAATTATACATTTATCTCTAAAATTATAACAATAATACCCAATATTCTAGTTAAATCATTACAAAAATGAGAAACCTTATATCCCAACTGAATATAATAAACTCAAAAATAAATAATATATTAACGTTAAAGATTATTTTATTCAATTCATGTTGCATAAAAAAATTTATTAAATTATTCAAAAATAATATTCATGAGAAATTTTCATTTCAAAACTAAAAATACCTAAATAATATATTAAAACTCAATAAAATGTCTCACAAAATATTATTGAGCATTGTAAAATCCAAATAATTAAAACCTCAAATGGTATATATTCCATCAAGATTATGATCTACCTTAGTCTATGTAACCTATGATGGTATCCACAAATCTTAAATTATCATCAATTGATAAAATCCTAACCTCTAAAGTTATCTAAACCCTTTCTTTAATATTAACAATAATTTCTTGTATACAAACACGAAATATCTATTACACTAAAATATAATCTTTAAAATTATGGATTTAATACCAATATATTGAACTCAATTATAACCATCCATAATTATATCATTAAAAGGAAATTATGTGTCACTTACATACCCAGGACCCTTTAGGTTTTGAGTTTTAGAGAAATTCAAAAACCCTTTATCTAACTAAACCTTTATACTTCATTTTAAATGGGATTTTCCCATTATACACATATTTTATTATTCTATGACAAGTCTTCAACATCTCCCATAAAATTTTAAATAGATAAAACACTTGTAGACAGAACTTACATAACAGTATTCTTCACAATCTGGGGAAATGATACATAAGAAGGTTGAGATCAAACTCACATTAATGGTTAACATAATCATCAATTAAATATCACCAGTGTGAATAATATGATCACAATGTTATATAAACATAAAATTTAGTAAAAATAACATAAGAAAATTCATACCCATTAAAACATGGATTATAAAACAGGAGTCATTACATAAGTCAATAGTTATATAAGTTAACAGTCTTGAATGATGTGAAATTATTCTTTTTTAATGTAACCATTAAAACACATAAAAATATTAGAGTAACCATTTTTCTATCTTAATAAAACATATTTTCATCTTAGAATAACTTAAACATGATAATTCAAATATTTTCTTAGGAGTAAATTCATTTAAGTTAACTTCATTGTATATTAGGATTTACTTATATTCTGTAAACACCATCATATTTTAGGAGTAACTTTATCTTGTTAACTTCCTCACATTACCAAATACATGGAAGATCTATGTTGGGATCACCCATCATCATTAAAAATTTCTAAGAACAATAATATGAATAAATTACACATAACTTTCATTTCATGATATAACCTATAGAAACAACCATCACTGTCATCATAACTTGATTAACCTATGGGAATGGTTTCATGAAAAAATTATTTAAGACATCATCATAATCCATCTATAGGAAATATTTGGATAATATCATTTGTGAATATCCATCATGAAGCATTATAATCATCATGTTTTTTGAAACATATAAAAAATAATTTTAAATAAGCATTTGAAAATAGAGGAAATAACTATTTATTTAGGTATCTTTAATTACTAAAAAAATAAAAGAATATTTTAAAAAATAATCCTATAAACTATTAAAGTAATATTCAAATAAAATAATGGTCACAATGGCCGAAAAATCTATTCGTATTGTAAAAATTTAAACAAAGATTCATTTCACGTTATTTGTTAGAAGTCATAGAAAACATGTTCAGAAAAAATTGTAAAAATTACTTTTCAAAAATTTTAAAATAAAAAAATATGTTTTAAAATGTTTTTAAATAATAATTTTATAATATAAAATATCATTCTTTAAATTATTTTAATTAACATTGATATTGAAGAAAAAAAATTTCAACCCAAGAGGAAATAAGGTTTGTTTTTATTAAAAAAATTTCTCAATCATTTTAAGTACCAATGAAAGGATGGTGAAATGAAAAAAGGAATGCCCCAAAAATAAATAGATGAGAATAAAAGTATATATGGTTTAAGATAAAAAATAACACAATTACGCAAAATATTATTCGAGTATAAACAATCCTGATTAAAAATGAGATTTCAATAGAAACCCTTACACTTTTTTAACTTTTTATTCATAACCCACTTGAAAGAAATAACATTAAATAAAACATTTAATACAATTATAATAAATATATTTATGATTTAACATTTCAAAGGGCTAGTATATAGAGAATATAAACACAACCATGTTCATAACATAAGCTCGTCTCAAAAAAAATTCATATGATGAACTGTTAAAAAGATCATAACATTTAATATCTAATTGAATCAAGGATGTTATTGTGATAGAGAAATTTAAATCCATTTTTTTTAAATACAATATAATTAGTTAGAATTCATTGCACACATAATTTTGGCATAACATAGTAAATAAATAAGTGATATAACCAAGTTAGAAAACTACATACTTGAAGTCCTGACATGTCACATACATTCTCTATATTCCTAAATAAAAAAATTATATTAATTACATAAAAGTATAAGAATAATTTTATGTTTTATTCCATTATAATAAAACCTATTAAATAATATTTTATTACCAATAATGAAATAAATACATGGAAAATGAATCACATCACTTTGTGGAGGTTGTAATCCATATGTACACATGAGCAACATTATATTTTTAAAATGGAAAGAAATTTAATAAAATAATTAATATATTGTCTTTATAGAGTCATATTTATGTCATGAATATCATATAAAATCATTTGATTCATCATTTTAACCATCCATATTAGATAGGGATGAAAATTAAACTCATCTCTTCATAGAGGTGGTTATCCACACGTACACATGAATGATGTTTTAATTTCCCATAGGATAAAAACAGAGATGAATAAGGGTTTTCCAATAAATATAATAACTTATGAGTATAATATATATATATATATATATATCAATATATGATCATGATTATAGAATATTTTAAGGTGGTGTAAAAATTAATAATTATGAAAACAATCTATCGCATCTCGATTTGGTTAACCACCAAAATAGTAGTCTGGGCCAATTGGACACTTTGCCTTAGGTGTGCCTCTGTATACATAGAAGGATTCCAACTAGTATTGGGGGTACGAGAGGAGATAGTGGGGAGAATATACCCTCTATTTATGATAATAATAATGGTCCATATATAATAACAACAACGGAAGAAGGACCACAAACAATAGAAGAAATATAAGTAATTGAGCAGAAGAATATATAAAAAAAAGATAATAATAAAAAATCCCAAGTCTAATACCTTATGAAGGAAAAAAAATATCACAACAAGTCATACAGAATAGTTAAAAATAAGGGTATCTCATGGATGACTGTCACTACATACATATATAAGTCATGTTAAAACAAAAAAAACAATAACTGATACAGAGGAACCCCCATGGTTCTTTTCCATCCATCCCATGGTACGCAACATAGCTTGATCACTAAGGTCCATATCTCGAGCTTGGTCCCTTACATGATCCCAGAGACATGAAGTCTAAATGCATGTCGAAGGTACCATATAGGGTGTGATAATAGATTATGTAGTCCACCACCAACGTGTCTTATCTTACATCCATAATTATGTAGGTGTATACTAATAATTAATGAAAGGTTGTACAATAAAATTTAGTAAGTAACCTGCTTACCTTATTCTCAACAACCAAAAGGAACCAATCACCTACTTTAGTCCTTTCCAGTGTGAGTCCAAACACATTCCCCAATATATATATATATATATGTGTGTGTGTGTGTGTGTGTGTGTGGAATAGAAAAAATGACTGTATGTATTTATTTACAAGGATTTAGATCCATGGATTAGTTCCCAAGGCATCCCATAATGAATAAAAACATAGGTGAACCCACGAGTTCCACCTATAACCATGTCACCTAAACCGCAATCCATAAACCATGAAACCATATTCCAAACTGAACGCCCAATGAATTAACTGATCCCTCAAACTTAAAAAAAACTATTATCTCAAAGACCAACGTCCTAAGGCACATCAATATCTATCCTCCATTATGTAATCACCATCGACTCATCAACCTATTTCCCAAGGAATAATGATATATTTCTTCCCATTGTCCCGACCTAATGGAATCAAGCATATCAACAAGCCTTGGCCCCTAACCAATGGTCTTAACACCATCAACTGATGGCCCATCACAATCCAAATTGATTTTTATGCTGAGAACCCACAACATATATGATGTTTAACAACATCAACTATGACACATATTCTATAGGGGAATCTACCCATAATGAGTGGTCAACACAACCTCGAATGATTTCTATATGTGTGAGCATGACTCCTGTATCATGTTTTCTAACAAAGGTGAGCAGAAATTACCAAATAACCCATGTGAAATCATCTGTAACCTCATGAACCTACAACCATGTTGCTAAATCTTGATGGTAAACACTTTCAAAAGTCACACAGTCCATGTCCTCATCTTGAAGGCCTTGCCACCTCAATCTGATGACCATACCACCTCACCCTAGTGATCATCATCACCCAATGTATTTTAGGTCACACCCAACCTAAAAAAATCAGGATGCCTTATTCTAGGTGATCATTATCACCTCAATCAATAGGCCAAGCCCATCATGTTTCCATGGAACTCAACCAATTAATATAATAAATTTAATTCAACTTAAAACATACGCCTGGCTTAAAATGTTGAATCTATTCCAAGCCCCTTACTTAGATTAACCATCTAGAGTGTAGTAGGATCATACCCATATGCATCCCATATTCTCAATTCATTAATTTAAAAGAAATAGTTTAATTATAAGTGGTATCACTTGGAATGACCACATGGAAAATATAGAATGAAACACTAAAATACTTGAAAAATCAAGGAGAACACTACTGGAAATAAAATTATTTACGATGAGATCCCATCGCAAAAGGTCATTTGTGACAGTCATCCACAAATACTTTTTTTGCAATGGTCGGTAGTAAATAATTTATCCAGGTTTTGAGAAATCTCTTTTTGTATAGGCCTATCACAAATATTTTTTTTTCAACAAGCCTCTTGCAAAAAACATAAAAAATAATAATATAATTATTAATAAAATTTAAAATAATAATAAAATAATAAAAAACAATAAAAAAATAATAAAAACTAATAAAATTAATAAAATTAATAAAAATATAATTAAAATATTAAATTAAATTATTACAACTAATAAAATTAATAAAATTTGTAAAAAAACACAATATTCACAAGAATAAAAAATTATAATAATAATAATAATAAAATAATAATAATAAAAATAATAAAAATAATAATAAGTAAATAAAAAAAAGTAACTAATAGAAAACACATTATTCACAATAATATAAAAAACATAGTGTATAGAAATGTAAATATATGGATTAAAAATATATTTAAAAAGTACATTTTAATGTTTATCATAAAAAGTATATAAATTAATAGGGGGTCATATGGAGGAGCTAAAGGAGATGGCGTAGTGAAATGCATCCCTAAATCATTAGTCAGACATCGCGTGTACTCCATCATCTATTATTGCTACTACTACTACCATCGACACATCTTCTCCTGCTACTACTGCTACCGTTGACTGAGCTCTTCCTACTCCCTACACATGGTCTCTATAAGCTCACCCTGATCTCGCAGTTGCTCCTCATACTATGTAGAAGATGATGATGACACTCCATGAGCTCCTCTCAAGCTGCACGATGACATCACAATAGTACCATAACAACTTTCAGGCATCAATTGATAGATGATTCCAAAAACTTAGCCTTTCTCAATGTCC
This sequence comes from Viscum album, assembly GCA_963277665.1. Lineage (NCBI taxonomy): Eukaryota > Viridiplantae > Streptophyta > Magnoliopsida > Santalales > Viscaceae > Viscum > Viscum album. The sequence goes on from OY728127.1 coordinate 1,825,857,262, forward strand.
TACTACATCGCCTTCATCAATTTTGCATCACCAAATCTACTACACTAGAGGTCTAATGCTTGGTATCTGCTTGAATCTCAGCCTGTTTTTGAGACATCGTGCCCTCAAACAACTCCTTCAATTGAAATTTAAAATTATTTTTCTAAAATATTTTTTACAGTTAATTTTAAAAGTCAAAAAGAAATTATACTCACCAAAATATTATGTTGGTGATCACGTATAATATCTCTAGTAATTTGATCATTGTACATCCTCATATAAACATCAAACACTATAATATTGGGTTGGTCAACTGTCTATATGAGTATAAAATAAAAAGTTTACATTTAATTTTATACAAATTATTAAAAAAGTACTTACCAAATGTAATCAATGTGTACTGAATTTACGACTACCTGATCAATGTGTCACCTCCTACCTCCCCTGGTTCTGTTGACCTAATGATGGTCTCCTCTAAAAATTATCTCTCATCCAATATGAACATAACCAATTCCAAACCTGAGATGAGATGTAATCTAGTCGGTGGGTGCAATAAGACTGATCGAATTTGTGACTCTTGCTTTCCCCATTGTTGTCCTCCTCAAATTATGAAAAAATTGATACCAACACTCACACATACAGAGCTCACATTCCTTTTAGATAGAATCTCACATGCTTTTATCAATAGGATACCATAAAACCTATAAATAATTAATATTATCAAGTAATTAAGTAAATAAATTTCAAAATAACTATTATTTATTAAGTATAATCCAATGCTAAAACAAAAATAAATGAATATCAATAGGAATCTAATCCCTTGTCACCCATTCTCCAGAAAAATAATTCCGCAATATAAAACTCCTATATCGAATAGCTATATGCGAAAATCTATGAAAAAAAGAACAAATAATCAAACAATTAGTACATAAATAAATTAATGATAATAAATGAAAAATAAATAAAATACATAATTAAACATACCTAGGCATGTGTGGATCGAAGTGAAGACATGGACGTCACTTGGGGATAGGGTCTGGAATCATCAATATCAAACAACCACGACCCCTATGAGTTCATACTAAACAAACATCAGTCTGAGATCCCAATGATCCAACATCATGCTTGTCATTATGTAGATCAACCCCTTCCAACTCATGACGTAGATTCAATTCCATCTGAAACACAAAATTATTATTGTTATAAAATGTTTGAAAATATATATTATATATAGATATAAATTATATATGATTATAACTATCACTTAACTATGTCAATATTTATCTCCATCCTCATCTTTGTATATGACGGTGTCAATATATTCATATTCCTCCTCAGTATCATCAATTTCTATAGGAGTTTTATTTTCATCATCTCTTTCCATTTCAAATTCATTTGTTACATAAAAAACTTCATCATCACCAACAAACCTTAATTGTGAGCTGTTATCATCAATATTCGCATCCCTTTGGGGAAAAGATGGATTTAGAGTAGTCACTTGAAAAATTTAAATTCATTGCACTTTAGAAGAACCACATTCACTTTGAATAAACTTATTTTCCTGAGATTTCATTTTTATTATGCTCCGCTAATCACTAAACTCACTTAAAGTAGAAAAAAAATCTATATAATAAATTAGATGTTCTTAATGAGCTATTAAAAATGGTTCATTTACTATTAAAAGGATTTTATATTTAATATCAATTATTACATGCCATATATGAACATGAAATCCTATCTCAGTATCTAATCACTGATATATAAACATCATTATTTAATTTTTCCTAGATAACATAGTTCAATTATTTCTTCAAACGTGCTGTAAAAGTCAAATTCACTCTCGCTATTATGAGATATTTTCAAGAAAACACCATTATTCACTATTTTTTCATTCCTCATATGCATGTTTATGAAATAAAAAACCATTCATGACATATGAATTATAAGAGTTTTCCATTTTGGAAGGTGGGTTACTCATTACAAAAAATATATTATCAATTTTATCAGCATGTTGAGATTCTTGAAAAATTGTAAAAAAATTATGAATAAAAAAATAATAAATATATTTTATTTGTTAAACCATTAACAATTTATTTTACGAGTTTTTTTAATGAGTAAAAAATTTAATTTTCCAACTTTCTTCAAAAGTAGCTACTATAATTTTTGGAATTTTTTTCTTGATATGATTATCAAAAACTCTAAAAATAAAATAATATAAATTTATTGAAAAAATGATAATAGAATAAGTGGTAGGAGAAATCAAAGTAAAAATGGTTTAATATCTTAAAAGTTGAGTAGAACATATGTATGAGCCCTACGATGTTCATCATCTAAAATTAAATGTTCATGAACTCCACTGAATCCATGTTTGATCGGATTAATAACTGATAATTGATTGGTCATTTCGTCATCAACAATTCCCTAATTACATCCCATGGACTTATGTTTTGAGGGATATTCATATTAAAAATAAGGAGATTAGAAAAAAGAAATTTCCTCCTGCAAATATGCTTCTACAATTGATCCTTCAACTGATGCTTTGTTGTGTAACTTTTTATTCAATTTATGTGTGCATATCTCAAATGGGTACATCCATCAAAATTTAATCATACCTACTCATTTTTCATCATACAGAATATGTAATATCAAATGTTCTATTGAATCAAAAAAATCTGAGGAGAATATTTTTTACAGTTTATATAAAATTAAAACAATATCCTATTATAGTCAACTTAGTGCATCATAGTTTGTTGTCACCGTACAAGTTTCATTTAGAAATAGGATTTTTATGTTAGTGTATCCCAAATCATATAATTCAATAAACCTATAAATCTAATCGGTATAATTGTTTTCATTATAACATGAAAATCATGAATTTTTAATTTGGTAATGTGACCACTTCTGACACATATAAGAAAATTAGAAACATAACCATCTGGAAGAATCAAATCTGAAATCCAGTAACAAAATAATTTATGATTTTCTTTGTAAACTATATAAGTTTCATTTGGCTTTATTAAATTTCGTTATCTTTCATTTTAAAAAATTTCTAGTTCTAGTCACCTACAAATTTTAAAAATATCTAATCATTCCTTTACATTATCTTTTTTCATACCTAGTATTTCCAAAAACTGTCTAAAATATATTATCAAAATATTTTTTCTCAATATGCATGAAATCCCACATTTGATAGAAAAAAAAATCAGACTAATATGGTTGATCCCAAAAGTGACATGTTTTGTCCATTTTTGTTCATTACAAAATCCATCAATTTTCTGTTGGTTTTTAGTTGGACCAATTATAATGGGAGGTAACTAAGAGAAAATGGATTTAAACTCAATACCTAAGATCATATTCAGAGATCTGTATCTTTCAATTGTGCTTTTTCCGAAATGATACATGTTCCTCTAAAAAATATTATCATTAGGAAGAAATATTTGATGAGAGTTGATGAAATAAATGTTTTCTTCCGTTAATAATCATAAACACTTTCTTGTATATCATACAGTAAGGAAATAATATTAGACCATGTTTAATATAACTAGATAATATTTCATATGCTGGGAAGTCACCAATTTAACACATTAATTAAACTTTTATTAGAAAATTCTGTTTCGGAACACCATCATATGTTCTGACACCATTAATCCACACTAAATGTAACTCATAAATCAATGGCTTTAAATAAACATTGTGATTCATTTTTGAATGTCCTGAAATTAATTTTGTTAAAAAGATATATGGACCATTCATCAAAATCCAAGGGGGTAAAATTTATGGAGTTATAAAGAAGGGAAAATAATAATATTGACTACTGTAAGAACCAAAAGGACCAAAAGCATTAGTAGAAATACCCAATCACACATTTTGAGCTTCTGAAGAAAAAGACAAATGTACTTGGCCAAAAAATTTCAATGAATCACAACAATTATAATTGTTTAAGCCTTTTCTAGTTGAAATATTGTTTTTATTCCACGAAATCAATGATGCTTTGTTCTATGACATAAATAAATGATAAATCTTGGTGTAATCATGAAATGCCTCAATTGTTTTATAGGAATTGATCCAGACTTCCCTTATTGAGCCACTTTGTACCTCAATTTTCCTCATGTAGGAAAAAAATGAATAAATTATTTTCAAAATAATATAAGTTGTGATCATTTGAACATGCACGAATCATTTGATAACCAATACCAAAATTCAAAAATGCCTCTTCCTCTAATAGAAATTTTTAGGCAACACATTTCCTTATGGTAACTGTGCTTTAACCAAGAAGATTATCTGAAAAAATTATATTTTAAATTATATTATCTGATTTAGCAGCCATAAATTTTACAATCACTTCAAATTTTATAATCTTTCAACCAGGATATAAGGATTCCTTAGTAGACTTCAACAACTCATAAAATTAGAATGGTTCCAACTCTGGAATTGAATCAATATCATCCAAATTTTCAGTTTGTTGAAAAGATAAACTAACCACATCATGTATGAAATTTTGAAACTATGATGGATTTGGAACCAAATTATTATCATCATCACTAGAACAATGTTCACCATGTTGATACCAGAAAACATAATCATTTTAGAAACCAAATCACAATAGATGACCCAAACATTGTGAAATGTGTCAAACATCCTCAGATCACATTTCTTGTATGGACACTTAATTGTCCCTTCTGAAACAACTTCTGGTTTTCAAGATGAAAATGATAAATTGGTTTAACACCCTCAATGTAAACATGATTTATACCAGAACCATTTGAATTCTTGCGATGATTTATTCAATACCGGTCATGGAATAAATTTTTTTGTTAACTTCCTTTCTCAATATTACTCTAAAAAAATATAAAATTAATAAATTGTTTATGATTAATTTAATATATGAAAAAGTTTATTTTTTACTAATTACAAATAATTACTACTAGTTACCAGTTATTATTACTAATTTATATTATTTTATATTTATTTACTAAATACCGCTAATTTTTACTAATTACCGCAAATTTTTTCTAATTATAGTTATTTTTACTAAATGCCACTAATTATTGATAATTACTATTATTAGCACTTATTATTACTAAGTGTTATTATTATATAACAAATTTTAACTAATTACCACAAATTTTTACCAATTATCGCTAATTTTTACTAATTACAACTAATTTTTAATAATTACCACTAATTACTACTAACTACCAGTAATTACTGCAAATTACCACTTATTATTACTAGTTTTTATTAGTTTACAACAAGTTTTTACTAATTACTGCCAATTGTTACTAATTACCAATAATTACTACTAATTACCACTTATTACCTCTAATGACCACTTGTTATTACTAATTTTTATTAGTTTATACCAATGTTTTACTAATTACCACTAATGGTTACTAATTACTGATAATTTTTACTATTTACCACTATTTATTACTATTTACTACTAATTATTACAAATTATCGCTAATTGCTACTAATTTATTCTAATTGTTACTATCACTTACTATTTATTACCATTTGTTACTATTTGTTACCAATTGTTACTATTTGTTTCAAATTATTACGATTTATGTCATGAACCAGCCTAGGTATTGTGGTAACCTAATAACCAAGCCAACCCTGACATTTCCCGAAGGGCGTTACTGATCCCCATGGGTTGGCAACTAGCACCTGACATCATAAATTTAAAAGTGTGAATAGTTTTCCCACAAACATTACAAAAGTAAAAAGAGAAAACTCAGTATGCATAATAAAAGGAACTCCACTATGAGTAAAGTACTAGAATACAACAGGGCATAAACAAGCCCAAAAAACAACATCCCAATTACAAAAATAGGGGAAAACAACCCAGGTCTCTATGGACACAACTCACAATGTCTAAGGTTCAATAGCTGGATCCACCTCCAAGAGATCCTTTCCCCTTTCTCGAACCTAGAATGAGATAATCTAAAAATTCCAAAAGGTGCCAATAGGGTGTGAGCTAAAAATCCCTGTTGGGTCTCACCAAGGATTTCATAATAGATTCCAAAAATATATTAACCAAAGGAATGCTTTCATTTTTTAAAATAAAAAGGTTAGGCATTTTCGAAGTATATTTAAACAAATCATGTTATGTAGGTCAAATGATGGAAAAATACTTTAAGAAAAGGGTTTACAAGTGATGGAATATTTCTAAAATAATGGTATAGATAAAACAATTACATAAATTTTTTATGTAAATCCAAAAGGCATGTAGAGAAGTTTTACAACATTAGAATACTTTTATATCTCAAATATAATACAAGAGAGTAACATGGTCATCTTCCAAATAAGTACGAATGTTCCAAGCTATAAAGATCCACACTCTCTATGTCATCTCAGTAATATGTGTATAAACACATCCCTCTGACACTGGCCAAAGGAAACTCATCACCATCCCATTGGGGATGTGACCCGTTGCATATATGTTTCAGAGTGTTGTAATAGCGTAGAGTGTGTCCAAATAACATTCCAAATAACTAAGGATTGCATGATCTCTTACACAATAAATGATGGAAAATTTATTTTACGACTTATTAAAATACAATTATATCCCATTCGTCCATTTCAATTCCAATTTTCCTTTTAAAACAAAAATGGTATTTAATAAAAAATATCCCTCTTCAACAAGATAAAACCACTGGGTTTTTATCAAAAACAAATTAATCAATTTTCACGGGTTTGAAATCCATTCAATAGCTTTTCCATAAATTTCACAATTAATTCCCACAATTAAATTCAACAATTTAACTAAAATCATTTCCATCAAAATTATAATTTAAATGAAACAATTTAAATCAAGCAATTTCCATAAACAAACCCCAATTCAATAGAGTTAGGGGTATTCCCAATTCTCATGCCTGAACCATTTCAAATATCTCTATTCACTAGAATTGGATTTTATTACATCAATTGAAATCAAGTTTGAGTAAAAAAATATAAATCAGCAGTTGAAATAAATCAAGAAATTCAAAATTAATCATTTTGGATAAAGAGTACAGAATCACCTAACTTTTTTTGAAACTCTAAACTCACAACAACACCCATAAATAAGAATAAAGGAATAGAAGACCTCTAAACACAACATAGAAATTAGAACCCACATAATAGAGCATATATCCATCATTTTTGGGATGATTTATTGAAATCCCAAAGGAGGATAAAGATTTAAAGATGAATAATGGGGGAGAAATATTACCTGGGTATCACACCATAAGCACAATGACGATTAAATGCCAATCTAATGCTTCTGAAAGTGTCAGAGAGCATCAATATCACCTAGGAAAGGTTTTGGGTTAAGGGAGATGCAACTGAAGCGGAGGATAAAAGAGAATCTCAGCCGCACTTCCTATTTAAAAAACTGCATTTGGGGTATTACATGACATGTAATACCATTTCACATTGTAAAATAGTTAATTTTCATAACTGATAAAAAATGAGTTGCCTCAAATTAAAAACCAATGTTTTCAGTTTAAAAACCAATCTACAAATCATTCACGACGTGTAATGTCTCTTCACGAGGTGTTCCTTTCACAACATGAATCCTTTCACAACATGCATCCTAAAACTATTACATGGGGTGTATCCTAGGTAAATGTTGTGTAAATCTTTGGAAGCCTATCAAATTAGTAATGGGATGTTATAACCACCCCATCATAAAAACTTTTGGTCCCAAAAAATACAATGAAGAATCATTCTTGCTAAAAATATGAGGCCACTTCTCTCTCATCAGTGCCTTGTGTTCCCACGTCTCATGATTTTTAGATCCATGATGTCATTTCACATGAACCCAAGGTGTCATCCCCTCATGAAGTACCTTGGCCTCTTAATAAAAAATCATTATAGACCACTTAGTCATATATAAATCGGTTTCAATCTCTAGATCACTCCAGCTTAAAACATTATATGGATCATAGGAACACTTCCTCATCTACGATACATGGAATGTGTTATGTATCGACATCATCTATGGTGGAAGTGATAAATAGTATGAAAATTTCCCCACCAATTATAAAAACATGAAAGGTCCCACAAAATTAGGAGCAAGCTTCCCCTGCCTCCCATGCCATCGATGAAACAATTGTGGTGAATGTTTTAAGAACACATGGTCACAAACTGAGAACTCCAAAGTTTTATAGTGATGATAATCATAAGTCTTATATCGACTCTGTGCTGTCAACATTATCTGCAGAATTAACTAAATCTTTTCAATAATTTCTTGCACCAGGCTTTGTCCAACCAAGGAAATTTCCCCAATCTCTGACGAACACAATGATGATTTTCAAGGTTATCCATTCAACGCTTAAAAAGGATCTATTCTAATCTCATACTGATAACTATTATTATAAGAACAATCGACCATCCCCAAATTATCATCCCAACCCCCACTAAAGTTGAGAACATAAACGCGAAGCATATCCTCTAGAATCTTTATAACTCTTTCTATCTGGCCACCTGACTGTGGATGATAGGTCATGCTCAAACAAACCTGATATCCCAGTGCCTCCAAAAGTCCTCTCCAAAATCATAAAGTGAAATAAGTAACCCTATTAGAAACTATAGCATATGGAACTCTGTGAAAATGAAAAATCTCATTTACATAGAGATTTCCCAAATACTCAGCTTCTGTTGTATTGTGAATGGGTATGAAGTAAGACAACTTGTTCAGCCTATTGATCAAAACCCATATTCCATTCTTCTTTCTCTAGTTACAAGTAATCCTAACCACAATTTCCAAAGATATTTCCTCCCACTTCCTAGTAGGTACTTGAAGTGGCTAATATAAAACCAAAGTTTTATGATGCTCAACATTAACTTGATGGAACATATGGAAACACAAGACAAACTTAGTAATTACACATCTTATACCTGGCCATGAAAACTATTGTTGAATGTCATAGAGAATCATAGTGGTTCCTGAGTTCATAGTCCACTTGGAATTATGACAACCCCAAATCACAACTTTCATTTACCCTAATTGAACAACGAAGTTATCCTAATAGCATAGAACACCATCTCTAGAGAACAACCACTAATCCACTGTATCACCACTATAAATAGTGTCTCTAACACTAATAAATTCATCATCAAGCACCTGATCTTGAAGAACCATCCTGAGAAAAGTGTATGTCAACTAAATTATGGCTAAAGTAATGGTATCCCTATTCTCCTAAACTATAATATGAAACTATTAAAAGAGAGCCATAAAATTACACACTTCCAAATATTCTTTCACTACTTGGGTTGGAAGTTTCATGCTCAATGCATCTGCAATGACATTCCCTTTCCATATTGTATAGGTGATGTCAAAATTGAAAGATTGTAGGAACTCCACACAATGCCACTGACAAAGATTCAATTTTTTTGAGAGAAGATATAACTCAATAATTTATGGTCTAAATACATAGTAAATGTTTCTCCAAAAATATAGTGTAACCAACACATAAGATCATGCATCATAATAGAAAGTTCAAGGTCATGGGTAGGATAATTATTCTAATGTTTCCCAATATTATGAGATCTATAATAAACTAAATGATCTCCCTATATTAGAATGCATCTGAAGCATGAACCCGATGCATCAAGAAAGGCCACATAGACCTGCCCAACCATTAAAGGAGTCAACACTGGCGAATTAGTTAAAACACATTTCATCTCAACAGATGAAATTTAAGATTTACCATTCCAAGAAAACTTCATTCCCTTCTCAGTTAGGGAAGTCCTCAAAGAAGTCAAATATGATAATTCCTTCATGAACTGACAATAATATCTAGCTACACCCAAGAATTTTATAATATCAATGAAAATTAATTGTTTCTCCTAATTCATAACACCCATTAACATCTCATGGTCAACTAATAAACCCTACTCAAACACCACATGTCCCAATAATTTCACTTCACAAATCTAGAAATCACTCTTAGAAAGCTTAGAGTAGAGTCAGTGATTTTTCAGTAGACTCAACATAGTCCTCAAGTGAAGCAAATTATCCTTAATAGATTTAGAGTAAATGAGGATATCATCCAAAAAGACTACCACAAAGGTATCCAGATACTGAGGGAAAATACCATTCATTAGATCTGTGAAAAATAAATGAAAATTTATCAGATCAATGAGATTGGAAAGGTACTCATAATGGTCGTACCTTCTCTAAAAGGAAGTTTTCGGAATGATAGATTATTTTATCCACACCTGATGGTAACCAGGTCATAGGTCGATCCTTGAAATCCATTTCACCCCATTCAACTAATGTAACGCCCCGACCCTAGTTACCAAGAGTCAGTGCATTATTACATATCACTAGAATGATGACAAGAGATCAATTCCCTAAACACTAATTAGATTATTATCCTTGAAAGTACTAGATACATATATAAGTTTTACATTACATCATGAAATGAAGAAAACCACATTGTGTCCCCATTGAACACACTCATGTCCCTTAGAATATTCCTTTAAGTTGATAATGATATACTTCTTCACATCATTGAAAAAATAAAACATAAAAATGTTTGATCTCAAATGCTCAGTAAGTATAACAATATAGTAGAAACATTTATAAATAAGCATAAACATTTAAGGTAGTGTTTAAGACTAAAACACAAGACTCTTAAATTTAAATTTCAGTATAATATGGAAAATATAAATTAAATAATTCAATTTAATTATTCACATGGATAATATACTAGTTGAATAATCACATTTAATATCAATAACTAATTTCATAATGATGGAATGCATAATGTTGGACATCATAACCAGATATTCAAGGCCGCGTGCCAAGATTACAAGTAAATATTTTGTCAAGGCCTTGTGCCAAGACACAAGTTTGTCTCATGATACCCACTATTGCATCAAGGAGCTATAGTGGGCTCCATCGGTCACTTACTATGTCCAATTCATTCCTCTTATGAAAAGGTTGAAACATAATCTAATCATTTGTATTAAAACTAGCATATAGAATTTCAATATTTTAACCACAAACCAGGAATGGTATAAAAATAGGAGATCCACAATCAAATAGAACTCATTCAATAAAATATAGAAGAATTTATCAACCTTAATCAATAATAATTAAGGATATTGACATAGATGAAAATAATCAATTAAAATATTTGAGAGAAATATCCTTTTTTCTTGAAAAGATTTAAAAGTATCACTATTTATCTAGAATCTATTAAAAATATATTTTTTAATCAAAGTGTCCTGTACCACTTTGAAACTTTTAAAAGGAATTTTAATTTTAAAACATCCATTTTCATCTAAATCCATCCTTAAAACAATTTTGAAAACACGAACATTATTGAGAAAAATTTTGAAGAATAAATCTTTAAAACATTTAAAATTACATTTTAGTTAGAGTTCCTTACCAAATGAGAGAAATTTGAATAAAAATAATTGAGGAAATCAAAACCTTATAATACCATGAGAATAAAGGGATTCATGATATAATATGTCAATGTACAGTATATACACCATATAAAAGTGAATTGGAGAAAAACAAAGAAGTGTCAAAGGAATGTAAATTAAGATGAAATACCTTATAAAGTCTGTATCCTTAAGTTAAGGATAAATAAATGACATTATTCAGTGATAAATCAGAGGACATTCACACATATTCTTGTAACAACAACACCAATGATTGGGATGTTTAACTCAATGAATAGAAATTGAGTTAAGATTACTCTTATCAAGTTCATATAAAAAAATTGAGAATTTTTCAATAGAGATATTATGTGTATAAAAAGTATATCCAGACAAACGGGAGTGTAATTTACTATATAAATAAATAAATAGTGATTTCACACATAATCTTGGAGTAAAATAGTCAATAAATTTTGTGTAAAACCCAATGAGTGGAAATTGAAAATAGAAATTCCCTTACTGATTTGGTAACTTACAAAACATACACCCCATGAAAGAAGGATCGTACAATGATGTTTTAAATACCCATAAATTGAATTATATTACACAAATAACACAATCATGGATAGTACATACACCACACAAAAGTAAATAGTGTAAAATATAGCATGAAACTCACGACAGTAAAAAGTAAGATAAAAACCCCATACCTTGTATTTTTCATTAGTTGAGGGTATGTTAACCTCCTGGATAATGGTGAAATATGTTTTATTAAATTATAAAAGAACCATATATATAAATATGATATCAAATATAATCTTTTAATATTTATTTGTTAATAATATTTCAATAGTATCATTGTTTCGGGTGTTAACTGATTTATTTTTCTTTATATGTTTTGTTATGTATGTCATGTTTGTTATGGATAGGATGTATTTGATTTTTATCCATAATGATATTATGTTCTTAAACATTATTTTTTAATCATAAAATGATATTTATTCTTGAATGGTTACGATGGATATTGAATCTCATCACGTTTGTGGAGACGATAATCCGTACGTACGCACGAACGACAATACCATTCTATTGATAGTGAAATCAAATGTAATTGGATGGTATATCAGATATAAATAATAATTAACATGTTATATTTATTATTTAAATATGTTATACTCATCATTATACACATCCAAATAATTAAGTGTTGAATAATAAACTACACCATGATGTGGAGACGGTAAGTCGTACGTACGCACATACAGTGACTTTGTTATTCAAAGTATTGATAGAATAATGAATATGGTTGCACCATGTTTATAATAACATCACAGTATGTATAATGTACTGGATTTATTATTTTGGTATGGAAAAAAAGAAGAAGTGGTATGTGGAATAAGAAATGAACTTTGAAAGAGGTGATGAAATAATTAACTCTTTTTCAGGTGATTCCTTTTGATTTGATCAAAATAGATCCTTATGTTGGATTTATAATCAAAGTAATGCCTCTAGGTTGAAGTTAGTTTAGTTGTGAGGATATTTGAGTGGGTTTTGGCTGATCCAAATGGCTTTGGAGGTGTGATTTTGAGAGAAGGGGAAGTGCCCTTTTATAAGAGAGGTGAGGGTCACTTTACAAAAACCTTGAAATATTATGTTATTATACAATAATATTTAGTTTATAATGGCTCAAATGGAATTTATTTTGAGGATAAGGTTGATCTGGGTCAAAAAACACTCAACCAATTGTATTTATACAGGTTTAGGTCACCATATTGAACTTATCCTTTGGATTTAACTCTTGGTTAAATAATTTAACAATTACAATGTCTCCTTGTATTTTTATAGTATATGGTTAATAAAATTACTATAAAATGTATATAGAACACCAAGTGGTTCAGTAATGACATATATATTATTATATAAGTCCTTTTTCTAAATGTCGGATTTTTAGGACTATTATATCATTTAATAATATAGTATTTATTTTTAAATCTCATTTATGAAAATTTTGACATTATTTTGTATTTGGTTTTTGTGAAAGTCATAACAATATTATTTCTTCAAAAAAAATCAATCAACCCTAACATGTAATATTAACCTAGAAATTTTTTTTAATGCATCAAAAGTCTCAATTTATATTTTTATTAATATTTATAAAATCAATTATTTTAATCTTTCATTAATAAGGTAATTACTACGTCATTATTGAGTCATAAATAAATGTAATTATTTAAATTATAAAAGTTATAAATAAAAAACTATGATTTGGGAAATATTCTTATATTTCTAATGAATATTTATAGTCGAAATTATCTTATGTATAACCCTATATTAAAAATGTTTTAGTTATTAAAATTTGAATTTAACACTTTTAACTCTTCTTTAAATAAAATAATAATAAATGTCATAATCTAATACATGTGGACCGAGAGGATCATATTTTATTCCTAAGGTTGATTTTGGTCGAAATAAACTTATCCAATAGAATTATGACATGTGTAAGGGTAATTATAATATCATTTTTACCTTTAGTTACCCTATTTACTTCTATCTGTGATAAATAAAATACAAAATTTACTATTCACCAAATATGATTTTCATCTTATTGAACTGAATTTTACATACTGATGTCAACCGTATCTCTAGGATTTTTGAAATTCAATTCACAGAAGCTGTAAATTTACGTTTTATGCAAATTTGGTAACGTTTCTAGAAGGTGGGTAAAAGACGTTAAAAAATTCAATAAAATTTTATAAATCTAATTTAATTGTAAAACAACTCCAATGAATTAAATTGAACTAATATAGGTACTATTTATCTATTTTTACTGAAAATTAATTTAAATAAAATAAATAATTATTTAAATAAAATTTCAGTTTTTAAACAATAACATAATGTTTTTCACTATTCATTAAAAATTTAATGTTTTCATAAAAATATGAAAAATTCACCCTAAGTTAATTTTGATATTATTAATACCATAATGATGTATATTTTACCAAATTAAAAACATATAAGTTTCATTAAATAATTTAAAATTAATTCCCGTTGTCAAAACCAGAAAGCAGGTTTTTGAGAAGTAAAAACTATCAAAAGATTTATATGTGTTTATGTCCAATTTAAAAGAGAAATTACTTCTAGTGACCCACATTGGATTAGATTATAAAAATATAATCTAGTTATACTTCAAAACCATTAAAATTTATAATTTAACACTATAAATTATTTTTATTAAAAAAGATGTTTTCAATTAAAATTTAGTATCTTTCACTATTCATCAAAATATGAATGTTATCAAAAAAATAGAAAAAATTTATCCGAAATAAATTTTTATGTCATGATTATAAAAAAGAATTTAATTTTATCAAATTGAATATATAAAAGTGTCAAATATTGGATTTTTAATGGGTTCACCATTAAAAGGTGGAAAAACTACATTTTTTGAAAAATACTTCTTTTATCTGAAAAATTGAATTTGTCCATATATTATGTCAAAGAAATAGAAAAGATAAATGTTAAAATTATATGGGATATATATAAAATTCAAAATGTTGTTATTACTATTTATAACAGCTTTCTAAATGGATAGTTTGATAGGTCATGGTGTGCTTCAACTCGGTGATGCGTACATCGCAAGCTATAGTATTATTCGAAGACAAACGTAACATGGAAGCTTGGGGTATTAAATTTTGTCATCCTTCAATAAATTTCATCCTCGTAATTTGAAATTGTTCTTTATAAATAAAAGGATAAAAAAATAGAAAATACCTTTGTGGAAAACCGAAATTAGAAATAAGGTTAATAAAATTTAGTCTTAATAAGAGGGAAAGGGAAATGAAAAAGCCACCACCAAATTTGGATTTCAAATAAGAGAACATTGGTGGAAGTTATAATTGGAGGAAAAATGTAAATATTTTTGGGGAGTGATTGAGGTCATCAATCACAGACAAGTGAATGGAAAAATTGAGGGCCTCAAAGCCATAAATCTATGATGAATAACATAAGGTATTAGGATAATACATTTTTGGGTTTAAGATCTTTTCCCCAAGTTATAAGAATTAATTTCTTCATAGAATAAGAAAAAAATACTTGATAAGTAGAGTTTCATCCTTTAACTAATTTCTACCACAAACCCATATTTTACTCCAAAATATGAGTATTCAAGATGACTTGGTCACTCCTAATGCACTAGAATCAACTTATAGAGAATCACATAATACGTATAATAAGAAATTATATATTTACCTATTATTTACAGATTAATCAAAACCAAAATGGTTAGTACAAGATCAGATGATCCCCAAAATGGATCATCCTTTATAGAAAGAAATACTAATGTTAATTTCTAAAAATAGACCAAAAATACCCAAAGTTCAATACATATTATTCAATAAAAATTGTCTATAAAATACTTTAATATAATCCAAACTAAGATTGAAACCCAAAAATTAGAATAGTTTGATTACATAGTCTTCCATATTAAATTGTATCTCTAAATAACATCGACTACTCTTAAAGTCGCATACTTAAAAGTAATTAACCTAATCACATATTCTCTATGATAGGTTAATCATTTTCATAAATATCCCAAATATCTATAAATACACATTAAAAACATAGATAAAAATCTACCATTGCTCTTCAAATGAAATCCCATAGTATTTTATTTTTTTAGGCATATAGTTTTCCCAAAAGAGTGAATGTCTTCCAAAAAAACACTTATCACTTAATCACAAAATCATTTTCCTACACTAAGTATATCTTTTTGATAAAACAAAAAGATCCAAAATCAACTTATTATTGATCTATAATGTCATTTAACTAAAAATAATTAGTCATTCTAACTAGGGACTCCACGTCATCCAGTGGTAGGCGATAAATCCCAATCACACTTTGGTTATGGGTTCGATTCCCGTAGCTTTGTATGACGTGATGGTTTGTCACACAGTCTGTGTGTTGTACTTTTTAAAAAAATTTATTTTATTACATTACCAAAATGATATAAATTCCACAAAACAAACAAAACATAATTTAACAGAAAATGATATCTCATACATCTCATTTTCATCCCAAAAATTAATAACTTGTAATTGCCTCAAATTCATGGATCATATAAAACCAAATGGTTATTTATTACTATATCCACAAAAGAAAAGATAATTCTTCATAGAATAGTATTTTCACATAACAAACAACAGGATTACATGTATGAGAAAAAATTATTCTCAAGTAATCCCATCAACAAAGATCGCTAATACTTTTAAACATATTGCTATACATTTATTTCCATAGAGGTTCTTCCTTCACCACGAGGTTATCCTATAGAATAGGGCATTGACTCGGGTAATTTCCAGGTCCCCTACATTTAAGGAAAATTACTTATAAATAGATTCTTGGGATTATTTTTATTTTCTTCCATTGTACTCTTCATTTTTCCTTGTAAATTATTTACTTTGTGTCCTTCTTTCCCACACATAAAGCATTTATTTATTCCATTGAGACACTTTCATAGGTGTCTCCTTCCACATTTCATACATGATGGAAATCGATCTTTATTTTCTCCATGGTCTCCACTACTAGAGCACTTGTCATTCCTCGTTATTCTCTTCTTTGTTGAATCCAGGAGTTGGATAATATATATGTTGTTGATCATATTTTGGTAAAATGGATTTGGCATAAACACAATATCCTTTATGCCTATCAACATTCCATTTTTTTCTCATTTCCACTTCCATTCCCACCTTGTACATCATTTTCAATGTTACTATGACTTCCTTGGAATTCATCCCTGGACTAAAACCAGAATGCATTGTGTGATTAACAATAGTCAAGAAATCATTTATAGAATATATGACACCTTATTTTTAATATAAAATTCCTTATGATTAACCGAGGTTATTTATTATCATCTTATATTAAAATCCATAAAATCAATTTGTAACGAAAATGTGAATTATCCTAAGAATATCCCACGGGAGTGTCGTAACCAAGACTGCAGTAAGGCCCATTGTTGTGCACCAATTCTCATTTGAGTCTAGCTTAAAGCAATGTTTTCAGCTTTCACACCTAGGGACATCTATTCCAGATCCACCTCTACCTACTTGTATCTAGGAAGGGATTTATTACTAGGAAAACCCACATAATATTTTCATTACCCAAAATTTTAGATTTTGTTCTATATTAATCCCCAATGTCTATCTTAGGGTAATATTCTCTAATAAAAGTTTTTTTTTTCTAAATCTAGTTTCCAAGGTTTTTAATAAACTTCCTCTGATAAAAAATGTAATTCCCTGACCCTAGTTACCCATAGTCGATGCATTATTACATATCATTTGCATGATCACAAAAGATCATGTCTCGAAATATCGATTAGTTTAGTAACCTTGGTAGTACTGGATACATACATAAGTTTTACATTACATCATGAAATATGGAAAACAACATTGTATCCCCTTTGAACAAACTCATATCCCTTAGCCTATTCCTACAAGTTAATAATGATATACATCTTCACATCTTGGAAAAAATAAAACATTGAAATGGGTGAGCACAGATGCTTAGTAAGGATTACAATATAGCAGAAGCATTCATAAATAAGTATAAATAGTTAAGGTGGTGTATAAGACTAAGACACAAGCCTTTTAAACTTAAAATTTCACAATAATATGGAAAATATAAATCAAATAATTCTATATACTTATTCACATGGATATTCAAATAGTTGAATAATCACATTTAATATCAATAGATAATTTCATAATGATGGCATGCATAATGTCGTACATCATAACCACATAGTCAAGGCCTCATGCTAAGACTACAAATAAAGATTTTGTCAAGGCCTTGTGCCAAGACACTAGTTTTTCTCATGAGACCTGCTGATGCATCGAGGAGCTGTAGTGGGCTTCACCCGTCACTTACTAATTCCAATTCATTCCTCATATGAAAATTTTGAAACATTATCTAAACATTCGTATTAAAACTAGCATACAAAATGTCAATATTTTAACCAAAAACCATGAATGGTATAAAAATAGCACATCCACAGTCAAACATAGCTAATTAAATTAAATATGGAAGATTTTATCCACCTCAATCAATAATAATGATGGATATTGACATTGATGAAAATAATCAGTAAGACTATTTGAGAGAAATACCCCCTTTTTCTTGAAAACATTTAAAAGTATAACTATTTATCAAGAATTTGTTAAAAATAGATTTTTGAATCAAAGTGTCTCCTATCACTTTGAAACTTTTAAAATTAATTTTAATTTCAAAACATCCATGTCCATATAAATAAATCCTTAAAACCATTTTTAAAACATGGACATTAATGAGAAATAATTAGAAGAATAAATCTTTAAAACATTTAAAATGATAATTTAGATAGAGTTCCTAACCAAATGAGAGACATTTGAATACTAATAATTGAAGAAATAAAAAATTTATAATATCATGAGAATAAAGGTATTCATGATATTTAATGTCAAAGTACAGTATATACACACTATAAAAGTGAATTGGCGCATAAAAACAAAGAAGTCTCAATGGAATGTAAATTGAGATTAAATCCCCTATAAAGATTGTATCCTTATGTTAAGGATAAATTAGTGACATAATTATGTGTGAAAAATATAAATAAACTCATTATTATTGGATATTCAATATAAATCAATCAAAGGACATTCACAAATATTCTTGTAACAACAACACCAATGACTTGGATGTTTATCTCAATGAATGGAAATTGAGTTAAGATTACTCTTATCAAGTTCATATAGATGAATTGATAATTTATCTATAGTGTGATTATGTGTATCAAATGTATATACACAAAAATGGGAGTTTAAATTACTACATATAAAAATAAATAGTTATTTCACACAAAATCTTGATGTAAAATAATCAATGAAGTTTACATAAACCCAATAAGTGGAAATTGAAATTAGAAATTCCCTTACCGATTTGGTAACATATGAAACATACACCCCAGGAAAGAAATATCATACAATGAAGTTTTAAATTCCCATAAATTAAATTATATTACACAAATAACACAATCATGGACAATACATATACCACACAAAATTAAGTAGTGGCAAATATAGCATGAATCTCACAGGAATAAAAAGTGAGATGAAAACCCCTTACCTTGTACTTTTCCATAGTTGAGGGTATGTTAACCTCCTTTATAATGGTTAACTAATTGTTATTAAATTATAAAATAACCATATACATAAGTAATATATCATATATGGTCTTTTAAAATTTATTTTTTATAATATTTCAGTAGTATCATTGTTTCATGTGTTAACTGATTCATTTTTTCTTTATATGTTTTGTTACGTAAGTCATGTTTATTATGGATATGATGTATTTGATTTTTATCTAGAATGATATTATGTTCTCAAATATTATTTTTTAATCCTAAAATTATATTTACTCTTGAATGGTTACGATGGGGAATGAATATCATCACGTTTGTGGAGACGGTAATCCGTATGTACGCACGTGCGACAATACCATTAAATTGATGGTGAAATCTAATGTAATTGAATGTTATATCATATATAATGAATCATTAACATTTTATATTTATTATTTATATCAATTATAATCATTATTATACCCATCCAAATAATTAAGAACTGAATAACAAACTACACCATGACGTGGAGACGGTAAGTCGTACGTACGCACATATGGAGAATTTTTCATTCATAGGATGGATAAAATGAATACGGTTGTAATATATTTTTAATAAAATAATAGTATTTATAAGGTACAGGATTTAGTATTTTGGTATGTAAATAACAATGAAAGAGGATGTGGAAGAAGAAAAGAACATTGAAAGAGGTGATGAAATAATAACCTCTTCTTCGGGTGCTTCCTTTTGATTTGATCAAAAGGGAACCTTAGGTTGGATTTATGATCAAATAAAGGACTCTAGGTTGATGTGAGGGTAGTTGGTAACATATTGGAGTAGGTTTTGTCAAAGACAAATGGATTTTGAGGTGTGAGTTTGAGAGAAGGGTAAGTAACCTTTTATAAGAGAGGTGATGGTCACTTTAGGAAAACCCTGAAATATTATTTTATTATACAATCATATTCGGGTTATAATGTCTCTAAAAGGATTTATTTTGATTATAAGGTGGGTATGGGTCGAAAAACACTCAACTAATTGGTTTTATACTGGTTTTGGTGACCATATTAACCATATATTTTAGATTTAACTCTTGGTTTAATAGTTTAACATTTACCATGTCTCCTTGTATTTTTATTTTATATGGTCAATAAACTTACTATAAAATCTCAATAGAACCCCAACTAGTTCATTAATGACATATATATTATTATATAAGTCATTTTAACGAATATTATAATTTTAGGACTATTAAATCATTTAATAATATAGTATTTTTTTTAAAATCTCATTTATGTCAATTTTGAAATTATTTAGAATTTGGTAATTGTAAATGTTATAAAAATATTATTTCATAGAAAAAAATAAATTTAATCAACCCTAAAATGTAATATTATCCTATAAAATTAGTGTAATGCATAAAATTCTCAACTTACAATTATTTTAATATTTATAATATCAATTATATTAATCATTCATTAATAAGGTAATTACTACAACATCATTGTGTCATAAATAAAAATTATTATTTAATGTCTAAAAATTATAAATAAAATACCATGATTTAGAAAATATTCTTATATTTATAATTTACATTTATAGTCCAAATTATCTTATGTATAACCTTATATTAAAAAGTATTTTTCTATTAAAATTTGAATTTACCACTTTTAACTCTTCTTTAAATAAAATAATAATAAATGTACTAATCTTAACCAAGGGGAACAAATGGATAATATTTTATTCCTAAGGATGATTTTAGTTGAAATAAACTTATGCAATAGAATTATGACATGTGTTAGGGTAATTATAATATAATTTTTACTTTTAATTACCCTATTTACTTTTAACCGTGGTAAATAAAATTCAAAAGTTACTATTCACCAAATATTATTTTCATCTTATAGGACCAAATTTTACTTACTAATTTCAACCGAGTCTCTCAAATTTTTTAAATTAAATTCGAACAAGTTGTAAAATTACATTTTATGCAAATTTGGTAACGTGTCTAGAAGGTGGGTAAAAGACGTTAAAATATTCAATAAAATTTTATACATCTAATTTTGTTATTAAATGACTCTAATGAATTACATTGAACTAATCTAAGTATTATGTATCTATTTTGAATTAAAATAAATTTAAATAAAATAAATAATTATTTAAATAAAAATTTGGGTTTTAAATAATAACCCAGTGTTTTTCACTATTCATCGTAAATTGAATGTTTTTAGAAAAATACAAAAAAATCACCCCAAACTAATTTTGATATTATAATTTAAAAATATTTTCTATTTTACCAAATTAAAAACATAGAAGTTTCATTAATTAATTTAAAATTAATTCCCATTGTTAAAACTAAAAAACGGGTTTTTGAGAAGTAAAAACTATCAAGAGATTGATATGTGTTTTTTCGGTTTAAAAGTTAAATTACTTCCAATGACCAATATTGGATTAAATGATAAAAATGTAATATAATTATACTTAAAAAGCATTAAAATTTATAATTTAACACTATAAATTATATTGATTAAAAAAGTTTGTTTCAATTAAAATTTAGTATCTTTCACTATAAATTAAAATATAAAAGTTATCAGAAAAACACCAAAAATTTATCCAAACTAAATTTTTATGTCCCGATTCTAAAGAAGAATTTAATTTCATAAAATTTAATATATAAAAGTTTCAAATATTTTATTTATAAAGGGTTCACCATTAAAAGGTGGAAAAACTACATTTTTTGAAAAATAATTATTTTATCTGAAAAATTTAATTTGTCCTTATATTATGTATAAGAAACACAATAGATTAATGTTAAAATTATATGGGATATATATAAAATTAAAAATGTGGTTATTAATATTCATAACAGCTTTCTAAATGGCTATTTTGATAGGTCATGGTGCGGTTGAACTCGGTGTTGCCTGCATTGCACACTATTGTCTTATTCAAAGAGAAGCATACCATGGAATCCTAGGGTGTTAAAACTAATAAAATAGATAATCAATATCTGGAAAAAAAATACTATTTCTTAACCATAACTCGATTGATATTTCATTATTCTACACATAATCGAAGAGAACCATCATATTTCTTAGTGATGAGAACTAGCACAGCCCATGGTGACACACTAGGGAATATATAGACATTATAAAGAAGATAATTCAATTAGGACTTTAGCTCTTTCATTTCCATGGGATCCATTCTGTAAGAGGGAATAAAAATTGGTTGAGTTTTAGACATTATGCTAATGGAAAACTGGACCTCCGTTAGCAGTGGAAAACTAGAGAAGTTAGAAGGGAACATGACCAGTAACTCGATGACAACTGGTGGGCGATCGATACTAAAAATATTCCTAATCCTGATCAAAATGAAACACTTCTATTACCTTAACCAACTCTAGATAAAAAGGCATGGCCCTACTTGACCTTGGATCGAAGTCTCCTTGAAAGACAAGAGACTCGCCAGTGGTTGTGGTAATATAGAACCGCCAATGATAAAAATGAATCTAGGATTTATTGGGAATGATCCAATCCATCCCTAATATGACATCAAGATATTTTCTATTTAGGACCAAATATATCCATGTTAGCTCGACATCAACTAGAGAGAAGACACAAGAAGGATAATGAAGACCCCTCTCTTTCTTTGTACCAAGGGGTGAGTAATATCTATTGAATAAGATAAAATCTCCATAGGAATATTAAGTGGATTAAAAATACATTATGAAATAAACGAGTGAGATGCAACCGTATCAAATAGGATAGTCACTAATGATGAAGCTATAGTAATGGTACCTCTCACAGTTTCTTGACCCGTGTTTGCTTCCTCAGGAGACTCTTCCACTGTGTTTAGTAGCTTATTTCTAGATTTTTTGGTTGGAAGCCTTTTATACATGAATCTTATTATTTACACAAAGTTCTAAGAGGATATGATGATCATACTCCACCACATGGAGTAGAAACATTATGGATGAGTCTATGTAAGTGTTATGAATGTTCACTGGAGCTGCAGTTCTTGGGTGCCTAAATGGAAACTCTCCTAAAATGTCATGGATTTCCACCCTAATAGAAAATAAAAAGATTTTCTCCATGAAATGTAAGAGGT
The DNA here is from genome assembly GCA_963277665.1 of Viscum album. Taxonomy (NCBI): domain Eukaryota; kingdom Viridiplantae; phylum Streptophyta; class Magnoliopsida; order Santalales; family Viscaceae; genus Viscum; species Viscum album. Next base: position 1,825,880,873 of record OY728127.1, read on the forward strand.
ATGGAACAACTATTTCATTAAGAACTATTGCGATAATCATCACTGTTTTTTCCCTTAAAAAAACTCACACTCCCATTGGGAGAGAAAGAAACACTTGATAACACTGACTTGTTTTCTATGTCCATATCAACCCTCATTGGCTTATCAAGTACATCAACATAAGTTGTAATCTTCAGAATGAAAAATTGAGAATTAATATTTAATCAATGTCCCATATCAAACCGTCGAGCCTTCATCTTCTCATTAGATAAAATCTCAGAATCAAACTACACCAACTCAACATATCAATTTGAATACTCATTCATAGTTCTATAGGACTACTCAAGCTTAGAAAAATCTACATCCTTGGATAACACCATTGAATTTGGATAGAACTAGTTAGTGAAAAGGTCCTTGAAGTCTTTCCACTCTAAGACTTCATGTTTTTTCACAATCAACATTTGGTCCCACCATCTCCTGCTGGTTCGTTCTAGCACGAAGGTGGAACACTTTACCTTGATCTCATATGGTGTCTTCAATACCTCAAACATATGTTATATATTTTCCAACCATTCCTCATCATGTTGTGGATCAATGGATCCTTTGAAAACTAGTGGATTCTGGTGAATGAAATCTTGAGAATGATTGTGAATAACATCACCCTGAGGATCAACCGTTTGAGCCTAAATGGGAACTTGAGGTAGTTCCTATCCAAGATCTTGGATAGTGCGCACAATAAAAACAATTAGATTTGGTTCCATTTTAGGATTTTAATGATATGCTTCAGTAGAAGCTTCCTCTGGAATCTTAATTTCAAATCCTTTCAGAGGCATGATGTTACACAACATCAGAAGATAACAAGTAAGACATCAAAATAACATTAAAACAAAGAAATAATGATTATTATTCTAAAAATATGGAAAAAAAATATTTGGAATTAACTTCATCGAAATCACAGAAGATAAAATTCTAGAATCAACCCAGAAGGCGTCTTTCCCTAACCACCCCATGCGACTTGAGGTTAATTATGGCGATAGATGTCTAGAAACTCAATCACAACTACCTCTTAAGTCCAAACTAGATTTAAACTATTTACTGACGTTATGAAAAAATCATAAAAGCCTCCTCTGATACCATTTTGTCAAAAACTAGCCTGGGTACTCGGTTAACCTAACAACCGAGTTGACCGTTACATAGCCTAAAGGGTGTTCCTGATCCCCACAGGTCGGTGAATAGAACCTGTAATCATACAATTGAAAGTAGGAATGGTTTTTACACAAGAATGGAAGAAGAAAGAAGATACAAGTCAGTATTTATAACAAATGAAACTACACTAGGAGTAAGGTACCAGAATACAATAGGGAATAAACAAGCTCAAAGTACTGCAACCCAAGTACCAAAATAGGAAAAAACAACCCAAGCCCCTAAGGACACAACTGACCACTTCCAAGGTTCAACAGCTGGATCAACCTCCTAGAGATCCTTTCCCCTTGCTCGAACCTAGACTGAGATAATCATCAATCACCTGAAGTCACAAGTAGGGTGTGTTCAAAATATATTAGTAGGTTATCACCAAGTATTTCATAAAAGATTTTGAAATTAGATTAACCAAAGTAATGGTTTCAATTTTCAAAATAAACAGCTTTACAATTTTCAAAGCATGTTTTAAAAAATCATGCTATATAAAAAAATGATGGAAAGATACTTTAATAAAAGGATTTACAAGTGATGGAATATTTACAAAACAATTTCTTAGATAAAACAATTAAATAAAAAAGTTTATGTAAATAAATAAGTCATGTAAAACAATTTTACCACATTTTTATGCATTCATATCTGAAATATAAAACAAGTGAGCAACATGGCCATCATCCAAATAGGTATGAACATTCTAGGATATATTAATCTGCACTCTCTAAGTTATCTAATCAATTTTAGTATACAAAAATCCACCTAACACTAGCCAAAGGCAACTCACCGCCATCCCATCAGGGATGTGACCTGCTGAATATATGTTTTAAAAGGTTTTAATATCATAGAGTGTGTCCAAATAACTTTCCAACTACCTAATGATTTTATGAGATATCACACAAGAAATAATGGGAAATTTATTTTATTACTTATTAAAATAAAATTAAATCACATTCTTCAATATCAATTCCAATTTTCCATTTGAAACCAAAACATGTTTTAATAAAAAATGAATCATTAATAAGATAGAACCACTGGGTTTCTATCAAAACATTTCAATCCATTTTTAAATGTTTTAAATCCAATAAAAATAATTCTATAAATTTCTAAATTCAGTCCCATAATTAAATTCAATAAATTAATTGAAACTGTTTCCATCAAAATTTCAATTAAAATTAAACAATTTATATCAACCAGTTTCCATAAACACACCATAATTAAATGGTATTTGGGGGTCTTCTTAATTCTCAATAAAAAAACCATTTAATATATCTCTATTAATAGTAATTAGATCTTATTACATCAATTGAAATAAGTTTTGAGAAAAAAATTATTTAGTAGTTAAAATAAATCAAGAAATTCAAAGTTAATCATTTTTTCCTAAACTGGATGGAATCACTTAACTTTTCTTGAAAATCAATACTAGCAATGAAACCCATCAATAAGAATGAAGTTGTAATAAACCTTGAAAAAAACCTATAAACAAGAACCAAAATCACAGAGCATAGATAAATAAATTTCCGTATGATCTTTTAAAATCCCAAAGGAGGAGAAAGAGAGAAAGATAAAGATTGGGGGAGAAGTCTTACCCAATAATCACACCATAAGGGAAATGATGATCGAATTCCAAAAATATTGATCCAGAAGGGTTGGAAGGATTCAAGATCACATGGGGAAGGCGTTGGGTCATGGGTGATAAAACTAGAGTAGAGGAGACAAGAGAATCTCAGCCACACTACCTATTTAAAAAACTACAGATAGGGTATTAATGACGTGTAATACCCTTACATGTCGTGAAATAGCTAATTTTTGTAACCGCTGAAAAAACATCACCTAAAATTAAAAACAGAATCTCCAAGTTAAAAAATATATTTGTAAATAATTCACGACACGTAAATGCTCTTCAGGATGTGTACCATTCACAACATGAAGCCTTTCACAACTTGCATCCAGAAACCATTAAACATTGTTCAACCTAGTTACATGACATGTAGCCCTCTGGAATTTCCATCAAATTAGTAATGAGATGTTACTATTTATTATTATTTATTACTATTTATTACTAATTCTTATTATTTATTACTAATTGTTACTATTTATCACTAATTACTACCAATTATTTCTAATTATTACTAATTATTACTATCTATTACTGGTTATTACTACTTATTACTATTATTACTAATTATTACAAATTATAACAAATCATTACTAATTATAACTAATAATAACTAATTATTACTAATTATTACTAATTTTTTCTAATTATTACTATTTATTACTTCTAATTACTACTTATTACTACTTATTCAAATTTATTACTAATTATAATTAATTATTAATAACTATTAATATTTTTTAATAATTATTCCTATTTATTATGTAACACCCCAATCTTCCATGATACATTTCCCTTTGAATAATGCAATAACTTGCGTTGTACGCAACATGGAATTTTAACACACCACGGCCAATCAAACTAGCTGTTATGAATAGTAATACCCACTTTTTGAAAATTTATAAATTTTATTTTCAAAATTGACTTCATTTTTGGATTTGTAATATCAAAATTACCTTAGGGTGAATTTTTTCTTATTTTTTTGAACACTTTCAATTTTTGATTAATAGTGAAAAACACATCCTTATTATTTAAAACTGAATTTTTATTTATATAATTAGTTATTTTATTTAAATTTACATTAGGTAAAAAAAGATACATAATAACTATATATGTTCAATGTAATTCGTTGGAGTCATTTTATAATAATATTAGATAAATAAAATTTTATTGAAATTTTTACCGTCTTTTACCCACCTTCTAGGTGCATTTGAAAATTTGCATAAAACATAATTTTACCGCTTATATGAATTGAATTTAAAAAATACGAGAGAAACGGTTGAATTCAGTAAGTAAAATGTTGTTCAATAAGATGAAAATAATTTTTGGTTAATAATATCTTTTGACTTTTATTTACAACGGTTAATAGTAAATGGGGTAATTAAAGGTAAAAATGATATTATAATTACTCTAACACATGTACTAATTTTAATGGATAAGTTTATTTCAACCAAAATAAACCTTAGGAATAAAATATGATCCTTTCGGTCCGCTTGGATTAGAATCGTACATTTCTTGTTATTTTGTTTAAAAAAGAGTTAAAAGTGTTAAATTCAAATTTTCATAACTAAAACATTTTTAATATAGGGATAAAAAAAATAAATTCTACAATAAATATTAATTATAATGATAAAATTATTTCCTACCTAAGGGTATTTTATTTATAATTTTTATAGATTATATAATTAAATTTATTTATGACACAATGATTATGGAGTAAATTTCTTATTAATGAATGATTAAAATAATTGATATTATAATTATCCAAATAAATATAAATTGAGACTTTTTATGAATTAAAATGATTTTATAGGTTAATATTACTTTTTAGGGTTTATTAAATATATTTCTTTAAGATATAAATCTTTATAGCTTTCACAAAAACCAAATACCAAACAGTGTCAAAATTGACATAAATGAGTTTTTAAAACAAATACTATATTATTAATTGATATAATAGTCATAAAAATATAAGGTTCGTCCCAAGGGCTTATATAAGGTTTTATATATTAATAATGAACCACTTGGGGTTATCTTGGATGTTTATTGTAAGTTTATTAACCATTTATTATAATAATACAAGAATACATGGTAAAAATTGAACTACTTAGCTAGGAGCCAAATCTAAAAGATAAGGTTAATATTGTGACCTAAACCTATCTAAAACCTATTGGTTGAGATTTTTTAGACCCCTACCAACCTTATCCTTGAAATAAATCATTTTAGATCCATTATAAACCGATTATGATTTTATAATAAAATAATATTTCAAGCTTCTCCTAAAGTGACCTTCACCTCTCTTATAAAAGGGTACTTCCACTTCTCTCAAAATCACACCTCCAAAGCCATTTGGCTCAGCCAAAACCATCTCAAATATCCTCCCAATTACACTCCCTCCATCCTAAAGTCCTTAATTAGATCATAAAGCCAGCATAAGGATCCCTTTTGATCAAATAAAAAGGAATCACCCGAAGACGAGGTAATAATTTCATCACCTCATCCAAAGTTATCTTCTTCTTCCACTTCCTTTTTCTTTGTTGTTTACATACCAAAATAATAACTCCTATAAATTATATATACTGTGATGTTATTATAAATATGGTAAAACCATATTCAATATTATATACATCCTATTAATGACAAGTCACCACACGTGCATACGTACGGCTTACCGTCTCCACGTCGTATTGTAGTTTGATATTCAAACACTTCATTATTTCGATTGGTATAATAATGAGTATAACTGATATTAATAATAAATATAACTTATTAGTGATTATTTATATAAAATATACCATCCAATTACATACGAGTTCACCATAAATAGAATGATATTGTCACTCGTGCGTCCGTACGGATCATTGTCTCCACGAACGCGATGAAATTCAATACCCATCATAACCATTCATGAATAATATTCATTTTATAATTAAAACTAATGTTTAATAACATAATATCATTATAGATATGAATCAAATACATCATATCCATAATAAACATGTCTTACATAACCAATCATACAAAGGGAAACAAATCAGTTAACACTCGAAACAATGATACTACTCAAAAATTATTAAGAAAACAATATTATAAGATCATATATGATATAATATTTATGTATTTGGTTCTTGTAAAATTTATTAACAATGGATTAACTATTATACCGGAGTTAAAAATACCCTCTACCAAGGAAAAGTACATGGTAAGGGTTAATTCTACAATCTATTCATTATCTGAGGTTGTTTATACATGAGTATCTACTAGGACATCTTTATCGTCCAAATCAGTGTTCCTAAAAAATGTATTTCAAATAATTTTTAATATTTACAACACTATTGGTTACATTAATTTATACTCTCATTTAAATTTTTATAAAATGGTTTAAAAGGAATATTTCCATTCTTTTCCAAATAAGGTACTTTATGACTTTTTCAACAAATTAAGGTAAGAGTGTTTTTTTAATTTATACGGTAAGTGCAACGATTTTCCACCATTATAACAAATTCAAATATTCCATTACATTCCTATAATATTATTTTGAAAATAAATTTTTTATTTTATAATTATGTGAAATTTAAATGATTTCAAAATAAAAGAGACATTTCTCTCAAATAGTTTTGATTCCATCTATGTCAAAATCCTTTGATGGATTTTACACTTGTTTGATGTTGATTTATTATGATACAATCTTTTACATTGTATTGTAGGCTTTTTGATATGTTTGAATGTGGATGTTTTATTTTTATACAATTCATGGTTTATAGTTAAAGTATTAACATTTCGTATTCTAGCTTTAATGTGAATGATTATATTAGGTTTCAACCTTTTCATATGAGGAATGAATTAGACTTAGTAAGTGATGGGTAGAGCCTATTATAGCTCCTCGATGCATCTTTAGGGATCATGAGACAAACTGGTGTCTTCGCACAAGGCCTTAACAAAATCTTATTTGTAGTCTTGGCACGATGCCTTGACTATATGGTTATGAAGTCTTGCATTATGCATTCCATCAATATGAAATTGGCTATTGATATTTCATGTTATTATTCTACTAGTAGAATATCCATGTGAATAAGTAAATGACATTATTTGATTTATATTTTCTATATCATGGTAAAATTTATGTTTAAAAGGCTTCTGTTTTAGTCTTATACAATTCCTTATATTGTATGCTTTTTATGGATGTTTCCGCTATATTGTTATCCTTACTGGGCATCTGATCTCACCCATTTCTATATTTTATTTTTTCCATGATGTGAAGAAGTTTATTATGACTGACATGTAGGGATAGTTTAAGGGAGATGAATGTTTTCAAAAGAGACACAATGTTGTTTTTTTCATTTCATATGTATTGTAAAACTTATATATGTATCTAGTACTTACAAGGCTACTACACTTATTGGTATTTCGGGATATGATCCCTTGTGATCATTCCAATGTTATGTAATATTGCACCAACTCTAGGTAACTAGGGTCGGGGTGTTACATATTACTAATTATTCATAATTATTCATAATTATTCCTAATCATTCCTAATTGTTCCTAATCATTCAAAATTATTCTTAACTATTCCTAATCACTATAATTATTCCTTATCATTACTAATTATTCCTAATCATTCCCAATGATTCCCAATTATTCATATTCAATACTAATTATTTCTTATCATTGCATATTATTCCTAATCATTACTAATCATTCCTAATTGTTCCTAATTATCTTTAATCATAAATTATTTTCCTAGTTATTCTTAATTATTCTTAATTATTATGAATTATTAATAATTATTACCGATTAATACAAATTAACACAAATTATTACTAATTTTTATTAATTATTAATAATTTTTTATTATTTTTTATAATTTTTTATTAATTTTTATTAATTATTGTAAATTATTATTAATTATTATTAATTATTATTAATTATAAATAAATTTTATTAAATAAAACAAAAATATGATATTTATTACTAATTACCATTAATTATTACAAATTACCACTACATATTACCAATATTTAATAATTATTACCAATTATTATTATTTTTTACTAGTTTTAATTAATTATTAATAATTTTTTTAAATTATTACAAATTTTTGTTAATTGTTGATAATTAACACTAATTATTACTAATTACCACTGATTATTACTAATTACCTTAGATTATTTCTAGTTTTCACTAATTCTTAATAATTATTACCATTTTTTACTAATTATTACTAATTATCCATAATTAACATTATTTTTTATTAATGTATAACAATTTACCTCTAATTTATATAATATATTACAAATAATTACTAATTACCACCAACTATGAATTATTACCACATATTATTACTAATAATCACTAATTATTACTTTTGTTACTAATTAATCTAATTATTAATAGTTACAACTAATTAATACTAATTACCAAAAATTAAAATAAAATTTTGTAAATTAAAATAGTTTAGTTTGAATTAAAAAAATCATGAAAATTAAAACTAAATATATATAAAAAAAATTAATGAAACAAACTATTTAAATTTATTTAAAAATAATTTTATCTAATCAATAATAATTATTTCTAATATTAAATAAAATAAATAATAAATAATAAAATAAATAAATTCTATTAAATCTATCCTTTCAGTGGATATAATACTTGAAATTTGATCCCTTGTAATGTTTGAAACTCGAAAAAATTTGAACTAAAAAATATCAGAACATAGAGGGCTAGAGAAGTTTTTAGAAGTTGTGAATGGAAAAATTTAGGGGAGGTATATATAGGTTAGATCTTTTACAGCAATATTATTTGTGATGGGACATATCATAAATAGTTTGGAAGTTATTAACAGAGGTGGTGGTAAAAAATTTCATTTTCGATGGGACCCATCGTAAATACTACATGCCAACACATTATTTACAATGGGGGTAGTTCCCCGTCACAAATACCCTTCCCGCGTTTTGGAATCCATGTCACGCCAAATGTATTTGTGATGGTTCATCACAAATACCTCTTTTTATCGACTATTTGAGACATGTAAAAAATCTTATTGCAAATAGTATATTTTCGACAGACTGTTTGTGATGGTTCGTGTTCCCGTCGCAAATAGCCCATCACAAAAAAGTTGAAATTCCCATTGTGGAAGGCTAGGTACGCCTACCTCATACTGGTTTCCACTCACTCATTTGATGTTGACCTTTAAATCGAGCTAAAGACAGAGAAAATGATATTTTATAAGAAAACCATGAAAATAAGGTAGAAAAGGTCACATATATTTACCATACAGTATGGCGAGATAACAGAAGAGGAGAAGAAAGAGGACTGAAGGCCTTACCTCTATGCTTTCAATGAGATAGATGGAGCTCAGATAATATCTTGGATGGTGAAAAATGAGAAAAACCTAGAGATGGGAGTGCGAGGCACTACGAGAACCCCCTAGGTTCTCCAGCCTTTATGCATGAAGGAAAAATAAAATTAAGGGAGGCTATACACCTGTGGCTCTTTATAAAAAAACACTACCCACACATTAAATTTCATGTATTATGTCCACATCATGTAAACCAGTTACACATTGTGAATTCCTTGAGTTAGTCCCTCGAGACTTCACACCCTACAACAAGTCATATGTTGTAATTACACTTAATGTAAGTGTCACACAACATGTACTTTTAGTTGGATCTGTTTTCAACAACCCAAGAACTCAAATCCTCCTTCGGTGTTTACTCAAACATCCAATACATCCTCTAAAATGTAGACCACACCCAAAAACAATGACTTTTGGTCAAATAAACTCTCAAAATTAGGTTCCAAAGCACAATTTATTTTTCTCAGTCACCAACTCAAAAGTTCAAAAATATTTAAGAATCTCAACCCACCCAAAAACCTGGGATGTTTCACACTCGGTTAAGAGTTATACCTCATCTTTGAGAAAACTCATCTTTTTTACACCTTACACCTTCTAGGTTGGTCTTTTGGTGAGAGAAAAACCTCTAAGACATGGTAATTATGGTTGGTAATGTAAATTGGTATATCTTATTTGATCTAAATTCATAATGGGGTTTGAGGAAGAGATAATAGGAGGTTACCTTTTGTAAGAGATGTGGGTGAAAATCTTATAAATACTTGAATAATTAATATATAATATGTGCCTAATTAATTTAAAATCATTACACAATGAAATATATTATAATATTAGGAGAAGTTTTAAATAAATTCAATGATTAAAATTTAGACAAGTTAAAGTGGTATTTTGAAAATTATCTAATAGTTTAACCCATGTTTACCCTTTTAACATTAGCCACACTAACAAAGTTTTCAATCTCTAAGGGGAATGAAGGTGATTTTTAAATTCGAAGTGGCACCTACATAAATCATTCACAATATACTATAAAATGTTCAAATAAATTGAGTTATTATAGTTTTTATTATTATTTTATGTAGTTTTCAAAATTATTTCTTAAACGATACATTCCATTTAAAGTCCTTTTCATCACTATTAAGAATGTTGGACTTCAAATAAATGAAGATAATGATGGAATTTTAATATAAAAAATTTCACCATCCTTTATACATTAATATTATCCAATAAATTTATGTAACACCATAATTCATCCAAAAAAATATTTCTTTCAATGTTTTTAAAATCATTTAATTGATTTTCTTATTATAGGAACAAGAATAGAGTCAGCATTGTGTAAATATTATTTGTAATTATACCCTTACTGAAAATTAAAAATAAATTCATATCTTAAAAAAATTATTTATCTTTAAAATAAAAATTTATAACCATTCTTATCATATATATATATCTATAAAAACATGTTAGATAAATTGAGGGAAAGAAGGTGTCATTGTGTAATTATCCATTACATAAAATAATATAATGGTTATAATTAATGGAATGGGGATGAAAAATGATGTATTTTCAAATATAGGCTTATTTATTTTTGAAAAAAACTCATAAAATAAAAAAATTAATGTATGGGTTGATTTTTAGACCTTATACCATGTTTTTAACATCATTTTACCCATTTTACCCTTTATTATGGTGATAATTATTTATCATGGTCACTATTAATTATAATTAAAAATGATATAGTCCTTGTCGGATTAATCCAGAAACTCAATATTTTAACATTCAATAATCTTATTTCTTATGTTATTAATGAATTTTATATTTTATGATAGTCAAATGGTTTTTTCATCCAAAACTATGAAAATGGAGAGGTCTTGAAGTGACAGTATCAACCTACCACATAAAAGTGACTTCACATTGAAGTCTAAGTGACCACCTGAAAGAAGTAACTATGTTCTAGATGAGATAATTTTCTCTAAGTCATGAACTGACCACATATACATATAATAGATCACATGGAATGTTCATGTGATGAGATAAAGGATTAAACCTACCACATGACAGCTTTAAGTGACTGTGTAGACAAACATCGATTTTTTGGTAAATTATTGAACCTACCACATGGGGAAATTATCTAACCACATCTATAAATAAAGTGATCATATCAAGGGACTGAGAGAGAGTGAATGTATCAAGTGATCATGTCAAGTGACTATAAGAAAGTGATTATGTCAAGTGACCAAAAGAAAGTGACCATGTCAAGAAAAAACAAGAAATTGAATGTGTCAAGGGACTGCAAGAAAGTGAACATGGAAATTGAATTCAAGATCAACTATCTAAAAGTTAATGGGACTAAAATCCAGAGTGATCGTGATTTTGAAAAGTGTGGGAGACCATTTCTAACTTAATAAGTGAGTAATATTTCAAACATCAAAAACTATATATTGATGCATTCACTTAATAGTTAGATAATGTAATGATGTTATATTAGACTACTGAGTATGAGGATTAATTTATCAATATTCTTCAACATATAATTATATAAAGTTCCTTATTTAATAATAATATAAACACTTAGATAGAATATTGAAGACATAAACTGAAATAATTATCGAAACAACTACTTCACTGTGAAGTTACACATCTTTAATTTTGATCTCTCAATGAATTACTAATCTGAAACTTTTTCAAGGATATATTAAAGGATAGTTGATCAAATGAGTCTTTTCATATTAAGATACTTCGAACTCTCTATCATACTCACATTTCTCTCTCTATTTTTAGTCTTCCTTTGAGCAATATTTACATTACTCTGTATATTTAATACAATGTTCTCTTGCATTGTATTGGAGAGTAATAGATACTATATCTTATTATATTTACACCTACCATACCATGAATAACTATAGAAGAGGATATGTGTATCCTAGAATAATTTTTTTTAAGTTGTAATAGTAAAACCAAATGCAAGTTATGGATCTATTTATTCATTAATAAACATATTTGGTAGTGGGTGACTATCAAGTGGAGTGTGTTAAGTCATGGATTGAGAATGAACCTATTTTATTTATTTTTTATGTGTGTTAATTTTTTTATATTTACGTAGTTTTTTAAAATAATTTCATTACTTTAAAGGCACTATAAAAAATATATTATATGGTATTTAGATTTAATCAATTATTTATATACATTGATGTTATTAATTTTTTTTTCAAATGTTAAAGTGTTGTTAACATTATTTTAACTAGTTTGTGATCGATCCTTTAGAAATATTTCAAAAACAATATATTGTATATTTCAACTATTCTAGTCAACTGTTCCATTCTTATAAAACCGAGGGATTTAGTTTTAATTTATTTAAACAAATTTTTTTTATTCGAATCTCAATTCACCCTATATTATGTTGTCCACTCTAACCAACATTTGGTATCCAAGAAGTTTTTTTCATCTCTTAACATTGATCATGTTCTTACCAATATCATTATTTATTAAATTTACATTATTTATTTTTTTAGTATAGATTCTAGTTCTCATGGTTATGCAACCTAAATATATCCTTATTTTGACGGTTAATGTTATGCTTAGTGGAAAATAAAAATAAAAATTTATCTTTATAGAATGGGTTTTGACATTTACAAATATATTGAAGATCAATATGAAAACATAAAACTCCTAGAAAATATTGAGATTCTCTAACTAATGATACTTGTTAGTCAAATTGAAAATTCATGAATTCTTATTTTTTTTCTTTAGGGGAGTATACATTTAATAGAATATCTTCTGGTGATGTTTCTTATAAAATCTGGTATACCCGTTGTGTATCTCCTAAAGTCACATATAATTTTATAAAAAGATATTAAATACATATAATATTAGGTATGATACTTTCAAAATAAATAATGATGAATCTATATCTAACATGTATCTCATGTTCAATGATATCATAAATACTTTGATCACACTTGGAAAAACGATGGATGATAAATCTCAATTTCTAAGGATCTTGATATGTCTTCTATATCATTGGAGAAGTACACCATTATCCATTTTAGATTAATATGAAATCAAAAACTACCAGTGAAAGAGTTAATTAGAAAGACGATGATGTATGAATAAGAGCTAAAAGTAAACAATAAAGATAATTAATCAAAAACCAAATCTGTTACCTTTAATGAATCATAGTAAAAATTTCAAGGAATATTCAAAACTAAAATACAAGTGGATGTGAAGATGATACACATAGTGATGAGAAAATTTATTATCTATCTAGGATATTTAGGATGTTTTATAAAAAAATGACATGTTTTTGTAAGTCAAATTTTAATGTAAAGTATGATAAGAGAGGGAATTTGAAAAAATTTATGAAAATTTATGACTCTTATAATGAGATTAAATATAGTGAATGTAAGTGTAAAGGACATATAAAAGATGATTTTTATTGGATGTGTCTTAGAATAGGTAAGATGAAAAGGAGAAAATATCAAAGAATGAAATGAAGGCCACTTGGAGTGCATCCAAAGATACCTCCACTGACTTAGATTCCATCCAAAAAGATACAAATGAATAATAAAATTTATGCTTTATGGATATTTCCTTAGAGGTACCATTTATTTATTTTGATTATATATCTAATGAATCTAAAATTTTAAATGAATTATTATAAGAATATTTTGATATGTTGGAAGATAACATGAATGAGTTAAAAAATAATTATAAAATTCATAAAAGGTCCATGTTTTATTTATTGTAGATAAATATTATCTTAGTATAGTAAAAAAAAGAATGAAAATATATTGAAAGAAAATACTGATCTAAAACTGGTAAATAAAAAACTTGAAAAGTATTTGTAATAGTTTATTTCCAGTATAAAAACCTTGTATTTTACACTTGGTAAACAGAAAAAAGAAATTACAAATCTGAAATTGGGTAAAGATCTGGATAGTTTGGGTAGCATTTTCAAAATTATTTTATTCATAGTTAAAAAAAGAAAACCTCCATTTCTAGGGATTTTATTAGTTTTGGAAATAATTCTTATCATTTTGGACCTCAAAAGGAATTTTTTCCAATTGTATTATTTCTATTTTAATAACACCTTTGAAACAAATATGGATTCAAGAGGATTTATATTCTATATTATATTGACCCAATAAAATATAGTTACCAATATTATTTCCTTTTTTATTGTACTTAGAATTTATTTTAAAAAATATCTAATACAAATCTATGGTATCTAGATGATATATGTTATAAGAATTTGACAGAAGATTATCTAAGCTAAAATGATATTATAAAAGTGGATGGTTTTCATGTCACTTTCAGTGAAAATGAAAAAGGGAAGATTATTGAACTGAGACAAATTGGTAACCCTGAATATTTCCTTATTTATATTTTTTAATGGTTTAAAATAAAACTTTCTTAGTATTTATCAATTTTTTGATGATATTTTAAGGATTAAATTTGAAAACAATGATTGTAAAATTCATGATTCCAAGCAATCTTTAGTATTTACTCCATTAAGAAATGATAGTGTTTATGAAGTTAATTTAGTTTCCTTATTCTCATAAAATCTTTCTTTCTTAAGTTATTTTTATATAGAATCTTGGCTCTGACAAAGGAAACTAGGCCACTACAATATATTCTGAATTAAAATGAAAAATTATAAGGGTTTTGTCAAGGATCTTCCCATGATATAATTTTCTAATGAAAAGGTAGAAATCCTTATAAAAAGGAAAATAGACACAAAATACATTTCAAACCAAAGAAAGAGGACTCTACTTATCAAAAACTATAAATTGTTCAGATGAATTTATTTTGACCATATATATTTTCCATTTTATCAGGAAAACATTATTACCATGTTATTATTGAATATTATTCATGTTATAAATGGCATTTTTCCTTTCTCATAAAAGTGAAGCTCATTATTATTATTGTAAATATGAAAAATCTGTACAAAACCTTACTAGAATCACCATTAAAAAACTTGATAAGTGATTATGAAATAGATTCTTCAAATCAAGAGTTTGAGTCTCTCTGATCACAACATGTCTATATCACAATTTCTCTTTGCCTTGAACACCTAAAAAATGCGGTTATTCAAAGGATAAATAAGACTCTTAAATAATTTTATTGAACTTTGCTCAATGAATATGATTCAATAATATATCATTAGTTTGAATATATTAATAATTCTTCTTATATAATTAATAGATTGATTATTAGACCTATCTGGAAAAAGACTCTATTTTAATTGTGAAATGCTATAAAAACCAATGTAAATTACTTTAGAGTTTTTTCATGCAAAGTCCACCATTTAAATTGCAAAGTGTAATCTAGAAAAAATCCCTCAAAAAAGATTCAAAAAAAAATTTCTTATTTATTTAACCAATGGTAAATTATTGTCTTCAAATGAGAATCTAATGTTATGTAAGAATCTATTTATATCACTATTGATTAGGTATATTTACTATTGGGAAAAAACCCTTCAGGTTAACTTTGAATTATTTTTTTATTGACATGGTTTTTCAACAAAGTTGGTGTAAAAGGATAGTTATGGTGTTCTACCATGATTTTTAACTAGAAATGTTTAAAAAGATCTAAGAAAAAGGAATAGTTACTCTGGAAGCAGTATAGAAAATTACATACATAAGGTGGAACCATATCAAATTGTTTTCCAAATTTTTGGTGTAAAAAATTTAGTGGATGAATCAAGATTTATAAAATTTTTATTTATATAGATTCATCATAAAATATGGAAAATTTATTTAATTCGATAATGTATGTTACTTCATGAAGGTTTGGGTCTTCATGAATCTTTAGTTTTTCGTGAAGGTTTGAAGGTTTGAAAATGATAGATGAGTGTGAAGGAAAGGTGGTATGTTTCATGACTATGATAATATTTGAAAATAGAAAATTCACCTGAATATTTCATGAAGGCATAGAGCTTAGCAAATAATAATTAAGTGCTTTTTGAAAAGGTAATGCTGAGATTGAATTCTTCACGAACAATAGGAAACGTCTATAAATAGGTGTATATCCTATCATTTTTTAAAGTATTCCTTAATGAAAATAAAATACCTCTAAATTTATAATGGTAATTAGTGATGGTTTTTTATTTCTCAAAGGTTTTAATAAGATCATTTGTTTCATGTATAAATGATGTTCGTGAAGGCTATGTAAGATTTGAAAAAGATGTGTGTATCATGAAAGTAATGAGCATTGTAAAATTTGTGAGCATCATAAAAGTTGTTAGCATCAAGAAAATTTTGAGCATCGAAAAACTAGTGAGAATCATGGAAGTATTGAGAATAAAAAAATTAGGTATATTCACTAAATATTTGGATTTCAGGAGAACATAATGTTTTGTGAATAATTATGAAGTTTTGTGAAGGTTGAAAGATGAGTTTTCAAAAAAGTAAATCTTACACAAACCAAAATGGACTTCTCAGTAAATATGGGTATAAGTGGTATTCATCAATTGGATGAAAGTGGGAATTAATGATTCACCATATGAGGTGTAAAACATATTGATTCCAGTGATAAATAAGAGAATCATATTAAGGAGTACTGGACACACATCATTTGAGAGAGAAAATAGATTTTAAATTGTGATTAGTTATAAAATATGAGGTATATTGAGTCCTCTATAAACATAATAAATAAGTTAGGATGGGAATATAAGTGATCTATCTAGAAACTTGTATTATAAGTGAGCTTTAATGGATTTATTATATCGGTACATTAACATTGTATACACCTTGGACATAGTCTAATGTGGGTGAACCTAGTAAAATTTTTTGTGCCCTTGTGCTTGCTTTCATGATTTAATTTATATGAATCATCATCAGAAATTTTTTGAAAGGATACGATGAGTATAAAAACTATATAGAAAATTAAGTGACCCTTATAATAATGTGGTCAAGATGTTATGAAGTATGATGTATTTTGAGAAGAATATTCATACCCTAATTCACCCCCTCTTAGGGTATCTAAGAACCTGTTGTGTCTAAAATTTACACAAACTCAAACCTATTATAGAAAATATTTATTATGATATTTCAAATTTAAATATCAATAATAACTCTAAATTTTATTATCTTTTTTTTATTTACCAGATAAACATCATAAAAGAGACTATAAAGTGCTTCCTGACTTAGATGAAGACTTGGAAGAACCAAGTACTCAAGTCCCAAGAACCATTAGAACAATAAAATATCATCCCCTAGATGTTTTTGTAGGATACCTATATAAATATAATCAAAATATATCCTCACTAAGAAACTATGTTAAACCATAAGCCTTTTATTATTCAGATTGAACCTAAGAACATCAAGTAAGAAATCAATGATCAATGTTGGGTAATGGATAGGCAAGAAGAATTAAATATGTTTGAATGAAATAAAATCATGGAGTTAGTAGATAGACCTAATTACTATTATCTATTGGAACCAAGTGGGTATATAAAAATATGGTTTATGAATCTATCATAATTAACAGATGTAATTCTAGATTGGTTGTACAGGGGTATAGCCAAGAAGAAGGTGTTGAGAACGAAGAAACCTTTAAACCAATAGATAGTCTTGAACCATTATAATACAACTCTCACGTGCAGAACATATTATTTTCAAACTATTTCAAATAGATTTCAAGATTTAATTTCGAAATGGTAATATTATTGAGGATTTTTTTGTTGAGAGAACTCAAATATTTAGAAATACTCATTTAAAAAATCATTTTTTAAACTGTTGTAATATTTTTATGGTTTAAAATAAGCTCCGAGAGTTTGGTATGATTGTCTCAATACTTTACTTATTTAAAATTTTTTTACAAAATTTGTTGTCAATCCTACTCAATTTATAAAAATAATTTGAAAAGATTTCTTAGTAGTTATAATATATATTGATAATATTATATTTGGTTACCAAAAAAAATTATTTGTGTACTGAATTTTAAAAACTGATGAAAAATTAATTTTAAATGAGTCTAATTGGTGAGTTCAAATTATTTTTTAGTTTTATATTTTCTAAAAAAATAAAATTTTCTTAATCAAATAAAATAATAAAAGGAACTTTTAAAACATTTTGGCATGGATGAAACCAAAGGTAGTGATACTCCTATGAGTATAAGTTGTATGTTACATATATATTAAATTAGAAAGTAAGTTGACCTGAAAACTTATAGATATATGATTCAAATTTTACTATACCCACATTCTAGTAACCTTATATTTTGTTTAATGAATGTATGTGTACCCATTTTCAAGAAAACCCAAATTAATCTCATTTAATTGATGTTAAAAATAATTTTAAAAACCTTAATAATACAACCAATTTGGGACAATTCTACTCTAGGGGACATGAATTTAAATTAGTTAATTTTATGATGTCTATTTTTGTGGTTTTAAGTTAGATAAAAAAAGAACCTCTTGAACATTTCATATTTTGGGAAATTCTATAGTTTCATGGTGAAGTATGAAATTGTATTATGTTGCATTATCTAGTGATAAAGATGAGTACATAGTTGTGGGTTGTCTTTTTGCACAAATATTGTGGACGAAAAAAATTTACTATGTTATGGTTATTAATTAAGACATTTACCTATATATTGTGACAATACAAGTTCAATTAATACTCCTAAAATTGATTTGTCCCATTTAAAATAAAAAAAATATTCATATAATACATGAATTTTTGAGATATAATTTTCTGGAAGGAGATATTCTTCTTGACTTCATAGGCACTGAAGATCATCATGCATATATATTTAAAAAGTGTCAAAATATAAAGAGATTAAATTATATCAGACATGAGTTATGAATGATTAAATATTCCAAAACCTTTAATTCTAGTTTGTAAACCTTTTATTTTTTAATTCAATTCCTTAATTTTATTATAGTGTTTAATATTTTTTTTCCTAAGGTTCTCATAATTTATGTTATGTGTAAAATTTCTCTTCTATTGATGTTTAGTAAATATGATACTTTTTCCAGATGAGTAGTTAAGTAACTAAAACAGAAAGGTATTGTGGTGTTTTAACATACCACGATCCTTCTATGATACTATAATGAATTTCATATGGTTTGTTTAATAACTATTACTTAATTAAGTTAATACAAATATCTTTTTAAGGTTAGTTAACTTAAAATGATTATTTCACTTGGGAATTTAAATGAAATATTTTGGTGGGATTTATTTTAAAATCATTATTATTTATTTCGAAAATTATTGATTAAAATTAAAATAATAATTTAAATCATCACACATATATTTTACCTCTCTCTTATTCGAAGTGTTAGATTTTATGTTTATCGGATAAATATTTTCCAAGACCATTTCCCTGTTGAAATTGAACCTGAATGTCTAGAGTTTTAAATCCCAGTATAAGGATGGTTTGAATGAAAATATCATGTGAAGTCACATATCCCATTGGTTAACATCCATTGAATATATCTAAGAAGGATTAAGAAAGATTGAGTTCTATGATCCAGCCTCAAAATCATAATTTGTCTGATCGGTCTGTTTGTGTATAAAAAAAAAGTGGATACCAAATGGATAAAATCAAAAACTTCTTTGGTTGGGAAGTCAATTGAAAATCAAGGATGGACTGATTGGTTTAAGGATAATGGTATGCCATTTTATCAAAAAAAATTCTAATATTTTTATGAGAATATTGAATTTTATTTTGGTGCTTCAGGGGATACTTTTTTAATGATTATAAATGGAGATAATATGATATTGTCTTCAAAGATTTGAGTTAATAGAATACATTTTACTAACATAAGAGAGTATGAGTGTTATCAAAGTTCATATCCTTTAAATCATTCTTATTTTGAGTTTTTTAATTCCTTTTATGATATAACTAGAAACATGAATCCTAGAAGACCTATTGATGTGAAATTAATGGAAGAATATATATTGTTGTTGAATTTCATATAATATATGATTAGTCCAAAAAATGGGAACTTTTAAATTTTGAAGGATCAAGATATATTTTTTCTATATTTTATGTACAATGGAGATTAAATAAGTTTATCAAGATATATCATGCGATATATATCTTCATTATGCATTCTCTCCTATGTATTTAATTTTTTTATATACCCTATATATATTTCATCTTTGTTGGGTTTCAAAGGGTCAGTTCTAAAGGGAGAGGAAAATGTCCTTTCATATGGGGATTTTTTCCTAAATTATAAATATTTAGGAATATGATGGTTAATTAGAACCCATGGAAAAAAGAAGTGCGTGGATGATAATGAGAAGATTTAAAATAATTTCAATCCTATTAAAAATTATGTTAGTCCTAGAGACAAAGTGGTTCCTAGTCATGAACATAATACGGTAGTTGATTATTCTTTTGATGTGGGTGAATCTAATATATAATTTCAAGAAAAATAAATATATTAGGCTATTTTATTGTGGAAGTTGGGGAAACACTTGATTATGACAGAGATCTCTCTCCTACTGTATCTTTTTGATATCTTCATTATAACCAACCTCTTACCTCTAACCTCTAAATAAGTATTATTAAAAGATTAAGACCTTGATGACACTAAAGTTTCATAGAGTGTTTTTTTTGAGAAAATAGAATTGAACAACAGCATCTGTAGTGAAATTGAAAGATGCGAAGAAAGTTATGAAAATATTTTATTTTCAGCCCTATGATTGGAAATACTCATAGACCAAGTGAAAGGGAATAAAAACCTCAGGGGAAGGAATCTAATGATTATGATAATCATCATGGAGGTAATCTGCCTAGGCATGTTGGGAATG
Source organism: Viscum album (assembly GCA_963277665.1). Lineage (NCBI taxonomy): Eukaryota > Viridiplantae > Streptophyta > Magnoliopsida > Santalales > Viscaceae > Viscum > Viscum album. The sequence continues at coordinate 1,825,901,778 of OY728127.1, forward strand.
CTCTCACTTCTAATCAGAGAGTACATGAAGGGTCTCTAATTTCTGAGATTGATTTTTAAGAAATAGTTGAGGCATCTCCTCCCAGACCTATAGTAGACTATGTGCTGAAAGAAATATTGGGAACTAATCCAAATAATTTTTTTGAATAACCAATTGATTTTAATATGAAAAATCCTCTTGGATATAAGTATATAAATAGTTTACTAATTTGATGTATAAGGAGTTGGTGTGGGACTAGAAGTTCATTCCTTTATACAAGAACATGTGATTATTCACAGTGAGTTGGATGGTATGAATTTTTCTTATCATCTATCTACACGTGTAACTTATTCATATCATTCTACCTCCTTTATAATGGAGTAACATTTATATGATTTAAAATAAAATTTTATGGGTTTTTTTAGAGAGGTTTTTATTGGTTTTGTAAAGTTAGTTTATCCAATTAGAGAAGATGACATCTCTAGGATAGTAACTCTTATTATATATCATTTTCAACAAAATAATAATTAAAATATAGTTCTTATAAAAAAAATAATATCAATGATTTAACAGTTCAGGTTGGTGATTTCTAGTTAAATCTTAAAGACATGGTGTTGAAATCAGGCTATCAGATTTAGAATATAGTTTTTATATCATTGACATATGTTGCTCCTCCTATATCCTCATCAATTTCACCTCCTACACCTATGGAAAGTGATTTTAGTAAATATATGATTAAACATATCATGATATATGAGTTGAAAGTGGTATTTTTTGTGTTTCATAAGTCTAGGGAAATAATGTTTAAAAGATTTAAAATACATAATATGAAGAATTTTTATCTTTTTAGAAGGTATGTTATGAAATAAGGTAGAGATTTTGGTTCCATTCAAAGGGATATTGATTTTTATCTCAAAAGGATTTTTAATAATTTTAATCTGATGACTGTGTTCAGATACTTATCTAGTGATCGTAGGATTCCCCCTCTAAATCAGGCCTTAAAAACTCATGTAGAGAAGTTAAAATTTATTACTCTTATTTTGGAATCCTTTTTGGATAAAAAGGAAGACTATTTTCAGTCCATGAATCATAGTTCTCAAGACATGAAGGGATTCAATAGACTTCTCTATCCACACCTTTACACTACCACTACATTCATTCTGGTACCTATTGCCTTCCATATTTCTTCATCCCCTACTTCTTTCACTTCCACTACCTTTCCTTTTGGAATGTATCCCATAGAATCTATTCAACATGTTCGACCTATTTCTATGTGTATGGTTATTAAATATCCTTCTACCACAATATTATGATATCCTACACCACATTCCTCATCCTCCACAACTAAAGGAAAATATCCAACTATCTCTTATCACATCAGAGATATTATGTCATGTTTTGATTTTTATTAGAGTATCTAATAGGGTCACTTTTTACTTATTTAACCATTTTGGGTTATTAATGAATTGATTTGTATCAGTCATATATTTCCTTTCCCCGTTATATTTTTTTTTTCTTCATTACTTTATTTAATATTTTTTTATGTTTTGTTTTCATCTCCCCATCACACAAACATATTTTTTGTGATAATACAAAAAAGGGGAGAAATAAATGGTGTTTCAATTAATTTCATATAATCTATCATGATTTTTTATCATTAAAATGGGCATATTTTTGGATTAATCTTGAAACACATTATTTTAATGATCTAAAATATTGTTTCTAATGTTATTAAATAAATTTATTATTTTTGATAGTAAAATGTTTTTTTCTAGCAAAAACTATGAAAAATGGATAAGTACTAAAGTGTCTGTATCTATTTATTATATATAAGTGACCACATGTTTAAGTCTAACTGACTGCATGAACAAACAAGGAACAATGTGTTTGATGATGCAATTTTCTCGAATTACTGAACTAATGAAACATATACTAAATGTAAAACATGTAATTTTTATTTGACCACATGATGAATTCAATGTAACTCATGGAAACATCATGTGACCGTCTAGAAAAAAATTGAATTTTTGGTGAAGTATTGAACATACTTCATAAATCAATGAAGTTATTGTGAACTTACAAAATAAAATGTTTTTATCTTATAGTAAAATAATCATTAAAATATTTTCTAAGGAAAATTTTAAAAAAATTGATCTACTAAAGCTGATCAGACTAAGATGCTTCAAAATCTATCTCATATTATATTTTATCCCTCTATTTATAGATTACTTTCGATATGTGTTTATGTTACCCTATAAAGTTATTACCTCTTTATCCTGAACTTTATTTAAGAGTAATAGATTCCATATATTATTATTTTTACACATATTATAGCTGGAATAATTATAAAATAATCCCTTTTTAGTTTAGATACTTTGTGTGCAGTTAAACTGTAAAACCTGATCTAGGCTGCGGATTTGTTTATTCATTAATAAATGTTTTTGGTAGTGGGTGACTGTCATGTGGATAAGATTAAGTCTCATCCTGATACTTAACCACTTTTATTTATTTCCATTTTGTTTTAATATTATTATTAATTTTTTTTAGAAGTCATTTGATTCCTTCAAACACACTTTGAAAAATAAATAATCTAATAGTTAGATTTAAATCAGCTATTTATATACAATATTTGATGTGATTGGATTTGTTTCAAAAGTTAAAGCGATGTTAACATTGTTTTAACATGGATGTGATTGAGCCTTTAATAAATCTTTCAAAAACATAAAATTTTATATTTCTACCATTTTAGTTGAGCAATAAGTTCTTTTAAATTGAGGGATTTATTTTTATGTTATTTTTATGTAAAAATTATTACTAGAAACTGAATTCACCTCTCTCATGAGTTTTCCACTCTAACCAATAATTTTTTCTACAAAATTTTAATTTTTTATTCCAAATATGGAAACAATTTTCTAATAATTAATTCATATATGTGATAAATATTAATTTTAATATATTTTCATGAAACAAAACAAACAATAATTTTATAAAAAAATACCATTTTTAAGAATACAAATGATTTTATACAAAAAAAATTTATAATATGGATTCCTAGTTAATTAATTGTTTTTTTATATTATGTGACTAATTTTACTTTAATACCAATCTACTATAGAATGGAACTTTGAAAAAAATTTAAATTAAATGGACGTTTTTTATAAAAAAATTTATTTTCATTATTTAATAAATAATTAATATTTTCCTAAAAATCCCCAAAATTCACCCTCATATATAATTGATACAATAGTATCAAAAATTATGTCCATTTTATCAATTAAATTTTCTAAAATTCAAAAATTTACGTTTTAAATAAAATTAAAAAATATATGTAGAACCTAATTTTATCGAAAAATGACCCTATTAAACTTTACATGTTCTTAAAATTCTATGATTTTATTATTATCCTTCAAAAATGAGTACTTATTTTCAAGAAATTAATCAATAAATTTTAATTAGGAAAACATTTATACATATATTTCATAACATGGTAGCTCTTTTTCATTCCCACTAATACAATGACTATGTTATAATGATCATATTTAAGTAATAATATTTCTATAGTATGTCAGAGTTCATTTTTAAGATTTTTATTGCATGTGGTACATGAAATCAAACCATGTATCCTTTTAAAGTGATGAAAACCAAAATCTAAGGGTTTCATAGGTGTTTAGAAACACATCATGACCCCTAAAGTGATGGGGAGAATCCAAAACAATTACTATCACATATGAACACTTACCATGTAATATAATCCATTTGTCTTAATATTTAATTAAAGTAGGTTCCATCAATTTTTTCATCATCCTATATACTCTAAATATATTTCTTTGAATTTTCTGAAATGAGTTGTTTGATGAAATACCTTGGCCTTGGAATTATTATAATGTTCTATTTCCATCAACGGTCTAGAGATATAAATCTCTATTAAAGAATAGAAGGGGAAAATCCTTCCTAAAATTAATCATTAATGTCATATCATTCATGACACACCCAATGTAAATAACTTCTCCTTTAACATATTTTAGCATAGTTTATGAAATAAATCAATGTACATGAATCATGATATTCATTTATAAAAATCATAAAGTCTAAGGATCATTACAAAAATACCAAAAATAATAACATCCAAAGACATATAGAACATTTAGATTTCTAACTGGTGGGTTAATTCTCATAACCTCCTCTCCTAGAGATTACTATGAATGAGATTCATGAGAATAATTCCCAATTTATTATGATCCCCTACCCCTATTAATCTATATTATATTTTTCTAATAAAAAATTGTCATCTAGATATAGAACATATATTTAAGAATATCATTATAGAATTTCAAGGTTCTTATCATAATAGGGAACTTCCATGACATTTAAGTGTGATATAAACTTTAATTACATTATCACCTTGAATTCACAAAAAATATAGATCATTATATGATAATTTCTATATTAATATTAAATAATTTTAACATACTATTAATCAAAATGTATAAATTCATTTGGCTCTAGGGAACCAAATCCTATACACTGACACTTTCATCAGCTCAAACAACTAATTTTCAAACTAGTTAGCATCACATGACAAACTTACTTCTATTAAGTCATGGATACAAGTGTTGGACCTCCTATGGTTCGTTGGTTTTTCTAATTGATGTAACCTCATATATCTGAGAAAAATACCAAAATAGATGATATCACTGAGTATATACCTTTATTCCTTTTTAATTCATTAATTATTAGATAACATCATAGTCTGAATTCCATCATTATATGAAGAATCTTTTTTATTTGGGAATAATTACGAAATCTAGAATAAAACATTGGTAAACCCTATTCTTAAACTAAACTAGAACCCAAAACGTACTTGGTCTATGTACATATAGAAACCAGTGGTGGTAATATGTTATTCTATGGAATATAGCTTTATCCAAAATGTAATATTAGATCAAACTGATCTAAAATAAGACTAGTTATGAATCCCATGAAAACTATTATTCTCATTTCTCCAATAACTTGGTACTCATCATGTTTTACTTTCTAAATCACTATAAGACAATTCTCTTTTCTAACCTTGTAATTATCTTGGTTGTTTTTTATGTATTATCATTATGATTTACACATAATCTATATTAAAACTACGTATATATCATGGAAGGTGAGATATATTTCCAAATTAATCCTATTCATAATTTTTCTATACGACATAAAAAATATGATTTTATGTTTTCACACATTAAAATTATAGATTTCATTCCATGTGACCCTTGGAACAATCCCTATTTTATTGTTTCAAATTAAATTACCTTATTAAATGGTAAATATATTTAATATGACTATAATTAAGAAGACCCAATGATCCACTTATGTAAGTATTATTCCCTAGAAATTTATTTCTACCTTAAGTCATTCTTATAGAAATTATCCTTAGTATTCTCTAAACTATAGTAAAAATCATTTATTTTTCATATGTTATCAGACACATCTATCTTGGAAAACTAAAAAACTCCCATGAAAAAAAATTTGACACCTAAAAAAACTCATTCCAAAACTAATTTTATTAGGATCATGAAGCTTATTAAAATCCATAAATGGATCCTTAAAATGATTCATTCCTTATTGTCCTTCCATGGTGTTTCAAACTATTTTTGGTTATATCGAATAGACATTAAACTTAAGGTTTCCTCCAAGGAAACTGGTATTGACATCCAAACCCCAATTTAATGATAGAATATATAGTTTCTATAAAAACTAAAATTCTAATTCATTTAATAATGATGAATTCTTATAGGAAATCAAGATTTATTGGTACTATTCTCATACCATACATTTCTAGTTTCTATTGAATACAAACCAACGAATTTACATAAACTAGGGAAACAATCAAAATACAAAAATTGGATTTTGGTACATGGAATCCATCTTTAAATTTTTATGACCATGAAAATCATATCTAGTTTCAATTTACATATCCTTTTAGGAATCAGTATTTATAAAAAATAATATATCCCATGTGTTGGTGACTATAAAACAACCTCTATGGTTTTAAATTTCTAATATAGAGGTTGCCTCTATAATAATTGCTCCAACTAAAACCTATGGATTTTAGTGTTCCTATCCCAACTCATGTGCATTCATATCCTATAATTCCTTGAAGTTGAAATTTCTCCCACTATATCTAAGGGAATTTACATCCCTTGTAGAAATACACTTGTTTTATTAATAACTTTATATCTTCAAGATCTTATTATTACATGTAGATATAGGATTATCAATTGAGATGAATATTACATTTTCCCTAATATACATTAAAATCTTAAAATAGATTTACAAATTGTTCCCACAAATAAATTGATGATATAATATAATATATTCCAATAATATTTTAGATTATGTGATATCCATTAGCTAGTTTAGTTGGAATGAGGTCAGTTGTTATAATTATATTTTCAAAACATGTCCAGAAAGGTATCATGAAATACTTTTAAAAAATATAATACTTCTTATTGATCTACCATGTACTGATATCACTATTATGACATGTATATGGTAATATATGTTTATTAAAATATTCAATCTCTATAAAATATATTCATGAATAATTGGTTAATATATATAAAATAAAAACATCCAAGATATTATTATATCTTCTTTCCAAATAAATTCATTATTTATATTTTAAAATATGAAAATATCTTAAAGGAATATTATGAAGTAAATTAATTTACTATTACCTTCAATTTAGAATAATTCAATTTACGAAGATAAAAAAATATTGAATATTTATGTTCTACCTTTACGTATAAACGATTATTTTTCTAAAATATTCTTTGAATATCGATAACACCTAAGGGTTTCATCTCTAAAGAGTCAGATCACTTTTAAAGGTATATCCTTGACATCTAATATCTATTTTACATTAATTGTAATTATATTATGACAATTTCTTGGGATTATTGTATTCAATATTCATCCTTAATTTCTTATTTGGATATCCATGATTCATGTATTACTAAAACCATAATGTATAAAGTATCATAAAAACATTTATTAGAAAAATAATTTCATGTTTTGTCAAACTCAACATAGAATATAATATTTTTTTTGTACTCAATACAATACAATAGTTTTCCAAAATTCTATCCACGTGGTAAATTGAATCCATGTAATTATCACTACTAACACAAGAATCATCCTTTCTCCGCCACTGGGAGAATTCACCTTACTTTGTGTGATATTTCAAAAGAGAAGTCACATGATTCTCGCTATTAATATATAAATTTCCCATTTTCAACTACTAGGAGAATTAAAATTACTTCTTGTGATGTTTCTAAACATAATTGGTTTATATATTATAATAAAAATGTATTTAATACCCAATAATTGAAATATAAATATTGAATATAAAAAAGAAATTGCACTAAATACATGTTTTGTTAATTCAACCTAAAACATTATTTTTAATTCCCCATTAAATGGAAGTGCCTAGACAAAGGCCATGCAAAAAACTTTCATATAGTAGTTCCATTCCAAATCAATTTATAGAAGTCTATACCAAATTAATATTTTCATTGAAGTATTTTTATGCCTTATCCATAAATATAATTTATTTAAACCTTTTATATGATTGATTACATTATATGTATTTTATAGAATCAGTTAAACATGTATTGCTAAAATAATTTATACATAATTGATTTAGTTCTTTGGAGAAATTAAATCCACATTTATTTATCTTGTATGATACCAAATGATCACACTAACTCCTTTAGCCACACATATGTAGAAACATTCATCATGTGTTTATTCATTTTTATCTTTGTATACTTTTTAGCTACTCTACATGATTGTATAACATCCACACACATACATAGTTAACCATGAATGAAAACATAAATACATAATGACATGATCATGAGTTTTTATCCATTGGTTTATCCATAGAGTGTATAATTGATCAACCAATACCCTTGGAGAATACCACAGGTCATGTCTTGGCTCATATTAAAATTCCAACCATTCTCTTGTTCATATCAATTGTTTGGTTTCATGTCATATCAAAACTTGAATGGTATTATCCCAAATTCCTATAATATTTGAAATTTATATCAACAAATAGGAAAGGGTAACTTTGAATGTAAAATCAAATTCTAACACATAAATGTGGATCCTTTAAACAATTTAAATATGGTGGGATGATACACATGTTTTTAAAATGAAAAATAAATAAACATAAAAACAGTATGGGTAAGTATCATTTAATGATCAGTAAAGATTAAATTATATTTTATAATAAATTAAAAAAAAAGGAAAAAAATCAACATTATGGTAATTTTAATGAATTAACCCACATTTAAAATAATAATAAATTCTCAATAAATTTCTTGGAACCTAAATTTTTTAAATTATTCTAGATAATTTAATGAAATTTTTGATTTTTTTTAAATTCATCTTTATTTAAATTCAAATAGGAACTTTGAATAATTTAAAAAATAATAAAATAGGGATTCTGGTCTAGGAGGGTTAGACCCATACTTAACTTGGTTAGGGTGAAATGGAGAGACGTTAGGTCTAAGAAGGATCGCCTGACCCAAAAGTGTTGGGAAAGATGGAAAAGCAACAAATGTGAAAACAACTAAAAAGAGAATGCATAGTAGAAACAAAATCTCTCCCTCCAAATAAAAATGGATGCACAGTGACAAAATATTAAATGTGTAGAAAATAAAGTTGACAACAAATTGTTTTATATAGAAACCCCAAAAGGTAAAAAATAAAACACCTGGTCTAGAAATAGGGATCCACTAAAATCCAGAGGTATATGTTAGAGACTCTGCAAAATTAGAAGGGATATCAATGTAATACTCAAGAATAAAAGTAGTGAATAAAAGACAAAGATCAAGGAAGATTATCATCAAAGAAGGGTGATCACCCAAAGAGATTTTCACTCAGTGTTTTTGGTGTGTTGAAATGCCTTGTTTCTACCTCATTATATATGAAAAAAAATCTGCCTCAAATAATTTCTCTACATCAAAATCATGTCACCACATGAATTAATTAATCTGGTCTTGACCTGAGTTTCTCCTTCTATTATGAGACCGTGTGGTGCTCCAATTGAGGAGGCAGTACGTGGTGTGCCAATTAGGATGACTCTGCACAAAATCCCCCTCCAACTCAAAAGGGTGTCATCGCCAACCCTACAATCAGTTGGCATGTCTCAAATTTTCCTCTAGGTAAACTCTTGGTCAACATGCCTGACCCTCTATCAGCAGTTTTGATCTTATCAAGATCTAACTATCTCGAATCAAGGACGTTGCATATTCAATGATATCGAATATTGATATGTTTTTACCTGCCATAAAAAGTTTAATTCTTTCCCAAACAATTAACACGCTAACTATCAAAAAATAAAACAAACCTTTCTTGATTTAAATTGATCTCCTGGATAAAATTTTTCATGCACAAAAAATATTTTCATGCCTTTTTAGCTACAATAAACTCTAACTTTGTGGTAGATAAAGCAACACATCTCTGTAATCTAGACTGCTCAGATACATCTCCCCCTGGAAAAGTGATCAAATAGCCTAAAGCAGACTTCATCAAATCGATATCTCCTTTCATATCCAAATATCTAAATCCACCAAGCATAGGTTCCCCTTTTTCAAAACACAATGTCAGATCAGAAGTGCCACTGTGATAATGAAAAATGTTCTTCACTGCCCTCCAATTCTATCTTCCTGGATTTTACAAAAAATGACCGACCACGCCAACTACATGAGATATATCTTGTCTAGTACATACCATATCATACATAAAATAGCCAAAGCTAGATGAATAAGGTATGTGATACATCTCATCTCTCTATCTTCATTATTAGAAGGCAAATGACTGGTGCTGAGCTTAAAATGTAAAGTGATAGGATTACTAACCACTTTAGCTATATCCATAGAAAATATATAAAGAACATTCTCAATGTATCTCTCCTCAGATAACCACAATTTCATGGCCTTCCGATCATAGGAGATCATCAAGCCAAGAATCTGTCGGGATGGTCCATAGTCCTTCATTACAAAATAATAACAATGATCCTCCATCAATATTTCAATTCTAGAATTATCATGTCCAACAATGAGAATATCATCAACATAAAGCCATAATATAATAAAATCATCATCAATACCTCTCTGAACAAAAACAACATGATCATGATATTTCTTCTTGAAACCCTGATGAGAAATGACAGATTCAAATTTCTTATACCACTGCCTCAGATCTTACTTCAAACCATTCAAACTCTTCTTCAAACTATGGACTGAATTTTCTTTACCTGTTTCAATAAAACTCAATGGATTCTCCATATAAATCTCCTCCTCTAAATCTCTATGGAGGAAATCTGTCTTCACATCCATTTGCTCAATCTGCAGATCCAAACTAACTGCAAAACCAAGAACAACCCGAATGTATTAAAGTTTTACAAAAGGTTAGAAAATATCATCAAAATCAATAACTTTTTACTAATTAAATAACAACTAACCTTGCCTTGTATCATGAAAAAAAATTGGATTCTTCATTCTTAATCTGATAAATCTTCTGATTTTGGAAAGATCTCTTACCCATCGGTAACTTCACAAGCTCAAAATTATGGTTATCATGCAATGATGTCATCTCATAATCCATTGCTGCAACCCTTCTATATTCCAATTCACTTTACATTGCCTCATAAAATGATTCTGGTTCCCCCTTCAATGAGGAGCACATACTCATCTGGTGAATACCGAGTAGAAACGGTGTGATGCTGAGATGACCTTCAGACTGGAACTATGGGTTCATTAATAAACCCTAGAACCTGATCATCAGAATGAAATGGTGAATCAGAATCATCAACATCATCCTTTTCACCTTTAGCATCATTCTGTACATAGATTTGATCATTAAAATAAAAAATATGAGGTAAATGTGAATCAGAACCTGGCTCAAGACTGATAAAACCAACTGAAGTGGGTGAAGAAGATTTTTCTCCCCTATCAATTTATGTAATAGTATGACCCTCCTTAAACACTGCATCATGGATTCTGACATGTTTCTTCAAAGCTGGATCATAGATCCTACACCCATACTCATCATGTTCATATCCAATAAAAATAAACTGGTGTGTCTTACCATCCAGCTTGGATCTCTCATCTCTAGGGAAATGAACAAAAGCCTTGCAACCAAAAACATGCAAGTGATTGTACATGATCTCATTACCATACCAAAACATTTTGGGAGTGTCTGTCTGAGAAGCAACCACATGTGTTAAATTAATAATATAAGTAGCAGTAAGTAAAGCCTCACCTTAAAAATGTCCATGCAACTTTTCCTCTAAAAGAAAACAATAAACTCTTTCCAAAAATCCTTGTTCATCCTCTCAGCTACATCATTCAGCTAAGGTGTCTTGGGTGGTGTCTTCTAATGCCGAATACCTTCTTTCCAGCAATACTGATCAAATGAACCACAATACTCTCCAATATTGGCAGTTTGAATACATTTCAATTTCTTGTCTGATTCCCTCTCAGCATATACATGAAATTTCTTAAAAATAGTGATCACCTGACTTTTGGCATTAAAAAAATAAACCCAGAGATTTCATGAGAAGTCATAAATAAATGTAAAAAAAATAAAGACTTCCACTAAAGGTCTTAGATTTCAAAGGACTACAAACATCAAAATGTACCAATTCAAGTACCAGTGACTTCTTGGGTAGAGGATGAATACTGAAACTCACTCTACTCTATTTTACATCCATGAAATTATGACATGTGCCCAATTTTACACTCTTAAAATATGGAAGATGATTTCTTAGGTCTGAAAAACCAAGGCATTTCTCACGGATGTGATTGAGCCTCTTATTCCACAACATGGACGAAACACTACACTCCACAACACAAGTAGTATCACAAAAAATAGAAGCTATAGTCAAGTAAAAACTTGATTGATTCTTTCTTCGAGCCAAAATCAAATATCCCTTGTAAATATTCCATTTCAAATAACCAAAAGTACGGATAAACCCTTTATCATCAAGAATTCTAGTATAAATATGATTCAGTAGAATCTCCAATGCATGTCAAACATTCTTTAAAAAATCTTACTTCTTGTAATCCTCTCTAAACAAACTATCTTGATGCCTATAATGTCATCATGGCCAACATTTCCCATCTTAAAAATCCAAAAATTACCTGGGCTGTAAGATGTAAAGAAATCCTTTTTCGATGTCACGTGAAAACAGACACCACTGTCTACAACCCAACATGAATCATCATATGTAATATTAATGAAGTCATAAATAATAACAAGATAACCCCTATAGCGGTGACGACATGATTATACCCATATCGATTTTTCTTATGTGAATTTTTTTTATTCTATTATCTCTTTTCATATGATAACAAAACTTCTTAACATTACCCTTCTTACCACAATGATATCATTAAAAATCTATCTGCTTCAATCTGGATTTTTTTATGCCTCTCCTCTTACCTCAACTACTCTGTCCTTGGTCTTGGATTCTCCCCCAGTTCTCTGTGACTAAAAGCAATGAAGAAGATTTCTCCCAAGTGAATCTCCTTACTTATTCATTTAAAATTGAATATTTCGAAAAACTAAAGGTCATAACACCATTAAGAGGAAAATTTGTAAGAGTAACACATAAATTATCCCATGAATCGGGTAAAGTTTTAAGCAAAAAAGAGCTAAAACCTCATCTTAAAAATTTATAACCATGTTAGACAACTAATAAAAACATCCCTAATATTTACTTATGTAGTAATAAATAGGTATAACTTCTTTGTACCTCAAATTCATCATTTGTTTGGGAAGAAACAATTTATTTTTTTTAGTCTTGGAAGCATAGGTCCTCTCATGATTCTCCCACAAAGTTCTGGCATGAGAGATGTAGACAATGTGGTTCATCATGTTGTCTTCAACCCATTGGTGAATAAAGACACAAAACATCCCATGATTGAACTCCCATTATATGAAATAATTTTTGGCTTCTGGGTACTAAACACTAGAAGATGAATTCACTTGAAAAAAAGGATATCCTTCATTTTAATTCACCACATATAGTAGTCGGTACCATTCAACAAAATCATTAGACTATAATTGGCCTCCAAACTAAATATGAAATAAAAAACCAAACCCTATGATACCAGATGTTGTGAAAGATAGAAAATAGATGAATGTTCAAACAACCAAAAATTGAACACACCATGGAAATAAAATCATTCCCTCTAAATAAAAATGGTTGTATAGAGACCTAAAATTAAAAGTTTAGAATATAAAGTTGAAACTGGAAATTTTTATATAGAAAATACATAAGGGAAAAACCATGGGACCTAGTCCAGAAAGTGGGATCCACTAAAATCAAGTGGTGCGTGGTAGAGATCCCCCAAAATTAGAAGGGATCTCAAAAGTGATACTTAAGAATAAATCTTTGAATCAAAGACGGAGAGATAGAAAGATGATCGTTAAAGAAAGGTGACCACCTAATGGGATTTTCTCTTACTGTTGTTGGTGTGTTGAATTGTCTGGCCACTCCCTCCTTATATAGGAAAATTAGTATGCGTCAAATAATTTTTCCACATCCAAAGCATGTCACCATGTGAATTAATTCACTCGGTCTTGACTTGTGTTTCTCCTTATTTTATGAGACCATGTGGTGCTCTAATTGAGGAGGCATTACATGGTGCGCCAATCCGGAAGGTACCCAAGAAAAAAGGAATGCATGGGTGAATATTATGGAACCCCTCTATGGAGGCACATTAAAAATAATATTTTTTTATATCCTACCATGCCAAAGGCACTGGAGCTAACCACATTCCCAGCCGAATGAATGGAGGGTAACATTGGATTAAAGTGGGTGTAAAATACCACCCTCTAAAGATTTTTTTTATTTTTTTATCCATATCTATAAGGAATATATGCATGCCACCCCTCCCATCAGACCATAGTGGCATTAAATGAGTTTTGTGACCACATGCTAATTGGGCTTCGGGTGGGTTTGGGACAGTGTAGTATTATAAAAAAGACCATATTTTAAATTCTTTTATATGGACAACTTGAATGGGTTGATAAACTATGTGGTTTACTAAGATAGATATAGGTTGGACTATAGTGAATTACTAAAAAAAATTCATCACCAATGATGAATGTTCACTCATATGTCCCTCTACTTTTCAATTTATGATTCTATGGAACTCGAATGACTCCCTGCTCCAAATATCACATTCTGAAGAACATTATTTAATTTTATTTAAACTCACGATTCACTTAATTTCCATTCACACTGACTAGAAACACACATATTCTCCCCACTACTGATCATCATAGCCCCATTTTCTAGATTAAATGCATTTCCCTTCCTATCACCCCTCCCATTCCCACTCACATATACCTCTTTTTTCACTAGGTCTTTATCAATTACATCTCCTTGCACTTGGGACAAGTCGACACCATCTATCATTCTCTCTCCACCATCTAGATCTATAAAAAACATTGTCATTATACACCTATATCCCATGTTCCTTCCAATTCCATTTATTAACTAGTTGTTTACTTCCCTTGTTAATGTTTTTCACCTTCATCCACCATCCATGCCCTCACTGACGTCATCCATATGGCCTCACCAATATCGAATGATGATATCCGTCATTTCATCTCTCCCTACTTCCAACTCTTATATGTCATCCACGCCATCTCCAAGCCTTTGTATCCTACCATCCCATCCCTATACACTCACCAATGCCACTTTCTCACACCTTATTCGTCCTCTATCTTATCTCTCCATCTACTTGTTGTACTGATGTAAGCATAATATTTGTGAATTTATGATTTTGAAATTTTAGAATTTTTATATTAATCAAAGGTATATGATAATTTTTTTATATTTTTTTTAGAATTTTAGGCCTATATGATTTGTCTCTAATTATTTTCAACAATAAATTTATTCTTTTTTACATGAGTGTTTTTGTGGGCCTACAAAAAATTTAAAAATTATAAAAACAATAATGAATGAAGGATTTCTTGTGAGATTAACCACATATACTTTTGGATGGGGTAGGCCTTAAAAATCCACCCAGTGTGGGCTTGGACCACCCCTCCCAGCCTACACATTTTTCACTACTATGAGACCCTCTCTCCGGTGAAATGCACACCAACTATCGCCACATTAGATATAACCCAACACAATAGATATATATATATATATATATATATAATGATATATAATGATATATATAACACTCACAAAAACACATATCATAATTTCTATTTTATAATTTCTAAAATACTTCCATCTTCAATTGGTCATTTCTTCATTTAAATTTTTTTGATCGATGAACCTTTAGAGGAGTTATGATTGTATCAAAAATCTCTTTCTAAATATTAGAAACTATAATCAAAATATCTAAAAAAATAACTATTTTATCACTATGATAACATTTATGGAACCATGCACATAGAAGAAACCCAAAATAAAGTTCAATTTAAATTTTTTACAATAAATATATCACAGATTACTTAATTTGGAATAGTAATTCCTCTTCTATACCAAAGATCTCATGTGAAATAATTTCAAACAGAAAAAGAAATCAAAATGGTATCTCATTGTGAGGGTTCTATCATAATGATATACTCTCATATCTAGATCAACATAGCTCAAAGTCACCAAATTAATTTTCATATAGATCATCCATACATGTACCATTTATCCCGAAAAATATTAAGCCAATTTTCAAATGATAGAGTATAATATTTGAGGCCTTACATCACTCATATGATATCCGGAAGATCACATGATTGATCCCCAATCTTAGATATATCTATTCTTGATTATTCCCTCTATCTCTTTATATAAGCTTGATAGACGGGGGTTAGATGAATAAAACTCTCAAAATTAATTTAAATTATTTCAAGTAATATTTTCGGATAAAAAAAATCTTAAATAGTATGGTTTAACTCTCCAAAATTTCACTTAATCTGTTGGACATGTTAACCATTTTAAACTGGCCCAAAATGGAATAAATAACTAAGTAAATGTGTTGTATGTGTCCCAATCATTTAACAAACCAGTAGTGAATTTAATAAAAGACATAAGATGAACCATGGACCATTAATATAGATTAGTCCTCCTATAATTATTTAAAAAACTTTGAATGGAATGGCGTTCGTTTGAAAAATAATACTATCATGTATACAAATTTATAATTAAATTAACTTCTGAATACCTTGATAAATAAATTCAATTATCCTTATTCATAACCAAAATAATATAATTTAATTAATTAAAATTCAACCATCCATTCGGATTTTCATTTTCCCTACACATGGATCCACTTTATTTGAAACTCTAATTTTACGGAATTGTTGATTATTATGAATACACTTTGTGTGTGACTCTCGAGGACCTCATCTCAATAGTATTGAGTAAAACTTATAGTCCAAGGGTGGAATCTGGACACACATTTTGGAACCTATAGAGATGAGGATAATTCAAAGATATTAATATATCATACTAATGTTAACCACGAAATATAATCCATTGGTCTTGATATCTCATTCAATCATGTTATATAGCTTGTGTCATCAACCTATATGCTAAAAATCTATTTCTTTTACATTTCAAAAATGAACTCATCAAAAAACTACCATGGAAATAGACTTATCATACCACTATACTTCCATTAAAGGTCATAATATATCCAATTTATTTAAAGAATAAAAGTGAAAAATAATTCCTCAACATATTCATTAATGTCATATAATTATTGAAACACCTGACATACCCAAATTCACCATAAAAATATGTTATCATGGTTTATTAAATACATCAATGTACATTACTTGCGATATTAAATAATAATAATTTTATTTTCTAAGGACTATTACACATGAAAACTTATATTAACATCAAATTACACATAAAACATGTATATTTCTGGATGGATGTCAGTTATCATAAATCATATCTTTTAGATTACCAAGGAAAAAATTCATGTGACGAAATCTCAATGTCTATTTTTCAGGGTGTCATAGTGAAATAATAGCTTCCAGGTCTTCTTGGGCCATCGCTTTGCTAATAATGATTCCATTCATCTTATAGTAGTAGATAAGTACATTATTAACCCTCCACTAAATGATCTCTATTATGGAATGTGGAAGAGGGTTCCTAAGATCCATGGGAGAGGTGGGTATCACTTCTTGGGGGTAAGTGTAAAGAATCAATCTATATTGTTTCCTGATGGATTTAGCAACATCATGGGTGTTTATCCTACACCCATTATTGTCGGTTTTTGTTGTATAACCTCATTGGTCATGTCTAGTGTCATTAATTTTGTAATATTATTTGAAAACAACCATAAGTACATGTACAATGAAAGAAATTATCATCATTACCAACACAACTCATCCTCTCTCATTTAAAGTATAAGGGATTAATGATGGTCATTCCTAATAATGTTGATCCCAAATGATATTATTCTTCTTATTGTTATTGGAGAATTAATTTATGTAGAGTTTACCATTCCATATTCTGACACATTTTTTGGGGACCGATGTGTTGGACTATGCATTGTATGTTCATGATTTGGGTCCAATATTCAGACTTTACAAATTTTGGTGGTCTATCTTCACCAAGGATGATGGTGTTAATTCATAAATTGGAATGGGATAATGGGATGTTGGAATTTCCCTCCATAAATTCTTATATAGAATTTTCTACCATCTTTAGGCCTCCCTTATAGATATATTACTGAGATTTTCCATCAAGGATCAATGTATCACTGAGAGGAGGAGAGGGTGAATAAATGATATCTTTTTCTTTTAACTTTCCTTCTTTTTGAAACAACCTTTACCTTATATTAAAGAGTTATCACATCAGTAAAAAGAAAATAGTCACACATCCATACAAACACCAAACTTTACAAGGTTTACAACTTAATAAGAGTATCTATGTCCTTGTTATGGTTTTGAAAAATCCAATAACACATAATCCACTAAAAAACAATCCTTTTTGTGGATACAACAAGTTGTATATTCCCTTAAACTTGTGTAGAAATATGATCAATATAGTAGTGTATGTGCTTTAAGTGTCGTGAAATGATGTAATAAAAATGTGTGTCACAAGTTAATAAAATTTAACAAAATGTTTCAAAATATGTTACAGTGCTACATTTTCAGCATTCAAAGATATAATCATCAATAAAAATCTTTAATTTTCTACCTAGGAGTAGGTAATAACTTCTCTGGAATTCATAATGGTACTCATTTTGATTCCCCCAGTTGTATTTTTCGGTCCAACTGATCAGTCCAAAAATATAACTCATCCAAAATACCACTAAAATAATTCTGAACTAATTCTGCCTCAGTCTAGAAATCTCAGTCTGATTTTCTAGTCCAATAACCCAGTTCGTTCTAATAACCAACTAAATAAAATATTCCTTCTTCTTCTTCTATTCTTCGAAAACATCCTCATGAATGATAAATATAGAAACTCCTTCTATCTAAAAACATTCAGCACAATGCCTTCTCTCTTCACCCATGAATAATACAGGTGTCAAAAATTATGATGTACTTTCCTCTTTTTTTAGGTGCGCTAAAAATGGTTTAGGTCGGATTCGGAATAGTTTTCCCACCTAACAAAATTTCCCAAAAAATATAATTTTCATGAATTTTAGATATATCCTTGACTTATTTACTGATTCTCAACTCTTCTTGATTCCCCTCTAAACTTCTCAAATATTCTTAGAAATTCATCTCGCTTTAGAATTTCTTACCATTATTCAGTACAATTCATATTTTTATTATGGTTTATTCATTACAATGAAGACATATGTACAACAATAGATTATTCATTATTTTTATCTCCACCAATTGAAACATATGAAATATAAATGACTTCTCATTATGATTCTAATTATCAACTAAAAAATGTAAAAATTAAAACTATTATTACATAAAAAATGTTTCTACTTTGTTAGGCTTTGATGACTTTTATTTTTACATAAACATAGTCGAAACTTATAAATATTGATATAATTCCATGATTTTAATTCAACATCAGCTTCAAGACCTATTTTAGAATCACCCTTTCAACTCCTTCAAACAATTATTCTTTTTTTCATTTTACTCATACTGATGATTATGCGCCTAATATAGTCTTGCATCTAATGAATTTTATTGGTGTTAGTTTAAACCTGATGAATTAACCCCTCTATCATTATGATGGATCAGTGTCACCTCCTGTCTGATATTTACCACCACATGTTTTCTGAGAAATCTTCAACTATTTGATAAATACATTCAAAACTTGTTCTTTTTCTCTTGACCCAATTGAAAACAATTCAATCTGATATAAATGGTTAACTAAAATTTCTAATTATCTCCAATCCCATTTTTCATAAGTCCAAAAAACATCTACTTTAGTTTCTTTTTCACTGGTCCCAATAAATCCAAATAAAATCTATTCTGACATTGATTCCCTTATGAAAAAATCATTGTTTCAAATGATCGGTGGAACACCACGTCTGATGAACCGGTGTCAACAAAAACTTCTTCCCTTTTTTGATTATGATACACCAAATTCCATGATTTATCAAATTATTTCTTTATATATTTGTATCTTTTTGCCTATCAGTCTGATTGAAAACTAACATCTTCATTTTATAACATTTCAAACAAAATTTAGAGCCTTCAAAAAATTATACATTCACTGATCTCACACCAATTAAATGAGACCGAAACAATTCGACTGCAACAACATCCTTCTTCCATAAAAATCATCTTGTATCATGACATCCTCATGAATTTGAGAATGTTTAGGATAAAAATAGAATCATCTAACTTATAATGGAATGTATTGTATCTTACCATATTTTCCATTATCTTATTTATTTCCAATCAATTCTCAAATAGATTGATAGTACCTATTGTACCACTTAATTTCATAAATCTTATATCACAAGTTCATGAAAAAACATAAGAATAATTTTATTAATTAAAAAACATCAAATACTCATCTTATTTTCATCATAGCCATGAAGAATCGGATACCGCTACTCATTATGATCAAACCATTCATTCAAAATCTAATGAGATTCCAATGAACCTTTTATTACATATAAATTATTCATAACCTGAAGAAATTTCTTAACCATTTTAAATCTGATCTTCTAATTATGATAGCAAGTTTGATTTTAAAAACATACAAATTGAATTGACTTCATTACCCTTTGATAATAAAAGAAAATAAGTTGAATAAAATCACCTTTTATCTTCTAAAAAAACTTCCATCCAACTTGGCCCCAAGAAATTCCCACTTTGGATTTTATTTTCAAACAAGGTTCATAAATCACTAATCATTGTAACCTCAATCTATGGATTAATTATCAACAATTCTAAGCCTATTGGAGCTAACTCATTGTAGGAACAAAAATAATTGACAAAAAACCACTCTATCAAAAAGTAGTGACTCATGAAATATCTTATGCTTTTCTTCACGTCTATCTTTACTTATTCTACCTTTCCCAAAAACAATAGTTTTCTACAACCACTACAAAAAACTTCAAGAATTGTTCAAATGCTTTAATTTTGAGATCACAAATTACCCATAACTCCCCTTGAATACAAGATTCCATAAAAGATTTATCACATATCAATGGATAGATTCATGAAACAATTCTCCACCGTGAAAACATTATCCAAAGACAAGATGAGATAGGGGAAAAATACGCATAACTCAACCATGATAATAAAGAGGTTGGGTTCCTATGTTCAACCTTACTTTTTAAAAATATTCCTTCAGTAAGGGTTTGGTGAAAGTGTCAGCAACTTGTTCTGACATAGGAATATACTCCAACTTTAACTCATTGTTCTCTACATTCTCTTTGATGAAATAACATTTGATATCAATATGTTTTGAATGATCATGTTATATAAATTTTCAAGTAAGGTTTATGGAACATTGATTATCAAAAATCATGAGCAAGGGTAACTTTACATCAATAAGTAAGTCTTCCAACATAGTTTTTATCCACATTAGTAGACTAGAAACCTGAGTGGTAGTATTATACTTTGCTTCATCTATAATAATAGTAACTTAATTTTGTTTCTTTTTATGAAAACTAACATAACTTTTTCCTAGAAGGAAAACTCCCTTAGATGTATATCTTCAATCATCTACAATTTATTTACCAATCAGCACCTAAATAACCAAATAAGTTAATACTTACTGAGCTATTATACCTAATTCCAAAAACAATTGTGCATTTCTTAAACCTGATTATTCTTTTACTATTAAATATATGTTATTATTTAGAAGAACTCTAAAATATTTTACATCATCTAACATCATAAAAATATCGGGTCGTGTGTTAGTGAATTATAACATACTTCCAATTAGCTTTCAAAACCCTTTAGGATCAACTTCCATGCTTTCTCCATCTTTTGTCAACATGCTTTCCACTAAAATTGGTGTAGAAATTGGTTCCGAATTTCCCACGATTAACTTATTAAGAATTTACTTATTATAATTTTCATTAGAAGAAATTTTTTTTTTACTATTTTGAGAGATTTTTATCCCAAAAAATAATTTCATTTCATCTTGCATGGACATCTCCAACAACATTTTCATATCTTCAACAAATATTTCACATGTTATTTCATCATTTCTAAAAAAGATAATGTCTTCAATATAAATATTTATAATGAGTGAAAATTCATGAATTTATTTGCTGTAAATATTACAATCATACCTTCCTTTATAAAAACTCATATTCCATAATAATGTATCCAATTTTGGATACCAAACCATTAGATATTGTTTTAACTCAAACAATAATTTCTTTAACTTGCACACATAACTTTTATTCTTCCCAAAAACTTTTTCACAAGGTTGTTCAATATAAATTTCCTCATAGAGGCCACCATTCAAAAATTCTAATTTCATTTCCATTTGAAAAATCTTGTATTTTTATTATGTAGAAATAAAAATAATGATTTTTATTATTTCTATCATTTTCAGTATAGAAAAAGTTTCATCAAAATCAATGCCCTATATATTTGAGTATACTTTTCACACTAATGTTTTTTATTTATTATAAATTCACCGTATTCATTTAACTAGTTCTAGGAAACCCACTTTGCACAAATAACATTTTTTCCATTTGGTTTGGGCATGAGTTCCCAAGTATTTTCAGTTTCTATCAGATCCAACTCTTTAATATATTCCTGAACCCATTCAGGATGCTCAAAATATTCATTCACATATTTCAACTCAACTTTTGAATACAAATAAGTATGTGTAATTTCTTTTGATGTTCTTCTTGTTTGAACTTTTTTATGTTTATCCCCAATTATGTTCTAAGATTACACTTTCTTCCTCATCTAGGGATTAGTTTTTTTGGGATTCTTCTTCATCACTAAAAATAGCTGAGTATGATTCATCATCATGGGTAGGATACAATTGTCAGTATCCTTATAAGAATTTTTAACAAAAATTAATTCATACTTTTCATTCTCCTTATCTATATGAGTCTCTTTAACATATTTTTCATCATTCTTAATAACTTTCACATCAACATAGCCAACTAATCTTCCCAAATTTTTGTTGAAACATTTGTATACTCTTCCTTCTGAAGCATTTCCATGAAAAAATCAATCTTCACCTCTCTACTCAAACATTACAAGATTTACACCTTTATTATTTATTATGCATGAACTCCCAAAAAATTTTAAGTGTTTAAAACAATGATTTTTTGTCATAAAAGATATAATATGAAATCATATATGAACTTGGTATGTTGAAACATCGATTTTTAATATAAAAAACAATGCTCATTTATTTCCTCCAAAAGTAATGAAAGAGGCCATGTTCATGTACCATAGTTTGTCCCATTTCAACTAGACTTCTATTTTTCCTTTCAGAAACACCATTTTGTTGTGGAGTGTAAGATTTTTTGAAATCAGGCATAATTACACGTTTCTCATGATAATAATAAAATTCTTCATTCTTGGTTTCTCTATGATGGTATTTACTAATCTTCTTAACTAAATACTCACATTCCTTCTTAGATTTCCTTCGGAAACATTTAAACAATTTCAGAGCATTTGACTTATGTTTTATATACATGACACAAGTAATGTGAGTAAAGTCATCGATAAAAGTAATTAATTACTTATCTTTATGAGATTATTGTTTTATCATTATTCAATAATTATCTGAATAAATAACTTCTAGGGGCCATTTTAAACAAATTTCAACATTCTTGTCCATATATTTTATAAAATTTATTTTCTAAAAAGTTTTGAAACACCAATATATATTTCATGACACATCATAAATTCCACATATAATTTTTCTCTTTGATAACTTGATCATTTTTACGTTATATATTTTTTTTATCCCTTTAGGCCACATCTAATTATCTTCCACCATGCATAAGTATCGGGATTTTCGAACCTCAATAACATGGAACAAGTTTCCATTGGTATGTTGGCATATTGTAATTAATTTTCCAATCCTAAACTCTTTTCACAAGAAAACCCATATTTTCTAAAAATAAATTTTTTTAATTTATAAAAATGTTTTGAAACACTCAGGAGGTTCTGTTTTATACCATCAACAACCAAAGATTTCATGGATTTCAAATTTTCTTCCCCAATAATAATAGATATGAAACATTTTATTTGGAGGGATTTTTAATTTCCAAATTTCACTGTTCTTTATTTGAATACATTCACATTCTTCAAAAAAATTATGTTTCTTTTAATATGAGAATAATTACTACTATCAAATATCCAATGTCATTATCCATTGGTAGGTTTAATGTCGATTTCAACAACAGTATATTTTTCATTCCCTTTATATTTCTTCCCATTCATCTTCTGAGAATTGTTTAAAACTTTCTTTATACCAGTTACAAAACAGGACACAATTTTTTAAGGTGTCTAGGTTACTAAAATCATTAAAAAATAGTTTCCATAGGTTGGTATCTATTTTCAACTTTTATTCAATCTTTCTTAGATTTCTTAAGAAATCCTTCTCATGGTTATTTCCTTGTGAGGATTGACTCCCCCTAAAACTTCACCTTCTGTAATTCATGTAATAATAATAATTTTTTTAATAAACCAACACATATTTTCCATATGTTGGAATCCAACATAATAATAGTAATATCCATAAAAATAATATTTTCACTGAAACTTCCATACTGTTTATAGTTGTGATTATGTTACATATCAACCTTGTTATCCTTATTATCAAAACATTTTTTATTATAACCTCTATATACTACTATCGTAGTATCCTAGAGACAATGCCTTACATTATTACATTGGAATAATAAACAAGGAAGTTACATCCCAAATGATTGAATAGTTTAGTATATTTGGGAAACTAGACACAAATATAAGTATTAAATTACAAAATGAATGAAAAAACAGTATAGGAATTTCATTGGAAGCACCCATAAACTCTTACATTATCCCTGCAAGTCATTCATAATATAAATATTTGTATCTAGGGTAAAAATAAAACATAATAAAGGGTTGAGATCAGATGCTGCACAAGGATAAGATAAACAGTAGAAACTATCAAAAACAAAAACAATAAAGAAATTTGAATAACTAAAACACATGACATTAAATCAAAATATTGACAACAATATGGAAGGAATATAATTTGAATAAATAATACCATATAAATAATCCAATGAAACATAACCATGGATACTCTAATAGCCAAATAATAACATGAATTATAAATTACTTATACCATAATGAGGTAATTTATAATGTTGAACACCATAAACATACTGTCAAATCATCGACCAAGACACCATACATAAATAGGTAAAAACTCAATCTAGTTTGTCACAAGTGACCTACCGATGTTTTGAGGGGTTATAATTGGCCATGACCGTCACTTACTGTGTCCAATATATTTATCATGTGAAAGGGGTGAAACATAATAAATATATACATTCATATTGAAAATAACATATGAAATGTAAATAATTTCCCCAATTAGTAAAAAAAATCATAAACTATTTAGAGTAATATAGCGAATTGTATCAAGATATCACATCATAAGTGAAATAGTCATAAAACATTTAATAAAATATGGTATATGCTGACATAAGAGATCAAAAACAATTAAAAAAAATATTAAATATAGGGTGCTTAAATAGACTAAAATACTCTAATGAAATCATCGATAAATTCTTGATCAAAATACCATTTTTTACATCTCAAAAGAAGAGTACATTTGGAAAATAACTTTGTATTTGTCATAAAATCATATAATAAATATGTATATCCTAGAAAGGAAAAGGGAAGGATAATGCAATTATTTTTTGGTAATATTAAAGGAATATTCAAACAAAAATTTTGAAACTGATGTGAAAGTATGTAAAAAGAGTGTTAAAGAAACCTTATAAATGAGCAAAATTAGTGTGGTTTAAGGAAAAATATAAAATAGTATTTAACTCAAAAAATAGTTTAATTATTAGAATAATAACATGAAATAAAATAAGATATATTTTTAATATAAAAATATTTTTTTAGAAATAATATTTGGCGCTTAAAATAGATTATAAAGTGTACTTGAAATTTGTAATAAATTGGGATGTTCCCTTAAATCGAGATTTTTTAATAGGAAAAATTGTAAAAGGAACCCAATATAACATGTAATTACTAATAAAAAAATTAGAATTAAGAAAGATACTTATATTTGTAACATAAAAATATAATGTAAGAGGATTAAATATGAATAATTAATAATTAAATTGGGATAAAGAGAGAGAAAGCGTAACCTAAATAAAAAATAGAGGTTCATGGAGAATTCCTTACCTTATTTCTGAAATTGTTCCAAAAATGTACTTATTTTAAGGGATAATAAAATTAGATT
The DNA here is from genome assembly GCA_963277665.1 of Viscum album. Classification (NCBI taxonomy): domain Eukaryota; kingdom Viridiplantae; phylum Streptophyta; class Magnoliopsida; order Santalales; family Viscaceae; genus Viscum; species Viscum album. Next base: position 1,825,927,687 of record OY728127.1, read on the forward strand.
CATTAATAATTTAATTAAAAACCTGTTGAACCTGTATTTTATTTAGTATTATTTTATTAAGTTCATTCATTATCTTTTTTATTAGTTATAGTACTCAATTTTTTTATTCAAGAGTTTTCGTTTCCTAGGTTTTCATGATCGGTTCACTTGTATACATGTACATTAGATCATATAAATTGAAAATAGTTTTCCAGATTTGGAATTATATTTTATTAATGAAAATAAAATATATTTAGTGGTCTTATATATAATTTTTTTATATATGAGGATGATTCATTAGATAAATCATTAATCATAATCATTTATATTATTTTGGCATTTTTTCGATCACCACGAACTAGTTTTGTCCTATGAATTAGTATCATGTATATATACTCATTCCAAAACATTAAATAAGTTTTATTATATATATTAATGTCTATTTAACAATAAATATGGTTTTATAACCATTATTTAAGGGAGAATTTAAAAATGAAAACTAATCATCCCTGAAGGTGGTAAATTCGAACTTCACGAATGATGTTTTCATTTTTAGAATATAAAGGTTAAGAAAAGAGAATTTATGGTTGATATACCATTAAAATAATAAAATAATATTATGTAAATGATACTCGATTTATCATGTCTCTTTAGACATGGGATATGTGGGATGTATTGGAAAAGAAAAGAAATTGATTGAAAAGTACAAGAATGAAAGGGGATTTTATCTCATGAATTCCTCTCCTTGAGAAACTCTGTAAGGAACTTTGAAATAGTATTATGGGTGAGACAAAAAATAAAAAATTTTGGGGAGAGGATAGGGAGAGTTATTGGGTAGAAATTGGACATTCTTCAAGGATTTTGAGGTTTGAGGAGAAGGGGTGGTGAGTGTTAGTATTTATAATGGAGGAGAGGGGTGTTTTTTTATTATTTTAGTCATTACATTATTATATTAGATCAAGAATATAAATATTTTTTATTCCCATGAAAAAATAATTAAAATAGACAAGGCTACTTTGATATTATGGTGCATACATTATTATTGACCCATCAAATAGTGTATTTATCTTATATTTTATATATATTGTAAATTAATGTATTTCACTATTCACAAAAAATTCAACTATTTTAGGAAAATATCAGATTTTCATTCTAACCATTTTTCAATGTTTATAATTAAGAAATTCAATCTATTTTATGAATATAATTTTATAAATTTAATAAATTTAATTTTTTATGAAAATAATTATTTATTCAAAAAATATTGATTTTAAAATTATAACTCATTTTATGACTCATCGAAAAATTAATTAAGGCCTCATAGAATTATCTTACCATAATAAGAAACAGATATATATTAATTCATGAATCTATTTTATAAATATTAATTTTTATTAAATCAATATATTAATTATAAAATTATAAATAAACATTTTTATTTCGGAAAAATACAGACCCTTAATTAATCTTATTTAAAAAATTATTTAATTATTCTATGATATAAATATATAATATTTTCATTCATAAGATAGCTAAATTTTATTTACATGTTAATAGTTGAGTTTTCAATTAAAATCATTAACAGACAATTAATATAATGAAAATCAACGTTTTATAAAAATCAAAAAAATCACTATTCAAGAGAAAATAAATATTTTCAGAAAAATACCAAAATTTCACCCTAAGATAATTTTTAAATTCTGATTTTAAAGATGAAGTTAATTTTGTAGAGTATAATTTTTTTAAGTTTCAAAATTTATCATTTATACATGTGCGCCTTTAAAAGGATGTAAAATTTCCTTTTATAAAATATAAATTTTTATGCTTAAAATTTGATTTATTATTATCTTAAGCATATCATTATTATTGAGTTAATTTAAAAATATTTTATTGAATATTTAATATATAAATTTAATTAATATCTTTTAATAATAGTGATTAATTTAAGATAAAATTTCATTGTTGTCATAAATATATATATTTTTTAAAAACACATTCATTATGTTTAATTGGTTTTTATTTTTATTTATAATTAATTGGTATGAAATTAATTCATTTTATAAACAAGTGTATAATATATTTTCAGAATTTAATTAATCCATTTTATTCTTGGTATTCCAATAGCTAGGCCACAATAATAATATTTAATCATTTGTTTAAATTTGATTGTTCTATGTAACATAAGCTATCGAAGAAGTAAAATTTTAAAAATAGATATACTATAAAATCGTGGGATGTTTCATTCTCCCCATTTCAATAAATTGAGTCCTCACAATTTGAAATTTCCCTTCAAATTTTTTGTTTTGATACTTGGACCTTATTTTGTGGAAATACCACATCATAAACAAGGTTTATAAAACATAATTTTAGAAAGAGGTAATGAGAAATGTGAAGGTCACCACAAAATGAAGATTCAGAAATAAGAGAAAATTGAGGAATATATGGAAATTAAAGTGAAATATAACTATTAAGTCATGATGAATAGTGATTAAAAAAAATGGTTTTTAGGAATTATAACATCACAAAATAATAAATTTTGGAATAGTTAAAAGACCATTGATTTCTCATAAGTAAATGTAAACAGATGAACTTTTTGTTCAAAAATCCTTTTCCTAGAGGTGAGGGTTTCACTTAACATTAAGATAAGAAATCGGTAAAAAAACTTACTTGATTAATTTATATGTCAGATGAAAAATATCATCCTTTTTTTAGGCATTGATCTATTTTCATATCATCCATTACACCTGGAAATTTATGTTCAATATTCTTTTTTCATGCCTGAAGTACTTTTAACGAATCATATGGTCCATAAATCATTCTTTTTAACATTAAATGTTTACTGAAACCAATAATTTTATCACATGATATCAATGAAAAATAATTTCCAATGTTTATCATGATCCATTCCACAAGTAGTTAATCTTAATAATCTTATAAAAACATGTTTGTACACTTTCAACAACCAGAAATTTAGAAGGAAGGTCACTAAATTTTTAAAATTAACATAACATAAGAATCCCCTTATATTAAAGCTATTAATCCCACCTACCAAATGTATAAAGACCTTTCTCACCTTAAAACCATAATAAAAACATACATGATTCCAATTCCATGAAGAAGATTTACTATAGTAGAATTCTGATATATCTCACAATTCTTATAACCAAAATATCAGAACATAATTATAAAATCCAAACAACACATATACGTTATTTATTAATCTTTTACTATAGTAAAATAATAAGGTTGAACTTGATCCCTTTTATTTTTATGAGATATATTTCCTTAATTCTTAGGATATTTATTTTTGTAGTTCCCCATATCCTTACAATTAAAACATTGCACATTTATAAATTCCTTCATTCCCTTGCATCCATGAGCCTGTTTAACTTTCTCTACAAATATAAAACAAACTCTCATTCCCTTTAGGAAAGTACTGGGGTGTTTCTTCCCACAATTATCACATGTTAGAAAATCCATCTTTCCCTTTTTCCCTTTATCCATCCCTTGCTCCATCACTATATTCTTCTCTTTATTTCCCTCAAAGTCATAAGAGTTAGAGAATTATTATTTTTATCTTGATAAAAAATGAGACTTTATCTTCATATGAAGAGAATGTTTAGGAGAGAATTTACCTTTGAAGTAATGGTTTTAACCCATCAAGGAATTTTCCAATATTTATATTTGGATTACATACATAATATATAGAATTTCTTGCTATCATTTTAAAGTTATCTTCATACATGGAATCATTTTCATCCTATTTTTGTTTCAGACTCAAGAACTGTGTCTCCAAATCGTCTCGTTGTTCTCTTGGAAAATATTTTTCAATGAAAAGTCGTTTAAAATCATTCCATTCCATTTTATTCAATTAATTATTCATCCTTAATGTTTTGAATCATTAACTACCATTTATCTTTATCTATCAAGAGATGATAAACGACCATGATAACCTTATCCTTTTAATTAATTCCCTAAGTGAGAAATATATTTTCTAAAGAACTTTTCCATTTCTCACCTACAAATGTATTTGTAGTTTTATTTAATAATGGAGGTTATTATTTCATGAATAATTATAAAAATTTTACACCATATTGTGGATTTGGATGCTTCATACGAGTATGGTTATTACTCATAACCTGAGTTAGTTGTCTAAATATAGTCATAATTTTCTCACCTCCAGTTGTAGCTCCTTCTCCAACATCATTATCCTTCATAGGAGGTAAATATCTATATGTAATATGTGTTTTGATATATTTCTCATTCCTCCTACTAGGTTCCATTTAAAAAATATATAATACATGAAATTATGTTATGAAACATAATACATAATTTCGAACTAGTGAAACACATAACCTAAATTGGAAATTTATTCATATCTAATATCATAATCATAATAATGGATTTTTTGGGGACATGTTTACTTTTAAATACTCCATAACGGTTTGTAAGGAGAATGTGAATTATCCTAAGCATATCCCTCTGGAGTGTCAAACTAGGTGTGGAGTAATGACAATTGTCTTATACCAGATTAAACTGATTCAGGCCAGACACACCTTAATGGAGTTGTTACCCTGAGGTACATCAATGCTAGAACCACATCCACTTGTAGTATCTAAATATGGATGTATTTCTACAAATACCAGCATAATCTCCACCTTACCAAAATAATATGATAGCATTATATGATTATCATAAAATTATATCGAAGGGTTTTGTTCCCTAACATATGTTTTATAAATATAATTTCCTAGTTTTCTATAAAATTTCCTCAAATTGCAACTGTAAAGACCCCGAACCCAGTATCCTTGAGCTGGTGCCTTACATTATTAATTTTTATTAATAAAAAAGGAAGTCACATCCTAAAGGACCAAATAGTATAATATCATTGGAATACTAGATACAAACATGAGTATTACATTTCAAATTTAAACACCCATAAACTCCTAGATTATCCCTAAAATTCATTCCTAATATATATTTGCATCCTATGGAAAAAACCCAAGAATGGTGTGAGATCAGATTCTCAGTAATGGTAAGAAATATAGTAGAAGATATCATAAATATAAACAACAAGTTAAGGCGAATAACTAAATCCCATGCCATTAAAACATAATCTTGTGTATAATATGGTATGAATATAAGATGAATAAACAATTCCATATAAATAATCACATGAAACATAACCATGGAAATCCTTCTATTCGACTAATCACAAGGATTATAAATTACTAATATCATAATGAGTGAATCCATAATTTTAGACATCCAAAACATACATTCAAGGATTCGACCAAGATAATATATACAGATGGGTAAAAACCAAGTCTAGATTGTTTCAGGAGACCTATCGATTCCTAGAGGGGTGATAGCGGGCCCCACACGTCACTTACTAAGTCCAATTCATTCCTCATATTAAAGGGGTGAAACGTAATCAACATATAAATTCTTATTGAAACTAACATATGAAATGTAAATAATTTTCCCAATTAGTAAACATAATCATAAACTATCCATACTAACATGAAGAATGGTATCAAGATAGTACATCCTGATTTAAATAATCATAAATAATTCCATAAAATATGTTATATGTTAACATAAGATATCAATATCAATTAATAATAAGATTAAATATAATTTTTTGAAATATATGAAAATACTCTAATAAAATCATGTATAAATTATTCAAAGAAATACACTTTTACTTTTGGAAAGAAGAGTACTTTTGGAAAATCATTTTGTATGTGTCGTAATATCATATTATAAACATTTATATCCTATAAAATAAAAGTTAAGGAAAATGAAATTATTCTTTAGGAATATTAAAATAAAATTCATAATGAAATTTGGAAACTAAAGTGAATGTGTGTAAAAATAATGTTTAAGAAACCCTAAAAATGAGGAACATTAGTGTAGTTTAGAGGAATACCTAAAAGATACAATAAAGGGTGAAAATGTATAATTATTTTCATAAAACAATAAAATAATTAATATAGTTTTCATGATAATAATAGTGATTTTATAAAAATATTGGGTTCTTAAAACAAATAATGGAGTGTACATGAAAATTGGAAAAAATTGGGAAGTTCACTTTAATTGAGCTTTCTTATCAGGAGAATTTGAAAAAGAAACCTTATAAAACATGTAACTACACATTAAATAAAGAACAATTGAGATATATAAATATATTTGGAACATAAAAATAGAATTCTATAGGAGTATATAATATTTATTAAGAATTATATTGGGGTAAAGAGAAAGAATGTGTAACCTGAATAAAAAATGGAGGTTTGGGACAATCCCTTACCTTATGTCTGAAAGTTTTCTACACTTTTACATAATTTCCTTGATAATGAAATTAAATTAATTAATATTTTAATTCATAAACTCATAAACATGTATTTTATTTATTATTATTTTATTAATTTCATTTATTCCAATTTTGGGGAGTTATAAGATTCAATTTCATCATTCGAGAGTGTTTGTTTCCTTGGTTTTACTTATTGGTTCAATTTTATACATTTATGAAAGATCATGTAAAATGGAAATAGTAATATAGTATTAGAATGATATTTTATTAAATAAATTTTAGGATATTTAATTATCTTAAATATCATTTTTTCAAATATTAGTCTGATTCACTAAATAAAATGTTAATGATAACAATTTTTATTATTTTGGTGTTTTTTCGATCATCACAAACTAGTTTTTTATTATGAATTAATATTATGTATATATACTAGTCGAAAAACATTAAATAAGTTATATTACAAATATTAAAGTCTTTTTTAACCATATAAATGGTTTTATAAAAATCATTTAAGGAGTAATTGAAAAACGAAAATTCATCATTCACAAAGGCGGTAAATCGACATCTCATGGATGATGTTTTCATTTTTTAGAATAAAAAGGGGAAGGTAAGAGAATTGATGGTTGATGTTATATTAAAATAATAAAATTATATTATATAAATGATATTATAGTTATCATTTAACGTTGTACAAGTCCTTTGAGGGACCGATAAGAAACAAATATAAATTGAAAGAAAATTAAAAGAATGAATAAGGATTTTACCTCTTGAATTTGTCTCACTGAGAACCTCCTTAAGGAACATTTAAATGGTATTTTGGGTGTGAAAAAATACAACATAACATTATTTAGAGATTTGGGATATGTATTGTGAAAAAATTGTACAATCTTCAAGTATTTGGATATGTTAGGAGAAGGGGTGGTATTTATAGTGGTGGAGAGTGGTCTTTTTGGATTATTTTAATCATTAGTTTATTATTTTAGCTCAAGAGTATGAATAGTTTTGATTCACATAACTAAATATAGTAAATAAATAATTATTTTTTTATATTATGGTTCTTACATCATAAATGACCCAAGAAATAGTGTACTTAACTTAAAATGTATGTATATCATAAATTTACTTATTTCACTTTTCACTAAAAATTCAACTATTTTAGAAAAACAAAAATAATTCACCCTAAACATTTTTTGATGTCTATAATTAAAAAATATTAATTCATGAATTTATTTTATAAAAATAATTTTTTAAAATCAATATATTAAATATAAAAATGTAAGTAAACATTTTTTTCACAAAAATACTAACACTTAATTTATCCTTTATAAAAAATTTATTTACTTATTCCATGATATAAATATATTATATTTTAATTAATAACATACCGAAATTATATTTTCAATTTCATATTTTATGTTTCTATTCTAATTATAAATATACTATTAATATAATAAAAATGATAGTTTTATAAAAATCGGGATTTTCACTATTCAGTGAAAAATAAATATTATTTTTAAAATTGCCAAAATTTCACCCTAAGCTAATTTTGATATTAAGATTTTAAAAATAATGATTATTTTGTTCAATATAATTTGTAAGTTTCAAAATTTAGTTTTTAAACATGATCACCATTAAAAGGCGGTAAAATTTCCCTTTAGAAAATATATCATTCTATGCTTAAAGTTGAATATATTCTTATCATAATCCTACCAAAGTTATTGATATAATTTAAAAATATTTAACTGAATATGTAATATATATATTTCATTAAGATATTTCAATAATAGTGATTAATTTAAGATAAAATTCAATTGTGGTCATAAATATATTTTTTTTATAAAAACACATCCTTTATGTTCAATTGGTTTTTATTTTCATTTCTAATTAATTGGTAACTGATGAATTCATTTTATAAACATGCATAAATAATATTTTAATAATTTAGTAAAACATATTTATTCAATCCATTCAAATATATAAGTTGTAATAATAATATTTAATCATTTGTTTATACTTGATGTTCTTTGTAACATAAGCTATCAAAGAAGTTAAATTTTAAAACGATACATAATTTAAAATATTATGGTGTTACACCAAACATTATATTATCAACTAGAATCTTATTTTTCTGCTCATTTTTATCCATATATGAACAAGAAGTAATATAAACCTTTTAAGACTTGTAATTTTTATAAACTTATGAATTATTTACTTCATTGGTTTTGGACACATACATAACCTTCCAAGCTTTATTTTTCTTAGAAATGATTTAGGATTTCTTCTCAATCTTTGAAGGTAAAAATTGACCCTTCTAAGGTTTACCCTTTCAAAATATTTCACTAGCTTAAATTTTGAAACATGTAAGCATATTTTCACCTTTCTAAACTTTTTGTTCAACAAGTTCCAACTCTTCTTTATTTTCATTCATATTAACATCTAGATGTTCATTACGTTTACTTTCATTATCAAAAGATTTATTCAAATAATCAACCACTTCAAGAAACATAAAATTATCATTAGGAAAAATTCATTGATTATTTTTTGAAGAACTGTAATTTTTAAATTTCCTGACTTCTTTATCAAGGATCCACATATTTCTCAGACATTCGTCTGATTCTTTTTTTAGATGAAATTCTAATTGAGTTTCTCCTTCTCCATAACTACTGCTTCAGAACTATTTATTGTTAAATATTGAAATAAAATTATTCTCTCCATAATTCTCAATCTAGTTTTTGGATTAAACCTCGCCGTATTCTTCTTCATCATCTTTTGATAATAAACTTTACCATTTGGATTTGAACAACTTTTTATCTTTCCCTTTGGAATAAGATTTAGCCTTATTGCCCTATTTCTTCCATTACATTCATGTCCTTATTTTAACATCATCATTATCCTCTTCTTTATTTCATTAAGTAAAAGTATCCACAAAGTTCCTTACAGATCCACATTCAAAAAAATCAAGGGATGTTTCCCCTTTTACTTACATGTACCTGTTTTCACAATTTTTAAAAAACAATGACCACAATTAATCAGAATTTTATATATACCTCATTTTTTGAATCAAAATATCTATATTTTTATTTAAAATTATTATTTGGATTTTCTTTATTAGAAGTATTTAAAGTAATTTATCTATAAACTATTGTTTTTCCTTTTATAAAATTCTCCCTTCTCCTTTCATAAGTAATAATATTTCTATGAAAATCATCCAGAGATAATGTTTCTTGATCTTTATCTTCTATGGAGGATGATTTTGCATCAAACTAATTAGAATAAATTCTTCATATCTTTTCAAAAATAGTATACTCTTCTAACTTTTCACCAAGACATATATTAGCTATAACAATGTCAGTTACATGAGTAAATAAGTCACTAATTGATTCATAAAAACCAATTTTGATACCTTCTTACTTCAACCTCTATATTTCTAATTTCTTCTTCTTCAATCATGTATTTCCTTCATAAATATTATTCATCTTATCCAAGAATCCTTTGGATGTAGAAACACCCTTAACTCTTAGAAAGTGAATTTCCAAATATGATGAGAGTAAAACATTCTTTTATCTTCTATCATTCTCAAGATTCTTATTGTTAATAGATGTAAGAGAAACTTTTTCATTAACCAGAGGAAGTCTATCTATTTTAAATTAAAGAACATCATACCCAAGATACATAAGAAAAGGAAACATTCTATATTTCTATATAAGATAGGTCTTACCATTTAACACCTAAATCCCCTTACTATTTACAAAATTCAGATTCTTCATTACAACTTCTCTTCCAGAACATTAGAAAAGTGTAAATGAAGGAATCCAGACTCTAATACCATTTGATATTTCTGAATAAAGATCAATATATCACTGAGAGGGGGAGAAATAATTTTTGATATCTTGTTCTTTTAAGTTTACTTCTATTTGAAAAAAAATATTCACCTCCTATTAAGGAGTTATCACTTTTCTAGAAACAAAAAAATTACACATCCATAGGAACAGAATAATTTACAATGTTCGCTAATCAATAAGAGTAGATACATCCTTGGTATGGTTTGGAAACAATATAATAACACACAATCCACTAGAAAACAATCCTTTTGTATGGATACAAAAAAGTAGGATATTCACCAATACTTGTATATCACTATGATAAATCCAATAGTTAATGTGATTTATTTAGAATAAAATGATGTAATAATATTTTTTAACAAGTTTAGAAACTTTTACCAAATGCTTCAAATCAGATTGCTATGTTGTTTTGTCAAATTTCACAAATATAATCTTCAAAATAATTCTTCACTTTCCTACCCAGTAGTAGCTGAGAACTTATCTAGACAATTTAATGATACCTAGTTTGATTCCTCCAATCTGATTTGTCAGTCTGACTGATCAGTTCAGAAATATAACTCTGCTAGAATACTGATGAAACAATTCAAAACTACTTTTACCTTAGTCTCAAAATCATAGTTTGGTTTCCCAGTCCAATGACACAGTCTATTCTGATAACCTAGTGAATATTTTCATCCTTCTTATTCATCTTCTATCTAGAAAACATAATCATGACTACTCAATACAAAAAATCTTTCTCCGTAAAAACATTCAACACTCCTCCTTCTCTCTTCATTCGTGAACAATACAAGTTTCATAAAGTACAATGTACTTCTCACTATTTATAGGTGTTCCAAAAATGGTTTAGGGGAGATTATTAATAGTTTTCCAACATAAAATAATTTCTCAAAAATTCATATTTCCTTGAATTTCACCTATATAGTTGACTTTTTCAGTGCTTCTCAACTCATATTAATTTTTATCAAACCTTATCAAATCTTCTCACAACTTCATCTCACTTCATAATTTCATACCATTATATATTCTGATTTTGATTATCATTTTTGTTTCTTCATTATGATAAAGGCATATGTACAACCTCATATTCTTAATTACCTTTCGCCGCACCAACTGATTCATATGAAAAATAAATGAATTGTCATTTCAATGCTCAATAAAATCTAAAAAATGTAAACATTCAAGACATTATTCTATAAAAAATTTTGATACTTTTTTAGTATTTGAACTCCTTTATTTTTTTATAAAAATATTCATAAATTATAAATATTCTCATACTTCCTTGAAATTACTTAAATAATAGCTTCAAAACCTCTCCAAAAATCACTTTTTCAAATGCCTCAAATAATTTTCCGTTTCTTATTTTCCTCAGACTGATGATCCTGCATCCAGTGAAGTACAGTTTATGATGACTTTTATCAGTGTTAGTTTGAACCTGATAAATCAGTCACTATCTCATTTTGATCGATTGTTGTCACCTCCAGTTTGATAGTTGGCACCACATGTTGTCTGATAACTCCTAACCCATTAGATAAAGGACCCCAACACCTCTGTTCTTTTTCGCTTGACGTAATTGAAAACAATTCAATATGATGAAAATGATTTACTAAATTTTTGGTTGATATATGATTCAATTTTTCATGCATCCTAAAAACTTATAAATTTTTTATTTCTCTTTGTTCCAAAAAAATCCCAACAGAAAAAATTCTACACTAATTCCCTTTTGAAATTGTGACTGTGTCTTATGATTAGTGGCACACCCCATCCGATGAACCACTGTCATTAGAAATTTCTTCCATTTTCTGATTATGATATAAAAAATACATTCATTTATCAGTATCCTTATATAAAGATTTATAAATTATGTCTTAGTGGTCTGTCTAAAAATTAACACCTTCAATTTTTCAATTTTTAAACAAAATTCACAGCTTTCAAACAATTCTGCATTCAGTGATGTCACACCAATGAACTGATACTGAAAATATTTGACTTCAGAAACACCCTTATTCCACAAATTTTATCTTGTATCATGACTTTCTCTTGTTTTTGAGAACATTTAGGATCAATATAGCATCATCTAACTTAAAATAGAAAGTATTGTATCTACCCAGCCATTCAAGCATATTCTTTCATTCCAACCAAACCTCAAACATATAAACAACACATGTTATCCCCCTTTATTTCATAAGTCTTAAATTACATGTATCTCAAACCACTTATAAATTTTTTCAATTAACAAATATAAAATCATCGTTATATGTTCATCATAGCCAGTAAAACACTACTACCGCTACTCACTATGATCGATCCTTTCATTCTAGACCTGAGGTGAGTCTGATGGACCCTTTATTCCAGAAAACTTCTTCATAACCAGATTAAATTTAATAATCATTTTTCATATGATCTTCATCTTACTATTGTGAGTCCAATATTCAGAACTTATATAGTTAATTTACTTCTTTTCAATTTGACAATAAAATACAATGCATTGAATACAATATTCTTTTGGCTTCCAAAAATAACTTCTATCCAAATTGGTACTAAAAATAATATGTTCAGGAAATTTATTCACGTTGTCATCTTTATTTGGACATTAGTTAATTACATCATTGAATCCATTGATAGGGAAATAATTATGTTTCTTGAGAAAATGAATGCATTGGGAATCTTATAAACCATAAAATATCCTCCTAATGTAAATCTAAGATGGAATATTATTCTCATTGTAGAAGGTATTTAAATCTCATAACATAAGGAAACCCAGGATTACAACCCAGGGAATCCCATGATCTCTACGTGAGGCATAATATACTCATCATAAAAGTAAACTCAATTTTTTTACCAAATTTATCCCATACTCTTTACATTATATCATATTATCATCAAACATGAAATCCTATGCTCATCAAATTGGGCAGGGAGTATCCTTGGCATGTCACCTTAGAGAGAATTAAGAGATCATAGTCTCATCACATAGAATTATTATTATCATCACATAATATCATAAAATAGGGAATTAATAATACATGTCTCCTCACCAAAGGTAAGGGTAGAGATATCACATTCTCATTATGTAAGATTATTATTCTCATCACATGTGGGATCTTGTTCTTTTTATTCTAGTAATCCTAGTCCTTTATCCCAAGGTGACATAGAATCATCACTTATGGTGTCTAATTCTTGTAATATAAGGAAGGATGTGTTTCTTATGAGTTAGTAAAGTTATATAATCTTATTATCATCGCATAGTGTGTCTTACACTCATCACATATGGAATTCATCCACTAACACTTTTCATGTAAGGGAGGGACTAGGTTATCCTCCAGTGGGGACAGATCCACTTATGAAATTAATATATAATAATTGAAATGTTAATTTATAGTGGGTAAATATACACATATTCTTTTTATTTATGGGTAGTTATGGATTTCATGTCTTATAGGCACACTCTGGAAGGTTTGGAAGCTTTTTAGGAAGGTATGGGCACTACCATCTCTCAAAATAGGGAAGGTATGACAAGGTTGATTAGGTGTTGAGATTAAATATATAACAGGATTACAACATATCATATTAGAGAGAAAAAATAAAAAACTACATTATTTGAGTTTTACAATTTAAGGTAATGTGGCAAGACCAATCCACATTGTTCGAAATCATTCATTTCTGCAACTTGTGTATTAAATGGATAGATATAAAGGGATGGAGTGGGGATTACACATAGGGGATTCCCATTATAGGCATGTATTGTTGAATGCACTTGGGGTCAGATAATCTATGAGAAAATGGTTTAGGATTATACATATTACGGGGGCCCAAGGTGACTCTTGGGAGCAGTAACAGATACATGGTGGAGCTTATTCTTATGAATTTACAATTGGACTTGTGTTAAGGAGAAATTGTCATGGATTCCTCCCACCTAATTCTTGGTAAAAAGGTTTTGGGGATTATGGAGCTTAGTCCTTAGATAAAAATTCTAGGAGACTCCCCAAAAAATGATTAATACAAATAGCTTGGGAATAAAGGGAAAAAATTTAGTAATTTATATGGAGATTTCATGATTGATACTAGATGAAACAATTATTTTTCCTATTAACACTTAACGTTTACACAACTATAAATGGTTAATGTAGGAATAAAATAGGGGTCCATGGTATGAGTTTCATACAAGATTTTAGTTGTGAAAAACATGAGTTGCACAAGAGTTGGTTCTATAACATGAACCGTGTTCTTTATGTAAGGGAGAGGTGAGAGAATATTTTTTGCATAGAAATATATTTTAAAGTATTTTAAAGATTAAATTAATGTTAGATTCTGAAATATTGGTATCCAATGGTTTATTTAGTTGCGCGAGTGAACAGATGTTCAAGTTGTGTGAGATGAGAGATTCAATATCATAATATCAAAGGTTGAATGTTTTAAATGGTGATTCAAGGGGTATTTTTAGTCTTCAAGCTCAATATAACATAATTATTTCACAACTATGAAAGTCTAAAGTTTCACTACAGCTTGAATTATAGACTCTTTCAAATTAGAGATGTGTGAGCTTATATAATTTTCTCCAAAACTAATTCTTCAGGTCGTTCTTCTTATCATTTCCTTTTAAAACATGTTTTTCAAAATAAAAAACTATAAAGATATTTTCTGTTACCCTCCCAAACTATTAGTACTATATTAAAAATAAACCCAATGGATAATCTATAAAACCATGTGGGAAGAAAAATTTTCCAAATGATGTTGTTCTTCCTGAGACTTCATGCCACATATTTTGTTACTTATCCAAAGAAATGCTTGTCCAAAAAATATATAGAGGAACACAACATAACCTATGGACTTAGGACTTGAAAAACCGTTACTGTATAAAAGTTTTGTTGAAACAAATGGATTTCCCATTTAATATTAAAATAATTCCATACCACTTTATGTCATGTGTCTAAAAAGAAATCCATCGAGGATGTCGCAAACAATTCCACTCCGTAAGGAATTAAAAAATCCATAAAGGAGTACCACCCCACCACCATAAACAAGAATTCTCAATTTAATAATTATTTAATAGTTGTCTGTAATTTCCCTTCTTCAATCCCTGTGGAATTGAATTGTCACGTTAATTATTCATGGACATGAAATTTCATTAGACTACCCAATCTCAATACTTATAAATATCTCTATAAAATAATACTTATTTAAAATAACCATAAATTTTAATATGTAAGTATATTTTATATCATTGTGATATCAAATATAATCCCATGAAATAAAATAAGGCCATGTCTACTAGTATTACTTATATTAGGTGTCTTATAAGGATAAAAAACATCTTGAATACACACAAAAATGGGTTTTGATGTTTCAAAACCCTTTTTATCAGCAGTTGAAGAAATACATGGATTAAAAATGGTATGATTTTCTCAACACAACACAACCAAAAAAGGTATTTTTCAGAATATATACCCATTAGTGAAAGAGAAATCATGGTGAACATTGATTTACCATTTTAATTTTCTTTATACACAACTAAAATGTTATACAAAAAAGTGATGTGTGTCATATATGTGAGGATCACATCATGGCTCCAGCGATAATGTTTATGGGACAATTATTTTAGTTCCAACAGATATCTCCACATTCCATAACATACCATCACTATAACAAAAACTATTACCAATTATATCCTAGTATTTGTCCAACCTAAAGGACCTCATTATAATTTCACATTCACCATATTTCTATCTAACCATTGGGAACTCACTGACCATCCATTTGATGACCCAAACTAAACATATAATGGTTTTAAATCAAATATATAATTTATTCATTACATATCACAAAAATATCACATATCTAGGAATAAATTTTGTTTATGTGTCTTTGAGGAAAAGTTACATATGAACCTAAATTTACAAAAACTTGTGAACATTTATTAATAATAGAACTCTTCTATAACCCCATCTAGAATTCTCATAAGATATAATTTTCTTCATAACCTAGATAAATAAAAAATAATAAAGCGGTGACATAAAAATTTCAATGCGGAAAAACATATAATAATTTCATCAAGGGTTAGATAATAAATATCTAGGAAAACAAGATCACAGAGAAATTTATTATTAAAAGAACATGTGAAAATATGATTTCTTTATAAATCAGTAATGAAGGATATGTAATCTCCAAAGAAAAATTTCACCATGATATAATATTTTGAGATAATAATGGAAACATGGTATAAAGAAATGATATCATAATATAATTGATTCGTAAATAAGTTGTAACATAATAAAGAAGACATCATAAGAATATTCCAAGGATTAATCCCTAAGAAATCATCAAATACTAATGATTTTTACCGAAGGCATATTCAATTTCCCAATACTATTCCCTGTTGCATAATAATATACCAAGAATACCTCTCTAGTTTATCATTATATTCAATGGATTACTCCTTAGTCCATCATCATTTGTTAAGCATCACTCCCTAGGCCCTACTAAAGAATTAGGCGAACTGCTCCTAAAAAATACATGGAATCTCATGAGACTTTAACAATTCCCAATGAATTGATGGGATATAAAGGATCCAACCATCACAACATAGGAAAACCAAAAATATAATATATACAAGATTATAAATTCCACACAAATAAATAGAAACTATTCATAAATTTTAAGCATGATAAAACCTATGAGAATAAATTGGGTTTCATAATCACTTATTAAGGAACAATTGAAGGCTGTATCATATAGATTCCCATGATAAGAAAGAGTTAAATATTTTTTATCATAAATAATTGAAAAATGGACTTATTCCTTGAACATGGAGTTCCAATATATAAAATTCATGAAAAATATCCAGTGATGAAAGAATGAAAGTGAACCATTTGGGAGAAACATTATGAAATAACTAAAGGTTCATTTTAAATAAGTAGAATTTAATTTTTTTTAAACATTATTGAACTATAAAGTTTCACTATAAATTATTTAGGGTTTTTATAATACAATAATTGTTTAAAACGTTTTATGTGGTTGATTCATGACATGAGAACAAAAATATGAAAGTTCCCTTAAATCATGTTTTCTCAAAATTGAGAATTTCAAAGGGAAATAAAAAAAATTATAACACATAAAGTAAAAAAAGGATATTAAAATAAGTATATAAGTAAGGAAATTATATATAAAACATATAAGTGAAAATAATATGACCTAAAAATATAGGAAATGAATGGGAATGTGTAATCGGAAAGTCTTTAGGGAGGTACGAATGATCCCCTTTAATGTTATAAAACACATTTGTTGAAAACCCACATTATAAAAAAATCTAATAAAATTTTATATTTAAAATTAGGAAAATTAAGTATTATGTTAATAAGATATAACACTTAATGATATTTTCAATTGAAAAATAGAATATTATCAGAAAGGGAAAATATAAACAAGGAGGTGAAACCATCATTTAAACACAAAAGAATTAATATTGACACTATTAAATTTTTAAAAAGGAGTGTAACTATATAGTAAATATTAATTTATTTATAAATTTATCTCCCAATATATTAATATGGTACACCATATTAAATTAAGTACAAAATTCAAGAATATCCTTTTAACTCAAGAAATCAGATTGAGTTCTAAATAACCCTTCCAGCATTAGTAAGTTTTGAATCAAAAGTCACTAGAAGATTAATAATAATATGGTTATATAAATAAAATGAATGAATTAAAATTTTATTAAAAATAAATTATTGGGAGTTATATACCCCATAGAAATAATAAATTAGTGCATAATAGTAAAAGATGTCCCAATGAAGGGAAAATGAGATGAAAACCCTTACAGCTTATGTAGAATTCTAATAAATACCCCTTGAAAGAAAGAGAAAATGATATTTACATTAAAATAATGTAATTAATGATATTAAATGATATTAAATATCCATTAGTAGTTATATAAATTGTTATAAATAATTATATGCATACCTAAACACGTGTCTCAATGAAGGATGTTTTGTGACAAAACACTTACCTATGTCTGAAAGCATTCTTTACATGCACATAACCTCTTGAGTAATTAAATTAAATTAATTATATATATATAATAGAATTATCCATTTACATTTAACTTCTTAAATTACATATATTATATTTTGGTAGATATTTTTAATATATTTTTCGCTTACGTTGGTCACTTGAGGTTGTTCGGTTAATGTCTTCATAACACATCAAGTTTGATGAATATGGTAAAAGGCCTCATAAAATAACATCATGATCCATATAATTGTGTAGAATTATTGCATTAATTATTAAATTAGGAAAATAATAATATGGTTTCAATGGTTAACCCAAAAATGATCCAAATTAAGAAAGGTTCCTTGAATCGTCTGTTTATGGAAATTAAGGTTAATAAAATTGTTTATTATTTTTATTACTTTTAGATTTTTATATATTGTCAATAAATAATATAATGGTATGAAATATATCATATTATCTAATTAAATAATCTTACTTAACCCACCAATTAATATATGTATGAAAAAATTAACAAGTTGTTCTTGGAAGCGGTAGTCCGCACAAATGCCCGGTTGAAGTTCAATGATATTTCTATGTGGATGGAAAAGAATAAATAAGTATTGTGAAATTAATATAAAAAACTATAGTATATTAATTATTCATATTTAATTATATTACTATGGTTATTGGATATTTGGAAGAGTAATATGAAGAAAAAACCATAAAAAAGAGACAATACGTACATTAGAGACTTGATCTTATCTTGGAATACTCCTTAGAATTAAAGGGATTTGGATAACTTAGTGTTAAGACTTGATTTAGGATGTGTGATTGTTTTATGTTGGTAGAATAAAATAATAATTTCAAGGATTACTTAAAATTTTATATGATAAATTGAAATGGTGGAAGTGGTATCCCTTTATAAGAGAAGATAAAATGAATTTTGGAAACAATCATTAATTCTAAATTATATCACCCCATTATTGAATACAAAAAGGATAAATTTTTTCCAATAATGGTTTGGATATATATATAAATCTCAAACTTCACTCCCTCCACAATTAAATTTTATACATGTTTTTTTATGTTCTATGCAATTTCCCAAGGTTTAAACCTTTTTCCCCAAATTTACTCTTACTATGGTAACTACATTTTTTCCCTAGGTAAATAATTTTAATATCCAAAATTAAAATTGATATTATTTAATAATTTTAACATAATTATTTTAAACATTTATATAATTTTATATAATATGTTTATAGAAATTAATTTTATTATAAGCATATATAACTGGAAAACACTTTTTTGGAAAAAAGTGTATTTTTAGCAAAAAGATTGATGATTTAGATTGAATTTTAATTTTCGTTGATTAAAATGAATTTAAAATAAATATTATTTGTAAAATAGTTTTTTATTTAATAAAAATTAATAAAAATCTTCATTTAATCATGTTATAATTAATTAATCAAAATATTTTAAAAATGGTTTTCCTTAAAATGCTACATAAATTTTTAAAATTGAAAGAATGAGTTTATAAATTCAACATATAATATTAAACTAATTTATTTAACATTATAAAATATAATATTTTGAGTGAATATGTTTGAATTTTTTTTATGTATTCGTATAGTAAAATATTATCATAAATATGATGGTATTAATAAAATCATCATTTTCACTATTCACCTAAAATTAATTATTTTCAAAAAAATCCCAAAAATTAAAATTAAGATAATATTTTCATTATAAATACAAAAATATTATTTATTTTGTAAAATAAAAATTATAAAATTTATAAATTAGAATTTAAATATAAAACATTAATTATAGTGGCAACTATTTTTATTGGAAAATGATTCTTCTTTAAATACTAGTTGGTCTTATTCATAATGTCTATAAAACACTAATAAAGCTATAATTAATAAATCAAAATTAAATTTTATTAAAATATTTATTTGAAAATATCTTGATTTTATTTTCTTTAATAAAAACTATAAACCATAAAATGCAATATTCTTAAAAACAATAATAAATCATGTAAATTTGTGTAAAATAACCTTTATATAAACATATATATTTATATATTTCATAATTGGGTTACTCTTATTCATACCTAATAATTATTGATCTTGGTTTTAGTGGTCAAAACATATCATAGTCTTGATTTTATCATTATTGTATATGGATCAAGCTATCAAACATATTTTACTTAATTAGAGGAAAAAAATATTAAAATACTATGTTTTCAAATTCTCCCCCTTAAATAAATTGCATCCTCAAAATTTGGATATTCATATAATGGGACTAATTTCAATACGGAGATCCTGAATGACCATACACTAGAAGAAGACCATGGTTCGATCTGTGATATGTATTGAAATTTCCCTATAAGAAATTTGAAATGAGGCCTTTGTAAAAATAGATATTCCATATCTAATATAATCTTAATATGTAAATGGGAGATAAACATATAAGTAATTACTTTACTAAAATCATAAAAACGTTTTATATAACATATAATTAATAATCATACCACCATACTTTTTTTATTCATATCTCTGTAAGTAATAGGTGAAATATTACCTGACATAAGACATTGACAAGTCTAGAGTAAAAAAATCATTATTTACTTCTAGATAAGTCACTACATAGGATTTTCCTTATTCATTTAACCTAGGAGGTTTTTGGTGTCATCCATTTGCTTTAACCATTGTATTTTTTCATTGCATTACTTTTTGACAAAATTAATCAAATTCAAAGAATCAAATAGTTAGTGGATTCTTATGAAGATCATTATCTTCTTTCCTTATATCCTTCTTTTTTACTTGATAGATTGTTTCTTGATGTCATTCTGTACAACAAGTAATGTATCTTCCAGTTCCCTTGAGGAAGTTCCTCTAATGATTCTTCAAAAAAAATTACATATAGGTGGTTGAATTTTTTTTCATTCATCTTCTTCGATGACTAAATTTTCATGATTCTTTATCAAGATATTCTTTGGTGCACATTGGTTTTCCACTATTATTACATTACAAATCATAATTCACAATAGTTGGTTTAGTATAATCACATGATTTCCCTGTCCATCTCCTATTCTAGTGGGTTGATCATTGAGGTAATCATTACATTGTATTTTATACCTAATATTAAATGGGTTCAATCATGTTCTGAACATCAGAAAATGAAAAAGGGTTTAATTTTTGCGATGAAAAATTATCATTATTATATAAGTATCATAGATAAGCAAAGGACAGTTTAATTTGAAAATTTCTCTGTTTATAAGACCATATTATTAACCTATAATTGTTTTATTTAAATACATATCACTCTTTATTTAGCCTATATCACCCATAGTTTAACATATATCATTATTAGATCAACTTATATCATCCTTGGTTCAACCTATATCATTATAGATTCATCTTAGTTTACCATAAGTTGGGTTATTTTATACTTATTAACCTTGTCCATAAATTTAAAAATAAGAAATAAATAATTTTAAGTTTTTTATAAAGTCTATATGATTAAAAAAATCATACCCCCATGAGTTTCCAACCAGGTGTGTAGTTAAGACTCTTTTTTATACACATGGTGATGATTGAGTAAATACACAACATGATATTTTTAATGTTATTACCACGAGGTATATCTATGACAAAGCCTTTATACACATGTATTACCCATAGAGGGACATATTTCTAGTAAAACCCTAAACTATACCCTACCAAAATTCCATTATGCCATCCTATACAAAGACTTATACCTTAGACTTATCCCTAGGGTTTTCTTCCCCAAAATAAATGCACTAAACCTCAAAAATAAATAATACATCAAGGGATTAAAATATGAAGAACCAAGATAAAAATTTCATTATTTTACATCCTCTCTATAATTTAAATATTATATATCATAATAATATCACATAGAATATAGAACCTTTCAGTTTAGTGTATTTGAGGACTAGTTAAATAGAAAACTTATTTTACAAAACTTTTTAATAATTATCTATAATCGAACTCTTATAGACCCCTTATATACTTCTCATATGTTATAGATTTATTAATAAACTAGGGGAGGGAAACAAAAGAAATGAGTGACCAGAAATGTTATAAAAGGAAAAATTACAAACATGTCATCAAAGGTTAAATTATAAGCATATGAGAATGTAGGAGCATAGATAAATATATTATTAAAGGATTAGTTAAAAATGAAAGTTTTTTACAAATCATGAAAGAAACACATGTAATGTAAAAATAACAAAAATATATAATGATATAAGAGTGTGAGATTATCCTATAAAATTTTTATAAGAAAATTACATCATAAGATCATGGGATCATAAATATGTTGACACATCATAAAAAAACATCATAAGAATATTCCAAGGATTACTCCTAAGGACATAATTATATACTAATGATTACTCACCAAGACAACATCATATGATAAGAATTACACCCTAAGAAATCATCATATAAGAACTCTTACTCCCTAGGCAATCATTATCTTCTAATGATTACTCTATATGCTATAATAAATGATTAGACTAACCACGCATTCACTATACATGGAATATAATAAGAATTTAACATTACCCAATTCATTTGAGGGTTATAATGAAATCTCCCAAAAACATAGAATAACCACCATTATAAAATGTAAAATATTACATGTTCCACAAAAATAAATAAATAAACATACATAAATCGTAAGCAAGATTAAATCCACGAGAAGAAAGTGGGCTTCAGAATCTTGTCTTAAGGAATAAATGAAGGCTATATAATATAGAATACCAATAAAATGAGGAATTAAATCACTTTGACCATTAATAATTTTAAGAGGAACTTATTACTTGTATATAGAGTTTTAATGTATGAAATTTATAATAAATATCCTATAAATAATGAATAAGGTGTACCACTTGTGTGAAACATTATAAAATATGCAAAGAATATTTTCAAATATGGAATGTTAATATCATTTTCCATATAAAAATAATTAAAACAAAATTATTTTATATCTAATATTTTGGGTCTTTAGAATATATTAATGTTTTGAAAACATTTTATGTGGTTGATTCTGGACCATAGAACAAAAATAGGGAAGTTCCCTCAAATTGGGTTTACTTAAAAGTTGGAATTTTGAAGGGTACTAAAAACTTATATAACATATTAATAAAAAAGGATATTAAAATAGGTGTATATGTAAGGTAAATATATACAATAAATAGGTATTTGAGAAGAAAATTTAATTAAAATATAGATTAATAAATGGATTCTGTAACCAGTAATACATGAAAGAGGTATTAAAGATCACTTTTTATGTTTTAAAACACCTTTTTTGAAATTCAACATCATAAAAAAAGAAAATAATTTTTTAAATTTTGAAATGTGGAATATTATTTTTTTAAAAATTACACTTAATTATGTATCCAATTTAAAAGGAGAACATTTCTAGAAAGTGAAATTATGGACAAGGAGGGGTAACATTCATTTAAATAGATGAGAATTATTATTAACATTGTATCATTTTAAAAAGGATTATAAATATATAGTAAATAATAAATTAATCAAAAATTTATCTCCCACTATATATATAGAGTATACGATATGAAATTAATGATAACATTCAAGAAGAACATTATAACTCAATAAATCAGATTGAGTCATGAAAGACCCTTCCAGATTTAGTAAATTTTTAATTAAATGTCATCAGAATATTGTAAATATTATAGTTCTATAAACCCAATTCATTAAGTCATGGATTATTCCAAAATATATTATTACAAATTATCTAAACCATATAAAT
Source organism: Viscum album (assembly GCA_963277665.1). Taxonomy (NCBI): domain Eukaryota; kingdom Viridiplantae; phylum Streptophyta; class Magnoliopsida; order Santalales; family Viscaceae; genus Viscum; species Viscum album. The sequence goes on from OY728127.1 coordinate 1,825,951,618, forward strand.
AATAAATTAGGGCATAACATTAAAACATGTCTCAATAAAGGGAAATTGAGATGAAAACCCAAACAGATTAAGTAAAATTCTTATAAAAATCCATTAAAATAAATAGGGACTAAAGTTGAAGTTAATAAAACATGAATAAGGAAAATAAAGGACATTAAATATAAAATTGAAATTATATAAACCATTTAGAATAAATTATGTGTATACAATAACATGTGTATCAAAGAAGGAAGTTTTGAGATGAAACCCTTACCTATGTCTGAAAGAGTCATGTAATTTCACTAAACTTCCAAAATAATTAAATTAAGTTCATTATATATATACCCAATAAATTTATTCATATATATTTAATTTTATAAGGTTAATCTATTATCTTTTTTTATTATTTTTAATATAGTTTTCTATTACGTTAGTTAATCAGGGTTGTTCATTTAATTTCTTTTCAACACTCCAGGTTTACTTACCATGGTTAAAGGAATTTTAAAATAAATTAATTATCACCATAATTTTGGAGTCTCTTTTCCTTCATTATTCCATTATGAAAGTACTTATTTAGTTTCAAATGTTAACCTAAAAAATATCCAAATTAAGATAGGTTCCTTGAAAATTCCATTTAAGGCATTTAAGGTTACTATGAATGTTTATTATTTTTATTACTTGTAGATTTTTATAAATTATCATTACATAAAAATTATAGTTTAAAATATATTTTGTTATTAACTTAAATAGAATTTTTTAAACTACCATTTAAGGTGGTGATGGAAAATTGAACATGTCATTCATGGAAGAGGTAGTCCGCAGACATGCCCGATTGAAGTTCCTTTATTTTTCTAGGTTGATGGAAATTAAAAAATAAGGGTTATAACATTAATATAAAATAATTATATTATAACAATGAAACCTAATTAATCATATTTCTATGTTTAAAGGATATTTGGATGATTAATATGAAGAATAAAACCCTAAAAATAATATAATACTAACATTGGAGACTTGATCTTTTTATGGAATACTCTTTAGAATTTAAGGGATTTGGATAAGTTTGTGTGATCAAGGGATTATGGAAGCTGGAGTGTGTTATATTTGGAGAGAATTATAAGTTTTTCAATGAGTAATTCAATGTTTAATTGTAACTTTTAAATTGTGGAAATGATATCCACTTATAAGAGAAAGAAATGCACTTTTAGAAACACTCATTATTTCTCAATGATATCACTCCATTATTAAAAAAAGGCTCCAAAGTTTTACAATAATGGTTTGTAGGTATAGATAAAGAATATCCTCCTTAAAAAAATAAATATTATATATGTTTTTACATCTTCTCACAACTTTAACAACGTTTAAACCATTTCCCATAATTTAACCTTACAATGGTAACTCCACTTTCACCATAGGTAACTAATTTTAATAGTAAAAATTAAAATTAAAATTTATTTATAATTTCAAAATATTTATTTTAAACATGTAAATCATTTTTTGAAATGATTTTTTTTAAATTTATTTTAGTATTATCACATATAATGTGCAAACCTTGTTTTTATAAAAAAAGTGTATTTTTAGCATAAATATTTATGATTAAGATAGAATTATAAATTAAATTTATTCAAATAATTTTAAATAATTATTATAATTAGAAGAATATTTATTTAAAAAAAATAAATCAAAAAATAACAATTAATAAAGTTATAATTATGTCAAAAAAATCATACGAAAAATAATTTTCATTAAAAAGAAACAAATAATTTCAAAATGTTATAAATGATTTTATAAATTCCTCATATAATTTTAAAATTTTTTATTTTACTCATAAAATATAATTTTTATGGTGAAAGTTTTTCAAAAACTTTTTAATTATTTATATAATAAAATAATTTCCTAAAAGAGATGGTTTTCATATAATATGTACTTTTACTTTTCATATGGAAATTAATTACTTCCAAAAAAATACCAAAATTTAATCTTAAGATAATATTGTCATTATAAAACCAAAAATTATTTTTATTTTATTAAATTAAAATTATACAATTTGTAAATTCATATTTTAATTAAAAACATAAATAATAGTGAAAACTTTTTTATATGAAACAACTCTTTTTTTAATAATAGTTGTTATTATTCATAATTTTTATAAAATAGTAATAAATATATAATTAATAATTAAATATTAAATTTTATCAAAATATTCATTTAATATTAATATACAAGGTTTCGGTTAATAAAATTTACAATGCATAAAATGACAGATTCAGAAATATAATATTGAATCAGGTAAATTTGTGAAAAATAACCATTATATATATATATATATATATATATATATATCAATATATATCAGAATTATGTTACTCTTATTCATACCTATTAATTAAAATACTATGTTTTAGTGGTAGAAACATATCATGATTTTGTTTTAGTTTACTATTGCTTGTGTAGAAAGCATTCGTCATATTTGAACTATATAGAGAAAAATATATATTAAAATCTTCAGTTGTTAAATTATCCCCCCACAAGTAAATTAAATCCTCACAATTTTGAAACTCATACGATGTGAATAATTTCCATAGGTATATTATAAACGACTATACACTTGTAGTTGAACATGGTTTTATTTAGGATATGAATTCAAATTTCCCTATAATCAATTTGATATGATCCCATTGTAAAAACAGATATTCCATTTATAAAAGAATCATAATAAGTGAAGAGGATATAAACCTATAAGGCATAAATTTCCTCAAACCTTGAAAAATTTCCATATACTATGGATATAATAATTATACCACCATTTTTTATTTATAGCTCAATACATAATAGGTGAGATCTTAATTGGCATGTGGCATCAAAAAGTCTAGAATGAAAAATAACTATTTACCTTTGGAAAAATAATTATATAGGATTTCCCTTTTTCCCCTGACCTTAGAGGTGATTGGTTTTGGTCACCCGCTTTAACCCTTTGATTCATTCATTGGGTTTCATAGTGACTGTTTCGCGCGGAATCCGGGGATGACCTCCTGGACGGGAGATTCAAACGTTCTGATCGGTTTCTAACGGGTTTGTTCGTAGAACCGGAAACATCCAATGATTCCACATCCGTTTGGACCTACTTTCCAAAGGCAGGCGCTCATTAGTTTGTGGGCTAATGAGGCTTAGGAATTTGCATTGGTCGAGAGGATGGGAGGTCGGACTCATCACACCTTTTTGAGGGGAATTATTGTCTACTCCGGGACTCTCTTTATAGATTTAAGTTAAGTTCGTGAATCCTTATTACATTACCAAGTATAAAATGAGCTTTCCTTTAGTTTTAACAATCAATGATTAAATATGCAAGAAATTTAGAGAATCTTTTATATGTATTCGAGGTTCTTCATCAATATAGAATCATCTATATTTGTTTAGAGATTCTTGGTCAATGGTATCCTTCAAAACATTTATATAAAAGTCTCTTGGTCATTTTGATGACCAGGCTGGTTTTAAAGCCACTCAGTGGGGCACTTGAAGTTTATCGTCATTCAGAAGGACAGAGATTATTTCAATGTTGGGATCGAACCCATAAATGGGCTACCTACGTATCCTTTGTTTTAAAAAAGGAATCAGAACCCACGTAGTTCGAGGAATGGGATATGATGTTTTATGATTGATGGCTCAAAGATGAATGTCATAATTACTTTTACACTCTATGCTCACGTGAGTCATGCTCGGTGTGAGAAACAAGAGGTATTGGTAAAATTTAGACAATTGTGCCATAAAAGATGCAATCATAAGAATTTGTTTTGGGGCTTATGTATAGATGACTGCCCAGATAGGTGAAGGTTTAGGATTTACTTTTAGGAAGAAAAATCCATGAACAGGGTCCACAAAGTTATATGTGCTTCATGGAGATTTGAATACTCTAATCTTGGGGCTTACTCCTAAGGAGGATGCCCAAATTAGGAGGGGACTTATGATTGGGTTTTATTCCTAAAAAGGAAACCAAAATCAAAGGGAAGTTTATGACTGGTTAAGAGAAATTTTAAGAGACTTGGGGCTTACTCCTGAAGAGGAAGCCCAAGGTTATGACTGAGTCTTTATTCCTGAAAAGGAGACCCAGGTTAGGGATTAAGGTTTGGGGCTTACTCCTGAGGAGGATGCCCAAGATTGAAGGATTTGATTGGGGCTTATTCTTAAGAAAGATGCCCAAGATTTATGACTGAGTCTTTATTCCTGAAAAGGAGACCCAGGTTAGGATTCTCTCATTTTAAAGGATGAGGTTGAATGAATGAACTCTCAATCTTTGGTGATATAAAGATGTTTAAATCATTAGGTTTTGAGAGATATTTCACATAATTCCTTTCAGATAAGGATGTCAAATCAAGAAATCATGCCATAAATGGCTTTGAAAAGTATCTTGAAGACTGAATCTTGAATAGGAAGGGTGAAAATGGCTTAAGAGGGGTGAAAAAGGGCAAGATGGGCACCCAAAAAGATAGGGGCGCGCAAGTATTGAAGGTCGCGCAAGTCCTACGGCGGCGCGCAAGTATTGGTCGCGCAAGTATACTTGCGCGACATAAGGGATACTTGCGCGATTTTCAACCAGGGTTGAATTACTTGAGCGACTCTTTATTAAACCCTTTCCCATCCTCTTGAGGTTTTTCCAGAAGAGGGACGCGCAAGTTATATTGAAGGAATTAAGTCGGCGCGCAAGTGTTTGATAAGTTTCAACACTTAGGCCTTCCTTCTTCCCTTTAGATCTTCCATTCTAGGTAAGAAATTACCTTAGAAGTGTTCTGGAAGCTTTGAGAAGAGACTTGGGCGTCGGGAGCTTTGATCCGAGTTTCTGGGAAGAGATCCTCTCGAATGGGGGGCCCACAGGGTCTATTTATAGGAAAAAGAAGACCCCGGGCGGTTACTGAGCGGTTACCACTTAGGTCGCGCAAGTCACTTGCACGACCATAAGGTGTCGCGCAAGTACTTGCACGACCACTAGGCGGCGCGCAAGTGTACTTGCGCGACCATGAGGGAACTTGCGCGACCTATGGGCAATGTTCTCCTTGTTCATCCCTTTGTCGATTTTTGATGTTTCTTCAAAGGATGAATCACTTTGAGATCAGATATTCCCTTTTCCGACCTTTAGATTCTGTGACGAAAGGAGCGTCAACAAAAGTCCCCCCTCAGAGTTGGATCCGGAAAGAAATGAGGATTTGACTCTGAGGAAATCGAATCCCTCCAAAGGAAAAGGGAGTGCACGCAAGTCTTTCAAGGCGCAGAGGGCAGCGCGCAAGTGTGCTGGAACTTGACTTTTATTCAGAGTTCCTTTGTCTTTTGTGTGGGCAGTTTAAAGTCATGCACGCCGGACATAAAGGGGCTAATGTTTAAGGTCGAAATAGCTTTGACCGAAAATGGATTAAAATGGATTCAATTCCTTGACAATTTATCTGAAAACATATTTACCATACTCAAGTATGAGGGAAAAAAATGTAAACTATGGCTTAAGAATATTTGAATCTGAGGAATGATATGAAAAAGAGCTAAATAGCATTAGAAGAGGTAGTTTCCAAGAATGAAGTTACTATTATTTAACAAAACCCGTTAGGGGGTTGAAATATGCAGGGCCACCTATGGGCATTGGCTGCATAGTCAAATAAAATAGCATCTTTTGGCTGACAAGTCTGTTATGTGGACTGTTTATGCAAGGCCACCTATGGGCACGTGCTGCATAGTCAGGCAAAAGAACTCCCAGAAATTTACTTTCCTAGTGCTAAAAGTCAGTGAAAGTTTATGGAGATTCAAATTTTCTAAAGCATAGAGTTTGTTGTATGGAAAGAGGTACTTGAATATGGAGAAGATATTTCCAAACAAGAATATCAAAGAACTGGATGAATATCACTCCTACGAAGGTCTGACCCAAACATAGGGAAGAAGAATAAACCATAGACTTGAATACTTTTAGATCATGAAAAAGGATATGGGACAAATACGTTAAGGATGGCTATTTTTGCGGATCCCTACATACTGTCGTTTAAGACAAATAAGGACAAAAGAGGCATTCTTCCCAAGAATGAAGTTACTATTATTTAACAAACCCGTTAGGGGGTTGAAAACATGCAGGGCCACCTATGGGCATTGGCTGCATGGTCAAATAAATAGCATCTCTTGGCTGACAAGTCTGTTATGTGGACTGTTTATGCAAGGCCACCTATGGGCACGTGCTGCATAGTCAGGCAAAAGAATTCTCAGAAGTTTGACATTTTTGTGACTATAAGTCATGAAAAGGGTTATGAAGATCTGAAAATATTTAAGGTTAGGATTATAATACATAAATATGGGTATTTTCCAATGTATATAGAGATACATAGGTCAATGAAAACCATAATCATGTTGTGGCTGGGTCCTGAATTGAAACTTGGACTTCACTACGTATCTCATAAGAATGAGAATCAAGCCATACGTAGTTCTTGAAATGCAGTTTAACGTCGTGCAGGACGAAAGGATGAGTGATCTTAGTTTTTGGGGTCATAGAATTCGGACCATAATAATGAATGCACAGTGTGTGTTTTCATGAGGACTTTTCAGCCAAGGGACTGAAAGTGAAATTTGGGGTTAGGCCCAAAAGACTTGGGACTGGATTCGAGGGACACTCGAATGTTCCTACGTATCCCATAAAGATGGGAATCAAGTCCACGTAGTTCTAGAAACTACCCTTTGTACAAATTTGGTTCGTACATGTGAAGGGTGAAAAGGGACTTTAGTGCAATGATGGTTTTAACCTAAGATAAAAAGTTTAGGCATTACCATGTATGTACGTAGTCTTTTTGAAAATGAAAACCATGATTGAAAAAGAATCAATGTTTAATAATGGTTCCTTCTCAAATGAGGAAATCAAAGAATATTGTAGTTTATTGTCGTACTGGACAAAAGTGTTGTATAGTTTAACGTCATATAACAAGGACGAAAGTGAATCAATGTAAAGATATTGATTCCAAGGGTGGTTTCACAAATCATCATCATATGAGATTGTGGTGAACCAATGTGAAGAGATTGTTTTTGGGCTTGAACCTTTGGGAGGTTGCCTACATACCCAGCCTGGAGGGCAAGGATCAAAGTCTGTGTAGTTCAATTAAAGAATGAATTAATGATCAAATTGTTCTTGTGGATAATGATCTAAAAAAAAAATGTTGTTGGGACTTACACATGGTTAGTGGCCCAAAGGGAGTGTTATGGTTGATGTTTGCTCTAAGCTCACGTGAGTCATACTCGGTGTGAGAAACAAGAGGTAATAACAACCTTAACGATGCACAGTTTAATGTCATGTAGGACATATCAAGGATTTTCTGTACAGTTTAGCGTCATGTAGTTAGGACGATGGGGACAATACAGTTTAACGTCATATTGGACGAAAGGGGGATTGTGCAGTTTTAATGTCATGCTGGACTTTTGATGATTATATAGTTTAACGTCTTTCCGGACGTGAGGGACTTTTATACAGTTTAGCGTCATGTAGTTAGGACGTCACAGTTTTAACGTCTTGCTGGACATATTTGCAAATAGTTTATGGTCGTATACATGGACCAGGAATGATGCAGTTTTAAGGTCATGCTGGACTGTTTATGGAACTTTTTCACAGTTTAATGTCGTGTGGGACGAAGTTGCAGTTTAAAGTCATACTGGACCATTGCTGTATAGTTTTAGCGTCATATAGAAAGGACGAACTGATGCTGTACAGTTTAAAGTCATGTAGCTAAGACTAAGGTGAATCAATATGAGGATATCAGTTCTGATCTTTTTACAGTTTATCGTCATGCTGGACGTTGGAAGTGCCACACAGTTTAATGTCATGTTGTTAGGACACAATATAGTTTAATGTCATCTCGGACAGAATACAGTTTAGTGTCATGTAGGACAATAAGGGACTTAACACAGTTTAACGTCATGCTGGACGATGAAAGTGCCACACAGTTTAATGTCATGTCGCTAGGACAAAATATAGTTTAATGTCATCTCGGACAAAATATAGGAACTTCTATACGGTTTATTGTCATGTAGGACAAAATCAGGGACTATGCAGTTTAAAGTCTTGCAGTTAGGACTATTGGTGCTGCACAGTTTAGTGTCATGTTGCAGGGACATAAGTGCGAATAGTTTAAGGTCATATGCACGGACCATACAGTTTATCGTCATGCTGGACGTAGTTGTAGTTTAAGGTCATACTGGACCATTGCTGTATAAACCAAATGTAAGAGTCTTGGTTTTGGGAACAATATTTTGTGTTTATACAAAATACTTCTTCAGAAATCTGGCATTAGTTGGAGTCGTGATGTGTTCTCCATCCATTGAAATCAGAGAATACGCTCCATTGGAGTAGACCTTATGTACTGAATAAGGTCCTTCCCATTTTGGTTCAAGCTTGGGAGGTTTCTTTCCTGGTATCATTGGTGTTCTGAGAACCAATACCAATTCTCCCTGAATGAATGAACGAAGACGAACCTTTTTGTTAAAAGCTCGTGCTATTCGATTCTGATAGATTTCCAAGTGGTGCAAAGTGCACAATCTTTTCTCATCTAACTGTTCCAATTCATTCATCCGCTTTTGGGATTGCTCATCTGTTGATAACTGATCACAAATGGCTATTCTGAGTGAGGGCAATTGGACTTCAATTGGCAAGACTGCTTCTGTTCCATATACCAATGAATATGGAGTAGACCGCGTTGCATTGCGAGTGGTAGTCCGATAAGCCCATAAAGCATGATAGAGTTTATCAGGCCATGACCTCTTATCTTTATCCACCATCTTTTGCAGTATATTTGAAAGAGTCTTGTTGAAGGCCTCTATCTGGCCATTAGCCGCTGCATGATATCGAGATGAATGGTTGGACTTAATGTTGTATTCTTGATACAATCTCTTTACCTCAGAAGAGCAGAAGTTGGTGCCGTTGTCTGTCAATATGGTATGAGGGACACCAAATCTAGTAATGATGTTAGATTTGATGAAGCTAACAATGCATTTAGAACTGACTTCTTTGAGAGGTACTGCCTCTGCCCATTTGGAAAAGAAATCAGTAGCAGTAAGAATGTACTTAAACTGCTTGGCCGTAGCTGAAGGGTAAGGTCCCACCACATCCATTCCCCATGTGGAAAATGGCCATGAGTATTTAGCTGTATGAAGCAACTCTGGAGGTTGATGAATGAAATTGGCATATACTTGGCATGAATGACACTTCTTTGTGAAATTAACACAATCTTGTATCATTGAAGGCCAGAAGTATCCAAGTCTTCGAATTTGATCAGACAATCTATGTCCAGACTGGTGGGCACCACAGACTCCTGCATGCACTTCTTTTATGACAGCCATTGTCTCTTCACCATCAATACATCTGAAGAGAACTCCATCAAAACCACGTTTGTAGAGAATTTTCTCGAGGTGGTTTGGACCATCATAAAGAGTAAAATTGACCACACGTCGCCGAATTTGTTCTCTCTTGGCTCTATCAGGTGGAAGTGTTCCATTTTGAAGGTATTCCCTGATAGGTGACATCCATCCTGTAGTATGACCATATGGTTCAGGAATGGGACTAATTTCATTAATTTCCTCTGTTCTGACTTGAACATAAGGTGAAATTGCACGACGGTGGGCAATACCGATGGTTGTCTCGTCCCGATTTGGATCTGCTAAAGCTGTGGCTATATTAGCCAGTGCATCAGCTTGAGCATTTTGTGATCTTGGGACATAAGAAAATGTCGGTTCTGAAGGGAATTCCGACATTAACTCTCTGACGTAATCATACAAAGGGATTAATTCTTCTTTTCTGATGGCATAATCCCCATTGATTTGTTTGATTACCAGGTCTGAATCACCTTTTACCTTTAAGTGATTCACTTGTGCTTGAAGCGCTAACTCCAAGCCTGCAATGAGAGCTTGGTATTCAGCTTCATTATTGGTACCACCTTCCCACAACAAAAAGGAATAAGGTAACACTGCCTTATCTGGAGAAATGAGCACAATTTCTAAACCAACTTTGTTGAATTTAGGATTTTCCATTTTCTTCCCTGTTGGACTTCTAGAAGCACCATCAAAATACATTTCCCATGTTTGAGGATTCTCTTGAATAGAAAAAACTTCCTCATCAGGGAGTTCGATATCTGAATATGTGTCTTCCACTGAAGGGTGTTCAGCCAGGAAATCAGCCAGAGCTTGGCCCTTAATTGCCTTTTGAGACACATATTGAATGTCGAACTGCTGTAGAATAACCGCCCACCTTGCCAGACGTCCTGTAAGCATTGGACGACTAAGGATGAATTTGAGTGGATTATTACGAGATACCAATTGGACCTCGTGATGTTGCAGGTAGTGTCTCAGTTTCTGAACTGCAAAGATTAATGCTAGGCAGCATTTTTCAATACTTGAATACCGGGTTTCTGCTTCAAGCATAGTTCTACTGAGATAGTAGAGACTATTTTCATTCCCAGCATCATTCTTTTGAGCGAGAAAGGCACCCAATGATCGCTCTAAAGCTGTCACATAGAGGATAAGAGGTCTACCCTCAACAGGTGGCATGAGTACTGGTGGACTTAAGAGGTATTTCTTGAGAATATCAAATGCTTCTTGACATTCTTTAGTCCACTGGTAAGTGACTCCTTTCTTCAATAATTTGGTAAAAGGTAAACTTTTGCCTGCCAAATTGGCGATGAAACGCCGAATATAGGCTAAGTGTCCTTGAAGTCCTCTTAATTCTTTCAAATTCTGAGGAGGTGACATACCAAGGATTGATTTGGTCTTCTCAGGATCGACTTCAATACCACGATGGCGTACAACAAAGCCGAGGAATTTTCCTGAGGTTACCCCAAAAGCACATTTTAAGGGGTTCATCTTCAAATTATGTTGTCGAAGCTTGTGGAATATGATTTTCAAATCAGCCAAGTGATCAAAACGTTGTTTGGATTTAACCACCAAATCATCTACATAGCATTCAACAAATTTCCCTAGAAAAGGTTTGAAGATACGATGCATGGCGCGTTGATATGTTGCACCTGCATTCTTTAAACCAAAGGGCATCACCCGGTAACAAAACACACCTTGAGGAGCTCTGAAGGCTGTATATTCCTCATCTTCTGGGGCCATTCGGATCTGATTATATCCAGAATATCCATCCATGAAAGAAAGTACTTCATAGCCAGCCGTCGCATCAATTAAGAGTTCTGTAATCGGAACTGGAAAATCATCTTTGGGACAATACCGATTAAGATCTCTGAAATCGATGCAAACCCTAATTTGTCCGTTCTTTTTCTTTACTGGGACAATATTAGCCAACCACTTGGGATATTGAACTTCTCTGACGAAGTTAGCTTTGATAAGCTTATCCACTTCAGCCTCGATTTTGGAAGCATAGGTTGGGTGTGTTCTTCTCGCGGCTTGCTTGAATCCTCGATGTTCTTTTGGCAAACCCAAATGATGGGTGGCAACATCAGGATCAAGGCCAGGCATCTCTGTATAATTCCAAGCAAAGATATCTTTATTTTGCTTTAGAAAAGAAATATACATCTCTTGTTCTTCAAGGGTCATGGCCGCACTAATTAAAGTGGGGCGTGGATCTTTCTCTGTACCCAGATTTACTTCTCTGAGTTCATCCACAGTGGTAGAGATACCCTCTTCAAATGCTGGAGGAGCATCTCTAAGATCTTCCTCTTCCTCTTCATCATGTGTTATATCTTCCGTTTCTACTTGCAAAGTAGATGAAAAAACGAAATTCTCATGATCATAAGAGATGTCAAAATTTTCACATTTTGAAGAAGAAGCTTCCATTTCCGTCCCTATTGATGAACAAGGGTCTTCTTTGGGAAATAAAGAGGAGATGATGGATTGAGAATCGACATCAACATTCACCTCTGGTGTTGCTATAACTTCTTCTGGCCTGATTAGCGAAGTATAGACTTGTTGGATTTCAGCAGACGAAATGAAAACGTCACCACTTATGCTTTCATCATTGCTTGGTAAGTTACCAATTTCTCCCATGTTGTCTGGCTCGATTGCCGTAATTGACATTATGGATCTTTCCATAAGAGTATTTTGATTTGGGCCTATTTTGTCAATTTGACTGATAGGTAACACATAATCTGTACTCACATGTGAAAATGGATTTATTGGAATTTTTTCCAAACCATATGGAGCATTAACTTTGGTAATTTCCTTCATTGTAGATTTTTCTCTTCCCTTCATGTGATAAAATTCCGCCTCAATGTATTGAGACTCACATGTTTTGAACGGGGTCTTATCACCATATAATGTTCCAACTTGACCATCGAAACAGTATTTGAGACATTGATGGTATGATGACGGAATAGCTGCATGCTGATGTAACCAGGGTCTTCCAAGCAAGATATTGAAAGCTGAGTCTTGATCAACAATCATGAAATCTGAATTGGAAACAAGATCTCCAAACTGAGTTCTGAGCGTAACTTCTCCCAGTGGTTCTTGTTCATTTTTATCATATCCTTGCAACATCATGGTAGAAGGAGATAAATCAGATTCTGTGAGGCCCAATCGACGAAGTGTGCGAATGGGCATGAGGTTGACTCCTGAACCATTGTCAATGAAAGCTCTTCGAACATCTATACCATTGACTTTGCCAGATAAGTACAAAGGTTTTATGTGCCCATGCACAACATCATCCTCATCTTTATCAGTAAAAGATATCACTGCATGGCATTCTGCAGGATTATTCTCTATGTGATAAATTTCAGCTGCAGCAATCTCAGCTTCAAACTCTTGAGGACTTGACAAAGCTTCGATGAGTGCTTCCCGAAGATCTCTTGATAGATTCAAAGCATCCAAAATTGATAATTTGGCTGGTACTTGGGCCAAGTGTTTCAATATATCATACTTTTGATCTAGAGGCCTGCGTTTCCCAATAGGAATATGTGGTTTAGCAGGTATCTTGGAAGCAGATGCTTTGGAAGCTGATGCATCTTGTATTGAAGTTGGCAACATCTTTGGTTTTGGAAATTTAGACTGATTAGATCCATTTGCTTGCTGAGATAAAGAAGATGGAACCTTTAATCGGTCTTCCAAAATAATTGTGCCGAAGCTGAGTTGGCCATTAGCAGAAGAACTTGCTTGTTCATTTTGAGCTCGATGAAGGGCTCTACCACGAGTTTCTGCTGCATATACAGTGCTAGCAGGGGTAGAATTAGAGTAGTGGCTTCGGAAAGATCCACGTCTTCCCCTATATCCTGAACCTCTAAAACTTCCTCGGGTTCCTTTATTTGATACAGGGAATTCAGGCTCATCAAGACTGGAATATGAATCTGTTAATTGAATCATATTAACAGAACCAAAGATCAATTCTTCGTCTGATAAAGACTCTGCCTGGTTGGCCTGTTTAGGCTGTGCCGTTTGGTGGGACGGTGCCCGTGACTTTGAAGTAGATGGCATGAAATCTGCCAGAGTCAAAGACAATTTAGGCTTTGATGCATACTCATCTTCTTCTGATTCCTCTTTCTTCTTTGAATTACGCTGCCCTTTTGAGGATTTGTCCTTTGATGGAGGCTTTACTGCAGCTTTTGTAGGAGACACAATTGGCTTCTTCAATTGTGTTCGCAAAATGGAATGGGTCCGATTGATTGTCTTTCTGACCATCCAATCATCATATTTTTTCGCAGTTTTGCTTTTGACTTCCTGCCACTCGCCTCCTTCCTCTGGATCTGTAGCGGTAATACACGCTACATGAGCTGAAGAACCCTTCAATTTGACTTGTCCCAAGTCAACCATCTTTTGTAGGAGGTCTTTAAAGACAAAACACTCCTGGATGGGATGTCCCAACATTTGATGAAAGGGACAATAATTGGGACGGTCTTCATCTCCTTCCTTGTTTGGTCTCTTCGGCACTGGTAATTGAACCAAATTATTTTCCAGAGCTGAAATGAAGTAACCAGGAACTTGCTCACTTCGGAAAGAGTATGTTTTACTCTTCATATCCTCAAATTGTTTTCGTCGTTGATCTTTTTGATCATTTGGACGAAACAGCCTTTGTTGTTGGCGTTCAGGAGGTGGAGCCCTTCGAGAAGATGAAGGTTTTGAAGTAGAAATAGGTACAGGTGCCTGTTTAAGCATAACTGTAGCAGTTTCTGCTTTACCCATTCTTCTTCCTGGAGCTGATGGAATTACACGAGATTTAACCTTAGCCTGTATAAGGGAATCTTCAATCTGTTGAGCGATTGAAGTAAGGTCTCGAAACCCTCCTGTGTATTTCACAGGGATCAATGGCGTGCGTAATTCGTCACGCAAATTTGCCACACAGATTGGCAATAATTCCTCCTGAGGGAGTGATAAACTCAAGGAATACGTTAATCCCTTCCAACGAGCAATGAAATCAGAGACTCTTTCATTCTCCCTTTGCTTGCAGTTTGTAAGATCGAAAACTGTCGTTTTTGGCAAAGTTGAGCTGAACTGAAGAAGGAATTTTTGACGAAGATCCTCCCATCCGATGACTGACCGGGATTTCAAGCTTGTATACCAGACAAAAGCTGGTCCTTGCAAGGTTCGCACGAAGCATCTGAGTTTCACTGCTTCTTGTTGTTCTGGAGTTCCCATCATAGGATCACAACAAGACACGTAATGCGTCAAATGTTGTTCAGGGTCGCCTGATCCATTGAAAGTAGGGAAAATAGGGTTTCCAAAACTGGATGGAGGAGAAATTGAATCTACCCATTCAGGGTAAACTTTCTTTTCAGGTTGAACTTGCGCCCGTTTCCCTTCCATAGTTTCTAACCGAGCTGTTAATGACTCAATAGTAGTTATTAACTTTTGAGAAACGTCAGGTTGAACTTGGTTTTGGGTAGGTGCAATGAATGGAGCTTGGACAGCCGTGGAGGTTGGTGCTGCAACTAATGGTAGTGCTGCCAACCGTTGTTGCGTTTGACCCGTAGGATTAGACCTCTGTGGGTGTACTGATAAAGGAGGATATTCCTGATCCATCTCAGTAGTTACAACAAATTCCTTCGGCTGTCGGACTTCAGCATTCTTAAGAAGAAGACTACTCTGAAGTAGTTCTGCATTCAACCTTCTTAACTCTTTCATTTCTTCCTCCTGTTGTGCAAGCCTTTGCTCTAATGAGAGCGATTGACCTCCTTCAGAGGAAGGGTGAGAAGTAACCTGATTCTTTCCTTTCCCCTTATTGGATCCTTTTCGGAGAGGGGGAAGTGGGTTACTTGAAGGAATACCCAAATTTTGGGTAAGCCTTTGATTACGTGTGCGCACACCTTCTTCATTTAGGTCTGTGTGCGCAACTTCTTGAGCAGGAACCTCTTCATCTGATCCCTCTGATTGAGCCTCATCTGGTGAATCAGCAGCAACGGCAGTGATGACATTAATGGATGCATATTTCATGAAATCCTTTCTATCAGCATTTCTATGATATTGTCTCCTTTTATGTCCATGATAAGACATGGCATTCCGTTGACTTGACCCCTCAGGAATTTCTTTGTGAACCGTCACTTGGAGAGAATCTCCTGACATCTTGGCTCTTCGTTCCTCTTGAGGCTTATTCCCTAATCGAGAGAATACTGACTTTCTCTGAGAGAGGGATTGAAGATTTGGAAAAGTCCCCAGTCCGGTGGACTGGGGGTGTTCCTGTTGCTTCTGCTCAACTCCTCGAATCCCATTCGTTGATTCTGAGGGTTGGGTTAGAGAAGTCCCCAGTCTGGCAAGCTGGGGTGTCTCTTGACATGCTATGTCTGAGATCTTCTTGAAATCTCTCTTGATCTTGCGGATCTTAGTTCGGAAATTAGCTGGATGCATTAACCTGTATCCACTTTTATCACCTGGTTCAACAGACCGTTGGATGATTTCCGAAACTTCTGTCATTTGATGACGTGTTTGCTCCAGACGAGAGGCTTGCGCAATATTCTCGCCTGCTTGATGTAGGAGCAATTCAACAACCTGTTCTCTATATACTTGATTTTGAGAGGAACTAGTTGAAGCTTGATCTCGAGCAAGATTTTGATTATGAACAAAGCCCATTGACTGTGGCCGGCCATGGGCAATAACATTGCATGAGACCATTTTCGGCGGGTTTTGCTGACCGGAAAGCACTGTGAAATGTAGTGCTCCGTGAATACCCCATCCTCTGATATGAACATTAGATGGAGCATTGGAAATTAACTGACGCAATTTTCTCAGCGCGCCAAGGCATGAACGTTGAAGGGTTCTCTGTTGCTTTTCGGCCTTCGGATACCGAGAGACTGATAGAGATGCCAAATCAATCTGGCGTTGTAACCCTTCTATTATCTTAAGATGATTTTCATATTCATCGTAAGATAATACCTTCTTCTTTAATTGACAAAGAGTTTTCCATATGTTAAGACGAATATCATGGATTCCATCATCCGTCAACATCTTTGGAATGTCATACTGTGAATCAGCCAAAGGCCAAAACATGACTGGTACTTCACCTTTTGCCAGTTTTTTCCTCATGTTCAGCATTTCCTCTTTATCATTAAATGAAGATTCTTCTACCTGTTTGGACCAGAGTTGGTGTTTCCTTGTTGCTTCATCGGATTCAACAAGATTGGTAGAGGAATCACTATTCATGCTGGAAGATGAATGACCTAGGGAAGGTTCGGAGAATAACCTGAACCCCAAGCTATCTTCTGATGGAGAAAGAGTTTCACCTGCCGATAGTAAAACTTCAGACATGACTGGTTTTACGTTTGCAAGTGCCTCGAGATAGGAGGGCTTTCTCGTCACTACATTGCCTTCTGAAGAATTTTCGAGACAATGTGAATCACTACTGCGGAGAGGACTTTCGCAGCGAAGTTCATCACCATGAGGAGGACCTTCATGATGGGTTACAGCAAAAGATGATATCTCTTGCTCCTTGGTCTTCTGACCACACAGAGGGTTCCTGTGGTTCTCATCTGAAGAAGAAACTTCAAGATTGACCGAATTTTCATGAAGCAAGTCTTCATGAGGAAGTGTCTGTTGAAGACCTTCGGGATTAATGTTCCTGTTATTGGGAACTGAGGGAGTAGAATCTTGAATTCCGACAGATAAATGTCTGAGGGCTTCAAGAACTCCAGCATCGAGCAAGGCCTTGTTACAGATTGGCCTTTGATCTCCTGACTGTGCTGGGCGGATCTTTTTCTTAGATGCCTTCTTACTCGCTTTAGAAATCACTTGATGACGAAAGTGATTGCTCTGAGCAGGTGTATGTGCCTGATCAGGAAAGATGGTCAGGTTAGGCTGACGATCATCGCTCAAATCAGATGTATGTGCCTGACTTGGTTGTCCATATGATATGGGGGAGTAGGCCCCACAACCCTCTTGGACTGGAACAGATGTGTGTGTCTGTTCCGGAGTGAATTGTTGATGTGTCACTCCACTGCTAGGGATAGATTTATGTGTCTGTCCCTGAGATGAAGCTGAAGCTGTTATGATATCTTGGCAAGCATCCAGAATATGAGCAGGAATTTGCTTCTGCTCTTTCACCATTGACAAAATATGTTTGGTGACTTCAGCCGCCGGAACAGGGATATACGTCCATTCCGGGCTTGGAGTAGGTGTATGTGCCTGCTCCTGTCCTCCTTTTCCTGTCAGTGAATCCTGACAGTACTCAAGTGTGGAGGTAGAGAGTTTAGTCTGCCTCCTGTTTGTCGTCGGGACTTTCCGACTGACTTCTCCGGGTGCTACCAAGCGAGACTGTTGGTAGACTTGATTAGTATCAGCAGGTGTATGTGCCTGCTGATTACACTTCGCCAAACGCGGTTGACGAGATCCATCATATGTAGTCAGACGAGCCTGCTGACTAACTGCTGATGTATAAGCAGGTGTATGTTCCTGCCTATGGTACTCCGCCGGAATTGCCTGGCGGGATCGGCTTGATGCTGCCAGACGAGTCTGCTGGACAGCGGGATTAAAACGAACAGGTGTGTATGCCTGCTCGTTATTTGCCACCAAGTTAGGTTGGTGGACTTCTCCGGAGATGGCAGGGATGACAACCTGCCTATTATTAACCGGATTCCGTCTCTGGTGATTCATCTTGCCTGCTCGGGTTCGAGGAACCTGAGCTGAATGCCTGGAGCCGGTACCCTCATCATGTTGAGGGTGCACTACCGCACGAGTCTGGCGGCGATTGTTGATGGGAGCCCTTGAGAAGGACTCCTGTCTCTTTGAATTAAGGTCCCGCGGGACCTGCTCATTCACTTCCTCAGAATAAGGGAGTGAATGGAAATTGCGTTCCGGGGATAACGACCCGAAACGGTTGGAGACGGTAGTCAGCACCGCCTGCTTCTTGATTGCTGGTCGCCGTTGTCCGGACGACCAGGTAGAATTGTTAACTTGGAGGGCTTGACGAGCGGCCTCCAGAGTTGGGATAGTACCGTTACGACGGTACTCCTTAACTAGTGCATTTGAAACACAGCGTTGAAGACGCCGAGTTGGTGATGTCATCCTCAGAGCGGATGACGTTCCAGCAGGAGTAGCAGCATTGGTTTTCATGGCAGCAGACCTCACAGTAGAGGTGTTCTCAGCAGCAGTATTCACAGGGGTGAATTTAAGGAAAGCCATTTTTTGTAGAAGATCTTGAAAAAAGAGTGCCTTTTCCATATAACAGACATAATCAAGATGAATCCGGCTACTGCATCTTTTGGATGATCATATGTCAATGATTGCCTTGTTGGCCCAAGGGGCCTAACATCTAAGAAGAACATCACTTTAACTTGGTTAAGGATTCACGTCGGGTTCACCATTTTTTGTTTCGCGCGGAATCCGGGGATGACCTCCTGGACGGGAGATTCAAACGTTCCGATCGGTTTCTAACGGGTTTGTTCGTAGAACCGGAAACATCCAATGATTCCACATCCGTTTGGACCTACTTTCCAAAGGCAGGCGCTCATTAGTTTGTGGGCTAATGAGGCTTAGGAATTTGCATTGGTCGAGAGGATGGGAGGTCGGACTCATCACACCTTTTTGAGGGGAATTATTGTCTACTCCGGGACTCTCTTTATAGATTTAAGTTAAGTTCGTGAATCCTTATTACATTACCAAGTATAAAATGAGCTTTCCTTTAGTTTTAACAATCAATGATTAAATATGCAAGAAATTTAGAGAATCTTTTATATGTATTCGAGGTTCTTCATCAATATAGAATCATCTATATTTGTTTAGAGATTCTTGGTCAATGGTATCCTTCAAAACATTTATATAAAAGTCTCTTGGTCATTTTGATGACCAGGCTGGTTTTAAAGCCACTCAGTGGGGCACTTGAAGTTTATCGTCATTCAGAAGGACAGAGATTATTTCAATGTTGGGATCGAACCCATAAATGGGCTACCTACGTATCCTTTGTTTTAAAAAAGGAATCAGAACCCACGTAGTTCGAGGAATGGGATATGATGTTTTATGATTGATGGCTCAAAGATGAATGTCATAATTACTTTTACACTCTATGCTCACGTGAGTCATGCTCGGTGTGAGAAACAAGAGGTATTGGTAAAATTTAGACAATTGTGCCATAAAAGATGCAATCATAAGAATTTGTTTTGGGGCTTATGTATAGATGACTGCCCAGATAGGTGAAGGTTTAGGATTTACTTTTAGGAAGAAAAATCCATGAACAGGGTCCACAAAGTTATATGTGCTTCATGGAGATTTGAATACTCTAATCTTGGGGCTTACTCCTAAGGAGGATGCCCAAATTAGGAGGGGACTTATGATTGGGTTTTATTCCTAAAAAGGAAACCAAAATCAAAGGGAAGTTTATGACTGGTTAAGAGAAATTTTAAGAGACTTGGGGCTTACTCTTAAGAAGGATGCCCAAGGTTATGACTGAGTCTTTATTCCTGAAAAGGAGACCCAGGTTAGGGGACTTGGGGCTTACTCCTGAAGAGGAAGCCCAAGGTTATGACTGAGTCTTTATTCCTGAAAAGGAGACCCAGGTTAGGGATTAAGGTTTGGGGCTTACTCCTGAGGAGGATGCCCAAGATTGAAGGATTTGATTGGGGCTTATTCTTAAGAAAGATGCCCAAGATTTATGACTGAGTCTTTATTCCTGAAAAGGAGACCCAGGTTAGGATTCTCTCATTTTAAAGGATGAGGTTGAATGAATGAACTCTCAATCTTTGGTGATATAAAGATGTTTAAATCATTAGGTTTTGAGAGATATTTCACATAATTCCTTTCAGATAAGGATGTCAAATCAAGAAATCATGCCATAAATGGCTTTGAAAAGTATCTTGAAGACTGAATCTTGAATAGGAAGGGTGAAAATGGCTTAAGAGGGGTGAAAAAGGGCAAGATGGGCACCCAAAAAGATAGGGGCGCGCAAGTATTGAAGGTCGCGCAAGTCCTACGGCGGCGCGCAAGTATTGGTCGCGCAAGTATACTTGCGCGACATAAGGGATACTTGCGCGATTTTCAACCAGGGTTGAATTACTTGAGCGACTCTTTATTAAACCCTTTCCCATCCTCTTGAGGTTTTTCCAGAAGAGGGACGCGCAAGTTATATTGAAGGAATTAAGTCGGCGCGCAAGTGTTTGATAAGTTTCAACACTTAGGCCTTCCTTCTTCCCTTTAGATCTTCCATTCTAGGTAAGAAATTACCTTAGAAGTGTTCTGGAAGCTTTGAGAAGAGACTTGGGCGTCGGGAGCTTTGATCCGAGTTTCTGGGAAGAGATCCTCTCGAATGGGGGGCCCACAGGGTCTATTTATAGGAAAAAGAAGACCCCGGGCGGTTACTGAGCGGTTACCACTTAGGTCGCGCAAGTCACTTGCACGACCATAAGGTGTCGCGCAAGTACTTGCACGACCACTAGGCGGCGCGCAAGTGTACTTGCGCGACCATGAGGGAACTTGCGCGACCTATGGGCAATGTTCTCCTTGTTCATCCCTTTGTCGATTTTTGATGTTTCTTCAAAGGATGAATCACTTTGAGATCAGATATTCCCTTTTCCGACCTTTAGATTCTGTGACGAAAGGAGCGTCAACAGTGACCACATCATTCACATCTAAAAAACCAAATTATTTTTGGATCCTTATGATGAACATTATCTTCCTTCATTATATCCTTCTCTTGTCAATATCTTGTTTCCAGTTGACCTCCTTTATAATAAGTAAAGTGTCTTCCAGTCCCTTAGAGAGTTAATTTACCTGATGATTCTTCCCAAATTTTTGACATATATTTTTTTAATATCCTTTATATCATAATATTTATTGACTGAATATTCATCAGTCTCCATCCTCTTTTTTGGCGCATTTAGGATTCCATGTACGGTCATATTTTCAATCATGTTTTTTTATAGTTGGTTTTACATAATCACCATATTTATTATTCCATATATCATTTCAATGGGTTTATTATTGATTTAATCATTTCATTTCCTCTATGCCTAAGGTTAACTCATTGCTTTTTTTTCATCTATCACTAAAACCAAAAGAGGTTAATTTGAGTTATGAAAAATTATAATTATAAAAGAAGTATCCTAGATTAACAATGGAAAATTTTAACTAAAGATTTATCACATTATTATACCATCATTTTTCCTATAAAAATTTTATTCCAGGACATATAACTTTTTTTTAACCTTTATCATCCATATTTTAAAATATATTATTCTTAGATCAACATATGTAATCTGTAGTTCATCATATATCATTATAGAATCATCCTAGTTTAACATTATTTGGGTTCTATTATACTTATCAACATAGTACCTCAATTAAATAATGAAATAAATCCCTCATTGTAGTTCTTGAATAGAATATGATTTACCCAAGAATTTCCCATGGGTGTGTCAAAACAGGTGTGTGATTAGGAATCTTTTTCATGCATCTGGTGAAGATTTTTTTAATACCCAACATTCACATTTTTAGGTTATTACCCATAGGTACATCTATGCCAGAGCCTTTATTAACTGTTACTATCTAGACCTGGATGTATTTAATGGAAAAATATACACTCTATACCTAACTAGAATTCTAGGATGTTATCATATACTTATAAAAATACCTTAGAATTATCCCAAGGGTTTTTATTAAAGCTCACGTGTTATATTCCCTAAAATATGTACATTAATACTAAAATTAACTAAACCCTACTTTGATACCAAATATGATGACACAAAATAGTAATATACTTATTTTACGTCATTATCTTAATTTAATTATTACATATCAAAATAATATCACATAGTCAGGAGAGCTTTTTGGTTTAGTGTCTTTGAGGACCAGTTACATAGGTATCTTATTTTATAAAACCCATAAAACGATATCCATAATCGAACTCCTCTAGACCCCATTATAGACTTCTCATAGTTCATACTTATCTTCTTAACTTTAGGATGGGGAAGATGAGAATGAGATGAGCTCAAATGCTCAGGAAGGAAAAACATACCCATATTTCAATAAGGATTAGATCATAATAATATGAGAAAATAAAATAATGGAGAAATTTATTATTATAAGACTTATTAACAAAAAATTTTCTATAAATACTAAAGGAATTACTTCTACTATCAAAATTAAAAACATATACCATGATATAAGAGTGTTATATAAGCATGGAAACATGTTATAAAGAAATGATATAATAAGAGAATGGAATCATAAATATGAAACAACATAATAAAAATGATATAATAAGAATATTACAAGTATTACTCAATATGACATCACTTTATGTTAAAGATTACATGAGAATTTAATATTACTCAATGAATTGGAGGGCTCTAAAAACCCCACCCAACCAAACATAGGCTAGATTCTATCATAATATGCATAGTATTTTGTGTTCTAAGAAATTAAATAGATATTATACCCAAATCATAAGCATGATAAAACCCATGAGAAGAAAGTGGGTTTCACAATCTTGTATTAAGCCACAATCAGAGGATATATCATATATATTCTTAATAGAATTTAGAATTAAAAAATTTTAAATGATCATAATTGAAAAAGGAATTTATTCCTTGAACATGGAGTTCTGTTGTAGAAATTTCATAAGAAAGATCCTATGAATAAATAATGCAAGTGAACTATTTGGGTAAACCATAATCAAATAATAAGAGGATCTTTTTAAAGAATGAAGAATAATAAATTTTTCAATAAAACCAAAATTGAAGAAAAAGGGTTCTCTAAATAATATCTACTGTTTTATAATATATTCATGGTTGAATAACATTTGATGTTGGTGATTCTCAACATGAGATAAGAAATATGAATGTTCCCTTGAATTGGATTTCCTTAAAAGTGGAAATTTCGATGGGAATTATAAACTTGCATAACCCCTATATTGAAAAGGATATTAAAAAACCTATATTTGTAAGGTAAATATTTATAAAATGAGGTAAATTTGATGAATATGTAATAAAAAGGTAGAATAAGAAAGGTAATGTGTAACTGGAACATCACGAAGGAGGTATGGAAGATAGTTTTTTATGTTTTAAAAAACATTTGTTGAAATATAGAATAATAAAATAAGATAATAAAAATTTATTTTTAAAATAAGAAAATGTAAATATGAATTTATTATTATTTAACAATTAATTACATTTCCAATTGAAAAGGATAACATTGGAGGAAGGGAAATTATGGACAAAGAATGGAAAACATTGTTTAAATTTATAAGAATAATTATTAACACATTTTCATTTTCAAAATGGATTATAACTCTCTAGTAATAATTAATTGAATAATAAATTAATCTCACATTAAATAAATAGTGTATACCATTTGAAATGAAATAAAAAATTTATGAAAAAATTCATAACTCAAGAAATTAGATTGATTTTTGAAAGACCCTTACGAGTTTACTAATTTTTTAATTAAAAGTCATTAAAATATTGAAAATATATATTTCTATAAAACCTACAAAGTAAATGATTAATAATTCAGAAATATTTTATTTTTTAGTATATAAACCATATAAATTATAAATTTGAGCATAAAAATAAAACATGACTTAATGTAGTGAAATTGAGATGAAAACACTAATGGATTAAGAAACATTCTAATAAAAAATAATTAAATTAAATTGAGATTTAATTTGAAGTTAAAATACATTGAATGAGGATAATAAATGATAGTAAATATTTCATTGTTTTTATATAAACCATTTAAAATAAAATAAATTCATAAAATAATATGTGTATCAATGAATGATGTTTTGAGACGAAGCACATACCTTTGTCCGAAAGCATTCCGTACTTCATCATAACATATTGAATAATTCAATTAAGTTCCTTAGTTATATAGAAAATAAACTTATTCATATATATTTAATTTTAAAATGTATATATATTATGTTTTGGTGATTATTTTAAAAATAGTTTTTTCTTATGTCCGTTACATGGGGTTGTTTAGTTAATTTCAACATACCACTTATGATTTGTTTACTATGGTCAAAGGTACGGAAAAATAACTTCATGATATCCAGAATTGTGGAGTTATATTTCCTTAATTAATAAATTATTAAAATAATTATAATGTTTCAAATGTTAACCCAAAAAATATCCCAATTAATAACTGTTCCTTGAAAAGTCCATTTATGGAGGTTAAAGTTACCATGAATTTTTATTATTTTTATTACGTTTATATTGTCATATATTAACATTAAATAAATCTAATGGTGTAAACAATATCATATTATTTAATTAAATAATTTTTTTAACCTAACATTTAAGGTATTTATGGAAATTTAACACGTCTTTCATAGAGGTGGTAGTCCGCACACTCACATGATTAACGTTCCTTTATTTTTCTAAGTGGATGAAAATGAATAAATAAGGGTTTTAAAATTAATTTTAAAAAATTATAATATACTTATGATAATTAATTCATAATGTTACTATAGTGATAGGATATTTGGAGAGTAAAATTAATAATAAAAACATAAAAAAGCGGTGATACTTACTTTGGAGATATGATGATTCTTTAGGATACTCCTCAAAATTGAAGGGATTAGGATAAGATAGTATGACCTGGGAATTTATGAATTGGGTCATAGTGGTAAAAAAAATAAGAGTTTCAATGGTTTTTTCTAAGGTGAAGTGAAACTTTGAAGGGGTTTCAATGGTATCCTTTTGCTAGAGAATAAAATGGAACTTTTAAAAACACTCATAATTTATTAGTGATATCAATCCACTATTCAACTAAGAAAACTATCCATAGATTTCCATTCACTATTTTTGGATATAGATAAATCTAATAATATCTCCATAATTCAATATTATACATGCGTTATACATGTTATAGACACTTATGAAAGGATTAATCCATTTTTTTCTAATTTACCCTTACCATAATCACTCTACTTTTACCCCGACTAACTAATTTTCATAGGAAAAATTAAAATTTATATTTTTTAATAATTTTAACATAATTATTTTAATCAATTATATCATTTCATAAAATAATTTTATACAAATTAATTTTAGTATTAGGGTATATAATGTGAACAGATCTTTTTTTTAAAAAAGTTTATATTAATAATAAAGATATAATATTAGGATATAATTACCAATTCCATTTATTCCAATGAATTTTAAATAATTTTTATCATTAAAATATTATATATTTTATAATATAACAAATCAAAACAATTCATTTCATCAACTTATAATTAATTAAGAAAAGTAGTTGATAAAAAGTTTTTATTAAAATGATTCATAAATTTTCAAAATGTTATGCACGGGATTATAAATTATACATATCACTTTATAATTATTATTTTAGTCTATAGTATAAAATTTTTATATAGAAAATGATTAGGAATTTTTATATTCATTAATATTATGAAATTATTTCATAAAAGTGCTAGTATTAATAAAATAAGTATTTTTACTATTCACATGAAAATTAATTATATATGAAAATCCCAAAAAATAATCTTAAAATAATATTTTAATTATAAATAAAAAATGATACATAATTTTTCAAACTAAAATTAGACAACATAAAAATTAAATTTCTAATTAAAATCATAAATTATAGTGAAAATCTATTTTTATATGAAAATGACTCTTTTTAAAATACTAGTTATTCTTAATCAAAATTTATAAGAAACACTAATAAATATATCATTAATCAATAAATATTAAATTTTATTTAAATAATTATTATACAATAATATACATATTTTTAATTAATAAAATTCACCACACATAAAAATTAAAATTCTTAAACACAATAGTGAATCAAGTAAATTTGTGTTGAATACCCATTATATAAACATATATATTAATATATTTCATAATAAATCCACTCTTCTTCATACTTATTAATTATACATCAATGTTTTAGTGGTCTAAATATATCATGATTTCATTTGGGTTCATTTTTTCTTGTGTAGAAATCCATCAAACATATTTGACTTCTTTATGGGAAAACATATATTAAAATCTCATGTCGTTACAATCCCTCACCACCAAAAAGTAGATATTAACCTATAGATAAATCGCTAAGATAGCACCAATTACCGGTTAGGATAATATCCCCCCACAAATACTCTCACTAGTTTTTTAGGTGTCGACCCCTAGGTACTCTCCCCCCCCCAACGTATTGTGGTTAGGTACTTATATGAACTTAAGAATCTCATTGTATTACTGAGTGTCCACCCTATAAGAATCTATGATCATCAACTTCTATTTTTTTCAATTCATAAGATATGTCTATCTTGGCTAGCTATATTATGCACAATGACATCACACCTCCCTCATCATCATTATCGTGTATCAAAAACCACTACAACATAAGCACAAATACATCACAACTACACAAAAAAATCAATTCATATCCCCCCAATCCATTTATGTATCTCCCAAGACCATCACATATACCAAGGTCCTAAATAAACATATTTTCATATCAGAATATATATATATATATATATATATATATATTACCCACCTATGTCTCTTCACTATAGATCCTATAGAGTATAACCACCCCATGACACTAACACTCATTATATCCATGGTATACACTAGCTCTACAAACATTATCAAGTTGTTCCACTATCATAATATCTCAAAAAAACCTAGTTGTAATTCACTTACTATAAATATAAAAATGTAACAGCAATCACACCACTCTGTGTACCATTCTTCTAGAAAAATATTCCAACTTGAAAAATTTGAATTCCCCAAGAATATATGGAATGACCCCCGGAATATCACATCTATTTTATCCCATATCCATCATTTAAAAATATAGATAATTTTCTAGGCATTGGACTTTTCTCCTAACCAAATTGGTGTGGCCCCTTACAAGTTATGTAAGTTTTATCCTACCACCTTTAAAATACTTTTTCCACAAATTTATAATATTCTAGGATCTATCTTCAATATGGGGACTTATAAAATAAGTCATTGATAACCACAAACAATTATAAAAACAAATTTCCTAAATATAAAAGGTAAATAATTTGTATACAAATTATAATCAATAATAAATAATAAATTCATCAATTCATAGTCAACCCCTCAATTTATTATTTTCAATCATTATCAATTCATATTCAACATATAGAATTATAATACCAATAATCTCTACATATAATTTCCACCAATTACCAATTTCAATTATAATCCACCTGATTCATAATCTATTTAAATTTAATTATTCAATAAGAATAATTATTACATGATTCTTATATTAAAAAAATATAAATAAGTTTATTTTAGTATATATTTATTATTCAAGATTTTATTATTTATCTATCCAAAATGTTAAAACTATAATACTAGAATATTCAAAAGGATTATATAAGATATCATAATTTGATTTAGCCACCATGATTCTACGATGAAGACTATATCTAAATCATCTAATGATTTCCAATAATCATTCAACCACAATCCCATTATTGTCCTATTTCCTCAACCATCCTTCTCAAATTGGTCTAGAAATTATCACTATGGGTTTAATTATTTTTTATAGAATAGAGAAGATAGATAATTTGATAGGATAATGTTAATGTTGAGAGTTTAATTATCCACCTTTAATCCCTCTAAACCCCTCCATCAATTCCACTAATCAATTATTTTGACTTTCTATTAAATCTATCTATAAATACACCTCATTATATATCCATATTCCCATGCTAAGAAATTATATATCTTCACCACAATATCTAATATATATATATCAACGATGCTAAATTCTCTCAACACTACACTATTTATTTTTAATAAAATTAATCCATAAAATATGATTTAATAAATTAAATAATTATTAATGAAATTTCATTTCCACCATAAATTTCATGTGTAAATATCATTACCTCATAAAATTATATTACTGCCACCTAAGGGTAAACGCCACATACCAAATCCAATGGTTCATTCCAAATTATATTAAGTGAATTAAAAATTACAATTTTAGACATACTAATTGATAAACCCATAAAATTTAGAAAACCCTAAAAATTTAAAATCTTGGTCTCCCATACACAATGTAAAATTTATTTCTCAACATAATATCTCAATCAATGTAGCCTTTTTTTAATGATTGAGGATGGTAAAATGTACTTTTATTTTCAATCATATTATATTTTCTATTATTCTATTTTATTAAGGTTAAAATTTATTTGGAACATTTATTATGTATAAAAATAGTGTATAATCCATTTTATTATATTATTAAAAGCTAAAACACATAAATAATATCTATATTATACATTAAATTTATTCTTATTTTAGTTTTTCTTTTATTTATCCTTATTTTTTTCTATTTTCTTTGTTTTATTTTTATAAGGAACTTTGGGAAAGGTTATACTACTTATGGATGAGATATTAATATTCATTTTGTGTTATTTTAACTATATATCATATAAAAATTATTCCCAATTGTGGATATATACTCATATAATGATATTTAATAGTTAGAATATTAAGTCCCCTCGTAGTAATTTTAATAATTAACTTAATTTTTGTTCTTTCAATTTTTAATTAACTAAATTTACATTGGTAGAAAATAAATCCCAATGGTAGATTGGTATGTCTATATAAATATATGTTCATCCGATCTTTTTTTCATCTCTATAAGTGATATATATACTTACATACATGTTTTAACATTTTATAAATAAAATTTCAAAAAATAATAATTAAATAATATATTGATAATTTAATTTTAATAATAATGGGTGAAATACTATAAACATAGATATTATAACTCTATAATATTTATTTCAAATGTAACATATAAATATTAAATTATGGTGCCACAAAATTATGTAAAATGAAATTTTGAACTACCATGGCTATTAAACTTCAATAAAATTTAATATTGGGAACATAAAGCTTTAGTTTTGGATTCCGGTATGATATTAAAAGAAATAAAATAACTATATGTAATTTCATAATAATATTATTATAATGTTATAAAAATGTTGTTTCTTTGAGAAATATGGTGTGGAATGGGTTTCGCTCGTCGCGTTAACATGGTCACCTTTCCCTAAAACTCGTAGTGGTTCCCCATATATAGCTAGGTAGAGACCTTATTTCCAAAGGTTATCGGTCTTCTAGTTTTTCTGGCCCATTAACTCTTGGGGAATTGCATTGGTAGAGAGGTCTGGCTCATCACACTCTTTTGGGGGAAATTATTTCCTACATATGGAATCTCTTATAGATTTAATATATGTTTGTGAAATCCTTCTCATAGCCCGATATGAGAATATTTATCCATGTATAAATGGATTGATTGTGAACATGTGTTGATAAGGATTGTCAAGTGTATATCACGGGCTCCCTGTCACCTTCTCATTTAATTATGATGCTTTGGACTATGGCCATGCTCAAGCACTCTAGAGTTTATTTCTGCCTAGGGAGATCGTTGGTGTCTTAGAAATGGGATTGAACCTCTATGAGGTATCCAATATATTCTGTGAGAATAGGAATAAAATTGACATAGTTCATTTGAAATAGTTTAAGGTTTTACGACTAGACCCATCCATGCAGTTTAACATCATGCGGTAAGGACATGAATATCAGGCTCAAACCTTGACGATGTGTCCTACATATCCTATTTACTACAGGAATAAGAGTCTAGTTAGTTCATGAAGCGAGCATGTGCGTCATGAGAGATATGAAAATAGAGGCCATTGGGGGGCTTATACATATATGACTCCCCAAGATTGCTTCTTTATTAATATTTCCCTTTGATTTGTGAGGGGATGAAATAAGACATACATCTTGATGGTGAAGATCCCGTGTTTAGGGAGTTATCATCATGTTATTATCACATTCATCACTGACCCCTAAGCCCACATGATCCATGATCGGTGAGAGAAACAATATATAGTAATGGATTGGACACATTACATGAGATCATATCTATGTGGTGCTTACACTTTAATATTTCCCATTGAGAGGAATGATCACATATCTCATGGAGGATATGGTATTGAGATAGATATTTAGGAAGGCTTCCTACATATCCAAGTTGTGAAGATAATATGTGTTCTTGGGGTTCATTTCATCTGGAACCCACTAATAGGTTTGAGGTACCTGGGAGCATGATCATGACTTATACATAGAATGATGTTAGTGAATGAGTCCCATTATTGTTCGTTGATGGATGAATGAGAATGGAAGAAATATGGGAGGATTTAATACTATAAAATATGAATAATTAGAATGGGAAGAGACTTATACCATGGTGGATTCCTATTGGATCTCGGGACATAGGAAGGTTTCAAACTTATCTCAGTTAAGGTGGGAATCAGAGTTCTTGTAGTTTATTTGATCTCTTATCCCATGGATGGGCTAAGGTGAACGATCACACTCCGATTCATTACGAGAAACTCTAGGTTTTTAGGAGTTCTAGGTACCTATACCAAGGTGGGGTCCCTCTTGATCAGATACAAATTATATTATTTCGGTAGTTG
This sequence comes from Viscum album, assembly GCA_963277665.1. Taxonomy (NCBI): domain Eukaryota; kingdom Viridiplantae; phylum Streptophyta; class Magnoliopsida; order Santalales; family Viscaceae; genus Viscum; species Viscum album. The sequence goes on from OY728127.1 coordinate 1,825,982,465, forward strand.
GGGATTACACACTACCCAATTAGTGCACTCATATCATATAATTGGTCGGGACTTACACTCTAAGGTTCCCCATGTGGTTGAGGTTTACACTATGAGGTTTCCAGCTTGGTCCAATAACTCTTTATCCTCTAGTGGATTAATGGGAAGGGTTGAATATCATGATGGTCTATCTGAGAGCATGATATCAGGACGGTCACATGAGGGCATGACCCGAGCTCATCAAGGAAACTTCCCTTGTAAAAGGGTTATGTTTCTGAAAATTATTAGGCAGGATCCATATGGAATGAGTCCAAATAGGCATTCTAGACAATGTGGGAATGTAATAAAGAATTTACGTAAAATTTCTTATATGTCTACTGGGAATGTCTTTATTGTTTTCCTGATATGTTTGGACACCAATCTGATGTGGCAGACCTATCTAAGAGTATATTCCTAATCAATTGTTATGCCATGGATATATCTGTATGGGTGGATCATACAAGTCGAAGATTCTTCACATGACCAAATATTTCTTTTTTGGGGAATCATTCTTGACCAAACATCTTATTTCATATTACTTCACCTGATCAAGTTGGAAATTTCATGTGTTGCATCGTAGGACCAGAGCGGGCATGTCAGGGGTCTCATGCATGATCATGTGAGTTGTCAAGATTTCCACACCTGATTAGAGTGGACATAAAAAATCATTTTTCTCTTGATCAAAGCGGTCTTGTCTGGGGTCTTTCACATTTTCAAAAAAGGAGGTCTGACTGACTTGTTAGGAGGTCTTGTGGAGCCGCGTTGTGGATATTATGGGTGAATCACATGTCTCTCAGTGACCATGAGCACCTACTTCCTACACTACTTCGATCTCTTTTATTTTATTATCCAAAGATCAGTGGTTATGTCAGTTTTTAAAAGTAATATCTTTTATTTTTACTCTATTTTTTATGATACCTCACGTGAACAATATAGGTAATATGGTGAAGGTTTTAGCATGCATAGGACATATCTATCATATGGTCTCTAGAGCATCGTAGGGTTTCTTGAACATACCTGAGGACTTCCATGTGATGAGGATAACAAGATGGAGGGATTTCATGAGGAAATACAGACATTTCTAATGTCCTATGCCTGATCAATGTAGACATGACCATATATTGTCACATGATCAACCGTGATTTTCCTAAAACTTTCTCTTGTCAACATTGACATTTTCACATAAAATTACATGATTGATCCAACATATCAATATCTTTTTTGAAAGGTCATTATAGCTTGTCTAGAGTTTGTCATGTGATAATGAGGATTTGTCAAGGGGGTGTTACCTAATCAATTTGGACTGCCCTTTGGGTCATCGCATGACCTTGGTGACATGTTGAAGGGTTGTTGCGAGACCTAATTAACTTGTCTAAGGCTTTTCATTTCATAAAAGTGGAATGTCCAAGGTCACCTAATGACATTGAAAGACCATCTAAGGGTTTCACAATTTCATGAACTTGAACTATATATTCACACAGAGGGGTCTTGGTGATATTCTTAAGGTCTTGCATCCATTTAGATTCTTCAAGTATTCATCCAAATGGGTTATTCCATAAGTCCATCGAGACAATATTTTCCTTAGAAGAGGGATGGATGGCTACCGGAAGGGGCTGCCCATGGACTCTTGGGTGTTCCAAGGTCGCATGAACGTGTGAGGGGAACCCTGTTCAAAGGATTTTCGTGATGGTTTTCCAGCCACATGATCACATTTCTTCCGTCATGGTCTTCTGATCCGATCAATGGTGATACATGGGGGGTTGTATATAAAATCCTCCACATGCATGGGTAAAGTAATATAGTGCCTAGTGAGTGGTTCATGGACCATGGGTCATATACCATCAATATATGTCTTCATGACAAGGGTTTCCGTGGAGATCCCTCACATCTAGGAGACCACTTCTAAGGCCTTTTGCAAATGTTGCAAAGCATATGGTCTTCTCACATGACCACAACTTTATGAGGACATCAAATGCCTATAGGAGGATCCAATTTTAATTACATGGCCTCCCAACAGGGTCTCGTGATAGGTTCTGTCATTATGTGTGGGGGTGGGTAGAAAATCCTCTGCACTTATGGGTGAAGGATGGACATGTACTACAGGGGTTTCATGGAATATTGGGTGTTTTTTCCGAATCAAGTAGGCCCATCATGTGACTTTGAGTGTATCTTCTTGGATTATTATAGAGAAGGGTCACTTTCTTGATCTTCATATATGTGCCGCAAGATCTCATGATCAATCATGCTGGTGCAAGATCTCTAAAGGATCACGCAAAGGACCTTGCGAACACATATACGAGTTGTTTCATAGTCTGTATAGCCAAGGGTTGGCTTTGTAATGGGCCTTCTATAGCCTCATGTGACTCTTCACCATGACTTTCATGACCTCACAGGGGTCTTACTATGGATTCTATGGCCTTGAGTGGGTATATTGCTGGGGTTGTATATACTTCAAAATGCATGACCGAAGGGGGCCGATGTGATCGTGTTTTCAAGCGTTTATAAGGGTGATGATTATGTGGGAAACCCACCTCGAGGACTATCTGCCTTGATCATCTAATGTGAGGGATGGAATCACACATAATCGTGGGTTTGTTAGACCATAGGGCCCTTCCAATTCATATGATTTTCATATATTCAATAGAGGGTCCCATGATGATTTCTTCCATCACGGCATGTATTTTCGGGGAGTGTTTGAGGGTTATGATGATCATGTACTAGGGCCTCATGAAGTATCCCCGAAGAAAGGACACTCCTAGTATTCAAGAGACCGGGATTTATATGTTTACTAGCTCATATATTGCGGGCACCAATATGGGTGCCTCTTGCATTCCAGGAATGGTGTTATCATGTCGCATGAGGTTCCATAGCTCATGCGATTGTGTGATATTAAGGGAGGGCTTGTAAGATATTCCATGAGCATTCACAAGGGTTTAGTATGAGATTTTGTTATCTTATGAAGATTATGTGACGGCTTCTTCTTATGATATCCCGTAGTAGATTCCCATGGAATTAACCTCTTTTTATTACCTAGAGGTGATCCCTGCTGGCGGAAGCCGGTGACTCTGTCACTCCAAAATTTCTCTATGATACCCCTACCATTCTAGAGTTCCTTTACCTCTCCCTCATCATGCATTATTATTAATTTTAGGGGGTTTATATAGGCAATAAGAGGTCGACTCTCCTACCGCTCTACACGGGATGAGGGACACATGCACCAACTTACACGGTGATGATTTCATCACATGACCATCATTCAAGACGTCACATGAGAATTTCATCTACTCATATGATGCCTCAATTTCCCATAGTTCCATCACGTGAACCTTGAAATTCCGAGTTAAATCAGATGAAAATATGTGGATGTGGAAGGGGTTCATGGTCATGAAATGACTTGTGATGACCAATCGGTTTCCTTCACCTCGGTCGCATGATCAAAGGGTGATCATGTGACAGCTTCTGATACTACTGAAGATGCTTACAGAAAGCTAGAAGGGCTTGCTGTGTCTTATTCTAGTTTCCCTTGGTTTGATCACATTATTAAATAATGATCAGGTGTTAGTGTAGTCAAGTTAGTGTCGCACATACACTATGACATCGAACCAGTTCATCCAGAGGTTGAAGACGAGAGTCTTGTGGCATGAAGATTTAGATGAATCAAATTTGAGAGGTTTAGGATCACTTAACTCAATCTCATGAGGTTCTGGATCGATCAAATAGATGATATTAGCGGGAGGTGAGATCGGGCGATGTAGATCATCGGGCGCCATGATTGGATGACCCAGATTTGTTCCCATGGAAAAAATATCCTTCCACATTGATCACCTGCTAGGATTACCCTCTATCATATAATTCATTCCATGGATTCAACTTCATGAGATGGTAACGGTGTCTACACCTGTACCATCTGCATCACTTCCACCCCCAAGATTCAACCCACCAAGCTCCTTGCTGGAGTTATGCATGCATGCGGGCTCATGAACCTCATGCCCTATACATGGGCCGAAATAATTCTTGTGGGAGATATTCTCTCCCTCAGGACCTCTGGTTATCCTAGAATGATTCCATGGGTGTGGTTTACCTATGATTCCACATGATCCTTGGTTGAATTGGCATGGCTAGTGTCAATCCATGTTTTTTGGTAATGGTGGAAATAGACCCCCTTAACTTATTAAAAATAAAATTCAAAGTAGAATCTAGCCATTCATGTATGAAATCCGCTATATATTAGTCAATCATTTGGAATGGTTCCTAGATCTTTGGTGGACAAGTGGGAAATTCAAAAATTTCAGTGCCAACAAATAGCCCCTTATAATTAAATTTGTTTATCATGAAAGGAATATGGTTTTAAGGTAACTATAGATAACTTTGTTGTATATATGAATGTATGGAGATCCATGACACTGAATTCTCTAAGAGGATCTATCCTGAATATGGATAAGGAGATCCCAATTATTATAAAGATGGTAAATCTGGTCACAATTGCCCGGATGAATCCAATATAGGTAGTAGCTTTCACTCGAGGCATGAATACCTTGAAATTGGAATGTGTATGAACTCCAAAATTGAACAGGGATATGGGTGGAATTAAAAATTTTGGATGGATCTATAGTAAAGTACTAGGATGTCCCTACGTATCCCATGAGGATGGGAATCAAGAAACATCTAGTTCTAAAATATCACTATGAAAATCAAACTCATGCATTGGAGGAATTGGCCCACGGATAAAGAAATACATGATGAATGTCCTTAAGTAGATGTAACATGTATGTAAGAGGGGGGATATCTATATTTTTGTAATAAAAACCAAGGTATAGGGTAATGTTTTAGTGGATATGCTGATCGAATCATCCATGATTCCAATCCTTTGTGTGTAACACCAAACATACCTGATCACATAGATTTGAGTGCTGACATTCAATAGGACACTCTTTGAGAAATGTTAATTAATGCCTACTAACATGAAATTATTCGTTGGTACACCTGTTCTAGTAGTATTGAGATCTTATTATTTACAAGGGAAACTCGGTCAAGGTTTCCTTCATGAAGGTTTAATGCTCTAACTTTTTCCTACATCAAGGGACTTAGAGAGAATAACTCAATTCTTTATAGGGCTATATGATGGGCCCTACAAGCTTAGTATCTCGTTATTTACATTTCCATAACTCTTTCATATGCTTAATATGGTGGAAGACTTAGTTATCAGAGACTTGGATTTTTCTCAGGCCGCCTTCTTATAGGTTTTTGTCTTTAAAAGTATCTGCACCTATTCCATTTTATAGAAGCTCAATATTACCTAGATCACATAAAGTGTATGTCTAGTGAGAAAATACTCTTCATTTTCTCAAGATTCCCTTATCGGGTTTTAATCTTGGTGAGTATCATGTATCTTTCGGTTTTATGTTCCAACATGCTAGAACAATATTATGTTATAAATTAGGGTCTTTGAGCTTGAACCATTGGTGTACTATAGTTTAAGGTCCTATTTATCGGTGATTACATGTAGTTTAAAGTATTATTTACAGGAATATTATAAAATATGTGGTTGATAGGCCATGGATAAGTCAAATACTATGGGGTTTTGTGTTTTATAATAGTACTGCTAGGGCTCACGAGGATTGAAGTTCCTTTCTGGAAAGGAAGAGATGCCTTCAGTTAGCAAGTTAAATACCTTATGCATCAATTAAATGGAAAAATAAATCTGATATCCACTCTTTTACAAGGTTTATGGTAGGATTATGGGGTGAATATAGTTGAGGGAGGAACTCTAGGGAAGATATTCCTACCTTGATAGTTGGGATGTAGGTGATTTAAGTAAAAATTTAAATGTCTGAGCCAAGAAATATGGTATGGGTTTAGAATGTCAGGTATGTACCTTAACACTAGGGGGTTTCAGGTTCCGCCGTAGTGTTTTTAAGGACCACAAGGATTAGGAGACCCTTTTTTCATTCCAAGATGTCTTCAGTCAGTGGGTCTATGCCCTTCCGTGTCAGTAGCATGGCTTAATTAAGAGATCTCTTTTTCTTTCAGGCGCTACAAAATATTTTTGATAACTCAAAAATCTTGATGATGAATTTGGGAACTGAAATAAGTATATCTAGGAAATGTTATAGTACCCCAGGGAAACATATCTCTAATTTAAAAAATTAGGCCCTATTCCTTTTGGTTTTGAATCATGAGGTGTAGGCCACCAAAAAATTCAATAATGAAGGGTCACATTTTGGCCTTGAGAAAGAGCACAAAAAACGGTGATATAACATCGATGATATCAAATCCACTTGAATAGTTTGATATGAAGATTTTAAATCATAGTACAAAGTTCTTAGGTCATGAGGAAGGTATGGTAAAATCAAATTAGGGATATATTAAAACACAATGGGGGGATAAGTTCCAGCACGATGATGCCAGGCGCTCAAGAATCAGAAATCATTTTCTGTCGGGACAAGATGTCTCTGGTGGGTTGGTCTGAGCCCTCCTACATCAATATCATGGTCGAGCATAGAGATTTATTTTCTTCTTCAGGGGAAATGGATGATTTTTGATGAACTGATACACTTTAGATTATGATGTGGATTTAGGGAAAATGTAATATCCATTAAGGGTTTGAGCACCCTAAAAATTTTCACCACCACCTATCTAACTTATTCTCATGGAAAAGTGATGTGAAAAGTTGTTGCTCTATTTTTTCCTAAATCAGGGGTCCAACGAGCATAGCTTGGATTTTAATAGTGATATTGAGTAGACCCTATGATAATTATTCCTTATTTATTTGTTCCCTAATTGTTTCCTAAAATTTAAGGATGAGGAGTTAAGAGGGAAAAGACTCTATTTTTTCTCAAGTTTCCATTTTCAGTTTTCCAGCCTGACAAGTTTCATGTCTCTTTGCTAGTAGTTTAAGGTCTTGCAATTTGGACCATTATAGGCTGGAATTTAAGTTCGTAAAGCATTGACCAAGGAACAATCTGTTTAATGTCATGACTCACATGGACATTATATGGGGGATGTTACAAAAGAGGCTCATTAAGATACCCAGGGTCAAAACTACTCCAACATCCTTCTCAGCGGGTTATGGAAATGTTGTAAATCACAGCATGAGTTCCTCAAATCATGAAAAATAATACAGGACAATCATTCTAGGGATAAAATAAATCACAATGGGGTGATAAGATCCTCTATTGTAATATCAGGTTCACAAGAATTAGGAGGCCCTTTTATGTCAGACTAAGAAGTCACCGATTGGTGGGACTAAGGCCCTTCTGTGTCAGTAGCATGGCTAACTGAGAGATATATTTTTCACTTTTAATGATATATGAAATGATTGTGGAAATGTAAGGCATACAAGATGTAAATCATGGAACATGGATTAAGGTGCTTTTAAAATATAGTAGAAGCACCCAGAACTTTGGTTAACTAGGGTAAGTCTCTTCTGGTCCTTTGATAAGGAATGAAAAGTTGTAGATGTTCTGCACAATTTATCTTCGTGTAGTGGGGGAATTTTTTATGTAGTTTTAATGTCATGTGACCCATATTTTTGTCATGTTGTTTAAAATAATTCATTAAGGATGTATTTCTATGAAGTTTAACATCACATGGGGAGGTCATAGGAAATGATGTGAAATGTGGTAATGTTGACGCTGGGCCCAAAGACAGGAGCTAGGGTGTCACTATGTATCCCATGAAAATGAGAATTAATCCACAAGTAGTTTTAAATAGTCGTGTAGATTAATTTCTTATTTTGAGGTGTAGGTTGTGATGTAGTTTATTATCATATGGCTAGGACGATGCATCACTATTTAATTTCATGTATTAAGGACATATGCAGACACTTAAATTTCATTTTGGTTAGAACTTAAAATGGAGTTCCTAATGTGGAGATGCTCAGTGAGCTTCCATGAAGCAACCCAACGTGAATGGGGACCAAAAATGGTCTCATCCACACCACACACATTTTAATGAAAACTCATGCCAAAGAAATAAAAATGGTTATACCTATATTTGGGGATGAATATGATATGTTTGGGCATCACTACGTATCTCATGAGGATAAGAACCAAGATAGAAGTAGTTAAAGGAAAGGAAATACTCTACGTAGGTCTGCCCATTTGTAGATGTGGGAATTATCTCCATTAAAATTTTTAGCTCATCCAATGAATGGAGATCTAAGAATCACTATGTATCCTGTATGTGAATGAATCAAGATACATTTAGTTATTAGAATTACATGAAGTTTAACATCGCGTAGGAAAGATGAAGGTGGATCGACATGAATTGGTGGGAGAATTGTGGTTTTCCTTTAGGATAGAAACCATGGTGTCACTACATATCTCATGTAGATGAGAATCAAACCTCACATAGTTCATGGATAATCTTGTAGTTTATTTTCATGCAGTATGGACATTGACTGTCTAGTTTAATTTCATGGAGTGAGGACTCACAAAATACCTTCTGTGGTATTTCATTTAAGACCTTAATAAATCTGTTATATATCTGTTTGCATTTATTATAGGGGTAAGTACATACCATAATTACTAAGCTCATGTGAGCTATTCTAAATGTTTCAAACAAGAAGCATCATGTGTTTCCCTATATTGAAAATACAAGAGAGGGGTATAACAATGGAATTTTATATGCTGTAGTGGCTAGACCAGGATGTAGGATTAAGGTATCCCTATGTATCTCAACGAAAATAATAATCAATCCATACATAGTTATTAGGGAACTGGTTAGTCTAATGTTATGTGGGGAGGATTATGGGTTACTCAACATGAAGGGGAAAGGGATTTATGGATCCATGTAGTTCTTGTTCATTTGGTAAGGACATTGCCAGTGTATTTTAGTGTCTTGTGGTGACGAAGAATTCTATATGTCTTAACATCATGTGGTTTGGATGAACTCCATACAGTTTAATGTTATGTTCTCAGAACTATGAATAATCATTTTAACATCTTATGGTAAGTATGTTGGTCATGTGGTTTGACGTCATAGAGTAAGGACATTAGTTGTGTAGTTTAACATCATGTGGTAAGGGTGAAAAGTTAACTTGGCATTATGAAGAATTTTCTAGATCCATGCAGTGTTATGTCATGCAATAAGGGAATTGGATCACCTATCGTGAAAGGAAGATAATCCTATGGTTGGGCCCAGAAGTAGTGGTTTGTGAATCAATATGTATCATGTGATGATAGGAATCAATCCATATGTAGTTCTTAAGAAACCGTGTTGTTTAGCATCCTATGGTAAAGATGTAAAGGGTTAGTACCTCCAAAGGGTTATGTTTGACATGGCCTGCTATAACCCAATGTGAACAAAGACCACAAAGGCCCATGCCATGCTATATTTCCCCAAGGAAGGCATGTGGAAGGGACCAGAAAAAAGTGTTCGGGAGTCACTATGTATCCCATAAAGAATGTAATCGTGTCATAGGAAGTTCTGTAATGTCGGTGTGGTAGGAGACTGATACTAGCAATGGTGTTTCTCTCAGAAGAGGTTTATAGGAACATACAGTGTTATTTCATGTATGGGACATTAACCATAATGTTTAATATCATGCGGAGAGGACTCATCTGGACTTAATTGAGCTCATATCAAGCCTTTATGCCTCATTTTGTGTGGGGAAACCCTTACTCAATTTCCTATGCTCGCATGAGCAATGCTCGGTGTGAGAAAAAGGAATTAAAAGGGTTCCTTTACCCATTTAGAGGTGATGGAGGATAGGATAAGCGTATTTTATATTATCTGGTGGTTGGGTCAAGATATTGGATCAAGGATTCCCTACATATCTCATTGAAAATTAGAATCAAGATGTACTTATTTCTAGGTGAACCGTGCAGTTTAACATCATGCAGTAAGGAAATGAACAATTTAGTTTAACGCCTTGTGGTAAGGAAATTTATTGTTCAATTTAATGTCTTGTGGTAAGGGAAAAAATTCATACAATTTAACATCATGTAGTGAGGATGATGGCCATGTAGATTAACATCTTATGGTAAGGATGATGGTTATAAAGTTTTACATCTTATGGTAAGTATGAACTTCCATATTTTTTATCATATTATGTTAAGTAAATACTTCCATAAAATTTAACATCTTACGGTAAGGATGAAGTTCCATAGATTTTAATGTCACGAGGTAAGGATGAAATTAATTATAGTTTAACATCATGTGTTAAGGATGATGGCCATATAATTTAACATCATTCAGTAAGGATATGATCCAACTAACCTATCCAGAGAGTAACTCGTCAAAAGGATCATGGTCAATTATTATGCATATTGCATTATTTTCTAGATCCTTCAGCTCTATCAATCCTATAGACCCCTATTAATCCAACCGATCCTAGAGGAAAAAGAAACAGTCTATTATATTCCTAAGACATTGATGTTATGGGAATTAGTTTTCATGGCCTATCAACCCTTCCGCATGTGGTTAATCCTTTTTGGGGGTTCCATCAAACCATTTTCCATGGAACAGTCAAAATATTTGGATACATGATTTGTTTGGAAAGAATAGGGTTTTTTCAATCCCAATTTGAAAGGCGACTGCATATCCTTAGGAGGCAGGTGAATCATACTCTATTGCACAATTGGTACATCTTGTTCAGATTTATTAGGTGACTAGAGTGGGGATTCAGGTGTTGGTGGTTCTAACATTCCCATGTCCATCTACACTTGAAGCTATTCTTTAAAAGAAAAATACCCTCCTATGGTATGTCCGAGACATTGATGGTAGGGGAAATAGTTTTCATGGCCTAAAAACCCTGCATCACTCATCTTTATTTACATTGGGATCTATATCAAAACATTCTTCATGGCATAGCTGGAATACTATTGAACATGTTTAGGCCGAAAGGAATATACCTTTCACTTCTTGTCTTCAAGAGATGGGCAACTAGACTTCTTCCCTCGCATGTAATTTGTTCCACCATTGGTGAAAGTGTATGTATGAGTCTATAGTCTAGGGAATGTAGTCCTGGTATCTATTAATCTAGGAGATGGTACTGAATCTTTGGGAGTTTTGGTTGATTCAGACACTTCCCATGGATTAAAAGATCCTTCCTCTCCTAAGTGTTCTATGACAACCCATTTGGTTGGATGGTTTCCAGAATATACCCAAAAAGGAGGTGGAATATATGAAAATTACCCAAGCACTATGATATGGGGTCAGGCACAAAAAAGTTTGGATCTCTCTTGATGAGGATATGACAAATATTAAAATTCCTCCAACCCTATGGGCCGGGGCACTTCACTACAAGGTGGTAATTCTTAGGAAGATATGAGAACATCATCTCTAAGTAGATATATGAGGTGTATTCCCACAATTATATCATGTATATCATCTTTCTCTTATCACATTAAAGTGACCAATTCTTATATATAAGCCTCCATGTCATCCTCAAGGGGTTGGATGCTGTATGCCATGAAAACACCCTTTAATATTCTAGTGTTAGGGTGAGTGGATGATTATGGAGGATTTGATGTGGATCCCAGAGATGGAATACACTACTTCCACTACCCATATGATCCAATTTCCTACCATACTAGAATACCAACATGATCGGTAACATATTCTATAGATTCTTGGTGTATGTCGTCGAGCCTTTATGCTATTATTCCAGCAACTAGAGATAGGCCGAATCACTGTGGCTCAGATGACTACAGGAGGGTAAGATTGTAACCTTCACTAGTATGCTTGCATGGTTATAATTTAGTGTCTCTAGATCTAAATGATATCATATTGACCAAAACACAAGAAGGATGGTTCTCCTCATTGATGGATTATCTCATTTGATAGGTCAGTTCCTAATATACAGTATGAGGTTTTGGAGCCAATGATTGCATTTAATGGGTCGATGCCCATGATATTGTTTGAGGGGTCGGTACCCATGATACCATTTGAGAAGTCTATGACCATGATAAAGACAATTTTAGTGGAAAATAGGGCAAAAATTACCCCATCCCTCTTGGTTGGGGTGTTCCTTGGGACTCTATAGCCACTACGACTAGCTGAGATGACGCCAAAGGCTCCTGGCTAGCTATGATCTGGGGTTGATCCTAGCACTCTGTTGGGAAACATTGGTGGACCACAGATATATTGGAAGTATCTGTGATATGATCCTATTATAGAGCTTAATTATTTAGATATCCTAAATGGAAACTCATATTGGATGTCACGTCCTAGATAGTGGGTGAATGCACAACCTCCTCTGCAGCCCCTTGTGGAATTATGGTTGCATATTAGAAATGATGATATGAATTGATGGGAACCCTACTAGGTAGCTCTTGGGTGATTTAGCTATCATGTTTTCCATATTCATCCAAATCCTCAACATAGGGAAGGTTTACATTGCTACATTCTAGTGATAGGTTCCCTAAGTGACTGAACATGGCAATAAGGGCCACTTCCTCTCTCATGGACTATCATGGGAAATAAGATCTACTAGGATTCATCCTTTTATGGGTTTCATGATATGATTAAAGAGTGATGATAGAGTTGTTGATTTCATACTCCTAGACCAATACATTCAACTATTGATGATGTAAGTGGTGTTTAAGTGATAACATACATTAGAGCCTCAAGGACAAAGTAGCTTTTCCAGCAATCTCAGGGTCCCTCGACACATATGGGGACATCAATTCAATTACAAGGAATCTTGGAAATTCCTAAGGAAGAAAAAATACATCTTATCAGTGCATCATCATTTATAAGATAATATATTTTATGAATTACTTTCAATGTTAAAGGATAAAGATGTGATCCTTTCATTTTATGCGAGGTTTAGTGTAGTTAAAAGAAACATGTCACGTCTACCTTTTTGTTATGAATAAAGAACAACATAAATGTTCCTGATGGGAATAATAAAAATTTATCCTTTTGACCTGTAAAAGGGATGAAATAGTTAAAATATTTCATGCCAGGTTCACCATTTTTTTCATCATGAAATATCGCATGAATTGGGATTTTCTCATTATGTCAACATTTTCACTATTCCATTAAACTCCCAGTGGTCCCTCCATATATTTTTGGGTACATACCTGCCTTCCAAAGGCCGTAAATCGTCTAGATTTCTAGGCCCAACTACTATTGGGGACACTTATTGATCAAGAGGATGGGAGGTCGGTCTCATAGAACCCTTTTGGGGGTAATTATTTTCTACTTTGGGTCTCTCTTTTAGATTTAATATATGTTTCTCAAATCCTTCATAAACCCTAATATAAGAATGGTTACCCCTATGTCAATGGCTTTATTTTGAACATGTATCATTAAGGATTATCTTATATATATCATGGGTACTCTATCACTTTCTTATTTAATTATGATGCTTTGTACCATAGCCATGCTCGAGCACTCTTTAGTTTATTGATACCCCGGGAGATGGATTGTGTTTTGGAAATGGGATTCTACCTCTTCGAGGTGTCCAACATATCCTATGAGAACATGAATCAAAACCCACATAGTTCGTTTTACATAGTTTAAAATCATATAACAAGATTTATTCATGTATTTTAACGTCATATTTTCCGGATGAGAATATTAGGCTCGAAACTTAAGGAGGCATCCTAGGTGTCCTGTTTAATAAAGGAACTTCATTCTACATAGTTATTGAGTCAAGAATGTGCATAATGAGAGATACGAAAAGAGAGGCCTTAGGTGGGACTTAGGTATATGAGACTGCCCTAGATTTCTTCTTTATAAATATTTCTCTTTGAGATGGGAGGGGATCTAATCAGACTTAGATCCTAATGGTGAAGGTCCCATCTTTGGGGAGTTCTCATCATGTTATTATCAAAATCATCATGGAACCCTAATCCCATGTGATACATGATTAGTAAGAGAAACAAGAGATATTGATGGATTGGAAACATTACATGAGATCATATTTGTGAGGGGATTACATATTAAAGTTACCCTTTCAAAGGAATGATAACCTATCTCATGGAGGATATGGTATAGATATTGGGAATTATAATGGATTCTTATGTATCTTGATTATGGTGGGAATCATAGTTCTCATGGTTCATTTCATCCTGAACCTACTGATGGGTTTGATGTAATTGGGATCATGATCATGGCTTATACTTAGAATGATTTTTTTTCTTGAGCCATCTTCTTGTTCGTTGATGGATGAAGTAGGATAGAAAACCTATGGGAGTATTTAATAATGTAAGCTAGGAATAATTATAATGGGAAGGGACTTAAACTAAGGTGGGTACTAATGGGAGCTCAACAATTAGGATGGATTCCTATGTATCCCAGTTATAGAAAGAATAAGAGTTCTTGTATTTCATTTTATCTCTTAACCCACTAATGGGTTAAGGTGAATGGTGACACTTAGAGGTATTATGGGAACCCTCGTTGTTTTATGAGTTCTAGGGACCTATACCAAATTGGAGGACCTATTGATCAGATACATATTATATTCTTCCAATAGTTAGGGCTTACACACTGAGGATGCCCAATTAGAGCACTCATATAATTTGATTGGTCGAGTCTTATGCTATGAGGCTGCCTGTGTGGTCGGGGGTTACACTCTGAGGTTTCTTGTTTGGTCCACTCATTCTTTATCCTCCAATTTATTAAGTAGAGATGGTGATGACCATGATGGTTTGTCCCAGAGAATGATATCAGGAGGTTCACATGAGGGAATGACCCTAGCTCATCGAGGACTCTTCCCTTATCAAAGGGGTATGAAGATGAATATTATTAGCCATGGTCTATATGCTATGATCCCAAATAAAAATTCCATACAAAGTGGTCATTTTATAAGTAATTGTTCTAAAATTTCTTGGCTGTCTACTGGGAAGGTATTTATTGTTTTACAGATATTTTGGGACACTAATATTTTGTGTCAGACACATGGAAGAGTATCTACATGATCAATTATCATTCCTTGGATGTCTCTACACGGGTGGATCATACATGTTGAAGATTTTTTCCATGACCAAAGAAGGCATGTATGGGGACTCACACGTGATCAACCATATTGTTTCGGATGCCTTCACCTAATCAAATAGAACATGCCCTGAGGTGCTTTTCATCACTTGAGCAGTCATGTCAGGTGTCTCGTGCATGATCATATAAATTGTTAGTATGTCCTCACCTAATTAGAGAATACATGGTAAGGGGTTGTCTCCTAATCAAAGCAGTCCTATCTGGTGTCTTCTTCATGATCAAAACAGGAGGTCTGGATAACTTTCTAGAAGGTTTTGTAGAGCCATGTTGTGTATGTCATGTGTGCACCACATGTCTCTCAATGGACATGAGTACCTCTCTCCTCCTCTCCGTCAGTCTCATTTTTTATTCTTTAATGTTCAGGGGTTATGGAAGTTTGTATGAATAATATCTATGATTTTTACTCAATTTTTTATGATGCCTCACCTTATTTATATAGGTCATATGGAGATGGTTTGAGCATATAGAGTAAAAATCTATCCGGCTATCTCTAGAGCACTGTGAGGTTTCCAAAACATACCAGAAGACTTCCATGAGGCGTGGCTGACAATCCATAGAGATTTCGTGAGGTGATAAGAACATATCGGAGGTCCTGTGTGTGATCAAAGTAGACATGACCATATTCTGTCACATAATCAACCTGGCTTGTCCTTCCCTAATCGCATGTTGACATGGACATGTCCACGGAGAGTTGCATGATTCTTCCAACACATAAACAAATTATTCACAAGGTTAACCTATATTTTATAGAGTTTGTCTTGTGACAATAAGGATTTGTCTAGGGGGTGTTGCCTAATCAATTTTTCTTGCCCTATGGGTCATCGCATGACCATGGGGACATGTTGAATGGTCGTTTGAAGACCTACCCAAATTGTCTGAGGCTTATATTGCAATCAACATGGAATGTCAAAGATAGACTTGGGGTTTTGTGAGACCATCAAAGGGTCTCATGATCACATGATCTTGAACTATATATTCATGAGGTGGGGTCCCACAGATATGCTAAAGTTGTTGCGTCCAATTAGATTCTACAAGTATTCATCCAAAGGGGTTATGCCTTAAGTTCATATTGACAATATTTTTCAAGGTCGAGGGACGCATGGATACTAAAAAGGGATGCACATATACTCTTGGGTGTGCCAAGGATGCAATCACATGTGAGGGGCACCCTGTTTAAAGGATTCATGTGACGCTTTTCCACCCACATGATCACATTCCTTCAATAACGGTCTTGTGATCAGCCCAGTGGTGATACACAGGTGTTGTATATCCAAACCTCCACATTCATGGGTAAAGGAATGCATATCTTGGTAAGGGGTTCATGGACCGTGGGTCGTATACCCTCAATGATTTTATTTTTTCCAAGGGAGACCACGATAATCCCTCACATCAAGGTAGCCACTTCTATGGTCATATACAGATGTTGTGAGGTACAAGGTCTTTTATAGTGACCGCGAGTTTGTGAGGAAAACTCAAACCAACAAGAGGATCCCATTTGAATTGCATTTCATCCCAATGGGGTCTTTAAACAAGCCTTCTCATCATGCACGGGGTGCTTGGTACCCAAGCCTCCACACATATGGGTAAAGGGAGGTCATGCACTACAAGGGGTGCATGGCATATTGGGTGATATTTTTGAAGCATGCATTCCCATTTCACGAGTTGGAGTGTATCCTCTTAGATCCTTATAGATAATGGGAGCTTGCCTAATATTTATCTATATATAGAATGATCACATGATCAATCATGAATGTGCATGATATTTAAAGGATCATGTGAGGGACATTGAAAACACATATGTGGGCTTCATCCTAGTCTGCATAGCCAAGTGTTTTCTTTGTATCGGGCCTCCTAGAGCTTCACGTGATTGCTCCCCGTGACTAGCTTGACCTCAAAGGGGTCTTACGATGGATTCTCTAACCATGATCGAGTTTGTTTGTTGGTGTTTCATATACTATAAAAATCATGAACTAAGGAGGCAGGTGTGGTCATGTGTTAGAGGGTGCATGACAGCACCGCTTATGTCGGACACCTATATCGGGGACTACCTATCATGATCATCGAAATCCAGATATGGAATCTCACATGATCGTGGGTTCGTGTGACCATATGGACCACTTATTCATGTGATTCACAAGTATTCAATAGAGGTTCCCATAATGATTACTTCCATCATACTAAGGACTTGTGGTTAGTGTTTGCGAGAAAAGATGATCATGTCTGAGGGCCTTGTGAAGTCGCTAAAAGAAAAGAAAACTCATGGTATTTGAAAGAATTGGGTTTATATGTTCACTGTCACATATATGTGGGAACTAGTATTGGTGCTTCATGCATTCCAGGACTGGTGTTATTACATCACATGAGGTTCAATATCTCATGTAATCACGTGATCTAAGGGGAGGCCTTGTAGGAGATTACATGAGAATTTATAGTGGTATCGTATGAGATCATGGGATCTTATGGAGATCAAACGATGGGTTATTTTAATGGAATCCCATAGATGATTCTCATGTGAGTAACATATTTTTATTACTTAGATGCAATCCCTAATGGTGGCGGCTAGTGACTCTATCCCTATTGTGTTTCTCTCTACCACCACTTCCTTTACAAAGTTACTTTCCCTCTCCCTCCTCATGAATGTTTCTGAATGGTAGAGGGTTTATATAGGCCTTGTGAGGATGAACCTCCTACCTCTTTGTACAGGATGAGAGATACATGCACCAGATGACACAGTGAAGATATCCTTACATGATCTTCATTCACGACATCACATGATAATTTCATTCAATCACATGATGCATATGTTTCCCTTAATTGCATCTCATGACCCTAGAAATTACGAGTTAAATAAGATGAAAATACATGGTGGTATAAGGGTTTTTTAGTCATAAAATGACTTGTGGTGAACCTTAGGTTGCCTTCGCCTCAGTCTCATGATCATTGGGAGATCATGCGACGACTTCAAGTACTATTAAAGATGCTCATAGAAGGCTGGTAGAACTTATGATGGCTTTTTCTGGTTGTATTTAGTTAGGTTTCATGATCAAATAATGATCATGAGACAGCATCAATTGTTTTTGGAATTCTTACAAAATATGATTGGGGATCACTGGTTAGATCTCACGATGCCTCATTCTGGTCATCTCGAACTTGTGGAGACATCTGCGAAGTACCAGTGATATGAATGTGATGCCATGTGAGTGTCACACATACCCTTAGACATCAAAACAATGTGCGGGGAGGATGAATATCAAAGTATTTTAGTATGAGGGCTTGGATGATTCAAATTTTTGAGGTGCAGGATCACTTTATTTCATCTCATGTGGCATTGGATCGATTAGACTGTAGGGATTAGCAGGAGGCGAGATCGGGTTGTGCAGATCATCAGGAACCATGATAAGATGGGCCAGATATGTTCTTGTGGAAAAAATTTCATCCCACATCGATCTTACGGTGCTTCCCCTAAATATTATAAGTCATTTTGTGGCTTCATCCTCATGAGATGGAAATGGCGTTGGAACCCATACCATCTGCATCACTTCCACCCCCAGTCATTGGCCTAGTAACTTCCCTGATGATGCTATGATTTCCTGCAGGATCTTGAACCTCGACCCATATACTTGGGCATAATTACTTCATGTGGTAGTTATCATCTCCTGCTGGTCCACTGTTTTTCTAGGGAGACTCCCTTGGGTGTGGTTGAACTACGGTCTCACATGAGCCTTGGTTGAATTGGCATGGCTGGTGGATAGAAATATTTTTTGTCTAAGGGTGGAAATAGAATCCCTGAACTTCTATAAGAATAAATTTATTATTAGACTTTCAAGTCAAGTTGTATCTACTTAAACCCTAGGACTTAATGTATGACCTCATCTATGTATTACTCCATCATTTAGAATGGTTATTAGAACTATTTCGACAAAGTGTGAAATGCACAAATATCAGTCCCAAGAAATGTTTAACATATTATAATTTATTTTTATATAAGAAAGGAATAGAAAAATCATATTATAAGTAAGTTAAGGGATTATTTTTCATTTTTTCTATCCTCCAAATATATTTTTTAAATTTCTAAACACCAATTTGTTGTTTACTGGGAGCCTTATAATTTTTATATACTTAATAACACAACACTATAAGTATACAAAATCAAATTCAAAAAGAGCACAAATTTACAATTCAATCAAAAGATCAGGATATATTTTTAAGATTAAAACAAAAAGGATTTTTACCATAAATTATATAACCAATAACCAGAATACATATGCACATCATGACTTAGTTCATGTGATGATACCTCAATTGATTCACCCTATCACATAGATCGCTGTCATCTCCATCCACAATGTCAGGGAGATAAACCTACCATAAAACCAAGAATTCTTGGATCTTCACCTCCTCGAATGATAAACCATAGAAAAACATACCACTAAAAAAAATACTCCCCACCATATTTAATGATTCACTAGGTAAAAAAGACAACCACCATTGAATGGAAAAAACACCTCAAAAAAATTATACCAATATCTAATTCTACCTTGAATTGAGTTGGAAAAAAACCAATTCTAACATGCCTAAAAAAATTACATCACTAGAAATAATCAAACCAATAATATAAACCAGTACAAAACCTCTATAAATACTAGGGGACGATTTCTAGAATCATGAACCATTCATTTGAAATAACTATCATGAGAGGATAGAAGAACCATCGCTATTGATGAACAATAGGATAATAGTCATAAACACCAATAAGACCTCAAAGAACCAAAAAATACAATGGATGATGATATCAATACAAGTAATTATCTCTAGTTGTACTACAAAATCCACTATAACATGCCCAAAGCATATTGGAAACCGACATAACAGTACATAATGAGGTATTTCATGGAGGCATAGGTATCAAGAGAAAGTTATAAGACAATAAATATATTCTACCAATCATCAACTATACGAAATAAATCACCAATAAAAAAGATCATAATTGAAGCATCCAAGATACATAATTTTTTCCACCAACACAAAACCAATTGAATTAGAACTCCATTGTACCAACCAGAAGTGTTGTCTCATATGATGAGTCTGTATAAAGAGTGTAGGTGGAGAACATATGATTCCCTCAATTGTGTGATTCAAAAACAAACCCACACGTTACACTACACTAAGAGAGGATGAGGGAAAATTAAACCCTAAACTGGGAGAAAATGAGAAAACTAAGAAAAGAAACCACAATAGGGAAACAAACTACATTTGGGATGGATCCAATGATAAAGAAAAATTATGGTAAAACCTTATCTTTCTGAAGAGGAAACAATGGGATGATGTAGACCGATTAACCCATTCTATTTCATTTATTTTCTTTTCTTAGGTTAGCTTCAATTCTTATACTTATAGATTAAAACTACATATCCTATATGATTCATTTATATTATGGTTATTATACATTATAGATGAAAAAATACGGAAATAGAATATATTATCCATTACATTGGTAAATGATTTATTCTCTGTAGAAGTTATTATAGATTTTACAAGATATATAATACCATTACAAGTGACTATGAGTGATTATAGATAATTTGAATAAGATTTTACAAGAACTTTTTAGTATTGTTTTATTCACTTTATGATTTTATATGTGTTTTATTTTTTATCCTATATAGATTCAATCAATAAGAGTAATGAATTTATTATCCAATTGATTTCATGATTGAATATAACTTTTTGATACTATATGTGTTCAATGTATCTTTCCATTTTGTTAACATAAACTATATTCAACTCATAAGTTTTCATGTATTCCATCACCTAAGATGATGTCTTATCATTTTTACCCTTAATAAGATTTATATGATCATTCCACTTATTAATATTATTTTTAAAATGTTTATGGATGAGTAGGAATGATATAAAAATTGAAATTCAAGTTATGATTATAGTCTTGAATGAAGTATGTGTACAAAATTATGAACATGTTTTATAAAAAAATACAATGGGTGGAAAATATTTTTTTTAATGTGGGATTATGTATGGTATTTAATAATAATTAAAAAATATAGATTTAAATGTCCTTAAAGAACATGTAATTAGGATATGATTATGTTTGGGACTTTATAGTTTTAATTAGAGAGAGATTTATATATGTTCATCATACATAATGTTGGTTGGAAAACATATGAAGGAAATTTTAAAAATGTTAAGGAGATAAAAATATAGTTCTTTATCAATATAAAAAAATTATGTTATTTTAATTATCATGCTATATAATTTGATAAATTTTAAATGAGAGTTTATAAATTTTTTCATTTAATTAAGGACTATTTTTGAATGGTTTTCTGCAAAGGTCACATGATGAATAAACCTAGAAGGAAATAATAGGACAATACAAATTTAAATTATAACCTTGAAGTTATTAAAGTGGGATATGATAAATTAGTAGTTTTTTTAATTCAAGTAATATTAGACATAAGTAGGGGTACCAACACAAGATAATTACTAAATTTTACTTAGAAGAATATTTCAATAATTGAAAATTACATGTGAAAAATTATCCAATATTTGATGGAAGCTAATATCTAGTGAAAGCATAAGAATGGATAAATTATTTAGAGAAGATAATTAATGTTTTAGGTTTCTCATACCATTATAAGGTGACTCTTGAAGTTTATCACTTTGAAGGTGAAAATGATCAGTGGTTGTAACTAATTAAAAATACTAAAGAGAATAATAAGAGTAATACCTGATAATGAAACATATTTAAATATATTTTTGTTAATAATTATTTTCCTATGGTTATTTTTCATAGAATAAAAAAACTTTTATTTTTAATTAAAAATAAAATGACTTAATTTCTTCTTATAAATAATATTTTACAAGATTAGTAAGGTATGCCCCAAATATTATTCGGATTCCTGAAATTAAAATTGATATATTTTACATAGATTTGATGCCCTGTTATGAAGGACATCTATCACATATGAATTTGGAAGTTATTAGGATATTTTTTGATGTGATTAGAATGTTGAAATATAGTTTTTAACTCATAATCCTCTTATAATATCACGGATAAAAATTGATAAAGGTATAAACAAATGGGAAAATTGTTAATAATGGAATCAGATTATAATAGAATTCAATTTATCATATCTTTTAATTTTAGTGAAACTAATTATGGAGACTGTATTATATGATTAGGGAAGTGTTATAGGTGTGATAAATTTTGATATATGCCTCAATATTGAAAGGAAATGATTAATTATTAAGACAATGTTGTGAAAAATAATGAACCAAAACTTTATCAAATTGAACAGTTAACATTGAAATTTTTAATTATAATAGGATTTTTATTTTTAAAAAATATTTCCTTATTTAAATATTCAAATAGAAAATCAAAAATATCATAAGAATAAATGTTTGAAAATGTCATTTTTATTATTATTAAATTTATAGATCCATCATGTGAAGTGTTTATAGCTACCTCAATTGTTTACTAAAATTTTCTTAATGTATTATTTTATATTAGATTTTCATATTATTTAATTTCTAGGAAATTTTCATTTAACATAGAAATATCATCTCAAACATGGAATCTAAAGTTTTGTTAAATAATCATACAAGACATATTAAAGTCACACCGATTTATAATAATCATTGTATTAATATTTGTTGTGTTATTTTATCTTGAAATATTATTATCATTCATAAAGGGGGTATTGATTTTATTTTGGGTATGGATTCAATTTTGGTATATCACTATTAGATATATTATAAAACTAAAGTGGTTATATTTAATTTCCAAAATCAAAGTATGTTTTTATTTAGTAATAAATTTATACCTATAATAACATATTAATAAGATGAGAAATTGATAAAAGGTTTATGTGAATGTTATCTTGCTCATTTATTTGAAAATAAGGAAAAATTAAAACAAAATAATGTTACAGTAGTAAAAGAATATTTTGATGTATTTATTGATGATTTCACCTGTACTGTTTCTAATTAAGATGTATAATTCACTATTAACTTGATTACTGATACAAATTTAATTTCCAAACCATCTTATTTAATGACTAAAGTGTAGCTATAGGAATTGGAAAAGAATTAACCAGGGTTTCTTTATAATGGTTTCATTAATCCTAGAACATTAAATTGGGGTGCTATAATTTTATTCGTTAAGAAAATATATGGTTTCCTGAGTATTTTCATTAAATATAAAGAACTAAATAACATAAATATTTAGAATTAGTATCCTTTTTCTCAGATTTATGACTTTTATAATCTACTCTAGAGATCTCAATAAATTTCAAATGATTGAATTCATCTTTATATATCATAATATAAAGGTAAATGATTAAGATATTACTATGATAATTTTTTTTATAAGTCATGACCACTATTAGTTTATGGTTACACTATTTGAGAATACTAATGATCTGGAAGTATTTATTGATTTTATGAATAGTGTATTTAGATAATATTGGAAATATTTGTGGTGTCATTTATTAATGCTGTTATAATGGATTATAAAAGCTATTAAGATAATGAAAAACATTTTATAAATTTTCTTCAGATATTAATAAAATGCCTGTTATTTAGAAATTGTAGTAAATATGAGTTTTGGTTGTAAAAAATCATTCATAAGGATTATTTTAACTAATAATAAAATAAAACCAGATCTTTCTAAAACTAAAGTAGTGGAATAATGGAAAAAACCAACTAAAATCATATACTTTTTAACTTTATTTTATTATCAAGTAATTTATGGTGTTTTGTTAAAAAACAATCACATTTAACTAGTGTATTAAACATGTCAACATGGATGGGATTTATATAAATCTGACTAGAGTAATGTGAAAAATATTTTCACTAATTGAAAATAAGATTAATTTAAAAATAGTTTGGACTTTTCCACCAATAAATGTATAATTTTTTAGTTTCTGTGATAGTTTAATGAATATTCTTGGTTTTTCTCTGATCCAAAAATGAACCAACTACAGAATATGCATCACTATATTTAAAACCTAATGAAAAAATAATAGAACACAAGAAATTTAACATGGAGAGATAATTTTTTATTTAAAAATTTAGAGGAATTTTTTATATGGGTATAAATGTTATATATATACATATCATAAAATTTTGAAGCATATATTCAATAAAAAATAATTTAATTTGAGGTAAAATAGGTGGCTAGAATTTATAGAATAATATGATTGTATAATTAATTATCTTCTAGGTGAAGATAATAGGGTAGAAATTTTTTTTCATCGAAAGGATAATTCAACATTAATTATGTTACATTTATTTAATAATATATTAGCTAATAATCCAATGAAAATTGGATTTTAAATTGTGATGTTAAAAATATTTTCTTATTTAGCATACGTAACAACAAAAAAATATTTTTTATAAAGGATAATGTGTTCTAAATAAGTATATCATGGGTTATAGGAGAAGTTAAAATTGATAAATGAAAGAAAGTTACATGAATATAATGTTGATATAAAAGGTGTCATAATAATTGGAAAGAGTGTGCATGTAATGAATGAATTTGAGAAAAATTTAATTATTGAATGGGGATTAAATTTATCCATATTATATTCATCAAGGAATCACAAATTTTTATGGAGATATTGTGGAATAATTTTAGTGGTATGGAATGAAGAAAAATATTTGTTGATTTTTCAATGAAATATTTTAATTTTCAATAGGTTAAAGAGGAATGAAAACTTCTAGAAGGAATGCTTCAACCATTCTCAATTTTAAGAAATAGATTAATATGTATGGATCCATTCTCACTTAGCCTTACCCCTCTTGGATATTCTAGGTTTTCCTCCTGAAACCCTAATCTCAGGTTTGGGAATGCATGTGTGCATTCTCTTGTACCTTCTTCCCCTTCTAAACCCTTCTCACATTCCCCTCTTACACTTGCCTTCTTCCTTTTTTATTTTTCCCACTCTGTGATTTGGTTTCATTCGTGGATCGATTTTTTTCCTTATTGGTGGTATGGTCATCCTCTTTTAAGTTTATTATGGTGGATTTATTGGTTCTGATTATGGTTTTTTCTACTGAAGCCCCTGACTAGTTCATCCTTGTTCGGACCTCTTGTTCCACAACACCTCTCTTGGATGAATCTATAGTGATGGATTCTTAATGTTTTTGGGATATTTCGTCTAGATTTTGAGGGTTTTCATGAGAGACCATATCATCGAGTTCAGGTTTTTAGATGCTCGTTTTAGTCATGTATTTTTTCCCATAGTTCGGAGGCCTAGGTATTTTAAATCCCTAACCTAACCTTAGGACCATCTTCTCCCCTATGATTTGGACATATAGTGGTGGTTCATTAGAGGTTTTAGGAGGTTGGATTTTTTGGTCATTGGTGCCCCTGTGTGTCCTGGTTTGATTCTTCAATTTTTTATTTTTCTTCCTCAATATTTCTGTATAGATTCAGTTTTTTTATTTCCTAGTAATGGTAGAAGACATAGGTTTTTCACTATGGATCAATTAAATGTTTCTATGTATCAATTTGTATGTGCTATGGTGGGGTTCACCCTATCAATTAGTTTGGATGGGGAATATGAGACCTATGAAGTCTGAAGCTTTGATGTTATAGATGACGGTGTCGCTGACAGTGATATGTCTCACCGATGAAGGTGAGGTGATATGTATAGTTGGAAGGGTGTGTATTTTGAGGTTTATCTGTTTGAGGATAATGATGTTATTTTGAATTTGAATCTGGGTATTTTTTATACATGTCATAGTTCATGTACTGAGGCAGGATGTTTTTTTCATTTTATTTTGAATTTTGTATCTCATTTTATCATGTTTCAACCAGAAAAATTATATTAAGCATGCCCAGATGAGGTTTCAGAGCATGTTGTATTTCAACAGAGCTTTGTTAACCAGATTTGGATATTTGATAGGGTATAGCTTTTCTATTGGTACTAGGCCCATGCATCTCTGCATGAGACAACTTACCAACCACTTACGACGGTGGAATGATATGAATCAATGTTGCATTTTTTATCAAGGGTTAATTCCATGTAGTCTTTTTTTAGGTTATCACTTTAGACCTTATAGTGCTTTATGTGTTTCTATCGGTTACCAGTCAACCAAAAAGTGTATATTTTAAAATAAAAAAAGTAACTTTTCAGTCAATTTCAAGATGGATGTGGGAATATATATCCATATATTTTATCATGGTATTTTTAAATAAACCCCATGGTAATAATTAATTATGGGTAATTATTTTTGTTTTTACTAAATCTTCTCATTTTCTTTTTATTTTAGAAAATATGCCTTTGGATCAAATTCCTTGACTATATCATAAAGAAATTGTAATGTTGCAAGGATTCCCTCTCTCTATTGCATCTAATTGAGATAAAAAATTTACCTACAAATTTTATAATGGACACCAAGCTTCATTAGGTACTGAATTACGTTTTAGTATTGATTTTCATTCTCAAATTGATTGAAAATTAGAGAAAACAATACAGGAATTATAGGATATTCTTTGGCTGTTTATTTGGACTATCAATATGGTTAGAATAACCATCATTCATTGGTTTTATTTTTCTTATAATAACTATTTTAATTCAAGTATACAAATTAAACCTTTTGAATCATTATTTGGAAAGTGATATCGAACTATATCTTTTTAGGATGAAGTTGCAGATATGAAGTTGTTAAAAGATGAAATAGAGATTGAAATGATCAAAAAATTGAAATTATTTGAATTTCATATGTGTGGAACTTAATGAAGGAAAAAAATATGAATATTTCAATGGAAGGATCATTTATTTGAGTTATGATATCATGTTTTTTTAAAATATCTCCAAGGAATGGTATGATGAATTTCTGATCAATGAGATATTTTAGAGAGTGATGGTAGTACCTTATTGAGTATCTATAACTCTGAATTTAATATTAGGTGAATAATGTCCTTCAAGTTTCTTTATTGATATAATATAAATGTGATTCATATTAATAGAGGCTTCGAATTGGGCTTGGATCAATAGAAATTAAAAATACTCCCAGAGAGATGTATATGGGTGACCAGGGTCATTTCCCAAAAGGCGCAATGCTAGATCAATGAATTTTTACTTATTTTTTTCACTAATTTTAAAAAATGGGATTAGGAATGGTGGATGGTTTCAAATAGAAGAAACGAAAGAAAATGGAAAATGTAGGAACCAAAAGTGTGAGGTTCTAGAATCTAGGAGTCTACTAATTCATTTTCTCATTATCCACATTAAATTATTTCTCTCTTTAAATAACTCACTAGATATATTATATTCCATTTCATTAGATAATGGTCTTTATTCAATAAAATAGTTGTATATTTCGCATACTTCTGTTCATGTCACATAAAACCATGCCTACTCTTTTCATTGAAACCTCACACTATAATATCATCTGACACTCATAAATCCACCATATGTGTTGTTTGATCAGTAAGGTAAGATTATATGCTTAAACAAATAGTGAAATTTGTTTGGAGAGTAATATATATGAACAATGACTCCCATATCCACATCATTCACTTACTCACTATAATGAAAAGTCCTATATATCGAGTAACAGAACCAATTACTTGTCTTTATAACTCAACACTTCTCTAATTGAAACTATGAAAATAAAATTGAAGAGATATTAAAACTCTATAATGAATAAGAAACTCCCTAACCAAATCCTTAAAAGTCAGTTTTTCATCTCTTAGGAAAATATTCACCAAACTAAAATACTCTCAATGTGGTTTTAGGAATGCATAAAAATGATCTTATTTATTTTTTATAGGATTCAATATAACTCCCAATTCTTCACTATAACCAATATCACTCCACATATTTCTCATATTCATAGATTATCTACAAAATCATATTCTAGGTTGTTCTATAGCTTTTAGAATATTCTTCCCATACTCCTCTAATATATCGCACAGTCCATTTGATTCCAAAAGTATTCATTATTGACCATGTATTAAAATCATAAATGGTTTCCTAAAATGGATAGATAGTCTATACATAGAATATTATGTCACTATCATGCATCAATTATTAAGATAATGTGTGAATGTATGAATCCAATAGCTTTGTTTGAGTCTCCCAATTCTTCTTTTATATATTAGAGTGTTCCCGAGGTATCATGAATAATGGATTTAATGTTAACAAAAATACATGGATTTTGTAGTAAAAATTAATCTGTATTAAACCTCTATAAAATCACCAATCATATTTTACTATTCTTGTATAGGTTTATTTTAATCATACACATATTTCATAATTATTAAATTAATTTCATATAGAATGTGTCACAAATAATTTTATCTAAAATTTTATCTTTCTTCTGGTCAAATTAACCATACATGATGTGTGATCATTCTGACATGAGGTGTGTAATGGACTAGTTCATCGTACACAATGCCCGAGATACTAATTTAATATGATTGGAGTTTTACCCATTCTATTTTAGTCATACATGTGACTCCTTCCATTATAATCATTCTTATATAGAATCTTCCAATCGGGTTATTCCAACATGATGAATTAGTTGATCTAATGAGAGTCTCTTTTCCCATGTTTTAATATGATGTTGGACTTTTTTCATGGGTTTGACCACATATTTCCTTTGGAAAATGTGATTTAATCACACATTGGTCTTTAGAATTCTATTTTAAACATTAACAACACCTGAAAATCATTTTCAACCAATTTTAATTGAAGAAAATATCCCAATACATTCAAATAATTAAATAATATATAAAATCAAAAATGTTAAGATTGGTCATAATTAATTTCATTATTCAAACAAAATAATAAAAATTTTATTTATTAAAATATATTAATTAAAATATATTGATTTAAAATGTGATATTAAATAAAAAAATTAACAATTATTCACTTTTAACTCCCTCTCACTTATTATTTTTCTCTTATATGAAAATTAATAACTTGTGAATCACAATCTGCAGAAAAATAAAAGGTGAATCATATTCCAAGATTCATTCCAATATAAAATTCATTGTTTCTCACTTGTGGGATAAATTTTCCATCATTTTTCTCCTCTCACACACAAATTTGTTTAAATTCATTAATTCACCCATGATAAATATTTATTGATATAACATAATGAATTCATGTTAGTCAACTCTCAATCTTGGAAAAAATACAAATTTATCCTCCTATCAAAATCATGTAATTTATTCTGTATGCTTGACATTATTTTAACTCTCTACATAAGAGATAAATAAATTAGTTATAATCATAAGAATTTTCATATGTGATATCTGAAGTTATGTTTTTATTGGATAAATGATTAAACAATTTATCTATAATGATGATTATTCAAACTTTAAATAAAATTATTAATCATTCATTAAAAATAAAATGATAAATCCACAGTAAAAACACCTCCACATGAATCACCCACTCAATTTCAATACTTTACTTTTTAAAACTAAACCACTAGTCATGGAAAATGAAATATAATGAAGGATTTTCCACTTGATTTTTATATATTTTCATACTTTTTTAAATAATGGGATGAATAGATATTTTAATGAATGAATTTCTGATACATTTCCTTCCCTTCTGATGAGGGTTATAATCTATAAAAAAGAGCAATATGAAAAGTTCCATCCCATCTCAACTTTTTTCAATTTTCATTGTTTTAATTATTTTATTATTATTATTTAAATAAAGAGATAATGAATTAAAATGATATACTGATGGAATATATAACTTCTCTCAAATCGTAACCAACCCCAACACTCTCGTTCAACATCACTCATCTCCATAATAACACCTGAAGTGACGATTTTTCACCACACTCAATTTGAATTATGACCTTGTAATATAAATAAAATTGAAGTTTGGTAGTAAGAATAAGATTATAAAGAGCCTAACCAATAGAAAATTCCAACTATATTTGGGTATTCATAAGGTCTAATGTAAGGGTAGGTTTTAAAATGGATAAAATAGGGGTTTATGAAAAATATGTAGCTCAATAAAACTAAAAAAATTCTTCATTCTCAAAAGATTTGTTGAAGGATAAAACCATGTTCTAGAGGAAAAAAACAAAAAGAGTTAACAAAAGAATAGTGGGTGCAAAAAATAATGAAAAATGGGGCTATAGTACAATTCAATATGAGAAAAATAATATTTGATAGTTTCTAATGAGGCATGAGTGTAAAAACTTCATCAGACGTCTATTTTTTTAGAAAAAAAAATTATAATAAATATTCCATATCGAAACCCATTTTAAAAAAAATCTTAAAAATCAATGATTTTACCTCATAAAAGTATTGAAAAGTTATTAGATATTCCATTTAAGATCAAACTATTACGAAAAAAGGGAAAGGAAGAAAAAAACATACCAAAAATTCTAACTCAAGCATTAACCCCACAATTATTTCAAACCTTTTCCCCATGAATTTCTTATATTATATTACCATTTCGAGAAATAATATCAAAATATACAATTATTGATTCAATATGGTCAATGGATATGTCATGTGCCTTATTTTTAAGGTGAGGAACCCATGTAGATTCTCCAAATTACATTCAATTTGTCCTTAACGGGCTATCCCCTTCAAGTATCATATAAGGAAAACAAAATGAGAAATTATTATATATAAAATATTTAAGAAAACAAAAACAATTATTATCATTTTATAAAAAACAATATTCTGAATTTTCAAGGATAAGAATATGGATTTCCATCTTCAAAATTGCATGGAAAACCCCAATAATGTTATTGAACAAAGGTGAAACCTAAGGAAATTAATAACAAGAGATATGGGTAGAAAGTTTGGTTGTAGTCCCCCAAAGAGGTGTTATATTTTTTGTTTTATCCTTAATATGATTAAGGATATTTGTTCCTTTATATGAACTACCAGATCATTGTAGCAGGATTTCTTTTATATATTACATCTTCTTTTAGAGGCCCCACTTTTCAAAGAATATATTTATTTCCTCCCATATTTAGTGGTATGCCAGTATGTGGGCCCCTACTCTTTCATAGCCTAAAGATTTCTTATATACATCAAGGTTTTCTTGTGTATATTAGAAGGTGGATTTTTATCTAGTTTTTGTTGAGGTGATTATGCATAAATAAGTTATAGCTATTTACTATCATTATCATTTTTGACTGTGGGAAATACATATTCCCATATAATCTCCTAAGATTTGAAAACCATTTATATGGATTCAAAATAAAAATCCTCTAGTTCCTACACAACTATATCTGAGTCTACCATGTGAATATAAAGGGAACCAGCTTGAAAATACTTAGAGTAAAATATTAAGAAAATTCATTAAAATGAGTAAAATCCCTAAATATGTCAGCTACAAATACTTATTCATTGGTAAGTGTCTTAGAAAAGTATTTTAGTGAATAATTAAGTAGTTTGTCATAAATAATTTCCTAAAAATATTAAACATCCACTATGTTTTCATCTTAATCACCTTTAAGATAGATTCACAGTGTTAAATCGCATATTCGTAGATGGGAAGTTCAAATTGTAGTATCTTTTATATACATTTACAGAAATATTAATCAAAATAGTCATCCAATTCTCCTGGATCACCCACTAGACTCTTTATAATCATCAATATATTTTTATAAAAGGTTAATTTTATCAATTAGTGTACAGTATTCAAGTTTCTTCTCGACATTATGTATATCCTCATCAACGGTTAGAGGAATATATTCTTTAGTCATGTCTCAAACTACAAACTCACTACTCCTAAAAAATAATTCTAGGAATGTTTTTTAGAACTATTTAATATATTTTTTAAAATATTATAAGTATTATTTTTCATGATCTAATTTAAAATATTTAATGAGCTTTTTAAATTCTTCCTATCAGTATCAGAATTTCAGTTAATTTTATTGAAAAAGTATTCAACAATCACATCTATAGAGAGTGAATTAGAAATCATTGTTTTTATTTTTAGTATGAATCTAATTAAACAAATACAATAAAGAAAACAATAAGAAAATATCAAACAATACCAAGAAATATAGCTAATTTTATAAAGACATGTCCCAAGTATTGAATCAATAAAAATTTAGAAAACTCCTAGAATGCAACAACTGGCTGAACAAGGTCATTTATTAATGAGGTTTTGTTATAAATTAGTGAATCATTAATTATTTTACAATTTTTTTATATTTTAAAAATAATTATAAAATAAGTGAGTAGGAATAGTTGATGGTTGAAAAATGGAAGAAACAAAAGAAAATGGAAAATGTAGAAATAAAAAATGTGAGGTGTTGAACCAAGAAGTATACTGATTTTATATATCTTAATGCACATTAAATGATTTATATACAAATAAAAATCTCTAGATAGTTTTTATGCCATTATTCCAACCAATACTCTTTATTCAATGTAATGGATGAATTCTACAAAAACTGTAGATCATGCCACATACAATATTTCCCTCCTCTTATAGTAGAATATTTCATATTATAGTCCACACTCTATTTTATGTGTTGTGAGAAAAACAAGGAGAATATTTTTTAATAGGGATTGAAGTCCAATAGGTTATTAATATTTATGAATAGAGAATATCACCTACACTTCATCCACTCAATCACTGTCATGGAAATTCCTAGAGATAGATTGGTGCGACTATGATGAATAGACTTGTGTTGTTCCAACATACCTCAAATTTTATGTGTCTTAAGAATTCAAAGAATCCCTATTTTTATTCTAATGAGTTTTTCTTCTGTTTTTCAGATGGTATTTTTTTAAAGAATTTATCTTACCCTGACTATAAGTGACTATCTTATGCCAAGTAAAATTTTTAATCTAGGGAAAATTATTTTATCACTCAACAATAAAAGTGGTGAATGAATGTATTTTGAGGTGTTATAATCAAAAAACACCATGTTTAATGTCTGTCATACTATGTAATACATTATCTTATGATGAGAATGATTGAGATACCACCTTTTCGAAGTCAGATATTTTAGTTAGAGTGTAGTTTGGAAAATTATTTATCTTATGAAAGGGACATTTTAAAAGATTATCTTACAAGAACTAGAATAAGTTATGAAAATAAGTACCAAATGTTAGTAACATATTTATCTTACTAAGAAAATTATTATATGGAATTTTAACTTAGTTAATCCTATGCATCGAAGAATACATAGATTTTTTCATCTTATGAATCCTTTCAAAAATTTATCTTCTGAGTATAGTACTATCAGTTGGATATCCTATGAAGAAAATATGTTAACTAGAATTTCATGATTAATATTTTAATTTATTGATATTCTATTTCATTATTTTTGAATTTATTATAAATGGAGTTTTCTATTAATGTATAGATTCATTTTTATTAATTGTTTCTTTTCTAGGAATTGGAATATCCAAAGAATATGATTTATGACCTCGCTGTTGCAGAAGCTTATTTTATATTTGGAAATAATGGATTCATGTCATTAATAGGCAATCCTATGAAACATTAAATATATTATCAAATCAACCATTGTTATTATCTCATGGTATTAAGTTTAAAATCAATAATAGATATAAAAAGTTGGAACTAGTTGATGAAAAAAACACATAAAAATTTTATACACAGATACACACAAAAATACTCTGATAATGGTAACAAAGACTACATGTAGTAAACATAATCCCATATAATTCTCAAGGGATACACTTTTAGGTATATCAATTTCAATCAATGACCATACTAATATTTTATTTTAAGATCATCATCTTCTCAGGATGTATCTATAAGGCCCCAGCCTTAAAATTTACTTAATCATGAGTTATTTCAAGAATACACATTGAGGATCTTTTCAGGTTTAGGGTTTTAGAGAATTGGATCATAAATCATTCATTACATTCCACATTTCAACAAGGTGGTTATATAAAAGACAGTATTATTTTTTCCAATCAAAGGAGACATATTTAAAATAAAACATGGATTCTTTCTTGACACTTCCTCGACACTATCATCACATCGTGTACCTTTCCCTTGACCTATGAAAAACATTTCAAAAACTTGGGATGAGCATAAAAAACTCAGTAAGGGATCTAAAAATACGGAAAGAAAACATTAGTCCATGTATACATAAGAATCATTGAAAACATACTTTACTCATAAACATAAGCACTTAAACGTACCTCATGAAATCATATGGTTTATGAATAAGTCATAGAAAATATAAGACATAAAGGTAACTTGAGACATTCATAACATTCTTACGTAGGGAGTAACCCTCATGGTTACATTTGGAATACCCATCATAGTATATTCCCTAAATCTATTCGGATAAACCTTAGAATTTAACTCCTTCACATTACCCAATGCATTGGAGAGCTATATCAGGATCACCCTCCCTTAGTTTATCATGGAACCACTCGTCATTATAAACAATTCCCTAGAACCATAATATAATTGTATCACATAAAACATGCATAAAGGAAACATAACATTTACACATTTCAATCACAAGATATCAATACAGCACATTGATAAAATCAAAAAAAAATATCAAAACCAGTTTCAATACCAAAATAAAAGAAAATTAAAAAAAGTTATTTATTTTTCATTTAAAAAAAGTTATGGCTTATAGAGGAAGCCGAAACTCAAATAATGGTCACGGTGATGGAGAAGTCGTTGTCGCCGCATACGTACGACAAAAACATTCCCTTTTATATTTTAGTAAAATGCTTCATATAAAAAATATTCCTTTTGAATAAACGAAAAATTCAAAGGGGTTTATACACCGTATAAAATAAAGTTGTGTATAAAACAAAATATGCCTCAATGAAAGGAGATTGAGACGAAGTCTCATACCTCGCGTCCGACTTGACTTGATCATTCTTTAATATCTTGAATAAAAAACTAGAGTTAACTTCTACTTTCTTAAGAACCTTTTTCAAGTTCATTATTACTTTTATATCGCTTATTACCATGTTATGAATATTATGTAATTATTTAAGTTAATAACGGTCGTTTTGTCGATCTGTGGTACTTGAGCCAAAAATAAACTTCTTATAATTACATGTTGTTCATGTGGTAAAATATCCATTATATCAAGAATTACATTCATGATGTAGATATCATATATATCATATAAATCCATTATATGCATTCATTTATAATATTACATAACATTTAGAGGTAAGAAATGAAATGCACCGTTCATGGAGATGGTAAGTCGTACGTACGCATGAACGCTACTTTCATTTTTATTTTTTATTTAATGGAATTAAATCATAATTATATAAATTTATATTAGAATTCCGGTATGATATCATATGTAATACCATTAAATCCATCCTTTATATGTCCCACATATGGAATTAACGAATCAAATCACTTTGAGGGGGCGGAAGTCCGCACTTCCTAAAATGAAGACATCGCGTTTACCCATAATGGAAATCATAGGGTATTCCATAAATGAAAAATATGGAATCAGAAGGAAAACATAGACATAATATATATCATATATAAATAGAGTGACATCTTAATGTCCACCTTTAAAGGTGTTCAAATAATATTGAAAAATCATCGTTTCATGAGGCAGAAATTTTCCAACAACAGAAACAGTATGTTCTTTAACCATTAGACGGAGGTGTGTGTAAGTGTAAATCAAAACCTTCTCATAATAACATCCTCGTATATTGAATATACTGGTGTTGTTACAAAATAATGTAATAAAAATATTTTAAGGGGTTGGAGAAGCAAAATAATACAAAAGAACATTAGAGAAGACATTACCTTTAAATCGGGTAACTCTTCTTGGTTGGAACAAAAAGGGTTTCATGAAGAGATTTATGCATAATTTAAGGCTTCTATAATTAATAGAGGGATGTGGAGAGATAAAATGAGCATATCTTGGCCGAGCCAATGGCTTTAGAAGTGTGGTTAAGGTGGTAGAGGTGGGGGCCTTTTATAAGAGGTGGGAGGTGTAATCATGGAAAGTAAAGAAATGTTACTTTATTATATAATGAGTTTCATATTTTAAAGGTCCCACAATTATATATTTAGAGGATAAGGTGATAAGGGTTATAAACCCACCCATACAATAGGTCTTTTTTAAGTTTATGTCTTAGATTTTACATTATCTTTGCATTCTATTTAAATCGTGAATTAATGAGGTAATCGTCGCATCATTATGGTATCATAAAAAATTTAATTTATTTAAGGTTTAAAAATTATAAAAAAAATACTATGATATAAAAATATTTTTTTCTTTCCAATGAATATTTATAGTCTAATATATCATTTTTGTAGACAAAATTAAAATTGTTTTACTTAGGTGTTACAAACTTTTGTTATATTTAACTTTCTTTAAAAATAAAAAGATAAAATGTCACTATAACACAAAAGTAATTCCATGGGGTCCCAAAGTTGGCCCAAGGCATCCCATGGTCGGCCATGATATAACCAGTAGCATTAGAACACATTTTCAGGTCATTTTATATTATTGTGATATTATTTTATTACCCTTAACTACCCTATTACTAATTAATCACGATAATTGAAGATAATTACCATCGTTACTATTCATAATGTCCAAAAACAAAAGAGTATTAATTACATAATTTGGATCTTCCGATTACAAATATGGAATCCATTTTACCAAATTCCGAACACAGAAAATGTAGTAATTAATTTAAAAATAATTCTCGTTGTCAAAACAAATAGTGGGTTTTTTAGAAACAATATATATCAAAAGATTGACACTTGTTTATGCCCAATTACAAAGTTAAATTAATTAAAATGACCAAAATTGTATTAAATGGTAAAAATATATTCTAATTAAACTTGAAAATAAACTAAAAACATAATCTAACTATATAATTAAATTAGATGAAAAAGCAGTTTGGAAGTAAAATGCAGTATTTTTCACTATTCATTAAAAAATGAACATTGTCAGAAAAATACCAAAAATATATCCAAAGTAAATTTAAATGTCCCAATCCTAAATAATAAGTTTATTTTGAAAAATATAGCTTATAAAATTGTCAAAACATAGATTTAAAAAAAGGTTCTCCATCAAAAGGCGGTAAAACAATCTTTTAAATATATTAGAGAATTCAATGCTTAAGATTGGATTTATTCTCATTTTAAGCCTTTAAAAAACTCTCTAATTCAAAAATAGAAATAGATATGAAAATCCGTAATTCTATACTTACTTGGGATATCACATCCTTCCCCCCTTTAGAAAATTGTGTCCCCTCAATTTATTTACTTATCAAATAAGTGGGGGTATTTATCCCTCATTGCATTTTCATATTCTTGTGTTGCCTCTTCAATCATGTGGTTTTTTACAAAACATTTACTTGACAAATCACCTTATTACGCAATACTTGCTCCTTGTGGTCAAGAATCTGGACCGGTTTTTCCTCATAAGATAGGTTCTCTTCCATCTAAACTACCTCTGGACTCAAAACATGAGATGGATCTGGCATGAACTTCTGTAATATTGAAACATGAAAAACATTATGTACCTGAGATAAAATCGGAGGTAATGCCACTCGGTATGCAACTGATCCAACTCTCACCAGAATTTCATATGGTCCAATGAACCTTGGACTCAACATTCATTTCTCACCAAATCACATCACACTTTTCCATGGTGAAACTTTGAGAAAGACATAATCGCCTACCTCAAAAGGGAGATCCTTACTCCTATTGTCCGCATAACTGTTATGTCTGCTCTGAGCAGTTCTCATGTGTTTTTGTATCAGATGAACTTTTTCTACCAACTCTTCTACCAATTCTGGTGCCATCAACTTCCTTTTACCCACATCATCCCAAAAATCGGGAGTTTGACACCGCTTCCCATATAATGCCTAAAATGGTGACATCTGTATACTGGAATGAAAAATGATATTATAATAAAACTCAACCAAAGAAAGATGTTGGTCCCAACTTCCCTGATAATACATCGAACAAGCACGTAGAATATCCTCCAAAGTCTGAATTGTTTATTCTGACTACCCATCTGACTGAAGACGAAAAGCTGTATTAAAATTTAATTCAGTACCCAACGACTTCTGAAGGCCTTTCCAAAAGTTAAAAGTAAACCTGGGATCACGATCAGATACAATGGAGAGGGGAACTTCATGTAACCTGAATATCTCTTTAAGATACAAAAGAGAAAGTTGATCAAGGGAGAAAGTATCTCGTATAGCAAGGAAATGAGCAGATTTAGTTAAGAGATCAAAAATAACCCAGATTGCATTATTACCTCGAGGTGTCTTTCGCAACCCCACAACGAAGTCCATGGATATATTCTCCTATTTCCACTCTAGCACTGGTAAAGGTTGAAGCATCCCTTTCGGTAACTGCCGCTCTACTTTAACATATTGACAAGTCAAACACTTCACAGTAAAATCAGCAATATCTCTTTTCATTCCATTCCACTAGTAATACTCCTGAAGATCTCTATACATCTTAGTACTGTTGGGATGAACTGAAAATGGAGAACTATGAGCTTCACATAACAACTCTCTCTTAAATTTTGAATCACAAGGCACACACAATATCTTCCCAAATCTCAAAATACATTCACTATCAATGTTGAATTCAGGTAACATACCCTTCTGAACCAGCTCTACCTTTTTCTGCAACTCACTGTCTTGCTTATGAGATTGCTTAATTTTGTCTGATATAGATGATCTCACTGACACCTGAAACAAAATAGAAGAACTCCATGCACCAACAACTTATATGCCAAGGTTCATCAAATCCTTAACCAAAGGATCACGTTCTAAATGTAACATGGTTAATGAAGCATTACTTTTTCGACTCAAAGCATAAGACACTTTATTTTCTTTTCTCGGATGGTAATGAATTGTACAATTATAATCCTTGATTAATAATAGCCATATCCTCTATCTCAAGTTCAATTATTTCTGAGTGAATATATACTTTAAACTTTTGTGATCATTATATATTTCACACTTTAAACCATACAAATGATGCCTCCAAATTTTTTAAGTGAA
This sequence comes from Viscum album, assembly GCA_963277665.1. Taxonomy (NCBI): domain Eukaryota; kingdom Viridiplantae; phylum Streptophyta; class Magnoliopsida; order Santalales; family Viscaceae; genus Viscum; species Viscum album. Next base: position 1,826,021,418 of record OY728127.1, read on the forward strand.
AACAATAGTAGATAATTCCAAATCATGTGTAGGGTAATTTACCTCATGATTTTTCAACTAACGTGAAGCATAAGAAATTACCTGATCATTCTGCATTAGGACGTAACCAAGTCCTTTCAATGAAGTATCACTGTAGATAAAAAACTCACCAATCCTGGAAGGTAGTGCAAAAACTAAATCATTCACCAATATTTTTTTCAATTCCTAAAAACAATCATCACATTCTTTTTCTGGATAAAATTAACACCCTTCCGAGTTAGCTTAGTCATTTGACTAGATAGCCGTGAAAATATTTTAACAAAAATTCGTTAATATCCTGCCAAACCAATAAAACTATGAATCTCAGTTACATTTATGGGTCTTGGACATTCTTCAACAACCTTTGTTTTTGCAGGATCAGTAGTTATTCCATCTTTAGAAACAATGTGACCAAGGAAATAAATTTGTTGTCACCAAAACTCACACTTTCTAAATTTCCCATACAATTTATTTTCTTTTAAGGTTTGAAAAATAACCCTTAAATGACTTTAATGATCCTATTTACTTTTAGAAAAAACCAAAATATCATCAATGAAAATAACCACAAACTTATCCAAGAACTCATGGAAAATTCTATTCATAAGGTCCACGAATACAGAAGGTGCGTTGGTCAACCCAAAAGGAATTACTAAAAATTCATAATGGAAATATCTTGTACGAAACACGGTCATCAAAACATCTATTTCCTTTACCTTCAACTGATGGTACCCCGATCTCAAGTCAATCTTTGAAAAATACTGAGCTCCCTTGAGCTGATCAAACAAATCATCGATATGAGGCAAAGGATATTTGTTCTTAACGGTGATGTTATTCAAGGTTCTATAATCAATGAAAAGTCTCATAGAACCATCCTTATTTTTAACAAATAAGACTGGATCACCCCATGGTGATGTTCTAGGTCTAATGGAACCTTTCTCTAATAAATCTTGCAATTTATCATTCAACTCTAAAAGTTCAATTTGAGCCATTCGATAAGGGGGTTTTGAAATTGGCTTAGCATCAGGAACTAAGTCAACAGTAAATTCAACTTCCTGATCTGGTATTATTCCAGGCAACTCATCAGGAAAAACATCAGGATACTCATTTACTACTGGCACATCATTAATCTAAACGGTTCCTTTGTTTTCAACAATATGTGAAAGGTAACATTCATTTCCATCTTTTACAGGTTTCTCAGCCTATTGATATGGTATCAACAGTAAGGGTCCATTCTTCTACACAAACTGAAATTATTTCTGAAAACAAAACTTCTTTAGCTCTATATTAAATCATAGCATGGTAAACAGAGATCCAATCCATACCCAGGATAACATCAAACTCTAATAGAGGTAAAACAATAAGGTTTTAAAGTAGGTTCTTTCCATGGATAAGTATAAAAAGATTCTTATAAATTCTTTTTGCCTCAATATTTCCCCCAGGTGTTTTTACCACAATTTCAGGGGTCATTTCTTGAGATGGAATTCCTAATTTACTAGAAAATTTTTCAGAGATTAAAGAATGTGTAGACCCCGAATCAAACAACACAATGGCATAATCTGCAAAAACAAACAAAGTACCTGATACCACTTCATTTGATGGCCCAACATCTTCTGAATTAGTTGCAAAGGATTTCACCACACCTTTCTGCTTGTAGTCTGACTGCTTCCCATCATTTGAGATCTTTGTCGAACACTCATTTTCATAATGGACCATCTCATTTCACTTGAAACATTTCACTAACTATAAATCAAATTTGGTCTTACCATCACCCTGATATTTTTTAGTGCAATCACGAGCCTTATGTCCCATCTTACCACATCAGTAGCACTTTCCAGAATTCAAAATACATTCCCCATCATGCCTTTTACCACATTTATCACAAACTAAAAACATAGTTTTCTTACCATCAGACCTTTTTGAATGATTCTTCCCTTTCTCCTGCCACCTCGGTCTCTTCTTCTGTTGGTTGTTATAGAACACTTGATCATCGGAAAACTCCATTTCCACCTTCTCAGCACATCGAACAAGATTTTCATAACTTTTAAACTCATGATAAGATAAATCCCTTCAATATTTTGGCTTTAATCCTGAGTAAAAATGATTGATTTTACTATCAAGGTCTCGGATAAAATTTGGTGCATACGTTTCCAATCGAGTGAACCTTTCTTCATAAGCATCCACTGAGTTATCCTCTTGCCTCAATTCCAAGAATTGTATTTCCATACTAAGTCGAATAGCCTTAGGAAAATATTTCTCAAGAAACATACCTTTCAATTCAACCTAGTCAAGAGCATCAATCTCATCAGTGTCCCTGATATTTTTAACCATTAGCCACCAATGATCTGCTTCACCCTCCAAACGGCAAACAACAAGACTAAAATTTTGATTGTTTGAACATCCCATGACATCAAAAATATTCTCCAGTTCTTTTGTCCACCTTTCAGCTAGCATAGGGTCAGATGATCCTCTGAATGATGGGGGATGTTGCCTCATGAAATGTTCCACCACTGACATGTTCCTCTACGGTTGATCTGGATGATCTCGTGCATGGATACCACCACCATTTATTGATTGATTCAATTTTTCCATTACTACAACAAACTATTTAGTTACAATTCCGACCATCTCTGGATGCTGATTCCAAAGGTCATTTCCTTTGGTATTCCTTCCTAGCACTACTTCCATGTTTCCTCTGCGGAAAACCATTATGAACAAACATGTCTTAGATGAAAAGACATGGTAATCTTCAAATGCTATATAATTTCAATTTGACCATAAAAAATATTTTTGGATAATCATTTTATAGAATTATAACTCCTAAATTTATCTATACCGACCTCTGATACCAACTATAAGGCCCCAGCCTTAAAAATTATGTAATCTTGAGTTATTTAAAGAATACACATTGAGGATCTTTTCAGGTTTAGAGATTTAGAGAATTTTATCATAAATCATGCATTACTTTCCACATTTCAACAAGGTGGTTACATAAAAGACAGTATTATTTTTTCCCATAAAAGGATACATGTTTAAAATAGAACATGGATTCTTTCTTGACACTTCCTCAACAAAATCATCACATCATGTACCGTTCCCTTGACCTGTGAAAAACATTTCAAAAACTTTGGATGAGCATAAAAAGCTCAGTAAGGGATATAAAAATATGAAAAGAAATAGTTAGTCCATATATACAAAAGAATCATTGAAAACATACTTTACTCATAAACATAAGCACTTAAACATACCGCATGAAATCATAAGGTTTAGGAAAAACTCAAAGAAAATATAACACATAAAGGTAACTTGAGGCATTCGTAACATTCTTACGTAGGGAGTAACCCTTATGGTTATGTTTGGAATACCCATCACAGTATATTCCCTAAATCTCTTAATATAAGCCTTAGAGTTTAACTCCTTCGCATTACCCAATGCATTGGAGAGCTATATCGGGCTCACCCTCCCTTATTTTATCATGGAACAACCCGTCTTCATAAACAATTCCCAAGAACCATAACATAATCGTATCACATATAACATGCATAAAGGAAACATAAAATTTCCACATTTCAATCATATGATATCAATACAACACATTGATAAAATCAAAACATTATCAAAAATATTTTCAATACAAAAATAAAAGAAAATTGAAACATGTTTTTTATTTTTCATTTAAAAAAAGTTATGGCTTGTAGAGGAAGACGAAACTCAAATAATGGTCACGGTGACGGAGAAGTCGTTGTCGCCGCATACGTATGACAAAAACATTCACTTTTTTTGTTTAGTAAAACGCTTCGTATAAAAAAGATTCCTTTTCAATAAATGTAAAATTAAAAGGGTTTTATACACTGTATAAAAGAATGTTGTGCATAAAACCGAATATTCCTCAATGAAAGGAGATTGAGACGAAGTCCCATACCTCGTGTCTGACTTGACTCGATCGTTATTTAATATCCTGAATAATAAACTAGAGTTAATTTATACTTTATTAAGAACTTTTTTCATGTCCATTATTCCTTTTATATCACTTATTACCATTTTATGAACATTATGTAATTATTTATGTTAATAACGGTCATTTTGTCGATCTTTGGTACTTGAGCCAAAAATAAACTTCTTATAATTACAAGTTGTTCATGTGGTAAAATATCCAGTATATCCAGAATAATATTCATGATGTAGATATCATATATATCATATATATCTAGTATATACATTCATTTATAATATTACATAACTTTTAGAGGTAAGAAATTAAATTCACCGTTCATGGAGATGGTAATCCGTACGTACGCATGAACGCTACTTTCATTTCTATTTCGTATTTAATGGATTGAAATCAAAATGATATAAAGGTATATTATAATTATGGTATGATATAATTTGTAATACGATTAACTTCATCCTTTATACGTCCCACATATGGAATTAACGAATCAAATCACTTTGAGGGGGCGGTAGTCCCCACTTCCTAAAATGAAGAAATCACGTTTACCCATAATGGAAACCATAAGGTATGCCATAAATGAAAAATACAGAATCATAATGAAAACATAGACATAATATATATAATATATAAATAGAGTGACATCTTAATGGCCACCATTAAAGGTATTAAAAGAAGATTGAACAATCATCGTTTCGTGAGGTTGAAATTCACCAACCACAGAAACAATATGTTCTTTAACCATTAGACGGAGGTGTGTGTAAGTTTAAATCAATCACTTATCATAAAAACATCCTATTATATTTATGATATTGGTTTTGTTACAAAATAAAGGAATAAAAAGAGTTTAGGGGGTTGGAGAAGCAAAATAAAACAAAAGTACATTAGAGAAGACATTACCTTTGAATCGGGTAACTCCTCTTGGTTTGAACCAAAAGGGTTTATTGAAGAGATTTTGGCATAAGGTAAGGCTTCTAGGATTAATATAGGTATGTGTAGAGATAAAATTAGTAGATCTAGGCCAAGAGAATGGCTTGAGAGGTGTGTGTAAGGTGGTAGAGGTGGGGGCCTTTTATAAGAGGGAGGAGGGGCACTCTTGGTATGTCAAGAAATGTTACTTTATTATATAATGAGTTTCAGATTTTAAAGGTCCCAAAATTATATAATTCTAGGATAAGGTGATAAGGGTTAAAATACACCCATAAAATAGGTCTTTGACAATTTTATTTTCTATATTTTACATTTTTGTTTCATTTTATTTAAATCGTTAATTAATTTGGTAATCGTTGCATCATCGTGGTGTCATAAAATATTTATTTTATCTAATGTATAAAAATTATAAAAAAATACAATGATGTAGGAAATATTTTTAAATTTATGATGACTATTTATAGTCTAAGAGATAATTTATGTAGGAAAAATTAAAATTGTTTTACTTAGGTGTTACATACTTTTGTTATATTTAACTTTCTTTAAAAATAAAAAGATAAAATGTCACTATCACACAAAAGTGATTCCATGGGGTCTGAAAGTTTGCCCAAGGCATAACATGAAACAAAAAGTAGAATTATGACACATGTTGGGGTCATTTTATATTATTATGATATTATTTTATTACCCTTAACTACCCGATTACTAATTAATCACGATAATTAAGGATAATTACCGTTGTTACTATTCATAATTTTCAAAAACAAAAGAGTCTTAATTACATAATTTGCAACTTCTGATTCTAAATATGGAATCAATTTTACCAAATTCTAAACACATAAATTTTAGTAATTAATTTACAAATAATTCCTATTTTCAAAAAAAATAGCGTGTTTTTTAGAAACAATATCTATCAAAGGTTTGACACTTGTTTATGCCCAATTCCAAAGTGAAAGTAATTAAAATGACCAAAATTGTATTAAATGGTAAAAATATATTCTAATTACAATTTAAAACCAATTAAAAAGATAATATAACCATATAATTAAATTAAATGAAAAGGCAATTTTGAAGTAAAATGCAGTATTTTTCACTATTCATTAAAAAATGAACATTGTTAGAAAAATACCAAAAATTTATCCAAAGTAAATTTCAATGTCCCAATCCTAAATAATAAGTTTATTTTGACAAATATATCTTATAAAATAGTCAAAAGATAGATTTAAAAAATGGTTCGCCATCAAAAGGCGATAAATCAATCTTTTAAAAATATTAGAGAATTCAACGCATAAGATTGGATTTACTCTCATTTTAAGCCTTTAAAACAATATCTAATTCATAAATAGACGTAGATATAAAAATACATAATTCTTCAATTACTTGGGATGTTATAGTATCTTCATCTATTGTTTGTTGATACTTGCAACTATGTTCTACAATAGTTCACTAAGGATCATTCATATTATTTTTTTTTACACACATTATAAGTGAGTGTATTATGTCCATGGATAGGTTTTTTAAAGGTGGATTCTATTTGAAATCTATTTTACCTTTTTAACAAGTAAAAAATTCTTTTACTCAGCTATGAGCCCTTAGAAAATGGGCTATCATCGTTAAAATTTCCAGACACATGGAGAAGAGTATTGGTGGACTGGACTAAGGGATATATTTTCCCCAAACCATAATAAATATCTTATGTTCAATCCCTTAGTGTTATGTTTTTTATAATTTTGTTTCCTATATTTACTAAGGTATAGATTATAACTTTCATACCTTAAATATAGTGGTTAAAGTAAAGAAAATGTTTTGGAACTCAATTCACCCCCTCTTGAGTTTTTAGTTAGATATTCTCTAGGAAAAATTGGTGTTAGATCTCATAACTATTGAGTTCAAAGCTTTAAAATGTTGATTTCAAAATATATTTTTTTTTAAATTGATTCTATGTTTCATAACCAAGAAGGAATGTTAATGGTTAGTTCTCCTTTTTTTAATAGATAGAATTATCGATATTATAAAGAACAAATGGTCTTCTGTTTGAAGACATGCAGATTAATGGTTTATGTTGAGGTAGTGAATCCCTATGAAATTCCAAAGGCAGAACTAGAAACACGGGACATTGATACTAAATTTTGATGTGATCTGAATTTCAAATATATTAATACTATAATATAAGTAATATGTACTAAAGAGTTTAATTGAGTTTTACGGAGTCAAAAAACACATAAAATGCATACTACTATAGAAGTTGGGAATTAAGGTATAAAAAATGTGAAGGCCCTTATATATGATACTGCTAAACATAATTTAAACACATTCATAATTGATGAAATAAAAATCATCACTTATATAAATGGACAACTGACTGAGATCCTAATTAATATTTCTACTCTAGGAATACCAGTTTCTGATACTGAGAAAGCATTGACAATTCTAAAACATTTACCACCCATGTGGAGTGGAGTCTCGGTAGCCACCAATAAAAGTACATATTTAAAGAGTTCTAAAATAAAATATCTTATTGGAACTCTTAATATGTATAAATAAGAAATATTGGCTTAATATAGATAATATAAAATGACCAAGAAAGAAAATTCTACTTTGAAATTTTCAACTTCTAAAGATTAAAAAATAAAAAGGGTATATAGATATCTAAAACATTTGAATAAAAAAATCATAAAGATATTCTATATGATAACATGAACTCATAATGTTTACCTAGAATTTTTTAAAGTTAAAAAATAAGAGAATATATTTTAGAATACCCTTCAATAAATTTAGGAAACATGGTGAGGACTCCAAAGGAGTAAGATTCTATGAGTGAGATAATCCATGACAAATTAAATACGATTTTCTACAATTGAATGAAAATATAAAGTCTAAATAAAATTTCTTCAATAATACTGACTATAATAAGAAATAAAATAAATTTTTGAATGACACATGTAATGCTTCTAAAGATTATAGTGAATGTACATACTTATAATTAGAAGCCGAATAACTTAATAAAAAGGCCAATATATGTTTTATAGAACATTTAGATGAGGTACATTCATAAAATTCTTCTGATCATGAGTGTGAATCAGAAAATGAAAATTTATCACATGAAGAGTTAATTGAGTAATATACCATGTTATAAACTAAATATGAAACCTTAAAAAAGGAAAATAAATCTCTCCAGAGTTATTATAAAAAAATTAATGATAAGGATAAATTAAATAACCAAATTTCGGATTTGAAATATCAATTAGAAAAGTCTAGTGAATCTGCAGTGAATAGGTTAAAACAATTGAGAACCAAAAAAAGGTGGTTCAAAACATTAAAGTAGTTGTGAGTGTCTTTACTAAAGTTGAAGTTTACCTAAACCAAATTATTGGACAAAATCAACACCAAAAAGAAAATTTCTGAATAATAATTCAAGGTGAAATACTTAAAGTTTATAAAAATTATTTTGTTCCATGTTATAAAAATAAAAATACCTCCAAGATTACAAGTTTTCACTCTAGTAATGTATGACATTATGTTGAAATCTATAATCTGAAAAAAGCTCAATTACATGAAATTAAAAATTCTTTTCATAAAAATTGGTTTTCAAAATATATTGCTAATTTTTATATAAACCAAAAATATATTTGGAACCCCATTCCTTTTGTAGATAACATTGATAGAACCAAGAGTGTTTGGGTATAAAAAATAACTTTTATTTGATTTTTCATTATAAAGAACTAACCATATGAACAATAATAAAAAATGTAGTATTGATAGTGGTTTTTCAAGACATATGATTCAACATTTCTCAAAATTTGAATCTCTATCCAAGATTGACAGAGGATATGTCACATTTGGTGCAATTTAAATTTAAAAATTATTGGAACTTTATCAGTAGGAAATCCATAATCTATTCTCATCAAAAAAAATTGTTATGTTGAATGTTTAAAGAATAACCTGATACATATTTCTTCAAATTGTGATGATGGTTATTCAATTTATTTTTATAAATATATAAGTTTAGTTTTCAAAGATAGATCTATCAAGATCAAATAACCATGAACTGATAATGTCCATACATTAGATCATAATTCATTATTTAGAAAAAATTTAAATTGATTAAATGAAAATATTGATGAATCATGCACATGGAATAGAAGGATTGGACACTCTATTGTTCACTCCATGAAAAAGTTTTCAAAGATACATTTTATATCTAATTTTTTATCTTATATTGGATAAAAATAAAGTATTTGATTCATGTAAAATGGGAATGAAATACAAGGAATCTTTTTAACCAACTAAAGGGGTTTCTACATTTATAATTTTAAAGATTATCTATATGTATCTATTAAAACCAACTAAAGCTAATATTATTTCTAGTAAATCATTTATTTATGTGTTATTTGATGATTTTCAAGATTTACATGTGTTTAATTTTAGATAATTAATAATGAATATTGTTTTTTATGAATTTATATAAATTTTTGAAAAATAAAAAATGCTAAAATTATGACTTTGAGAAGTGATCAAGTAGGATAATTTTAGAATCATTAATTTAATTAATATTTCTTAAAACAAGGTATTGAGCATAATTTTTCTTCGCAAATAACACTTCAATATAATGGTGTAATTGAAAGGTGGAATAAGACATTGTAATGAATTTCTAGGACAATATTATGTGAATATAACATGTCCGCTCAGTTTTGGGATAAAGCTATTTGCACTTCAAGATATCTCATTAATAAAGTTCTAATAAGAAAAATATTAAAATAACACCATATGAGTTTTTGAACAAATAAAAATCCAAAGTAAATATACATTAATGTATATGGATATAAGGTTTACATCTGAAACACCAAGGTAAATATTTGTAAGTTTGATTCAAAATATAATGAGGTATCTTCCTAGGTTACTCTACTAATTCCAAAAAATATTTATTTTTTAAAAATAGTTCAAGGACTATTGATGAATAAACTCATGTGTGGTTTGATAAAAGTGATTCTATTGATCACAATATGACTCAAACTAATATATTGGGTGATTATATCAAGGTCATGAGAACTTCACTTCTCTATAAAAATAACAAGGATGATGATTTGGAACTTTATTATTGTGAACCAAATATTGTAATAATTGATACTAGTTAACCGTAAACTATGATGCCTAGATAACATAGAAATATCAAATACCATCGTCTATAAACATTTATAAAATATTTATATGGATTTATAACTATTATAAATATAGGAAACCAAGTAGAATTATCTTCTTTCATATCTTATCTAAAACCTTAGACTATAGAATAATATTTATGTGATAAAAGTTGGTTTTTAGCTATGAAAGATGAGTTAAATCAGGTCAAGAGGAAGAAAGTGTGAGAACTAGTTGAAATCCTATCGGGTTATCCTATCATTGGAACTAAATAGGTATTTTGAAACAAATAAGATGATCGAGGTGTAATAACTATAAATAAATATAGATTAGAAGAAAAGGTTATAATCAAGAAGAAGGAATGGTATATGAATATACCTTTCTCCAATAGCTAGGTTATAAGAAATTAGAATTATACCAGTATATGAATCTTATATAAATTTCAAATAATATCATATGGATGTTAAATATGGTTTTCTAAATGTATTTTTAATGGAGGAAGTTGAGGTTGAACAACCTCTTTGTTTGGAATACCCTCAATTTAAAAATTCTTTTGCTAAAAATAATATTGATCTCCATGGAATTAAACAAGCACCAAGACCATGGTATAAAATATTATGTTATTTTCTTTTATCAATGGGGTTGTATGTAAGAAAGGATTATCCTACATTTTTAATAATAATTTATCATTAAATATCTTGTTGGTACAAATACATGTTGATGATGTGATCTTCAGTTCACTAAACCAAAAATTTTGTAATGATTATTTAAAACTTATTAGAAAATAATTTAAAAAAGTAATGATGGGAGATTTGAACCATTTTATTATATTTAAAATTTACCAAAATGAGTTTGGAAATGTTTTTAACCAAAGAAAATACACACAGAATTTACTTAAAAACATTGGAATCAAAAATAGTATGACTTATTAAACTACAATGATCTCTAATACGAAACATGATATGGATGAGTCTGGAAAACCATTTGATAATACTTTTAAGAGAGGAATCATTGTAATTTTACTTTATCATACTTCAAGTAGACCAGACATTTTGTTTTCAGTATTTCTTTGTACAATATTTCAATCCAATCCTAAATAATCTCTTTCAAATGTGGCCAAAAGAATCCAAGTATATTTAAAAGGAACTATTTAGCTTTCTCTAAATTTCCTAGAAACCTATAATTTCAATTAAACATCACATTTAGATGATTATTTTTTTTGGATTTAGACTAGATAGCAAGAACACCTTAGGAACCTATCATTTTCTTAACAAATATCTAGTATCATGGTCATATAAGATACAACATTATATAGAACTATCAACTACTAAAGAATAATTCATTGTAGTAAGAAATTTTTGTTCTCAAGTATAGTGTATGAAACACACTCTAATGTTTTTTGGATTATTTTAATTATTTTCCAATCAAATATTATAACATGAGTGTTATCAACATTTCAAAAAATCAAATTAACCATTCTAGTGATAATCAAATTGAACTGAGACATAATTTTTAGGACAACATTCATATAAAAGAGATATATATTTATAATTATTTTCATAGAAACTCAATTTGGAGAAACTTTTACTAAAAAATTACCTTATGATAGATTTTATTTTATTATATTTTAATTAGGATTGTTTAATTTAACTTAATTTTATTTCAAAATTATTTAGAAGTATAAATTTTTAATTGAATAAATATTTTATTTAAATAATTTTTTTCGAAATATTGGTGTCACTATTAGTCAAATCACAATAGGACACATCATCTAGTTTTAATTATGATTAATATACACATCACACTACATGACCCTTCGATTACCACAAAATAAAATAAAGTATGTTTTCTTCTAAATCTGAAACCCTTGAAAACCCTAGACCCTTTAACTCTTTAGTATCTGAACCTCTCTTCCCCAAAACTACAATCTTACAAACCCTATAAATAATGGTGAAAATGAAAAGAACTGATGGTTCTACCTCCAGTAAGATCAAATTCCCAAGAAAATCATGGAATGTTTTAATTAGAAGAGTGATAGATTTTGGTTTCCTAGATGATGTTGATATTTTTCTTAAGAAGTTAATAAATTTTTAGGATTGGGAATTAATTTTCAGTGAAAACAAACTAATTTGTTTTAGGAATAATTTGATGAGTTTTATGAGTTTATTTTTTTTAATTCAGAGATAATGAAAAATTGGTTATAGTGACTGTAAACTAGAAGTGTTTCTCGATAAATTATTTTGTAATGGATTAATCCTTTAAATTTCTTCATGAAGGCTATGAAAACATCAATACCTATTTTATCACTATAGATGAGGAAAATCATCTAGAAATTATGAAAAACTTTTTCAACACATCATATGTTGAGATAAAGCCAATAAAAGGTTTCGAACTAAAAAGAAATGTTCTTATAATTTTCATTGGGTCTTCCATCATATAATGAACTAGTGAGTTTTAATTTCTTTTCATGAAATTAAATTACTATATTTTTTATGTTTGATAATAATATAAATATGGTAGGTTACATCATTAGATATATGTTCCATGTTCACAATAAGTTAGTAAATTTTTATCTGTTTGGAATTATATTAAACCTAGTTTTTTGTAACATTGGTGTTATTTTGGATGATAATATTGTAACTATTAGTTGACTATGTTAACTGAAAATATCTTAAGAATAAGTGGTTTTTATTTGAATTCATATTTAAATAAGTTTCTTCAAGTAATCTATGAAGAAGAGATTAAGTTAGATCCAACTTTGACTCCGAGGGAGTTATCTCAATGAAAATTTATATTGATGTTTTTCACACTCCTACAGTTGTGTATATTTATATAGAAATACAGGTGAAAAGTGTTTATATAAGTTTTATTCTTCAGAAAAATATATTTGTTATAGGAGAATACAATTAGGGGTTTCTATTTAGTCTAAATGAGGAACTACACCTTAGTGGCATCACACATCTGTAAAAGAGAAGGATATGGTATATTTTAACCACCCAATCAGTTTTTAAGAAACGTAGTTTGAATTTATAAAAATTTAAGTCATTGGTTATTCCAAGAAAGGATATGTAAAAAAATTATTTTGAAATTTTTCTTAGTGGGTTTGGAATTGTTTAACAAGAATCTTGGATTACTGTAAGAATAAAATGGTGGGGAGAATTGATTCTGGTACATAAGATTTCTTCCAAATTCAAAGGAGACCTCTACCAGGAGTTCCTATTATAAATCATCATGAATCAACCTCTGAAATAATTAAGTAGATATTTTTCCCTTCTGATATATACTTTAGGGGAAATTTCAGGTTTTAAAAATAGGTTATAAGACATTCACCCTAACCGTCTTCTAAGCTATCCTTTGTCCCTATAGATAATTTTGATATTCCAATAGATCAGTAATATTCTTACAACATTCAATCCACCTCTGTAAGGATTCGTCAAAGTGGTCAAGTAGGACATGGAGTGTCATTACTAATGTTGTGTGATTTTATGAGAGAGATGATTGATTCTACCTTTCTAATGTTGTCCTTACCTCTCAAACTATGACTATCATTAAAAACCCCTCTGAAAAGTCATTACACGCCTCCAAAATGATCCACATTCACACTTTGAATATTTTTTTTGATGGTTAATTTAAAAACAATATAATGGTGTTCTGAGAAAAAATTTGAATACCTATATTCGTATATTTTATGTATTTTTAATGCATTTACTTCTTTTGTTTTTATTAGAGTTTTTTAGTGAATATGTTTACCCCTATTTTCAATATGTTTTTAATTTACTCTTCACATTTATTCTCAATTATTATTTTATGTCATTATTCAATATTTATTGGAATTATTTCATTATTTATTGATTTAGCGTGTTTATTATTTTTATTGAAAAAACATCATGCACATTAATGTTCACATCCAGTAGCTTTTTCTATTTAAAATTCTAACAATGATATATTTATTATATTATTTTCCCATATTCTATTTATTTTTTAATATTAGAAAAAGGGGGAAAACTAAAAGGGGAATATAAATTTTAAAATGTGAGAAGAAAAAGGGCATAGGAAATTGGATATTATAAAAATTAATATATATTTGTAAGAAAACTTTTACATTTTTTTTATTTTTTATTCAATTGGTTTTGTGATCATCAAAAAGGGGTATATTATTGTATAGACTTTAGTTTTTCCAAAATATATCATTTATTATGTCTTTTTATTATTTAATATATCCCTATTTTTATTCTAATGAGTTTATCTTAAGTGTTTCAAATGATTATATTTAAGGAATTTATCTTTTTCTGACTATAAGTAACTATATTACACTGACTAAAATGTTCAATATATGGAAATTCATTTTATCTTATGAGAATTGAAGTGTTGAAGAAATAGATATTAAAATAATTTCATGATTACTTTAATAATTTCATGATAAATGTTTTCATGGTTTTTAAACATATTACGGAAGGATATGTCTATTTAATAAAATATTTATTTGTATAAAGTGTCTCTTTTCCTGGAATGAAAGGATCTTAATAAGAATATTTTTTTGAAATCACTGCTACAGAAGATTCTTACCTATTTGTAAATATTGGATACATACTAATAATATACTATATTTTAAACATTTAAATTGATTATCAACTTGACCATTGTGATGATCTCATGTTATTATGTTTAAAATCAAGAAGATATATTAATAGTGAGAACTTGCCTTTATAGAAAAAACACAGGAAAAAGACATACATAGATACACACAAGAATGCTTAGATAATGATAAAAAGACCACTTGTACATAAACAAGAAAAAATAATATTCTAAAGGGATGCAATTTCAGGTCTATCATTTGCAATCAAATATTATCTCAAGTTGTTCTTTGAAGATCAACATCTTTTCAGGTTATATCTTCATCTTCTATCAGTTGTTTCTTAAAACAATCTATTATAATAGTTACCTAAATCTCATTAATATCTATTTTGTAAGAAATTGTTGTATGTGAGTGTGTAAAGTCCATAGATGGGTTACATAAAGGGATAGCCTTGTTGAAGGCTCTTATACCTTTGTAACAAGAAATAATAGATTTTACTCAGCTGTAGGCCCCCATAAAAGGGATAACATAGTGAAATTCACCGATCTTCTTGAGTAGAGTGTTGGTAGAGTGGAATAGGAGATTTCTATTCCCTAAATCATTATAAATCTCATGTGTTCAATCACTTTCTGCAATGTTTTCATATTTATGCTGACTAACTTTATTAAGGGAAGGATTTAAACTCGCATACCTCATTGTGGGTGGTTAAATAAAGAAAATATTTAGGAACTCAATTCACCACATATTGAGTTTTCTGTTAGCCATTCTTCAGGAAAAAACCTACTCATTAGTCTCCACAACTCACCACTACTCTAATTGGATGTAAGGGAAGAATAATGAAGATATAATGAAAATATAGAATGAAAATGGATATCACTAGTTCAAGATATTAAAGTTAACTGTTTATATCGTGTGTGATTATACAACACATCCCCTACATACTCCTCGTATCCATGAAATGAAAAAACTGAAAAAATATGATAATTAACCAATTTCAAACTATAATACTCTAAGTGAGGATACAATCATTTATAAAAATGGTATTCATCATTTCTTATAGGATTTAAAACAACTCCAACTTCTTCACATTGAATATGATCACTCAATCCAAGTAGTCATATTCTAAGAGTTTTCATTAATTTAGGCATCTTCTTTCCCCACTACTCCAATAGCTCACAGTATCCATTTTATACCAAATTTTTTCTAGCTTCAAACATGTCTCAACATCATAATTATTTTCTGAAAATGATTATACCTTCTATACTTGGAATATTCTATGACTCCCTTACATCATGTATAATGAACACATGTTAATTGATGCATGTGATGGATTTGGTTGAGTATTTAGATGCTAATTCGATTTTATAGAGTGTTCCCTAGGTCTCATAAAAAATTGTTTATTATTTCACAGTAATCTATGCATTGGATGGTAAAAATAGAGCATCGTAAACCCTCTATTAAATCCCATTTATATTATTTTATTATTATGAAAGTTTATTTTAATATGATTTAATCTTCATAATTATCTATTTAATCTCACATAACATTTTCTATGATAATTTTAACTTTACATGAGCTCAAAATTCAAGTTATATTTGTCATATATAGGTTGTGATCATTCCTACATAATCTATGGTATGACCTAGTTTATCTTATGTAACATTTGGGATGGATATTTTATTTTATGTGAGGTTTAACATCATCAGTTTAATCCTAAACATAACATTTCCAATGAAAATCAATTATATTATGTGGATATCTGTAGAGTCATTTTGAATCAGTGTCTTAGTTAATCTAATGTGATTCCCTTTAACCACATTTTAATATGACACTGAACATAGGGATAACTTATCAAACCCTTTATAAAATTTCATTCAATCATACAAATGTATTTATAATTCCCTTATAAATGTATGAAACACCTGGAAATCATTTTAAACAAATTTTATGTTTTTGAAATATCAATATAAATTCAAAAAAATGAAATAATAAATATGAACCACAATATAATTTCTTTTAGTGATCAATTCCACCATTCAAACCAAAATACTAAATATGTTAATAATTCCCATATATTAACTAAAAAATGAGGATTTCAAATAATAAATTCATTAAAAATTTGTAAAAATTAGGCTCTCATAACATCTCATATATTGAGAACTATATTAAGATATTTGAAGAATAAACTTTTTTATTCGAAAATACCAATTCAAAATTCCGATCATAGAGAGAATATATTGTGAAATAAGAAAACTTTTGCAGTAAAAGACTTATGGGGAAATCATATGGTTTAAAATATGATTTTGGAACTTGAAGAATCTATGGAAAAAAAATATTCGTACTTAATTACCAATGAACAGAAAATGTGAGGATGCAATTTATTTAGGAGGGGGAGGGAGAATATGGAACAAAAATATTTTAAATTTTAATTTTAATTTCATTTTTTATAATATATATTCTAGGGACATATATTTTTAATAAATATCCATTAAAAAATTATTTAAAATAATATAAATATATTTTTGTTTATTTCTTAGAATAAAATATGATTTAATTAAAAGAAAAAAATTCTTATTTTTATATATTTAAATAATTTATTAAATTTTAGATATTTTATATATGTATATTTATATTTATTTTATATACTTATATTATAAATAATTATTATAGGTATGAAATAAGAGTTTGGTTTTATATTTAATAAGAAATACGTGTTGTTTAAAAAATATTTTTTTTATGAATTATGAGTTTTTATTTAAATACTAATTTTCACATATTTATAGATTTTTTTAATAAATATAGTTCTATATTTATAATAATCATGTTAAAATTTTATGGGAATTATTTTGATAAAAAAATTATAAATTACAAGGTATGATAGAAAAAAAATAAGTGAAGTATAATCAGCGGTTTTTTTTAAATCACGGTAAAATTATATAAATTATATTTTTATTTACATTTATGTTTTTAGGGTTTTAGAATATTTATTTTAAAATTAAATATGAAAAATCAATTTTGGTAAATTTTTATTTTTGTATTTTAATTTTAATTAAAACTCCTTTCAAAAATAAGAGTTCAAGTTCAAGGAGAACTTTGCAACCCATTATCATCATTGTTATATATTTATTAAATGCATGTTCATAATGGTATGGATCATATGATATGGATATTAAACATGTAAAAATACTAGATATAAATAAAACATTTATTTTTAAATTAAAATTGGTTTGAGATTCAGTAACACATTTGAACACATTTTTTAAATTATAGTTTCAGTTTGAATGAAATTCTACCACCTTTTATTATATTTTTATCTCGAATGTTATGGAAGATATCAGAAAGATATGGAATGTCTTGGATAATATGATATATTTAAAATAGAAAATATATATTATCTAATAAATAAAACATAATTCATATTTCAATATAATTATCTAAATGCATATTTAATGTCAATGTAGTACTTGTGCAGCACAAGAAAAGTAATGAATGGTGACTTAAGTGTTCCAATGTGATTTTATTAGGAAGTTATAAGGTAATTAATAGCATTACATGACTATAATGTTGATTTATAGATGATAAAAATGTTAAAACTCGAATTTGGATATTTTATAGATATTTTTAAACCAGATTTACAATATTAATTCTAAAAAATTATATAAATAGGAAATAGGAAACTGTATAAATATTTTCAATGAATTTCTTTGATTCATGGTTTTATATAATTTCATATCATACAAATTTTATTATATTAAATCTCTTCACTCTTTTAAATTCATTTCCTAGCCTAATGACTCAATCAATGTAGTTGTTTTTATTTATAGTCAGAGGTATGATTTTACTTAATTTTTCAATTGTATTCTTATTTCTATTAATCAATTATATATAAGGATAAAATATATTTTGAACATACATGATATAAAAAAATAAGTTTTAATCCTCACTATTTCATTATTAAAATTTAAAACACCAAAATAATAACTCTATTATACATAACTTCTTATTTTATATCATTTTCCTTCTATTTAAAATTTCATTCATTTATTTTTCTTCTTTCTATTTTAATAATCCACTTCTAGGAAGGAAATTACACATATTTATGGGGTATTTGTATTCATTTACAATTATATTATATAAAAATTGTATCATAATTATTCTCCATGATGGATATATTATTATATAATCATATATAATTGTGGGAAAATTATGTCTCCACATGGAAATTTTAAAAAATTATTTCAATTTATGTTATTTTTATTTGTAATTTTCTAAATTACTTTGTGTAATAAATCACTAGAGGTTGTGATTTTCTATGTGTATATAAATATATATTCATATTAGTTTAGTATCATTTCCACAGGAAAGAAATATACTCAAATACATTTTTAACAGTGTGAAGATAAAAATTATAAAAATTTATTTATTTCTAAATAATTTATTGATGATTAAATTTTAATAATATGAGAAAAATAACATTAATTTGGTTATTATAGCTCCATAAAATTCATGTAAATTTTATCTTTTAACTTTTATGAAAAGACCTAACCCAATGGAGCCTCACCCGAGCCGATGGAATGTCATGTGTTTCACCCCTATCTTACCTCCAACATGTTAGTGGTCGGTGATAATCACTGATTATGAATGTCAAAAATATGGGATTTGTTACCCATTATCAAACTAAAACATAGAAATATATCCAATGCATTAAATTACCAAACAATACTAGTAGTATATACATATAAATAGCTAAACGATATTTATCACATTCATGAGACATCAAATACAAGAATAACACAACATAGGAAAATACCAAAGGAACTATACGTCTAAAAATCCTTCAAATTTGATAGACACAAGACCTCGGATATATCATCCTCACTTTGTGTACTAATATATCAATATCTAGCTATAACGATCCCCGCCACCATCATGGACCACCACGCTCCACTATACATCACCGAGCATCTGATCTGAACAAGACACACCATCACCATGCCCACCAAGACCATATATAAACTATTAATTATCTTCATGGTCACAAAACATGTGTAAATAAAGCCTATTCATGGTTGATTATAATCATACTCTATAGGATTACCCAAATCCACAAAGTAATGAAAATAAGATACTCATCTAAAACTCTATTATTTGAAGGTAACTAGAAGTAAGAAAATGATTGATCTAGATATTGTCTACAAATTGAAGTATTAGGGATACATAGAAACCATTATCATCTCATCATCAATCCTTGAAGGTCATATCTCAGGAGAAACTATGGATTATCATAGTACCATAATCCCGCAATTCAAGAAGTCGATAGCCCAGTTGTATAGAGAATTTCAAAGGAAACCCAAGGGTGCAAGAGGAGTTTCAAGTATCAAATTATCTGATCTACTCAGTCTTTATTCCACACCGCTACTAGAATACATTATGGATATCCCAATCCTCACTGAGGTACATGCATCAATTGAGGGAGTTCCTCACATTTCTACCCCCCATTATCGTGGAAATGCATTATAAACCTATAGGGGATATATAAATAGACCAAATATAGATATCTATCAATGGGTATTAACCCCTAATTTTATAACTAACTACCTATGATGAAACTCATAGAACCATTCAGAAACTATAGTGGGGGACAAACACATCACCGAAGAAAATGTATTGATCAACATATTAACAAACCCCTGTGCAAGTCTAATGCCCATTATGAACTCTTAGATGGGGGATTATCAAATACATAGATAGAGGAACCATGAACCAAGTATTTGGGGCAGTTTCAGACCGTATCTATGATTTAGGGGAACCATTCCCTGATATAGAAACACCATTGGGGGAGTACCAACCCCAAGAACACTATAACTTTCATGTCGGATCCTCATTGTAAAGCCTATAGAGATAAGGAGAATAAATTAAACATATTTCCTTATGTCACATATATTATGATAAGGATATGTTCAATATCAAAACCTATGTGGTGAAATGATCAGAATGAACTATATATTCACCAAAATATGATTCTCGGGTAAATAAATATTAAGATCCATAATGTTTTGAAGTGGGGGTGAATAGAGTGAACTCCTTGTAAACATTGTGGTGGTCGATATAAGGAATACAAAATGTGAACCCTAGGGATAAAATATGTGTAATATTTACCCCAAAACAATTCAAACCATGATAGAGTTCTTAACACTATGACTTGAGATATTCATATCATGAATAAGTGTCTCCATGTTGAGACTGACATAGTTCAAATCACGACCAAATAACTTCACACTATACCCAACGAAATGATGAAAGGTGTATATAAATGTATTAATTCTATATGAAAGGGTATCTATTTAACATGTAAGGTTATTTTACAAAAATTCTCTTTACACCCTTCACATAATTATTTAACCCAATACACCATCACATCACTTACTCCTTTAGAAAAAAAGACACATAAATCCCATGTCTTATACCTCACACCATGACACAAATACCATGGTAACAAAATTATCTTAAAACCCTTCACATAATGAAATAACCCACTACACCATGACCTTACTTCCACCTCAAGACAAAATGAAACATAAATACCATGGCCTATTCCCCACACCATGATGAAAATACTATGGTAGGACTCAACCCATTGTGGAATGACAAAAAACTCAATCCATTTATTTACTCTTCAGGATGAGACTCAACCCAACTCAATAACCCTAAACACCAATAATGTCACAAAACCTCAAGAATCTGTATCCCTAAGCCTTCCCATAATCCACCATTATCTTTCATTGATCTCACATGACCCAATCTATGATTTCTCGCCCATTTCTATTAAATATATATCCATATTAAAATAATGTACTAATTAGAGAAAATAATTATCAAACCTATATCCATAAAAAGGATGATTGATAACACATGATGAAATAAGTGTGAAAATGAATTAATAAAAAACACTAGTGAGATCACAGTTGGTAGATTCTAGGATCGAGACAAACATTTTTTAGGCATTGTATCACTAAAAAAGAAGAACATGGAAGAAGATATCATAACATTTAGAGGTATTAGTTAAAAATAAAAGAAAATTAGATAAATTTTAGGGACAATAATTTTAAGAAAATTGGTAAAGAATAAAATTACATGATCTTAGTCATGAAAAATAGAGAAATATAAAAATAATAAAAGCCTAAAATGATATCACAATGATCATCACTTCAATAATTCATTGTTGTTGTAGATATCTTCTCATCAATTTCATAAATCAGGTCCTAATTTGAGGATTACCCTTCTATATGACAAATATATATGATTCCCCTAATCTATGGTTTATATTTAGATAAACTAATACAAACCCTAAATGGATTTCATAATGGGAGTTTTATAGGTGGTTTTTAGGTTTAAAACATATAATATTACATAAATGAAGAATTATTTAATAAATTATAACAATGATTGCTAATCATATGGGTCTAAGTGAAAACATAAATTACAAAAAATCCATAGGCTAAACCCTACATTCTAGACACAACTATGAAATAATTTTTTCATCCAAAATAGAGGTTACCTAAGAATAAGATACATATATATGTTATCATTGTAGATGAATACTCAATATATTTTACAAAAAATAATTCCTTGATACTATACAGGTTTAGACACATTAGGTACTATATGCATATTCAAATTATTTCATGAATGATCTTCAAAATCTCCCAAAAATTTCTCACTCATAGTTCCCTTCTTAGACATTTCATACTTCATTTATTTATCTATAACCAATGAAAAAAATCTAAGGACAAGAATGTGTGAGATCAGATGATTAGTAAGGGTAAATATGAGAGATATCAATCAATGGTCATATGAAATAATAAGTTAATAATAAGGGTATAAAATCATGATCACAAATTTTTATGTTCATACCAATCAGTCCAAGATCATAAATCATGAGTCCGAGAATAATGCTTTAGGATTTCAAAATACACGAGTCCTATGAGTAAGAAATAATCATCAATAAATCATGAGACATTAGAGAATATCCTAAGAAAAAACAATTCATAATAAATTGGAGAAATAATAAAAAAATCATTTCATTAGTCATACCACATGTTCAATACCATCATTACATAGTGCGCAAATTCCCATAATGAATTGGGTTCACTCTCTATCATCCATTAATTCTTGAAATGGGATTACTCAACATCATCTTTCATATTATATAAGGAGATATAAAATATTACCCAATGAAATGGAGGTATTTAATAGACCCACCCATCATATAATGAAAAAGAAAACATATGTATTCCACAAAATCATAAAAACATTCATAAATTCATCATTATATAACCCTTGGAAAAGGCACGGGTTTTATAAAAATTTCATTATCACATAATCATAATCTAGAGAAAAAAAGGATGATATCATTAGATAATATCCCAAGTAATGAAAAATAAATATCAATTTCTATTTACATAGATTAAATATAACTTTAAAATATCATGTGAAAATTTCAATTAAAATATGAGAAAATTCCATTTTCCATCAGTATCATTAAAACTAAAAAATTTAAGATTATTGAGAAAAAAATTATTTTAAAATGAAAATGAAAAACTATAAGGTAATATTAATAAGAAATAATATTCATAATAATAGCCAAATCCATTAATGTGGTAAACATTAAAATTAATTTTCCTTTCACACTTTTTGTAAAAAGTCCAGAAGTGCTTCATTTGAAAAAGGAAAGGATCATGCATTTTAAAATTTTGAAAATAAAGTATAATATGGTTGAATATGACATTAAATTGTAATTTAATCATATAGAATAAAATTTTTTAAATCATTTTAAAGAACATATACATGTAAGAAAAAGTTCATTGACCAAAGTGGACATAAGGTTGACATATCTTAAAAACATTTTATCTATCGTTTTAAGTACCAAAGATATGACAATGAAAGGAAATTTTAAAAAAAGAAAAAAAATAACAATAGTATAAGTAAATATGTGGGTTTTAATAGATAAAGAAGATATAATTCCCTAAAATTATATTAAAGAAAAAAATCCTGATTAAAAATTATATTACAACATAAAAACATACCTTAGGTCTTGTATTTTTTCATATGAATTCTTACGATCCAATGTAATAAATTTATATTTATTTTAAATCTATACTAAAAAATATTTATACTTTCATTATAATTTAAAATTGATTTATAATTTCCAATTACACAGTTATTAATTATTTTTATTTAAAATCAATATTTGGGTAAAAATAGTCCATTTTCCATGATTTTTTTTGTTTGTTGTTTCTTTTCCTTGCACCTTGGTCATGGTTTCATCTTCTCCAAAGTCATAATAATTTTATAAGTATCATATTTATCTATTAAATACACATTTTTTACCATTAATATAAGGTGGTGATGGAAAATGAATTAAATCACATTATAGAGATAGTAGTCCATACACCCGTATGAGTAATGTTTTCATTTACCAAGGAGTAGAAATAAAGGAAGGAAAATAATAATATATCTTTCTAGATTTATAATATTATTATAAATATCTTACATATTCATTAAATAAATCCATATGATCATCCATGTATGGTGGAAATGACAATTGAATCACATTGCTTCATAGAGGTGGTAGTCTACAGGTACACACGAATGATATTATCATTTATCATGGGTTGTAAATGAGGTATATGTACCATTAACACAAAAATATTTCAATATAGTAAAGATACTGATGTCATCATGTTTATATGGATATAGAATATTGATAGGATTTTTTGGAATAAATAAACTCAAAATAGATTAGTAAAGGCAAATAACACTTCTATAGGAATCCTCCTTTTACTTACACCTTAAGAATTCAAATGAAACATCCCAAAATTTGAAGATATATTTCTCTTCTTATAAATTTATTTTCATTGATACATTTAGATACAGACAACCCTAACTCTAAATGAACTATAATACAATATATTGTTATATCTTAGATGTTTAATTGGTGGTATGAATATGAATAACTAAATTTTGAAATATATATATATATATTCTATATTAAGATAATATATTGATAAATATGCAATAAAATTTTTATTAAATTCATTATATGCTTCAAAAATAGATATTTCCTCAAAATGGGGTTTATTAAATTTTTTGATCAAATAAAATAATAAATTTTTTGGAATTTTAGAAAATTGATTTTACAAAATGAAATTTATTTTTTAAATCATCATATGAAAATTTTATTTGAGTAAAAATTTCATGATATTCTAAAAAGTTTGTTTATTTATTAATAGTAAAAAAATATGGAATTTTATTGAAAACTCTATTTTCATTTCATAAATTTAAAATTTTATATTTTTGTTTTAAAATAGTTTTAATGAAATATCACATCATTTATATTTTCAGGTTTAATTTTAAGTTAAATTATAAATATTACATGAATTAAATTAGATAAAATAGATTCCACATTTTTAATAATAATAATTAATATTATTTAATATGGATAACTTAATTTTTGGTAATTATTAATAGTAAAATAGTAAAAAAACATATACCATGATTAATGTTAAAACAGGTTTATCAGGGGGTGTTAAACCAATATATAAGATATTTTTTCCAGTTAAATATGAATACATCCTATTTTATTATAATTTTTATTCCATATCCTATACCAAATTTTAATATCTATCCATTTGGAATAATTTTTCTTCTGTATGAAATTATTTCATTTAAATATTTTAAGAAAATTTAATTTTTTCCTCCCCCCACTTATAGGACACCCACCGCTATTTTCCTTACACCACTTTTTTCCATATAGATTTAAAAAACCCAATATAATTATATTAAAAATTACATATCCATGAATTTAAGGAGTTATTATTCTCAAAAAATCATTCCAAGTATACTTATGAAGGGATCCAAAGGAGTTCTACTGAAGAAGAGGTGATCATCCTGCCCAAACACTTTCAATTTAAATTTTCAAATTACTCCTATAAGTGTATGGTATCCAGAATAAAATAATAAATTAATAATATTAAATATGGTAAATTTTTATTATAATTATGTAACCACTATTATTCACCATCTATTCTATCAAATTTGAAGTTAAAGTATCGCTCGTGTGTATGTGTGGACTACCACATCCACATATCAATACAATTAATTTTCCATAACCATCATTAGTGGATGGTTACTATGATAAATTTAATTTTTATAAATTTTATATATGAAATAATTATACTTATTGAACTATAATATAATATCTATCTTCTCACCTTCCAATTATTTGGAAAATAATAACATGGCACATGCATACGTGTGGACTACCACCACCACCAAGCGATGTGATTTGTTTTTAATTTCTATTTTAATTGGATAGAAATAAGGATATATTTAATATATATATACATATGTGTGTGTGTGTGTAATTTATGATATAATTTTGGTTCAATAATGATAAAATAATATCTATATTACTTTCATTGTTTTTTTTAGAAAATGAAAACAATGTTTATGCATGCATATGACCTACCATCTCCATAAATGGTGTAAATAATTTTTATATCTCCAAATTTTATGGATGAATCTAAATAAATAAATATAATAAATATATATGATATCTGTGTCATTAGGAAAAATATGTAGATTATAGAACAATGATCAAAGTAAAAGGACCATAACTATCAAACCAAAAAATCAATGAAAAATGAAATAGTTAACACCCGAAACAATGATTTTATTAACAAATTATTAACAAATGGGTGTTGAAATTTTATAAGTGAATAATATTTGATCATATAAGTATTTAAATTATTTTTTATAGAATTATAATAAATTTAAATTTGTTATACATGATTTTAGATTTCTTTCTTAGAAAGTCAAACTTGGGGTATGGGTTTTATGTTATAATCCCATTGTTTACTGGGATTATTTATGATTTTGTTTCTAATGATGATTTTTTTTGATATAATTCTAAATAATCTCATGAAATTTATTATCCTATGGTTATTTATAGATATTACATGTTTTTATTTATTTTTTCTTTTTTTATGAACTCAATATAACAAAAAAATTAAAGAAAATAGAATTTATTTCTATCATCGGTTGAAAATATATTGTATTCCATATCCATGTTTTCTAATATGTTTCCAAGAATATTTTCACTAAAATAAAATGATATTTTAAATCCATTTTATCCCTTTTTTTAATTTCTAATTTTTCTTAAAAAATGAATCCTCATATAGTTTTCCAAAATTGATAATTTTTAAATTTTGATGAAAATATAAAAGGAATCTTTGTTTTAATATAAGAAGAATGAACAGAATGGCCCACCATCATGAAAACTCAATTCGTGGAAGATTTTTTTTGAATTTTCTAATTTTATTTTAAAAGTAAATGTTTCCCTTAATATTTTGGAAATATTTTTATTTAAAATAATTAATTTCAAGGTAAAATGGTTATTTTCCTCAATAAATATTTCAATGATATTTTCAAGGAATTTTTTAACAAATATAGAATCATTTGATTCTAATAAGGATAAGATCCAATGATATCATACATACTATTTCTCTCTATGGTTTATTATTTTGATGATGGGAGGTTTATGAAGAACATTTATTTTCCAAAGGCTATGCTATGTTGAAATGTCTAAATGTTTATGAAACTCATTTCATTCCCATAGGTTATAATATATAATGAATGATTTATGATCATATGGAGAAAATATGGATTAATTATGTGGTAATGGAATAATATATCCCTGTAATGTATTGGGGAAAGATGGAAATCTCAAGAGATAATAAGGATGGGAATATGGAGTTAACCATGTTCTATAAGGGACATTTTCCCCTATGATAGTCTTGGTAGTGGAGATTGACTTAGGATATAATGTAATTGAGAGTGAACCCAATACACTATGATAGTATTGGTATTGAAAATTTACCATGGAAATGATTTTATATGATTATGTGTATGCCACAACTGATGTCATATGCTAATGTTAGGATCTCATGGATCTTATTATTTTATTCATTTATGATTCATATCTTAGGAACTAAAAATTTTTAATATATGATTTAAGATTATGATCTATTATATTATAGGTATATTTCTCAAATGGTAAGCTCATGTTCTCATACCCTTATTCTTTTTTCATTATTAACTAGTCATTGATATCTCCCTTGTTTACCCTTACTAAGCATCTAAGCTCACCCTTTCTTAGGTTTCATTTCCCATGGTTATAAAAAATGTTTTTAAGTGGGTAATTTATAATATTATTAATATATGGGGAGATATTTAGGGGTTATAATTAATATGTTTCATAAAATAATAATATTTTGTATATAGTTTCCAAATACCTTAAACCATCAAAGTTCTCCGGCATATATTTGTAAAATATATTTAACATTTCTCTATTAAGATATAATATCTATGTATGAATAGTGTTTTTTCTATAGTTGGCATCTGAGTTAGGTGTAGTTAATATTTTTAGATTATCATTATATTACATTTTTGAAAACCCTGGGGATAAGTATGTAAAGGATATCATCCAAATGTTTATGTAAGAAGGAGATTGTATGATTTTCATAGAAATATTTCCTTGTATGTATACTATAAGTGGTTGTGGTTTTGGAACAAATTCATCAAGGGGTAATAAACACGAAAAGAGTTCGTTGATAACATATTGACCACCATTATGTTTCTTGGTGAGTGTTCCCTTACTAAGAGCCTAGTTTAATACTATTTGGGGATATTCCTAGGTTAATTCACATTTTCATTATAAACCATTATAATGGATTCTAATATATGATGATCGTGAATGATATATGTTAAACCTAAGGTGTCTTGTATTGAAGATAATGCTTCATTATTTATGTATCTAGTAAATTATTTTTCATGATTATGTTGTTTCCCACTACGATTTTTTGTTTTTTTAATTGTTAGGAACCAAATAAACTTTTTTAATTCTGAATGTGACAGAAAATTCCATGATTGTTCTTTTTTTATCCAATTGTTTCATGATTATGTGGTTTCCCACTATGATTATTACTACTTGCACTATAATATTTTGTTTTATTCATTTTTAGGACCCAAACGAACTGTGTTAATGTTAAATGTGAAAGACAATGTCATGATTATTCTCTTGAGTAACTGAATATTATGGGAGCTGGAATGGAAAAATATTTTTGTTATTCATATGTAACATTATCATCCTATGAACCATAATATTATTCTGAATGATAAAGTTAGGGAATAATATTGTGTTGATTAATTTATGAGGGAATATTCACCTTCCTCTAGTGGGTCTGTTGATCCGTTATTTTTTGAGAAATGGATCTATACTATAAAAAATGACATTTTCCATTATCCAGTGTTTAAAACATTAAAATATTATTTTGGATATGCGTCATTTGGAAGGAGAAACCGAAAAATGGTGGACCCTCATCAAGAACAAGAGGTAATGATAAGAAATTGAATCTATGGAATGGGATAATTTTAGATGGATATTTTTCAAAAACCAATTTCCCAAAAATATTTGTATTAAAATATAAAAGGAATTCCTTGATTTAAAGAATAAGTATGATGAATCAGTTCATACCTATAAGGAAAATTTTAAAAGTTCTACAATTTAAACTTATAGAATTATAATTAAATCAGAAATTAACATTGATCGATTCTTCAGTTTCTTAAAAGAAATTATTCAAAGGGGTTTATCTATAAAGTAATTTATTAGATTTGAAGAAATCGTTTTATTTTCTATCAAGGATGAAATGTACATTGTAGTTACCCCTAAATCTCATGGTTTTGATAAGAAAATAAATTTGGAATTTAATGGAAATTCAAATAATAAACACTGTGGAAAGAATATGATGGGATTTTATTTATTCTTAATCTCTATATGGAAACATACAAGAAATTATCTTTTGGGGACTACTAAATTTTTTTATGTGGAAATAAAGTTCATTGGGAATCGAATAATGAATTGTTTAGAAGAAGAATTTAGCAAATGATGAGGATAAATTAGGTCAAAATGAACCACCCAAACTCTAGTGTTTCAAATGCAAGGATTATAGAAATTAGGATAATTAGTGCTCAAATACAAAGGATAATGAAAATGATTGATGTCTCATGAGAAAAAGGGAAATCTAAAGTGATCACTATTTCCCAAACGGGTTATGATAACAAAGTGGTGAACGTTACACATACCATCCACTCTAGAAATGTTACTATTTTATTTCATTCAAGATCTACCTAATCTTTTATATCTAAATAATTTTCTAAGTGTACTAAAATACCAACCTAATGAATAAATTTTAAATTAATAGTGAATACTACCAAGGGTACGATGATCACATCCCAATTCTATTATCCATATATGATTTAAATTTTTGGAAATGTACTTCCTAGAAATATTTTTATTCTCCCACTAGTGTATTTTGATGTCATTTTGGGAATGTATTATAATTAATTATATAAATCTCATAAAAATTTACACATAAGGGAATTCATATTTTATATTTTTGACCAACCTATGATCATATATCAGTGCATCAATCAATATGAACTATAAATGGAAATTATAACCATTTTTTGGGTCTTGATTCCTATTCAAGAGTCTGTTTATCTCAGACTGTTGGGGAGAAACTCAAAATCAACATTATTTCTACTAAATCAGAATTTTTGATGTGTTTTAATAAGATATTCCTAGTCTTACTTTTAATTGTGAAGTATATTTTTGAAGATAACTCATCATTGGTGCTACAACTATTTCAAAAACTCCAAATAAAATTGCCCTAATTGAGTTTCTGGAATTGAGGAAAAAAATCTAAGAGAATATTAATATGAGATTAAATTTGAAAAATGAATAATATTGGGTAAACCTGCTATTTTTTTAAGAGGGTAGATTGATATATGATAATTTTAATTTATTATCAAGAACTAAATAAGATCATTATCCAAAAAAAGTACCATCTACACCAAATTGATTACTTATTTGATTAATTATATGGATCCTAACACTTTTCCAAGATTTACCTCCATTCTATATATCAACAATCAAGGGTCCTGAAGGATGATATATCCAAGATATAATACCTTAAAATATATGGACACTATTAATATATAGTGAGATAATTTAGTCTTACTAATTCCCCTTGAATATTCATTCATTTAATGAAGAAAAACATTAGATATTACCTGGATTAGTTTATACAAGTCTTTATAGATCAAATCATTATAGGTTTCTAGAGTGAGGAAGTGTATTAAATCACTTTGTAATTTTACTGAATACCATAAGAAATGAGAAAATTTATGAAAAATTTACAAAGTGTTAATTTTGTCTATAGAATGTTTTATTTTTTGGTCATATAATACTAAGTGAGGGTATATTGGTGGATCTATCAATGATTGAAGTTAATGAATGTTGGTCCAAACCAACCATTGTTACTAATATCCATATTTTTCTTGGTTTGATGGGATATTATAGACCTTTTATGGAAATTTTATCACAACTATATAATCTACTCATGAAATTAACTTGGATGGGATCAAAGTTACTTTTGAAAAATAAATGTGTGGACAATTTTAAGAAATTTAAGAGAAAGATGGTCGGTTCACCTATTCTCACACTACCCTATAATGGAGAATGGTTTGGTATTTACTATGATTCATTGAATAAAGGGGTGTGATGTGTTATGATAAAAAATTATATGTTGATATCTTATTTCTTATTCCAATTGAAGGTTCCTGAGGAAAAAATTCCCAAAAAATGATTTAGAGTTACATATAATAATTTTTTATTAAATATATAAAGGAATTTTATTTAAAGAGAAAGGGGTGACATATATAATGATAATAAAATTTTAAATTACATATCTACTCAAAAAGAGTGGAATATACACTAGAAGTGATTATGGGAGTTATTAAACATTATGAACACTCAATACATTACCACCATAGGAAAGTAAAAAATGTGTAATATGCTCTAAGTCGGAATGATCATGATAGTTTATTTATAATAAGGATCACAAAGCACCTAATATTTTTGGATTTCCGAAAGACAGACCATGAAATTATGAAGTAAGGGAAGAAATATTATCTTTTTCAAATGAGTATTTAGTCATTAATCCATGTGATGATTGATCAGGTATAGGAGGATATGGATCTACAAAATAAGGTGAGAATTTTTATTTAGATAAACATTAATTATGATGGAATGATAAGGTTTATGAATTGATTTTGGGTCTCATTAATTTCAGAAATGAAGAAGGAATTATTAAATGAAGTTAATTTTTCATGATTATCAATTAATTATGCAAGTAAAAATATTTGTGTGAATATGTAAAAGATTAATGTTGGTGGAAAAACATGAAGAGAGGTATTTCTGAGAATTTATCTTGGTTCTTGGCATGTAAACAAGTTAAGGCTAAGAGATTGAATTCTAGGGGGATGTTATAACCATTACCAATACTATAATTGATATTGTAAAACATAAATATATTATACACAAATTCAAAAATGATAACATTTTAATTGATATCTTATGTGACACACAACACCGAGCTTATATAACCCACAAAATATATTTCTTTAAATTTAATCTCCTCGATATCTTGCGGGACATGCAATCCTAAGTCTGAATGAACCATAATATAGTATACCATTATAACCTAGCCCTTAAATTTATAGGAATGAATATATTAAGTAAAATATTAAAATTATGGTTATTTATTCATTATAAATAAAATAATAATCATGTAATATAAAAAACAATTATTTCTGAAAAAATATATTTTTCTAAAAGATGGATTAGTCACATTTTTCATATGTAATTTAATGTTAATTTTTAAAAAATTTAGATAAATGTTTTGATAAAACTAAATTAATTATAGAAATAACAATATCAAAATTATATTAGGGTGTATTTCTTGTACTTTTCTATAATAATTCATTTTTATGAATAGTGAAAATAAAGAATTTTAATTGGAAAATGTTTTTTCGCTTAAATAATTTACAAGTTTAAATTATATATTCAATTAGTTGAAAAGTTTTATTAGTTCAATTATATATAAATTAATTTAATTTAGATCATTTTAAACAATTTCATAGTTAATTTTAATATAAAAACATTATAAACATTTGAAAATTTTCACTTTGAAAACCGCTTTCCTATCACATTTGTAGAATTAATTTAAAAGTAAAATTTTTCACTTATATGAATTAAATATGGAAAATTGGATTCTATTTTTTTAAGAAGAGTAATTTATATTATCTAATAATATTAAACTAATATTTTACCAAATTGAATACCGAAAATAGTAAAAATTCATTATCACGATTAATGTAAAAATGGTTTTTCAGGGGTCAAACTAAACATATAGTGGTTAAATTAGACAGTAAAATTAATTAAAAGTGTTTTATTACCATATTTGGTCCATGTAAATTCAATTATTGATAATTTTCCATTATTGGAGACTTTTTACATGAAAACAATGTGGGATGATTTCATTCTTTTTAAAAATTATAGGTGTGCCACTCACTTTAACTATAAAAGGGAACCCCTTATCTTATCTACTTCACACATTAAAAACTATATGATTATGATAATAAATACCAAAATAAATTCAAAAATTCACTCATCCCATTAAATAATCATTATTTTTTCAGTAATAAAACCTTGTAAGGCTTTGGTTCAAACTTAAGTAGGATACCCGAAGAATGGGTTACCTTCTCAAATAAGCATTATTATTTTATTTCTTCATCAATATCCTTAAATTGTTATTAAAAAATAATTATATATTATCATAAATATATAAATTATAATTATAATTTTTAAAATTCAGGTAATGACCTAAACACATTCCCACTTCCATCAAATGGGTTACAAAGTCATCATTCGAGCGTACAAAGGACTATTGCCTCACAAACCAATGTCATTCATCTTTCAATTTCCACCTATCACGATTGGGAATGATGATAGAGATAAAGTATATATATAATATTTATAACATATTTATACCTATGGATTCATTATATCATATATACATTGTTACATTCCATTCTATAGGATATATGATAACGTCACTCGAGTATATTGTGGACTACCAGCTCTCGAAGTGATGTGATTTGTCTTTCACTATTACTTTGCATGTAAATTGATAAGTATAAATGTAATTATTATTTGTTAAATAAATAAAATAATTATTATTTTCATGAAATATTTATCATTCTTTAAGGATAATATATCATTTTATATCTTACCATTTCACTAACTTAATGATGATAACATCGTATATACATGTGTGGACTGCCGCCTTCACGAACCGATGTTAATATCTTTTCATCACTACACCACATGGATGATATACATAAGTATATTAAAATAATTAATATAATAATATGATAATTTCTTATTTAAAAAATATTTATTACCTTCTTTACATAATGATAATTGGAAAATGTAAATGTTAGTCATGTGTATGAACAACATACCATCACAATGATTGTGACATAGACCACTTTTCATAACCATATTGCATGATTGGTATTAAAATTATAATTTAAAAATAAATATTATAATTATTTCATGATTATTATTCTAGTGATGGTGGAACTATATAATATGCACAAGAACAGTAACTTTCTTGACAAAGAAAGAATGAGAAAAAAAAAGGCAATTAACACCCAAGACAATGAAAATAATGAAAGATTATTAATGAACGAGTTATTAGATGTTATATAAGGATCAAATATGATATTATATATATTAATATGTTTTTATTTGAGGTTAATAATATTTTTTTAAATACTATATATAAGCTTAAATAATGTTCAACCAAAATTAAGTGTAAGGTAAGAGATTTCACCTCAATTTCATTTCTTTTAGGAATTTTTTAATGTAATAATCCTAATTTATTTTATATTGTGTATATACTATGCATTTGAAATTTAATATCATTAATAATTAGTTAATTATTAAATTTTAAGTTTCAATATTAATTATTTCATCTAAGATTTTTTGAATTAAAAGTTACCATGTGGTAAAGAATATCATAACTCAATTTATTTTCAATGGATTGTATTACTCCTTCATTTTCATTGATATTAAAATATTATGTGTGTAATGAATTTTTATTATATATTATATTATTTCAATGTGTTTTGTTTGTATTTATAGATTATACACATAGTTAATTAATTTATTAATTCTCACTTCAATGTTATAATCATTTTAAGGGTTTATTTCACAATCTCATTCTAATTAAGATCATTTATTCTTGAATTTCAGTTGAAAGAAATTATTTTATAATGGTATAAAATCCACGTTTAATTATATTATCCTCTGGATATTAATGATATTTTAAATAAATATTAAAATTTTCCCACTCTTTTATACACAAAATAATTGAGGAAATGTTTTTTATGAAAATTTTACATCTTTTATCTCTTCGGTTAGAAATAATTTTTTCTAAACCTTGTTTTCTAAAAATGCATTAATTTTTTTCTAACCCAATAAAAATGATTTATTAAATAAATTTGTACCAATTTTTATTTGTATAATTTTTTGAAAGGAATACTCCTATTGTTCTATAAAGAAGGAACTTTTATAACCTTTTTATAGTGAAAAAGGAATGTTCTTTTTAACTTATAAGTCACATATGGAATTATCCTCTATCAGGATGATAATTTCATTGAATCATCATTTAAAAGTTTACAATGATATTTTCTATGAAATATTTTTCATAATATTCTATAAATTCTTATTTTTTTAAAATTAATTTTCAAATAAAGAGATTTTCAAAATATTTTATGTTTTAAAAAGTGTTTTTCAAAATGAAAAGGATATTTTCCCCAATACTTTTTTAAATATATTTTTATGGTATTTTTATTTATCAATGAAAAAAAATTATCATTACTCCTATGGGTATATATTTTATTTATACCTTCCTTAATAATCTTATGGATGGTTTATGACCATTTTTACCAAGTAAAGTATTGACATTCACTTTCATGATTCTTTCATTAGTAGTTATTAACATTCCCTTTAATTATTAACTTTATCATGGATAACAAATTTACCCTAAATATCCATAATATTTATAATGTATATGTTTATTTATTAAACTATATATCATTTATACATATGTTGTTCGATGTTGAAATTATTATATTTATATTGTAAAATATCTCTAAATCCATAGTCCTTACTCCATATGGATATTTGAAGATAACCCAATTATTAATAAATTAAATAGATTATCCATTATATGAGGAATTATAGGGAATAATGATATTCTTATGAAAAAAATTGTGTTATAATTGTTGTATTCAAATGTAATTAAATTCTCAAGTCTGTATCTTGCTTTCAAAGACTAAAAAACTATTCAATACTTTGGGTTGTGATTATTTTTATCTCATACCAATGTAAAAAAGAAGACACCGGCTCCGAGCTACTCGGGTCAGGGACACTACAATTGGAATTATAGGAAGTTTAGTAGAATTATTGGAAACTAGATGTCAGAAAAAATATATTAGGGAACATAACCCTATAATAGACATTGATAATAATTATAGATAACAATTCTAAAGTTTTGGTAAGAAAATTATTATGAGGTTTTTCTTGGAAATAAATCTCTA
Organism: Viscum album; assembly: GCA_963277665.1. Lineage (NCBI taxonomy): Eukaryota > Viridiplantae > Streptophyta > Magnoliopsida > Santalales > Viscaceae > Viscum > Viscum album. Next base: position 1,826,057,660 of record OY728127.1, read on the forward strand.
TTTAGATATTGATAGTGTATGTGGTTCTAGAATATATGTACCTAGGAGTAATAAATCCAAAATAGGTGCATTGGTAATGAACTGATTACCACATGGTTCCTGACAACAGAACTTATTCACTTGGTTTGACACTTTATGGGGAAATACATAGGATAATACACATTTTTATTACAAACCATTAGGAAGTATTTTTATTTATTATGCCAATGAATGTACTTTGTTAAACCTAAGGTGTCTTATATTACAAAGAAGGTTCCTCAATGTAATATAAAAACACATTATGTGTAGAAATAAAGGGTATAAATAAAACAAATTTGGTGGAAAAAAAGGAGAGTTTGATGTAATTAAATAAATATTATCTTGGGATCCATTCATAGTTTTTTGTCTTAAATTTGGAGAACCAGTGCATTATCTGAGTAAATTCCCCCATATAATGTTTAAATCCTTGACCAAGGAAGGGCCTATGTTGAAATAAAATGGTTAAAGTATTTTTTATGATTCCAAAATTATATTATAGATTTATTTTTACCAATTGTATTTAGGTATAGGAATCATGAAACATCTAATGATTTTGTTAAAATTTTAGAAGAATATGGGTCTTAACTAACATAAGAGTTATGAACACTAAAATGGGTTTATGAGTTTAATATTGATCATGTTTTCAAAGTCTCAAGCACCCATTTTGGGTTTTATATGATTTGATTCTACCAATATTAAAGATATTTTGAGATAAATCAATGGCATACATATGTTTTATTATAAAATTTATTTAATAAAGAATTTGTATACATTTTATAGACATAATTTTAAAGCTATTGTTAACCTTTAAGGTTAATATGATAATTAATTACATTTAAATAATAGTAAAATAATATTATTATAATTTAAAAAAATATATGTTGTATTGAAAACCTTATAAAAAGGTTGTTTAATGATTTATTTATTTAAAGTATGTCCATCATATTTACTTTGGGATCATTATAGGAATTATGTTAATATGGTCTAGGAAAAAGGGACAAAACATACTGGGTGACAACCCATTTCATCCAGAAAGGCCATAGGGCTTGAACCCATTATTTAAGGATGATAATGGTTTAACACCTACCAATGGCATATGCAATGTACTTGTTAAGATGACATTGTTTCTAGTTAAATGATTTCAAAAATAAATACTAATTATGAATTGATGGTATTATTTTTGAGGTTTAAAAATTAATTTATTATATTTGATAAATTTTTCTAACCATACTTGGTGTGAATTCCATGTGGTGGTGTTGGGACATGCGTTTAAGTACTTGGGTATATGTAATTTTTGGACTACACACTGTGTAATTGAAGTACATGATGTGTAGTAGGAAATATCTATTTGGGAAAGTGAAAGGGAAGACATCCAATGTAAGGGGGACATGGACATGTTGAAGTATATGGATAAAACATTAGTATGAAATGGTTGTGTAGTAGTATTCAACTAAACCCCATTTATGGAGTGGATATGAAGTAGTACATGGCCATACCCTAAGTGTACTCAAGCCGTGTGGAAGTACATGGAAAGATGAAATATTTAAAAGTACATGCCTTGTAATTATGGTGATCATTGAATGCTACTATTGGGTTACCCTTTGGAAGGTTATGGGTGATTTTTCAGCCCAAAGTTGTAATTGGACATAATAGGAGTCCATTTTGAGTATCTTTAGACATATACACAATAGTGGATCCCTGGTGGAGTTTTGAGGACTTCTCAGAGGCATTTTGGGGAAGTGAGTTTTGAAAATGATGTTTTCCTCCAGAAAGTGAGTTTGGTTCTCTTATAAGTGTGAGATATGGGATGATTCCCAGTATAGGGTCATGATAATGATTGGTGGACATATAATGGGAAAATAAAAGACCTAGATCAGTCTTGGGAAGAGATAATTCCCAGTTAGCAGGACAGATTTGTGACTCGAGGTGATAGATAAGTTGGGTGTAAAAGATAACATATAGGGGTTAAAAAAATGTTTGTCATTGAGGCCATCTCCCTTATAATGATTTATGCCTATTGGAATGTCTAAACATATGATCCTAGATACTTGGTTGTGGAATGTGTGATCCTAAGATATGGGTGTTGGCCTACGAGTTTGGTTATTACCAAGGATTGGGAGAGGGATTTCTCCATTTTTATTTTGACCGAGAGGATCCAAAGTTGGATGAATCCACATTTTTAGTAGTTATGGGTATATGGGGATGGATTATTTTATTTAGTTATTGACGTTGATGGTTGATTTTATGTCTAATTGATAGGAAAAACCTATGTGGGTATGTGTTTTTAGGTAGTAATGGTTGTGGGTGTTTCCTTGGGACTCAAATCAATGAATGAGTTGATAGGTTGGGATATGGATGATGGGAAAGGGATTATGGATATCCCTTGATATTTTTTCTTGTTTTATGTGGTTTAGATTAGTTTCATTCTTGTGGGACTATTTTGATATGGTTGGGACACCATTTTCTGGTGTCTTGTTTATGATTTGGCTTTCCATGGTTGAGAGAGTTGGACATGATTCTCCATATGCATTATTCTATACATCTAATGAGATACTCTACATCGGAGTGGGTAGGATGGACATGACATTTCATTCCCATTATATATGAGGTTGGAAAAGATTTTATGTAACAATATCGATAGTTTGTTTATGTTTTGGGTGTTATACTAAGGTTCTACACATGTTTGATTTTGATGTAGATGATATTCATGGACATGCAATTCCACATATGTGGTTGAGATACCATACTAATGCTACAGGAATGGGTAGTATACTGTATGGATTGGTTCCAGAATAAGGCTCTAGACACTTGTAGTATACTTTATAGTTTAAGTTCCAGACTGATGATCTAGTAAATTATGGTATACCAGGTGGAATATTAGGATAGACTAACACTATGAATACATGTTTTAGAGTGTTATACATAGCATTCCTCATCCATGGTTTTGGGTTTTGGACATTGAGTTCCTCATCCCTGGTTTAGGATGATGGACATGGAGTTCCTCATACATAGTTTATGGTGAGGTAAAATGAATTCATCATCCATACTTTATATTATGGAAATACTATCCGAGAACTATAGTTTTTTTGTATAGTAAGATGTTGGATTGATGCTCTAAGAACCTTTTATTTATGATACATGTGTTAGATTTCAAACTAATGCTCTAGGTACTGGTTGTACTCTAGAATGGTTTGAGTACTTGTGACTAGTGTGTCTGGGAACTATTTAATAGATAACTAGTGAGGCCATGAGGTTTGGTCAGGGATGCTATAAAGGTGGATCCCACTGGTCACTTGGGGTGCACGGTCATCGAGACTTGCTAAGAGATAAAAAATTTGGTTAAAGCAGGTATGGTCAATCTTGATCCTGAACCAAATGACTAGTGGTGGTTTTATATTTTTATTATTCTTATTATGCTTTGTCTAGCAGTGGTATATTCCATGAAAATGTAGATATGGTAGTTGGTTATAGGTTTACCATTTGGGGGTTTCCAACGAAGATTTATTTCTCACCACTTGTATGTTCACCTTAGTGTCTGTGAAATCTTTATTTCTTCATTAATGTTGAGAACAGATGCATGAATGATAGGGTGAAGGCCCATGATTTCATGATTGAGCAGGTATCTCTTGGGGAGTGTAAGGTTTCGGCTGGAGCAGATCGATAGGGTACTAGAGAACGGGTATGTGGAATGGATTGGAGTTGACAATAGATCTAGATGTATTTATTTCATAGTTATTTATTTTGAATAAGTGATTGTCTTAGTGGGTGATCGATGTTGTATGTATGGAATTGATTTTTGTGCCTTTAATATATTTAATTTTATTATATAATTATTCTATTTGGTTTATTTATTATTTCTAAAAACTCTGATGTGTATGATTATTTTTCATATACTTCTAGTGGGGAACTCTAATATGTGGATATACTCTCCTCATAGTTTCACCTTAAGCCATAGCCATTAGTAGGAATCCTCTTCATTCAAGGATACCTGCTTGAGGTCTTATCATGAACTGAATCAAGGCACTAGTTTAGTGACATTCATCCAGGTATGTTAAAATGTGATCTATTAGAAGTTTATTTTAGTGATTTAGAAATTATATTTTTTTCTTGAATACACATTTTTCATAGAAAATATGATATTATTTAAGAAATTTATTAAAGGATTAAATTATCCATTTCATGTTAGTATATTTCATTATCTCCGTAGTCTATATGGTAAAAGGATTTCTCAACTCTAGGAAAAAGGATCTTAAAAAAATGGTAACCTCTTAACTATATTCTTTATGAATCAAGGGTCCTTTTCACATCACCTTGGTTTATGGTTTTGTGGCCATTAACATTCTCATTACTATTCTATTTTGTGGGACCAATTTTCTATGTCACTATCCATCCTTTTTTGGAAATTATCTTTCTCCACCATTTCCATAATTTCACTTCCCACAAATGCTCTATAATTTAGAAATCTAGTTACGCGTTAAACCATATGAACTTTAAATTTCACTTTCTTCATTTTCAAGAGGATGTTTTATTATCCCTTTTTTGTGATTTGGGATTCTAAAAAAGGTCCTTTAAAATGTATAACCATTGATTACCAATATCAGGTTAAAATTATAAGGATGTGAATTATTAAAGGGGTGAGGGATAATATAATATCCAAATATTTTAAAAGAACACTATGTTTGATGGAGAATACAACACACAACACCAATTTTAAAAGAACAATGATATATTATTATTTAAATATTATAAATATAATGTAGATATTAAATTGAGTGGTATAGATAGAATTAATCACATTAAGACATGTATAAATTTCACACTCAAAGAAAATTTATTTATTAATTCTTAGGGAATAATATACCATCCCGCCTTTTTATAACATAACTTTTCATTACATTTTACCAAACCGAGGATATTTCAGGTTTAGTGTCTTGGAAACCAGGAACTTAAAACATGAAAACATAAAACATTCTCCTTAAACACTTTATAGGATTCTCCTTATGTTCATCATAGGTTCATTACTTCATCTCATAACCTGGGGACATACATCAAAAGAAAGGGTGAGCAGAAGGCCCATTAAGGGAAACAAGGGGAAACATTTAGCATGTGAACTTGAGATACATCAATAAAGTCATAAAAAAATAACTTTATGGCATGATAAAGAAATCATGAGTAATATCATAATAAAAATAACGTATTTCATAACTTGAAGATGTGTCTACAACATTTAACATAGAAAATCATTTCTGCTTCACCAAGGTCCATCCCCAAGGTGTCATTAGAAATTAACAAGGTTATTCACCAAGATATCGTTAAAATGGTCATCTCTAGAGATTAAGTCTTTACCCAATGCATTGGAGCGCTATCACGGTGCACCCTTAAATTTAACTTTATTATCATGTGATCCACATATATAATCATAAAAAAATTTAATAAATAACCCATATATCATAAAATAAAAGGGTTTCATTTCATAATCATAATGTTTTAAAAAATTCTTTAAAGACACGATCTTTAGGTCACTTTAAACCCATGAAAAAGGAAAGCAGGACTTCATGTATTTAAATACCATAATTTAAAATAGAACATTTTGATATATATATATATATCTTTGTGTGTGTGAATACCCTTATAGGATAAATATATTTGAGTACTCACTTAATAAAATAAAAGAATTTGAGAAAAAGAGGGAGACATTTTGACACGAAAATTCTGCAGCATAACAACTATGTTACAGGGTTTTAGAAATATTGAAAAGAGAGGGGACATGGGTCACCCACTCATAAATGATCCATAGACAAGTAGAGGGACAGAATATAAAGGATATAAGAACATGGTAATGAAATTTGAAAGACATACCATATGAAATTAAAAAGTGGAAGGAAGACAAAAATAAGATTTCTCTTATAAAAATTCGGCAGCCTAGCGGCGTCACTTAAAACATCAAAAAATGAAATGACGAGATCAAATAGGGTATCTCATCATATGAACATAAAATTTATGTATGATATATATAGATATTATAAACCACATAATAAAAAAGAACTTTAAAGATTTGACATGAAAATAGAACTTGGAAATGAGAAGGGTGAAAGAATCCCTTAAAATTTCAGCAGCCTAACGGCGCCACTAAAACATTCTTAAAATGAATTAATGAGAGCAAGAGGGGGTTTCTCATCATATGAAAATGAAAATTACATTAGGATGAATATAAAATAACATCCCCAACATAAGAACATGGATCATACAATAAATGATATAAAAGAGAGTACTTGGAAAGAAAGAGAGAGGTAGGATCCCTTACCTTGAAGAGTAACTTCCAAATCATTAAGTTTGGGACCTTGGGAGGCTTGAGGGAACTTTGGGAGGACTCCTTGGGAGGTAAGGAGACCAGAAAATCGTTTAGGAGAATTTTTTGAATCCAAAGGGTGAGAGAATGGCTTGGTATTTATAGGGGAAGTTAGGGGACAAGGCATTAATGGTCAAGGGACACCTCAATGGTGGTACTGGAAAAACCATGGGCTTGCCCATGGTATTTGCCCATGATATTGTCCCCCTAGGACACCTTATACCTTATCTTACTATTCATAAGTCTACCATATTGATTAAATACTTAATTCATCATTTAATGATGTCATTAAAAACCTGTAACTTAAAAACTATATTTTAACTATTCACTGAAAATTCAACTTTCTCAGAAAAATCCCAAAATTTCACCTTAACCAAATATCGATGCTCCGATATCAAAAATGAATTCTATTTTATAAAAATAATTTTCTAAATATTTTTAATTTAATTTTTAAGTAAATACACTATTCACCGAAAATTCATTTTTTGCAGAAAAATCCCCAAAAATTACCTTAACATAATATCGAATCTCTGAGTTCAAAAATGAACTCCATTTTATAAAAATAATTTTCTAAATATTTATAATTTAATTTTTAGATAAAAAAACATTTTTCACTCGAAAAAAGTGATACTTGATTAATAATTTCTGAAACAGTTATTTACCTATTTTATTAAATCACATTACTTAATCAAGATGCCTAGATTATATTAATACTTTCATTAAGTGGGATTAATAATCCATTTGGTCACATTACTAATCCTAAGCATAAAATCACTATTCATAATTTACTATTCATAAAAAATCAAGTTGATCTTATTAGACTCTAAATTTCTTACTGAACATAATTGTAGAAGTCCATTTTTTGAAAATAATTACACATAATTAATTATTTAAGGTTTACATAAATATTTTCAAATATCATTTATCTAGAATTCATAAAAAATATGCACACAATATTTATCCGGACATTTGAAAATTCACAAACTTCATCATAAGAATAAATCACAATTTTTATTCAAATCAAAGGACTACACAGGGCAGTTACGATCTCCTTACATAGCCCCTTATAACCCCAGCATAGGACCTAAGTGTTTGGTGTGCTAAGGTGAGAGAATATTAGGGCGGCTCAGCCAACATCGCACGTGTAGTAATTTCTATCAGTTTGAACTTCTCATGAAGGCGATTCCATTCTAGCTTCACACGATGAAGTTAGGCTTGGGTTTGGTATAGAGCAAATCCCAATGGTGCTACCTCTATCCCAAGTTCTGTTAGATGGGCTTTGATTGGCCTAAGACTACTGGATGAGGCCATCAAATCTTATTTCTATATTAATTAACCAAGATCACTTGTATTTAGAGACAATAGTCACAATATTTAGTTTCCAATGGTCATACTGACTAACGGTCATATAGTAGTCAAAAACCCAATAGTCTCATTTTAATTATACTCATTTTATTAAATGAAAAAGTTTTGTTGAGTATGAAATAAAATAACACACAAAATTAGGAAACAAGATTTATTCAAAATTTTGGGTCGTTACAATCTTTACCCCTTAATAAATTGCATCGTCACAATTTTAAAATTGGGCTTGAAAATTTCATTGAAAGTCCCACATTGGAAAAAGAGTCAGTAACACTATTACTTTAAAAGAAAGAAAAGTAAGTACAAAGGTCACCCGAGTTGAGCCATACTAGGATTCCATGTAGGAAAACATGGATATGGAGGAGAAAACAAAGGGTCAAGTTCTGAGGGAGAGTGATAGAAAACATTTATAATATGAAGTTAACCACTAAAAAATCCTAAACTTGTGATGGGTTAAACGGTCTTTGATTACCCAGTAGGGAAATTAAACCAACAACATTTTTGTTTTGCATTCCTCTTAATAATTTTGAGGAATTCATTTACTACATAGAATAAAAACATATGGAAATATATTTACCTTCAAGTAGAGTTTCACCCCTTAATATGTTTCCAACAAGACTAATCTTTCCCCCAAACAAATAGCATTCAAAAATACTTGGTCTCATCAAATCAGAAGAATCATCTTCTAGAGAATCACTTAATCCAAAAAAGAATAACTATCTATATTTAAAAATTTATCCCAAAAATAGAAAGGGTAAGATAAAACAACTCTTCAAAAAAGAAAGAACCCCATATGAATGGAAACTACTTTAAATCTTCAAAGTTCCAAAGTACTACCCAAAGTTCATCATAGACCATTCCATAAATAACTATCCTTAAAATTCTTCAAAATAAACCAAACTAAGATTGAAACCCAAATATAAGAAGGATTTGATAACATAGTCTTCCAAGATAAATTTTATCGTTCATCTATAAACAACATGAACCACTCTTAACATCTAGTAACAAAAGTTACTATCCTAAACATATTTTCCCCAAGATAGGTTAATCATTTCCATAAGTAACCTAAATTACTATAAGTTCACCTTAAATTCGTCGATTCTTCAAAATATAATTGAACCTTTACTCCTTAAAGAAAATACCGTAGTAATCTCTTTACCTCGATCATATATGGTTCCCAAAATAGTGAAAGTCTTCAAAAATAATAATCATCTTTTAATCCCCTAATCATTTTTTTAAAGAAGAACAGCTTCACAACATCAACATGTGATGCATAACAACAGGTGTTTTCCTTAATGATATAAAACCATCTTAGGTAGTGACTCGATGTTCTTAGAAAACATTAAGGATATTCTCATAGAGGACAAACTAAAATACAACGTGACATAGAAAATTATTGCGAAGAAGTTACATGTACTTTAGTCATCATGATCCGTCTCAGCATAGGACTTGCATTGTTCCCTTGTCCTTAAAGATTGTTGATGCTCATCATGCTTCTCATCCCTTCCAAGAGAGCATTTCCTTGGATAATGTCCAACTTCTCTACATTTACGGCATTAAAAATTATAAGGTACATTAGATCGAACCTTATCTTTATTAATCACATTATCTATTTTTTGAAGCAATAGGCTACTTTATGCCCTATCACCCCACACTTAAAACATCTCCCGGTTGCTTTGTGACATTCTCCTTGGTGCCCTTTTCCACACGTTTTTCACAAAGGAAATTGGGTCTTCTTTCCCTTATCAAATTTATCAAATGAACATTCTTGAGACTTCGTCTTCTTCTTCCTTGATGAATTTGGGCATTCAACTAGGTACAAATTATTAATTGTGATTTTTGATAGCTGGTTTGGCATAATCACAATATGTTCAACTTGATCTCTCATCATCTATGTCACATTAATAAGGAAATTGTCACATTTCCTATCACATTGTTTTTTGGGAAATGTTCTTCTATTTCCCGCCATTAACTAAGAAAATAAAGTATAATTAGGGGCTTAAATACTTATCCAATAATCATGAAAAGGAATCTTTAAGCATAAAAGGATAAACTTGTAGAATAAAAGTGTGTCCTAACTTGGGATCCCCTAGGTTTCAATCTAGGTTATCCATGATCATATATTCTTATGTGAATCTTTATTTTATTTTAACTTTGTTCCTTTAATAATGGTTCATACTAAGATTATGAATTTACCAAAGCATATCCCCTGGAAATGTCATAACCAAGAGCACAGCAAGGCCCGTTGTCGTGTACCAGTTTCTGTTTGAGTCTATCTCTAGTGGTGTTTTCATGTTTTACCCCTATGTACATTTGTTCCAGATCCACCTCAACCTGCTTGTATCTAGACAGGGGTTATTTTCATGATAAACCACTTACTCAATACTCACTAAAATATGAGGAAGATTTCCTATATTTAAACTTTTACATAGGGTTATTCCTAAGGTTTTAATATCCTAATTTCCACATATAACAAAACCATCCTTTGATACCATAAATACCATCCCTCCTTTTTATAACATAACTTTTCATTACATTTTACCAAACTGAGGATATTTAAGGTTTAGTGGCTTAGAAACCAGGAACTTAAAACATTAAAACATAAAACATTCTTCTTAAACACTTGAAAGGATTATCCTTATGTAAATCCTAGGTTCATTAATTCATCTCATAACCTGGGTAAATACATCAAAAGAAATGGTGAGAAGAAGGCCTAGTAAGGGAAACAAGGGGAAACATTTAACATGTGAACTTGAGATACATCAATAAAGTCATGAAAAAATAACCTTAAGGCATGAGAAAGAAATCATGAGGAATATCATAATAAAAATAACGTATTTCATAACTTGAAGATGTGGATACAACATTTAACATAGACAATAATTTCTTTTTCACCAAGTTCCATCCCCAAGGTGTCATTAGAAATTACCAAGGGTATTCACCAAGATATCGTTAAAATGGTCATCTCTAGAGATTAAGTCTTTACCCAATGCATTGGAGCGCTATCTGGGAGCACCCTTAAATTTGTATTTATTATCATGTGAGCCACATATATCATCATCAAACCTTTTATAAATAACCCATATAGCATAAAATAAAAGGGTTTCATTTCATAATCATAATGTTTTAAAAATTTCTTTAAAGACATGATCTTTATGTCACTTTAAACACACGAAAAAGGAAAGCGGGTTTTCATGTATGTAAATACCAGAATTTAAAATAGAAAATTTTGATATATATATATATATATATGTGTGTGTGTGTGTGTGAATACCCTTACAAGAGAAATATATTTGAGTATTCTCTTAATAAAATAAAATAATTTGAGAAAAAGAGAGAGACATTTTGAGACGGAAATTCTGCAGCATAGTGGTTATGTTACAGGGTTTTAGAAATATTGAAAAGAGAGGGGACATGGGTCAACCACTCATAAATGATCCAAAGAACAGTAGAGGGAAAAAATATAAATGATATAAGAACATGGTAATGAAATTTGAAAGACATTCCATATGAAATGAAAAACATGGAAGGAAGACAAAAATAAGATTTCTCTTATGAGAATTCGGCAGCCTAACGGTGTCACTTAAAACTTCAAAAAATGAATTGACGAGATAAAATAGGATATATCATAATATGAACATAAAATATCAGTATGATATATATATAGATAATACCCCAACATAATAAAAAGTAACATGAGAGACTTGACATGAAAATAGAACTTAAAAATGAGAAGGGTGAAAGAATCCCTAAAAAATTCGGCAGCCTAACAACGCCACTTAAACATTCATAAAATGAATTGATGAGAGAAAGAGGGGGTATCTAATCATATGAACATGAAAAGTAAAGTATTATGAATATAAAATAACATCCCCAACATAATAACATGGAGAATATAAGAAATGACATAGAAGAGAGTACTTGGAAAGAAACAGAGAGCTAGGATCTCTTACCTTGAAGAGTAACTTCAAAATATTAATGTTTGGGACCTTGGGAGGATTGAGGGCACCCTGGGAGGACTCCTTGGGAGGTAAGGAGACCAGAACATCGTTTAAGAGGATTTTGGAATCCAAATGATGAAAGAATGGCTTGGTATTTATAGGGGAAGTGAGGGGACAAGGCATTAATGGCCAAGGTACACCTCCTCGGTGGTATTGGAAAAACCATGGTCTTGCCCATGGTATTGGCCACTTGAGACACCTCATAAATTATCTTACTATTCATAAGTCTACCATATTGGTTACATTCTTAATACATCAATTAATGATGTCATTAAACACCCGTAACATAAAAATTGTATTTTCAATATTCACCGAAAATTCAACTTTCTCATAAAAATCCCAAAATTTCACCTTAACCAAATATCGATGCCCTGATTTCAAAAATGAACTCCATTTTATAAAAAAAACCTTTCTAAATATTTTTAATTTAATATTTAAATAAATACACTATTCAACGAAAATTCATTTTTTTCAGAAAAATCCCCAAAAATTACCTTAACATAATATCGATGCTCTGGGTTCAAAAATGAACTCCATTTTATAAAATTAATTTTCTAAATATTTTTAATTTAATTTTTAAATATAAAAAAACTATTCACTTGAAAAAACTGATAATTGAATAATAATTTATGAAATAGTTATTTAGCTATTTTATTGAATTACATTACTTAATCAAGGTGCCTAGATTATATTAATACTTTCTTTAAGTGGGATTACTAATCCATTTGATCACATTACTAATCCTAATCATAAAATCACTATTCAAAATTTATTATTCATCAAAAATCATGTTTATCTTATTAGACTCTAAATTTATTACTGAACATAATTGTAGAAGACCATTTTTTGAAAATAATTGCACATAATTAATTATTTAAGGTTTACATAAATATTTTCAAATATCTTTTTCTATAATTCATCAAAAATATCCATACTATATTTATCTGGAAAATTAAAAATTCACAAAATTCATCATAAGAAGAAATCACAATTTTTATTTAAATCAAATGATTTCACATGGTAGTTACGGTCTCCTTACATAGCCCCTTATAACCCCTGCATAAGACCTAAGTGTAAGGTGTTCTAAGGTGAGATAATCTGAGTGTGGCTCGACTAACATCACACGAGTAGTAATTTCTATCAGTTTGAACTTATCGCGAAGGCGATTCCGTTCTAGCTCCACACGATGAAGTTCGGCTTGGGTTTGGTCTAGAGAAAAGCCCAGTGGTGCTACCTCCTTCCCAAGTTCTGTTAGATGGGCTTCAATTAGCCCAAGACTACTGGATGAGGCCATCGAATCTTATTTTTATATTAATTAACCAAGATCACTTGTATTTAGAGACAATAGTCGCAACATTTAGTTTCCAACGGTCATACTGACTAACGACCATATAATATTCAAAAACCCAACAGTCTCATTTTAATTATACTCATTTTATTAAATGAAAATTTTTTGTTGAGTATGAAATAAAATAACACACAAAATTAGGAAACAAGATTTATTCAAAATTTCAGGTCGTTATAGATAAGAACTCAATTTTTAGTGAGCCATTTTATTCTTAAAAAAATATATTTGCTTCAAAACTGATCTTATTTCTTTTTAGGAGTGAATATTATAATTAATTTTTTGAAATTTAATAAATTTTATTTTATAAAAAGGATAATATTTTTTTAAAATTTTCATATCAAATTACTGTAGGGTGAAATTTTGGTATTTTTCTAAAAAGTTTGATTTTTTAGTTAATAGTGAAAAATACATTTTTTTAAAGCTATAATTTATTTTCATTAAACTAATTAATTTAAAAGTATAATTATGATTTGAATTTGATTTAAATGTATCATAATTATTCATCATTTATATATAATCCAATTAATTATATTTGCATCATCATTATACCTGATATTGGAATCAATTCATTTTTGTGATTAGAAACACATTTTTCTAAAACTTATTTTTCATTTTGTTCTAAATATTCATATTAAAATTTATTTTTGAAAATTATAGGAATTGAATATTGTAAAATTTATTTTATATTTTCAACCATGAGCTCTAAATTTTTAAATAGGTCCCTTTTATTTTTTTCCATTATGAGTAGTGACCATAATAAATATTTTTCACCTCCGTAAGGGTAAATCAGGTAACAATGATTAAAATAAAATGATAAGTAATAAATATAACCCTAAAAAATGTCATAATCTATTAGGAGAGTTTATTTTTACCATAATAATCTAATATTATAATTTAGTGAATTTTTTTCATTGAAAATAATTTATATATTATTTTAATTAAATATAAACTAAAAAATTCACCTCTCTTTCTTTTAATATCTACAATGTTTTATGAAAGGGGTTAAAATAATATATGTTCCTTTATAAGTGGTTATTTTAAATATAAATTTTTTTATCATGGTAATTTATTTTATAAATTTTAGTGTGGAAATAATTATCTTAAATTCTTACGCAACACTGACACGTTACTTGTGCAAGTATTAAAAAACTCATTGAAATGATTTGGGAAACACTAAAATTAATATTTTTTATGTGAATTAATGTTTTCGATAAATTTTGGGGATAAATATTATATATTTAATATGTTTTAAAAATATATATTTTAATTAATTTCCATTCATGTTCTTTAAGTCAAATTAAGGGAATATTGTCAAAAATGATATTAATGATATTTTAGGTTCAATAATAATTTATGAAATTCTTTAAATGGAATAAAAAAATTCAAAATAGAAAATTAAAATTACAAATGGTATAAAATATAATAACATGGAAATGTTATTAAAAACATTCACCTCATAGGTAAAATTATAACTTGTGAGTATTAAAAAATTCATTACCACTTTTAAGATTAAAATTAGTTAACCAAAGTGTAAAACTGAAATATTAGGTTTAAAAAGATTACCAAAACTTTATAAAATTGATTTTATGAATATTTTAATTTCATTTATTTATTATATTATAATAAATTTCATTTTGGGACCATTGGATATGATTTGGAAACATATTATTTTATAACACTTCATGTATTTGTAAAAGTGACATTAATTATATTTTATAATAAACAAAATATTATTAAATGATTTAAAATTACTAAAAATAATATATTTGGGAAAGTTAAGGGATATGATTGAAAAAATAAATTATAATCCATTTAGGAATATTTTTTCCTTTTATATTATCTTTATTTACCCATAATGTTTTAAAATAATATTATAGTCATAATTGTCAAAAGGGTTAATAAGGAGTTAAAACCAAAATATATGGATAAATATCCCCTAAATTTGTAAAAAAAGTGTTGAATTATTATAGTTAGATTAATAATTATCTTATACTCTGACTAAATAAATTTTTCAAAATATTACAATAAAAATTAATTTTTATTAATTTTATACTTTATGAAATTCAAAGAATGGTCATTCTCAAACTTATAGAAGGGAACCTCCTATCCTCTTTGATTAAAACCAAAATAACCATTTGGTTTGTAAAATAATTAAAACAATCATTACATCCCTCCACAAATTATAGGTCTTAGTTTGGGCATAATTATAACCTTAGAGGTCATGTGGTGTAAAGAAACGGAGGTCGTCCGAAAAAAAGGTTTAGCTTTTAACCGAATGTTTTAGATTTATTTATTATTATACCACATTATCATATTATTTAACCATTATTAAATAATAAATTTACTATAATATATATATTTAGATGTTATTATTTTAATTTCCTAACCAATATCAATATCATATTCTATCATATTAGGAATGAAAACAACACATGTACGTACATGGAGACTACCACCTCCCTGAAGCGATGTGTTTCATTTTCCATCACCACCTCTCATGGATGATTATAATTATGTATTTAATATATATATATATATGATATTAATGGGTTAATTATCATTCTGTAAAGATATGATATTGTCTAATTTCTTACATTTCCATTTATTAAAAAAGGATAATGTCATTCTTTTGTACCTATGGATTACCACCTCCCTAAAGTGATGTGGTTAATTTTTCATCACCACATCACATGAATTGTGTATGTGAGTGTATTTAAAGAAATAATATGGTATCAATGATAAAATTTTCATTATATAAAGATAAAATAATACTTACCTTTTTTCTATCATGATCATTGAAAAATGGAAATGTCACTCTTGAATGTGTACTGTCTACCATCTCTATGATTATAATGTAGTTAATTTTTCATTAACATTTTCATGGTTGTTTATGAAAGTATAATTGATTTATAAAAGTGTTAATAATTTAAGTATTATTATTCTTTATATTATGTAATAATGACCCCTTTATCCAAGATCAACACACCAAATCCATTTTGAAATTATGAACCAAACATCAACTAAACACCCAATGTGGAATTAACTGATTAAAAATATAAATATTTGAATAAAATAAAATGAAATATATGGTTTTATTATTATGTATTAAACCTATAAAATTTTCTTCAGAAAAAAAATATTTTATATAATTTTTGTATATAGGATTTTGATGACATACAATTGAATTCTGGAGTCGGGGTAAGGGATTTTGTCTCAATTTCTATTCATTGAGGGGTATTCTGATGTTATTCACCTAATTTCATATATATATTTCATATACTATCCATTTTGAAATTTTATATCATCAATCCTTAATTATTCATGTTATTTTTAGTTTTATTTCCAATTATTTCATCCAAGGGGGTCTCACTTGAAAATTACCAAGAGGTAAAGTGTTTCTTAACAAAATTTAAATTCATTGGGTATTAATTATACTTTATTGAATTTATTATTCCATGATTATTTGTTAAATTATCTCTAATTTTTTATTATTATGTTTTTCCACATTTTTTTTGGATTTACATATGTTCACATAATCACTTCATGGATTTATTATAACTTCAAATGTTTTTATCTTTACAAGGGTTTTCTTTATCTCAATGTCATATTCTTAATACACGATTCAATTTCATGCTCCATGAATT
The DNA here is from genome assembly GCA_963277665.1 of Viscum album. Taxonomy (NCBI): domain Eukaryota; kingdom Viridiplantae; phylum Streptophyta; class Magnoliopsida; order Santalales; family Viscaceae; genus Viscum; species Viscum album. The sequence goes on from OY728127.1 coordinate 1,826,074,382, forward strand.
TGTTTAAGGTGTAATTAATTCCCCATTAAGTAATTAGAACATTTTAAAACATGTAATTCATGATATTTAAAGATCTATATAATATTCATACATTCAATGACTTTTGATTACAAATTTATCAAAAGTGGTAAAGGATTTATATCGCCATCTCCCCTCTTTCTGAGATTTTTTATGTTCAAGGTTACATTGGGGGATATAATATGATCTTATTTTATTAAACCATATATATTTTCCTATCCTCAAGTTATAAATATTTTTTACTAGTTTAATTTACATTTCCTCCCTTATTAATTAAAGAAAAACCAAAAATGTTTTTTGTGAGTGATGATGATATTATTTATTCTTTTAGATCATGAATAATATATTCAATATCCATGTTTCCCAAAATGTTTTAAATAATGTTATTTTATAAGAATAAATTATTTTACTATAACTTTTACCTTCTTAAAATTATTTTAAAATGATAATTTCTTATCATTTTCTACATGGGTCTATTGTGTCTCTCCTAAAAAAAATGTTCGAAAAGAATTTTTAATTTTAACATTTATGATATGAGTGGATTTTCTAAATATAATTATCATTATTTTAATTTAATATTAATTTAACATTTTACATGGTTATTTCCAGATAAAATATTTTTCTAAATATTTCATTAAAAGTTTATAAAATATTACTCAAAAAAGGGTATTTCCCTTATTTTAAATGAAGTGTTTTAAATGTTATCTTAGATATATTTTCATCTATGTAATCATACATTAATTATTTCTCTCTATAATTAGTATTATGATATTTTTATATCATTCATATTATTTTTATTGATAGATCACTAGGATTCTTTTAATGAGATTTTCATGAAATCCATTTCTTTTCCAAATTTTAAGAAAACTATAAAGGATTTAAAATTGTTTTAAATTGTGTAAATTGAAACATTCTAAGTTTTTCATTCATTTATAGAACTTATATGTTATTTATGACTAGTCGGTGAACCCCATTATAAATCTCCATGTGATTGGGTAATGTTCCTTGACTTTATAGGCAAGAAGGATGGAGTTAAACAAGTAGGTTTCATCTATGGATTTAATTAGGATTCATTTATTTCTAACATGATTTTAACATAGGTTGTAAGGATAATGTTCCAAAATACACATTTTTTTATTTATTCTTTATATGTGTTATAATGTTTTTCTTTTGATCAAGGTTGACATAACACGGCTCATTATTATTTATTTGTATCACTTTTATCTTATGTTAATGATTTAAGAAAGATTTAATTATTGATAAACCATGAATTGATGGGTATGGGTTATACAATTTTATTCTCATGCAATTTTATTATGTAAGAATAACCTAATAATCATTTTATTCTCATTGATGAAATTTAGCCATTAATGTGTATGTTTATTCTTACTGTGTGTTTGAGCTAGCCCTTCTTATGTTTCCTTTTATCAGTTAGTGAAGAAATTTTTTAAGTATGTTATGCTTAAGATGGTTACTGTATATAAAGAACATAGTGGTTGATGAGGTAAACCTTTGTGAACCAATTATATATCTAACCTTGTTTTTATGTAATAATGTTTCCTAATTATCTAAAACACTGAAATGTAAATATCCTTTGGTATGTAATAGATCCAATATTTCATTTTTATGTTATTTGTTTTGAAAAGTAGAAATTGGTTCAACTATATCATTATCAAATCCATAAATTTAAATAATATGTTTTTTACTGGATTTGTGAGTGTGGGTTCACGACTATTACAAAAATGATGTGGTTGACCAAAAGAACATAGTAGACAATATCACTTTAGAGCACTGGTGAGCATTCGTACACTGTAATAGAAAATAATAACTATTATTTTAAGTAAATTTCATAATAAAAACGGTTATTACTAAGATATGTAATAAATTTATTTTATTATGTATAGATTAATCATAATCCCATGATATTTTAAAATCATTATAACAACACAACATCTCCTAGTTAAAATTCTAGAAGAATCATCCTTAAAACTCATGTTATATGTAATATATTATGTTACACATTTTTCTCTTAAAGAAGATGAAATTTGATAGGGCCTAGGTTGTGTACTCTTTTTGAATCTTACATAATCTTTCCAAAATATATATATCACATTTCATGATACATAAGTTTTTTGTTCATTTTTATCATATAAATTTTACTCAGTAACAAAATTTATGTATTATATAAGGACTATAAAATATTGTGTGTGTATCATCAAACTAGGAAATGTGGAAAATGGAAAGGATTTTAATGATATATGTGATATATTTATTATATTAAATTTTATTTATTAGTTAATTATTATTTTTGGAGAACAATATATTGTTTGAGGAAAATTGTAACTGTTCAACTTGATGATGTTGTGTTGTCCTAAATTGAATCAAATATTTTGATTTTGTGATTAACACACAATTCAAGATATATTTTGGAAAAAAGTATTAGAGGTTAATTTCTTATGTGTCATGAAGAATAAATATTTTCCACAAATCTATTTAAATAGAAAAGTAGTTTAAGGTTGTTTTATATTTTGAGAGGTTGTCACATTATGTAGAGAAAATCACACCCCAGTATGTGATGAAGAGATTATTAGGGAATTATTTTTTTTCTAAAACATATTATATTGTATCTTTATAATATCACTACATATTTTCCCATGAATAAAAAATACAATTAAGTGGTTTATGTGTAGATTTAAATGATTTAGAAGGCTACAATTGTTTGGGTATCCCGGGAAAAACTAAAACTAATTATTTAGGTTTAATAATTAAGATATTATTGTTAATGAAACTAAATGATGTTAAACAATGAAAATGTAAGATATTTTAAGTATCGATATTTATGGAGAAATTATTCATATAGTTTAACGAATATATGAGGGGAAAAATTATTTGATATTATTGTAACTATTTAAAGAAAATTTTGAGTGTGTAGTATAGCCCATGAGGATTCCAATATTTGAAAGTGGAAGAAGATTCTACTCAAAAAAACTTATCTATGTATTGAATATTCATCGGTAATATTTCTTCAAATAACTATTCTTTATTCATATGTATTTTTTATTATTCAAGTCTGTTCGATGGCATCACTTTATAAAAAATATAAGGTCACACCCTTTACTTTAGCTACTTCATGAAAGTAATAGGAGTGTTGTGTTTTTTTAGATAAAAATAACAACTTACTAGGGATGTAGTCATCCTTTCAGGTGGAAAAAATCTTTAAAAAACATGTTTTGTCTCTTTCTATTATTTCCTGATTGAGAATTAGATATAAGTACTGTATAATCACATGAACCGTCAGGTTTCTAAAGAAAAAATATATAAAAACCGGTTCACCACCAGGGGTTTGTAACCTTCAAATTTACCCTTTCAGGTTAACCTATTCTATTTCATTCATTTAATTTTTTTTATGTTAACTTTGATTCTTATACATATGGATTGTAATTCAAGATCCTATATTTTTATGCATGTTCTTATTCTATAAAATTATAGATAATGATGATTGGACTCAGAATATAGCCCCACAATGAAATGGGAAATAATTTTTTCTCTTAAAAAGTTCTATTATAATTATCCATATTGGTTATTTCATTATATGTGATTATCATCACTTTCAGATGATATGAATATTATAATGGTTTTCCACCGAGGTAATGGATGAATAAAGTGTAAGGAATAAAGTGTATGACACCATTCCAAACCAGAAACATAAAATGACTGGAGTTAGAGATGAGCAATATGTGGTTTTGTTAACTCAACTGACATAGACTATAATTATTTGTACAAACTCAATGTAATGATCAAATTATCAATAGAACAATATGTCAATAGGGGAAAATATGTGGGAAAATTAAAATATAATTTTTTGGAATGATATATCTCCTGATAGGAAAAAGATGGATAAATTTTTTATAGAAATTTTTAAAAAAAATTGGGTTTCTTAGTGAATTAAATGGTAACACGTATATAATATCATATTTTTGGATAATTTGATTATTAGTGGTCACTAATTAATAATACCAAGGAGAAGAATGATATTGATTCTAAGGAATGAAAGGTATTAAAAATTATTTCATGAAAATATTTTCCTAATATGCTTATACATTGAATGGTATTACGATTTATAGAGTTGAAGAAAAATAAAGCGTAATTAATTGTTTCTTATAATGATAATTTTACAATATTGGAAACATATGCACCAAATTTTGTTCTAAGACATAAAATAAATTTTTTTGTATATTAAAAAAGTTTGAAACCATGTTTATGAACTATATTTATAACTTATGAATTTTAATAAATAAATAGATTTTTTAGGTCTTATGAGAATGTTGAAATTAAAATATTTTACTCTTATACATCTCATACTATCAAAGATAATAATGGATGACGGAGTCCAATAATGGGAAAATCATTAATAAGGATATCTAATAATTAAATTATTAAATTTCTCCTAGGTTCTAAATGTGATAGAAATCATTTTTAGTGAATGAATTATAAAATTATAAATGTTTTATAGGAGTAGTAAAATTTTCCATATCCTTCAATATTGTAAAGAAATGAGTAATTATCAAGTTAATGATGATAAATATAGTTAAAAAACCAAATAAAGTATTTTAGTTTTCATTGATATTTTTTAATTTCAATTAGATGGGCCATTATTAAAATATATATCCTAATTCAAATATAAAAGGATGAAATAAAAAAAATCATTAGTGGAACAATGTTTAAATGTTATTTTTTATTACTTCTACAAATAAACATCCATCATGTGAAGTGTGATAGGTGCATTATTTGTTTACTACAATTTTTATAATTCCTTTTTTGACTCTATATCTAATCATTTTTTTCATTTCTGTGAAATTTTTAAGTGATATGAAAATATCATTATATGTAATATAGACATAACTTTTTCTTAAAAGTCTATGAGCTGGTATTAAATAAATAAGTAATTTTAGCAATATTCCTTTTATTATTTGAGGTGTTTTTTTACCTGTAAATCTTGTTATCATTCCTACATGGAATGTTGAGGTTCCTTTGGTTACATAATGGATTTCGGTATATTATTATAAGACATATAGAATAACTAAGGTAATTTTATTTAAATTCTAGAATAATAGTATGTTTTTAAGAATTAATTCATACATGTGATATAATATTAAAACCAAAAAAAAATATAAAATGTGGAAGTGAAACTTATATTTCTCATATAATTAATGGAAAAAGGTAAAACTTAATAAACATACACTATTAAAATAATATTTGGATGTATTTATGGTTATTTGATAGGTAATTTTTCAAATAAATAGATGTAATCTATAGTTAACTTTTTTTTTAATAATTCAATTTCCATTCCTCCTCATTGAATTATTCTGTAATGCTATTAGAATTGAAAAATATATTAAAATATTTTTTTGTTAAGGGTTTCATTCATCCCAACACTTCACCTTAAGGTGATTTGAATTTATTTGTCAACAGAAAATATATTCCAATAATGAATTTCATCATTTATTTACCAGTCAATAACAATACTATTAATAATAATCAACCTTTTTCACATATTTATGAGTTGTTTGATAAACTCTAGGGATCTTAGTACGTTTCGAATATTGAACTCAGGTATGAATATCCTCAATTTAAGGTAATTGGAAATGATGTTCCTAAAATAGAATTCCCAAAGAGTTATAGCCACTATGAATTTTCTTTTATGCCATTTCAGATAAAAAAATACACCTTCAATATTTATGTGTTTTAGGAATCAAGCATTAATAGATTTCATATAAAAAATATGTTATAGCATTTATAGATAATACCAATGTTTATTTTTAAATTTATGGGGATCCAAAACATTTTTTCATAATTTTTAATCAGAAATTAAAATAAAATAACATTTGTGTAATATATAGTAAATCAGGGTTTCATTTATAAAATATTTAATTACATTGGTATATTGTAACAAATTATGGTATAATAATTGATCTTGAAAAACTAATTTAGTTGAATAATGACCAAGACCAACTATTATCCTAAAAATTAATATATTTTTTATATTAGCAGGATAAACCTAATTGGTTGATCAAGAAACCTCCCAGTTATCTAGATATTAAAAAAATGTACTCAAAAGGGGTTTAAATGCATTTGAAAATAATAATATGAAAAATGTTTTTAGAAATTGAAAATCAAAATTAGTTAATTCTCTATAAATATCTTTTACTGGATGAAATAGGTAATTTGTTTTAGATGCCAAATTGAAGGGTCTTGGTTTTTTTTTTATGTAAAATGATTGTGTTATAGAAAAATTTTAAAAGGAATTTTTAATTTAAATATAAATGTTATATAAATACCTACCATAAATTTTTAAGTATATATTCACTCAAAATTAAACCAATATGAGGTAAGGAATTTGGTGGAAGTTGATAAAAGATCATAATTGTATGATTCATTATCATCTGGGAAAAGAAAAAATATATGAAAATTCTTTCAGTCAAAAGGATAATATGGATATAACTATGTAATAAAAATAGATTATGATATAATGAAAATTTAATTGTAAATCATGAGGGTAGAAAACACTTATTTTTTGTAATAGATAATAGTGTAGTAATATTATTGGAATGAATAAAGTATGCTCATAAAGTATATCACAGTCTATAAGGGAAGTTATAATTGATTAAAAAATAGAAAATTTATAGGAGTTTAATATTGATGAAAAATATGTCATTGGATTTGAAAATAGGTTATGTACAACAAAATACATTCAACTAAAAATAAAATTAGGGAATGAGGTTCACCTTACTCCACATTAAATTCATTGAGATAACTCAAAAACTTATAAAAATATTAAAAATTATTTTAGGTAGATAGGAATGAAGAAATATTTTTCTAATTTTATAGTGAAATGTATAATTTATCTATAGGTTAATGAAAAATTAAATTATATAAAAGTATTTATTCAAATATTATCAACCCTAAAATGGATGTGGGGACATATATCCCTAGATTTTTTCATAGGAATTCCAATTAAATATCATAGTAATAATATAATAGGGGTTATTATTGATAATTTTATTAAATATATTTATTTTATTCCATTTCAAGAAAATATTTCTTTATATCATATTTTTTGACTCTATTTTAATATGATAGTCAAGTTACATGGTGTTCCTCTCTCTATTGGGTTTTATTTTGAACCAAGGTTTAAATAAATTTTTTTAAGGGATATTAAAATTCCTTTATGAATGAATTAAGTTTTATTGGAGATTTTTATCCTCAAAATAAAGTAAGATTAGAGTGAGAAATTTAAATACTAGGGGATATTCTTTGATCTTGTCTGTTATACATTCAAGGTAGTTGGGGTGAAAAATAAAATATTGGCAAAATTTTCCTATAAAAATAGTTTTCATTCTTGTTTACAAATGGAAACATATTAGTCATGGTATAGTAAGTGGTGTATAAATATAACTAGTTAGGATTTATTTAGGGATATAAATCTATTATGACATGAATTAGTGAATTATATGGTTTGAAAATTGAAGTTCATTCAACATCATATAAGTTTGGGTCAAAGTATTTAACAACCCTTACTCCATCTTCCAAGTATAACATCTATGTATTTTTTAACTAAATATTTAAAATATATTTATAAATATATTTGGATACAGGTAGTAAGACCACATGAGATTCTAAGGCCCTATTATCGTGATATTGATATTATCAAAATATTAAATATATTAATATCATGCATGTATATTTTTCCTAGAATAGTGAAAAACCCTATAATGATGTATTGGATCATAATTTTTAGGCCACTGTTGTGTTTTTAAAACGGGTTTTACACTAGTATTGATATAATCATTATTATAATTAGGAGTGTCTAAAAATATTTTCTCGAGCATAAATAATAAATAGAGAAATTTATTTATTTATTTTATTATTACTTGATATAGTGACCTTGAAACCCTCTATAAATATATAGTTATAAAACCATGACAGAGATATCCATATAACCATGTGTGACATATCGGACCCGAGTGCCACTAAAGGTGACCCAAATACTAGTTGTCCATATGCCCTTAAGCACACATCCTTGTATGCCAACAGTTGTCAACTAGCAATGAGGGCCTAGGATGTGTCTGTGGGGAGACTATGCCTTCATAACCCAAGTAGAACATAGAGGATAAGTAATAATAGTTGAAATAGAATAAGTATATATAAAAAAATGGAATAGAAGAATTAGATATTATAATGATAAGAACAATAACTTAGTATAGTGGAATAAAACTTAAATAATAAATAACACATGAAATAGATAATAAATATAAAATCTGGAATTATAATATATACAAAAGTTGAAGATTATATATTTCATGTCTCTACAAAACTAGAGACAAGTATTCATGGAAGTAGGTAATAAATATTATACAAAATAATTAAAAAACAATCCAAAAACTATTTAGCATTACGAGCTCTGGCTCGTTCATCTGCTAACAAGCTCTATCCTGAGAAAGAAATAATGAATTAGATGTCCAAAGTGAGATGCTTCACCTAGTCAACACCTAAATACATGTAATATTATTGGGTAACAATATAGGCCCAAATATTATTTGAGATAAATCCCCATAGGCCACTAAAAATGAAATCTAGGTTACTTATTCGATGAATATAAATTGAAACTTTGTCCAAGTATATGTATATAGAAGTACTGAAAGTACAGTAATGTAAATATGTTGATACCTTCTTTATCCTTTCATGGTGTCTGAACATGTAATAATTTATTTATTTATTATATTTTAGTTTATATAAGTATTTCATATGATGTGTAACAACATTGACAGTGTATCATTATAATAGTAATAATAATAAATGATCCAAGTTATTAAAAGGAATATTGAAATGATAATAGTAATAATAGATGAACCAAGATAATAATCAACGAATCCTTAATAATGATTATAATGGAATGGAACCAAGGTAATTTCCAAGGAATCCTTCACCTCATGGGTCGATCCAACTTTGTAATAACCCACAACCTAGTTATGGGTGTTTGAGTGTAATCCTAGTGTCCAATTCCCAATGCATTCCACTGTAATAGATTCTAATCGACTCCAAGTATCTCTTCCAAGTTAAAATGGCCTAAGCATGACTAGGCCTAGTGGGGTGAATTCATGGTGCCACATGTCCAAATACATCATGCTACATCCAATGAGTCTTTCCAAGGCATCCTAATATCTGGAAGATAGTGAAGGGATCTGGCATCATCATACTAGGAATCTACTAGTAGATAAGGGTAATGTTATAAGGTGGGTATCTCCCTTGGAAACTATCTCCTTGAATCAGAATGGTGTCCTCTGAGTGATCCAAAAATTTCCTCAAGAATCCACAACATAGCTTAAGTCTATAAAATCTTATAAAGTAGAGAAGGTCCATATTCAATAGTCACCTTATACTTATATAATTATTTAATTTAGGCCATGTAATACTCATTCCATTTGAGAATTTAATAGGTTCATTTCATTTCCATCTATACTAAGTGGAAAGGATACGAAGGAAATATAACCATTTAGTACATTAATTACTCAATCAATAATTAGGTTCACTCTAATTCCTTCAATTATGAATGGAAATGTGTTTTAGGGTCATTGGATCAATCCATTCAATTATATTAAATTAGGACAAGTGATAAATATAATATTCTTGACATTTATAATTGACATTCATTTATTATATTTAAACACTTAACTAGTAAGGGTCAAGTGGAAACTACACATGCTAGCCATTAGCAATTCATATTTTTGTTAATTTAAAGAGGGATTGTCGTTTTCAAAGTCAAGACACACACATTAAAGATTTCATAGGTAAACCCACATGGGTTACAAAGGAATAATTGAGGACACACCCTACATAGGGTGGAATTCATTGAGGGATGAACCTCCAATGGTGTGATGATTACACATATAAGGTTATATAAAATACAAGCGTAGTTATTATAAGAAATAAATAGGAATTAAATAGTCATTTCCCAATGAAATCAAAATACACTCAATGATGGAAGCTTATAAAATGGAGAAAATTGATGGATGAGTCATAGAACACTTACCTTAATCTTTCAAAACTCCCCTCATCCATTATTACCCATTAGTTTGGCCTAGAACAGAATAAATATGAAGAAATGATCAATGACCTAAAAATAGGGCATATGCGACTACATCTAAATAGCATCTTCGAGACGAAGAAAAATGGAGAATGGTGTAAGATGAATATATTAATTACCAATATGAAAGATGGTACTTTGTGAGCTACAATGTGATAATAAAGGCCTTTTATCACTGGAATGAGAAAAGGATAATATAGGTTATGATATTAATTAATTAATATAATTTTAGTAATTTTTTCATGAAAAATTGGGTCACATAGTTTGGACACATGATTTTTCAAACCATGCACCAACATTGCACATGAAACTACCTCAAGGGGACCCCACACAGTTAGGCTACATGGTCAGAGAAACCGTACGCCAACCATGTTTGGAGGATATATTAAAAACATTAAACTTGCCACACTGTTGTGTTCCCATGGCTTCATGGTTTCCTTAAACTGGGAGTCCTTCTTCTCCCCTATATTCAACCCCACACAGTTAGGGGTAATTGGGTGGCCTATCCCACACGGTTTCTCTTAAGAGTGTGGCCTATCAATTTTTTACAAATAGTTGGACTCCTAGATATGAACGACCCCCAAATACCCTTAAAACACCCAAGACCTCATTAGGAATCTACATTATGTCCAAAATAAATATTTGGAATGAATTTAAAATGATCCATACCTCAAAGAAAAATTGGGTTCTTACGGTCTCCCCCTTAAATGAACTCATACCTGTGTTCACCTTCCATGGGTGGTAAAACATTGTATGAAAACAACTTTGGCCACTAAGCACATACGTCAGCCTCTCCCTCCCATGTATCATCTTATACGGAGTCATGTTGTAATTGAATTTGTATTAAAGGGATAGACTATCCTTGGAGATCCTACGTGCTCTAATCAAAGATGCATATAGGATAACCTTCAAAAGAAGTATCAATATACAGTTCAACCTCTTTAGGATCAAAAGTATGAGACAAGTTAGAATTACCATGGATAAGATGTGAAACATGCATTTCGTCATGCATGACATGGTACCTATAAGCTAGCAGTAGTTGATAGGATACTATCTTGACTCTATCTATAATCTCAAACGTCTTGAGAAATAGCAGTGATAGCTTCCCTTACCTCTGTATCTATATATTCCCATACCTGGGAAATACTTCCCTGAAAACATGACGCTCAACATTGAAATCCAAGGTTCATTGATTGAGATCACCAAAATATTTTTGTCTATATTGATTTCTAGAAATATACTTCCTCATTACAGGAACCTACTCCTAAGTCTTCTACATGAGATAATGACCAATTAGCACTATCTCTTCTACCTTGATTTAACATAAGGGTGAATGAAATGACCTACAATATATGTCGTTATAAGGATCCATTTTAATCATCACTTGAAATATATTATTATAGGATTACTCGATGAAAGGGATATGATTCTCCTGAGAACCACTGAATTCAAGTATTCGTTCTAAAATAATATCCTCTAACTCCTTTTTTGTTTATTCTAATCTGCCCTCAGTCTAAGGGTGAAAGGCAGTGCTCAAAACAACCTGAGTATCCATAGGTTTCTATAGACCCTTCTAGAACCTTAATGTGAAATGAGAATCCCTATCATAAGTGATAGTATTAGGGACCCCATATAGCTGTATGATCTCATGAACATATATTCTTTCTAGATAATCCAATTATAAAGTATCCCAAATTGGAAGGAAGTGGGATACATTCATTATTTTATCCACAACTACCCAAACTAAGTCACCACCTCAAAGAGACCTTAGTAATATGGATACAAAATCCATAGAAACATCTTCCCATTTCCATTCCTAGACTAATAACAGATGTCATAATCTAGAAGGTCATTAGTTCCCTACCTTCACCTACTTACAGGTGAAAAAACATATAATAATCTAGTAGTTCATTACTTTAATTACATATCTTAATACATCTTGTAGATACTTGGATGAACTACCCACTAAGAAGTGTGGGTATCTTGCATCAGTTCCTCCCTCATATATATAGGATAAAATTTTTGACCATGTATACATAGAATTTCATCTCCATCAAATGACCAATATGGAGGCAAGTCCTTACCAGAAGTACTCTCCTGGAGAATCAAGCCTTCAGGATCTGAAAACTGCCTTCTCCTTACCCTCTTAATGAGTGAAGAGGTAACTGTAAAGTATGAGATATAAGATTGTTTTTTACTCTCATAAAACTCTATATTCAACTCATAGAAGAGTGTCATCAATTTATTTTCATCAATGGATTCATGTACGACCTATGTCTATGTTTTCTGGTACCACTCATCTGCTGCTACATTACCTTTTCCAAGCATATGAAAATGTTAAAAATTCATGTAATGAAGATATTCGACATATCATCACTATATGAGATTCAATTCATTCTATTTTAAAATATACTTCGGGTTCTTTTGGTATGTATATACAAAAAAGTGTTCACCCATCAGATAGTGTCTCCAACAACGCAAGGCATTGACAATAGCTACTAGCTTGAGGTCATGTGTCGGGAAATTTCTCTTATAAGACCATAACTTCCATGATTAATACAAAAAAAATATCTCCTCCTATATCATAACTACTCCTATCTCAATTCTAGTTTCACCATAGAACACTTTGTAGCCTCTTCTGGGCACTAGAAGAATCAAAATCAGTTCCAAAACAAACCATTCTTTCAGTTTCTGAAAATATTTCTCACACACTTCTAACCACATGAACATAACACCATTCTTTTTAAGACTAGTAATAGGTGATTAAAGGCATGATAAATCCTATATAAAATGCCTCTAATATCAAAATATTCCCAAGAAACTTTTTATATCCAACATTTTCTTGGTATTCTCCTAGGAAATAACAACACTCTCCTTTTCTAGGTAAATATATATTCCTAATTCTAAGATAAAATGACCTCAAGAATTGTATATTTTCAATCTATAAGAGGAACTTAGAAAGATTAGCATAAATTTGATGCTCTCTCAATGTATAAAGAATGATATCAAGGTATTTATCACAGTCACTATCAGTAGTATGAGAATGCACCAAGATGTCATCCAAAAATACTACAACAAAGAAATCTAGATAATTATAGAAAACCATATTCATCAAAGACATGAAAATTGTAGGCATGTTTATAAGACCGTAACTACAATTTAAATCTATATGAGGTATGTATGAAGGCCTTATAGCACCTAATGATAGAATGATCCTTGGTTGATCATATAAAACACCCTAGAAACTTGGATGTAGTTGAAGAGATCATATATTTGATGTAGTGGATATCAGTTATTAACTACGATCTTGTTAAATCATAGATAATATACGTGTAGACAAAGGGTACCATCCAAATTCTTGGTGAAAAGTATGATTGAAACCCAGGAAGAAGTATTGGGTCAAATAAAACCATTAGACTCCATGTCTTACAACTGTCACTAGAGATCCTGGAGCTTAGTAGGTGAAATCTTGTAAAGAGAAATGGACACTGGAGTGGCTCCTAGAATAAGATCAAGCATAAAATCTATCTCTCTCTCTTAAGGTAGGTTAGAAAAATAATCTGGAATGGTTTCCTTAAAATAATCTACTATAGGATGAAAATATGTAATATGTATTCCCTAATCCTCTATGAAAATACTAGAAATCCGGGTGATCACTCCATTATCCCCTGATATTCTAATCCATCTCCACCGATTTGGACATCAAAATCACCATTAAAGAGAAAAATGATGCCTTTTGTTGATGTAAATGTCACCTTGTAGTGATAGAAGTCTACAAAGGAATGAAGGGAACTAACCAATCCTTCATGAGAATGACATCGAAGCCCATCATCTTAATGAAATAGATGTCCCATCAGAAGGGATAATTTCTACATCAAGGGGAAATCCCTACATTGGTGTATACACTCAGACTATAGCCCAATGATGTATCCAGGGTCATCACCCCATAGTAATATTGACTTTCCAATTTGAGATTTTCCAAGGGTGATAAAGGGATAAAGGTGTGTGAAGAACCTATATCAAATAAAGAATATACAATAGTAGAGGCTATTGGAATTTTATCTCATACTGTAGATGGACTTCCACTATGATCCTCATGTATCATCTATAATGCATAAAAATAACTTGATCCATGGTCTTATGCTATAACTAGACTACACTAAATATGTACACTCTACTAGAGATGATAATCAGATATTTGGCTACCATGTCCATGTCCCCACCCTTGGTTAGTCCATCCAAGGCTACTCCAACTCCCCGCCTAATGTGGTGTAAAAGATCATGCCCCTAAAGGTGGAGTTGGTACAGATCCTCTCCCACTCGAAGAATATGGAAAGGTCTAACAAAATATCTAATGATCCCCCATATAACCATAGGAACAAAACTCCAAATGTTCTCTATCACACTGAGGATTTAGATTCCACAGTTGTCTACAATTATGGTATATAATAGATCTACCAGTGTGGTTACTATGACCATCACTCCTTTGATGAGAAACATCTATGTAATTCTTTCTACTACCATAAAAACTAATATACTTCCTCAATAAAGAACACCATATGCCCAAAACTATTGCCTTCCCTCTTGTCGAGCTCATTGATTTGATCGAAATTATTGATCTCAGAAAAAGTGGGTAGGATAAACACATTCACTTGAGTATGGATGAAATACCTAAGACGATCCTTGAATCGTTTATCATGTGATAGGTCATCACTGGATAGAAGTGGTGTAAAGTGTCGGAACATAGTAAAATACACCGAATAATCCATGACTGACATAACACCCTACTTTAGGTGCATAAACTCTCTAGCTCGATTAGCACTCAGCGTATGAGAAAAGAGGTGATCATAAAAGGAAGTCTGAAAATCAAACCATAACATACCCTGGTGATGAAAATACTAGGTAATCACATGCCACCAGTGCTTGGATGAATCTCAAACATGTACTTGTCAATATTAACCCTCCTCTCTAGAGGAATCTCTATATGATTGATGATAGATAGGGTGGAAAACATCCAGGACTCAATGACATATGAACCACCATCCCCTAAGAAGACGGGATGATGTTTCTCCTAGAACTCATGTGTTAGATCATCCATCGTTGGTTCAAATAAGTGAGTAACTTGTATAGATTGCATCATACATAGAAAACCCTCACAAATTTGAGCGTCAATTCCTAGATCGGGTATAGAAGGTGGTTCCTCGTGTGTCACTCTTGATGGTAAGACTAGTGTCCTAGGGCCCACCATCTTTGGATCATGATCGTCACTACCTCTTGGAACACAACATGATGAAGTCATAGTGGCATAGCACTACAAATACAAAGAACATGCCCCAGAATAATATTTTATGTATATAGACACACTAGTGGAAGAATAACTTAAGTATAAGGGCTCACTAAACAAGATATACTACCCCAAAAAACCAACATATAAGTACAAGGTATTTGTAACTGTTCACATTTGATTTTCATAGGTTTTAGTAGATGAAATATCCATTATACCTTGCCTCTTCATTTACTAGAAACTATTTCATTTTATAGGTCAATATTTACATTTTATGTTTTTATTTTCATATAAATATATCATGATCTTATTTAAAATGGATCTCCATTCCTAGTGAATAAGTTCCCATGCACATTATCACTGAAATTGACACCCATTCAATTTATATGTAACCCCATCGACACTCTGTCTCAGAATGTAATGGGTTATATACGATGGCTCTATTCATTAAATTACCCATTCTAAACCAAAAGGTCACATACACATCAATAATCCAAACTACCAATTACTCAATCATTTCTAAAGATAATCTCATGTAACCAGAGGTATGAAGTTGTCATTTGTAAAAACCAGATATTTAAGATTCCACCATCAACCTATATAGGAAAAAACATTTTAGATTAATGTTGAAAATTTAAATAACAAAATCCCAACCCCATAGAATATTTTAGATGTACATGAATATATAAAAAACCATCGCTCACTCAATAACCATAAGAAACACAAGAAATTTAAGTCATGCAATTCACCTATCTAGAATGGAATATTCATGGAATTTAAATTCTTGGTTTTTTGGAAAAATCCCTCAAAGTAATATTGAAGCATTTTTGGTATGATTGTGTTTGTTGAAAAAGAAGGTTTCCCTGATAACTTGTGGAGTTCGAGTTATATTTTTGAAAATCTATTTAGACAATGATCCAAGAAAAGTAATGGATGATCTGGAGATGAAATAAAATATTGTAACCAAGGTGGTGTCATTTCCTAGTGTTTACCAATTTTTTGGCCCTCAAAATCCAGAGAATGGATAAAACTATTTTTGTAAAAAGAAGTTTTATGAAAGATTGAATATGTTTTGGAATTTTTCACCCAAGACATGTTCCAAGATTAGCACATCAAAATATGGAAAATCATATAATCATGTGAAAGATTGGTTTTTATATAGAATCTTGTTTTCAAACTCCCAAGAAATAAAGATGAAGTGATCCGCATGAAAGAGAGTTATGCACCCAATGTGATGTAAAATGTGGTTTTACATTCTTGGAGATGATCTTACGCAAGTAATGAAAGCTACATCAAGATCTTACACACATGGTTGGTTGGGCCTATAAAAATAAGGCCACCCCCTCATTTAAGTATTTTTAACCTTAGGGGAAATCAAGGCTCTGAATCTCATAATAATTGTGTGTAAAGGGAGTTATATAAGATAGATTCATGTAAGAAGAGGTTTTCAAAAAAAAATTCACACAAGTTGGTTTTCTATAAAAAAGGAAAATATTGCATGAGAAGTGAAAAGTTTTCCCGCAACACACACAAAGTTTGTGCAAAAGATATAGGTTCCCCCATAATTATATGGTAAGGGGGTATTCAACAAGTGGATAAAAGTGGAACTCAATGATACACTAAATGAGGTGTAAAATATATTGATTCAAGAAATAAATGGAGTATATTATGAATAAGTAGTGATCACACTTTAGTTGAGATAGAAATGAGCTTCCAAACTGTGAATGGTTGTAAAAATGTATAGACAGTGAGTCTACTCCAATCTTTGTAAATATTGGTGCACTTTTACTGGATTTGATACATTGGTAAATTTCCATTATATGATCCTTGGATGTAGCCTAATGAGAGTGAAATAGGTAAAATTATTGTGTCTCATGCATGCTATTATTTTTTCCATACATTTTGATGTGAAAGAGATAGAAGATAATTTTGTTTAACAACAAAAAAGATCCAAAGGGTAGTTTTTTTAATCTATCATCCCCTGATTCACCCCCCCCCCCCTCCTGGTATTTAACCTAGTGAGACTAACAATGGTTTCTATAATGTTGCATGATTGTTCCTTCATTTCCCTTATATTATTGTTCCAAGTATATAACGAATAACAAAATAATAATAACAATAACTATTAAAGAGTATGTGTGTCACCAAACAATGAAAGAATATCAACTATTAAAAGTAGAATATAGAACAAAGTTTCCTTATTTTAGGAAACCCGATAGTTACCCCAAAAGTGGGTTATCTACACCCAATCATGGACTATAACCAACTTTCAAAGTACTCCCAATATCTTTTCTATTGTCTTAAAATAGAAAATCTTGAAAATAAAGACCATGATATCATTTTGGGATCTCCCAATCCTAGGTTCCACTCCAAGGTTCCCTAAATCCCAGTTGGCCACATGGTATTAATCATGCCTCCCCATACACCTAAGGTTTCCATCTAGAAGTGATGTTCTATGGTGCATCCATGGGTATACTATTCCCTCATAAAAAAAGTGGAACATAGTGGATAAATAATAAAAGATGAAATAGTATAATCATAAGTAAAAAAGAGGTAATAGAAAAAATAAAGACTATAAGGACTAGACCAATAACCCATTATGCAGAAGAAGACCTAAAAAATAAATAATATAAGAAACAAAAAATAATACTCAAATATGGAAATCTATCATATAAAAAAGATGATGATAATGTAATTCGTGTTTTAAAAAAATAGAAACAATTATAAATGGTAGTAGGAAACACATACTACACAAAAGATTCAAAATCAAGAGAAATATATTTAGAATCCCGAGATCCTACTTAGTCATATACTACTAAGATCCATCCTAAGCATAAAAGAATGAATCAGGTTTCCAATGAGGGAAAATTCCCCTAGTTAGCAAATGCATACATGTAATCTTCATGGGTATCAATTATGTCATAGATAGGGTGTGAGATAAATCTTAGTAGGCCACCATTGATGACCTCTATACCATCTAATAAATGAATATAAAATGAAATAGTGTCCAGGTATATATATATATGGAAGTAAAGATAGTACAGTAATGTTAATATTCCAATAACTTCTTCATCTTTAACGGGTGTCTGGACATGTAATCATTTAATTATTAATTTGAATGCAGCTTATATGAGTATGTAACATGAGGTATGACTACATTGATAGAGTATCATGATAATAGTAATAATAATTAACTATCCAAGGTGTAACAAGGAATGCTATAATGATAATTATAATAAAATTGGATCCAAGGTAATATCCAAGGAATACTTGATGATGATAACAATCAAAAGGATCCAAGCTAAAAACCAAGGTATCCTTGACCACATGGTTTGAGCCAACTCTCTAATAAATTGAAGCATATCTATGGGGGTTTTATTGTATTCCTTGAAGGAAATTCCCAAGGCATTCCACTATAATATATTCTAACCAAGTCCAAGGATCTCTTGAAAAGTAAAATTTTCTATCCATGACTATGCCCAATGGGGTGAACCCATGGTGCTACATGTATGAAGAAATCAAGATATATATATGGAGTGCATACAAGGAATCCTATTATTCAGTAGATAGTGAAGGGATCCTATGTCTTTATGCTGGGAACCCTCTAGTAGAAAAATACCATGTTCCAAGGTGGTTATCTCCCTTGGTAATAGGATCCTTAAATTGGAATTGCATCCTATGAGTGATCCAGGCATTCTCTATGGAATCTATGGCATAGCTCAAGTCTGACCACTCCTATGAAGATAAAAATGACCATATGAAATAGAAACCATATAATTATATCATTATTTAATTTAGGTCATGTAATACTCATTCTATTAGATAATTTAATAGGTTCATTCCATTACCATCCATACTAAGAATAATGTTTAAGAAGGAAATGCAACCATTTAGTACTTAAATTACTCAATCCTTAATTAGTTTCACTCTAATCCATTCCATTATTAATAGCATGGAATCATACATAAGTGAAACCAAGTCATTCAATTAAATTAAATTATTCCAATTGATACATATAATATAATCTCCATTTACAATTGATATTCATTTATTATATTGAAACACTTTCCTTAGAAGGGTTAAGAGGAAACTACACATTCTATCCATTTACAATTCATAATTAGTTTAATTGAAAGAAGGATTACGATTAGAAAAGTCATGGAACACACATTAATGGTGTCATAGGTAAACTCACATGGGTTTCCAAAGAGTAATTTAGGAAACACCCTACTTGGGGTGGAATGATTTCAGGTATCAACCTCCAATGGTGAGATAGTCATATATAGAAAGGCTCTAGAATACGAGCATGATGATTATAAAAATGGAATATGGAATAAATAGGAATAACCTAATGAAATCACTATGTGAAAAATGAAGGAATTTTATAAAATGGTGATACTTGAGGGGTGAGTTATATACCACCAACCTTACACTCATACAACTCTCCTCATCCAGTTGTTGGCTTTAGTTTGTCCTAGAGTATAAGAAATTTGAAGAATTGATAAATTCCCTAAAAATAAATAATATGGGACTACATCTAACTAGTTTCATAAAGAGGAAAAAACAACTAATGGATCAATATGAATATATTACATACCGATGTGTGTCAAAGAGATGAATGATGATCGAATCAGACTTCAGACAAAGGAAAAAGATGAAAAACATGAAAGAGGGAACTTTGGGAGATCAAACATGAGAATCGAGGCCTCCTGTCGCTAGAATGGGAAAAGGATAAGATAGGTTAAGATATTAAGTAATTAAGGTAATTTTTTCCATTTTTTCAATAAAATTTGGGTTACATAGTTTTCCACACAGTTGGCCAAACTATGAGCTAACCACGCGCATGCAACTAACTCAAGGGGGGACCCCGTACTATTAGTCCACATGGTCTAAGAAACTATTCACCAACTATGCTCTGTGCCACTATTAAAAACTACGGACTAAACACACTAGTATGAACCCATAGCTACATGATTTCCTAAAATCCTAGGCCCTTCTTATCCCCTCCATTCATCCTCGCATGATAGGGTTAATCATGCGGCCTATGCCGCACAGTTACTCTTTACCATGAGACATATCTGTTTTTATAAAAATGTTAGGATCAAGGCTTTGAAAATGACCTAGAAACCCCTAAAATAGTAGTGACATAATTAGTCATCAAAATTGTGTCCAAAATAAATAATTGGACAAAATTTAGAAGGATTGAAATCTCAAAGAAAAATTGGGTACTTACACCATGAGATTGTGAGAGGGGCCATTGGAGGGGGAGTTGGTGAATGACAATAGATAATGATTACGATCAAGGATTATAAATAAGAGATCTAACAAAAAATTTGGATCTCATCAATGATAATTACCCTAAACCATTCTACAATAATGATCAATCCAATCTTGGACTAGGGTGTTTGATTTTTATGGATTCAACATGTTTTTTATCTTGTGTCGAACATGGATCAATTACACTAATAGGAATTTATTCTCACATCGGTGGTAGATTTATTATATAGTTGATTTGATTCTTTCATGGTTAATTTGTTTGATGTTATAACAACAAAATATCAAGGTCAACATGAAAATTGGATGAGGATCGTTCATCTCTTGTGTTTCTTGAATTTCTCCCCTATTTCATCACATGTTCATCACCTGAAACATATTTGGTCTATGGTTTGATGAATACCAGATATTAGATCATTGCATAATTAATCTTTATCACAATAGATTAACATCATGGTTATGGTTCAAAATCAGGGATATGATGAAGGTGTCCTATAATATTGGATGAATGGGTTCAAATTTAGATATTCCCATTTGTGATTCTTATAATTCTAATGAGATGAAATGATGATGGATCAACTCAAAATGGGATTTGGTTATTTAATTCTAGTTAATAGTGATGTTGGATCTTGGATGACGGATAATATGGTGATTAATAGTGTGATTGATAATAGGTTTAGAAAAATTGTTTGTAGTGTCATTCCCATGATAGAACCATGAGTCCCTACAAACCCTCATTTACACAGCATGTAATGCGTTGATACATGACATATGGGGCCCCGGGTGCTACACTTAGATTTTTGCAGGAAGTTAAATATCACGCCTTATGTGGCATGTGTCACAATCCATTTTACATGACCTAGTGAATCCATGTGTACTTCTGGGGCACATAGACACATACATGACCTAGTACATGGGTACATGTAGATTACACAGTCATGGCATGGTACTCAGACATGTCTAGGTACACGGACCTGACCAAAGTACATGGTCATGGCATGGAGTACACAAGAACATCCTGGATAACATGGTCATGGTCTAGGTATAAGGGCAGACCCAGTGCTTTAAATATTCATTGTGTACTACTAGTACATGCCTTGTACTTTCCATTGGGAGGTATAAGGCATTTATTATCTATAGTGTTCCATTACTTATTAAGAATCATATTGTGATCCCCTATGATGGATTAGTCTCAAATAAGGTTACCAAAATCCCTATGTGATTCTTGGTGTGGACCCTCTTCTTCCCTATGTGGGGTTCGAGTAATTGGTGTGACTAACAAGCATAGGAATCAATCCCCACCTTAGCAGGTTATTCCGGACTGGGCTTTCAGTATACCCCATGGCCTTGGGTGTGATCCCCCATCCTTGTATTGATATATTCTGACTTATAATGTGTACATTCTCATGGAGTGACCCAACGAGCACATCATCTCAGATTAATTCCATTATTGGAATTAGACTCTTGGAGTGGGTCCTCTCGGGTGAGTGTTTCTATGAACTCTCAAGTAGAATCGTTGATTGGAAATTTTTTTTTACCTTACCTTAAGTCTTACTATATTCAATGAGTATATATGGACATTATTATTTATGTATCATGTTATTATTGGCATATAGATGTAATGGTCTTACTGTTATCTTCATGATGTATGCTAAGTCATTTCAAGGTGTCCTACTATGTATTATTATACTCACCCCAGTATGGTCTCTTCCCACAAATTTTATGTATTATTCAGATGATAGGTCTTTCGATGGGGCTCTTAGTGGACCAGAAGTAGACATATCATAGATTAGGCTAGACAGACATTGGTTCATAAGATGTGTCACATTTTCCAGTAGTACCATCCTTCTTATCAAGTTGTAATCCTTTAATGTTTTTGTTGGTCTTATATTTGGATCCTTTATTACTTTTAGTATTATTTTTTATACTCTGGTTATAGTACACATGTTTTGAATGCATTCGTACCAATTTTGTTATTTTACATTTCAATATTATATGGGCTTGTGGATGTGTACATGCATATAGTTACATTAGAATAATTCCTCCCATGTGTGTGATATACCTACTCAGTGTTGGTCTCTAACCCTTGGCCTATTAGAGGTTGGATTAAGGTAGTCCCACTTGGATTACCACCTTCTAGGAGGGCCTCAGTGGGATGGGTCATAAAAGAGTGGTATCAGGGGTAGTTGCTCCATATTAGGAACTCATTTTGGTGTTTTGTCTAGGTATGTGATTGTTTTGGGTTTTATGGAAATGGTGTCAAATATTTCATGTTTATATTTCAGGAAAATGACTCCAATGTTAGTGTGGTGGAAAATGTATCCATTCACCAGGACTATGAATAAATTATTTTTTTACTCTGTACATATTGGCGTTTGTTAGAGGGAAAAAATTGGTACATTAATCATATAGGAATGGGATGTGGTTTCCTTGTCCTTTTTGAGTCACCTATTTAGATATAATCATTTACCATGGTATATCTTTTATATTTTCTGATTCCTCAATGATGATTTCAATCTAGGATTTAGTAGAAGGATCATTAGGATTATACCCTAAGTGGTGAGGCTTTAATACAATTCCCTACTTAGAAGGTGGTACCTTCTGGTGGTTTACCACGCATACCTCCACCCACAAAGAAGTAAATGATACCATTAGTACTAGATAATGAGGTGAAAAAACTGAGTTCACTTCATGAGTTTTAACATTAAAACCCCCTCATTTTCTTGGGCAATCCAGACCCCCAGGTAGGCGATTATTTGATCAATATGATTATATAGATACCCATGCTTCTCATACATATATATTACATATTTTTAGATGAATATTAAATACATTACAAAAAACACAGCCATATACCATAATAGTATACTTTATTTTGAGACTTGGTATACAATCTTTTAATTTGGTGAAAGATCTTAAACAAACTCTATAAATATCTTCTCCTATAATACTATTTAGAAACATTACCCACTTAAAGACATTTTTCATAAACTAGGGAAATAAAACATAAGAAATGTTAATCTCATATGATCAATAAGGTAAAACAAGGGAGATATATAAGAGCACACGAGTCTTAGCCCAGTTGGTAAGGACTCCGTAAGTGCATCCGGGAGACCCGGGATCAAATCCAGGTGGAGACATTATTTCCAGGGTACTATAGCAGTAATGTAGTAGGTACTATAGTGGGAACTGTGTAGTACTGTATTAGGTATTATAGCGGGAACTGTAGCAGGTAATGTTTGGCATTGTAGCAGCCGGGAATATTCCCATGTTTGGGCCTTTGGGCCACCAATTTGGTTCCCGTGTCCTTTAAGGCCTTCGGGCCACCCAGGACTTCGGGTCAGTAAGGCCTTCGGGCCACCTCAAGGCCTTTGGGCCACCTTTAGTGCCGATGCAAACCAGAAAACCTATGAGGGACAAGTTCTATAAGGAGGATGAGCAAGGAGCTTTCACCAAAGTAGAAGCTAAACGGATTGCAAGAGTGAGAGGGTATGGAACCTGCCATCGGGACAAGCCTGTGCATGCACGGGAATGCCTATCTGAATAACCATGTGAAGGTGGAGTTCTGATTTCACGATGAAGATTCTGGGGAGGAGCAGTTCCAAGTAGTTAGTCTGGGTTGTATGTAATGTTTGAAACCTACGGGAAAATGATTTCTTCTAAGGCCTATGGGCCATGTAATACTCACACCTATGGGCCTTGTAAGGGTTCCACCTCACCCCTTGAAAGGTGGATTATCAAAAATCAATAAAAAAATGAAGGCCTTCGTGCCATTGAATGGAGGGAGATACATAAGAAAATCATGAACATAAGTGTATTATAACATGATCATAACATTTGAAAATCATACCCTATATATCAATAATCATAATCTCGAGTCATGTAATAATAATTAAAAGTTCATAAGACATGAATCCCAAGGAAACCAAATAAAAATATATATGAGAGAATAAAATTGTAATAAGAAATAGATTTGTGGAATACACATCAACTTATAACATTGTGACCATATATTAATAGAGATTGGTTTACTCATTAAGGTAATGGCATTAAATCAGGACCTACTATAAACTTATGAATAAGAAAACAGGTCTAAACATAACATTATGGGCATGAAATACGGGTCCAATAATAACACTGTGAACTTATAATTAGGTTTATGCATGACATTTTTAACATGTAATCAGGTTCAGGTATAAAATTTTGAATTTTTAATCAGGTTCACACATGACATATTTACTCCTAAATTATCTATCTTTACCCAATGCATTAGAGGGAGATATATGTCCCACCAATAACATAAATAAAATAATATGTATGTGTGCCAAAATATCATAAATATATCATCATATCATAATCAATGAAATGAAATTTGTTTTATAAACATTTCATCATGTCATAACCTATGTAAAAAGTGATCGGTTTCATTATTATTTCATGATAGCATAACTCATGGAAAAAGAAGTATGTCTTAAAATAATTTTTTCATAGTATGGCATGTGGATAAGAAATGGGTTTCATAAAAATATTATCATCATAAACATAGACCATTCATAGAAATAATAATAATTCTATCATTGGATCATACCCCTAATAAAGAAAAAGTAACATCAATGGATTTCATCTTATATGGAAGATGATTATGAAAATACACTTAAGTCATTTATTAAGGAAAAATAACATTACTTATATTTCTTTTGAACATAAAACATTTTAAAAATCATTTTAATTTAAAATAATCATGAAAAAATATAAAGGAATAAAATAATGACCATGATAGTGGAAAATTCCATTCATGTCATACAAATTAAAATGTAGATTCCTTTCACATTTTTAGTAAAATCCATACATCGATTTTTTGGAAATCAACAAGAAGATTCATTTCAAAAAAAATGTAAAAAAAAAAAAAAAATAGGTAGAAATGGCTTCAATAAATAATTTTATTAATGTTTAAAACATTTTTTAAAACATTTTTTATAAACCATGGTTTTTGAACAAAAACTATTTTCAACTAAAGAGATAAATAAAGTTTATTTTTCTTAAAAACATTATTTTAAACTCTTGAGTAAATAAAAGATGAAAATGAATGGAAAATATGTATTATCATGATATTTACATAGTATATAAAAATTAAGAGTTTCTTGAGAGATGTATCATAATATTTTATCATCTAAAATATAAAAATTAATAATCCGGATAATGATGAGATTGTAACATCAAATCATTACCACTTTGGTAACATTGAATCGTAATTCCCATAAAGGATTAAAATTAAATGAAACATAAAATATCATGAGGATAAATAAATTTACGATGCTAAATTCAAATAATCTATATATACACATCATAAAATAAGATAGGTTCATAACAGAACATGTGTCTGAAAGAATGAAAATTGAGACAAAACCACCTTATTACTTTTGAAGATTTTGAACATTAAACCATATGATAGAGAGATCATAAAATGGATATATAAATACAAATAATTGTTATGAGAATAATCATATAATAAATTCCCTATAAGTATATACACTATATAAAATAAATGGGTGGTGAATTTTCATAAGTCACCAATAATTAAAAGAGAGACTGGAAATCCCTTACCTTGAGTCTCAACTTCCTTCATACATGTTCAAACCTACTATATTGTAAATATAATTTTATTATACATAAATTATAGAACAATAATTATATATATTATATCATATATTATTTACTTATTACCATTTATAACCCATTTATTACCAATTAATTGTTAAAATCATGTTTAAATTAATAACTACTTTGTTTTCATATATGTTTTTATTTGTTATTTTTAATACTCTAACATTGATCATGGTTCCATCAGCTAAAAAATAATAATAATGATATAATTTTTATATTTATATACCAATTATGATTTTAATACCAATAATTAAATGTGTCTTTGAGAAATTAAGTATATTACGATCATGGAGATGGTAGGTTGTACGTACTCATAGCCAACATTTCCATTTTTCAATGATCATTATGGAAAATTGGTAAGTAATATTTTATACTTCAATAATTTTTACAATATCCTAATTCAAATTTTATTTATTTAAATATACATTATAAATATCATCCATGTGGTGTGGTGATTAAAAGAAAGATTCACATCACATCATGAAGGTGTTAGTCCACACATACACGAACGACATTATCATCTTTCACTAAGTGAAAATCTTAAAAAGATAATGATATTTTTTCTGAATGATAAATACTTATATAATATTTTAATTATTTCATAAATATAACATATATTTATTAATTGTATCCTTATTATATTCCATTTAAAGTGTTAGGGAAAACAAATCACATCACTTTGTGAGGTGGTAGTCTGTCGTACACACAACCGAAATTATCATATCCCCTACAGAATAGAAAGTAAAAAAATGTTATATATAATATAATTAATAAATAGGTATATATTTCTTATAAATACCATATATGTACCTTATATGAAAAATCATACCCAACTGAGAGTGGTGTAAATGGAAAAATGAATGACGTCTGTTTGTGAGGTGGTAGTTTGTCATACACATGAATAATGATTTTTAACCTATATGAAGGAAGTGTAGATTTTTGTTGGTAATTAACATAAAATTAAACCATATTAGTATATTTAATATACCATTTTTATTATATCATCATGTTTTAATAATAATTTAATTATGTGGAGGAAGAAATAAAATAAAAACACTCATTGAAGAATGTTGCCTCTTCTTTGGGTAACCTCTTTATGTTTACACCAAAATAATTCCAAGGATGGATAAATTCCAAAACTAAGGCTTATAGGATTATAGGATGAAATATTTAAAGTGATAATGGTCTCGGTTTCTCCAATCTAAATTGTTTTAAAGGTTTGAATAAGTGAAGAGATTGGTGGCCTTTTATAATTGAGGTGAGTGGAACAATTGTAATGTTTTGAAAATAAAAAGGTGTAACAATTTTATTTTCATTCCACATGGATAAAAATTGAGTATTATAAATAATTATAAATTATATGGTCTAAATATTTCCATAAAATATACTTTATAAATAAAATTAGGTCATTTTAACTCTTACCATTTTAGTTTAACCCCTAGTAAACCCATTTTTATCTAAACCGTGATAATTTTTGTTTACTATTTTAACTATTAATTTTGTAAGAAATTATATGTTACTTATTAAATGATATAAATTATGATTAATAAAGATATGTAATCCATTTTTCAAAACTCAATTCAAAAAAGTGGAAAACTTAATTTAAAATTAATTCCACAAACACGATATGAAAGTGGGTTTTCAAAGTGAAAAAGTTCTAAATCTTACAAGGTTTTTATATTAAAAAATCAATATGAAAATGATTATAATTAAATAAATTGTATAAATATATATAATTGAACTAATGTTACTGTAAAATAAATTTAAAATTTAGTTTAACTTCATAAATAATTTAAATAAAAAGGCAGTTTTCAAATAAAATTCATTATTTTTCACTATTTATAAAAAATTAATCTGTTCAAAAAATTATAAAAAAAAGATAATAATGAAATTATTATTTTAAAAAATGAATATTATTTTATCTAATAATTTTTAAAAATTTATCAAAATTTATTTCTAAAATAAGTTGAAAAGTGGTGAAAAAAACTAATTTTTAGAAAAATATAGTTTTAAGTGTGAAATTGGACTGATTATAATCTATTTCAAAGAAAAAACATAAGATGAATGTTATAATTTTCATTGAATATATAATATACATATATTATTGAAATCATTCAAAAAATATTTTTGTTTAATTTAATGAGGTAAAATGAGTTTTCATGTTTAAAAATGGTTTTTTAAAAATATATTTCCTTTATTTTGAAGTGGATTGTATTTTCAATTCTAATAAATTGTTCATCA
This sequence comes from Viscum album, assembly GCA_963277665.1. Classification (NCBI taxonomy): domain Eukaryota; kingdom Viridiplantae; phylum Streptophyta; class Magnoliopsida; order Santalales; family Viscaceae; genus Viscum; species Viscum album. The sequence continues at coordinate 1,826,103,007 of OY728127.1, forward strand.
AAGATTTAATTTTATAAACATGTTTAAAAAATGTATTTTTATAATTTTTTATTCATATTTATACCCATTATTCCAATGTCTATGTGATAACTATCATATATAATATTTTAATAATATGTCGTGTTTTGTTTAAAAGCAGTGTTGTGTCTAATGTATTATAGAATCAGTATTGCGTGTAATGAAAAATATTTAAAAGATTAAATTTATTTTAAAAAATATTTCACATAATCTCTGGGTGTTATATTTTACCCCCTCAAAACTAATTTTACCCTTCAAGTTCATCACTTTAGTACCAACAAATGAGAATACTTCTGCCTCATTACATCCTTAGATTCTCACATAGAATTCTTAAGATGGTGGTTTCACCATAAAACATTGACTCAAAAAGTTTTATGGTAATTTATAACCTTCTCTATTTGATCCAAAATATCTAGCATTTATTCATCACATGTAATATCATTCTCCAATGCTTTGACTTATGATTTCATTACATGTGATGTATTAGGTATGTACTTATTCAATAGAGATACATGGAATACATCTTGATCCTGGTAGAGGTTTGGTGGATGTTCCAACCAATAGGTTACCATCCCAATATGATCATGAATTTCAAAGTGACCGATATACCTAGGGTTTGGATTTTCTTTGTTTCATAATCACCATTTTATCCTTTTGTTGTTCTTTGATCAATTTACACATCATCTCTTACTCCAAGGAATGAAAATGGATATTTTATTCATAAATCACTAATGGATCACAATATCCACAATAGAATGATTATTAATTATTTTTATATCCAGTTAAAAAAACATAACACTGGTTATTTAATATGGATAAATATTCATATAGTGAAGTAATATGATAATCACTAAAACCTCATCCAAAATTCATCTAAAACCATTTCATAAATGGATAACCTTATTACTGTTCCAAAATTTAAAATTTATAAATCAGGTCTCTAAATTTCTTAAAATAAGATTATTATTAATCACTTGATTATCATAAAGTATATCTTTATTATCACATACCAAATATGTGATTACATTAGTCATATATTTTCTTGACTCATGTTAATAAATCAGATCACCATAAATCCTTATTCAAAACATACACACTTCCTCATTCCTAACTTGAAACACATGTTACTGGATATATTTCTTAAATAAAAAATTATTTAAACTCCATAAATGTTAGAATACACAAATTTTTCAATAAATCATTAATCTGTTCCAAGGAAATTAGTAATATCCAATTTACTTTATCAATATTAATCATCTCTTTATCCAAAAATCATTACCTCAACATCATAAAAATATTAATTTTTATCTATCCCTTAATATTATGTTATCCCTAAATATCACATTTCCATTAAATCGCTTTTCTAGGCCATCATAACCATTCCACATATTCCGAAAAATCCTTAATGAAAAACATATATTGAATAATCATTATATATTTTATAATTATTTCATTCATATACATAAATACATCAATCATTCTACTTCATTCTTAAACCATTAACTAGGTTTAATAATATTATTCCTTAATACCACTTCCATTTATTATGCCATTCATAGTCTCTTTATCATAAATAGAAAACCCGTTACCCTTAAAACCTTGTCGATTCTCTTCCTGAGCTTCCCCCTTAAGAAATGGATTTACATAATGCCCATAATTTCTACTTTTAAAATGTTCAATAGTTGATGATACCCTAGGGAGACCATTATTATCATCCATTAAGTTAATCAAACATTTATTTTTTGATTTATAGTTACTTTATTTGTGTCCATATTTTTCACACCTATAGTATCTTCTCATCCCTCTATGACATTCCTTTGATTGCTTCTTCCCATATTCTCAACATATATGAAACAAAATATTCTTTCCTCAATGGTTTCAACTATCCAAAATATCAAGAAACTCTATCCTTATCACCTTTGGTGAGTCCTTGAGTTAGTTAAGGTTCACATTGTTAATCATGTTTCATGATAATTGATTAATCATAGTCACAATACCTTTCACAATATTCAGCATCCCATTTGTAAAATCATTAGTAAATTTTCAGTTACATTCAATGTTAGCATAGTTTCTTCTGGTTCCCACTATTGACTCTGTGACAAATGAAAATCATAATGGAAAACCACATAGTGTAAAAAATAATATATAGGATGTCTAAATCAAGAACCCATCTTTTAAATCTATGACACCTTATATTTTACCTATGTTATCAATGGTCATCATCTACTTAAATACTACAATATGTTCTATATAGAGTTTGATAATTTCAAAACCATATCCCCTAGGAGTGTTTTACCAGGTGTAAAGAAAGGCCTAATTTCATGCACCAGATGATGATAAAGTCCATATCAATGCTCCCTTTTCATAATTATAACCCCTAATTACCTCTGTTTTAGAGAAACATCCACATGTAGTATCTAGACATGGATATAATTTATTAGAAACCACTCACTCTGTCCTTTACCAAAATTACATCACATTTTCTTATACATTAACTAATCCTAATATATATCCTTATATATATCCCAATATGTATCCATATGAAATATCCCTATGGATTTATTTAATGTTTTCTCATTCTATATTTCAATGTTTAACTAAAAATTTCCTTTCATTCCAACTATAGAGACCAAGGATTTCATATATAGATATTACAACATTTTAGATTAATATTCAATACATTACACAAATAGACACCTAGGAATTGTTATAGTTTTGGTTTTTTAGAGACTAGGTACACAATCTTAAAATTTTGTGAAATATCTTCAACATATTCCAAAAATATCTCCCCCTTTAGTATTCTTCACAAACATAACCTACATAAAATCTTTTTTCATAACCTAAGGAATGGAAACATAAGAAAGGGTGAGATCAGATGCTCAGTAATAGTAAAAACGGGAGATTTATAATCATAGAATGAATATAAGGGTATGATAACATTAGAATAACATTTTATAAACATACCCTTCAAATAGAGATCATAATCTTGAGTCATGGTGTAAATATTGGTAGCTCATAAGACATGAATCATAAGGAAATCAAATAACATGGTACATGAGAGAATAAAATTATAATATGACATATATTTGTGGAATAAAAATTATATTACAACATTTTGAACATATATAAATAGATACACGTTTACTCATTAAGTTAAGGACATGAAATATGGCACTCGCATAAAATTAGGGATATGCAACCAGGTCCAGGCAAAACATTATGGCCCTAAAATACCATTCTTAGAATAACACTATGAACATGTAATTAGGTTCACACATAAAATTGTGAACATATAATATGGTCAATTCATAAAATTGTGAACATATAACCAGGTTCATGCATAACATATGAGTTATCTGTATTTAACCAATGCATTGGAGAAAGATATAGGTGTCACCCGTAAAAAAATTAAAATCATAAATATGTGTGCCAAAATATCATAAAACATTCATCATATTATAACCCATGAAATAAAATTGGATTTATAAAAATTTAAACATGTCATAAGATGTGGAAAAGGGATAGGTTTCATAATAATTTCATAATTTCATCTTAACATAACCCATGTAAAAACAAGTGGGTTTAATAAGTATTTTAAAGTGCATAGATTAGTATGAATCACTGAGAGGGGTAGGGGTGAATCAGGGATCCCTTAAAATATTTTTAATAATGGATTATTTTCAATTAAACCTCTATGGTTGGTTAAAGCCTCAATCCACTCTTCTTTTATCTCTCAGCCTTACCTCAAATGATGATGTAAATGTAATGGAAGTAAACACAAGTATTTTCAAGGTTCATTTCAAAGACCTACTCCTTTCTATATTGGATATTTTCCCCAAAAACAGATTCTCCACTATAATTCGGTTAGTAATTACAGAGGTCGATATAGAGTCCCACTATATATCTCTTGATTCCCACATGAGATTCTTTATACTACTTCCCACAGTGTTACTAGAGTCCCACTGGCCTACTTCAGAGTCCCACTAAAGACTTATTCTCCTTACTCAATCCCACAGGGGGCTTCTATCTCTGGAGTCACACAAGAAACTTTTTTCTTTAATTTCTTCTTTGATTCACTATAGATGATCTCGTGATCTTCCCATGCAGGCTTCATGAATCAAACATGCCTATGTATCTCTTCAAGAATCTTCAACAACCTTTGGTATGGTCTGTTGGCCTTGCTCAATAACTCTGATCCCTTTTCTTATCATTCCTTAGTCTCAACAATTCTTAGGAAATTATTTTTCTGATGAAGACCCGACCTCACTAAGATGTGTTCCAATGGTGCACTCAACCTCTTCAAGAATATTAATATTTGAGAGTTATCTTGCACTATATTAGTACTGTTTGTCTTCTTGGATTCTAAAATATTGTTCACATAGATATATGGTCTTCTTTAACTCTGGTCTGGATTCTGTCTCAATTAAAATCAACTTCATGCATGGATTTCATGGAATCCAAACTTCTTGTATTGAATATCTCAATTAATTATACTCCATGCACGAGTTTTATGGAATTTCTTCTTCTTTTTTACACACATGACCTCACAATATTGATTCTTTATTTTTTATGTATTCACGTGTGCATGTGCATTCTTGTGTGAATACACAATATTCTTCTTCTATATTGTGTGAAAAACCCAAAGGGTATAATGATTTAAGCACACACACTTACTCTTTCTTTTCCTCACTTAATATCACACACACACTTTCTTGTCTTGGTTCCTTGAACACAGACACTTATTATTTGATTTAGATTCAATATAGGTGTGTTTATTAAAACTCGAATGGGTGTAGTCTCTTGTGTGTGTTATTATTATTTCTTCCTCCTTCTTAAAATGTGAACACACACAATCCTTCATTTATTTGTGCTATTTTTCAAACTCAAATGGGTGTGTTCAATGTATGGCTTGCTCTTGCACACATGGGTGCCTCAATTCGTGCATATGCATGAATATTCACTATTAATGCACTTTACTTCATCCAAAAAGTGCCTTGGGTCCCTTCTTTTTCTCTAAGGGTTGTGTATGAGTACACTATCATTTATTTGTTCACACACAAAGGATCTGATCTTCTATATAACCAGAGGTGTGTATCCTTCTTTCTTTTTCATAGACACAATACTCAAATTGTGCAAACACAGACAATGTATATATATATATTTATTTATTTATATATGCAGTGATAATGGTGTTCTTGTTCTTCATGAAGTAAAAAAAGGGTGCATAGCACTAGTTTGTGTGTTCGTGGTTTCTTCATCCATACGAATCATGATGCGGGTTCACTGGAACCTATCGTTTGTTTGTGAGTCTACTCACACAGAGGGTGTAGCTTCATTGGTGAACCAAGGGGTTTTCACTTCTCTTCCATGCAAGGGATGTGTGGGACTCCTTCTCACAGGAGATGCGTGAAAATATCTTCTTCGCATAGTAGGGATGTGCGAAAACCCTTCCTTTTGCGGACCATAGGGGTTCACATTTTCTCTATTTCTTTGGAGAAACATGGGCTCCTTTCTTTGAGAATGGAATAATCCTCTTCATGGCTGGGGATCCACCTTTTATAGGTGAGGAGCGCATTCAAAACCACGGGGTTCAAATCTTTGAATGCGCGAGATATACGACATTCTGAAATCTTCAAATGCAGATCAAGATATGGCTGTAAGTCTCTATTTATTCCTGTTCAATATAAACTCTTTATTTTTTGGTGCAATCCTCACGTGCATGAATTTTCGAATGCATGCAACTCTTCTCTTTGTATATCAAACAGGCTATGTAGCCTCAGCAACTTTTTTTGCCTCAGGATCCATATATTTCAGATGTTTTGTTGCGTGCATGAAAATTTTAATGCATGCATGAGTTTGATTCTTCCAGATGATCACCATGCACTAATTTTGAGCTTCAATAGTGGTTAGGATCTTGATCTTAGTGTATATGCAGTGGCGATGGTGAGTAGCGATGTCAGGTCGCTCTCTATGTGGTTGGAGGTTGAAGACGATGCCACATCTATTGGATCAGCACTAATTAATCACTAAAGGTAGTGATTAGATCATGGGATAAGGGATGGAGCATGTGTTCGAGATCTCATGCAAGATCAAATGAGCAGTTAGGATTACCTCCACATTTTTAAAAATCTGTCCCACATTGAAACGTGACGTTGATTTCATGTGGTTTAAATATCAATATTTGGTGGCTTCAGCTCAAAATTCTCCTCCTCCCTCCACAGTATTGCCCCGTACCATGTTCACCCTATGGGCACACTCTTAACTGCCACTCTACTCCTCAAGGGGGAACCTATCACCCACTATGCATGCTATCCAGACAGGTTGATTGTTGTGCGTGCACCTCCGGGCTTATACACAGCCCGTGCACACCCTTCCACATACAGGGTCTGCCCTGAGGTCTTCCCACAAGAATGGTTGACCCCTCAAGTCCCACATGTGCTTGAGGATGAGGTATTCAACTGGCCTCCATGGTTGGCCTTTTTTATCAAATGTCCCTAAAATGTTAAACATAAATTCTAACATGAAATAAGATGTATGGGCACCTTCAAATGTGTCAAGGCCTCTCCCTCTTCTCTTTTTCTTCATCTAACATCATTTATTCCTTTATTTTTAGATCATGAATCCCAAACATCTTCAATACGTTCCTTTGATACAATCATGGATGATGCATGGATCAATTCTAAATTCATCATCCACTAAAGTATTGCATGGATTCTTGTTGTCAGTGATGTGTTCTTCATTAACACATATCTTGTAATTTGAGCACTATCTCAAAATATCATATGATCTTTTAAACTTAGTGAATTTAGACATAAAGGATGGATCATATTTACTCATTTTCTTATGTAATTGAGTATTTCATGGACTAATTCAATTATTTTAACAATTAATCACCTTGATACAAGTCTTGGAACTTAAGACCAGATCTACATTCGTCAGATTTTTATCCTTTGTATCCTATTAGAGAATTGATGATGTGTAGTCATTCCCTACTTTGAATCAACAACAATTCTACAAGGCTTCACCAACTTCTTCATCAAAAACATTCATTCATATATTGACTTCTTATTGACAAAAAATGGAACTCTTATGCACTTCAATATCCCCCTTTGTATTTTGTTTTCAATATCACAAAATCTCACTTTATATGGGTCAATATGTGTACCAATACTTTTTCCCCATTATTGGGATCCAAATTCAAAGTTTTAGTGGATTCCTCTTCAAAAACATATTCTCCTCCCTTCAAATAATATCTTCTTTATTATTTTTGAGAGAGGGATGATGTCACATGGTTCACTTAGCAAAGAGCCTTTAGTAAATCATCTCTAAGTCAACTTGGGATAACCTAGTGTAGAAAACAAGAGATATATAACATATGTTTTCATTATTTCCATAAAAAACCATTCTTTTGAGACCATACTCAAAATGTATCAACTCATTTCCCAGGGGTTAGAAATGATCAGATTTATCAATGACATGTTGAATCCTGCACATACTTTACAAAACTTGTAACACCCCGACCCCTCTAGACTAGAGTCGGTGCATTACTTGTTATATTTACATGGATATAAGTAATGAAAATCCTGAAGTAATGGTCATTTTAGTAGTCCTTAAGAAACAAGATACATAGATGTAACTCAAATTACATTTAAAAAGGTTACAAAATACAATACATAACAAAAACTAAAAGTTTCATCCACAAGAACTCAATAAATGATCTCCTCTTCATCACCTGTCAAAGGTAGAAAATGAAAGGGGTGAGATCAAATTCTCAATAAGGGTTACAAATAGTGTCATCACGAATCAATAATAACTTAATCATAAACAATTTGACATAGTCAATAATGCATGGTGAATAAAAGAAAGACTCATGCCATTAATAAACCGAGATTGAAACTGCATCTATAGATTTTGTCATCGTGAAAACCTCAAGGATACTAATAACTAATAATGAATAAGGAGAATTCTTATTAATTGTAGGTCATGTATCTGGAACATGTTACCATAATACCATTAAAACGGTTTAATTCTTTAGTAGAAACCTGTCTGATTTTTGAAAACAAACTCGAAGGGTTTTTCGCCAACTAATTTGCCTCATGCGACCTGTCGATGAATCAAGGGGCTATAGTGGGCCCAAACCACCACTAAAATTCCAAATAATTCTCTATAAATTGATTTAATACAAGATCAATATTACTTTTCAATATCAGTATGGATTATAGAATACAGATTCATTAATATTTCCATAGTTAAAACAACTTTCCAATTTTACACCATATGTAAAATGGTATACGGTTTAGAAAACAAAAATATAAATGATATGAGATTATGGATATTTAATAGAAATATAATTTCAAATGAAAAGTTATCTCAAATGGTCAGTAGGTACACCACATAAGGACTATTAGGTGCATAATACAAAGTTATTCACAGTAAAATGGTAGTTGAGACAAGGTCCCTTACCACAATGTAATCGGTCGAATCATATGAACAAAACTTAGTGACCATCAAATGAATCATTTAATACCATGAATATAAGGAGAATCATGTTATTATATATCAAATGTCTGTACACAAATACCACATACAAGAAATAATTGGCGAACAATGGAAATCTCACAGAAATGAAAGTGAGATGAGAAACCACTTACCTTATGAACGAGTGTGTTCATTGTTTGTTTTAATGAATGGAATAATAAAATTTGGCTTCATTAATTAATAATTTCATAAGCTCATATATAATTAATTTATTTATAATAACCTTATTAGGTTCATTCATGTCCCTTTTATGGGTTTGAGAGGATCAATTTTATTGTTTTGGAAGCATTTTCTTCTTTGGTTTTCATGATTTGTTTACTTGTATTCATGAATGGAAGTTTGTTTGAAATGAGGTTAAACATCCAGAATTGTTAATATATATTATTATTATCATTAAAGAGATATAAATATTCTTATAATTATTCTGGGTTATATACTTGAAGATGAATCATTAGTTAAAAGTTATTGATAAACGCTTTAATTTATCTTGGCGGTTTTGTGCACAATGAACATGTTATGTATTATTATTCCATATTATGAGTGTGAAGGGATTCCTGAACATTAATGAGATTAAATAAATATATTATGATCTGGTTTAACCATAAAAATTGTTTCATGACCATAAATTAATATGGTAATGAAAATTGGGAACCTGTCGTCCTTGAATTGATAAATTAACACATCTCGGACGGTGTTTTCATTTTTTTAGTATAAGAGGAGGGGGAAAAGAGATTATGATGAAATATTACATTATCATAATATAATTTCAGTTCATGTAAGTTATTGGAATTATCATATCATTTGGATGACGGAATATGAGGAAAGAAATATAAAATAAATGAACTCAAATAGAAGAAAAATTGAGAGATCTCTCACGAAAATTCGGAAGCCTAATGGCGTCACTTAAAATTTCCTAAAATGGTTCATGAGAGAAAGGGGGTATATAATCCCTCTTAAATAATATGGTAAGTAAATGGAATATTTAATGATATATCCCAACATAATACAATTGAAAATAAAATCGAAAACATAAATGGAAGCTTTCAGAAAAGAGAAGGGTGGTTGATTCTCTTACCTTGTATAGTAACTCCAAAAACATGATGGTTGGCACCTTGGAGGTTTTAAGACTCCTTAGGAGGAATCCTAGGGAGGTAATAATGACATATCTTCGAGGATAATGAGTTTGTAATGAATGAAAACAATGGGGGTGGGGGGTATTTATAGTAATTAAGAGGGAGATTTTTATTAATTAAAAGGGACACCTCAATAGTAGTTTTTTCAAAACCATGGGCTTGCCCATGTTATTTTCCCATGGTTTGAGCCACTTGGGACACCTCATGTCATATTTTAGAGTAAAAAAGTCGACCATACTTTTATATTAATTATTATATCATTATAATGTCATTAAACTACCGAAAACTCACAACTGTATTTTTACTATTCACAAAAAATCATGAATTGTAGAAAAAATCACAAAAATTCACCCTAATAATTATTTGACGTGTCTAATTCAAAAATTAACTCCATTTTTTTAAATTAATTTTCTATGTTTTTTTAATTTAATTTTTAAATAAAATAATACTTAATTTGATAAGTAACAATTTTAAAGGTATAATTAGTTTTACATCACATTGAAAAATTAATTAAGATCTCATTGTCTTATTACATTAAAAAAATAAAATATTTTAATTATTCACTATTCATAAGGGTATGTTACTATTCATCAAAACTGAAGTTGGTTCTTTCAGTCTCCAAATAACTTATCAGTTACAACTCTAGATGACTTTTTCTTGAAATTCAAAACACCGAAGTGGAAAATTTATGTTTAATGGATAGGTTATGACTATATCCTAAATAACCAAGTGTTGTTTCAAAGGAACACGGTTCTTTTTTAAATATACACTATGAATAGAATTTATTTAGGAGAATCCTTCCATAAAATGTTTGGAGTGTTATATTATTCCCTCCTTCAAAAATTTCATCCTCGAAATTTTATGTATAAAGAACACCAAAAAGATGTGCGCGGTTCTTCTACATTAAATCCCATGGTTCGCATGTTACTTCCTCCATATTCTGGTTTCTCCAAAGAACCATTACTAGATGAGTTTTTCAATTTCTCAATACCTTCTCCCTTGTGTCAAGAATCCCGATAGGCTCTTCATAGTATAAAAAATTATGTTCTAGTTCTATTTATTTATAGGTGAGTACATGCATTGGGTCTGGTATGTATTTCTTGAACAATGGCACATGGAACACATCATGGACTTTGGAGAGACTTGGCGACATTGCTAAATGGTAATCTATAGCTCTTATTCTTTCTAAAATTTCAAATGGTCCAATGTACATGGGGCTCAGTTTCCCTTTCTTACTGAACCTTAAGACACCCTTCTATAGAGATAATTTTAGAAAGACTTGATGGCCCACTTGGAATTCCAAAACCATTCTCTGGTTTTCATCATAACTCTTTTTCCTACTTTGGGCAGCTTTAATATGGGCTTGGAATTTCTTCACCTTGTTCATGGTCTTTTTAATATGTTTAGGGACAATATGTTTCATCTCACAAACTTTGTCCCAATAAGTTGGAGTTCAAAATCTATTCCTATGTATTTCTTCATGTGGATCCATTTGAATACTAGAATGTAAACTATTGTTTTAGGAAAATTCCACCAAAAATATTCCTTCATATCTCTATACGTCTTTGTGTTACCCGGGTGTATAATGAAATTTGAGCTATGGGTATCATCTAATAGTTCCCTTTTTAGCTCAGGTGCTGATGGAACTCATAACCTCTTTCCAAACTTTATAAATCCTTCCTCATACATGTTATCTTCTAATCTCCCATCCATAACAGTAATAATTTTCTTGTGTAGATTTTCATTATCAGAATGAGATCTTTTTATCTTCTCTAGTAAATATGGTTTAGCAATCATTTGAAAGAGGAAATATGTTTCCCCTTCCTTAACAATTTCCATATCCATATTTAGTGGATCCATGAATATAGGATCTCTCTCAGTCCCCATTTGAGTCAGAAGTCCATGATCTTTCCTGCTTAATGAATTTATCACCTTATTTGCCTTTCCTAGGTGGAAGTGTATTGAAAAATCGTAATCTTTGAGTAACTCGGTTCATCTTATTTTCCTCATGATGAGTTCTTTTTGTGTGAAAATGTATTTCAAACTCTTATGATTTGTGTATATCTCACTTTTTTCACCGAAAAGATAATGTATCCATATTTTCAGAGCAATGATTACGGCTGCTAACTCAAGATCATGTGTTGGATAATTTTTCTCATGAGTCTCCAACTACCTTGATGCATAAGAAATCACATTAACATTTTGCATAAGGATGCAACCCAACCCATTCTTTGATGCATCACTATATATTTCAAATCCATAACTTCCAGATAGAAGAGTAAACATTAGAGCATTGACCAATATTCTTCTCAATTCATCAAATAATTCTTTACATTATTTTTTCCACACAAACATAAAGCCTTTATGTGTGAGTTTGGTTGGCGGGTTAGCTAGTCAGGAAAAAATCTGAATGAAACACCGATAGTAACCTACTAAGCCAATAAAACTGCTTACCTCAATTATGTTTGTTGGCATGGGCCAATCTTGGATTGACTTTGTTTTTTGTAGGATCAACAAGGATTCCATCCTTCGAGACAATATGTATGAGAAAATAAACTTATTGAATCGAGAATTTTCACTTTCTAAATATTCCAGTATAATTTATTTCTTCTAAGAGTTTTCAGAATGATCTGTATGTGATCCTCATGGTCTTTATAGCATTTTATGTATACTAGGATATCATCGATGAATACCACAAAAAATTTATCAAGATATTATTTGAAAACTCTATTCATAAAATCCATGAAAATAGAGGGTTCGGTAGTCATTCCAAAAGGCATCACTATAAACTCATAATTTCCATACCTGGATTGAAATGTTGTCTTAGGAATATCATCCTTCCTCACATGAAACTGATGATATCCGGATCGAAGGTCAATCTTCGAAAAGTATTGATATCCATGAAGTTGAACAAATAAATCATCAATCTGAGTCAGAGGATAGTAATTCATTATTTTAATAGAATTTATTTACCTGTAATCAGTGCATAGCTTCATAGATCCATCTTTCTTCTTGATAAACGGGATAGGGGCTCCCCATGGAGAAACACTAGGTCAAATAAATCATTTTTCACTCAAATCCTCTAGTTGTTTCTTTAGATCCACTAACTCCATAGTTTACATTCTATAGGGGTGTTTGATATAGGTCTTGCGCTATGAATTAAGTCAATGGAAAACTCAATTTCCCGCTCTGGAGGATGTTCAGGTAAATCCTCTGGAAACACATCAATGTATTCTTGCACTATATACACATATTTAATTTCAATATTTCTTCCCTCACCCATAGATATTGGGTTCTCTTCCTCTCCAATAATTGCATTCAATAGAGATACTTGGGGTGGATCTAGATAAGAATCAAATGTCGGGGTCTCTGATCTAAATATAAAATATTTGATACCATTTTCATAAATTGTAACTTCCTTTTTCTTGTAATAAATCATCACATAGTAGTTTGACTTCCAATTCATACCGAGAATTATATCAAATTCAGTCATTGGTATGATGAAAAGGTTATCAACTAAAGCACATTTATGTGTCATGAGGGGGACTGGTTGACATGCCTTTGTTGTAATGATTCATACCTTATGATTTTTGATTAATAACTCCTTCATTCAATCAAATTTTACATGTCAAATGTTCTTAGAAAACTGGGAATATATAAATGAATGCGATGATCCAGAATCAAATAAAGTGTTGGCTAAGTTTGAGAAAACAATTAAAGTATATGCCACCACATCATTAGGAACTTCAACTTCTTTGGTTTTAATTGCATAAGCTCTTGCTTTCTCTCTTATCCTTTTCTATGTGATGTTTCCTTGGTTCTTAGGACACTCATTTTCATAGTTTCCCACATTTCTTAAATTGTATCATTGAATATCATCAAATTGTTTCTTCCCATTACATTAATTATATATATGACCCTTTTCTCCACAATTATAGAAGACTCCCATTCCTTTCAAGCATTTCCCAAGATGATTCTTTCTAATGTTCTCGCATAATGGGAATTTTTTCATTCCCTTGTTCTTATTTGGAACTTCACATTCCCCTTGGTTATCAGAGTACCACATTTTTATCTTTGTTTCCCTTGAAAAAATTTGATTTAGAAAATTCTTTCTCTATTTTGATGGCACTTGATACAATTTCATCATATGATAAAAATGTTTGAGAAGCCAGTGCTCTTCTAAGACATGGCTTAAGACCTTCAAATAAATGATCAATCATGTCTGCTGAGTGACATACGTAATCTATGGAATACCTGGATAGCCTTGTAAAGGTGGCCTCGTACTCTACAACAATGTGTTCTTCCCTTTTCATTAAGGTAAGGAATTTCCTCTTCAGTTTATTTCTTTTCTCACAAGGGAAGATTTTTGAAAAGAATTTTTACTTAAAAGTCCTCCATTCCATATCTTCTATTTATTCTTCCTCTAAGCTATTCTGAATCAAGGACCACCATTGATTAGCGTCTCCCTTGAGACAATATACCACTAGTACTACCTTTTCATTTTCATTTCATCTTACTACCATGAATATATTTTCAAGGGACTTGATCTATTGATCAGCAATCATTGGATTAGTAGTCCCACTAAAATAGGGGCTTTTGCAGCATGAAATGATCCAACATAGGCATGGAATGGTTATTCGTTACAACCTGAGTAAGTTTTACAAATATATTCATGATCTGATATGCTCCAACATTGACTGTGTTGACTTGCTCTATGGGGAGATCTCTTCATTTACCAAGAGTATTGATTCCCATTCTTCCATTAGACGCCATTTATAAATAATGGCAAACACTAGATTAGGTTATTAATCATAATGTATAATCTTAACTTAACTAGATATATAGCATAAATTGAGATCCTACGCATGGATAATCCCATAATTAGAAAAATGGTTTCTTTGAGAAATAATTTACATTTCAATACTTCATAATGGCTTGTAAATAAAATATGAATTATCCTAAGCGTATCCCCTAGGATTTTTGTGACCAATATTGCAGCAAGGCCCATTTTAGTGTACCAGGATACCCCAGGTCAAGCCCGAAACTCCCTGTCGGAGCATTCACTCCTAGGTACATCTATGTTAGAGACACCTCTACCTGCTCGTATCCAGACATGGATATATTTACTATAAATATTCACATAATCTATTCCTTACTGAAATACTAGGACATTATTGTACGTTTATCCTCATATACTACCATATTTATTTGTTCCCTACTATACATTTCTTACTCTAGTTTCCATGTTTTCCAATAAATTTCCTTTGATACCAAGTGTAACACCCCGAACCCTCTAGACCATAGTTGGTGAATTACTTGTTATATTGGCATGGTTAAAAGTAATGAAAATACTAAAGGAACAATCAGTTTAGTAGTCTGGAAGAAACTAGATATATATATGTAACTCAAATTACATTGGAAAAGGTTACAAAATACAATACATAACAAAAACTAAAAAAATCATCCACAGGAACTCAATAAATGATCTCCTCTTAATCACCTATTAAAGGTAGACAATGAAAGGGGTGTGATCAAATTCTCAATAAGAGTTTCAAATAGAGGAATCAATAATCAATAATAACTTAATCATAAAAAATTTTATATAATCAATATGGCGTGGTGAATAAATGAAAGACTCACACCATTAATAAATTGAGATTGAAAATGCATCCATAGATTTGTCATAGTAAAAACCTCATGGATAGTAATAACTGATAATGAATAAAGAGAATTATTATTAGTTGGATGTCATATATCTGGCACATGATACCCTAATACCTTTAAAACGGTTTAGTTCTATGGGTAGAAACCCGTCTGATTTTTGGAAACAAACTCAAAGGGTTTTTCACCAACTGATTTGTCTCATAAGACATGTTAATGCATCAAGGGTTTATATTGGGCCCCACCCACCACTTCAAGTCCAAGTAATTCCTTATACATTGATTTAATACAAGAGAAATATTCCTTTTCAATATCCTTGTAGAGTATAGAATACAAATTCATCAATATTTCCATAGTTAAAATAACTTTCCAATTATACATCGTATGTAAAAGGTATACAGTTTAGAAAATAAAAAAATACATGATATGAGATTATGGATATTTAATATAAATATAATTCCAAATGAAAAGTGATCCTAAATGGTCATTAGTTACACAAAATAATGATTATTAGGTGCACAATACAAAGTTAGTCACAACAAAATGGTAGTTGAGACAAAGTACCTTACCACAATTTAATCGGTCGAATCATATGACCAGAACTTAATAACCATTCAATTAATCATTTAATACCATGAATATAAATATAATAAAGTTATTATATTTCAAACGTAAGTACACATATACCACATACAATAAATATTTGGCAAACAATGGAAATCTCACAGAAATGAAAGTGAGATGAGAAATCCCTTACCTTATGATGGAGTGTGATCTTCGTTTGTTTTAATGACCTGACTAATAAAATTTAGCTTCATTAATTAATAATTCCAGAACCTCATATACATGTAATGGATTTATTATAACCTTATTAGGTTCATTCATGGCCCTTTTTATGGGTTTAAGGGGATCAATTTTATTGTTTTGGAAGCATTTTCTTCATTGGTTTTCATGATTCTTTTACTTGTATTCATGAATGGAAGTTTTTTAAAAATGTGGTTAAAAATAAAGAATTGTTAATATATATTATTAGTGACATTAAATATATATAAATTATCTTATAATGATTTTGGGTTATATACTAGAGGATGAATCATTAGTTAAAATTTATTGATAAATGCTTGGATTTAGCTTGGCGGTTTTTTGCACAATGAACTTGTTTTTTATTATTATTCCATGTTATGAGTGTGTATGGATTATAGAAAATAAATGAAATTAAATACATATATAATGATCTATTTCAACCATAAAAATGGTTTTATGGCTAGAATTGAGGATGGTAACAAAAATTGAGAACTCGTCGTCCTTGAATGTGATAAATTAACACATCTCGGACGGTGTATTCATTTTTTAGTATAAGAGGAGGGGGAAAGAGATATGATGATGAAATATTGAATTATAATAATATAATTTCAGTTCATGTATTTTACTGTAATTATCATAGAATTTGGAAGAGCAAATAAGTATAAAAGAAATGAACTGAAAATAGAAGAAAAATTGAGAAATCTCTCATTAAATTCGGCAGCCTAACGGCCTCACTTAAAATTTCATAAAATAGTTTTATGAGAGAAAGGGGTTATATCATCACTTATAAATAATATGAGAAGTAAGGAGAATTTATATTGACTTATCCCAACATAATTCAATTAAAAATAAAAGAGAAAACATAAATGAATGCTTTAAGAAAAGAGAAGGGTGGTTGATTATCTTACCTTGTAGAGTAACTCCCAAAACAAGAAGGTTGGGACCATAGGGGTTTGAGGAAACCTTGGGAGGACTCCTAGGTAGGTAAAAATACCATATCTTCAATGATAATGAGTTTGGAATGAAAGAAAACTAAGGGGGTGAGTGTATATTTATAGTAATTATGAGGGAGTTTTTTATTAATTAAAAGGGACACCTCATTAGTGGTTTTTGAAAACCATGTGATTTCCCATGGTATTTTCCCATGGTTTCAGCAACTTGGGACACCTCATGTCATATTTTACTGTACAAAAGTTGAACATCCTTTTATATTATTTATTATATCATTATGATTTCATTAAACTACCGAAAACTCGAAACTGTATTTTTACTATTCATAAAAAATTCAAGTATTTTAGAAAAAATCCCAAAAATTCACCATAACGATTTTTTGATGTGTGTAATTCAAAAATGAACTCCATTTTTTGAAAGACATTTTCTATGTATTTTAAATTTAATTTTTAAATAAAATAATAATTAATTCTAAAGATAACAATTTTAAAGGTATAATTAGTTTTATATCACATTGAAAAATTAATTAAGATCTCATTATCTTATTACATTAAGAAAATAAATTATTATCATTATTTACTATTAATAAGGGTCATATTACCATTCATATTACTATTCATAAGGGTATGCTACTATTCATAGAAAATCAAGTTGGTTCAATCAGTCTCCGAATGACTTACTGATCACAACTCTAGATGACCATTTTTTGAAATTCCAAACACAGAAGTGGAAAATTTATGTTTAATTGATATTTTATGACTATCTCTTAAATAACCAAGTGTTTTTCAAAGGAACACAATTAATTATGAAATACAGCCTATGGATATAATGTATTTTAGAGAATCATACCATAAAATGTTTGGGGTGTTATTAAACATATTATAAAGTTCAAGTGCAAAGATAAATATCCCCCTTTTATCTCATCTTGTCATCAATCAAGAACTCCCCCTTAATTTACATGATAAATAAAATTAAGAACAAGGGATTAAAATGTGGTTACAATGCCTCAAATTCAACTTCTTGAGATGATATGGATTTCAAAGTTTGTCTCAACATAATCCTTGTTATCATCTCCTTCATTTTTTCTCCCACTCAAGGGGTGCACTCCCTTTGAATTACCTTGGTGGAGAATATCATTAAATAATCTTGAAGATTTGCATGTTGATAATCTTCCACTGTGGATCTCTTCAAGTAATTATAAAATCATGAATAATGGGTCCAACTTTTAGTTCTCTACTTTTCTCATAAAATTGTCATCTTGAGGATGAAATTCACCATTAATTCTCTAAAATGTAAGCACATGCATATAACAAAAATATAAGAGAATAAGATGGCACACTTGTGAGCCTCTTAATAGAAGCACTGGGGATGATAATTTTCTTTCAACCCTAGAACTCCTTTCCTTTCAGCTCTAAATTATCTGGCACTCTTCATGCTGGTGTTTCCCCTCCATTTTACATTTTGATCTTTCATTATCTTCATGGACCCTTTACTTCCATTTAGATTAAACTATTGTGGATTGTTTTCCTTTTCATATGCCAATAGTGAAGTATCTTCCATTAGTGGATGTTTTTCAATCTTTATTTGGCCTGGTAAAATAGTTAAACATTTTTTTCATGATTTCCAACCTTCTTGAACCTTCAACACAGTAGTTGTGAGACTCTCAGGTTATCATGTGTTGTTAACCTCTCATGAAATTATAATTCTCCATCATATGGAATGACATGTTTCTCTTTTTCCATTTTATTGTATAGTACTTAATCTTCATATCTTTATAGTTCTATGGAAATTTTCAATTGATTAAGCCAAATAACTAAACATTCGTTCTTGGAATTTTTTGGTTTGGAGATTACACATGGCTTTATCAATTTTTTAAGGTTTTCTTTCTTAGGAAACTTATCTTCAGTAATGTCTTTAGTAAACCTGTCTTCTTCTAGATTGATTCTCCTTTCAATTTGATATTTATTACATTTATTTCCATGGTTTTTATGCATTGATACATGGTATGTCTTTTCTTTCCATAGTAGAATAAACTTTTATTTGTTGAGATGAAATTATTGAAATTTGGTTTGAACTTCTTCTTAGGAGTAATTTATTTCACTTTTTTCTTGACTTCATTGTATTGCATATCCCTAATGGAATAATTTTAAACTCCTTTTTCTTTATCCTTCCATTTTTGTGTTTTATGATTCTTATCAACATATGTCTGAGGCATGGTAGGACTAAATCAGCACCAATCATAACTATGACCTCTTGTGTTGAAATTATTAGAAAAGTCTTCAAGATACTCAAATATATTCTTGAAAGACATATTATTATTCATCTTTGTTTTCTACATTTTCTTTGCAGGATGATTTATTTCTTCACATTTACTTTCCCTAAATGTAGGCCTTCCATAATTTTCATATGATGACATATTATACCAGTAATCAATGTCTTGATGCCTAAACTTCCAACAAAACCAACAATAGACAACAAATATCCTTCTTTTAACTATAGTATCAGTCTGGCTAGATTTAGTGCATTTTTGTTTCTAGAATTGTCTTTATTTATTTGGATCACCTTTCTGGGAGTTTCTCTTCTTAACTGTTCCAGTATCCACCCTTGAAGTATTGAAGGATGTATTGATATATTTATCAATCCACATCTTCCTGGATTTTAGTTTTGAAGCTATACTTGTAGATGATATTTCATTAGTAGAAATAGAAGTAACTGGGTTATCAGATACCTCTTCTTGGAGGATGCTTCCATTGGATTAGAGGATGGTCAGATATTCCTTTTGGAATCATATTCCTTATTGAAATCTTGAGTAGAAACATCACTTCTTTCAGTTATTTGGGAAGTTCCATCTTGGAGTGACTACTGATTCTTCAATTTTACCTCCCACTCTAAACACTTCATGTTGAGGGAGTTCTTCTCATCCTCAACTAATTTCATCTTGGCATCCCAATTCTCCTTCAGCTTTATCATTTTTTCATCATGCATATTTTTTAATTGTTGCAAAGAGATGTCAAACTTCATTACCTTGTTGGCTCGATCTTCTAGTTGAGTATCTTTGACAACAATAGAGACTTTGTGTAACTTTTCAAATTCCTTGAAAGCTTCTACAAAGACCATTTAAAAAAATCATTTTCACAAATACTTCCCTGAAATTATTCTTTAACTTGAGAATGTATTTTATTTCAAAGAGAAATTGTTTATTCCTTTTCCTCTGCTACCTTATTGGATCTTTCTTCTAGTTGAGCAGCTTTTATAACCATAGAGATGTTAAGAAACTTTTCAAATGCATGGAAATATTCTACAAATACCATTTCAAAAAATTAATTCTCTCAAATACTTCCCTGCAATTCTTCAGTAACTTGAGCATGTATTTCATTACAAAGAGAAATTGTTTCTTCCTTTTCCTTTACTAGTTTGGTGGGAGTGTTGGATATGCCAACCCTTTTAGTCAATGCTTCTTCCATGGAATTAGATTTTTATTCCAACTATAATTTTTTATCTTGAAGGGCACTAATTCTTTCAGCAATATGTCTTGCCACTTCTCTAGGTACATTCTTCAAATGATCTTTGAGTACTGATTGAAGATCACTAATTGATCTATCATAATCATAGCATGAACAAGCTTCATAAAAAGAGTAATAAGTATTATCACATGTTGTTCCTTTCATATTACCTTCAGTAGAGGGTGTCTCCCAATTAGTACTTAGCTTCATATTCATATTCCTTGCATGTTTCTTCTTTTTGTTTTTCTGAGCCTTGGTAAAAATCTCCATTTGAGGTTTCTCACTAACTACTTGAAATATTCACTTCATAAATAATCCCTTGGATATTTTAGAGGGAACCTTGCTATGATACAAATTGAAGTTCCTATATTAGTGTGAATCACTGAGAAAGGGAGGGGTGAATCAGTGATCCCTTTAAACATTTTTAATAATTGATTCCTTTCAATTAAAACTTGGTGGATAGTTAAATCCAAGATCCACTCTTCTTTTGTCTCTCATACTTACCTCTAATGATTCAGTAAATGTAAATGCACTAAACATAAGGATTTACAAGTTTCAGATCATAGACTTACTCTTTGTTGTGTTGGTTATTCGTCCCAACATAGATTCTCCACTATAATTATGTTATTAATTACAATGGTTGATACAGAGTCTCATTGTATCCTTCATGAGTCCCACAGGAGGTTCTTTATACTGCTTCCCACAGTGTTACCAGAGTCCCACTGGCCTGATTTAGAGTCCCACTAAATACTTCTTCTCCTCCATGAATCTCACAGAGGTCTTCTAGATCTCGAGTCACACAAGAAGCTTCCTTCTTTAAGTTATTATTTGATTCACTGTATAAGATAATTTGATCTTCACATATAAGATTTCTAAATCACACATGCATGTGTATCACTTCAAGAATCTTTAACAGCCTTGGGTAAGTTCTGTTGCCCTTTCTCAATAACTCTGATCACTTTTCTGATTTGTCCTCAGTCTAAATAATGCTCAGGAAATTATTTCTTCTTCTAATGAAGACCCAACATCACTTATATGTGTTCTAATGGTTCACACAACCTCTTCAAGAATATTAATATGCAAGAGTGATCTTGTACAATATCAGAACTTTTTGTCTTCTTGGATTCTCAAATATTGTTCACTCAGATATAAGATCTTCTTTAACTCTTTTCTGGCCTCAGTATCAATTCAAATCAACTCCATACATGGATTACATGGCATCAAAACTTCTCGTATTTCATATCAAAATTACATATGCTTCATGCATTATTTGTATGGCCTTTCTTATTCTTGTTTACACATGTGCACTCACAATCTTGATTATTCCTTTTAATTGTCTTCATGTGTGCATGTGTATGCATGCATGCATGAAAAATATCCTACTTATCTCTTGTTTGAAAACCCTAATAGGTATAATTTATTAAGAAAACACACTTACTCTTTCTTTTCCTCACTTAATATCACACACACACACTTTATTTTCATTGGTTCCTTTCACATATACACTTATTATTTTATTTAGATTCAATATAGGTGTGTTTCTTAAAACCCGAATGGGTGTAGTCTCTTGTGTGTGTTATTCCTCTTTCTTCATCCTTCTTCAGATGTGCACACACACAATCCTTCCTTGATTTGTGCACTTTTTCAAACTCGAATGGGTGAGTTCAATTTATCGCTTTTTTCTTGCACAGTTGGGTGTTTCAATTCATGCATATTCATGCATATGCACTATTCATGAACTTTCCTTCTTCCATAAAGTTCCTCGGGTCCCTTCTTATTCTCCAAGGGATGTGTATGAGTACACTGTCCTATATTTTTTCTCACGCAAAGAGATTTATCTTCTACAAAACCGAAGGTGTGTATCCTTCTTTCTTTTCCACAGACACAAAACATAAATCCTATAAACATAGAGAATGTATATATATATATATGCAGTGAGAAGTGTGTTCATATACTTCGTTAAGTACAGTAAGGGTGCATAGAACCAGTTGCGTGTTAACGGTTTCTTCTTAATGCACGAAGCAGGATGAGGGTTCGGAGGAACCTATCATGTGTTCGAGAGTCTCCTTGCATAGAGGGTGCAGCTTCTTTAGAGAACTAAGGGGTTCACACTTCTCCTCCATGCAAGGGATATGTGGGACTCCTTCACACAAGAATTGCATAAAAATATCCTCTTTATGTATCAAGCATGCATGGAAACCCTACCTTTCGCGAACAAGAGGGATTTGCGTTTGTGCTTTTTCTTTAGGGAAATAGGATCCCCTTTCTTCAGTAATTTCATTAGACTCTTCATGGCTTGGGCTCCTCTTTTTATAGGTGAGGAGCACGTTCAAAACCATATGGTTCAAATCTTTTACCGCACAAGATATAAGGTGTTTTGAAATCATAAAACATGGATTAATAAATGGCCATAAGTCTTGGTTTATTTCTATTCAATGTAAAATCTTTATTTCTTTGTGCAATCCTCACATTCTTGCATTTTTTAATGCATTAAACTCTTCTATTTGTACATATAACGGGTAGTGCTGCAATGGAATCTTTGTTTGCCTCGAGCTCCATCAATTTTCATTTTTTCTTTGTATGCATGAAACTTTTAATGCATGAATGAGTTTGATTCTTCCATATGATCACCATGCACTAAATTTGAGCTTCAACAGTGGCTAAGAGATCAAACATAGTGGATAACCAGTGGCGATGGTGAGCAACGGTGTCGGGTGGCTCTCTATGCAGTCAGAGGTTGAAGAAGATTCCATGAACATTATATCATCTTGGATTAATCATGGGCAGTGGTTATTAGATCATGGGACGTAGAATGGAGAGGGTGGTCGAGATCTCACGCGATATCAGATGAGCAGCCAGGATTACCTCTGTGTTTTTTAAAAGTCGTCCCACATCGAAACACGACGTGGATTTCATGTGGTTTAAATATCAATCTACGATGGCTTTGGATAAAAATTCTCCTCCTCCCTCCATGGTACCACCCCGTACTATGTTAACCTTGCGGGCATGCTCTTAGCACCAACTCTTCTCCTCAGGCACGCACCTAATTCCCACTAAGAATGTTAGCCACACGGGTTGATCACCATGTGTGCACCTGGGGGCTTATACATAGCCCGCACACACCCTGACTCATGAGGGGTTGGGCTTGAGGGCTTTCCTCAGGCACGTTTGACCCCTTGAGTCCCATATGTTCTTAAGTATTAGGTCCTCATCTAGCCTCCATGGTTGGCCTATTTTTTGTAGAAAAGGACCATTAAAATGTTAAACATAAATGATAACATGAAATAAGATGCATGGCCACCTTGAAATGTTTCAAGGCCTCCCCCGCTTCTATTTTCCTTCATCCACCATCATTTATTCAATTATTTTTAGATAATAAATCTCAAAAATATTCAATACGTTCCTTTGATCCAATCATGGATTATGTATGGATCAATTCTTCATTCCTCATCCAATAAATTATTTCATTTCTTCTTATTGTGAGATATGTTTTCTTCATTAACACATATCTTGGACTTTGAGGACTATCTCAAACAATCATCTAAATTTTTAAACTTCATCCATTTAGACTTAATGGATGGATCATCTTTACTCGTTTCCTCATGCAATTGATTATTTCATGGACTTCTTTGTGTATTGTCACAACGTATCACCTTGATACTAGTCTTGGAACTTAAGACCAGTTCTAAAATCATCAGATTTAAATCCTTTGTATCTTCTTAGATAATTGATCATGTGTAGTCATTAAATGCTTTGAATCAATTACAATTCTCCAAGTATTCACCAACTTCTTCATAAATACCTATCATTCACATATTTACTTCTTATTGACAACGAATGCAACTCTTACGCACTTCATATTTTATCGTGGTATGGCACGTGGAAGATAAATGAGCTTCATAAAAAATCACAATAAAAATAAACCATTCAGATAAATATTCACAATGGTATCCTTGGATAATATCCCCTAGAAAAAAAATTAATTTCAAAGGATGTTATCTTAGATGGAAAATGATTTTGAAAAGACACTTGGAGCATTCATTAAGGAAGGTAACTTTTACTTACAAAAAATGGTTTCAAAATTAAAACATTTTCAAAAATATTTTCATTGAAAATATCTTTGAAAACATATAATTGAATATTCAAATAAAATAATTATCATAATTTCATGAAATTAAATTCTTACCATACATGTTAAAAAAATATTCCTTTCGCATTAACAACAAAATCCAAATATAAATTGTTTTGGAAATGGAATAAAGATTTATTTCAAAGAAATTTGAAAATATTAAAAAATTGTTAAAAATGCCTTTAATAAATTATTTTAATAATGTTAAACATGGTTTTAGAAACTTTTATAGAATACATGATTATGGAAGAAAAAGTGTTTTTGATCAATGAGAGAAATAAAGATGATTATTCTTAAAAACATTATTTTAAAATATTTAGTACCTAAAGAGAGGAAAATGGAGGAAAAATGCATTGTCATGAAATAACCATAGGATAATAAAATTCAGATGTTTCATGAGATATGGATCAAAATATTTTATTATCACAAACATAATCATGAACAATCCCTATAACTATGAGATTGTAACATAAAATCCACAGCACTTTAGTAAATTTGAATCGCAATTCGCATGAAGCAATAACAATAAATGAAACTCAAAATATCAAGAGGATAAATAAATTCATGATATTACATGTGAAATGGGTTTTATATACACCTTCTAAAATTATATAGTTGTATAACATAACATGTCTCAAAGAAGGAAAATTGAGAGAAAGATCCCTTACTTCTTTGGTTACTTTGGAACCTTAAACCCCATGAAAGGTAGATCCTAAAATGGATATATAAATATCCATAATTAAATAAATAATAATTATAAAATAAATTCATGGAAATTATATACACTACATATGATAAAAGATTTCTAAATTCTAATATGTCACCCAAAAATAAAAGAGAGACTATAAATCCTTTAGCTTAAGTCTCTAATTCCTTCGTACAAGTTCGAACCTACTATATAATAAATATAATATTATTAAAAATATATAATCGTACAATTATTTTATATATTATACCATATATGACTTACTTATGACCATTTATTACCCATTTATTACCAATTCATTGTTAAAATCATTGTTTGGGTAATATACACTTTGTATTTCGTATATGTTTTTATTTTTTATTTTTGTTCCTCATAATTTGATCATCATTAAAAATATCCATAATAATAATCATTAAATAATTATCATATTTATATATCACTTATAATTTTATGACCAATCATGAATGTTTGTTTTGAGAAATTAAATATGTTAAGATCTTGGAGATGGTAGATCATACATACGCATGAGCAACTTTTCAAATTTCTAATGATCATTATAGAAAGGATGTAAGATATATTTTATATTTATATAATGATAACAATATAATAAATTGATTTTTTTTTCTCTAAATATATTTATACATATCATCCATGCGGTGTGGTGGTGAAAATAGAGAGTCACATTGCTTCATGAAGGTGGTAGTCAACATGTACACGAACGACGTTATCATCTTTTAGTGAGTGAAAATGTAGGAAATAAAACTATGTATTATCTTTTAAAAATTATAAATATGTCTTTAATATCATAATTATTTCATTCTTATCATATATATTAATTAATATTATAATTATTATCTTCCATGTAAATTGTTAGTGAAAACGAATCGCATTTCTTCGTGAGGTTATAGTATGTTGTACACACGAAAGATGTTATCTTATCCCCTAAAGAATTGAAAGTAAAAAAAAGTTATATATGATATAATGAATCCAGATGTATATTTATGTTATAAATATTATATATATATATATACCTTTTATCCATCACCATACTCAATTGTGAGAGGTGGTAATGTAAAAAACGAATGACATTGGTTTGTGAGGCGGTAGTCCGTCTTACACATGAATGGTGATTTTGTAACTCGTTTTATGGAAGTGGATATGTTATTAGGTCATTAAATTAAAATAAAAATATCTTAGTATATATAATGTACTTATTTTATTATATCATCATGGTTTAATAAGTATTAATGTCAGTGGATGAATAAATAAAATAAAAACTCTTTTTGAAGAATGTTACATCTTATTCAGGTAAACTCCTTAGGTTTTCTCCAAAATCATTCCTAGGTTGGATTTATGCCAAAAATAGGGCTTATAGGATTAGATTATGGAATTTAGAAAGGTATTTGGGATGGTAAATATATAACCAAAAGTTTTTTATGGTGTGAAGATGAGAGGATAGGGGGTGACCAATAAAAAGTGAGGTGAGTGTCAAACTTTTAATTTTCTAAAAAGGAAAACTACAACCAGGTTTTTATAATTAAAAAAGGATAAAAATGGATTATTATCAATACTTTGAAATTATAAGGTCTAAATATTTCAACAAAATATATTTTAGACAAGTTTCTTGGTCATTTTATCCCATATCTTTTTAGTATATCCCCTATAAACCCATTTTTATCTCAACCGCAATAATTAAATATTTTGTTTTCACTATTAATTTTTTTTTAAAATTATGTTGACATTATTAGTTTATATAAATTATTATGATTAAAAATATCGAATCCATTTTTTCAATTTCAATTCGGGGAAGTGAAAATTTTAATTTAAAATGAATCATGTAGACGTGACGAGAAAAAGGTTTTCAAAAATACAACATTAATAAGTTTATGTGGTTTTATATTAAAATTCATTATAAAAATTATTCCAATGAATTAATTTGATTAATATATATATAATTTTACTAATTTTAATTCAAAACTAATTTTAATTTTAATTTTTTATTATAATTAATTTAAATGAAAATACAGTTTTCAACTATAATTCTGTATTTTTCACTATTAATCGAAAAATTAATCTTTTCATAAAATTATAAATAATTAACTTGAATATAATATTGACATGTGGTTTTAAAAAATTAAATTTATTATTTTGAATAAATTTTCTACGAGTTTCAAAATTTCTGTTTAAAATAATTGTGAAAAAAGGTGAATGAACTGCTTTTAGAAAAATATAGTTCTTAAGCATAAAATTAGATTTCTTCTTATCTCCTTCCTAGAAAATACATTTGATAAATTTTAAAAAATTTATTCATTATATAAAATTTAAATTTCATTAAAATTAATCAGAAAACATTGGTTGTTTAATTTATTGAAGTAAAACATGTTTGTGTGCATAAAATAGTCTTTCAAAATAAAAGATTACCATTATCTGGAAATGGTATTTATTGTCATTTCTAATTATTTGGTAATCAAATAATTAATCCCATATAGATGATTAAACCATATAATTTAATAATATAGTTAATAATATTCTTACCCACCATTCCAATGGCTTGGTGATAACTATCATATATAATATTCTAATAATATTTCAAATTTTTTTAAACTCATTGTTGCATGAAATAAAAGATAGACTCAGTGATATGAATAATGAAAAATATCAAAAAAAATTAAATTTATTTAAAAATAATACGTCACAAAATCTTTGGGTTTTATAGGTTATATGAGTCTTTTACATCTTTTGGACACTTACAAACCAGATGTTGTCCTAGGCACATGACTTCTTCATGGTTCCACATGTATATGGTGGATCCTAGTGGATTTTTCATATAATGTGGTGAATATTTCATGGATAGATTTTTAGAACCCCTTTAAAGGGGTTTTTCCCAACTATGTTCCAAACAGTTTGCATCTAGGATCATCTGCAACATCAGTAGGGCAGCATAAAAGTGGTTGAGTATTCATTATGTTTTACCAACCTCTCATGATACTCAAAGTATATGGTTTTAGGTTCATTCATATGAGAATGAAACTTTTATCGATGTTCATTTTGATACCATAAGTAATTACTACCTATGATTGGGTACTAGAGCATGCATTATAGTAGTAATCTAACCGGCGAATTAGAAACCAAAAGTTGGTTCTACTTAAGGGAAACCAAGAGATGAGATTTATCTAGTAGGTATCTGACATTGAGATATAGGGATCTGGATGTGTGAGAAATTTCATACGGAAATATTAGGAAAGAGGGTATGCAATTCAGGTCCCTTAGGATGGTTCTATTCATCCTAGGGAGAGGCTATGTAACTCTTGTGATAGCTGAGGAAATGTTACGTGATATTTTTCGACCTTCCGTATTTTTGATAAATAGATGGCTGATGAACTACCTAGGGCGAGATAGAGGCAAGGAAAATAAGTTCTTTAGAGAATTTGATTTGGTAGAATAATTGTTAGAGAAATAAAAGATGGATGTTGGTTTGACATATTTCTACCACCACCCTTAGGTGGTCCACTCCAATATTAGGGAGTTGATGGTCAGGTGTGAGGGATGCTACATGTAGTTTAACCCTATGAACCAGAGGCTCTAGGGATGATTATAGTTATGATTTATATCTTTTCTAACTTAGATATAGTTTTTATGGACATTTTTATGATCCAATACTTTCTTGATACATCTATAGTATAAGACCTAGAGATTCTATTTGATTACTTGGGTCAGCTTTTACTCCTGGAGGCTCCTACCATAGGTGACTCAGTGATCAGACACTTCTGCGGATAGTGTGATTTGATTCTTGGAATATATAGCTTATTATTATGTCTCTTTAAATTATAATTTTGTCCTTACAACATCATATTAGGTATAGACTCTCTATCCAAATTTTATGCCCTGATTGATAGCTTTAGATAGAGGATTTTGTGTATCCATGGATATAGATTGAGGTTTTCCTTTTTAGATGATAAGGAAACCAAGGATGAGTGTGATTTTATCATGTATAGGAGGGTGCATCTGATTATTCACTAGTTGTCTAGAGTGACTCTTTTTCTATTCGATTATATGGGCTACTAGTTTTCTTTATTGGTGGTAGAGTACAAGTAAATATTTCTTGAGGATGTTCCAATATTACCTCCCTATTGAGAGATATAATTACACATTGAATTACACCCTATGAAAACCCTGATATCAACACCATCATATCAAATGGATCTTATAGAACTTTGAGAATTGAGGTTCCAATTGGAGGACTGGAAGAGGAAGGTCATTTTGAGGCCCCGTGTTTCCCCCTAGGAATCGCAAATGTTGTTTTTCAAGAAGACATATAGGATAATGATATTGGGAATATATTATCGATTCCTGAACAAGGTGACAATGAAGAATAATTATCCACTACTAAGGCTATATGGCCTCTTTGATATTTTGAGAGGGGTGTGATGGTTTTAGAATATTACCCTCAGATCATGATATAACTATATTGTAGTACAGGACAGGGATATACCAAAGATAACATCCAAATGTTTCTACGATCTCTATGAGTACTTGGTGATGTATTTTGGTGTGATGAAAACACTATTAGTGTTCATGGGACTCTTGAACTAGATATTCCAACATTTCTTGAACTAGTTCATAGTGTTCTTCATTGATTACATCGTCATGTAATTGTTTTTTTATGAGGACTATGCAAGACACTTTTGGATGGACCTATACATATTACAAAAGCCCCAAATATATAGGAATATCTCAAAGTGTCAGTTATGGATTCAACAGATCCACTTTTTTGGACACATTATCTTATATGATGGTTTTTAAATGGAATCAATAAAGGTTTAGGTGATTTCATCTTGGAGCCTCCTAAGAGTGTGATAGAGGTGTGAGACTTCCTTAGGTTGGTAGGATACTATAGGAGATTCACGCTCAATTTCTCTAGGATATCGGAACCTTTGACTTCTTAAACACAAAATGGTTAGCCTTCCATATGGATGGAGAGGTTCCAGTAGGACTTTTATGAGACAAAAAAGAGATTTATGAGTACCCCTAATCTCAAGATTGTTAGAGAAGGGTGTCGAGTATGTAGTGTTTTGTGATGACTTAGAGAACACACATGGTTTTGTTCTGAATCAATAGAAGGAAATGATTTCTTATGGGTCTAGGTAGTTGAGACTGAATGAAAAGAACTATGTGACCCATGATCTTATGTTTTCAATGGTATCATTTTCCATGAATATGGGGTGACACTAAATAATGAGTGAGTATATTATCATCTACTCTGACAACAAGTTTCTTAAGTATAAATTGTATTAGAAATATATTAACATGAGATAGGGAAAATGGATAGAGTTCCTCTAGTATTATGACTTCAAGATAGTATATACTCATAGGAAGGTGAATGTGGTAGCATGTGATCTCAACAGAAGATCTCATTCTCAGTTGTTGACTAATGACTTAGAGTAGTTATCCTTGTTATAGTTTTACATTGAGGAAAAGTATGAAACATCTCATCTACAATGTAGGGTTATTACACAACCACTTCTATTTCATGTTATGTAAACTTAGTAGGGAGATACCGACTATGAGACTATACATTCCTTATATATCCATGGGATATTCTCCTAACATATTTTTTGAATGTGGGAAGAATATTATCCTTTTTCGAGGAAGGATGGTGATACCAGTGACATTGTGGGGTGATTTTATGAGGGAGTTTCAAACATCCCCTTTGGCGATTCATCTAGGTGTGGTAAAGATGTAATAGGACATCTGATATGTTTTAGTGGGTAGGAATGAATAAGTTTTTAGTAGATCATATATCTTAATACATTACATGACAATAGGTGAAGTTTGAGCACCAGGTTATAGAGAGTTTAGCGCATCCCCTTGAGGTGATAGAGTGGAAGTGGGATGGTATATTTTTGTACTTCATGATAGGAATTCCAAAGATATACAAAGGACATGATTCCATCTTGGTGATTATAGACCGACTCACCATGTCAGCCCACTCCATAGCTATAAGGGAGTAGAATTCAGTAGAGATCTTGGGAAAACATTATGTGAAAGAGATAGTCTGACTCTTCATAGTTCCCTCAGTAATAATTTCAGACCAAGATTTTCACTTCACATCATGATTGTGGAGATGATTTTATTAGCCCTTTGGGACTCAGTTGCATTCGAGCATCACATTTCACACCCAGACTGACGACCATACTGAGCAGACCATTCAAGTTTCAATGGACATGGTTCAGGGTAAGATGTTGGATTGTTTCCATATTTGTAGGGATTGCATAACCATATTGGAGTTTTCATACAAAAAAAACTACCATTCTAGCATTTTTATGGAACCATTATAAAACATTTATGGGTGACCCTGTTGGTTAACACTATGTTGCACTAATCTAGGTGAGTTAGCACTCATGGGCCTGCAGTTGGTGAAAGCTACAACAAAGAAGGTACAGGTCATCCAAGAGTGGATGAGGACTACACAAAGTCACCATATGTCCAATACAGAACAATTATATAGAACTTTTGAGTTTGATGAGGGAGACCATGGGTTTGTGAAGGTCTCAACATGAATTGGATTACATATTTTTGGTTTGGGAGAAAATTTATCTATGATATTCATTTCCTATTTACAAATACTTATAACGATTAGAGAGGTGGCATGCCACTTTCCTCTACCACCATAGTTAGACCAGGTACATGATGTGTTCCATGTGTCCCAGCTAAGGAGTTATGTTCATGACCCAAAGCATGTTATCTAATGGGGTGAGATGGAAATCAAGGTTGGAGATACCATTTTAGAATAACCTATGGAGATTGAGGATTAACATGAGAGTATCCTCCAAGGGAAAGATATTCTCGTGGTGTTTGTATAGTGGTAGCATGAGAATATTTAGGAGAACACGTAA
This sequence comes from Viscum album, assembly GCA_963277665.1. Lineage (NCBI taxonomy): Eukaryota > Viridiplantae > Streptophyta > Magnoliopsida > Santalales > Viscaceae > Viscum > Viscum album. The sequence goes on from OY728127.1 coordinate 1,826,135,346, forward strand.
GTGTGGGAGACCCATATGCAAGCTCAATACCCATATCTTTTGAATAGTATTTTTTCCTTTTCAAGAAGAAAATACCTAAGGAGGGGGAAAATAATGCCTATGTTCCTTCCATTTAAATATTTTAAGTATATTTATGAATATTTATTGAGCCAGGTGGTGTGATGGCATGAGATTCCAAGAACCAGTGAGCCCATAATAGATAATATAAAAATATTAAATATATTAATATCATGCTGACTCAGTTTAAAAAAAGTATAATAAATCTATGATGGATTTTTGGATCATAAATATGAGTCCATAATTGAGTTTAGAGCATGGTTTTTACCCTAAGGGTAATAAAATATTTTCTGGTGTTGGGATTCTGAAATTTTTTTCTTGCACAAATTACAAATAAATAATTTTATTATTTTATTTTATTATTTTTTGATAGAAGGATATATATACCATCTATAAATATACAATTATAAATAAATGTCAGGGTTATCCTCATAACCCTAATATTTTGATGGGATCCATTAGAGGAGGACTTGGTGAATAAAACTGGATTGAGATCAGGATCAAGGATTAGAAATTTGAGTACCAATGAAACGAGTGGATATCATCAATGATAATAGACCATAGTCGTTCTTCGTCAATGATGAATCCAATATAGTGGAAAGATGTTTTTATTTTTTTTATTAATCCCAATTTCATATCCCATGTTCAATATGGATAAATTTCACTAAAAAAATTTTATTTAAGAATCAATGGTTGATTTTATATTTTTTTAGTCAATTCATTCATCGTTATAATGGAAATGGATCATAAACAACCCAAAAAAATTGCTAAGATTTGTTCCTCTCTTGTGTTTCATGGATTAATAACTCAATTTCTTCACACATTCATTATGGGAAACTTATTTGGCCCACGGTTCACCAAATACATAATATTTGATCTTTTCATGACCAATATTTGGCATAATGGATCAATACCATGTGTATAGTTCATGATCGAGGAAATGATCAAGGTGTGTGATAATGGAAGATTAATGGGTTCAGATTTTGGATATTCTTTATTGGGGTTCTTTTCATTTCGGTGAGACAAAAAGATGAAAAAAGTACTCTTGATCATATTTGGTGGCCGGATTCTAGTCGACAGCGATAGTGGATCATGGTCAAGGGTTGATCTCACAACCGTGGGCATGATCGATAGTAGGAATGGAACATCTGGTGGTAGGGAGGGTGTATACATGAATTAAACATGGGTTCCTTCAAATACTGAGTAACATGTTGTGTAATCTGATGATTCAGGCCATGGGGGGCTAGCTATGGCATTAGGGTTTTTGTGAAAGTTTTATATCACACACCATATGACTTTTCCTAGTGAATAGGTGTGTTCCACTAGGGTACACGAGCAGATATATAGCTAGGTACATGGGAATAAGTATAGTACATAGGTGTGGCCCTATACTTGGACACAACCAGGTACACGGTGTAACACCCCAAGTTTTTCTATAAATAAATATAAATGAATGAAACTTTTTTTTATGTAGATATTTATAACTAGCCTTTAAACATAATTTTTCCCACTTCTATGTTTTTAATTTCAAGAAACTATCATCTACAATAGTGTTTAGTAAGTTATTTGGAGTCTGATGAAACAAACTTGTTTTTTTGTGAATAATAACATACCCTTATGAATAGTAATATGACCCCTAATGAATAGTAAATTTTATTATTATTTTATTTTCTTAAGGATTGAATATAATAACATATTGGTTAATTTTTCATTGTGATATAGAAGTTGTTATAGAATTAGAGTTGTTATTTTTTAATTAAGTATGCTTTTATTTAAAAATTAAATTAATAAAATTTAGAAATTTTTTTCCGAAAAATGGACTTCATTTTTAAATTTTACACGTTGTAAAATGGTTAGGGTAAATTTTTGGTATTTTTCTGAAATTCTTCAATTTCGATGAATAGTGAAATACGATAAAATACCATATAATAAAATTATCAATAAAATTCACTATTTATGACATCATAAGTGATTCAAGGCCACATGGTTCTAACTAACATTCCATTATTACTATTTTTGGTCATAGGAACTAAGACTATTCATAATATTGGGAAACAATATTATAATAATGATTAAAATAATGAAAAATACCCCCTCTCCTCCTCTATAAATACCACCCTCACTCCTATCTTCTTCCCACACCTCTCAATCCTTATTCCATGCATAAGTTATGCCCAATACTCCTTAAAAGGATCTTCCACACGTCCTATAGCTTCTGGTCTCACCAAAATACCAAAACCGAAGCCCTTAAGAAGGATCTCCAGGAGAAGAGATTAAGAAGTAAACATCCTCTTTTATTTCCTTTCTTTTCTTTAATTTTATGTTATTCTCTTACTTTCCATTGGATTATGTTGGGATATTTCATTCCATATCTCCCCTTAAGTTCCATATTATTTAAGAGTGGTGATATATCCCCTTTCTCTCAAAATAAAAATTTTATGAAATTTTAAGAGACGGCGTTAGGCTGCCGAATTTCCGTGAAAAATTTCTCAAGTTTTCTTTTATTTCAAGATTCCTTTCCTTTCTTATTTTTTCTTCACATACTATTAAAAAAGAGGCATTAATGCTCCAGAATCTTGTATATTCTGTATATTCTCATGTTCATGGGAAATTCATCATCAATCTTCTTCTCTTCCCCCACTTGTTCAAGGAATTAAAAACATTGTCCGTGATGTGTCGAATTACCGACATCATTGACGATGTGATTACAATTTTCATTAATTCCTTCAATTATGGTTATGAACCCATTTTTATGGTTGAACCAGGTTATAATATATTTATTATGTCTCATAAATGGTTCTAGAATTATTTTTTACACATGGTTTTAATGTATAAAACAAAATGAGGTCGTTATTATCAAAGAACCACTAAAATGATCTAAACAAACATCATTAATATTTTAACTTATGAATCATCATAATGTAAGAATTAAAATTTATAAATGGTATAATTTATGATACTGTATATATTTAAATACTAATTCATTCCAATTCGGGAGTTTTACTTCCAATCGACAAGAACATCCATCATGAACCAATCACGGAAATCATGTAAAGAACTCACCCAAAAAAAGTGCATGGAGAAAAATACTAACAATTAAAGGATGAAATGATGTTAAGAAATGATAATATGAGATGTTATAAACATGAAAATTTTTCTATAAAATAATAATAACACTCTTTCAACCATTATAAAGGAAGTTTAAACAAGTTTTAAGTAAGGCAAACCTGAGGTAAGGGAATTCTTAACCCGATTTCTATTATTTGGGTTAACCTTATAATTCGTTATTTATGTGGTATTAAACTTTATTTTGTGATGGGTTTTGGTTATATTATGTTTAATTATGTGCATTTTTATTTTTTATACATATTCCATCTGCTCTAACAAGTTTCAATTCAATTATATGATATTTATAATAGACATTCCTTTTAAAATTCTCTTTTAAAATTCCATTTTACAAAGTTAAAAAGTAATGTTTTTGTGATATTATTCAAGTTCTATGATTATGTTCTAGTTATTGTTCATTGTTTATGATGAATGGTGGGACCTATATTTCCCTCTAATGCATTGGGTATGTGTAAGTTGGAGGTGGGCTGTATGGTTACTCCAAGTGTAACTACGATGGTTACATAAATAGTAAGGTAGCCGTGAGGGTTACAAATTGTAAGGTAGCCATGATGGTTACAATATTATATAAGTAATTCCCCAAGATACCTTTATGATAATATTTATGTTCTAATTTTTCTTTGTATCTTCTATAAATCTCATGCTACACAAAGTAAGTAAATATGGGTGACAAGCATGTCTTTTGAAAATGATTTCATACGTTACGAGTATTTATGGACTAATGTGCTCTTTCCTTATTTTTCATCCCTTACTGAGCCTTTATTCTCATACCAATATTTTAAATTATTTTCACAGGTTAATGGATGTGTAAGAAAATGAATGAATCCATGTTAAATTTTTAAGAATTGTCAAAGAGTCAAGTTTATGTTTTAATGTTTTATATTTTAAAAAAAATGGAAACTGTTTTTATGATATCAACTCTGTAATAATGTGTAATATTATGAATGTATTGTCCTAATTCTCTAAAGCTATAAACATGATAATATCCTCAATGTATGAAGTTATTTTTTTTCTTAAATAAATTCAAGATTATGTATGTAATATGGTCAGGACATTATAATGGGTATCAGAGGATGGTTTAGATAACTTTAGGGGTTAGGGTGATGTTAATAGAATACCATAAATGGTTTTAACTCTGTGTTTAATTTTAAATGTTATAGAATTTAAATATTACCATGTTGCTTCATCTAAGATATGTTTTTTCAGAATGGTTTTCCGTAGAAGGAACATGGATGCTGAAGAGGAGATTCACCAACAGAATGACATCCTTCCAGATCTACAGCCCGGAATGGTAGGGATTAGAACCGAGCAGTTTGTGATTGTAATGGCTCAGCTAATGTAAGAAATAAATGGTGGGGGAATCCATGCAATAGAACAAATAGAGTTACCACAATGGAACATGATAGTATTGGAACATTTTATGAGACAACACCCTCCTGCATTCAATGGATCTTCTGACCTAGTAGCAGTTGAAGGATGGATCAAAGCCCTTGAAAAGATATTTGATGTTATGGGATGTTCAGACAATAAAAAAGTAAGTATTTCCATTTATCATTTTTAAGGGGAAGCTGATCAGTGGTGGTCAATGGTAAGGAATATCAGGGGTAAATAGTATTTTGATGCCTTAGAGTGGGATTAATTTAAAAGCCTTTTCCTCAAAAACTATTTTCCTAAGGTGGTGCGACTTAAGATGGAGAAGTAATTCCTTTAATTGAAACAGAAGGAAGATAATTCAGTGACCGTGTATGAAGCTAACTTCGCTCTACTATAGAGGTATGCTCTAAATACTCTTCTAGAACTTAATAGAAAAATCAACCGCTTTTACTTAGGACTGAAGCCAAGGTATCAAAGGGTGTTGGCCTCCCATAAATTCAAAAGTTATGAGAAACTTGTTCGATGTGTTGAGAGGGTAGAGATTTAGTTTGCTAATGATCATGTGAATTTTGTAAATAAGGAGAAGAAGAGGTCTAGATGGCAAACGATGGGTAAGAATCAACAAAATAAACCTGATGGTAAGAAAATCCAATTCCCAGTTTGTGAAAATTGTGGTAAGAAACACGCTGGGGAATGTCTTAGAAAAACTAGGAAGTGTTTTAAAAGTGGTGAGTTTGGACATATGGCCTGACATTGTAATGAAAATGATCCTAAGACTAATCATGATAAGAAAATTGTAAAGTGTTTTAAATGTGTTGAAATGGGTCATAATGAAAATGCCTGCCCAAAGAGAGATATGAATGATGCAAAGAAGCCATACTACAAGAAGAAAGGTGTAGTGAGATCCATTGTGACTACGTCAGCAAATTTAAATCCATCCAATGATGTTGTATCAGGTACTTTGTTTTTTCTCTCATATTTTGATAAAGTTTTGTTTGATATGGGGTATACACATTCCTTCATCTCTGAGAAATTTTCTGGTAAATTGGAAAATATCACCTCAACAAATGAGACCCAAACTTGTTGTTAAAATGACAGTGGGAAATGTTATAGAAAAGTGGAATTATAAGAATATCTCTATTGTGGTATGTGGAAAGAGTTTACCTGAAAACCTTGTTGTTTTACCCTTAGTTGAGTTTTTTGTTATTATGGGAATGGATTGGATTTATGATTATCATGCTAAGATTGATTGTAGAGCTAAAGAAGTTGTTTTTTAGAAAGAGTTTCAATTTGTATACAAGAATGAACCCATACAATTGATAACATGTTAGGAAACTGATAAACCATTGAAATATGGATATGAAAGTTATCTTGCTCATATTGTTTAAAACAAGGGAAATATTAAAATTAACGATGTTCTAGTGGTAAATGAATACCTTGATGTTTTTCTTGATAAGTTACCTAGTGTCATACCTGATTGAGAAGTTGAATTAACAATTGACATAGTTCCTGATGCTAAGCCAATTTCAAAACCCCCCTATCGTATGGCTCCAATAGAACTTCTTGAATTGAAAATTCAGTTGCATTATTTGCTCGACAGAGGCTTCATTTGTCCTATCACTTCACCATGGGGAGCCCCTATTTTGTTTGTTAAAAAGAAATATTTGTCCATGAGACTTTTCATTGATTATAGAGCATTTAATAACATCACTATTAAAATCAATTATCCTTTTCCTCATATCGATGACCTTTTTGATCAGCTCCATGGATCTAAGTACTTTTCTAAGATTCACTTTAGATCTGGATACCATCATCTGAAGGTGAAGAAGGATGACATACTGAAAACAACCTTTCGTACTAGATATGGGCATTATGAATATGTTGTTATGTCATTTGGATTAACTAATTAACCTGCTGTATTCATGAATCTTATGAATAGAGTATTTCATGAGTTCTTGGATATGTTTTTGGTTGTATTTAATAATGACATTCTGGTATTTTCTAAAAAAAGAGGAGCATGAAAAACCTCTAAGGATTTTTTTACAATCCTTAAAAGAAAAGAAACTGTATGGAAAATTAAGAAAGTGTGATTTTTGGTTTCAACAGATTTCTTTTCTTTGGAACATTGTAAATAAGAATAGAATAACAGTTGAACCTGACAAAACAAAAGTAGTTGATGAATGTCCAAGACCCAAAAATGTTACAGAGATTCATAGTTTTCTTGGGTTAGCAGGTTATTACCAACGATTTTTTAAGAACTTTGCATGATTATCTAGACCAATAACTAAGTTAACCCCAAAAGGGGTTAAATTTTTTTGGACAGAAGAATGTGATGTTTGTTTTCTAGAACTGAAGAAGTGATTGGTGAATGCTCTATTTTTTTCCTTAACTTCGTGGAATGGTTAGTTTCTCATCTACAATGAACCTTATTTGAAGGGACTTGGTTGTTTTTTGATGCATAATGATTAGGTAATTGCTTATTCTTTGAGAAAACTTAAACCCCATGAGATAAATTATCCCACACATGATTTGGAATTGGTATCTTTGGTTTTTTCTTTGAAAATTTGGAGGCACCATTTATACGGAGCCAAATGTCAAATATATATTGACCATAAAATTCTGAAGTATATATTCACTCAGAAGGAATTAAACATGAGTCAAAGAAGATGGCTTGAGCTGATAAAAGATTATGATTACATGATCAATTACCATCCTGGAAAATCAAACAAAGTGGTGGATTCCTTGAGTCAGAATCATCATGCATCATTAACAATGTTACGTTTGGAACATGATCCCTTGATTAATGATTTGATGAATTTTGGCTTAGAAGTTGTTGGTGCAGGGAATACATCTATTTTGTTTCAGTTTTCAGTGCAGTATTCATTGTCAGATAGAATTAAGCGAGCACAGAAGTAAGACCTTTTGCTACAGAAAAAGGTATAATTTGTTAAAATGGGTAAGTTTTCAGAATTTAACCTTGATAAAGATTGTGTTTTGATATTTGGTAAAATGTTGTGTGTGCCTTGTAATTCCCAGTTAAAGAAAGAATTATTTTATGAAGATCATAGTTCTCTATTTTCATTTCATCCTAGAAGTACTAATATGTATAGTAACCTTCGGGAGTATTATTGGTGGGATGGAATGAAAAGATATATTGCTGATTTTACCATGAGATTTTTGACATGTCAACAGGTTAAAGTAGAGCAGTAGTTACCAAAGAGGATGTTTCAGCCTTTTCTAGTGCTAGAGTGGAGATGGGAGAATGTATCCATAGACTTTGTGGTGGGACTACCAAAGACTTCTCGAGGTAACAATGTGATTTGGGTTATTGTTGATCGTCTGACAAAATATGCACATTTTATTTCTATTCAAGATACAATGTCTTTGGATCAGCTTTCTCAATTTTACCTCAAGTAGATTGTAAGGTTACATGGAGTTCCTCTTTCCATTGTATCTGACTAGGATCTCAGGTTCAATTCTATATTTTGGAAGGGACTTCAGAAGTCATTGGGAACAGAGTTAAATTTCAGAACAGCTTTTCATCCTCAATCAGATGGGCAGTCAGAACGAATGATTCAGAATTTGGAAGATATGCTTTGAGCTTGTTCAATGGACTACCAGGGAAGTTGGGATCAACATCTTTCTTTAGTAGAGTTTTCATTTAATAATAATTTTCATTCCAGTATTAAGATGACACCTTTTGAGGCCTTGTATGGGAAGCGGTGTTGGACTCCATCATTTTGAGATGAATTTAGTAAAAGAAATTTTATGGGGCCAGAATTAGTAGAAGACATGGCTGAGAATGTGAGGATGATCCAGCAGCACATGAGGATAGCTCAGAGCAGGCGGAAAAGTTTTGCAGATAATAGAATGAAAGACTTCTCTTTCGAGGTAGGTGACTATGTTTTCCCTAAAATCTCTCCTTGGAAAAGTGTGATTTGTTTCGGTAAGAAAAGGAATCTAAGTCCACGGTTCATAGGTACTTTTTGAAATCTTGGAGAAGGTTGGAACATTTTCATACTGTGTAGCTTTGCCTCCGAGTTTGTCTCAGGTACATAATTTATTTCATGTTTTGATGTTGAGGAATTATGTGCCAGATTCATCACATGTCTTGATCTGAGAAGCAGTTCAGCTGGAAGAGAACCTTTCTTAGGAAGAGAAAATAGTTCAGATTCTTGATCGATTGGAATAGGTATTGCGGAATAAAGTAATCCACAAGGTAAAGTTTTTGTGTAGAAACCACATGGTTGAAGAAGAAACATGGGAGTATAAAAATGCTATAAGGTAAAAGTACCCTTAGTTGTTTAATAAGTAAATAAAATTGCAAGGACGCAATTTCTAGAAGGTGGGGATAATGTAACACCCCAAGTTTTTCTAAAAATAAATATAAATTCATGGAACTTTTTTTTAAGTAGATATTTATAACTAGCCTTTAAACATAATTTTTTCCACTTCTATGTTTTTAATTTCAAGAAACTTTTATCTACAACTGTGTTCAGTAAGGTATTTGGAGTCTGATGAAACCAACTTGTTTTTTTTGTGAATAGTAGCATACCATTATGAATAGTAATATCAATAGTAATATGACCTTAATGAATAGTAAATTTTATTATTATTATATTTTCTTAAGGCTTGATGATAATGACATCTTGGTTAATTTTTCATCGTGATACAGAAGTGGTTGTAGAATTATAATTGTTAATTTTTGAATTAAGTATGCTATAATTAAAAAATTAAATTAGTGACATATAGAAAATTATTTTCAAAAAAAGGACTTCATTTTTAAATTCTACACGTCAAAAAATGGTTTGGCTAAATTTTTGGGATTTTTCTGAAATTCATTAATTTTCGATGAATAGTGAAATACGATAAAATACCGTATAATAAAATTATCAGTAAAATTAATTATTTATGCCATCATAGGTGATTCAAGGACACTTGGTTCTAACTAACATTCCATTATTACTATTTGAGGTCACATGAACTAAGAATATTCATTATCTTGGGAAAAAAATATTATAATAATGATTAAAAGAATGAAAAATACCCCCTCTCCTCCACTATAAATAACACCCTGGCTCCCATATTCTTCAAACAACTCTAAAGCATTTTTCCATGCCTAAGTTCTGCCCAATACTCCTTCCAAGGATCTTCCCCACGTTTTAGAGCTGCTATTATCACCAAAAGACCAAAACTAAATCCCTTAAGAAGGATCTCAAGGAGAAGAGATCAAGTGGTAAACATCCTCTTTTATTTTCTTTCTTTTCTTTCATTTTATGTTATCCTCTTCCTTTCCTTTAGATTATGTTGGGATAATTCATTCCATATCCCCTGTTACAATACATATTATTTAACAGTGGGGAGATATCCCATATCTCTCCTAAAAAAATTCACGAAATTTTAAGAGACATCGTTAGGCTTCCGAATTCCCATGAGAAATTTCTCAAGTTTTCTTTTATTTCAAGATTCCTTTATTTTCTTCTTATTTCCTCAAATACTCTTAAATAAGAGGCATTAAAGCTCCCTAATCTTTTATATTCTGTATTTTCTCATGTTCATGGTAAATTCATCATCACTCTTCTTCTCTTCCCCCAATTTTTCAAGGAATTAAAATCACTGTCTGTGATGTGTCGAATTACCGACATCGTGGACGATGTGATTTCAATTTTCATTAATTCATTAAAGTCTGGTAATGAAACCATTTTTATGTTTGAACTAGGTTATAGTATATTTATTAGGTCTCATCAATGTTTCTTGAATTATTTTGTACACATTTTTTTAATTTATAAAACAAAATGAGGTCGTTATTATCAAAGAACCACTAAAACGATCTAAACGAACATCATTAATGTTTTAAATTATGAATAATCCTAATGTAATTATTAAAAATGATAAATGTTATAATTTATGTTATTGATAAATATTTAAATACTACTCCATTCCAATTATTTATTTTCACTTCCAATCGACAATAACATCCATCATGAACCAATCTTGGAAATCATGTAAGGAACTCACCCAAAAAGAGTGCAAGGAGCAAAATACTAACAATTAAAGGGTGAAATGATGTTATGAAATGATAATATAAGATTTTAAAAACATAAAAATGTTTCTTTAATATACTAATAACACTTTTTTAACCATTATACATGAAATTTAAACAAGTTTTAAGTAATACAAAACCGAGGTAAGGGAATTCTTAACCCAATTTCTATTATTTGGGTTAACCTTCTACTTCATTTGTTATGTGGTATTAAAATTGATTGTGTGATTGGTTTTTCTTATATAATGTTTAATTATGTGTATTTATAGTGTTTATACATATTCAATCCACTCTAATAAGTTTCACTTCAATTATATGATATTTATAATAGACTTTCCTTTTAAAATCCTCTTTTAAAATTCTATTTTACAAAGTTCGAAAGTAAAGTTTTTATGATATTATTCATGTTGTATGATTATGTTCTAGTTCTTGGGAATTGTTTATGATGAAGGGGGGCCCATATTTCCCTCCAATGCATTGGGTATGTGTAATTTGGTTGTTGTCCGTATGGTTACTCCAAGTGTAACTGTGATGGTTACACTAATAGTAAGGTAGTTGTGAGGGTTACAAATTGTAAGGTAGCCATGATGGTTACAATATTATGTAAGTAATTCCCAAAGATACCTTTATGATTATATTTTTGTTCTCATGTTTTGTGTGTATCTTTTATAAATCTCATGCTACAAAAAGTATATATTGGTGACAAGAATGTCTTTTGAAAATGCTTTCATACGTTACGAGTATTCATGGACTAATGTGCTCTTTCCTTCTATTTAATCCATTACTGAGCTTTTATTCTCATACCATGTTTTTAAAAGATTTTCAAAGGTTAATGGATGTGTAAGAAAAATAATTAAGTGTTGTTAAATATTGAATAATTGTCAAGGAGTCATTTTTAAGTTTTAATGTTTAATATTTTGAAAAAAAATGGAAACTGTTTTTATGGTATCCACTATATAATAATGTATAACATTATGAATTTATTTTCCTAATTATATAAACCTCTAAACTTGAAAATATACTCAATGTAAGAAAGGAATTGTTTTCTTGACTAAATTCAAGATTATGTATGTAATAGGGTCGGGTCCTTATACACGGTCAAGACCAAAGTACATGGGCATGGCTTAGAGTTCACGAGAATAGCCTAGAGTACCTGGGTATGGGCTAGGGAATATAGGTAGACCCAATGAAGGTATGACATGACATGTACTACTAGTACAAAGTTTTTAATTTCTCAAAGGAGTTCTAAGGCCTTTATTCTATTTATCATGGACCACTTTCCATAGGGTTCATTCCCTCAATCAATAACATCAGGGTATAGTGTGGAATTACATCTTAATCATAGGATTTTGATCCCCTCTAAGGAATTAGTCTTAGATAGAGTTACCAAAATTCCTCTCTAAGGCATGAGGTGGGATCCTCAATCATATTATTCCCTAATTGGGTTTCTAGGAATTAGTGTTACCAACATACATGGGAATCAATCCCATACTTAGTGGGTTATTTCAAATTGGATTTTTGGTATACCCTATAGCCTTGGGCGTGATCCCTCGTATATGTATCAATTTATTCTAACATCCAGTGTGTACCTTCTTATGGAAAGTTCAAATGATTATGAAATCTTAGATGAACACCACCAGTGTTATCAAACTTGTGTAGTTAGTTCTCCAGGGTGATTGTTGTTATGAACTCTGGAGTAGAATGTTTGGCTGGGAATGCTGTTTTGACCATACCTTGAGACTTAGTGTCTACAATTAGTATGTATGGAAACAAATTTATGTATCGTGTTATTATTGACATAACCTTGTGTTGAGATGACTATCATTTAGATGCATTGTGTTTGGTAATTTTGTGGTGTATTGATGGGTATTATTATACTAACCCCTACATGGTATCTTCCCTCACATGTCATGCCTTATGTAGATGATAGGATATTCGATGGGGGTCCTTAATGGACCATGAGTAGACAAAGATTAGATTCGGCTGTAAATACTATGGTTCATACTAGGTGTAAAATTTGAAATTAGTCCCCCACTTATGAGTAGGTTGTAATCCCTTGAAGTTATGGTTGTAATTTTAGTTAGTACCTTTATATATTTTAGTACTCTTTTTGTGATATGATTATGGGATTTAAGTTATGCATGAATTAGTATCAGTTTTGTTATTTTACATTTCATCATTTTATGGTCTTAGATATGTGTGCATGCATGCAAGTACAATAGGATAATTCATTTTTTGTGTGTGATATTCCTACTCAACATTGTTCTCTAGCACTTTTAATATTATAGTTAGGCTTGGGGTATTCACACTCAGCTTACCGCTAGCCAGGAGGCCATAGTGGGATAGGTCGTGACACCAAGAACTGGTGGTTGGTTGTTACATTGAAAAATCACAAAATAAATTTTTTGTAGTGTAAGGATAAAATATACATACTATATCATTATATAGTATTATAACATAAATTAATATTGGGAATCTTCAATTTTTGAATTATAAAAATTTTTCCACCAGATGATGCCATATAGTGGGAATAATTCCTATAAAAAGAATAACTCAATGTTGGTGTACCAAAAGACAAAAATACCTCAACCCATACTCATCATACCAAGATGAACTTTCAAAATCTTATAAAAACTCACAAATTAAAAAAAATAATCAAGTACAAATTATAAGGAAAAGAGTGATTTTGTTTACAAGGATCATACATGAGTCATATATCCATGAGAGAAAAACTGTTTCATTTCCATTATAACTGTACCATGCTAGTAAATTAAAATAAATATTAATATTCAACCATTTATATCACGAATATTGAGGTAATATCAGTAAATGTGTGCTTATGGTCTCACCCACTAAAAAATAATAAATCTTAGATGGTCAATTAGTTCCACCATATTTCAAAATTGACATGAGTCCCACCATTTTTCTCAGTGACAACCGATATCTTATAGTATTCCTTAATATTACCTCTAACCATAAGTAAATGAAACATTTACTCACACATTCTATTGTTTAATATAAAACATTCTAGGATTGATTGTCACTTCGATTAAACCATCATCTAGTGAAAAAACCCCTATAAAATCCCATCAGATGATATCATCATCATGTCAAACTGTTATCTTCTAGAGATATTTCTAGTAGTACCAGAACCATCAAGACCAATATTTCATGTGAACTGTCTCTTTTCGATAGAATGAGATGATACTTGGAAATATGATTCACCCTCCCAAAATTATCCAAATAATGACTATTTCAAGGAAATCTAGGAAACTCTCACACACTTAGGTATAATAATAGATATTTTATAGAAAATAGTCAATGATTTCCATCACCTTTTGTTCATCCATGTCAAATTTAAGAAAAACGTTCCCTAAGAATATTTGGAAAAAATATTTGGAGAACATTTCTGTTAGATTCTTATTTCTGATTATATCTCACAACTCATGTACCTTCTCCTTTAATAAATTCAAAATCAAGTTTTATTTCAAGTTAACGTGTTTCATACATTCATGTAAAAATATATTTCATCACAATTGAATTTCATTCTGACTATCATAAAATAAAACTACAATATCTTGGATTAATTCAATCCCCTTCAACAATTACATCAGCTATACTAATTCTTTCCTCTCCTATGTTTCTTCCATGTACTCATATTCCATTGCGGATAATTTTACAACCGGTTACAACCATAATATCATGTTTATTATCTTTAATCCATAAGTGAATGACCTATATTTATCTTCTTGGTGATTGAATCCCCAAAAAATTATATATTGTCACAACCTTGAAATTGATCATCTTTCCAAAAAAACATTGATGTATGTTATAATCCCTTCAAATAATGAATAATACACTTCACATCCTCTCAGTGATCCCATCCTGGATTCAACATGAAATGGATGTATCTTCTAGAAAAGTCATGATTCAGCTATTGAATCATTATAAATAATATTCCATCTAGTTACATTTCATCCATATACATAATAATTGTAATGAGACTTTTATCATCCCATTCCTTTTGGTAGAAATATTGACTCTTGTTGCACTAAGGGAAACCTTCCCCTGACCTGAAATAATTTAATTTAAGATTCGACTTCCTTGATTCTTATTTCAATTCATAAATACTTATCTTCATCTTCCACACTAATTCAACATTCCAATAATCTTCAAAACCCACCAGTTTTATTATGTAAATCTCTTCCTCTACTTCACCATGAAGAAATTATATCTTTAAATCTATCTTTTATAAGTGTATATTATCATAATATTCCATAAATAGAACCATATGGATGGTATCATGATTAAATACTATTGAAAGGAATTTATAGATTTCAATTTCCTCCTTCTGTTGAAATCCCTTCATCACTAAACATGCATTTTACCTCTTTCTTCCATCATCATTCCTTATAAAATAGGACAACCACTTATTTTAAAGATTTATTTTTCCCTATGGTAACTTAGTCAATACCCATTCTCACTTAGTTTAGAATGAATTCATTTCACCATTCATCATTGAATCTCACATTTAGGAGTTACTGAGAGAAGTCACCTCATTTGATCTTTTAGGTTCTCCACTATCCATTTGAATTAATAAAGTCATATTAGCCCAAACATTTGTATTTTATTCCTAACACTAAAATACCAACACAAATAAACCCCTTAATCTGCACATTTAGGCCTTAAAATTTCTAGTGCTCTATTTTCTAGAGTTTCATATTCCAGTTATATAACTTTTAGAGCCTTAAATTAGGCTTCATTAGTCTAGATAATTCTAGAATATCTTCCATTGAACCCTATTTTGAACTTATAATGATTATATCTAAAATATTTAGAACTCACTTCCTTTTTCTATCCCTATTTAGATAAAATTATAATTTTTTTGTTGATCTTTTTCTCTCAACTTCTGATTCAACAATGTTTTGTTCCTTTCACCTGACCTTCTCATTGAATTGAATATCCAGACTTCTGATGAATTTCATCTTGTCATCATTCTATAGATAAAACCTAAAATTTTCATTATTATATCTCATAGAGATAAATGTATTTAAAAATTAAATGAGTTTATCTCTTTACATAGAATTTAAATAAATCTATGTGATACTCCTAAAAATATTTTGGTGGCTAACTTCAGGTTTTTTTCCGGACCAAAGAAATTCATTAAATTTCTAGACCAATGGAGTGTATGTACTTAAATTAATCAAGTACGATGTTGTGTTCAGTAATTATGATCAAATTTAATTAGGAATACCTAAGTTCACCCTCACTCTATATGAATTCATAACTAATATCTAGTTCATTTTCTCTATCACATCGTTCTACAATCATGTACCAAGAACAATCCTCCCTAGACCGATCCCATTATTCTAAAAAAACTTTCATAATTTCCTACCATTTTACCCACCACAACTGTTAGATCATAGTAATTTAAACAAATTAATACTTTCCCTCTCCACTATGGACTTAAATTGAATGAATCTTATTAGTACATCCGTCTTACACTTCAGAAATTAAACTCATACTTTCCTTCCCACATTTTTAATAAAAGTAACAAAGTAAAGTTATCCACCATGAGATTGAATGGGGGTCAACCCCAATTTTTTTAGTGAATTATTTATAAAATATGCGATATAGGATTATTTTCATTTAGGTTAAACAACACCATATTTTTATTTCTACAACACAACTATCACAACATCATAATTTAGTATGATTGAGCCTCAACATAACTTTTCTATTAAAATATTCATGTTCTTATCACTATGTTGTTTGAGCTGACTATTCCACAAAACATTACATTAATAATTTGTTTATCTTGAAATTTTCTCTCCATATTATCTTTTGATTAGATATAGTGTCTGATATTTTACTACTTATGCTTCCACCATGGATCCTTGAATCACATAACAGACTCTTTTTTAAAATATAGAACCATATTCATCCTCATTAAGCTAAAATTTATAAATTATGTTCTTCCATAGTTTTGGGATGTTTTTAGATTCTTTCAATTTTGAAAATATTTCATTCCCTTTAAAAATGTTTATATATCCTTTCATTATGACTTTTGGATCCCTATCATCCACCAAATCCACATTATTGAACCTCCAATACAAGTAGTTCATTATGAATCCATAATCTTCCAATGAGTGAAATTATTCTCCTCATTCAATTGCGTATGGATACAAAAAAAATTGAAACTCAATAAAAATCTAATACTTCCCTTATCTATACTAATGAAATTAGAACTTCCAGAAGATGTACTTTTAGAGGTTTCCTTACAACTCCTATAATCTTTCTTGATATTCCCCCTCTTACCACATTACTAACATTTAGGGCTAGGAATATCTAATTTACCTCAGTTCATTTCTTAATATCTATATTCATATTATTTCCTCTAACTTATTTATTGGGGTTAAAATCCTCTTCCTTTATTATTTATCACGTTTTCAAAAGTTTCATAGACTTCCCTTAATATGAGTTATTTTTTTTAGGATTAAGTTTCTTATATCCTCAAACATTAACTCATAATTTCTAAAGGACTTTCAAACTATTATTGATATATCATTCAACAAATATGATAGTGATGAAAATTACAATGGATCCTATACATTATCTAGAAACATCACCTTCACTGATTCAAGCTTCCTTCGAATCATTTCCAATTAAATCATGTGATGTTTTATAGGTATAAATTATGATATCCTCATGTTTAATAATTGATACATCATTAACACTTTATTAAGTATCATTTACTAATTGTATAAATCTATCAGGGAGTATATAAACACCATCACATTATTCACCTCTATGATTTTAAAGCCCATGTTTTATGCCAATAACATACTCACCAGTCCAAAAAAAATCTATACTATCATTCCCATTCTACCTGGTCCATCTTTTCTAGATTGTATCCAACCAATTGAACATCCAAATCCTTCTAAATGTGACAATCCCCCATCTTTATTCAATAGGACCTAAAATCCATTCTATCAAATATTCATATCCCGACCTTTCCTTCATCTGATGTCATACCTTTATGTTAAAGTAAAATTTCAATGAAATTGAAAAAAATTAATGAAAGAGGGTGATAATTTCATAAAATTCCCCTAAGTGTGTAGATTAGTGAGATAAGAACCAAAATCACTAATACCAATTTTCTTAAATCTTCTAACATTCGATCACTGGAAATTATCTATTGGTTGATTCCACATAGTGGAAAAACATCTTCCAAAATTACTCCCTTAATATTGATATACGAGAATATAGGAATACCTCACACCCTACCCACCACACTAATTCAATATTTCACACACTAGTGGAAACTCAAAAACTCGTACAACGAATCAATAAAAAATAGTAAAGAAATAAGATGTTTGTTTAAGTGCTTCATACATGAGTATTACATCCATTTGATAAACACTATTTCCTTTCCAATATAAATAAAAGATGAAAGTTCATTACAATCACTGTGACTATTCATCCATGTAGATTTCTAATCTTTATATAATCACATTACACAATTTCATGTATACCCACCCACTAAAAATTATTTGGTCCCTATAGATAAAATGGTTCTAACAACTTATGAAATTCATAGGAGTCCCACAATTTTCATCATTGGCATCTGATCCCTTGTATCATTAATCATCTTGAATTACAGCCACTGGTAGATGAAAATGAAACTCATATATTCCATCTTTTAGAAAAACATATGATACAATGACATGTAACTTCCGTTGAACCATATTATGGTGAACTAGTCACTGTAAATCTCATCAAATGATATCATCATTTCATCAACCTTGCATCTGTTGCAGATCCCATTGCCACTACTTGAACCATCAAGTTTTAGATATTTTTTGTTGTAACTCCTTCCAGTAGAATGAGATATCACTTGAAAATAGTCTTCATAATCCCAAATATTACATTATATAAATACATAAAAAATTATTATTCATCCCTTTATTATCCTTATATAATATGTTTCATTCTTTATGGTTTCCAGGAGAAATGGGGATAGAAAAAAAAATGTGATCTAAAATGATTATTAAGGGGTAGAGTAAAATAGAATCTAACATTACATAAACAGTATAGAAGAAATAAATAGTTAAATGGTTCAATATAAATAATATAATTAGAATAATATCTCTTTGTTTTAGATATAAATAGAGATAAAATAATCACATGGATAACCATAATAAATCTCATAATGAAGGAATGCATAATGCCTGACATTAAAACCATACTTCTGGGCCCTGTTCCAAGACATCTTATGTGAAGGGGCTAACATACACCAAATACCCAAGATTTTTTTTCTCATGAGACCTAACAATGAATCAAATAGATATATAGTTTTGAGTCACACCCATAACATACTATGTCCAATGAATTAATCACATGGAATCAATATATGGATAAATAATAAAATATTTAATATTCCTTAAGTATCCTCTTACATAAACATGGATTCATAATAAAAAAATATCTTTATTTAAATAATGGGTATATGGATTTTCAATATTTTCATATTCAAATGAATGGTATAACATTCTAGTTAAAATCATTTTAATCTATATCATGAAGTATATGGTATTTAATACCTAATGTGTAAAAGTTTTGGGGTCGTGTAAATAATATACATTAATGAAATAAAGATATTTGATATGGAATAAAAATTTAATTTTAAGAAAGATGTATAAAGAGTGATATAGAACATAATCCTAAGTAAGGAAAAAGATTGGGAGAGAGAATTACATACAATATAATGAATAGACTATAAATCATTAAGAGATGAAAAGAGATAATTGATTCCAAAAAAATAAATAGTTAATGTTTATTAATATATTTAAAAACATTTTATAAATGTCATATAAATTGAGATAAAAAATTTATAATAAGTATAGATATTTGGAAGATAAACCCTTACCTCAAGTCCCAATATGCTTCATATATCCACTATCTTCATGAATAATTTAATTATATTTATTAATTAATTTTTTCATAAGAATAATAATTTTTTTCATTATTATTATTTTTTTTATTCATTCATTATCATGTATTATTCAATTATTGGATTATTTTTTCCTGAATTAGTTATTTCGACATTGTTTAGTGCATAATTCCAAAACAACTTTAGTGTAATGTTAATGGTCAATGGATATTTTCCAATGTATCGAAAAGATCCAAAAGTTTCATGGTATATGGTTGATGTTATTTTTGGATAATAGAGGTTTAATGTTTTAATAGATATCTACAATTTAGAGAATCCCCCTCTATAGTATTATTCTAAATAGTTAAAATGGCTTTGATTGATTACTTTTAATATCATTCTTATCAAGGATATTTTATGATTATTAGATCATAAACATGAAATTATTTGAATATTATTGATATATTTCATCATTTATGTCATGAACTAACCTGAATTACCCAACTATTTGTAACTTGATCCAGTCCTGACCTGGCTGGAAGGTCCTTCTCGGTCAAAAGTGGCTCGAAAAAACTATTTAGATGTTAATAACTACCTCAAGGAATTATTTTTCCAAGATAAAACAAAAATAGGATAACATAAAAATGGTAATGATTGTATTCTAATGAAAGTAAACAAAATAAAATATACAAGATTAATATAGAACACATGTCCAAAAACCATAATAAAAACCCCATGTATAAGGGAAAACCCCCATATCCTTGTGATATATTATAAAAAATATAAATATCACACCCTACTAGTGAGAAACCCCACCTCCAATCTGTGGTTCCTTTCCTTTCCCTATATTAGTCCAAACGTGATATACATTCACACATAGTTGTATGATGGGTGTGATAAAAATAAACCCACTAGGATCCTATAAAGTATTTAATAAGTATTATTTATAAAATAAATAAATATTTCTCAAGTAAATAGAGTCAATTCATGAGATAAACTTTCAAAAAATTAAATATAAAATTTGTAAGAATCACCCCATTTCAATGTTTTTAAAACATTACCAATAACCTAGGTTTCAAATAATTTCATAATAAATCAAAGCAAAAATTTCAATGGTAATAAAATTTAAAACTAACCCTTAGGTGCACATTAATTAAAAGTCAGTGGGTATCCCTGTATAATATATGTGATTTTTAGGACACCTAGTGTGCACATTACCCTATTAGATCAAGCCTTGGGGGTAATATCTCACTCTCGGCAATGAATCATTTCCAAAACATGGGAAACATGATGCACAGATTACCCTAGTAGAATAGGTCTAGGGAGAAAGAGTTCATACTTGAGGATGGTTCCTTTCCCCATCATTGGTCACAATCAGATTTACTATATCAAAACATTCAAAGGAATTTCATTTTTTAAAACCATACAAATAATGATTTAAACCCATTTATTTTGACAAATCTAACTCAATAAATAAATTTTAAAAAATCATAAAAAAACCCACAACATTTTAAAATTTATTCCTTAAAATTTATTTCCAAATTAATTTTCATGATAAATCCATAAACCATGTTTTTTAACCACTTAGAAACCAATTTTAATTAGAAATAAATGTCCATAAAATAAATCCAACTCATGGAACTTTATACTTGAAACACATTAATTACTGACACTTATATATAATCCATGAGGCAAGATGAACCAAAATTCATAGGAATAAAGGATTATAGACCATGAATTATCGATTATGAATCCCCAAATTGAAAATTTATATAATTAATAAAACTAATGGAAACAATTACCACCAAAATTCTTGGGCAACACACCATAAGAATCGAATATCTTTCCAAAAAAACATTTATTAAATAACATATATAAAAGGAATAATATTAGAAACCATGATCCAACAATTCCCATCAATTATGAAGCTTATCCATAGAGAGAAACAATGGATATTTGAATAATAATGATATCAAATCCCAAAATAGATATCAACATACCAAGAGAATACTATAGCATTGATCAGTGCTTTGATGCACTAATGAATTGGGTTGGGAGATCAAAAAATGTCATAAAGAAGTCTCCAAGGTTGAATGATTCATATTAGGGTATAAGAAGGTGGATTAAGAATTCAAATGGGGTGGTTTTTGGTGGAATAATTATGATACTATCAACACTTACCTAACCAATATCAGCACCCTGATCTACTCAGTGGAGGCCATCGGCTAGCATGTGGCTAATGCGAATGTATAGTAGCAACTAATTGGTGGCTACAAAAAAGTGTTTTATCCATTTCCCAGCCCACCAGTAAGATGGTGGTCCTCACCGTATAGCCAACGGACCACCTTCAACATCACTAGTTATAGGTGTTGGTCCACACCTCACCAAAACCTAAAAATGGAACCTCAACCCCTTTTATAAACTAAAACCAATTGAAACCAAAAATAACTATAGATTAATGACCAATAGAAAAAATAAAATGTGAACATGTGAAATGTAGTACATGGAAATAATACATGGATGTTACAACTCTCCCCATAATATTACTTTCTTCCCCTAGAAAGCTACATCAAAGAAGGTTGTTCTCCAGAGATATGAGATCATTTCTCCCTCATCATATACTCTTTCTCCCAATTATCCTAATAATCAAAATCATTATACCAAAAAACATGAACAAAGCATATAAACATACCATTTAGAACATTCACCTCGGGATCAACTACCCGAAATGGTATCTCAGTAGAAGGAATATCATGCTTTATTTAAAAGTCTTCCCAGTTAAGAACATGATATGTTTCTGGATGAAACATTTTGAGATGAGACACATGGAAGATATTTTTCATTGAGGAAAACTATGGTGGTAAACACAAGTGATATTCAATGTTGCATATCTATTCAATGACCTTAAATGATAACTCATACCTAGGATCAAGATTCCCATTCATTTTTATACATTGATGACTAAAATGGGGTGATACTTTCTAGAACACCTTTCCACTTATTGAAAACTAGAAATGATGATGATTTCAATCTACATAAGACTTGTACTAGCTATGTGATGTCACCAAATAATAACAGAATGGTTAGAACATCATAATTGATTATCTAACTAAGATCACTCATATCAAGTAAGAATCAGCAACCATGGACCAGGAGAGAGAAGAGCTATAATTACATACATAAAATCTTCAAAATGTTCCATTCTAATATAAAACGGGTAACTAGTGTTATCTAATAATTCAACTATCCCGAGATGGATATTCCAAGAACCTTTAAAGTCTATAACACCGGTAGAAAGTAAATCTTCCTAAATCAAATCATCCATTTATATATTTCCTTCCATCTAGGGATGGTATGTTATTCTCAACTTATCATTAGTTCCCATTTCCTCCTAGAGTCCCTCCAAAAACTATAAAGTAAATTGAGGGTAATAATCTGATATAATGTCCATAGTAATACCATGAAACCTAACAATCTCCTATATTAATAACATCCCTAGTTCATCCAATTTAGTGGAATCATTGATCAGTATAAAATAAGCTGACATGATAAGCTGATAGATCACCAATAAAATATCATCCTTAAGTCAGGGGGTTTGAGGAAAAATAATAATGAATTCCATAAAAATCTTATTCAATATCTAAGTTGGAAGAAGGATTTGTTGAAGAAAACCAAAAGGGTTTTGGTGATCATACTTTCTTTGTTTTCACATGTTACATAGAGAAAGAAATTAGGCTATATCACATTTCATACTAGGCCACCAAAGCTATCACCTCATTTCCTAGAACATATTTTTGGTTTAACGGTTGATAATCTATAAATCATAATGAAAATCTCCTAACATGGCCATCCTTGTAGTCTATGGAACACATTTTAGTTTTATAATCAAGGGATAACTTCCTTGGAGAGAGATCACTCAAAGAAGGTATCCCCCATATAAATAATCCTCTACATTTCACAACTCTTTATCTTTATTATGTTCTTGTATAATCATCTCAAGGAGAGAGGATTTAAAATGAACACTATCCAAAACATTACCAAACACTTCTTCACTAACTTCCCAGTGAATCTTTGTAAATATTACCATTAGAGTCCATTCATTATTTTCTTCCATCACAACCTGAGAAGAAAACTTTCAGCTAAGATCACCATAAACAATATTTCAATTTCTCAGAGTATAGAAAATGTTAAAGTCCAATGGATACAGGTACTCTACCCATCATCTCTAATGTGAGATTAAATATTTTTGAGAAAAGATACAACCCAAAATCTTAGGGTTTTAATGAACAATATACCTTTATCCCAAAAATATAATGACACTAAATTTTATTAGAATAGACAATAAGTTTATGTTCCATACCCTAAGTGGGATAATTCCTCTCATAAATTTGATGCTCACATCAGTCATAATCCACAACATGATATGACATCACCCAAACCTATACTTAAGCATCAAAATAAACCATGTTGCATTATCCAGCCACTTGTAGATTTAAAATTAGTTTTGGGGTAAATTGTAGTGTCATATCATAAAAGGATACTTGACACCTCACATCTCATAATAACTTAACCACCTTTCGGGTGATAGTAGTCAATGGAAAAGAAAACATCAAGAAATACTTCATGAACCTCTTATAATATCCATCCAAACCCAAGAATCCCTAAATCTCAAATAAAATTTGAGGTTATTCCCAATACATGATATCCATCACCATTCTAGTATCAACTAGGTTACCATGTTCCAAGATTATTTGTCCCATGAACATAATATCTCAGATCAGTAATTGGAATTCATATAATTTTTCATACAAGATTCAATCCCTCGGGATTCCCAAAACATGCCTCAAGTAAGACATATGATCTTATTTGGTCCTTGAATAAACAAAATTTTCAACCATGAACATGAAAAAAGAATCATTAAGATACTGATTTAAAATTAGTTTCATCAAATCCATGAAGATTGGTGTAGTATTAGTTATGATGAACAACGTCACGAGGCACTTGAAATGGCTATACCAGCTCTTGAAGGAGGCCTTTGTAATATATAACTATTTTATTCTGATCAAGTGATAACAAGACCAAGGTTCAATTTTATAAAACCACCTTTCCCCTATAAAATTATTGAAAAAATAATTAATTTTATGTAAGTAATATTTATTCTCAACCATTACTTGATTGATCTTCTGATAATCAATACACAATTGGAGAGTCTAGTCGGCCTTCTTAGAAAAGAGTACAAGGGATGGCCAAGGTGTCACACTATGGAATATAAATACCTTTTATTTTAGAGCATCCAAATAAAATTTCATCTTCTTAAATTTAGTTTTATCCATGGAGTAAGATGGAATTAATATCAGTTTATTTCCTAGGATGATCAAGTATTACACCTCTATCTCTAAAGGAAAACAATAAAATTCATCTAAAAAAACTTTAGGAAACATACTAACTATTAGTAGAATCTAACCACTAAAATATTTCTATCCCAACTCAGTCACAAAAAAATGAACTATTATTCTCTATAACGAGAGGTCCCTCCCGTCCGGACCCTGATTCCCACTCACCTTGAAAAATAAAATGGTTCTCATCAATAGAAATAAAAGACACCCTCAGATGATAAAAATAAACTTGAGCATTGTGAGAAATTAAAAAATACCTCTCAATAATAAAATTGAAGAGTTATAAGTTTAGATCCAAATAATCCCACACCAGATCTATGTCACGCACAAAGAAAGATCATGAGGAACACCAAAAACTCTTCCCCTTATTTCCTAGAAGTGTATCCAATTCCATAATAAATGGAATGAGCTTCATTGGATGTCTTATAATATTTAACCTATGATTTTATATGCAAGAGTGGGAGACACCTATATCAAATAAATTAGTTATTGAAGTTGATTTAATAGAAATAGTACCTCTCATAGTAATAGGGCTTGCATCAACTCCCAATGGAGACTCCTCAAATATGTGTTCCTATTTTTCATGGAGTCCTTTGGATGAAAACCTATTGTACATGAAACTTATTAATGCACCATATATTATAAGGGTCCTAATGATTCTATAATAGATCATGTAGTAGAAAAATCTGAAAAAAAACATTTTCAAATGACCATGATGTCCAAATGAGTTTTAAATATTTAAACGCACATGAAAAACAATATTTTGTATCCCACCTAGAAACACTAATAAAAAGTATAAACACTAAATATTAATAATGGTGTAGGAAAATTATTTTTAGAAGAACCACTAATATTTCCTCTATAAAATTCTCCATGCTTCATATTCCCTTTAAAATGTCAACTGAAGCAACCAGTAGTGATATAACGAACTCTAGTAAGCACTAACATACTCATCAAGTAAATATCTTCTATCAATACCCTATCCACCACCTCAACATAGTTGTAAATATTTATCTTGAATAATTGTGAGCAAATATTTGGTTTAAGACCCACATAAAACCTCTGGTTCTTTAAATTATCATTATAAATAACCATAGATGAAAATATGAAGAGATGAACCAAGTGATTAGTGTACTCAATCTCTGACTAATTCCCTTACACCAGTTTGAGGAACTCCATTCATTTCACTAAGGTCATAGACTTTGAGTGTAATTTATTCATGAAAATATCCATGAATTCTTTCCACTAAAATCCTTAATTATTTTATTCCAAAATAGCCCAGTACTACCATCATTTACACATGCATTTAGACTTGAAAAAATAGCTCACCATGATTGAATCTTGTGTCTCTATGAATTCATAGAGCCTCTCAATGTTTCCTAGACAATCCACAACCTCTTAAGTATCATTAATTAATATAATAATTGATGGTTTTTGATAGATAACTAATGATATCAATTCATATCGTTATCCCTTTGAGGTTCTACATCCCAATCCTAGATTGAGGTAGGTTCCATACCTTGGTCTGTAGCTCAAACTATGTGAACAATTACTTCGATAAAATTTTGATCAACTAGACGGTTTCCTTGAAAGGCTCATTGGAATCACCCTATTAATGAAACATCGAAAATATTATAGGGTAATGTTACTAAATAACAATATACAAGTAAACATAATAACATGAAATCCAAGAATCAATTCTGATCTATTTCAAACAAATATTCCCAAAATTAGAGTATGGAAAAGAAAAACTTGGATCATAACACTCCAAATACAAAAAAGACACATTTACTACCCGCCCATGGTAACATAAGACTCATCACAATGAGTTTTTTCCAGGAACTCTCTCACAACTTACACATTAATTCCCTACATTCACATATCCTATTTAATAAGATCATCCAAAAATTCATATTGAAAATGGATATAGGGAAACCAACCTTTTATACAAATTTTTTAGGAACCAACCTAGATTATAAAACTATCTACAACCATATATGGTCCTAATATGACCCAAAGGACATTTATAATCCCCATGGTTTGACAATAAGCAATTAGTCATCACGAACTACCATTGGGAATGATTTTTAAATGATAGAACATAAACAACATAGCATAAAAAGGGAAATATTTGTATTCTAATACAAGTAAAAAAGGGAAAAAAGATAATATAAATATAAAATATGTGTCCAAAAACTATAATGCCAACCCTAAGTACAAGGGTAGAAAACCCCTATCTCTTTGTGACGCATGGTCAACCCCTAACCCTCACACCTAGTTATCGAGAAAACCCACCACCATCATACAAATCCTCTCCTTTCCCTTCACCATTTTAATCAAGATATATATACACCTAAATATTTATACAGGTTGTGATAAAAACAAGACTAGTAAGATCCCACCATATTCTTCATAAGAAGACTTTATAAAATAAACCAATAACTCTCAATTAAAAAATAGTAAGGAATGAGATACAATTTTACATAGTTCAACATAAAATATGGAAAAATCGCCATTTTTCACATATTTTTAAACATTAACAGTAACCTATTTTTTAAAGAATTTCTATAAACAATCCAAACATGCATTTCAATGATAAAAACTGGTAAAACTAACCCTTAGGTACACATCAATTCCAAGTTAGTGAGGATACTGATACATTTTAAGTGATCATTAGGACACTTTGGGTACACATTACCCAAGTAGATTAGTCCAAATGAGTAATAATTCACTCTTGGGAGTGGATCCTTTCCACAATATAGGCAGACTTATGTATAGTTTACCCCAGTAGAATAGGTACTGGGGGGGGGGGAGATTTCATTCTTAAGGATGGATCCCTACCTCATCGTTCATCATAATCTTGTTAAACAAAAAAACATTCAATGGAATTTTATCTTTGAAACCTTATAAATCATGATTTAAACCCACTTCAATTAACAAATATAGAGGGATAAATCCAATTTCCAAAATCATATCCAAAAATACCACATTTAAAAATTCATTAATTTAAATTCATTTTAGAATCCATTTTCAATATAAAGTCATAAACCATGTTTTCCAAACATTTATGAACCAATTTCAAAGAGCATGCAATAAAGGTTAATAAAATAAATCCAATTCATTAAACCACCTACTTGAAACACTTGGATAATCAACACTCACCTGGAATCCATGAGCCAAGAAATCCTATATGTGATAGGAAATGAGGAAGGATCCTAAAATGAGAATTATGAGTTATTAATCCCCAAATATAAAATTTATATATTGAATAAAACCAAAGGAAACAATTAACACTCTAATTCCCAAGAAATGAACCATGAGGATTGACGATCTAGAAAAAACCCCATCAATTATAAAATGGATCTAATATGAATTGGATTAGTAATTAGGATATCAAAATTAATATCATTAATGAAGGTTATTCATAGAGATAAGCAAGGGAATTTTGATGAAGAAGGATATCCCAGACCAAAATGGATGTCATCCTGGAAATAGGTGACCATATCTTTCATCAACACTTTTATCTGACAAGGAATTGGGTTAGGAGAGCCACAGATGTCCAAAATAAGTCTCCAAGTTTTAATGAGTTATTTTATGGTTGATGGAGGTAGATTAAGAATTATAAAAGGTGTCTTGGATGGAATAATTATTATACTACCCACACTTACCCATCCCATATTGGCACCACCAATAACCCAATTGACGATATTGGCTGGTTGGTGGCTATTTCAAAGGTGTAATAGAAACTACAGATCCTACCAGATAGGAATTGGCTATAAGAAAGTATTTTAGCCACTTACAAGCCCACTATCTAGCTGGTGACCCTCACCGACTAGCCGGTGGACCACTTGTAGCTTCACTAGTAGTAGGTGTTAGTCCACACCTCACAAAAACCTTGAAATTCTCCCTTGAATGCTTTTACAAACTAAACCCAACTAAAACCAAAACACATAACCCAGGAAAAAACACAGGGAAAATAGAAAATGAGAACCTATGAAATATAGAACATGTAAACAATATGAGGATGTTATAATAAAATTCATTTTTAAGAATATTTTTTAATGTATTAAGTAAAAAGTAAAACATCATCATTCACTTGGGTAGAATAAAGCCACCACAAGTGAATTTTTAAGAGATTTTTAACTAAGGATAAAATATAAATTTTTGATTTTCATTAAAAAATTGTATTATAATTAAACTAGTATTTTTGAAGTTACTTTTTATGATTACTTATATTATAGAATGGGATTATGGGAATATAAATGAGAATACATGAGTTTGTAATCCAAATTATGACAAAGTAATGTATTATGAAAAAATGTTTTGATGAGAGGGAATGAGTCATATCTCATTGATAAAGGGTTAAGTTAAAGTAAATAACTTGAAAATAATTTCATGGAAATAAAATAAGAATATATTTAAATGATATTTATGATTAAATAACATCAAATAAGAAATGAAAGTTATACTTGGGAACTCTTACTTTCTCATTGAGTTTCCCCCATTTGATTGAGTTTAAATCATTTAGAGGTGGAAATTTTGGTTACACTAGTGGCTCAAAGAATTGGTTTGGATTGTTTAGTGAGTTATTTTTGTAGATTTTTGGAAATGTAAAATAGTTTGGGAGTGGGGAGGAATGAGCGAAGAAGGGGTGTTTATATATGCAAGGAGGAGGGGTATCTTTTATTAAAATACTGATTATTTTATCATTTAGGTTCGTGAGCATGACTAATATTGATTCTTAAGTCTTTTATTATCTTTTTAATAAAAAAATTAGGTTTAATATACATTATAACTTATCCAATACCAAATTTAAAATTGAAAATATTATATAAAAATTAAAGAATCAAAATATAGTATTTTATTAGAATAAAATGTATATTTGGATTTGAAAATTGATTTGTGGATTTGGAAATTATGTATATTATTTTCAAATGAATTATTTTACTCATTATAAACATTTTAATTCGTAAAAAAAATTATAATTTTTTATATTTATTCATATCATGATGATGTAATAAAACTTTTGGTATATGTAAAAAGAGTATTTTTTCAATTTTTAACTAAAAATAATTTTTTTCATAAAATTATAAAAAAATCACCTTGGGATAATTTTAAACTGATAGATTTAAAAATTTAGTCCCTTTTATTAATTTTAAATTTAAAATATTATATATTTAACATTTATGTAAAATCATATAATACATAGACAAATAATTATGTCTAGAATATATACTATTTCTTTTTATTTGAGTGATTAAATTTCTATATTTTATTATCCTTTAATTATTATATGGTTTATAATTAATTATTTTGACACCATAAATATAATATTTTTAATTTATAATATTTCTTTTAATTTATACATATTTATTAATTATAAAAAAATTAATACAAATTGTTTTACAATAACTTTATTATGATGATCACCTTTGAGGATTTATTCATTTTAGGAATCCCATAATTAAACATATAATTTTTTTTCAATATATATATATATATATATATATATATACATATATATATTCCCAATAAAATAAAATCATAGTTCTCATATAATATGTGTATTATTTTATTACATTTATTTTTTGTATCTCATAGTATTAGTTTAATATATATAAAACATAAAAATTAATTATATAATTTTATTCGTAAAAATTATCATAGTTAAAATATTTTTCTAATATATTGCAATGAATTAATAATTATATTATTATGTTTTTATTATATCACTTGTATATTTTATTCAAAACAATGTTTTCGATTAATTCTAAAACACTTATTTGAAATAAACATGTTTATTTTAAAATATTCAAAATATTGATGAATAATAGATATATGTTGAATATTAGTTTCAAAAATAAATAAATAAAAATGAATATTTAGTAAACTTATAAGAATTATATGGTTATAGGAAATAATTTTTGAATGTTGCATTATCCCACTAAAATAAACTGTGTCCTTATAGTTTTAATATCATCTCATCAATGAAAATAAGTGAGTGTATTGTTCAAATAGGAATGACTCCATAAATGAGTGCTACTAAGAATATTAACTTTTCTTCTATGATCACATAAGGGATCCCATAATTTCTCTAATAATATTATAATTTTGAGTTTTTAATTAATCTACTATTTTTTTAGGTATTCTTATTTAGTAAGGATTATGAGTTTATAGAGACAAAGATTTTTCCATTTCATTTTCATTATCCTATTTCTAATAATTTACTAAATGTAAAGGGGTTAGTGTGAATAATGATAATATCTAAAAAATAAATGTATACAATATTATTAACATGAAAAATTTGCCCTAGTATGTATTAACCTGTATCACCACCATTTCAAACTATTAATCTTTCAATTTTACGTAGTTTAATTTATATTTTATGTTGTAAAAACATAGGATCCAATGTATTCCTATGAGATTGGAATCAATCTATCACAATAGAAATTTGATACATTATAATTTGAGAGAAAATTAATCTAAGACAACCATGGTATAAGAATTAGGTTTGAAACAAGATAAAATCCACTTATTCTAGTAGAACTAACCCAATATGTTTTCATTGCAATAAGATTTATATTTTTTATTTTAACAAAAAAAACTATTTAATATATCTAGGGATGATTAAATATTCATAGAAAACTTGAAAAAATATAAAATATTTTTTATAACCATAATAAAATAATGTATCATCAAAAATTTTGTTTATGATTAAAGTTCTTTTATAACCTCATTCGGGACATCAAATTCTACACTAACAATTATAGAATATTGGACTCAATCCCATGGACCCTTCTAAGTTATATACACTTGATGATTGGGGATTTGATTATAATAGTGTCATATCTTTTTAAATTTAATGAATTGGATATTGGTAACATCTATCATTCCCTTTCAATCATGAGATTTTATCCTTGGATTTTAAAAATGTAACAAACACCTGAGCCTTTCAAGAAAACCCTGGAGTGAATCTGTCCACAAGTAATGCATGTTGGAAATTATAACCATCCTCTATTATAATTATTTTGATTTATTATGGAGATATAAGACATAGATAACTCTTTCTTATCCTTGATGACACTTATTACTATGTACCCATATCTTTAAATTTTTTAAGTTACTAATGACCTTTAATGAAATGAATTTATTCCATCCAATAATAGATCAATATTTATTTTTTAGATTTCATACATAATATAAATCATATATTTCTAATATTGTAATTATAGCCTCATACTAGGTAATAATTCCATCTTTTTTTCTCAAAAATTCACAAATTATCATTCCTTGTTATCTTATTACTCTAGAGGAAAACAAATTCATGGAATAATTCATTAAAATCATTCCATTTCAATCTAGATATCTCTTCAACAATATTAGTATTTTGATTCAAGGACCACCATTGCTCAACATGTCCCTTTATAATATATACAATTATGATAACCTTATACATTTCAAAAAATCCTAAATCACTGATTATCATCTCTAGAGGCTTAACCCATTACTCAACTACTAATGAATTAGTGGTTCCATTAAAAGATGGAGGTTACTTCCACATGAAACTAAATAATGTGGTTACAATTTTCTGGGGTGTAATAGGTTTATTTTTATAATAACAGTTATTTTTTATAACTTGAATCAATTTCCCTAAAATATACATAATTTTCCCATATTAAACACTAGATTCACTGGTTTTATTAGTAATGAAATCATAATAGAAATTATAGTTGTTTACATGGTATCCATTACCTCCATTAGGAACCATATTTAAATAATGAAATATACTAATTATTTTATGAATAAAACTATGAATATTAATCATATTATATAATTCTTTTTCATTTATTAAATATTCATATCAAAGTTTCTATCCATTTGATAAAATTTTATTGAATTCACCAAGTGTTTATTAAAATGTATTGTTCTCATGAAATGCTCTTCTAAATATTTTTCTTGTGGTTTCTAATAAATTTTATATAATACTTACTATAACAACTATAAATCTAGATTCTCAAATCCACCAGTCAATTATTACATTAGAATCTCCCATAATCAAAATTTTATTAGTCTTAGAAGACTATATGCATACTAGATCATTAAAATTCATTAAAAATTAAATTGTATCATAAAAAAATAAAACAATATTATTCCTACATTGATTAACCTTGGATTATGTGTATAATTCTCCATGGTTTCCTATGGAAATGAGGAAACGAAATAAAGGGTGATCTCAAACTCTTAGTAAGTCGTAGCATATCGTAGAATATGACATGACATAAATAATATGGAAAACATATATAGTAAAATGATCCATATAAATGTTGAATTTAAATAAAATATCCATAAATGAGATAGTCCAACACCCAAATTTCAAAATTTCAAATTGAAAATTCAAAACCAAAATCAACCAAAACCATGTTCAAAATTATAATTTCACTCGAATCCATGAATCGATCCCCAAAACCCTGAAAATATAGCACATTAATCATTTCCAATTTGTCGGGGAAAACCCCACTAGCTAATATCATGTAGTAGTAACCCAACAAACCACCATTGATGACTTTGAGGGAGAAACACAGATAGAATCCATAAATATATAACTTAAAAACATCCCACCATAAAAATAGACCACAACAATGAGAAACAACATAGATGAAAATTTCCATGTTAACGATACTAACACCAAGCACCACAATCATAAAGAACACATCTGCTACATTAATTTCATCATTTACAGCAAACATGATTGATGATTCATAACCCTACTCAGGAGGTGGGAAGCTAACTCAAGACATATACGGAACATCCTTAACTATTGATCCACAAATCCTAAAACCTTTTTGTTAGAAATGATTTAGAGGGGTGGAGGAATGTAAGTTCCGAGAAGGTATTGACTGGAAAATGGATTCAACAGTAACAAAAAAACTTCATCGAGGCCACAAAACCAACACTTTAGAACATACCATCATCCCAAACCACGACCTCTAAACGAAACCATAATTATTGGGGATGAAATCCAGCAACCATCACACCAGATCAAGCCAAAAAATGAAACATAAAATTTCATCCCACCCTAAAACACCTCGTTCAACGCATCATAGCTACTGAATGAATGGTAGCCACCAAAAATGAAATAACAATTGAAAAACACCCACGAGAAATCCTAAAGAAAAAAATAGTAGAAATACTAAAGATCTAAGATAAACGAAAAATAATAATAAGAACAATTAAGATGAAAAAAACTGAAATGGAGTTTAAAATTATAATTCATAAACCCCTTTAAAATATATTATAAACGTTATTACTTGTTTTAATAAAAGTAAACCATTTATTTTTGTAAAAGTATGTTAGAGGATCAATACCCAAATCTAAGGAATACAATTTCTAAAGCATGAAAAAAAATTTCTAACATATTGGAAGATATAAGTACAAACAAAAACTTTTTCAAAAAAAATTAGTACCAGTATCTCTATCCTCGAGCTCCTCTTTAGTCAAACTAGTCAATAACAATTCCTTCCCTAAACTTTATTGAACTCACTAATAAGAAACACCCAAATTATTATCTCCAAAACCACATCGAACTCATGTTGTTGAATGTAAATGATTACATTAAGATATCAAATAGATTTTATAATAAGTCTGAACACATGGATTCTCTAAGAAACACACTGAAAAAATAATACAAGATAATGATCAAAAAAGAATATAAATAATGTAAAAATAAATTATAATAAGGTTTTCATCTCTTCTTTAATTTTCATTCCTCTGAGCCTCAATTTTAATTTATAAGTGTCTGTGTAATAATCTTTAAAATGGTAATCTATTAGTTCTTTATGAAAATTTATCACCTCTAAAAAAATGATAAGCATCAACTCTATCTTTTATTGAAATGAATATTGTGACTTCACAATTCTCCATACATTTTATAGATAATAATTATCTCATCGAAATTAGTATTATGAAAGTTAAATTTACACATAAAGAACATAAAAGACATAAATTAAAAAAATGAAGTATAAAGTGTATTATTATTTTCAAAATAAATCATACAGAAGAAGTTATATGACTCAACAATCTCCCTCATTTTAATAATAACAAGATAAATAAGAAAAGGAATACTAAACTAAAATTACATGAATAAACTCTATATAACTTTTAATAATCTTAATCCCCTAATTATATCATTTTATAGGATAAAAAATCCATTTTAATAAAAATACAAGTTAGTATAAAAATTCCTCTTAATAAAAGGAAAACATGTCATGCATTATCATTCCTCCAATCTCTCCCCCTTTTTATTTTTGAAAAGAGAAAAAATGAAACACTAAATTTCAAGTAATATCTATAATAAATGTAGTTAAATAGGTAGAAATATTCAACAACAAGAGTGAAATATAAATAGATAAATGAAATTTATAATATATTTAGAAGTTTTAAATTTATTTTTTATTTAATATTTTTTGACCAGATCTTAAATCTTCTTCAAAATTTCCCATTATTATTCCAAATAAAATTGAATTTAATTATATAATTTGTCAAAGAAATATTATGGTTTTCAAGTTAGTGAATATAAACATCTTATACCTTGAGGTATTAATCCAATATTCTTAATTTTTTGAATTGTTGCTTAGATTCATCATTTAAACTAAACAAATTTGTCTTTAATTCCACTTGATTTTCCAATATCATCTTATGAAACTATGAAATTTTAAAATCAACATATTAATATTTCATTGGAATTATTCTAAAATTAATTTCAAGAAGAATTTATACAAATTTAGATGTACTATGAATATGTTCTGATAATAAAGATAACTGATCTTTAGTCTTTTTTATCCAACAACTCCCTCTTGGTTTAAAACATTCATTAGACATCCACTATAATTCAAATATATTATGATCATCATAAAATTTATCATTAATATGGTTTTTTACATTAGGTTTGATATTAAAAATATATAAAAATCTTATTTAAACTCTTCTTTTTTTAATCTCCATATTAATTTTGGTTCTCCTTTTTTGCAAATATCTTCTTATCAAAGTTTGGTAGTTGAACATACATCAACAACTACATAGGATCTTGTTATATATATATTTTTCCATTTAGTAGAATCATCAGATATACAATTTTTCTTATGGCACATATTATCCAATGAATTTTTAGACTTCGATGAATTTTAAGTAGATCTATTATATGAAGTTGTGTATTTAAAAACCGCATACATTTTCTAAACAAATTCTTTTTTAGCCTCTACTGATTTATAGGATTCTTCATCAATTTATATAGGTTGTGGTGAAAGGTATTTAAATTAATATTTAATATAAACTTATAATATTTTACTCTTCTATTTTTTTGTTTTAATTTTTTAAAAAATAAACTTCTTCCTCAGTGAATTTGTAACTGACACTACTAAAAAATAGGGCATTAGCGACCACCATTGGCGGTCGCTATAGGCCTATAGAGACCGCCCAATGACCGCCATTGGCGGTTACTTCAGCTTCGTCGCTGTAGGCCAACAGTGACCGCCAATGGGGTTCGCTATAGGTGGCCGAAATTCCGGCCTTAAGCGACCGCTTGGCGGTTGCTACCCTGGGAAAAAAATTTAAAAAAAATTCCTACTGAATGAAATATATATATATATATATATATATATATATTTTTTTATTAAATAATATATATATATATTAAAGAAAATATTTATATATATATTATTATTAAATAAAATATTTTAAATATATATATATAATATGTTTTAAATATTTTAATATATATATATATTAATGAAATATATATATATAATATTAAATAAAATATTTTTCATTTTTTTAATGAAATGTACGAATTGTGTATTTTTTTCTTCATGGTGAAAAATCAAAGATAAAACAAGGTAAAAATCATAAAAATGAAAAACAATTTCAAACATCATAAACATCAAGATCATCATAAACAATAAATGATAAACGTGCTTCAACGATCTGAGCATGTCCATCTATTTCAATCTTCTACTTCAATAAACCTACAATAAGACAAAAACAACAACAAGACAAAACAAATGTAAATTGGAAATAATTATTCAGTTATTATATACATATAATAAAATTAAATATGACATCAAATCATGGGGATATAATAAGTTAAAACCCCCAATTTAAGAAATGCTATGGTTTCAGGTCATTCGGAGCACATTTGCTCCGAATTTGACCATCTCACGCCGTTTTTGGTGTTTTAAGACACCAGAAACGC
Organism: Viscum album; assembly: GCA_963277665.1. Classification (NCBI taxonomy): domain Eukaryota; kingdom Viridiplantae; phylum Streptophyta; class Magnoliopsida; order Santalales; family Viscaceae; genus Viscum; species Viscum album. The sequence goes on from OY728127.1 coordinate 1,826,172,521, forward strand.
GTTTCCAGTCACTACGGTCAAATGACACCTCTGATTGACGTTCTGTTTACCCGGTCATTTCAAAAATCACACAAAGGCTGTTTTCGTATGGTTTCATGGCATTCCAAGGTCGTTCGGGTGGTTTTGACCCCCCAACGCGCCATTTTAGCACGCGCCGAGCTGCTAAAAACGACACAATCGGCCGTACCACGCGCACTGCATGTTCGATGGGCCTGCTGTCTCCTCCTACACATCAAGAATAATATTCCTAATGTTTTCGTGTGGTTTCAGGTCATTCGGAGCACGTTTTCTCCGAATTCGACTGTCTCATGCCATTTCTGGTGTTTTGTGACACCGGAAACATGTTTCCGGTCACCGTGGTCAAACGACACCTCCGATTGACGTGTCGTCTACCCGAACATTTCACAAATCACATAACAGATGTTGTTGTACAATTTCATGGAATTACGAGGTCATTCGGGTGGTTTTGAAACCCCAACGCGCGGGAGGGCTGCCTAGGGTGCGGGGGGGACTGTCCGGAGTGCGGGGGGCCTGTCCGGGGTGCGGGAGGGCTGTCTAGGGTGCGGTGAGGGCTGTCCGGAGTGCGGGGACGGCTGTCCGAGGTAGGCTGGGGACTAAAAATAGTGAACTCGGCTCATTAATCAAAAACACGTTTAATGGTTTATATTAGGAATCACATGTTTTTTTCAAAAATATTACAGAACATGCAATTCTAAACATTGAAAATTAAATGAACAAAAAATATCAAAATCATTAATCAATTTCATGGTTACTTCTTAATTCGTGCACACAAACATTGCGTGGGGCCAAAACACACATGATACCCCCAAATCACAAAAAAAATCACTAGAAACCCAACATAAATATCAATAACAACCCCACCATTAAAAGCAGAAACACACCTCGTGAATATGATGTGTCATGCGTGGTCATGAATACTACCTCCATCAGGTGGGTCAGGGGCCTACAACAAAAAAAACATTATGAATATTTCGATAACAAATATAATATAAATTAAATAAATAAATACAGTATAAACCTGCATCGTCTGATCCCCTACACCATCACCTGAACGCACATATTTCCGCAATGCTCTAACCTTAACGATCGATTGCGCATTTACCTCCTCGGAACCGTGCAGTCGTGCCTCGAAATCTGACAATCGTTGTGTCATCTGAGCAATAGCAGGACTGACAACCACAGTGCGTGACACTACAGAATGAGGAATCCCTATTCCATAGGTCAAACTATATACATGCCCGTCCCGACCAATAATGAGATGAAAGATCTCATCCCTTCACATGAGAAGCTGTCGCTGGTCCTCTGGAAGATGTTCTAATTCAGCTTCAAATTGAGCCTGTGAAATATTTAAATATATATACATATATTAATATACAGATTTTATGTAAGTATTGGTAATGAGTACAAGCACTTACTATCAATGCTGCAGCCTCTGGATCATTGCGATCACGAGTCCCCATCCACACCGACATTTTATCAGTTGGTGCACCTTGCTCCCGCAACTGTATATGAATATAATATAAGCACAAAACCGTATTAATTAAAAAAATTAAAAAAAGAATAATAAATACCTCATGTCGGAGCTGAGACACGTGATGAGTCCCGAGCCTATGAGGTGGTCCCTGCAACGCTCGATTCTCAGAACGGCATGTTGACACCTCCTACATTCAATTGATTCAAATTTCAAACAAATCAAACATTCTTGAAAATATATATACCAAAATAAATATACAAACCACAACACCCTCAGTAGACCAATATGCAACTAAATCACGCCACTGAGCTGGGAGGACACCTCTCGGGACTTTTTCCAGAATGTCTGGGGCACCCACATTTGGTACCCAGTGGTCCCTCTTGACTTTTCCTTTATAGTCTTTCGACATCTTACGGCATTTTCTCATACACACTGGCCGAAACTCATCGGGACATACTTTCAAATTTTGCTATTAAAGAAAAAAATCACATATTTTATTGTTGGTTATACATAGGGAATAAAGTAAAATGGTCTTCTTACCTGAACCTCCCTCTAAAGACGATCTAATGTGTCCTGAGGGATAGAAGCCCAGTCACGCGTGGTCAATGGAAATCGATGTGGATCACGTATGATATGACCCAGCTGACGAATAAATGTAGGGTAATTATGTCCCATAGGATGAAATACCTCATCAAATGAAACATCAAAAGTTGTGTCAGAATTTCATGATAATATTCCACGACCAGGGCCTCTCCTACGAGAGGAAGAAGCAGTCGAGTCTGATCCTGTTGAAAACAATTTTATATACAAATTTACATATGTTATAAATATATATATATATATATTAATTACATAAAAAATAGAGACAATGACATTCCAACATACCTCGACCCTAAGACGTAGATGCCTTAGATGGATGATGTGGATCTTCTGCATCTTCCCCTGACATGCCTGCAGTCATGGAAAACATTAGTAAGGGGACTATCGAAAGTGTCCAAATGATAAATTGGATTGTTTTTAAAAAAATCAAACTTGTACAGTTGTTAATCAAACAAAAATGGATTGAATAATTAGTTTTTAATGAATTTTAAAAAATCAGAAAGTTCACAAAACATATATACAAATTATGTACAAAACCAATCAATGCATAGACAAATTTAAAATTGAGTTAATAAAAATTCAAGCATCACATGAACCAAATGAAGAATACCTAAATGGAAAGATACACTGACAATAACATCAATATAACATGAGTTAAATCACCCTAAATATTTATAACTGAATAAACTTCCAAAAGTGGGGATTAAAACTTACAAGGATTTATAAAATGTTTAGATAATTTATGATATCTTAGGCTGAATAGTGGGAAAACAATTATACCTTTCATTAAGCATGAAAATCGACCGTTTCTCCTTCAACAGCTTCTTTGACCCAATAAATATCTTCTTCATGTTGAACTATGGTATGTTGATCAAGATATTGGGAAACAAAAGGAACAGTCTCGGGTTTATCTTATTCAAATACAAACACTCCTCGCTGAGACATTTTGACAACAACTTGCCAACTTAGATTCGAAGGAAAAGTAAAGAAGAATACTTGTTCCGCTTGTGATGTTGAAATGAAAGGTTCATTATTAACTAGTTAATTTCTGTATAAAATATAGTTAAAATTCACCAATGAAAACTGATATTGACCGACTTTACATCCACGCACTGGATCAACCCAATTACACTTTAACAATATGTACTTCAACCCATGTGTGTATACAACTTCAATTATGTCTATCAATTGACCATAGTAATAACCAGAATAAACAAATGGAAAACTGATTCCACTGTTTTGTGTTGCTCGTTTGTCGTCAACATCTTTAATGCTAAATCGAAAACCATTAGCATATATATATTTATAACAATGAGGCGTTATAAATGGACCCTCAGCCAGTTGGATAAATTATTCAGTTAATGTGGGGTCCCCTAACTCCCTCAGTTTATGAACCTACATAATTCATAGAATTCAATATGACATATAAAGAAATAAATTAGTATAATACTTCACTCATAATGAAAATCAATTTATACGTACATAATCCTTGAACCAATCATGAAATGACACATAATGAGACTATTGAATTTGCAACTCAGTCGCACAATACATCTATTCTTTTATCTCATTAATGTGTTTCCTTCAAATGATAACGCGATGTTTAAATGATCAACTAATGCAAACAAAACATGTACAAGTTAAACAATAAAAGTGATAAGATACTTACTACATTAATGGTGCAACTGATGGAGTATTGAACAAGATATATTGATGCACTTGTATCCACTCGATGTTGTCCATATCATATGTGGTTCCTTATCTAACTGGACCATCCTGAATCCGAGAGGGTTTATCTAATTTTGTTTCAACATTCGTAAGATATTCTGCACAATAAGTAGTACACTCATCCATCAAATAACCATTGGCTATTGATGCCTAAGGACTAGCTCTATTGCGTATAAATCGTTTCAATGTACTCAAATACCGCTCAATAGGATACATCCACCTGAATTGCACTGGGCCACCAGCCATTACTTCATCAGTTAGGTGCACTGTCAAGTGGACCATAAAATCAAAAAATGAGGGGGGAAATAGTTTCTCAAAGTTACAAAGAGTAAGTATAATTCGGTCCTATAAACTTTTTAAATGACTCATTCGTTGATTTCTTAAAAAAAGCTGTCTAAAAAAATTACTCATCTCAATCAACGGGTAAACAACATTGGGGGATAAACAATCACAAATTGCGATTGGAATCAACTGCTGAAGTAGTATGTGATTTTCATGACTTTTCAACCCTTGCAATGTCTTTCTCTTCAGATTCACACACTTTGAAATATTAGAAGAGTAACCATCAGGAACCTTGAGCATCTTCAAAATGGAAATAAATGTCTCTTTCTCCTTTTTAGTCATTGTATACTATGTAGCAGGAATATATTCCTTGTTTCCCTCATCTAACTGTAAATGAAAATGTTTCCTTAAACCCATTTCTTCCAAATCACGGCGTGCATTAACATGGTCCTTTGATTTTCCACTGACACATAAAATGGTCCACAATATGTTATCACAAACATTTTTTTCAATGTGCATGACATCCAAATTATGCCTCAGCATGTTAGTTTTCCAATACGGAAGACTATAAAAATACTTTTCTTTTTCCAATTGTGACTGTGCTGCCTACCCGCAGCTCGAATATTACGTACCGGAGGAGCCACCAAATCCTGAATTTCATATACCGTGCAGATGTTTTCTTCCTCAATTTGCGATAACATTTCAACTCCTATCATGATCTTTGGTGCTGTTCTGAACTCTCTAGAACCATCAAATGTCACTCTGTCCTTTCTGAACCTGTGCGGAGGGGGGATAAAACATATGTGACCCATGTATACCCATTTTTTGGAATGCTTAAGCCATACAGATTTATTACTTTTGTTACAACAAGGGAAAGCAAATTCCCCTTTCGTACTCCAGCCTGATAAATTTGCATAAGCTGGGAAGTCATTGATTTTCCACAATAAAGCAGCCTGCAGTTTTAACATTTCATTCGTTTCACAGTCATAAGTCATCACACCATCACCCCAAAATTCATTCAACTCATCAATCAATGGCTGAAGGTAAAAATCAATCTTATCCCCCAGACTTTTAGGTCCATTAATAAGAGTGGAAAGTAATATAAATTGTTTCTTTATACAAAGCCACGGGGGAAGATTATATGGAACCAACACCACGGGCCATGTGCTATGAGTTTCACCAACCATAGACTTGAATGGATTGAAACCATCTGCCGCCAATCCCAATCGGACATTATGATCATCTTTAGCAAAGTAGGGATGTATCTTATCAAAATACTTCCATGCATGAGAGTCTGTGGGGTGGGTTAACATATCACTTTCATAAACTCTTTCTGCATGACATCTCATTAAATTAGAAACTTTAGATGAAATAAAAAATCTTTTCAACCTCGGTTTAAGGGGAAAGTAACGCATTTCCTTTATGGAAATTGGTTTCCCCTATATTGCAATTTGATTTTGATGAGTCTGATTTCCCATGTTCTCTTTCCACCTGGAAGCACCACAAACCATACAAATATCCAAATGGGTAGTTTCCCTTCTAAACAACATACAATTGTTTGCACATGAATCTATGGTATCATATGTAAAACCTAAGTTCTTTGTTAGATTACGATCATGGTAATACGACTCGGGAATCTTAGCATTGACAGGAAGAACCTTTTTCAATAACACCGAAAGCATGTCGAATGATGTGTCTGACCAATTATTAAAAGTCTTCAAATGAAAAAACTCCACAATAAACGATAGTTTATTGTAAGAAGTACATCTAGGATATAATTCTGTTTTCACATCATCAAGTGCTTCATAAAACCTCCTCGAATCATGATTTTCACCAGAGAAAATATTTATCTCACCGGTCTTAAGATTCTGGATGTCAATGCCTTCAGGATCAAACCCACATACCATTTCAGTAAGCATTTCATGCATTGGATCATTCATCCTTGCATCAACATCCATCTGAGCTACATCAATATTTTGACAACGAACATATTTTTCTCCATGATGAGTCCAACTCTTATAATTTTTTAGAAATCCATTAAAGAATAGGTGCCCCCTCATAGTATCTCATGTGAATTGATATCTATTACCACATTTTCTACATGGACAACTAATATAGTCACTTTCAAATCCTCTAGTGAAGTCAATAAACTGCATAATTACATTGAAATATTCTTTAGAAGTTCGATTTGGAAGATCAATTGAACTCTTATCCATACTAATATTTGTATAACAAACATTTACACAATACTTATTACATTTTCATTTTTCAAATCAACTGTATTTAAAATAAATACTAATCATTTGTTTATGAACCCTTGATAAAATAATAATGTAAGTGAAAACCCATGTCATACCTGATTGCGCTACAAACCTGAAAGGGAGGGGAGCCGAAGGCAGTGCTACGAGGGAGAGGAGAGGCAGCGAAGGGGAGCCAGAGCCAAAGGTAGTGCGGCGAGGGAGGGGACGGGCGGTGGCAGTGGTGGGGAGCCGGAGGAGAGGAGGCGTTGAGGGGACGGGGGACGGGCAGTGAGGGAGGGGGGTTGTCCAGGGGGGAAGGGGCTATCCAGGGTGTGGGGAGGGGTGTCCGGGGTGCGGGGGGGGGGGGGTGTCCGGGGTGCTGGGGGGTCCAGGGTGCGAGGGGGATGTCCGGGGTGCGGGGGGCGTTCGGGGTGGAGGGAGGCTGTCCGAGGTGTGGGGGATGTCCGGGGTGTGGGGGGGCGAGGGGGCCTAGGGCCGATGGCGGAGGCTGGAGGGCCGAGGGGTAGGAGACGGAGGGGGTGGAGGCCAGAGGGTGGAGGCTGGAGGGTAGAGGCCAGAGGGTGGAGGGACACCGGAGGGGAGCGGAGGATGTCCCGAGGGCGGAGGCTGGAGTGCGGAGGCCAGAGGGCGGAGGGACGCCGGAGGGGAGCGGAGGATGGCTGGAGGGCGGAGGGCGGCCAGAGCGGGAGGGTCGAGGGTGGAGGGCGCACAGAGGGTGGAGGCCGACGCGGGCGAAGGGTGGAGGGAGGCAATAGGGATGGCGGGGGACGACATCCGGAGGGTGAGGCAGAGCGGTGGGGGACGGTGCCCGGAGGGCGAGGCTGGGTGGCGGGGGACGACGCGCGGGGAGGGCGGCGATGGGGGGGGCGCAATCGAGGGCGACGGGGGGGGGGGGGGCTAGGTCGAGGGAAACGGGGGGGGGGCGCCGAAGCCCTTGATGTTTTTTTACAAAGGGCAGCAACCGCCAAAGGCGGTCGCTACTGTTAGGGGGATTCAAAGCCCAATATTCTAGTAGTGTTATTAATATGGATACCTAATGGTCAAAGATGGTAAAACTAAGAAATCCCAAGTCTCATACACCTAAATCGAGTGGTTAAAACATACTCCCAGCATAATGGATTTTATACTGACTAAAGTGGCCAAAACTAAACCTTCCATGATTCAATATCAATAATAAATATTAATTCCCTTACATCACAAATACCTTTTATATTTATAGTTTTAGAGAGATAAGAAATCTATTTACTTATCAAAACTCATGTCTTTCACATCCAATTTTCATTTTTTTCTATTATACCAATAGTGTATTATTCTATAATAAGTATTAAAAGTCTCACATGGAATTCTTCTCACATGATACCCTTCTAGACATATCATACTCAATAACAATTTCCATAACATTAGTAAATGGAAACATATGAAGGGTAAGATCAAATTCTCAGTAAGGGTAAACATAGATATCAACAATCAAAGAACATAAGTTATCATAATATTAGAATATGGGTATGATAACATAATATAATAAAATCATGCCTAATAGAAAATATACCATTAATTATTGGTTGTGACATAATTATTTTTTAATAAACAAAGCATGAATAATATTTAAAGAATAATTAATAGTCAAATATTCTATATACTTATTACATTACTATAAAATATATCCATGGATAATATAAAAAAATAACCATATGGAAAATACTAAAATATCTCATAGTGATGGAATGCATAATTATAGACATCTAAATCTTATAATCAAGGTCTTGTGCCTATATATCATACCTAAATAGGTAAAGAATATTCCAAATACCTATTATGGATTTTTTATGAGATTTATCGATGCATATAAGGGATATATAATTTTAAGCCCCAAAAATCACTAAAAATAAAATTTATTCATCATTTTAAATGAATTAATAAATAATAGAATAAAAAATAAAGATGGTTTTTAATCAATAAACATTTATAATAAAAGAACAATAATACATAAGGTAAATATTTCCTCAACCAATAAATAGTTTAAATTTATTAGTAATAATCCTATAAAATAACACTTTAGGGTGTAATGGTTATTTATATAATTCAATACAATATATCATAATATATAAATTTTGTAAGTGATATAAAATTTAAAAATGAAATTAAATAATATGTACATGAAGTAGAAAAATAATGTAAATGGAGAGATATAGAGTGACAGGGAATATATCCATTATGAACAAGGTAAGGTATAATCTAAAAATTGATAGTAGAATTTATATGTTAATACATGAATCATAACTCTAAAAGAGTTAGATCTTATTAAATTTCATAGGGTAATGGAAGAGAAACAAATTTCATAAATCCTTTACAACATGATTATAAAAACAAAGTTATAAGTCATTTCAAAAATCCTTGTTAAAGGGAAGAAAAGTAGATACTGAAAACCTTGATTAAAAAACAATTATAAATATTGGCCCTAAAAAGATATGAAGTCAAAAATAGTAAATTTGGAGTGTAATAAAAAATTGGGTAGAAATAGAATGAATTCTATGTACTTATTCTTATAAAACTTTAACCTTCTTTATTAAAATAGAAAAAATAAAAGAACAACAGTAATATGATTTTATTTTAAAAACCATGTAAACTAGAAAAGGAAGCTTAAAATGAATAAAATTCATGATGGTGGGAAAATTAGTTCACATGGTAGATTCTAATAAAAACATTGTTTTCAAATTTATTAAAGAAAGTAAAAAATGACTCTTGTAGAAAAAATTTAAAACAAATACTTGAAAAATTTTGTAAATAATTTTAAAGATAGTATAAAATGACCTTAATTAATATTCTATGTGTATGTTTAAAAATTATTAAAAAAAATTAAATAATATGGATATATAAGAATAATATTCTTGGATGCAAATAAGTGATAAGGTCGAGTCAGTATAAAAGAATACATTTGGTTAAATAGTGAGCTAAATGGAGATATAATGTCAAGAATACTTATAAAAACTATAAAATAAAGAGGAAATATAATATAATAAAATAATAAGTTGGAATAATCCAAACATATAAGGATGATTTTCTGGAATAAAGGTTATAACTTAATGAATGTAATTTAAGTTAAAAATAACTCTTATGACATTGCTAATGTTTGAATCGAAGGAAAAGTGAATGAAAGTTACTAAATGAAATTTAAATTAATAAGAATATTTTTTAAGATATATGAATTCAATATGGAATTATTTATGACATATAAAAGAAAATTGGTGTGTAATAAGAAACATGTATCAGGGAATTGAAATTGAGGCCAATAATACCTTACCTCATGATTTTGTTTAGTTAAATGAACTCAAGCTTCCCTATATAATAAATTGATAATTTTTATTAACATTAATAAGTATATTATACATAGTCATTATAATTCCTAATTACCCATAAATTTATTTTTTATTATGAATATAAATATTTGGGTGTTAACCGTTCGGTTTCCCTTACATGGTTTTGTTTAACGGTTCAAATAATCAATTATTTTTCATGGTTTCATCACCTATATAATTCTAACACTAAGTTAATTCATGTATTTGACATATTTTTTGACTCACATATACATTTTATATTACTTATCTAGATGTTTCACATGGAAAGTTTAAAAATTCATTTTTTATGATTATTGAATTAATAAAAGGATTCAATTTATTAGTAAATATTATTTTTAATATTACCAATAAATAATTATAAAAATATATTTTATTCATAATTATTACATATTAGTAATTTTATTTAGGTTATCTTATTCATTCATGAGATAAAAATTATAAGAATTTCCATGTCAATGGTAAAACTAAAAAAACTAGAATTCATTATAATGGTTGAATGAGTAAGAGTATGTCATTATATAGTGATAATATAACATTTAAAGAAGATTATTGGTTTAAAAAATATTTTTTAAAATTAATAAATCGAATTCAATAAGATTTAGACGAATAAGATAAGTGAAAGTGATTGGTAATAAGCTGTTACTTATGTTGTATCTCAATATTCTTGTTTTAGGTGGTTAAATTTGATGCTGACTATTTTTGTTAATATTATCAATATAATCAGAAAATTATCTTTAAATAACATTAATAATTTTTTAAATATAATATTTATTCATTCAATCCCTTTTTAAAACCATCCATATGAGGTGGCGAAGAAAGATTGAATATGTTATTCATGGGGGTGGATGGTCGCAAGTAACACGTGTAGAAATTTAAAATTCCAATGAATGGTAGTAGCTAGATAATGGTTGGTTCGTAAAAATAAAATAATTAGTATAATTATGATAGAAATTTAATTATATTAGTAAGGTTATAATATATTTTTAACAGGTGGAATAAAAAACAAACTTGAAGAACTCAGTCAGGTCAATTTTCTCTTTCTTACATATCCTCACTTGTATCATACCTTCAGACATATAATATTGGTATTTTGTAGATAATGGATTATATAGAACATGGGAATGAGTTTTAGTGAAATATTTTTTTTGGTTATTTTTAAATCTAAGTAGATCAGGTGTGTGGAGAAGTGTGATAGTGAAGATATCCTTTTATATAAGAGTGGGGTGACATTTTTACAATTATATTTTCATAAAATAAAAAGGGGAATTAGTTTTCAGAAAAAATGGATTTAATAATGATAAATATTTAAAATATGTAAGGGGGAGGTTGATAAATCCTTTATCCATTCATTTAAAGATTTTTTTTTGTGATATTTTAATTCATTAACCCCTGATTTTGCACTTTTACCCCATTTTAGCCTTTACAATGGTTACTAACTTTTACCATGGTAACTTATTTTTATGAAACAAAATGAAATTGAACTTATTACCTAATATGAGAATGGTTTATAAAATAATAAAAAAAAAGTATGTTAAATTTATAGTGGTTTAAAGATTAATTTTGACATAAGTATGAATAACACAATAAAAAATAGTATTCTAGAAAAATGTATTTTAAGTATAAAAATAATTTACACTAAAATAATGTATAGTATTGATTCCCATGATATTTATTAATTTTTGACTAAAAAAATATTTTATTTGTTACTTTAAAAGAAAGTTAGATCGGAATAGATCATTGGGAATATTAAGTTAAAGGAAAATGACCAAAATAGTTTTTATGAGAATTATATATAACTTTGGTTCTACATAGTCAAGCATTAAAATGCCATGTACCTTAAAAACCCATAATTATATGATTTGTAAAAGGGTATCCCTTTATTATATTTTTATTATATTATTGGTTTATAATTTTAGAGAATTAGGAAAATCTATTATATATGAAAACCTTACAAAACAATGTGGACAATTCCACTCCATTTTGTTTCAAAAAAAAACATGATTCCTAAATTCATATTCATGTCTCATTCATGAAAACAATTCTCTAATGGAAAATTTATATTTTTTAGAGATATAATTCATAACACTAATACACAATAGGCCTTTAACAATTTCTATAATGACCTTTATAAGCTCTATTGAAGCACTGACAACTCGACAAAGATTAAAGTCCCTTGTCTTTTATCACTGCAAAAAAAGCACTGATAAAGGCCCACTTTATCAGTGCTATTATTTATCATCGATAAAGGGTGCCTTTATCAGAGGTTTTCAAGGCCCTAATAAAGTACTATTTAACATCACTTTATAATTTTCTAATAAAAGTTCCATTTATCAGTGCATTCAAAAGTGCTGATATAGGGGATAATACAGTGTGTTGTAATAGCACACTATAGCACCAGTGAGATGTGGTGTAATAGCACAACGCAACACCATAAATACCACTATATAAAAAAAATCAAGTACCAATACAAAATTTAAATGAAATGAAATTTACAACACAACTACAAGAAAATAACATTATATTATAGACATTTCAAATATTGGTTTATACAATTACATAAATAAAAATTATTACACACATTCAAAAACATCAATGTTCCTTTGTATTTTGATCCTAAACTAGAATCATATTTTTTCTAAAAAAACTACCCCTATTAAAGAAAAATTACTCACCTATATAAGAAATTAATTATTGTCTTAATAATAATATAAACAAATATATTAACGTAAAGTTTTAATTTTAAACTAAACTTTGAGTCATACTAGGAACAATGTGTTTTTGATTGAGTTGTGGTTAATTATTACACATCACACTATTTCTTGTTCATATTCCAGAATTATCTCTATGAAATTTAATTAAATATGTATAAGATAAATCCCAAGTGTATTTTATTGGTTTTCAGTAATTGACACTTTTTGAACTAAAATATTAATTTTAAACTGATATCAAACACTTTGTGTAATACCGGGCACATCGTGTATTTTATTGAGGTGAGAAAATATTTTACACATTAAAAATGACTTATGAATCATTTTAGAAAATTATAAAAACAATAAAAATACATTTTCTTTGTTTTGAGTAGGTTAGTTTTCTATTTTACTAAAACTGATGTTAACTTCAAATAAAAAGACGCACATTGAGTCATACTAGTCACATTGTGAGTCGTATTGAGGTGTTTGTGATTCCTAAACATCTCAAATGACTTATGGGTCATTTACAAAAGTATCAAAACAATCTGAATATGTTTTCTCCATTTTGAGTATGTCACTTGTATTTTTTACTAAAATTTCATTTTCAAATAGAAACATGCACTTTCTCACATTTTGATCATATCATGTATCAGTTTGAAATGAAAATTATTCCTACATTTAAAAATGAATTATGAATTTTTTTCATAAATAATAAATAAAATATAACCGTGTTTGATTTTTTTTAGTGAGTGAAAATTTTTGAACTAAAAAGTAGGTTTCAAATTGATAACAAAAACTTTGAGTCATACTGGGCACATCATGTATCGGATTATGGTGTGACTAAAAATCACACATAAAAAAAGAAATATGGATAATTTATTTAATTTATAAAAACAATATAGATATGTTCTCTCCTTTTTGAGTAGGTTAGTTGTCCATTTTACTAAAATTGATGTCAATTTTAAATAAAAAGAAGCACACTGAGTCATACTATTCACACCATGTGTCATATTGAGGGGATGTTGATTCCTACAAATATAAAATTAATTATGTATCATTTTTATAATGTATCAAACCAATCTGCGTGTATTTTCTTAGTTTTGAGTATATTGCTTTTATATTTTACAAAAATGTCATTTTAAACTCGAAACATGTAATTTGACTCATACGGATCATATCTTGTATCATTTTGATGTGAAAATGATACCTACACATCAAAAATGACTTATTAATTGTTTTCCTAATAATAAAGAAAATCTGACTGTGTTTTATCGATTTCTAGTGAGTGATACTTTTTAAACTAAAATGTCGATTTTAAACTGATAACAAACACTTGGACTCATACCAGGAACAATGTGTATCATATTGAGGTACAAATAATCCATACACATCCAAAATTACTTATGGATTGATTTCATATTGTATTAAAATAATCTGAATATGTTTTCTCAGTTTTCAGTAGTTCGATTGTCTATTTTTCAAAAATTGAAAACAATTTTAATAAAAGACGCATATTGAGTCATACCAATCACAACGTGCATCTTATTTAGGTGGAGATTATTTATAAATGTCTCAAAGTAATTATATATCGTTTTCCTAAAGTATCAAAACAATATGAATTCATTTTCTAGGTTTTGAGCACATCACAAGTATTTTTAAAGAAAATGTCATTTTAAATAGCAAACATGCACTTTGAAACATTTAAATCACATCATGTATCAGTTTGACATGAAACTAATTTTTAAACATCATAGATAAATTATGAATACATGTCCTAAATTTTCAATAATATCTGAGTGTGTTTGATCATTTTTCAATGAGTGAAATGTTTTGAACTAAAATTTCAATTTTAAACTGATAATAAACACTTTGGGTCATATTGGGCACATCATATATCAAATTGAGGTGCATCTGATTCATACACATCAAAAATGTATTATGGATTGTTTTCTTAAAGTATCAAAATAATAGGAATCTGTGTTCTTGGTTTGGATGATGTAAGTTGTGTTTTTTACTAAAATTCATGTCAAATTTTAAATAAAAAACCACTTGGTGTCATACTGGTCACACCGTGAGTCAGATTGAGGTGAGGCTAATTCTTAAATATCCAAAAGTCTCAAAACAATCATTAATTCCAATGTTACAAGGATAGTCATTTCATTTCTTTGTCTAAATATCAACACTATATGTTTAATTTATGTTCTTAGCATAAAAACATTTCTCATTATTGAAAGACAGAAGAGTATAAAAATATCAGGTGCCCATTATATCATGAGAATTCACCAAAACGACTGCATGATATTTATGTACACTTCTAAATTTCAACCGGAAAGGTTTTTCTTCTAATAAAATTGAATCAATATGACTTCCCAAAATATCAATGAAAAAAATTAAATGAGTATTACATAAAAATTATAAGGAAGTTATGTTAAAAATAGTAGATAAAATGATGGAAAAAATAATTAAATAATTATTAGGGATTCACTTTTTGATGATGGTTCTATTCATTTTTTATGCATATCTTTGTTTTCATAATCTCATTTTTATGCTTGAAGTCCAATCTCTTGAGATCATGTACAGCTTCAAACTAACCACCACAACTTGAAAAAAATAATTAACCTATATAAGAAAACAATTAATATATGATTAATACTAAAAGTAAATAAATAAAACATAAATATAAAATAATACATTAATTTTATGAATAATGATTTTACTGTTCAAACATCAAGATTACCTTTGTGACTGAGCGGTGGATGGAACTTGAAATAATGTGATAAATTTAAACATTATAGGTGTGAAAAGGTTTTTATGGAGAAGTTTATGGATGTTTTGGGGTATAAAGAAATCGAATATATGAAGACCACCCAAACTCGAAAAAAAAATAATCCACCTATATAAAAAAATTATGTGAGTAATAATGAAAATAAATAAATAAAACATAAATATGAAATAGTACATTAATTATATGGATAATGATTTTACTATAAAGACATAACTATTGCCTATGTGATTGAGCACTGGATGGAACTTAAAGAAAAGTGATAAAATCCAACACTTTAGGGGTGAAAATGATTTTAGGGAGAAGAATTTTGTGGAATTTTTTGTGCAGAAATGCATGAAAGATGGAAAAACCACCCCAACTCGAACAAAAGAATTCACATATATTAAAAAAATTATTATGTGAGTAATAATAAAAATAAATAAATTAAACACCAAATATATCAATATATTAATTCTACGGATAATTATTTTACTATGAAAACATTAATATTACTTCTATGATTGAGTAGAGACAGTATCATTTATCTTCTAACAAAGGAATGAAATATGAACAGAAATATTATAAAATAAACAATCTCTATAAGGAATAATGAAAATTTAATCAATATTTATATATATAATTTTTCTGAAAAATGTACAAATTATATCGTAACATTACCTTTACATATTCCCAATGGTTTTCCTTCATTATAGTTTTTTCTTCTGAGGGGTTGTTAACATAAATATCTACAAAATACATTATTTACATAGTAGTCAAAATTTTAATTTATATTATGATAATTCAGTAGAGAATATATAATATTATGAAAAAAAACGTAATATATTGAAAAACAATTTTAACTTCTCATTGAACTCTCATCCTTTTTTAATGGTTTTAGGGATTTGTTTCCTCTATCTCAAATATAAATCCTCTCCTTGTGGTCCCCTATAATGTATAATACATTTTCTATATTGGGAATATCATGAACTGATTGCGATCTCCTAAAGAAAGGTTCACCCTTGATTGAATTTTCATCTAACCTGTCATTTTTGTATTATCTTGAAATAAAATCTACCAATTCTTGGTTGTTGGATCAATGATAAAAAAATACTTTCACTACTTATGATTCCATTATGAATGGATCATCTTTTTCTCCTACCACATTGAAATTCACATTCATGAGTCCCATTTAATCAACATTCACTATACTCATATTGTCAACCCATTTGAAATATAAAATAACACTTGAAATTTTGTATAATCTGACTCATATATCCACGTGACAATTCAAAAATATATCATATTTTTATAAATTGTATTTATATCCTTGTAACTAGATATGTGCATCACTTCATCTATAAGTGTAACACTACTATTTTTCATCTTACTGCAGTCATCGTGTTCTTTTGTATCAAATACATAACCATTGATTACAAAACTACTATAAGATATAAAATTTTCATCTGGTTGCCTACCATTGAAGTCATTAAGTGATTGAATTACAATTTTTAGATAAATCCTTTTAAATTTGATCTCAGAACCATCATATAAATAGTTTATTATTTGTATTTGAAATCCATCCTTGATCCCTTCATGGATTCAAATCTCTAAGAATTTCTTTGTGGGATTCATTGTATTGATCAACATCTTCACTATTATGTAAAAACATAATATTGGGATTTCTCCTACTCTATCGAGTAATTGTTAGAAAATCTCTTTTGGAAATACCTTATCCAATAAGGAATTAACTATGATGAGACTTTGGGAGACAGATGCAGTTAACAAATGATAGGTAATTAGTAAAGAATTTAATATCTTCTTCAATAATATATTGTTCCGCAAATACAACCTTATTTATGACTTCAATTATTTACATGCCCTTTCAAAATATTCATATGTCGTCCAATGGGGTACATCCATCTTTAATAGAAAGGGACACATAGTTGAACCTCTCAAACCAAGAAAACCATTAGGTGGACAATTATATAAAAGAATTTTTGTGGGAAGAACATCTCTAATTCACATAATGTTACTGCAACCTCTTTATTCATGATTGGAAAATTCTCTGGTTTTATAAACTTAATACATATGGATTTAACAAAAAAGAATAGTCTCATTAATATATTTCATACATTTTGAGGTAGAATGCAACAGAAAGAAATAGACATCAAATCATGCATCAAAACATGAAATTCAGGTGATTTTAGTTCTTCTAACATCAAATTAGTCATTGACACGATATTCTTGATATCTAATGAATACCCCTATCAAAATTTTACACTATAAAGGAATAGTAAAATTGAAATTTTTAATCTTTGGATACAGTTTCAGCTGCTGGAGGAAGAAAAGTATGCCTTTTACCCTTCATTAGTGTCAAATCTTCCCTTATACCCATTTCAATCAAGTCCATCCTAGCCTTCATTACATTTTCTATTTTTCTAGAAACATTTAGCAATATTACAATAATAATATCAAAACCATTTTTTTCTACATGCATAACATCAATAAAATGTCTGACATACAACCAATTCCAATATGGTAATTCAAAGAAAATTGATTTCTTCTTCAAACCAGATCTCATCAGGTTTTTAGAAAATAGTTTACAAACAATTGTGTTAAAAAATATTACTTTATCAATTATTTAATCACCAGTTATTGGAGATGGTGCCTTTTCAATATTCTCATAAAATGCTATCATCTATGATTGGTATTTATATCATCAAGGTAAAAACTTCATATGTCTTAAAAACATAGTATTCGAGGAATGTTTCAACCAAACTGGGTATGTATGTTTTTAACAAATGGGACATCCCAAAATTCCTTTAATGATATAGAGTGATAAAATTCCATATGCAGGGGGGTCATTTATAATCCCATAAAACATGGCCATCAATGGGAATTATTCACTTCAATGTACATCAAACATTGTAACATTTGTATCCCAAATTAGTTTCAATTCTCTAATCAATGGATCCAAATAGACATTAATATCATTACAAGGTTGTTTTGGTCTAGATATATGTAGAGACAATATAATGTATTTGTGCTTCATACATAACCATGGTGGAAAGTTTTAATTTACCAACATGATGGGCCATGTAATGTGAGTACTACTTTGTACACCAAAAGTTTTTATTTCATCTGTAGATAATGAAAGAAGAAAGCTTATCGACTCATTTCCAAATGAAGGATACTCGTAATCAATCTTATTTCACTAAGGATAATCTACATGATGATGTAGGTTCCCATCATTAATTATTACATCTACTTTAAATTTCAATTGACTCTCAGTTTCCTACCATCCATATAGTTTTCTAAACCATGGAATGATAGGAATGTACAATAAATATTTCGAATTACTTGACTCATTTTTCTTGTATAGATCTGCACCACACTTATGGAATTTTATGAGTAATTCATGGTCCTTGTAGAACAAAATATAATCATTTGGATAAGAATTTATTTTTTAGATATCATTTCCATTGAAGGCAGACTTCATTAAGTGTCATATTTTGGACATAGTAATTCATTTTTCTTTTGGTAGTATGTAATTTAAGAGACCATGTAGTTTTCAAATGATGGTGCCACTCCATTCACAGTTGGATTTCAAATTATACATCTTCAATACAACTTACAATGTTATGTAGTTAATACAACAGGTATACAATGGTCTCTTGGAACATCTATTTAATATCTAAAAAAAATTGTACAATCCCAAAGGTCATCTTAAATTTCCATTTTAATTTCATTTATGTGATCTCTATCATCATTTACACTAGTATTCATATCAAATGATTCATAAACCATAGTATCATCCAAATTAGTGTGAACATTCAGTTTTTTCCCATGTTTAATCCAAAATTTATAGCTCTGATCTATTCAATGAAAATTCAAATGTTCTTACAACTCTTATGGAATAACTTTTCTTGAATAATAACAATCTAAACATGGACAAAGTATTTGATAAGGGTCGTATCCATGATCTCTTTCAAACATGATGAAATATTTAACTCTAACTTCATTCTATTTTTTTCAAATTTCTAGTGGGAATCCAATTTATATTCATATTCATCCTATTAGATTTATATAATATTAATTTTGTATAATAAATTAATAAATACACCTAAACTATTCATTATCTATGGTGAAAGTTTAAACAATTCTAATATGGGAAAACCCACATTTGATTATTTTGATGATTTTCAATATGCTTTAATGATGATGGGTAATTTAATTTAAGAAAATAATTAATCCACTATGGTAGGTTTTAAACTCTTAATTCATTCAAATGTGAAATTTATAGACAACTTTCATGCTCTTCAACTCATCTTTGTAACATTTATCATTGCATTTTTTGTATACACATCCTCCATTTCTTGTGGAAAAGCACATATGTTTCTTGAAATACTATAAGTGGTAGTCATACATCAGATAACTACAACATAAATTATTACAAGAAATATAAAAGAGATGGGGGATGAGTTACAAAAAACAAAATTTAATAACTATTCAGGACATGAAACTGATAAGAATGACAGTTGTCTATAAAAGGGTTGGGGGACGAGTCACAAGCAAAAAATTGAAATAATAGATATTTTTTGACACACATAAATACTTTCTTAAATACCCTAAAAATTAAAATATAATATATGAAATTAAGTATTAATAAGAAACCCAAATATTATAAACAAGAATAATAAACTATCATTTAATCAACTAGAGGATATGGAAATGAATTTATAAAATATTTTAAAAAATAAAGTGTTCATTCATATACATGGATAGAAATTATAGATTTCTATGGGTGGAACAAATACATATACACCTAATATGATGAATACCTAAAAATAATTTCTAATATATATAATTTGATAACCTCCATTATATTTTTTTGTAACAAGTGGTTTAACAACCTAACAAATTATTATATTCAATATTATTGGTATGTCAAATATTCGAAAATATCTAAAGACTCTTGGTATGTCATATCACCACACTAATCATTGATATTTTTTGTGGTTATCTAATACACATTGACCCATCCTTTATATTCTAGGGAGTTCTATAATGAAGTTGGAATAATGAAATAATACACATCAATAAGATATATCACAAACATGGGGGAAACCACACCAACCCTTGCAACATCTATTCCATACACACTTGCTGCTACTAAGATGGAACAACTCCCATGAGGTCGCATTTTCAAAGTAGACTACCCTTTATTCACTCATAAATCTACGTGGAATCACAAAAATTAATAGATATAGAAAATATTACTCCCCATCTAAAGTCTCTACTATACAAATAAAAAAATAACAAGTCAGTTTAATACTCTAGGAAGTAGTCTTGTAAGCTTCCCAACCCCCTTCATGGAAATTTATATAAAAAAATTATATAGACAATGTAAAATGGGATTATACTTCTACCATATGGTTCATTCCACTACTTATCCAACAAAAATAACGTGTGATTCATCCACACTTTCATATAAATAAAATAGTAACTCATAAATCCCCTGTATTAATTCACATCTACAATTGATAAGGAAGGAGATGCTCGTATGGATTGTGAGTGAAGCTAGAAAGGCTTGCAATATAGGTGTTTCACACTCTAAAAATTACAAGCATCGAAATGGGTGATCTCTATATCCAAATCTCTAAAATGGCTAACTCACCACACTCGATATTTTAAAATAACCTCCACCACAGTCAGAACCACTAATTTTTTGCACCTTGAGTTCACTAAAAGAATTTAGATAAAGACTTATCTTCATTAGAAACTAGAGAAAAACTTATTTTGAGCCTTGGATTTTAACCATGGATTTGTTTGAGGCTTGATTCGAGGTTCGATTAATCATGGAGGAGCGCTGACAGAGTGTGGATTCTGCAGAAAGCTTTGAATATCGTGATGGGATTCTGACTGGTTGGATTTTTTAAAAAATATTGCGACACTTTTATCAACTCTTCCAAAAAAACACTAATAAAGCTCCCTTTTATCAACACTTAAGCAATAAGGACTAATACAAGGAATCTTTATCAGTGCTAAAAAAGTGATGACAAAGGATTTATAATTATAATTATAAATAAAAAATTATATATATATATTTGTGTGTGTGTGTGTAATTGTATATATATTTAATAAATATATTTAAATATAAATATAATAAATATATTCTTTATTTAAATATATTAATTATAATTTTATAATTATTTAAATATATAATTATTTATTTATAAGTATATAAATATTTTTTTTAAATAGTATTTATATCATCATATACATTTATATAATAATATATAAATATATTTATTTAATAAATATATACAAATAAAAATATAGTAAATATATTCATTATTTTAATAAAATTATTATAAATTTAATAATTATTTAAATATATGTAATAATTTATTTACAATTATTTAAATATATATAATTATTTATTTATAGTTATGTAAATATACATAATTATTTATTTATAATTATATAAATAATTTTTAAAAATAATATATATTTATCCATAATTATAAATATATAAATGTATAAATCTAGTAAATGTACATTTATTAATATTTTTATTTATAAATATTTTTTTACAAACAT
Source organism: Viscum album (assembly GCA_963277665.1). Classification (NCBI taxonomy): domain Eukaryota; kingdom Viridiplantae; phylum Streptophyta; class Magnoliopsida; order Santalales; family Viscaceae; genus Viscum; species Viscum album. Next base: position 1,826,194,300 of record OY728127.1, read on the forward strand.
AATTATAACATTATTAATTAATATTTAATCTTAAGTGCATTCATGTTAAGAATGGGTGAAATTGAATAAATTGTAGATAAGTACACTTTGAAAAAATGGATATGTTTTGTGTGTGTGTGTTTTATATAAAAATGCATTAATTACGTATATGTGAAATAAATATAACACACATTGGATCTATGTTAAATTGAAAAATCAATCGTCATCCAATTATGTCCATTACTCTATATGTAAATAAATATTTTGTATTTTATATAAATCATATTTATATATATTCATATATATATCTATATATTTAATATATATTAAATTTTTTAGCATTATCAATAATTAAATAATTTATGTATAGTATAACAAATACATTCATTTTTATCAATAATTATTTGATTAATAAACAAATTTATACTTTTTTTATAAAGTCATTTTTTATTTTTTAATTATTTCATTATTTTATTTTATTCGGACCTTTATCAGAACTAATATTGCACTGATAAAGGATCCCATTATGAGCACTAAAAATAAAGTACTGATAAAGGGTACTTTTAATTAGCACAAAAAATAAAGTGCTGATAAAGAGTACCATATATCACTGATAAAAATAAAGTGTTTATAAAAGGAACCCTTTATCATCACTTTCTTTAGCACTTATAAAGGTTCCCTTTTTCAGTTCTTTTATATTACACTGATAAAGGGAAACACTGTTATAGACTAGTTTTGTAGTAGTGTAACAATTCTTACTCATCTTCAGGCCTTGTAAAAAACATTTGATAACTTGGTATGAAAATAAAAATATCAGTAAGGGATTTTAAAATATATAAAACTTGTTAATTCATTTAAAATTCATGAAACCCCATAATAATGATTTAAATTTTTACATAACGAAATTTTGAGCTCAGAATAATCATTTACCTACTCATGACATAAACATTGAATCCCAAAATTTTCAGAATTCATTTTTTAAGGAAGCATAAATGAAAAGTTATAATTCATGAATGATTTACCATTAAAATAATCATTTCCTCGTTATAATACTATAAACTTTATTATAAATCATAAACTATTTGTTTATCTTATGAATAACAAAATTCCCATCAAAACCCATTTTAAATCATATAGAAATAATGAATGAAAATTGGTGCAACATACAATCACCATGGAACCTTCTAAAAAGATAATTCCAATATTCTCTTAAGATAAACCTACATTAGTTAACTCTATCACTTCATATGAGTAATTAAATCCATCCATATTATCTTTTGAGTAACATAAAATATGTTAATCTATCTCTTCATAGGATTAATTAACATTTTGTCCACATTCTCTAATGGGAAACTTATATCAGTTAACTTTTTCACCTCCTAAGATTAATTAACTCTATCTCCATTCTCTTAGGAGTAACTTAAAATAGTTAACTCTGTCACTTTATAAGATTAACTAAATTTATCCCAATTATCTAAGGCATAACTTACATCAATAAACTATATCTCTTTACCTAATGCATTAGAGGGATTTAATGCACCCATCCATCATATAAGAAACATAGTACCACAAGTGTTTAGATTTACTCCCAATTCCGACATTCATAAATAATAAACAACCTACATTTTTTTAAAATAAAAACATTTAATAAATTTAAATTTTCATTATAAAAACCCTAAAATTTATATTTTGGTCAATAAAAAAAATTATTTTTAGTTATCTCATATAAATTATACGAAATGTCTTTTCTTTAAATAATTATTAAAAATGAATAATTCCCTAGAAAAATAAGAATATGATATTCCTTGAAAAAAAGTGTAAAATTATAGAGTAATCATGATAATGGATAAGGTAAATGATTATTGGAATAAAATTTCATTTCTTATATATTAAAAAAAAAAATTCAAATATTGGTAAAAATTTTCAAAAGTTTCGTGTATCAAAAATGTTAAGCAGGTTTCTTTTTAAACCGTTATAAAATTATTAAAAAATATTTGAAAAATAAAATTAAACTCATTTTAATTATAAATAATAAAATTATTGAAAATTTTTAAATAACATGGATGAAAATGATATTATAACATTTAAAAAAACATTTTAAATAGAAATCTCTTACAAATTTTATAACATTTGAATAAAAAGTATAATGAATTAGGGAAAATGAAAAGGATTTCTAAATGACATTAATTTTAGTAAATTAAGGATAAATTACATCCTTATGGAATTATATACACCAAAAAAATAATACATGTCATTATGATGGAATAATTATTAAGGAAAGGTAATTGTGATGACAAATATTGTACCTCAATTCTGACTCACCACATTCATTCTTTAACTCCTCTTTTTAGAAAACATCCATTTTCATACACCTTAATCCTTTTATGATTAGTCCTTTGGTAATAAATGGACCTTTATAACATTGGGAGGATGTTTTTTAAGGGATACATATAGGGATTGTCTAAGATAGAGTACTCAAAAGGTGTGAGTAAGATAAGAGAGGAGATTACCTTTTATAAGTGAGGTGGGTGGACAACTTGTAAATACTTGAAATATTAATTTATAATATTTTTATAAATTGTGAAAAATGGATTAAAACTACCTTATTTTATAATATATATAGTATAAGGTTGAAATATAATAATCCAATTAATTTTATACAGGTTTAAGTTTCATTTTAAAATTAACTTTTGGTTTAACCCCATCGTTAACTCTGCATAACCATAACCATTATAACACATTTTTCACTCTCTAACGGTCATGAATGTAATTTTAAAAAATAAAAGTGAAAAATAAATTAAAAATTAATTATATCCCCTAATATTTCCAATCCTATTATGTCAATATTTTTTTATAATTTAGTAATGATTTAAAAATTACTTTTAAATATTAATTACCATTTAATTTACTGTTCAAGACTATTCATACATCTTGACTTTAAAGGCATCAATATAATATTTTAATTTGAATATAAACTCGTTAAAAAAACATATACACTATAATTATATAATAAATTCATGGTAAACCATAATTCATCCAAAATATATAACTTTTTATGTTTTTTAAAAAAATTATTTAATTTTTATATGGCTTGTACAAGAGTTGTGGAAGCATTGCGTAAGTGTTCAAGGAAATGATATTATCTCTAAAAAATAAAACTAAATTTAATAAATATATTTTATTCATACGTAATATAACCATTTAGAGTCATTCATATATTTTTTTTATAGTTATGAACACATATTAGATATGCTAAGTTATAGAGAGTGGCATTTTATAATTTTTCTCAACATCAAAAAAATATAAAGGTCGTAATTAGTGGAAAGTTGCCCAAAAATGATTAATTATATAATTTGGGAAATTTATAGTCAAATTACACCCATAAAAGTAAATAAAGTAAATTTTTGGGTTGATTTTGGGACCTTATCACATAGTCTTAACCTTAATTAACTTGTTTTACCCTTTCCATTATGATAAACTTTTACTATGCACTACTAGAAAAATACCCTATACCAATGGTTTGAAACTGTTTGTATAGGCCTCCAAACGATTAGTATATCCTATACCAATGGTTTGGAGAACCGCTGGATAGTAAGCCGTGGGGATAGGTCTGTACCAACGGTTTTGAAAAAACCATTAGTATATACCTATACTAACAGTTTTCAAAATATTTGGTATAATTAATATGAAAAATCTATACCAACGGTTCCATAAAACCATTGGTATATATATTTCAAAAAAAAATCATTTTGTTGGTTTTGATCCCAGTACCTCTGGGTTATGATTGAACGACCTAACCACTAACCTAACTTGACTTTTGTAAACATAATTTCATAAATGTATACATGTATTATCATAAATATTTTAAATTTTTATTTACTTAATTTTCTCTATAAGAAGATTCTATAAAAAAAATACATGTAACTATACCAATGTTACTCAAAACCGTTTGTATAGACCTATACCAAGGGTTTTGAAAACTATTGGTATAGATTACTTCATTTTGGGACCTATACCAACAGTTTCTCCAAACCATTGGTATAGGTCCCCCCTATACCAATGTTTTTGGGTAAACCATTGGTATATGTCCAAATTAGTGACCTATACCAACGGTTTTGGCCAAACCATTGGTCTAGGTCCATATAACTGAACTATACCAATAGTTTGCCCAAAACCGTTGGTATAGATCTTATTTCTAGTAGTGATGGTTACTATTAACTATAACTAAAAATGAAGTTGAACTATTTACTAAATTGTAATCTAATTATTATAAATATGAATTCCATTTTTTAATATTAAATTTTTATAATTGGCAGAAATTGAATTTAATATAAGTACATATAAGACATCAAAAATAGTATCTAAACAAAATACTTTTTAAGAAAAAAATGAACTTATACCAAAATATTGAAATTATGATTAATATTTAATTTATTATAATTTTTTAATAAAATAAATTTTTATTTTAATTTATAATAAAATCAAAAATAGAATAGTACTTTTAAATTACTTTATTTAAGAAAAATCAATAAAAGTTTTATAAAAATTGGCATTTTCACCGTTCTCTCAAAAGTTAATGTTTTCAAAAAATATAAACAATAATAATTCCAAATCTAGGATGAAATTTTTATTTCAATTATTAAATCCATTTTTTAAAGTAATATTTATAAAATTTTCTGAAATTATTCATAATATTTAAACACAAAATGCAATAAAAATCATTTATGATGAAAATTTTTGTTTGAAGTATAAAATGAATTTACAATTATTTTTTATTAGATAAACACCATTATATCAATTTTATTATATTAAATAAATGATCTATAAATTTCATTAAAATATTTCTTGTATAGTGATTAATTTAATTTTAATTGATAAAAATGCATTGCACCCATAAAACATTTTTAAGAAAAATATATCTTTTACCTTAAAAATATTTAATCTTAATTTACAACAAATTAATAATAAATATATGATTTTTTTATTAATTTTATTAATAATTACTTATTTAATAATATGATTTTTGTTATTAATACACTCCAAACTATTGTCATTTTCAAAAGGTTCATATTTTAACAAAAGTATAGAGTGGATTGTTTAAGCTCGATGTTTCATATGCCACATGTTATCAAATATATTACTTAAAAAATAATTTATATAATCTTGAGATATTAAATTAAACCACATTAAATAACTTACATCATCATAATTTGATCTCATTTTGATAAAAAAAAGCTTAAAATATTTTTAATCAATTTCAGGGAGTGGAAGATGAAAAATACAATCATGAACCAAAAATATTTTTATCATTTGAAAATAACATTCTTGAAACCACATATCGTAAAAAGGGATAATAAAAAATACTTTTAAAAATAATATAATTTAAATACATATTTCACCCAGAATAACACATAATCGGGTTAATATATATGGATAACATTGGTGGGAAGTGAAATTATGGACATGTAGTGGGAAAATAATGTAAAATTAATAATAGAGAGTGCTGGAGAACATGATCTTGAAAAAGTTAATAAAACATACCATATATCAGTAATGTATTATGAAGACCATAAATTCATCATAAATGAAGGTAAAAGGATAATTTTTTTCCAAGATCCTTTTCCCGAAGATTGAGGATTCATTTACTATCAAGATAAATAACATGATAAAATATAATTACTCAATTTATTCCCATTTCATAAGCACAATTTTGATCCTTTGGTTGTTATTTGATTAATTTATGCTTCTATTATTACAACTCAAAACCTTTCATACATAAATACTATATCATATTTTTGGGATATTCATTACATATAAATACAATCCATTCTAGAACCATTAATTTTTAGTGTCTTTGGAAACTTAGATATATAAAAAACTGACAGAAAATGATCTACAACATTCCCCATTACATTCTTTACAACTATCACCTTTATTATACATATTATACTTAAAAACGTTCTCCACAACCTAAAGAATGGAAACACAAGAAAGGGTGAGCTCATATTCTCTATAGTGTTTAATATAATAGATATTAATCAATGAATATAATTGAATATAATATAAGCATAATGGTATGTGAACATGATATTAAAAATAGAAAATCATACCCATCAATTAATATATCAAAATAATAAAACATCAAATAACATTAGATATAAGAGTGTAGATAGGTTTCACTCCCCATTTATTCATTTTCGTAGTCAAGGTTCACTCCCATGACTATATTATGGTAGAAAGTACCATATTGAATGAGGTTAACTCACTATTCTAGTCCTATTAACTCATGAGAAAACCTTATTTATCCAATTCATTAGAATGAAATATAATTCCAGGTCCACCCATAACATAATGAAAACCACACATATGTGTGCCACATGATCATAAAATATTAATCATATCATCAAATAACCCATGTAAATGATATGAGTTTTATAAAAATCCCATCATCATAATAAAAAATAATCCAGAGAAATAATAAATATGGTAACAATATATTATATCCACATTAAATAATAATAAATATGAAATGATATTGTAAAAGATAAAAATTCCTTTAAAATTCCCCTAAAACATTTCTTGAGGAAGAAACCCTTTCATTTTGAAATCACTTATTTATAATATAAATATTAAAAAAAATGTATTAAAAAAATTTCTTAGAAAACTAACAAGGACTATTATAAAGTAATATTCAATGAAAATTTTATTCATGATGGTGGGAAAGTCCATTCATGCAGTGTACTGAAATTCCATTCAAATTTTTTGTAAAAAGATTAAAGTGTCGTGTTTGGAAAAAATAAGATGATTAATTTTAAAAATTGGTAAATAAATTAAAATATTATATTAAAGTACATTTAATAATCCTTGAATAATATTAAAAACAATCTTGAAAACATTTCGAAGAAAATATGGACATGGAAGAAAGGATTCCCAAACGGAGATAAAGATGATATTTTTTTACCTAAAAAAATTCTTTCAAACTCCTAATTACATAAATAGAGGAAAATGAAAGGAAAAAAATTAATATAAATTAAAAATATAGTATAATAATATAAATAATATTTTGTAAATATATATCATATAATTTTATCATTATAAAATTTAAACACAAACAATCCCAACAAAAATGTAATTGTAACATAAAACTCTTACCTTAGGTCCTTAATTATTTATAAGTTATCTAACATCATGTGTAATAAAGCTAATTTTTTTATAATTACACACTAGAACCATAATCATGCCTACAATAAAGTTCATGGTTTACTTATAACATATTTTTACCTATTTATTAAAAATCATTCACTATCATGATCATTTCAACTGTTAACTACTTTGTCAATTCATATATGTTTTGTTTGAGTGGTTATGGTCTATGGATTTTGATCATGGTTACTTCATATATAGAGTTTTAAAAATGATATAAATATAATACATATTATTTATATAAATATTTATTGCTATTCATATAAATCAGTGATGAAAAATTAATTACATCGCTACATGGACATGGTAGTTAGTACATACACATGGGGGATGTTAATATTTTTAGATGTATAAAAAAGTTAATTACTGATTATCCTTTAAAATATAATTATTATATCATAAATATCAAATATTTTCAATAAATATATCATTTCTTACAATCCAAGTAAATCATAAATGATAACCAATTCATGTCACTTTGTGGATGTATTAGTCCTCACGTACATATGAGAAACATTATCATTTCTGGAAGGTAATAATTTATATAAGATAATATAATTATAGGAGAATAATTATGTTATAAATATAATATATAAACATTAAATCCATAATTTTTACCACCCATTAAATACGGTGAAGGAAAATGAATTGTATCGTTATGTGGATGTGGTAGTCCACATGTACGCATGAGCAATACTTTTATTTCCCATTTGATGATAAAAGGGTAGAAAATTATTATTACATAATCATATTAAAATCCTAGTATATTTATTTTTAGAGATTAATCATGTCATTAGGGGTACATAATTTTTAGAGGATGTAGAAGAAGAAATAAAATTAAAATATCTTGGTTAAAATTTTTACTTTTTTCTCTAAGAAACCTCCTTTGGATTATACCTTAATCCTTCAAGGATTGGTCATAATAGATAAACATAAGATATAGTATAAAGTAAAGATATCTAGGAATGTTTTAGGGTAGTCATATTGTGATATATAAATTCAAATAGTGTGAATAAAGGGGGAGAAGAGGTATCCTTTTATAAATGAGGGGAGGGACTCAGATGAAATTTCTTAAAAGATTTCAATGATATAAGGTTACATTCATGAGAAAGTGGATCCAAATGGACATTGGATAAATTTTATAATAATATAATTTTGAAAAATATTCATACAATAATAATTATATAGGTTTGGGTGTAAATCATACCCTTATCTCTAGGTTTCACCCCAGGTAAATGTTTTCTAACTTTAATTGTGGAAACAAAATTATACATTTTTTATAATGAAATATTGATAATAATTAAGTTTCCCCTATTAAATTATAAAAAATATGAATATCAAAAATATTTAATCCATTTTAAAATATTATATTTCTATAAGTGGGATAATTTAATTTAAAATAAGTGCACAGACCGCAATGAAAACCCATTTTCAATTAATGAATCTTGAAGTACAAAACATAATTTACTTACAATAATTTCCTTCTAAAAACCATAAAATTAAGGTTAAAATATATTATTGAATATATAATATATTAGTTAAATTAAATACATTATTAAATATAGATTAATTTAATTTATTATAATAAAAGCATATTGCGCTCATAAAATAGTTTTAGATAATTTCTTTTTATACCCAAAAATAAACTTATATAAAAATAAATTATAATTGAGATTATTCTTTAATTTAATTATATTATTTATAATTATAGGATACATATATTAATTTAATATCAAATTCAAAACATATTTTATATTTTACTTGAAAATGAATGACAATTTTTTAAAAAATTGTTATTTTTCCCTATTTGCTAAAAAATAAATATTTTTAGAAAAATCATATAAGATCAATGTAAGCTAATATTTACATGATGATTTTGAAAATGATATTTATTTCCTCAAATAAAATTTCAAAAAATTGTTGAAATTATTTATAATTATAGTGTGAAATAAATGCAACTAAGACCATTTTTTGAGAAAATATATTCCTAAAGCATAAAATTACTTTTCTGAGAATTGTGTACTAAATTATTATACATTAATAAATATTTTAAAACTATATAAATACAATATAAATATTTTTTATAATTTTGTTATTACTATTCCTACAAACCAATTAAATGGGTACCTTATAACAGTTTTCTATAACATGGTTTTCTTAGATATGGGGTTGCGTATAAAGAAAGCTATCATATAATTCGAGTTTAATTCAAAGGATATATATATATTATTAGGGTGTAACATTATTACCCCATTAAAATGAATTTTTACGTTGATTTTACATCACTTGGATGTAAAAAATGATGATATTTTTTCTTCATCACATCCTTGGCTACCCATATAGCTTCCTTAAATTTCTGATTCCCCCATATAACATTAACCAGGTGAGTAGTACTACTTTCTAGAACATTATCTATATGATATAATAATTATAATATTTATTATTCAATGTAAATATCATTATATAGTGGTATAACCTTTTATTTCTGTACATTTGAATGATTTGGTATGTAATTCCCCCAGAGAGATACAAAGAACACATCATGAACATGAGATCAGTTTGATGGGAGTTCCATGTGATAATAAATTGTCCCAATCTGATAAAAAATCTCTAAAGGACCAATATAACTAGGTATTATCTTTCCCTTCATTATGAATCACATAAAAATATTCCATGGGGAAATTCATTGGAATTACTACTAACCATCTTCTAATTCTAGATCTCACTAATTATTTTCAGCATAACTCATCTTTATACTTTGAGTTTCTATGATATATTGTATAATGGATCCATAATTCTCTATAGTTTTCTCAGAAATCTCAGGTACCAATAGATTTATTTCTCCAACACCATCACATATGATATATTTCTATACTTCTTTCTATTGAGGACTTTTTAAGTATTATATGAATGCTCCAGTGAAATCTATTATTATAAGAAAACTCAAGTAGAAGAAGGTGTTGATCCCAACCACATTTTAAATCTAGAGAAAATTATCTCAAAATATCTTATAAGGATTGAATTATCCTTTTATATTGACCATATATCTAAGGGTGATAAGGAGTAATAAACACAACTTTATACCTAGATCTTGCTAAATACATCCCAAGAATATATTGGTAAACTATGGATCCTAATCAGATATAATATAATGTAATGATCCATGAAACCTTGCCACTTTTTTAATGTATATCCATGAAAACTGATCAAGAAAAAAATATTATCTAATAGTATTGAAGTTTTATTAACTTTTAAGGTGATCGACTATAACCCAAATAACATTATAGCCATTAGATGTTTTGGGGAGTCCGATGATGAAATTCATGGGGATGTTCTCCCATTTCCACTATGGTAATGGTAATGGTTTTTAAATCCCATTATAATTATATATCATATCCTTAACTTAATGGCATCCCAAGAAAGATTATATATACTCCTAAATATAGCTCTTAATGTCATCCCACCATAAATACTCTTTCATATTTCCATGCATCTTCATACTTCCATGATGAATATAGAATGATAAGTTATGAGCTTCTTCCAATATCAATTTATTCAAGTATAATAATTATGGGACTCATACTCAGTTCTAGAACCTTATTATTTCAAAAAAATCATGGTTTAACATAGGAACATTTCCCACCTTCTTTTATAGTTCCACATACTCATATTTTTCCACTTTAATATACACATGAAGAGATAATTAAAAAATCATCTGATAAAGATAATATTTCTCCCCATTTTTCATATTTCAAGGTACATACTTTTAAAATCAAAAAATATTGAATCTTTTATATCCTCATCATAGATAAGATGACATGATCCCTTTGACTCAAAGAATAATTCACATTGTTCACATTACTAGGGTGGAAATTTATTAAGAATTCAAAATCTTTAATCAACTCCAACCATCTCCTCTAGCACATACACAACTATTTTTTGAATATATACCTTAAAACTTTTTGAATATTATATATTCCATTCCATTCTCAGATAAGATAATGACTCTATATGTTTAATAAAAATATTACTGTTGTTAAATCCAAATCATGAGTTGGGTAATTTTTCTCAGGATCCTTCATTTAGTGTGAGTATATCCACCCATTATTTTCAAAAAATAACATTACATAACTTTTTTGGAATAATTAAAACATTATACAAACAGATGCTGAGAGAATGTTTTAGTCTAGTGCCTTTGGAATCATGGAAACATAAACAATGGTACATAAAAGAGATACATTATCTCCCACTAGGTTCTTCCTAACTCTCACCCTTCTTTGACACATCAAACATAATACATATCTTCATAACCTGTCAAAGGAAACATAAAATAGGGTGAGCTCAAATGCTCATTAATGGTGAACAAGGAATATATGTTAGCATAATCATAAGCATAAGGGTATGAGAACATGATCATGAAAATATAATATCATACCCTTCATATCAAAGATCATATACATGAATCGTGGAATAAATCTTTGTAGTTAATAAGACATGAATCATAAGGGAATAAATATCGTAATCCATAAAAGAATAACATAGGAATAAAACATGTAATTGTGGAAAACACATAATCATATAATATGATTTCCATATTATCCAAGGCATCTCTACAAATAATATATTAGTAGTACTTGTTCATTCCCCATATGATCTTGGAATTCATGGTTCACTCCCATAGCCATATTAGTAGTGTGGGTTCACTCCATAAACCATCTTGGTTGTCATGGTTCACTTCCATGGCCATCTGAGTAGTCAAGTTTCACTTCCAATACCTTCTTATTCTATATCATGAGATATAAATCAATAAACAATGCATTGGAGAGAGATATAGTCCCCCCATATCATAATGAAATCATAAATACATGTGCCAAAAAATCATAAACAACCATATCAAAACCAATTCAATGAAATGGGCATCATATATATGAAAACATATCATAACCTGTGGAAAAGGATATAGTTTTCATAATCATTTAATCAAAACCATAACCTCTGAAAGATAAATGGATTTCATAAGAATATAACCCCTAAAATAGAAATATGTTTCATAAATTCCATGGAATTTAAGCATAAACTATTCATATAAATAATATAGATAAAAGATTTAGATAATTTCCTATAAGGGAATGAGTAATATCAATGTATGTCATCTTAAATGAAAAATATTTTTGAAATATATTTCCAAAAAAATTCTTAAGGGAAATATCCTTTCGTTTTTGAAAAAATATTTTTAGTACATAAAACCATTTGAAAATCATTTTTTATAAAACACATTGAAAACTTATATAGAAGACTTGAAATCGTTTTACAAACCTTTTTTCTTGAAAACTTATAAAATAATATTCTGAACACTTTAAAATCCTTTTTCATTGAAAACACTTTGAAAATTTATAAAGAAAGCTTTAAAATGTTTTGAAAACAGTTTTACATGAAAAGATGTGATAGAAGAATAAAAACGTTTTGAAAACCCTTTCACTGAAAATACATTGAAAACATATAAATAAGGATTGAAAACATTTTTTAAAATTTCCTTAAAAACATATAAAATAATCATGAAAACATTTTAAAAAAAATCCTTGAAAATTACTTTTAAAAAAAATTAATAAAAATTAACCTTTAAAAAATGAAAAGGAATATTCAAGAAAATAATGGTGGGTAAATCTATACATTTCGTACGAGGTAAAAATTACATTCTTTTTCATGGTAAAAGGCTAGAAAATGACTTGTTTAGAAAGTGAAAATAAGATTCCTTTATATATAATGGTAGAAGAAAAAAAGGGTAAAAAATTATTTTAAATACTATAGGATAACGGTACAATATTCTTGTAAACCCTTTCTAGAAAACAATGTTTTCAAGGAACATAGATTTCTAACCGAAGAGAGGGTAAAGTTGGCCTATCTTAAAAAAACTTTCTTAACTATCTTATGTACCAAAGAGTAGTAAAATGGTACCAATATGTGAATATATCATGAATAACTATAGGATAATAAAATTCATGATTTTTATTGAGATATGAATTATAATTTTTCATTAAAGGAAGCATAAACGTAAACAATCTTGAAAAATGATGAGATTATTTCAATAAACTCTTATTACTTGATAACTTTGGAACATACCCTCCATGTAAGAAAATTAGATTACATGAATCTTATAATATCATGAAAATAAATAGATTAAATATATATCATGTAAAATGGAGTTATATAAACCTCAAAATGAATTTAGGCATATAACAAAACATGAGTCTCAAAGAAAGAAAATTGAGACAAAACTATTTTACCGATTCGGTAAATTTTGAAACTTAAACCCCCATTAAATAAAAATAATATAATGGATATATAAATAGCCCTAAATTTTAATATAATATTAATTTAGTACGTCCATGGGAATTATACACACCACACAAAAGGAATGGGTAGTGAATAAAGATGGTATCTCACAGAAATAAAAAGTGAGATTAGATCCCCTTACCCCATGTTTTGACTCTCTTCATACTCATACAAACCACCTTTATAATAAATATAAATTTATTATACATATTTTATATAACCATGTTGTTATATATAATACCATATATAGTTTTATTAGGACCTTATATTAGCCTATAGTTAACAATCCTATGTTAAGGTTTCACTTCTAGTAATATTCTCTTTATTCATTACATGGGTATTAATTTGTTATATATTTTGTCCTTATAATTATATCATTATATCTAAAATTATGAAATGGAATACACCATTAATGGAGACTTTAAGCGGTACATACACATGAATGTGGTTTACATTTTTATTGTCATATTAAAAGAAAGAAAGGAAATGATATATATATATATATATATTAATTCAAGTAGAATTATTATTTCGTATATATAATATAATTTCACTAAACACATCCTTAATACATCCCATGTAGTGTGTGAAAAAATCACATTGCATTGAGGGGCGGCAGTCCACACTTCCTCAAACGAAATTATCATATAAACACAAAATAGAATGTATAAAGACATGTGTTGTAAAATAATTACAAAAGTATAAAAACATAATATATATAATATATATAATATATAAATATATTTTCCATCATAATTTCCACCATGAGAGGTGGTAAAATAAAAATGATAAATCATTGTTTTGTGAGGTGGTAGTTCACCGTACACATAAATAGTATGTTTGTTACCCATGAGATGGAGGTTTTTTGTATGTGTAAGTCAAAACATTTTAATAAATGAATCATATAATATTTAAGATACTTTTTTATAAATCTATTGAATAAATATATTTGAGGTAATGGAGAAAGAAAATAAATAAAGGATCTTGAGAGAATATGTTACCTCTTAATTGGGTAACTCCTTTTCGTTTTTTACAAAAGGCTTCCTTGGAATTATTTTTGACCTGGGGGAGGATTCTTGGAGTAAGGGATGGATATTGGGAAGTTTATTGGGTATATACTGGCTGAAACTAAGTGGTTTTAGAGGTTTGAAGAAGAGGTATAGGTGGTGTCCATTTATAGGGAAGGGAAAGGACACACTTGGCATTTTTTAAAACAAGTTAGGTGTACCCACGTTTTTACACAAAAAAGTCATAAAAACCAAAAAAACTAAATAATGGAATGTTAATGGATAAATAATGGAAATTAAATGGGTTATGGACAAGTGTCTAGGTCGTTTTGGGTCTTATATTTATGTTTTAGAACTATATTAACATAATGTTTCTCTTAACCATTGTAATTAATTTTAATTAATTTCACTAATATTTTTTTGTAAAAAAAAGTAGACCTTATTATAAACTATAAAATATTCAGATTCAAAATAAATAATCCATTTCTCCAAATTCTAATTAGGTAATTTGAAGAAATTAATTTAAAATTAATCCCATTGATGGGACGACACTGCGGGTTTTTTAATGTAAAAATGTCCAAATGTTTGCTAAGTTTTTATACCCAATTTCAAATTAAAATATATTCCAATGACCTAAATTGGATTAATTTATAATAAAAGTATCTAATTAAACTTTAAAAACTAATTAAAAACATAATTTATCTTTATAAATAAATTATATGAAAAGGAATTTTGGAATTAAAATTCGTTATTTTTCACAATTCATCCAAAAATAATGTTTCTCAGAAAAATCCAAAGTTTTTCCCTTATAAATTTTATGCATTATAAATTAAAAAATAAATATTATTTTATAGAATTAAATTTATAAATTTATCTAAAATTAATTTTAAAATTTTTCATAGAAGGGCGTTAAAAGAAGTTCATCAGAGAAAATAGTATTTTTAATCATATAAGGACTTTAACAAAAGTTGTATATTTCGTCATCAATATGTTTTATTTACATAAAACCATGATAAAAATACTTTACAATTATTTATCACTGCTTATATTACTATTTTTAATAGATATATTATAATTATATCATTTAAGTAATTATAACAAAAAAAACATTTCGTAGAAATTCAGTGTTTCTTGTAACGTATGAAAATTCACTATTGCGTGTTGTATATGTGAAGTGGTTATTGCTAGTTTCCTACAACAAGTTATTATTCCATGTAGATCAAGATAAAATATGTGTTCTGTACATTTCATTATTAACATGGTGTTGCATATAACTCAATCCAAACATAGTGCTTTTATAAAAAATAAACTATTTTCAATGTTACATGAAATGAAAAATATCCCAAAGTTTAAATTAATTATAAAAATAATAATTCACAAAATATTGTTGTGTTACCATGAATAATAAAATATAAACATATTATTATTCTTAAGAACACACCCCAACTCCTTTATGGATGCATCCTTCACAAAGTTCTGATAATATCTATCCAATCTAATAAAACTATAGATCTCAGTCACAGTGGTTAGTCATAGGAAATGTTCAATAACTTCTATATTTTATGGATCTATTCATATACCCTCACTTGAGATTATTTGACCAAAAAATAAAAATATATATATCAAAAATTCATACTTGGTAAATTTTTCATGCAACTTCTCTTTCTTTAGTTCCTTTTATACAATCCTCAAGTGTTCTTAATGTCATTCTTTTCTCTGGAAATATATAATAATATCATCTAAAAGGTCTACAAAAAATTTATCATGGTAATATATAAAGACTCTATTCATGAAATAAATGAGGGTAGCAGGGTAATTAGTACGACCAAATGGAATCACTATAAATTTATAGTGTTCATACCTTGAATAGAATGTTGTCTTTGGTATGTCTTCACTTTTGACCCTCAACTATAGTATCCCTATCAAGTATCAATATTATAAAAAATATTTAGCTCCTCTTGATTGATAAAAAAATCATAAATATGGGGAAAAGGTTACTTATTCTTGATCATGGTGTTGTTTTGCTCAAGATAATCAATGCATAGTAACATTAATCCATCATTCTTCAGGAAAAAATAAATAGGTGCACACAAAGGTGGTGAATTTCACTGAATGAATCCATTATCCAAATTTTTGTGGAGTTTCTTCTCAAATTCATACAACTTGATCAATTTCATTACATATATATATATTATTTTATATTGGTGTAACACAAGGTATGAGTTCTATTGAAAACTTAACCTAACTATTTATATGAATAATATGAAACTCTTTTAGAAAGAAATTAAGAAACTCCCATACAATTGGATAACTTAGATATTGATTTTCTACCTTACAATTTGAGATAAACACTCCCTTTTAATAGTAATCAAGACCCATGAAATAGATTTAATTTTTATTTTAATTTCATATTTATACTCTTACTGATAGGAAATCATAGGTTGGTTCATAATATCACTTATGGATTCCCTTACATGAAAATTGATATGGGGTTTTTATAAATAAATCCAATTCATGCCTAAAATCACATAAAATTAAACTAGAGGGAGAAAAAAATATTTACAGGAAACACATTCCTTAAAAATTAAATTGTAAAAGACTCTTATACTTGATATTTCATCATCAAACCATTATGTTCATTTATTTTTAATTCAATATATAATTATTGAAAATATAAATTAACATTCCTTGATATTTTTTATAATATATAGGAATTCATTAAAATAAAATCAAATAGGGTACTTCAATATTTTACAATTATTTTCACCACCTAAAATTTATCATTACATTTTAAATCCCTTAATAAAACCAAAATATTTTTATGGTCATAAAAAATAATTTTCAAGAGTGATAAATCATACAATCATGGATGTAATTTATAGGATTCCAAAATCATGACATTATCTTTCAATCCATGACACCTTAGGTTTATCCTAGGTTATCGATTGTAAATATCTATTCAAATAATTCATAATTCATCACAAATAAAATGTCAATTAATTTAATAATATACCTCAAGGGTGTAAAACTAGGTGTGTAGTAAGGGTCCATTTACTGTGCACCAAAATGATAGTCATGATAAACTCAACCAACCATTTTAGGGTTATTACCCGTAGATGAATCTGTTCCAAAACTATGTACACATATAGTATCCATATAAGGAAATAATTGTTTAAGAAAACCATATTTTTTTCTTTACTATAACATAATATTTTCTCCTATACATAGGATTATCCTTAGGGTTTTTAATAAAGTGTTCCCATCCTAATTTCTAAAAGTAAATTAAAATGAATCTGATACCAAATATAGTGACCCCAAGATTTTAATTTATACATAGTACATATTATTAGTGAAATATTAAATATATATCAACACTAACCATTCCAAGCCATAAAGGTTTAGTGTCTTTGGGAACTTGGATACAAAAAATACTGGTATATAAAAAATCTAAATCATTTCCTTTTATACTCTGAACAACTAACACCCTTCTTAGACATAACATACATAAAAACTTTCTCCATGACCGAGGTAAGGGAAATGTAATAAAGGGTGATATCTGATCCTTAGTATAGGTAAACATAATAGACATCCATAAAGGATTATAAGTGAGTATAAGATAATCATAAGGGTATAAAAACATGATCTTAACAATATAAAATCATACCCATCAATTCATAGTTAATAATCCTAAAGTATCAAACATAAGGGTGAAGAATCATAAATCATAATTCATGAGCCCTGAGAACATATCGTAATAATAATACATAAGTTCTATTTCATTCAAATAATCATATAAAATAATTTCCTTTGTCAAGTATCACTATTAATACACTTATAGTGGATTGGGTTCACTACTTATTGCATCATTTCTGTAGTCGAGAATTACTACCAAGACTATATTATTAGAGAATGTGCCTTATTTAAAAGGAATCACTCCCAATTATACTTCTCATTATCTCATTAGATATCCTTTATTATCCAGTGCATTATATAGATATATAATTCCATTCCCACCCATCACATAATTAAAACCATACATATGTGTTCTACAATGTCATAAATCATTAATCAAATAATAAAATCACAACCCATAGAAAAGATATATGTTTCATAAAAATTTAAGAATAATAATAATAAACCATAAATAGAGAGAATAAATACGGTAAAATTAGATCATGTCCCTAATAAATATATATAAATATCAAAGGGTTTTGTTACAAATAAAAATACCATAAAAAAAGATCACTTGAAAATTTATTGAGAATTTTTTTTCATTTTGAAATTGTTAATTATAAATTTTATAATTTAAAAGTATTAAGGAAGAAATTTTATATTAAAATAACTGTCAAAAAATATAATGTAATATTCAATGAAAAGAGTGCTTATGGAGCTGGGTAAGGTCGTGCATGGAGTGTATACAAATTTCATTCATATTTTCATTAAAATTTAAAAAGTAACATGTTTGAAAAATATAGGAATATTCCTTCTGAACCTTGGTAAATAAATTAAAATATAGAAAAAAATATATTTGAATTATCTTTTTTGAATATAAAAAACATTCTTGGTATCATTTTGATGAAAATATGGGAATGTAAGAAAAGATTCATGGCTGAAGAGAGAAATGTAATCAGTTATTCCTTAAAAACATTCTTTTAGCATATTGAATACCTAAAGAGAAGAAATTGAAAGGAAAATATGAAATATCTAGAATTAAAAATTTTATAACAAAATAAACTTAATTTGGGATAGATATATCATATAATTTCATCATCATAAAATTAAAGCATAAATAATCCCAATTAAAATGAAATTGTAACACAAAAGCCCTACCTCAAGTCAGTATTCCTTCATATGCACTCTAAACTCCATTATAATACATTTAAATTTATTATAAATATATTCCAAAAACCTAATATTACCTATAATTCCATTCAATTTTTACTTATAACATCTTATCACATATTTATTAACAATATTTCATTATCGTCATTATTTTGGGTGTTAACTACTTTTTTCAAGTATGTTTTTCTTCAGAGGTAATGTTCCTTGCACTTTAATCAGGATTACTTCATCTAAAAAATCATAATCATTATATAAATATCATATATATTCATTATATACATATTTATAACTATTTATATAATGTGGTGATAAAAAAATTAAATCATTATGTGGAGACGATTGTCCATACGTACACACAAGTGATGTTTCAATTTTTTGATGGATGGAACAAAAAAAGGGTATATATTTTTTAATATTTATAGGATCATTATTATATCCTAAATATAATTTAACTTAATTAACTATATCCTTTTTTCCATCCATATATACAATAAATGATAAACAAATAGCATCGCTTCGTGGCGGTGGTTGTCTACACATACACATGAGCGATGTTATAGTTTATTAATGGATATAAAGGTAATAGGGTAGATGAGATATTATAATTAAAAATTAATAATAATTTTATAAATTTTATATATAAAAATTAAATCTATCATTATAACCCCTCATTAAATATTTTGACAGAAAATGATTCATATCGCTATGTGGAGGCGATAGTCCACAAGTACGCAAGACCGATACTTTTATTTCTCATCTGATATAGAAAGGGTGGAAAATGGTTGTGAAATAATCATAATAAAATCTAATTATATTTATTATATTTTATTAATCATTTTTATAAGGATAAAATAATTTTATATTAATTATAATAAGAAATAAAATTCAAAGATATTAGTTATTATTTACACCTCTTCTTTGATAAACCTCCTTTATCTTACACCTTAAGCCATGAAGGATAAATAATAAGAGAATAAAAGATGATATAGGATGAAAAAATCTATCTATAATGGTTTTGGGAAGTTATTTTATGATATATAAGGCTCAAATGGTTTGAATAAGTGAGGATAAGAGTTTTCCTTTTATAAGTTAGGGGTGGGACACCCATGGAATTTTTTAAAATATTTTATTGATATAAGGTCACTTTCTTGGGAAAATGGATCTCAATAGACATGGATTAAATGTATAGATAATATAAGATTTAAATATATTAAAACTATAATAATTAGATAGGTTTTTTTGGTAATAATACCCTTATCTCTGGGTTTAACCCCTGGTAAACACTTTTTAACCTTAATTATGGTAATAAAATTTTAATTGTTTTATTATTCACTATGAAAAAAATTAATTTTAAACTATTATATTATATTAATTATTCAGATTAAAAATATATATTACATTTTAGTATATTCAATTTTTATTAGTGGAAGAATTTAATTTAAAATAAGCATGCAATTCACAATGAAAACACGTTTTAGAAGAATGAATCTTGAAGCACAAAACATAATACACATACATTACCTTCCTTGTAAAAACAATAAAATGAATTTTAAAATATAATATTGATTATATAATATAATAAATTTATTAAAACTATTAATCAACATATATTAATTTCATTTATTATCATAAAAACATATTTTGTGGTTACTTTTCAAGAAAAATGTGTTTTAAGCCCAAAAATGAACTTATATAAAAAAACAAGTAAAATGATGATTCATATGTAATTAAATATATTATTTATAACTAAATGATAATTAGTTCACATTAACATTAAATTCAAAACATAATTTTACTTTTACATTGAAAGGAATGACATTTTTTTACAAAAAAATCGTTTTTTCATAATTCTTTGAAAATAAATATTTTTTGAAAATTCTTAAAAATTAACCCTTAAATAATATTTAAATGATTATTTAAAAAATTATATTATATTACTCAAATAAAAATTATAAAAGATTCTATAAATTAATTATAATTTTAAATTTTTAAAAACCTGATAAAAATACTTTTGAAGAAAACATACTCTAGATGCAGAAAATGAATTTTATGAAAATTAGGTGCATAATTATTATATACTAATCAATAAATTTTCAATATTTAAAACCTTTATAAATATTTTAATAATGTGGTTATTACTATTCATATATTATAATTTAACATCTATGTTATAATGATTTACTATATCGCTAATTATTTAAACATGTGATTGTGTGAAAAGAAATCTACAAATTCTCCATGTTTATTTCAAAGTAAATATATATAAATTCTTGGGTTGTTAAATATATATCATCAATAACTCTAATGAATGAATATTCAAGATGATTTTTTCAGGACCTAAGCACTAAAATTGACTTTTAATAGATCACAAGATCCACAAAAGGATAAAAATTTGTTCCATCTATCTTTAAACATTATCCAAAATTGAAATGGTTAGTATAAAATAAGATTGTATCCAATATGAATAAATTTTCCAATGAATAAAAAAACATTATCCTATAATTACTCAAAAATAACACCCTAAGTTCAATATAAATAATTTCATAAATAACTAACATTAAAAATATTCAAAATATGCTTGAACAAGTTCAAAACACAAAAAATAGAAAGCTTTGATCACATATTATTCTTTGATAAACATAAAATTTATCTCCAAATAACATAAATAAATCCTAAAGTCACATAAACAATGAATATTACCGAATCATATAATATAAAAATAAACAAATATTTTCCACAAATATCTTGGATCACTATAAAGATGAAATAAAATCATACTTTATTATAAAATATAATTCACCCTTTATTCCAAAAATAAACCCCCATATTAGCCAAAAAATATTTATATTTAATTTAATCATATAATTTTCCCAATATAATAAACCTATTCAAAAATATTAATCACTTAGTAACTAACCAACTTTTTAATACCATGGTTATCTATATGATAAATCACATGTTTTAAAATTGTAATAACCATTTTATATCAATTAAAAATAATCACCTTCACATTAAAGATCACAATAACCCTAAAGGTTATCAATAAAATTCAAATTATTTTCAAAAAATATAAAATATTTCATCAAAAAATAACCAATTCAACACAACACATTTTAAAAAAATTGTTACATATGTTTGGTTAGAATGAACAAGAAAAAGTCACTGGAGGGGATGCATTGTTGTCCCTTTAAAAACATGGAAAATTTGAAACACCCCTCTTTAAATAAAGTGATTCTATCCATCTCTATTAAATATGATTAATAATTAGAAAATAAATAAAATATATAACTATTCATGGTTATGTATTGTGGTTAGGGTCATAGAAATACACTAGTATACTCCACTAAACCTCCCTCCACAAGATTGGCGATTTTCACTAGGTGACCCTTTTATTAGGGACCTCTAAAACTGAGTGCAAGAAGTTAAAACCTTTCAATAAGGATTTTATAAGTCCTTATAGTTCTATTATAGGGAATATAAAAATAAAAATTATATTATGATATGATACTACACCATCATTACTGAGTATAGGCATTCAACACATCAAAAAAATAGATGAGATTTAGAATTTGAATAATAGTTTCATCACATAGTTATAGTAGCAACAGATAGATTTAGATGATCTTCAATAAAGTACAGTAGTATAAAAATAAAATTCAATTTTGAATATGCTTATTTTTTATTTAATAAACAGTAGAAAAAATAATCTGCAGATGATAAACATTTATATCTCCGAAGTGTATCTCTACTAGTTTCATCGAAAAACTACAAAAAATGATTGATAATGGATACACCATCTATTGTATAATGATAAATAAATAAAATATTAAAACGCATACATCTAAAAAGTTATCTCATCATAGAACTACATATATCATAGCTTATATATAAATTAGAAGAATAAACTCTTTAGGTCAAATATTTATTAAGAAGATTTATTTTCTTTAGGTCAAATAGGTATAAAAAGTCATCTTGATATAACATAATCTTTTGAATTTAAATACACCCAAGAAGAATTGTAACTTCCCTTACAAATAAAAGTGATTTAATCTATTAAATAAGGGCCTTGAATTGGTTTTTAACTATCATTAAAGGGATATTTAACCCAACTAAACCATTACATAAATCATGGATAATAATCCACAATTAAAATCTTATAGATGACTAGGTAAAATGTAGGGTTGCACTATTTAGGGATAATATTCAAAAGCATGGTACAGAACATATGGATGATTCTTAAATTTGGGTCGAGGAAGCATAATTTATGTATACATACATATGGTAACTAATAAAATGTGTTTCCCAAAACTCACATTTACTTCAAGCATAGGGTTCTAAAAGTAGTATTCCTTACAAAATTAGGGTACTTGATCCTTACTTTTACTTCAAACATAGGGTTTATGACTGTGATTCCAGGCTACGTTGAAAGGCACAGAAAATATAAAAAGAAAAAATTTGAATGAATTTTAAACTAAAGCGATTCTAAAATAAAATAATTATTATAATAAATATTATCATCTAATACACTTATATAAACTTCATTAGTAACATAAATGTGGGTTTTTGGGAGCATAAAAATCAATGATAAGTTAATGATATTATTGGATCAACACATTCCCAAGAATCTCTCCATTTTTAATGATCACAATATGTGTAAAATAAAAACTATATAAATTTTATATAAACACAAAAATATATTATTTCATAAAAAATAAGTATACTTCTCACCAACTAAATAGTAATATAAATATATTAATTAAAATATCATATTTATCAATTTTTCTCCCAAAAGAAAAAAACGAATACTGTTTTAACAAAAGGATTTTTTTCAAATTTATCATGTTTATCTAGATTTATCCCCCATTTTTTAAATCAAAAATAATGTATGAAATATATTAATAAATATTTTAAAATAACACAATACTCTTTGTGAACTTTTTTTTATCTGAGAAAGAAAAGAATTTTAAAGAAAGAATAAGTTTAGAGATAAACAAATGAGAATCAGTAAATAAGGAATAAATATGATATAACATAGGAACATGTATTATACATCCCAGATTACAAAAATATTTTGAACTTAAGGGTTTGGATAAAATATGGTGCATCATAAGAAAAAAAAGATCAGGTTTTTAGATAGGCTGAGGGGTGAATATTCACACTATAAACTCTAAACTCTAATACTCAGTGATCTTAAAACACATTAAAATAGATCTATTTCCCTTTTAATATCTGTAGATCATTGTCTAATTGATGATGAATAAAACCAGATGACTAAGAACACTTTCATCTCATCATGATATGATTTAGAAATATTTCTAATTTATTTATGCTCTACTTTATCAATTATTTTCTTTTTTAACTCATCAAAATAATATCTTGAAATTGAAATTTCTTATATACTTTGATACTCTTCATAGAGAGATTCAAATTCTATTTTTTAATCATAATATTTTTAATCTCTTTAAAATATTTTATATAAATTCCAAGTTCTTCATGAATCCTCACTATTTATCCTTTTAAAAGATTAAAATTTGATTCCATTTACATAGTAATGAAATGAGAATTATCTCTAAAAATTATCATAATTATCAGATGTATTTTTTGATATTTTACATTAGACATTCCACTTTTAACCATATGAAGATTTTGAAATTTTGGTCATTCACAACCAAGAATTTCAGTATATATTCTAGACAAGTTTTCAAAATATTCTTCGATAAAATAAACTTAATAATCCCCAAAAATATAAGTTAATGCATCAGAAAAAAAATATTTTTCACATGAATTTCATTAATTACATCCTCAACATACTCTAAAAAATCATCAAATAGACATTCCAAACTTTGAATTATTATCATTTGATGCATACATATTTTTAATATAGAGAGATTTAGTCTCTTCATGATGCTCCAGTTAGCTTCATCAAAGGTCTTTGAACCTAATATTTCAAGTAATAAATATGAAATGTTTAAAGGTACTAAGAGAGTGAATGGATATAGGTTTGAAGGAAGATGATGGAACAGTTTTATTATGATGATTCTCAAGTGACTTATATATTTATTGCGGTAAAATTATAGTGTAATAATTTTGAAATTTACAATTGAAAATGGAATTTTTTGTAATACAATATTGTGTAAGTAATGATATAAAAAATTAAAAAATAAATTTCCAAATATAAGTAGAAAAAAATAGAATTGAATAAAACTAATATCCCTTAAATGAATTTACAAGAAAAAATAAAAGGTGTTATGAAAAAAATGTAAAATATTATTTAGTGGGTAATATGGTATTTTTAATTAACTAAAATATGAATCAAACCAATTTATTCATTCCATAATAATAAAATATTTAACCACAAGATAAAATTTTGA
Organism: Viscum album; assembly: GCA_963277665.1. Taxonomy (NCBI): domain Eukaryota; kingdom Viridiplantae; phylum Streptophyta; class Magnoliopsida; order Santalales; family Viscaceae; genus Viscum; species Viscum album. Next base: position 1,826,220,035 of record OY728127.1, read on the forward strand.
AATAGAACCTATAAATAATAAGAATATATATTAAAAAAATAAAATAATTTAAAATAGTTTCAAATGTCATAAATGAATAAAATAATTTAACAAAAGAAAATTTTTAAAGGGTATGCCTAATGTTGTCAAAATAATTTAAAGGATTAATCCATCACATAAAATAAAAGAGTTAATAAAATGTTTTAATAGTTTAAGAATAAAAATAATAAAATATTGAAGAATTGATTAAAAACAAATTATATGTCTCCCTCCCGTATATAAAAATAGTTTTTATATTAAAATAGAAAGGAAATACTTTATAGATTTCAATAGTTCCATATTTGAGGATCCTTCCTTTCAGAAAACAAACTACTTCAATGTTGTTCAATATTTATAAAATAATTAATATTTTTATTTATCATAAATCTTCACATATTTTTCAAAAATCTACTTATTGATATGAAATAATTATGTTAAACAGTTCGCAATATGAAAAATATCAAAAACAATCACCTTTTTTACCTATATGATTTTTGGTTCTGGTAGTGTTATCAATTAAAGATTTATGTAACCAAACAAATTTATTATTAGAAAAAATTAAAACCATAGATATAGATATGTTTTTTTAATAATGAATATACATGACACCACAAAATTTTGGATTTATAAAATAATATGCATTAATACCTAAATTAAAAAACTTAACATTAGACATGATTTTACTTTTAGAACCATTAAAAACAATTCCTATATAATTTTTGATTTTATCTATAACTACCAATACCATGATTTACTTTATTAATTTTATGTTTATCAGTAATTTGATTTAAATAATTTTCTCCTTTGATAATCATACTATAAGATTATTCAAATTTATTAACATCTTCCAATAATTCCTTACTCTTATTTTCATGAAATGCATAAGAATTCTTTGGAAGAATTAGATCTTATAGATGAAATATAATTATGCAAAAAAAATTATTAATAGAATTTTAATCATAAGAATTTATGATTATTCTATTTTATTTCTTTGAGGATTCATATTAATCTTAAATAATAAAAAACATTTATTATGTTCTCTATAATAAATATTTTTAGAATTATAATTTTTAGAGCAAGATTATTGTACCTTATCAATGTGATCCATAAGCCATAGATTTTCTTTTTGTTTTTTATGATCAGCTTTGTAATTTATAGTAGATTCATATCCAAATTATTTAGAAGAACTAAAATTATCCTTCATATATTTCTTACCTTTTATTTTATAATCATCTTATCTTTGATCTATAAACATGGGACAATTAGATCTCATATAACCCTTTTTATTATGTTCATAGAATCTGGATTATTTATATTTATTAATTTTTTATTTACCCTTTCTCCATTAAAAAAATTTATAAATTTTTGAGAAACATATGATACCTTATCACTTAAACATGAATAAGTAGTAACAGAATATTTATTCATCATTACACTAAGTTTCACATCTTCATTTTTCATAGAAACATGATTTTTGGATTCTGTTTTCATCTCAACATCATGTAAAATTATGTTTTCAATAAATTCCATTATTGAATGATATTTAATATGAATGGATTATCTAATTAGAATAGATATTCCATTCCACTTTGATGGTAAAACTCTTAGAGTTCTTGAAGACTTCTTTGGTTCTGAAATTGGTTCTCCCATGGGAAAACACTATTGAATATTGTAGTCAGTTTTCCATTCATTTGAGTTATTATTTCAACATCATATATCCTAAATGTATCAAAATTTAATTTTTTAGTGATATACCTAATTTCTATAACCTTGTTTGTTCCTTCATAGGCAATTGAGATTTTTTCCCACATCTCATAGGTAGTAGCATATTGAGAAACTTTGTTGAATTTTTCTATTTCTAATTCGCAAACAATAGCATTCATAGGTATGTAATTAATATCATAGTTAGTCTCTTCAGTAGTATTCCACTTCTCTAGATATTATTTATCACTTTAATAAGGCATGACTACATTCAAATAAACTCTTATTCCTTGATTCTTCAAATAAATAATCATGTGTTATTTATAGTATCTATAATTGTCACCACAAAATTAGGATCATGAACCCTTGAAATATATTCCCTAAGATTAGCCATAGAACATTGTATTTGTCTATATTATTAACTAAAACTTGTTAGAACCAAAATAAATATATCCACTTGATCACAACTTTTTAAAACCAAATGATATTATTAGTTAAAAATAGAAAAGATCTTTAAGGATTTCAAAAAAGATAAATATATCCAATAGATCTCAACCTCTAATACCAATTTTTAGGTTGAAATGATAAATGTAAAGAAACAAGAGGGGGTGAATTAGTTTCCATTTAAAAAGTATGAAAAATTTGAAACATCTATCTTGAAAAAAAATTATTATTTATTTCTCTTTTAAATACAAGTAAGTGGCAGAAAAATAATGGATGTAACTGGACACAACTATGTATAGTGGTTTAGGGCATAGAAATCCCCTAGACTACTCCACCAATGCTATCTCCATGGTCTTATTGATTTCCACTAAAGGTCCTTTTATTGGGGACTTATAAAATTGGAAATAGGTAGTTTAATCCTTATAATAAGGCTTCTACATGGCCTAATGTTTACCTTAAAAGAAAACAAGATGTCCATATCTTAGTATGACAAGATAAAACTCCACCACAACTGAGTATGAGCAGTTTAAACTTTAAGAAAATAAATGCGATGAATAAGTTGAGTAATAGGTTCATCTCATAGTCGTAGTAGAAATTGAATGATATAGATTATCTTTAATAAAGTATAGCAGCAAAAAAATTATCTTCAATGTTTAATAGGATTCCTTTTTACTTAAAAAATAGTAGAGCGAATACATATAAAATGATATACATTTATATCTCCAAAGTGTAGCTCTGATAGTTTTTTCAATGAACTACAATAATAGATTGATAATGGATATACTAGAAGTAGAACGAAGATAAAACAAAAAAAATTAAAAACTTGTATGTATCCAAAGTATATCTATTCATAGAACTAAAGACTTATTCACACCTTTATATTTTAGAGAATAAACTCTCTATATTTAACATGAATCTTTATTTCCTTAAATTCAAATAGCTCCATAAAATCTTTCAGATAAAACATGATCATTTGAATTTAAATGTATCCAAGAAAATAATAACTTTGATTATAAATAGAAGTGACTTAATCCATTAAATAAGAGACTTGATTCGGTATTTATCCATCATTATAGAGATATTTAATCTGAATAAACCATTTCATAAATTGTAGAAAATAATCCATAATTAAAATCTCATAGAAGGCTGGGTGAAACGTAGGGTTGTGTTCTAAGGTGATAATTTTTTGGTTGATAATATAAGGTTTATTCCAAAAGTTTTGTTGATAAACCATATGTTAAGTACATAGATGTAGGATAATTGATAAAACTATTGTTCCCAAACATTATGTTTACTTCAGATATAGGCTTCTAAAATTAGTAATCATTACAAAACAAGGGATTATAATCCATACATTTACTTAAAACCTAGGGTTTATAATAATGATTATAGAATACTTTGAAATTCTCAAAATACTTAAGAAAAAGTATCTTCATCTGAATTTAAAACTAAACTGCTTCCTTAATAGTATAATTATTCCAATAAATATTATATTGAAATTCTCATAAATAAACTTCATTCGTAACACAAATTTTGTTGTTTGTGAGCATAAAAATCGATGATAAATTAATGAAACTTTTTTAAAAACACATACCCAGAAACATATACCTCAAACCTTTATCAAAACTCAATAAATTAAAGCCAAATAACTAGTATAACATAAAACCTCAAAATGGGAATTTATTCCTTTAATGTTATGATCATACATAGGATTACTAACCCATAATGGTATCAAAGATACTTAGAATATTATCATATTAATCATAAAAAACCTCTAAAGTTATGTAAACCATTAACTCTAATACCAACTAGAACAACCATACCTTAAACAACCCATAATTAAATTTATAAAATGTTTTTTACTTTCTTAAATTTCAAGGATAAATTCAATTTATAGTTTTTGAATTAGGTAAAACTCTAACATATCAAACCCTTGAAAATTTATGTGTAATCTTCTTATCAAAGAAAATTTTGTTTCCCAAAAACAATATTCTTATATTAATAATATTGTTTCATTAGTGGAATGATTTCTTATTTCAAGGATAATTTACATTATTCAGATCTATATTCCAAAATACTTCCTAATCATCCTTATGGCCTTTGAAAAACATTTGAAAACTTTGTATGAGATCAAAAATATCATCAAGGGATTTAAAAATAAATAAAACCCTCTAATCCATATGAAATTCATGAAAACCAATAAGGAAGTTTTCCTTTTTACATAATAAACTTTTGAGATCAAAATTATCATTTACCAACTCATGAAATAAAATTCAAATCTCAAATCCTTTATAAATAAAATTTAATAAATAATATAGGAAAACCCATAATTCATAAATTCTATAAAATTTAAAAAAAACATTTCAAATTTAGAAGATAATAAACATTTATTTAAACTACAAACTCATTGTTTACATTTTGAAATCAAAATATTTCCATTGATATCCATTTAAAATCATAAATAAACTATTTAGTATGCTTGTGGAATCATACTTTCATCATGGAATCACATAATAGGATAATTATGGAATTATCTATGGGGTAAATTACATAAATTAACTCCACCACTTCATTGGAGTAATTATCTTTTTCCATATTCTTTTTTTTTTGTAGAAATTTTTTCATTGACCAAATGAACAAAGAACGATTTATTATATAAAAAGATAGATTTCATGAGTCTAAAAAAGGGATTATATTATAATATTTCACATGAAGGGGGAGAAAATCATCTAAGAGATCCTATATCCAAGTAATATCTTGACTTACTCTTTTATTATAAAGACCATCAACAACCATATTCGCTTCACGATAGGCATGAGTGGTAATATGGTTAATGTATTAGAGTGAATGGATAAAATCCATCCAACATGTAGTAATCGACCAGGCAAGATAAATCACACTATTTCAGATCGCTTTCACTATGGTATTCGAATCACTTTTAAACCCTATGTTTTTCAATCCCTAATTCTTAGAGAAAGAGATAGCATGAATTACAATAATCATTTTAACTTACAAGGATGAGGTAATACTACAGATTCCAAATATGCACTCAAGGATCTCACCATGATGATTCCTGAATATTGTGCCACATCCAACAGGGCATGTATTACCTTTAGAAGCGATATCTACATTAATTTTAATAGACCCACTGATCAAAAAATGGACATAGTTCCAAAGGGGTTTGGGTTTACTCCCTATTCCCACATTTATAAAGGATTCCCAAGCATCATGTTTCAAAAAAAATAGATAATAACAGCCACATTTCATCATAAAAACTATAAAATGGTAATTTCATCTTATAAACAAAACCATTATTAATTATCTTATAAAGATGAGAAGATATGTCACTTTATTTTAAAAAATCATAAAAATGAATAATTCATTACAAGAACAGGAATATGATATTCTCTGAAAACCCATAAAAATTTGTAAAGGAATATTTATAACAAAGAAAGAATATGACACCAAGAAAATATATTCCTGATGTAAACATTAAAAAAATATTCATTTCCCACTTTTGTAAAAAGATTAAAAAGTGAAATGTATGAATTTTTTTTTAAAAAAATATTTTATAATCCTTTGTTGTCATGACCCGTCCCTCTGGGCCCATGTCAAGAAAACCCCAAACCTTCCTTCCATAGGCTAGGGGCTGGTGACTAGCACAAATGGTGTATTCCCTAAAACTAGGAAGGCATTGAATTTATAACATGTAAACACACGCAACCAAACACACAGCAAGATACGAACTCAAGTCAACTGTATAGTAAACAAGTGAGTACATTAAGTAAAAAGGGTCTAGAATACAAGCCCAACTGGAAAGTACAAGTACAACAGAAATGAAATACAACTGAAGAAAGATAAAGACAATTACTGGATCATCCTTCGTGGTTCCTAACTGAAGGGTAGGTACAGATCACCTCCTAAACACTCCACATCCACCTGTCTCCTCTGCGTACTGATACGTCTTATGGTCCACCTCTGAGCACCGTCTAGTCCTTGTACCCTCATCCTTATTCAGTACTGTCCATCGTTTGCATCCAACACAACAATGTGCGGGCATAGCTCGTGCATGGCTGAGTATAACGATACTCAGTAGGGACCCCGAGACCCTCAAGGTCTCACAAAATCTACCAAGGATAAACCACAAAGTATGAAATCAATTGTAAACCCTACTTAGGTATATTCCCATACATATACCAAAGTTATCAAGTAAACACATCTTAATCATGAGAAAAATATAGATTCCAAATCAAAGTCCAAAGCACAACTATTTCACAAAGGAAGGATAAACAAAAAGGAAAGTACCACATAGCTACGCCACACAGAAGAATACCACCAAGGTATTACCATAAAGGAAAGTACCACATAGATAAAAATTCATCTCACACCATGTATAAATTATATACGGTAGTAGAGATTATTATTTATAAAAACTGAATCATCTTACTCTATTAAGAGGCTCTACTGCTGACCTGCATTGAATCATTAGGAGCTCACCCACATAGGATTATTGGAGCGGACCCACATAGGATCTCTAGGATCTGAACCACATAGTATCACTAGAAGATTACCCACATAGTATTGCTAGGAGCTGACCCAAACAGGATCACTAGGAGCTCACCCACACAGGATCGCTAGGAGCTGACCCACACAGGATTGCTAGAACTGACCAACACATGATCTCTAGGAGTTGACCCACATAGGATCACTAGAAGTTTACCCACACATGATCTTTAGGATCTAACCTGCATAGGATTTCTGGGAGCTGACCCACACTTCATTGCGTGGAGTTGACCAGCACAGGATCGCTAGGAGCAGTCTTCTCATCACAGCCAGCTACTAGGTTTCCGCACTAGGTTTGCTCGTCTCCGGAAGAGTCTGCTCCCCAAGCCATTGGTTGATTCTCAAACTCCCATGATGTCCTATGAAGAGGTATCTCAAAGTTCTTCCATGTCATAGGGGTCTCAACACAACGTACGACACATCAATCGAATGCTCGTTCTGTGAGTTATTAGCTTTTTAGTCTTGGGGCCGGGTTGGATTCTTTCTTGATCCAACCCAACAACAACCCATCTTAACCCAAATCTCTAGTGGGGTATACTCCAAGGGACCGTCTCACTCCAATATTTTCATTGCCACTGATGGTTCGTCAAATGGACGTCTAGTGCCCAAGTTATGGCCAAAAGAATGTAAATGGGTCGTAGTGGGCTCAGGTCTGGTCCGACCCGGTCGGACTGACCCGGCCTGACCCGCTGGGTCTGCCTCGGCCCACTGTATAGCCCATCCTGTTGGGTTTAGCCTGGCCCGCTGGGTGGCCCAACCGGCTGGGAGGGGCCACGGTGGTCCGCAGGTGGCCACAACGCCTTAAAGGGTGTCTCGAGGGCGCGAGACCGCGGAGCGGCTCGGCCGGGGGTTTCCGCGAGGGCGCGAGGCCATGAGGCGACTCGGCTGGGGAGGTTCGGCCAGAAGGGTGTAGTAGCTTGGGCAGCGGCTCAGCCTAGACGGTGGTGGTGGCTTGGCCCAAATGGTGGAAGTGGCTAGGACGGCGGCAGCGACTCGGACGGCGACGGTGGCTTGGCCTGGCTGTGGCGGCTCGGATGGTGGCTATGACTTATCCCGGTAGTGGCAGCTCAAATAGTGGAGGCGGTTCGACCCAATGACAGCGGCTCATCCTGATAGTAGCGCCTCGACCCAGAAGCCCCACGGCCTCATCCGCACCGCGTCGTCCGAGCCGCCGCCGTCGCAATGGAGGCTTGGCCCGGCGGTGGCAACTCGACCCGGAGGTGGCGGCTCGACTCGGCGGCGGCGGCTCGGACGACGCAGCGCGGCGGAGGCCGCGGGGCGGCGGTGGCCGCAAACGGAAGAGCGCTGCGGGGCACGGAGGTTTTGGGGCGGTGGGGTGTCATTCCTTCATCGGTGGTTCTCGAGTTCCACCAGTGCCAACCGTCGTCACCGGTCACCGTCACCAAAGTCAATTTCTTCCTTTATGAAGGATACACCATTCAAGAAGAACGGCGGAGGGGTCGGGCCTTGTTTGTTTGGCCCGCACCCTCCATGTTAGAGTGGTAGAAAGAGGCTCAACAAGAATAAGAACATTTATGGAAGATTTTTAAGAACTTAAATCCCCACAACATTCATCAATCACTAATCCCATTCTCACAAAACTAACATAGAAGGGAAGAACATGGGAACAAAACCCCTACCTCATTTGATTCGTTGACGGAGATTGTGAGGGAGAAGATGAGGTCATTGGGGAGGGGAATATGATCGTCGATTGAAGACGTCCCTTGTTGAAGGATGTTCTGAGGAATAAAGTCGAAGTTGAGGTCGGCATTCTTTGTTGGCGTTCTTTGTTGCAGAGCTTTCTCCCAAGTTCTCCAACGCTCTCTCCTTTTCCAAGCCTTTCCCCAATTTCACCAAAGTAAAAAAGGTAGCCCAAGATAATAGATTATGATATCTAATATTTAGTTTGTTGGCTCAAATTCAAAATAGCCTAATTAATTAAATTGAGTTGGTGTAATAAATGTGGGAGGAGTTGAAGAGGCACCCCCACATTTAATAAGAAGTTTGAGGGTTTCTCCATTAAAGGGGAGTTCAAGGGGGTTTATACCTCGGGTGGTCCCCACCACCATAACCTCTCATGGGAAGTTAGTTCGGGTGGTCCCCACAATCCTAACCTCTCATTGGAGGTTTAAGTCTGGTGGTCCCCACTTCCCAACGTCCACATGTGGGAGGTTTTAACAGATAAAATAAAAATAAAAGCTACAAAATTTTATTTTTATTTTATTCTTTCACAAATATGTGAAGAGATAACTTCCACCCTCGACCTACTACAGTCAAGGTGAAGGTCTCTTTAAGATAATACTGATGCCATAAGTTCAATTATGCCCTTAGATTTCAATTTCTAGAACCGGTTCAAAAGCTAGAAAAACCCGCTCGCATGTTTACGGAACATACCCAAAAAAAAGTTCAGAAAATTATTAGCAGTCACCATCAACCTGCATCGATAGAGGTTTGGAATTGCCCAAGTGAAACATTCCCCAAATAACCCAACGGTATGCCCGAATTTCCAATCCTAGTTACCATTTAAAAGTAATATATTCTACAATAAAATAATCATCACTTAATTATTTTATATACGGCCAAAAACTAACTTTCACAGGTGGCCCGTGTAGGACAAAGTTAGTATCTTCTTAAATAAAGCATGCCCTCACAAGTAAAGCGGTGGTCTCTGATTTTCAATCCAAGATACCATTTGTGAGTTATAATAATTTGAATAATAAAATAATTTATTTAATTATTTTATTTACAGTTATGCTATTTTTGGGTTTTCACATAGGAGGCTCGTGCCGACTAAACTTAAGTCGTGCCTAGGGTAAACCCGCCATTCTTAATGCAAAAATTCCCTTAGATTTCTGATATGAGTAAACGTTTAAGAGTTATTCCACTTTTTTAGGAAAACTACTTACACACGCCATTTAAAGTTTAACAAAACTTCGACGGACCATTTTGGGTACTCTGAGCCTTGAAATCATGTGTTGTTAGATTTCCCAGTCTCGAAATAATTCCATATAATTAAAATAAATATAAGGAATTTCTGGTACATTACATATGTAATGAAAGTAAATAATATTTTAAAATTAACTTTAACTCCCTTTGAAGTATAAATAATAACATTAATGAAATATTAAAAATATCATAGATGTAAAATATTTAAAAAAATTGAAAACATCATTTAAAAGAAGAATATCGTACCACTTTGGTAATTTTTGAAATAACAATCAATGATGAAGATAACATGAAAAGGATTTTTAAAGAACTTTAATTTTATTAAATGAATGATAAAAAAGATTCATATAGTAGTATATATACCACAAACAAATAAAACATGTTTTCAAAATGGAATAACTCTCAAAGAAAGGAAATTGAGATGACAAATTCCTTACTATCAGTCTAACTCACCACATATATTTTTAACTCATCTTCTTGGAAAACCCCATTTATCATACACCTTAATTATTATAGGATTGGTACTTTTTAATACCCATATCGATATGATAGGCGGAGGAATCTTGAGAAGATATTTGTGTAGTTCTTGGATAAGGAATAGTTATCAAAAGTTATAAGCCAGAGAGGAGAGGAGATTCCCATTTATAAGGGAGGTGGGTTCCAAACATGTAAATACTTGAAATATTAATATATAATATATGTATAAATCATTAAAAATGGTTTAAAACTACCTTATATTAGCATATAAGGAGTATAAAGTCAAAAATATAATCAACCAATTAATTTTAGATAGGTTTAGGTTTCATTTTAAATAAGATCTTTTGGTTTAACCCCCCTTTTAACCTTTTTTAACCTTAACCATTGTAATACATTTATTTCTCTCTATAAGGGTCATAGAAGTAATATTAAAAATGAAAATTGGTTCATAAATGAACCTTAAATGATAGTATATACAATTTAATATTAAATTGACTCAATATATAAGGCCCCAGCCTTAAACCTTACTTAATCTTGAGTTATCACAAGATTACACGTTGAGGATCTTTTCAGGTTTAGAGTTTTAGAGAATTAGAACATAACTATTACATCTTAAAAGATTACAAAGTAGACACTTCTACTAAGTCTCCATAAAATAAAAACTCTTAAAAAGAAAGATGTCTAGATTCCATGTTTTAGATAGCATGACATTCCCTTGATCCCATCCTTGACCTTATTCCACTTTAAGTCCTGTGAAAAACATTTCGAAAAACTTGGGGGGAGCATAAAAAGCTAAGTAAGGGATACAAGGAGAATGAAAACTGTTAGTTTTTCAAAATCAAGTAAACCATGTATACTCTATCAAAGTAATACCTTCACCTTCATGAAGTAGTAAAAACTTCTCACTAAATAAAGTATCATTACTTACCTTTTTGTAACTAAAGTATTACTATAAAACCCATATAAAGAACACATAACATATATAAAGGTAACTTGGGACATAAACATACTTAAGTGGAATAACCATACGGTCGACTTCCACACATATCACTTAATGGAATAGCCATACGGCCAATTTCCATACATACTTAATGGAATAGCCATACGGCCGACTTCCATACCCAATGCATTGGAGGTTATAACGTAACCACCCATCCTGGTATTCACGGCACCACCCGTCATATGGTTTATAATGTAACCACCCGTTAAAATGTCCAAGTACCAGTATAAAATCATAAAACATAAAACCAATATAAAGGAATGATAACATTTCCACATTTCAATCACAATATATCATAAATATATTGACATAATACAATCCTTTTTCAAAACCATTTTCAATACCAAAATACATAAAAGAGTATATGGTATTTATTTTATTTTAAAAAACATTACGGCTTGTTGAGGAAGCCAAAGGCCAAATAATACTCGCGGCGGCGAAAAAGGTCATTGTCACCGCGTACGTTAAAAAACATTCCTTTTTGTCGTTTAGTAAAACGCTTCGTATAAAAAGATTCCTTTTGTATAAAATTAAAATTCAAAGTAGTTTATACACCGTATAAAATAAAGTTGTGTATAAAATGAAATATGCCTCAATGAAAGGAGATTGAGACGAAGTCCCTTACCTTGGGTCCGACTTGACTCGATCGTTCTTTAATGTCCTGAATAATAAACTTGAGTTAATTTATACTTGATTAAGAACCTTTTTAAAGTTCATTATTCTTTTTATATCACTTATTTCCATGTTATAAACATTATGTAACCATTTAAGTTAATAATGTTTGTTTTTTCAATATTTGGTTCTTAAGTCGAAAGTTGACTTCTTACAATTACATGTTGTTCATGTGGTCAAAAGTTATTTATTTCCAGAATGACATTCCTGATTTGGATATCATATATATCATATATATCCAGCATATACATTTATTTATAATATTACATAATCATTTAGAGGTAAGAAATGAAATACACCGTTCATGGAGACGGTAAGCCGTACGTACGCATGAACGCTACTTTCATTTCTTTCTCATATTAATGGAATTAAAATTAAATGAGAGGTATGTATATTTTAATTCCATAATTATATTCATCGTTTAGATATATCATTAATTATATATATACATTATATACATGTAATTTTAATAGTACATTACATTTGGGGATAAGAAATGAAATGCACCGTTCATGGAGACGGTAAGCCGTACGTACGCATGAACGCTACTTTCATTTCTATCTCATACTTTAATGGAAAGAAATAATAATGATATAGAGGTATATTATAATTCCAGTATAACATCATATATAATAACTTTAAATCCATCCTTTACACATCCCACATATGGCATTAACGAATCACATCACTTTTAGGGGGCGGTAGTCCGCACTTCCTTAAATGAAGATATCGTGTTTACCCATAATGGAAACCATAAAGGTATGCCAAAAATGAAAAATACAGAAGCTTAAAGAAAACATAAACATATTATATATCATATATAAAAATAGTGACATCATAATGGCCACCCTTGAAGGTGTTAAATGAGTATTGAACAATCATCGTTTCGGGAGGCAGAATTTCTCCATCCACGGAAACCGTATGTTCTTTAACCATTTGATGTAGTTGTGTGAGATTGTAGCTCAAATAAATCTTATAACAACATCCTAGTATATTGAAGATACTGGTGTTGTTACAAAAGAAGTAAATAAAAAGATTTTAGAGGGTTGGAGAAGCAAAATAAAACAAATGAACAAGAGAGAATGAATTACCTTTAAAAGTGTAACTCCCTTTTGATTTGATCCTAAAGGCTTCCTTTGAAAGTATTCTGCCCAAAGGGAATCCTCTAGGATGAGGAGAGGGATGTGGAGAGAGTAATTGGGCAGGGGTTGGCCGAGCCAAAGGCTTGAGAAGTGTGTGAAATGGGGTAGAGGTGGGGGCCTTTTATAAGAGGAGAGGAGGGGAACTTTTGGAAAGTAAAGAAATATTACTTTATTTGAAAATGTGTTTCGGTTTTAAAAGGTCCCACATTGATATACTTCGTGGATAAGGTTATAAGGGTTCGAAATCCACTCATCCAATTGGTTTTGGCCATGTGTAGTTTATAGATTTCACATTATCTTTCCATTTTATTTAAATCGTCAAATAATGATGTCATCGCTGCATCATTATTATGTCATAAATAATTTAATTTATTTAATGTCTAAAAATTATAAAAAAAATACTATGATTTAGGAAATCTTTTTTTCTTTCCAATGAATATTTATAATCAAAATTTGGACTTGTATAACCCCACTCAAAAATTATTTTAGTAAAACAATTTATGTTAGTGTCATTTTCACTTTAACATTAAATAAAAATATATTAATGGCATTTTCCAACTAAAGTGGCTCCATGGGGTCCCCAAGTTTTCCCATGGCTTGTCTTGGTCTTCCATGACTCACCCAATAGGTGTAGGACAAGTTTCATGGTGTTTTCACATTCTTATAATACCATTTTTACCTTAAACTACACTAATTACCTCTAATCGCGATTAATGAAAAAAAGTTACTATTCACCAAAAAATTATTTTAATCTCATTGAACCACATTTTACTTCTTAATGACAACCATGTATGTCGGATTTTCAAAATTCAATACACATTAGTGGTAAACTTTCATTTAACTGAAAAATCAGTTTGCTTGATTACCACTTAGTGGTTTCACTATTCATCAAAAATTGAAGTTTTTCAGAAAATTACCAAAAATTCACCCTAAGCTATATTTGATATTCCGAATTCAAAAATGAATTCCATTTTACAAAATTCAAAACATATAAGTCAAATTAATTAATTTAATAATTAATTCCAACTGTCATGACAAATAGCGTGTTTTTGTGAAACAATAAGTATCAAAAGTTTGACACCAGTTTAAGTCCAATTTCAAAGTGAAATTGATTCCAATGACCACCATTGGATTAAATAGTAAAAATATTTTCTAATTTCACTTTAAAACCAATTAAAATAATAATCTAATCATATAAATAATTTATATTAAAAAGAGGTTTTGAATTAAAATACAACATTTTACACTATTCATAAAAAAAAGAACTTTATCAGAAAGGTACCAAAAATTTACACAAAGTAAATTTTGATGTCCCGATTCTAAAGAAAGTTATATTTGGTCCAAAATAAAGTATAAGAGTGATCAAAACTATATTTAATGACGGTTCACCATTAAAAGGTGATAAGTGAACCTTTAGTGAAAATTAGAGTATATATACCCGTAAAATTGAACTCTTTCCGTATTTTAAGCTTTTATCTTTTATTGGGTAAATGTATAAACATTTAAAAATATATCTAATCATATTTTAGTTATTTCTATCCATTCCCGCCAGTACAACGGCTACTTGTTAACTAACATTTAAAATAATATTATTTTATTACTAGTGTGCTACGTAAGTTTCAAAGAAACTCATCGTTGCGTATCGGGTACGCTATCGAACATAGCAACCCCTTTAAAATAAAATTAATATTTAATTCGTAAATATTAATAAATATGAAAATTATTTATTTTTTATTTACCTGGGATGTTACATCCTTCCCCCCTTTTGGGAATTGCGTCCTCGCAATTTTATTCACTTATCAAAATAAGTGGGGGTATTTATCCCTCATAGCATTTTCAGATTCCCACGTTGCCTCTTAAATCACATGGGTTTTCCACAAAACCTTTACCTGATGAATCACCTTATTCCATAACACTTTCTCCCTGTGGTCAAGAATCTAGACCGGTTGTTCCTCATAAGATAGGTTCTCTTCCAGCTGAACTACCTCTGGGCTCAAAACATGAGATGGATCTGGCATATACTTTCTCAATATCGAAACGTGAAAAACATTGTGTACCTGAGATAAACTCGGAGGTAAAGCCACTCGGTATGCAACTGATCCAACTCTTTCCAGAATTTCGTATGGTCCAACCAACCATGGACTCAACTTTCCTTTCTTACCAAATCTCATCACACTTTTCCAAGGAGAAACCTTGAGAAAAACATGATCACCTACCTCGAAAGATAGATCCTTCCTCCGGTTATCCGCATAACTCTTCTGCCTGATCTGAGCTGTTCTCATGTGCTTCTGAATCAACTAAACTTTTTCTGCCATCTCTTCTACCAATTCTTGTCCCATCAGCTTCCTTCATCCCAGAAAGCTGGATTTCAACAACGCTTCCCATATAATGCCTCAAATGGTGCCATCTGTATACTGGAATGAAAACTGTTATTATATGAAAATTCAACCAAAGAAAGATGTTGGTCCCAACTTCCATGATAATCCATAGAACAAGCTCGTAGCATATCCTCTAATGTCTGAATTGTTCGTTCTGACTGCCCATCTGATTGAGGATGAAAAGCTATACTAAAATTTAATTCAGTACCCAACGAATTCTGAAGGCCTTTCCAAAAGTTATAAGTAAACCTGGGATCATGATCCGATACAATGGAAGGAGGAACTCCAAGTAACCTGACTATCTATTTAAGATACAAACGGGAAAGTTGATCAAGAGAGAAAGTATCTCGTATAGAAAAGAAATGAGCAGATTTGGTCAAGTGATCAACAATAACCCAGATTGCATTATTACCTCGAGATTTCCTCGGTAATCCCACAACAAAGTCCATGGATATGTTTTCCCATTTCCACTCTGGCACTGGTAAAGGCTGAAGCATCCCTTTCGGTAACTACTGCTCTGCTTTAACTTGTTGACATGTCAAACACTTCACAGTAAAATCAGCAATGTATCTTTTCATTCCATCCCACCAGTAATACTCCCGCAGACCTCTGTACATCTTAGTGCTGCCAGGATGAAAAAACAACTCATTCTTCAACTGTGAATCACAAGGCACACATAACCTCTTCACAAACCTCAAAACACAAACACAAACTTATCCAAGAACTCATGGAAAATTTTATTCATAAGGTCCATGAATACAGTAGGTGCATTGGTTAACCCAAAATTCATAACTACAAATTCATAATGGCCATATCTAGTACGGAACGCAGTCTTCAGAACTTCTGCTTCTTTTACTTTCAACTGATGGTACCCCGACCTCCAGTCAATCTTCGAAAAATACTGAGCTCCCTGGAGCTGATACCACTTCATTCGATGGCCCAACATCTGCTGAAGTTGTTGCAAAGGATTTTACCACCCCTTTCTGCTTGTAGTCTAACTGCTTTCTCCCAGTTGAGCTCTTCATTGGACACTCGTTTGCATAATGACCCATTTCATTACACTTAAAACATCTTACCGTTGGCTTTTCATTTCATGCTTGATCATCTTCCTTACAGTTACGAGCAATATGACCAGACTTACCACACCGAAAGCACTTACTAGACTTGGATAAACATTCTCCAGGATGCATTTTACCACACTTCTCACAGGATGGATATTTGGTTTTCTTACATCCTTGCTTCTTTGATGAATTCTTCCCCTTTTCCTGCCGACTAGATCTCTTATTCTGTTGTTTGTCATAGAACACCTGATCATCGGCAAACTCCATTTCCACCTTCTCCGTACATCGAACAAGTTTTTCATAACTTTTGAACTCACGAGAAGATAAAGCCCTTCGATACTTTGGCTTTAACCCTGAGTAAAAACGGTTTATTTTACTATCAAGATCTCGTATGAAGTTTGGAGCATACCTTGCCAATCGAGTGAACTTTTCTTCATAAGTAGCCACTGAATCATCCTCCTGCCTCAATTCTAGGAACTGTTTTTCCATCCTAAGACGAACCACCTTAGGAAAATATTTCTCAAGAAACATACCTTTGAATTCGTCCCAGTGAAGATCCTCAATCTCATCACTATCCCTTATATTTTTCACCATCGGCCACCACTGATCAGCATCACCTTCAAAACGGTAAACAGTAAGACTAACCTTTTGATGTTCTGAACACCCCATGACATCAAAAATCTTTTCCAGTGCTTTAATCCACCCTTCAGCTTGCACAGGGTCAGATGATCCTCTGAATGATGGGGGATGTTGCCTCATGAAGTGTTCCACCACTGACATGTTCCTCTGTGGTTGATCTGGCTGATCTCGTGCATGTATACCACCACCATTTATAGCCTGAGTCAACTATGCCATCACTGCAACAAACTATTCAGTTCCGATTCCAACCATCTCAGGTTGCTGATTTGGAAGGTTGTCTTCCTCCTGATGTCGTCCTAACATAGCTTCTTTGTTTCCTCTGTGGAAAACCATTCTGAACATAGAAATATCTTAGGCGAAGCAATATGGTAATCCGTAAATGCTATATCATTTCAATCATATTATAATTTAACACTTTTCTAACTCCTAAAGTTGTCTAAACCAACCTTTGATACCAACTATAAGGCCCCAGCCTTAAACCTTACTTAATCTTGAGTTATCACAAGATTACACGTTGAGGATCTTTTCAGGTTTAGAGTTTTAGATAATTAGAACATAACTATTACATCTTAAAAGATTACAAAGTAGACACTTCTACTAAGTCTCCATAAAATAAAAACTCTTAAAAAGAAAGATGTCTAGATTCCATGTTTTAGATAGCATGACATTCCCTTGATCCCATCCTTGACCTTATTCCACTTTAAGTCCTGTGAAAAACATTTCGAAAAACTTGGGGTGAGCATAAAAAGCTCAGTAAGGGATACAAGGAGAATGAAAACTGTTAGTTTTTCAAAATCAAGTAAACCATGTATACTCTATCAAAGTAATACCTTCACCTTCATGAAGTAGTAAAAACTTTTCACTGAATAAAGTATCATTACTTACCTTTTTGTAACCAAAGTATTACCATAAAACCCATATAAAGAACACATAACATATATAAAGGTAACTTGGGACATAAACATACTTAAGTGGAATAACCATACGGTCGACTTCCACACATATCACTTAATGGAATAGCCATACGGCCAATTTCCATACATACTTAATGGAATATCCATACGGCCGACTTCCATACCCAATGCATTGGAGGTTATAACGTAACCACCCGTCCTGGTATTCACGGCACCACCCGTCATATGGTTTATAACGTAACCACTCGTTAAAATGTCCAAGTACCAGTATAAAATCATAAAACATAAAACCAATATAAAGAAATGATAACATTTCCACATTTCAATCACAATATATCATAAATATATTGACATAATAGAATCCTTTTTCAAAACCATTTTCAATACCAAAATACATAAAAGAGTATATGGTATTTATTTTATTTTAAAAAACATTACGGCTTGTTGAGGAAGCCAAAGGCCAAATAATACTCGCGGCGGCGGAAAAGGTCATTGTCACCGCGTACGTTAAAAAACATTCCTTTTTGTCGTTTAGTAAAACGCTTCGTATAAAAATATTCCTTTTGTATAAAAGTAAAAGTCAAAGTAGTTTATACACCGTATAAAATAAAGTTTTGTATAAAATGAAATATGCCTCAATGAAAGGATATTGGGACGAAGTCCCTTACCTTGGGTCCGACTTGACTCGATCGTTCTTTAACATACTGAATAATAAACTTGAGTTAATTTATACTTGATTAAGAACCTTTTTAAAGTTCATTATTCTTTTTATATCACTTATTTCCATGTTATAAACATTATGTAACCATTTAAGTTAATAATGTTTTTTTTGTCAATATTTGGTTCTTAAGTCGAAAGTTGACTTCTTACAATTACATGTTGTTCATGTGGTCAAAAGTTCTTTATATCCAGAATGACATTCCTGATTTGGATATCATATATATCATATATATCCAGCATATACATGTATTTATAATATTACATAATCATTTAGAGGTAAGAAATGAAATACACCGTTCATGGAGATGGTAAGCCGTACGTACGCATGAACGCTACTTTCATTTCTTTCTCATATTAATGGAATTAAAATTAAATGAGAGGTATGTATATTTTAATTCCAGAATTATATTCATCATTTAGATATATCATTAATTATATATATACATTATATACATGTAATTTTAATAGTACATTACATTTGGGGATAAGAAATGAAATGCACCGTTCATGGAGACGGTAAGCCGTACGTACGCATGAACGCTACTTTCATTTCTATCTCATACTTTAATGGAAAGAAATAATAATGATATAGAGGTATATGATAATTCCAGTATAACATCATATATAATAACTTTAAATCCATCCTTAACACGTCCCACATATGGCATTAACGAATCACATCACTTTTAGGGGGCGGTAGTCCGCACTTCCTTAAATGAAGATATCGTGTTTACCCATAATGGAAACCATAAAGGTATGCCAAAAATGAAAAATACAGAAGCTTAAAGAAAACATAAACATATTATATATCATATATAAAAATAGTGACATCATAATGGCCACCCTTTAAGGTGTTAAATGAGTATTGAACAATCATCGTTTCGGGAGGCAGAATTTCGCCATCCACGGAAACCGTATGTTCTTTAACCATTTGATGTAGTTGTGTGAGAGTGTAGCTCAAATAAATCTTATAAAAACATCCTAGTATATTAAAGATACTGGTGTTGTTACAAAATAAGTAAATAAAAAGAGTTTAGAGGGTTGGAGAAGCAAAATAAAACAAATGAACAAGAGAGAATTAATTACCTTTAAAAGTGTAACTCCCTTTTTATTTGAGCCTAAAGGCTTCCATTGAAAAGATTCTGCCAAAAGGGAATCCTCTAGGATGAGTATAGGGATGTGTAGAGAGTAATTGGGAAGGGGTTGGCCGAGCCAAAGGCTTGAGAAGTGTGTGAAATGGGGTAGAGGTGGGGGCCTTTTATAAGAGGAGAGGAGGGGCACTTTTGTAAAGTAAAGAAATATTACTTTATTTGAAAATGTGTTTCGGTTTTAAAAGGTCCCAAATTGATATAATTAGTGGATAAGGTGATAAGGGTTCGCAATCCACTCATCCAATTGGTTTTGGCCATGTGTAGTTTATAGATTTCACATTATCTTTCCATTTTATTTAAATCGTCAAATAATGATGTCATCGCTGCATCATTATTATGTCATAAATAATTTAATTTATTTAATGTCTAAAAATTATAAAAAAAATACTATGATGTATGAAATCTTTTTATCTTTCCAATGATTATTTATAATCAAAATTTGGACTTGTATAACCCCACTCAAAAATTAATTTAGTAAAACAATTTATGTTAGTGTCATTTTCACTTTAACATTAAATAAAAATATATTAATGTCATTTTCCAACTAAAGTGGCTCCATGGGGTCCCCAAGTTGGCCCATGGCTTGTCTTGGTCGCCCATGACTCACCCAATAGGTGTAGGATAAGTGTCATGGTGTTTTCACATTCTTATAATACCATTTTTACCTTAAACTACACTAATTACCTCTAATCACGATTAATGAAAAAAAGTTACTATTCACCAAAAAATTATTTTAATCTCATTGAACCACATTTTACTTCTTCATTACAACCATGTATGTCGGATTTTCAAAATTCAATACACATTAGTGGTAAACTTTCATTTAACTGAAAAATCATTTTGCTTGATTACCACTTAGTGGTTTCACTATTCATCAAAAATTGAAGTTTTTCAGAAAATTACCAAAAATTCACCCTAAGCTATATTTGATATTCCGAATTCAAAAATGAAGTCCATTTTACAAAATTCAAAACATATAAGTCAAATTAATTAATTTAATAATTAATTCCCGCTGTCATGACAAATAGCGTGTTTTTGTGAAACAATAAGTATCAAAAGATTGACACCAGTTTAAGTCCAATTTCAAAGTGAAATTGATTCCAATGACCACCATTGGATTAACTAGTAAAAATATTTTCTAATTTCACTTTAAAAACAATTAAAATAATAATCTAATCATATAAATAATTTAGATTAAAAAGAGGTTTTGAATAAAAATACAACATTTTACACTATTCATAAAAAAAAGAACTTTATCAGAAAGGTACCAAAAATTTACACAAAGTAAATTTTGATGTCCCGATTCTAAAGAAGAGTTATATTTGGTCCAAAATAAAGTATAAGAGTGATCAAAACTATATTTAATGACGGTTCACCATTAAAAGGTGATAAGTGAACCTTTAGTGAAAATTAGAGTATATATACCCGTAAAATTGAACTCTTTCCGTATTTTAAGCTTTTATCTTTTATTGGGTAAATGTATAAACATTTAAAAATATATCTAATCATATTTTAGTTATTTCTATCCATTCTTGCCAGTACAACGGCTACTTGTTAACTAACATTTAAAATAATATTATTTTATTACTAGTGTGCTACGTAAGTTTCAAAGAAACTCATCGTTGCGTATCGGGTACGCTATCGAACATAGCAACCCCTTTAAAATAAAATTAATATTTAATTCGTAAATATTAATAAATATGAAAATTCTTTATTTTTTATTTACCTGGGATGTTACACAATATATTATTTCTAAAATTTAATAATGATTTATAAATAATTATTAAACATTAAATACCATTTAAGATGATTTTCATGACAATTCATATTTCTTTACATTCAAGGAATCAAGATAATAATGAAATTATAATATTAAATATTTTACCCACACTTATACAT
The DNA here is from genome assembly GCA_963277665.1 of Viscum album. Classification (NCBI taxonomy): domain Eukaryota; kingdom Viridiplantae; phylum Streptophyta; class Magnoliopsida; order Santalales; family Viscaceae; genus Viscum; species Viscum album. The sequence goes on from OY728127.1 coordinate 1,826,241,760, forward strand.
TATAATAATATAATAAATTCATTATAAATCATAATTAATCCGGAATATATTACTTTTACTATTTTAAATTTATTTATTTATTTTTCTACTACTTTCACAAGCAGTGAATCAATAAATATATCATTTCTTACAATCCAAGTAAATCATAAATTATAAACAATTCATGTCACTTTTTGGATGTAGTAGTCCTCACGTACATACGAGTGACATTATCATTTATGGAAGGTAATAATTTATATAAGATAATATAATTATAGGAGAATAAATATATTATAAATATCATATATAAACATTAAGTCCACAATTTTTACCACCCATTAAATACGGTAAAGGAAAATAAATTGTATTGTTATGTGGATGTGGTAGTCCACATGTACGCATGAGAAATAATTTTATTTCCCATTTGATAGAAAACGGTAGAAAATTATTATTACATAATCATATTAAAATCCTAGTATATTTATTATTATGGATTAATCATGTCATTAGAGATGCATAATTTTTAGAGCATGTAGAATAAGAAATAAAATTGAAATATCTTGGTTAAGATTTTTACTTTTTTCTCTCAGAAACCTCCTTTGGATTGCACCTTAATCCTTGAAGAATTGGTTAAAATAGATAAACATAAGATCTAGTATAAATTAAAGGGATCTAGTAATGTTTTAGGTTAGTCATATTGTGAGATATAAAGCTCAAATAGTGTAAATAAAGGAGGAGAAGAGGTATCCTTTTATAAATGAGGGGAGGGACTCAGATGCAATTTCATAAAAGATTTCCATGATATAAGGTCACATTCATGGGAAATTTGATCCAAATGGACGTTGGATAAAATTTATAATAATATAATTTTGAAAAATATTCATCCAATAATAATTATATAGGTTTGGGTGTAAATCCTACCCTTATCTCTTGGTTTAACCCTGAGTAAATGTTTTTTAACTTTAATGGTAGAAACAAAATTATATATTTTTTACAATGGACTATTGATAATAATTAAGTTTCCCATATTACATTATAAAAACTATGAATATCAAAAATATTTAATCCATTTTACAATATTATATTTCTTTAAGTGGGATAATTTAATTTAAAATAAGTGCACAAACTGCAATGAAAACCCATTTTCAGTGAATGAATCTTGAAGTATGAAACATAATTTACTTAAAATAATTTCCTTCTAAAAACCTTAAAATTAATGTTAAAATATATTATTGAATATATAATATATTAATTAAATTAAATATATTTTTAAATATAGATTAATTTAATTTATTATAATGAAAACATATTGTGCTCATAAAATAGTTTTAGATAATTTCTTTTTATGCCCAAAAATAGACTTATATAAAAATAAATTATTATTGAGATTATTATTTAATTTAATTATATTATTTATAATTATAGGATACATATATTAATTTAATATCAAATTTAAAACATATTTTATATTTTACATGAAAATGAATGACAATTTTTTTAAAAATTGTTATTTTTCCCTATTTACAAAAAAAATATTCTTAGAAAAATCATATAAGATCAATGTAATATAATATTAACATGATGATTTTGAAAATGATATTTATTTCCTAAAATAAAATTTCAAAAAATTGTTGAAATTAATTATAATTATAGTCTGAAATAAATGCAACTAAGACCATTTTTTAAGAAAATATATTCCAAAAGCATAAAATTACTTTTCTGATAATTGAGTACTAAATTATTATACATTAATAAATATTTTAAAACTATATAAATACATTATAAATATTTTTTATAATGTTTGTATTACTATTCCTACAAACCAATTTAATGTGTACCTTATAACAGTTTTCTATAACATGGTTTTCTTATATATGGGGTTGCATGTAAAGAAAGCTATCAAATAATTCAAGTTTATTTCAAAGAATATATATATATTATTAGGGTGTAACATTATTACCCCATTAAAATGAATTTTTACATTGACTTTACATCACTTGGATATAAAAAATGATGATATTTTTTCTTCATCACATCCTTGGCTACCCATATAGCTTTTTTAAATTTCATATTCCCCCATAGAACATTAACCAGGTGAGTAGTATTGATTTCTAGAACATTATCTATATGATATAACAATTATAATATTTATTATTCAATGAAAATATCATTATCTAGTGGTATAACCTTTGATTTCTGTACATTTGAATTATTGGGTATGTACTTCCTCCGGAGAGATACATTGAACACATCGTGAACTTGAGATCGGTTTGATGGGAGTCACAAGTGTTAATAAATTTTTCCAATCTGATGAAAAATATCTAAAGGAACAATATTACTAGGCATCAGTTTCCCTTCATTATGAATCACATAACATTATTCCATGGGTAAATTCATTGGAAGTACTACTCACCTTCTTCTAATTCTATATCTCCCTAATTATTTTCAGCATAACTCATCTATATACTTTGAGTTTCCATGATATATTGTTTAATGGGCCCATCATTCTCTATATTTTTCTCAGAAATCTCAAATACCAATATATTTCTTTCTCGAACACCATCACATATGATATATTTCTACACTTCTTTATATTGGGGACTTTTTAAGGAGTTATATGAATGCTCCAGTGAAATCTATTGTTATAAGAAAACTCAAGTAGAAGAAGGTGTTGATCCCAACCACATTTGAAATCTTGAGAAAAGGATCTCAAAATATCCTCTAAGGTTTGAATTATCCTTTTATATTGACCATATATCTAAGGGTGATAAGGAGTAATGAACAAAACCCTATACCTATATCTTGTTAAATACTTCCCAGGAACATATACATAAACTATGTATCCTAATCAGATACAATATAATGGCATGATCCATGAAACCTTGCCACTTTTTTAATGTATATCCATGAAATCTGATCAAGAAAGAAATATTATCTAATAGTATTGAAGTTTTATGAATTCGTTAGGTGATCGACTATAACCCAAATAACATTACAGCCATTAGATGTTTTGGGGAGTCCAATGATGAAATTCATGGGGTTTTTCTCCCATTTCCATTATGGTATTGGTATTGGTTTTTAAATCCCATTATAATTCTATATCCTATCCTTAACTTAATGAAATACCAAGAAAAATTATATATACTCCTCAATATCCCTCTTAATGTCATCCCACCATAAATACTCTTTCATATTTCCATAAATCTTCATACTTCCATGATGAGTATAGAATGATAAGTTATGATCTTTTTCCAATATCAATTTATTCAAGTATAATAATGATAGGACTCATACTCAGTTCCAGAACCTTATTATTTCATAAAAATCGTGGTTTAACATAGGAACATTTCCCACCTTCTTTTATATTTCCACATACTCATATTTTTCACTTTAATATACACATGAATAGATAGTTAAAAAATAATTTGATAAAGATAATATTTCTCCCCATTTTTCATATTTCATGGTACATACTTTTTAAATCCAAAAAAATGAATCTTTTTATCCTCATCATAGATAAGATGACATGATCCCTTTGACTCAAACAGTAATTCACATTGTTCACTTTACTAGGGTGGGAATTTATTAAGAATTTATAATCTTTAATCAACTCCAACCATCTCCTATAGCACATATGCAACTCTTTTTTGAATATATATCTTAAACTTTTTTGATTAGTATATATTTCACGTCATTATCGGATAAGATAATGACTCTATATGTTTAATACAAATATTACTATTATTAACTCCAAATCATGAGTTGGGTAATTTTTCTCAGTATCCTTCAATTAGTGTGAGTATATCCACTCATTCTTTTCAAAAAATAACATTACATTAATTTTTTGGAATATTTAAAACATTATACAAATAGATTCTGAGAGAATGTTTTAGTCTAGTTCCTTTGGAATCATGGAAACATAAACACTGGTACATAAAAGAGATAAATTATCTCCCACTAGGTTCTTCCTGACTATCACCCTTATTAGGCACATCAAGCATAATACATATCTTCATAACCTGGAAAAGGAAACATAAAATAGGGTGATATCAAATGTTCATTAATGGTGAACAAGGAATATATGTTAGCATAATCATAAGCATAAGGGTATGAGAACATGATCATGAAAATATAGGATCATACCCTTCATATCAAAGATCATATACATGAATCATGGAATAAATCTTTGTAGATAATAAGACATGAATCATAAGGAAATAAAGATCATAATCCATAAAATAATAACGTAGGAATAAAACATGTAATTGTGGAAACACATAAACATATAATATGATTTCCATAGTAGCCAAGGAATCTCTACAAAGACTATATTAGTAGTACATGGTCATTCCCCATACGATCTTGGAATTCATGGTTCACTCCCATAGCCATATTAGTAGTGTGCGTTCACTCCACATACCATCTTGGTAGTCATGGTTCCCTTCCATGGTCATCTGAGTAGTCAAGGTTCACTTCCAATACCATATTAGTCTATCTTGTGAGATATAAATCAGTAACCAATGCATTGGAGAGAGATATAGGCCCCCATATCATAATGAAATCATAAATACATGTTCCAAAAAATCATATACAACCATATCAAAACAAATTCAATGAAATGGGTATCATATATATGTAAACATATCATAACCTATGGAAAAAGATACAGTTATCATAATCGTTTCATCAAAACCATAACCTCTGAAAGAGAAATGGATTTCATAAGAATATAACCCCTGAAATAGAAAGAGGTTTCATAAATTCCATAGAATTTACGCATAAACCATTCATAATAATAATATAGATAAAAACATTAGATAATGTCCTAAAAGAGCATGAGTAATATCAATGTATGTCATCTTAAATGGAAAATAATTTTGAAATATATTTCCAAAAAAAATATTAAGGGAAATATCCTTTATTTTTTAAAAAATTATTTTTAGTACATAAAACCATTTGAAAATCATTTTTTATAAAATACCTTGAAAACTTATAAAGAATACTTGAAATTATTTTACAAACCTTTTTTCTTGAAAACTTATAAAATAAGATTCCAAACATTTTAGAATCCTTTTTCATTGAAAACACTTTGAAAATTTATAATGAAAGCATTAAAATGTTTTGAAAAACATTTTACATGAAAAGATATGATAGAATATTAAAAAAGTTTTGAAAACCATTTAACTGAAAATACATTAAAAACATATAAATAAGGCTTGAAAACATTTTTTTTAAATTTCCTTAAAAACATATAAAAGAATATTGAAAAAATTAAAAAAAAATCTTGAAATTTACTTTCAAAAACATTTTCATAAAAATTAACCTTTAAAAATGAAAAGGAATATTCAAGTAAATAAAGGTGTTAAATATATACATGTCATACGATATAAAAAGTACAATCATTTTTCATGGTAAAAGGCTAGAAAATGACTTGTTTGGAAAGAGAAAATAAGATTCCTTTATATAGATTGGTAAAAGAAAAAAAGGATAAAAATTTATTTTAAATACTATAGGATAACGGTACAATATTCTTGTAAACCCTTTCTAGACAACAAGTTTTTGGAGGAACATAGATTTCTAACCGAAGAGAGGGTAAAGTTGCGATATATTAAAAACACTTTCTTAACTATCTTATGTACCAAAGAGTAGGAAAATAGTACCAATATGTGAATATATCATGAATAACCAGAGGATAATAAAATTAATGATTTTTATTGAGATATGAGTTATAATATTTCATCAAAGGAAGAATAAATATAAACAATCCTGAAAAACGATGAGATTATTTCAATAAACTATTATCACTTGGTAACTTCAGAACATACTCTCCTTGTAATAAAATTAAATTACATTAATCTTATAATATCATGAAAAAAAATAGATTAAACATATATCATGTAAAATGGAATTATATAATCCTCAAAATGAATTTAGGCATATAACAGAACATGAGTCTCAAAGAAAGAAAATTGAGACAAATTTATTTTACCAATTCGGTAAATTTTGAAACTTAAACTTACATGAAATAAAAATAATATAATGGATATATAAATACCCACAAATTTAAATATAATAATAATTTATTACGTCAATGGGAATTATACACACCACACAAAAGGAATGGGTAGTGAATAAAGCATGTATCTCACAGAAATAAAACGTGAGATTAGATCCCCTTACCCTGTGTTTTGACTCTCTTTATACTCATACAAACCACCTTTATAATAAATATAAATTTATGATACATATTTTATATAACCATATTGTTATATATAATACTATATATAGTTTTATTATGACCTTATATTAGCCTATTGTTAACAATCCTATGTTAAGGTTTAACTTCAGGTAATATTCGCTTTATTCTTTACATGTGTATTAATTTGTTATATCTTTTTTCCTTATAATTATATCTTGATATCCAAAATTATGAAATATAATACACCATTAATGGAGACATTAAGCGGTACGTACACATGAATGTTGTTTACATTTTTATTGTCGTATTAAAAGAAAGAAAGAAAATGATATATATATATATATATATTATAATTCAAGTATAATTATTATTTCGTATATATCATATAATTTCACTAAACACATCATTAATAAATTCCATGTAGTTTGTGAAAAAATCACATTGCATTGAGGGGCGGTAGTCCACACTTCCTCAAACAAAATTATCATATAAACACAAAATAGAATGTATAAAGACATGTGTTGTAAAATAATTACAGAAATATAAAAACAAATATATATCATATATATCATATATAAATATATTTTACATCATAATTTCCACCATGAGAGGTGGTAAAATAAAAATAAACAATCATTCTTTTGTGAGGTGGTAGTTCACCGTACACATAAATAGTATGTTTGTTACCCATTAGATAGAGGTTTTTTGTATGTTTCGGTCAAAACATTTTAATAAATGAATCATATAATATTTAAGATAATTTTTTTATAAATAAATTGAATAAGTATATTTAAGGGAGTGGAGAAAGAAAATAAAGAAAGGATCTTGACATAATATGTTACCTCTTAATTAGGTAACTCCTTTTTATTTTTTACAAAAGGCTTCCTAGGAATTATTTTTTCCCTGAGGGGGGGTTATTGGAGTAAGGGATGGATATTTTAAAGTTTATTGGGTATATAATGGCTGAAACTAAGTGTTTTTAGAGGTGTGAAGAATAGGTATTGGTGGTGTCCATTTTTAGGGAATGGAAAGGACACACTTGGCATTTTTAAAAACAAGTTAGGTGTACCCACGTTTTTACACAAAAAAGTCATACCAAACCAAAAAAACTAAATAATGGATGTTTAGTGAATAAATAATGGAAATTAAATGGGTTATGTAAAATTTTCTTAGTCGTTTTGGGTCTTATATTTAAGGTTTAGAACTTTATTAACATAATATCTCTCTTAACCATTATAATTAATTTTAATTAATTTCACTAATATTTTTTGTAAAAAAAAATTAGACCTTATTAGAAACTAAAAAATATTAAGATTAAAAATATATAATCCATTTTTTCAAATTCTAATTAGATAATTGGAAGAAAGTAATTTAAAATTAATCCCATTGATGAGATGACACTGTGGGTTTTTTAATGTAAAAATGTCCAAATGTTTGCTAAGTTTTCAAACCCAATTTCAGATTAAAATAGATTCCAATGACCTAAATTGGATTAATTTATAAAAATATTATCTAATTAAACATTTAAACTAATTAAAAACATAATTTAACTTTATAAATAAAATATATTAAAAAGAAGTTTGGAATTAAAATTCGTTATTTTTCACAATTCCTCAAAAAATATAGTTTCTCTGAAAAATCCCAAGTATTTTCACTAAGAAATTTTAAACATTATAAATTAAAAAATAAATATTATTTTATAAAATTAAATTTCTAAATTTTTCTAAAATTAATTTTAAAATTTTTCATAGAAGGGCACTAAAAGCAGTTCATTAGAGAAAATAGTATATTTAATCATATAAAGACTTTACCAAAAGTTGTATATTTCAACATCAATATGTTTTATTTACATAAAACCATGATAAAAATATTTGAAAATTATTTATCACTACTCATATTAATATTTTTAATAGATATATTATAATTATATCATTTAAATAATTATAACAATAAAAAACATTTTGTAGAAAATCAGTGTTTCATGTAACGTATGACAAGTCAGTGTTGCATGTTGTATATGTGAAGTGGTTATTGCAAGTTTCCTACAACAAGTTATTGTTCCATGTAGATCAAGATAAATTTTTGTTGTGTGCATTTCATGATTAACTTGTTGTTTCATTTAACTCAATCCAAACATAGTGCTTTAATAAAAAATAAACTATTTTCAATGTTACATGAAATAAAAAATATCCCAAAGGTCAAACTAATTATAAAAATATTAATTCATAAAATATCATGGTGTTATCATCAAGAATAAGATATAAACATATTATTATTCTTAAGAACACGCCCCAACTCCTTTATGGATGCATCATTCACAAAGTTATGATAATATCCATCCAATATAAGAAAACTATGGATCTCGGTCACAGTGGTTAGTCAGAGGAAATGTTCAATAACTTCCATATTTTATGGATCCATTCATATACCCTCACTTGATATTATTTTACCAAAAAATAAAAATATATATAGTCAAAATTCATACTTGGAAAATTTTTCATGCAACTTCTCTGTCCTTAGTTCCTTCTATACAATCCTCAAGTGTTCTTAATGTCATTATTCTCTCTGGAAATATATAATAATATCATCGATAAGGTCTCCCAAAAAATTATCATGGTAATATATAGAGACTTCATTCATGAAAAAAATGAGGATAGCAGGGTAATTAGTATGACCAAATGGAATCACTATAAATTCATAGTGTTCATACCTTGAATAGAATGTTGCCTTTGGTATGTCTTCACTTTTTACTTTCAACTATAGTATCCCTATCAATTATCAATATTATAAAAATATTTATCTCCTCTTGATTGATAAAAAATCCTAAATATGGGGAAAAGGATACTTATTCTTGATCATGGTGTTGTTATACTCAAGATAATCAATGCATAGTCACATTGATCCATCATTCTTCTTGAAAAAATAAATAGGTGCACACCAAGGTGGTGAATTTCACTGAATGAATCCATTATCCAAATTTTTGTTGAGTTTATTCTCTAATTCATACAACTTAATCAATTTAATTATATATATATTATTTTATATTGGTGTTACACATGGTATGAGTTCTATTGAAAACTCAACCTAACTATTTATATGAATAATATTCAACTCTTTTAGAAATAAATTAAAAAACTCCCATACAATTGGATATCTTAGATATTGATTTTCTAACTTACCATCTGAGATAAACACTCCCTTTGAATAAGAATCATGACCCATGAAATAGATTTAATTTCTATTTTAATTTCATATTTATACTCTTACTGATAGTAAATCATAGGTTGGTTCATAATATCACATATGGATTCCCTTATATGAAAATCGATATGGGGTTTAATTAAATAAATCCAATTCATGCCTAAAATCACATAAAATTAAACTGGAGGGAGAAAAAAAGATTTACAGGGAACACATTCCTTAAAAATTCAATTGTACAAGACTCTTATACTTGATATGTCATCATCAAACCATTATATTTTTTTATTTTTTAATTCAACATCTAATTATTGAAAATATAAATTAACATTCCTTGATATTTTTTCTGATATATAGGAATTTATTAAAATAAAATCAAATAGGGTACTTCAATATTTTACCATTATTTTTACCACCTAAAATTTATCATTACATTTTAAATCCCTTAATAAAACCAAAATGTTTTTATGGTCATAAAAAATAATTTTCAAGAGTGATAAATCATATAATCATGGGTGTAATTTATAGGATGCCAAAATCATGACACTATCTTTCAATCCCTAACACCTTAGGTTTATCCTAGGCCATCCATTGTAAATATATATTCAAATAGTTCATAATTCACCACAAATAAAATGTCAATTAATTTAATAATATCCCCCAAGGGTGTAAAACTAGGTGTGTATTTAGGGTCAATTCATTGTGCACCAAAATGATAGTCGTGATAAACTCAACCAACCCATTTAGGGTTATTACCTATAGATGAATCTGTTCAAAAACTATGTCCACTTATAGTATCCATATAAGGAAATAATTGTTTAGTAAAACCATATTCTTTTCTTTACCATAACATAATATTTTCTCCTATACATAGGATTATCCTTAGTATTTTTATTAAGGTGTTCCTATCCTAATTTCTAAAAGTAACTTAAAATGACTCTGATACTAAATATAGTGACCCCAAGATTTTAATTTATACATAGTACATATTATTATTGAAATATTAAATATAAATCAACACTATATATTCCAAACCATAAAGGTTTAGTGTCTTTGGGAACTTGGATACATAAAATACTGGTATATAAAAAATCTAAATCATTTCCTTTTATATTCTTAACAACTAACACCCTTCTTAGACATAACATACATAAAACCTATCTCCATAACCTAGGTAAGGGAAATATAAGGAAGGGTGATATCTGATCCTTAGTAATGGTAAATATAATAGACATAAATAAAGGATTATAAGTGAGTATAAGATAATCATAAGGGTATAAAAACATGATCTTAACAATATAAAATCATACCAATCAATTCATAGTTAATAATCCTAAAGCATCACACATAAGGGTGGAGAATCATAAATCATAAATCATGAGCCCTGAGAACATATCTTAATCATAATACATAAGTTATATTTAATTAGAATAATAATATAAAATAATTTCCTTTTTCAAATATCACTATTAATACAATTATAGTGGATTGGGTTCACTTCTTATTTAATCATTTCTTTAGTCGAGAATTACTACCAAGACTATATTATTGGAGAATGTGTCATATTTAATAGGATCCACTCCCCATTCTAGTACTCATTATCTCATCAGATATCCTTCATTATCTAGTGCATTATATAGATATATAATTCCATTCCCACCCATCACATAATGAAAACCATACATATGTGTTCTACAATGTCATAAATCATTAATCAAATAATAAAATCACAACCAATATAAAGGATATATGTTTCATAAAAATTTAATAATCATAATCATTAACCATAAATAAAGAGAATAAAGATGGTAAAATTAGATCATATCTCTAATAAATCAAATTAAATATCAAAGGGCGTTTTTACAAATAAAAATACCATAAAAAAGATCACTAGAAAATTTCATGAGAATTTTTTTTCATTTTTAAATCATTAATTATAAATTTTATAATTTTAAAATATTAAGGAAAAAATTTTATATTAAAATAACTATGAAAAAATATAACTTAATATTCAATGAAAAGAGTTCTTATGGAGCTGGGTAAGGTCGAGCAAGTAGTGTATAAAAATTTCATTCATATTTTCATTAAAATTTAAAAAGTAACATGTTTGAAAAATATAGGAGTATTCTTTTTTAACCTTGGTAAATAAATTAAAATATAGAAAAAATAAATTTGAATTGTCTTTTTTGAATATAAAAAACATTCTTGGTATAATTTTGATGAAAATATGGGTATGTAAGAAAATATTTATGGCCGAAGAGAGAAATGTAATCAATTTTCCTTAAAAACATTCTTTCAGAATATTGAATACCTAATGAGAGGAAATTTAAAGGAAAACATGAAATATCTATAATTAAAAAGTGTATAATAAAATAAACTTAATTTGGGATATATATATCATATAATTTCATCATCATAAAATTTAAGCATAAATAATTCCAATTAAAATGAAATTGTAACATAAAATCCTTACCTCAAGTTAGTCTTCCTTCATATGCACTCTAAACTCCATTATAATAAATTTAAATTTATTACAAATATATTCCAAAAACATAATATTACCTATAATTACATACAATTTTTACTTATAACATCTTATCACATATTTATTAACAAGGTTTCATTATCATCATCATTTTGGGTGTTAACTACTTTTTTCATGTATGTTTTTCTTTAGAGATAATGTTCCTTGCACTTTGATCAGGATCCATTCATATGAAAAATATTAATCATGATATAGATAAAATATATATTAATTATATATATATATTTATAACTATTTATATAATGTGGTGATAAAAAAATTAAATCATTATGTGGAGACGATCGTCCATACGCAGACACGAGTGATATTTCAATTTTTTAATGGATGGAACAAAAAGGGTATATATTATTTAATATTTATAGGATAATTATTATATCCTAAATATAATTTAAATTAATGAACTATATCCTTGTTTCCATCCATATATACCATAAATGATAAACAAATAACATCACTTTGTGGAGGTGGTTGTCTACACATACACATGAGCGATGTTATAGTTTACCAATGGATATAAAGGTAATAGGATAGATGAGATATTATAATTAAAAAATAATAATTTTATAAATATTATAAATAAAAATTAAATCTATCATTATAACCCCTCATTAAATATTTTGACAGAAATGATTCATATCGCTAAGTGGAGGTGATAGTCCCCACGTACGCACGACCGATACTTTTATTTCTCATCTGATATAGAAAGGGTGGGAAATAGTTGTGAAATAATCATAATAAAATCTCATTATATTTATTATATTTTATTCATCATTTTTATAAGGATAAAACAAGTTTATTTTAACTGTAATAATAAATAAAATTGAAAGATCTTAGTTATTATTTACACCTCTTCTTTGATAAACCTCCTTTGGTTTACACCTTAAGCCATAAATGATAAATAATAAGAGAATAAAAGATGATAGGGGATGAAAAAATGGATCTAGAAAGGTTTTGGAAAGATATTTTATGATATATAAGGCTCAAATGGTGTGAATAAGTGAGGATAAGAGTTGTCCTTTTATAAGTTAGGGGTGGGACACCCATGGAATTTTTTAAAATATTTCATTGATATAAGGTAACTTTCTAGGGAAAATGGATCCAAATAGACATGGATTAAATTTAAATATAATATAAGGTTTAAATATATTAAAACTATAATAATTAGATAGGTTCAGTTGTTAATAATAGCCTTATCTCTAGGTTTAACCACCGGTAAAACCTTTCTAACCTTAATTATGGTATTAAAATTTTACTTGTTTTATTATTCACTATGAAAAAAATTAATTTTAAACTATTATATTATATTAATTATTCAGATTAAAAATATAGATTACATTTTACTATATTCAATTTTTATTAGTGGAAGAATTTAACTTAAAATAAGCATGCAATTCACAATGAAAACACGTTTTAGAATAATGAATCTTGAAACACAAAACATAATACACATACATTACCTTCCTTGTAAAAACAATAAAATGAATTTTAAAATTTAAGATTTATAATATAATATATTAAATTTATTAAAACTATTAATCAACATATATTAATTTTATTTATTTCCATAAAAACACATTTTGTGGTTACTTTTCCATAAAAAATGTGTTTTAAGCCCAAAAATTAACTTATGTAAAAAAACAAGTAAAATGATGATTCATATGTAATTAAATATATTATTTATAACTAAAGGATAATTAGGTCACATTAACATTAAATTAAAAATATAATTTTACTTTTACATCGAAAGGAATGGAATTTTTGACAAAAAAAATAGTTTTTTCATAATTCATTGAAAATAAATCTTTTTTGAAAATTCCTAAAAATTAACCCTTAGATAATATTGAAATGATGATTTAAAAAATTATATTATCTTACTAAAATAAAAATTATATTGTATTCTATAAATTAATTATAATTTTTAATTTTAAAAAACCTGATAAAAACATTTTTGAAGAAAACATACTCTTGATACATAAAATGAATTTTACGAAAATTAGGTAGATAATTATTAAATATTAATCAATAAATTTTCAATATTTAAAACCTTTATAAATATTTTAATAATTTGGTTATTACTATTCATATATTATAATTTAACATTTATGTTATAATTATTTACTATATCACTAATTATTTAATCTTAGGATTGTGTGAAAAGAAATATACAAATTCTACATGTTTATTTCAAAGGAAATATATATATATTATTAGGTTATTAAATATATATCATCAATAACTCTAATAAATGAATATTCAAGATGATTTTTTCAGGACTTAAGCACTAAAATTGACTTTTAATAGATCACAAGATCCACAAAAGGATAAAACTTTATTCCATCTATCATTAAACATTATCCAAAATTGAAATGGTTAGTAAAAAATAAGATAATATCTAATCTGAATAAATTTTCCAATGAATAAAAAAACATTATCCTATAAATACTCAAAAATAACACCCTAAGTTCAACATAAATAATTTCATAAATAACTAACCTCAAAAATATTCAAAATATTCTTGAACAATTTCAAAACATAATAAATAGAAAGCTTTGATCACATATTATTCTTTGATAAACATAAAATTTATCTACAAATAACATAAATAAATCCTAAAGTCACATAAAAAATGAATATTACCCAATCATATAATATAAAAATAATCAAATATTTTCCAAAAATATCCTAGATCACTATAAAGATGAAATAAAATCATTCTTTATTATAAAATATAATTCACTCTTTATTCCAAAAATAAACTCCCATATTAGCCAAAAAATATTTATATTTAATTTAATCATATAATTTTCCCAATATAATAAACCTATTCAAAAATAATTAATCACTTAGTAACTAACCCACTTTTTAATACCATGGTTATCTATATGATAAATCAAATGTTTTAAAATTATAATAACCATTTTATATTAATTTAAAATAATCACCTTCACATTAAAGATCACAATAACCCTAAAGTTTGTCAATAACATTCAAATTATTTTCAAAAAATATAAAATATTTCATACAAAAATAACCAATTCATTACAACACATTTCAAAAAAATGGTTACATGTGTTTGGTTAGAATGAACAACACAAAGACACTGGAGGAGATGCATTATTGTCCCATTAAAAACATGGAAAATTTGAAACACCCCTCTTGAAATAAAGTGATTCTTTCCTTCTCTATTAAAAACGATTAATCATTAGAAAATAAATAAAATATATAACTATTCATGGTTATGTATTGTGGTTAGGGTCATAGAAATACACTAGTATACTCCACTAAAGCTCTCTCCACAAGCTTGGTGATTTTCACTAGGTGTCCCTTTTATTAGGGACCTCTAAAACTGAGTGAAAGAAGTTGAAACCTTACAATAAGGATTTTATAAGTCCTTCTAGTTCTTTTATAGGGAATATAAACATAAAAATTATATAATGATATGATAACACACCATCATTACAGAGTATAGGCAGTCAACACATCAAAAAAATAGATGAGATTTACAATTTGAATAATATTTTCATCACATAGTTATAGTAGCAATAGATAGATTTAGATGATCTTCAATAAAGTACAGTAGTAGAAAAATAATATTCAATATTGAATATTCTTATTTTTTATTTAATAAATATTAGAAAAAATAATCTGCAGATGTTAAAAATTTATATCTCCAAAGTGTATCTCTAGTAGTTTCATCGAAAAACTACAAAAAAACAATTGATAATGGATACACCATCTATTATATAATGATAAATAAATAAAATATTAAAACACATATGTCTCAAAAGTTATCTCCTCATAGAACTAGATATATCATCACATATATATATTCTTGAAGAATAAACTCTTAGTATTTATCAAGAAGATTTATTTTCTTTAGTTCAAATAGGTATAAAAAAGTCACCATGATATAACATAATCATTTGAATTTAAATACTCCCAATAAGAATTTTAACTTCCCTTAGATGTAGGAATGATTTAATCTATTAAATAAGGTCCTTGAATTGGTTTTTAACTATCATTAAAGGGATATTTAACCCAACTAAACCATTAAATAAATCATGGAGAATAATCCATAATTAAAATATTATAGATGACTAGGAAAAATGTAGGGTTGTACTATCTAGGGATAATCTTCAAAAGCATGGTTCAGAACATATGGATGATTCCTAAATTTGGGTTGATGAAGAATAATTTATGTATAAAATCATATGATAACTAATAAAAATGTTTTTCATAAACCTTACATTTACTTAAAGCATAGAATTTGAAAAGTAGTATTCCTTACAAAATTAGGGTTCTTGATCCTTACTTTTACTTCAAACATAGGGTTTAGGACTGTGATTCCAGGCTATATTGAAAGGCATAAAAAATATAAGAAGAAAAAATTTGAATGAATTTTAAACTAAAGGGATTCCAGAATAAAATAATTATTATAATAAGTATTATCATCTAATAAACTTAAATAAAATTCATTATTAACATAAATTTGGGTTTTTGGGAGCATAAAAATAAATGATAAGTTAATGATATTATTGGATCAACACATTCCCAATAATCTCTCCATTTTTAATGATTACAGTATGTGTAAAATAAAAACCTTATAAATTTTATATAAACACAAAAATATAGTATTTAATAAAAAATAAGTACAATTTTCACCAACTAAAGAGTAATATAAGTATATTAATTAAAATATCATATTTATCAAATTTTCTCCCAAAAGAAAAAAAGAATAATTTTTTTAAAAAAAAAATTCAAATTTATCATGTTTATCTAGATTTCTCCCCCATTTTTTAAATCAAAAAAAATTTATGAAATATATTAATACATATTTTAAAATAACACAGTACTCTTTGTGAACTTTTTTTATCTGAGAGAGAAAATAATTTTAAAGAAAGAATAAGTTTAGAAATAAACACATGAGAATAGGTAAATAATGAATAAATATGATATAACAAAGGAACATGTATTATACATCCAAGATTACAAAAATATTTTGAACTCAAGGGTTTGGATAAAATATGGTGCATTATAAGAAAAAAAGATCAGGTTTTTAGATAGGCTGAAGGGTGAATATTCACACTATAAACTCTAAACTCTAATACTCAGTGATATTAAAACACTTGAAAATAGATCTATTTTCCTTTGAATATCTGTAGATCATTTTCTAATTGAGGATGAAGAAAACGGACTGACTAAGAACACTTTCATCTCATCATGATATGATTTATAAATATTTATAATTTTTTTATGCTCTACTTTATCAATTATTTTATTTTTTAATTCATCAAAATAATGTCTTGAAAATGAAATTTCTTATATGCATTGATAATCTTCATAGATAGATTAAAATTATATTTTTTAATCATAATATTTTTAATCTCTTTAAAATATTTTATAGAAATTTCAAGTTCTTCATGAATCCTCACTATTTATCCTTTTAAAAGGTTAAAATTAGATTCCATTTACATAGTAATGAAATGAGAATTATCTCTAAAAAATACGCATCATTATCAGATGTATTTTTTTGATATTTTATAGTAAATATTCCACTTTTAACCATTCGAAGATATTGAAATTTTGGTTCTTCACAACCAAGAATTTCAGTATATATTCTAGAAAAGTTTTCTAAATATTCTTCGATAAAATAAACTGAATAGTCCCCAAAAAGGTAAGTTAATTCATCAAAAATAGAAATATTTTTCATATGAATTTCATTAATTACATCCTCAAAATATTACAAACAATCATTAAATATACATTCCAATCTTTGAATTATTATCATTTGATGAATACACCTTTCTAATATATAGAGATTTAATCTCTTCATACTGCTCCAGTTATCTTCATCAGAGGTCTTTGAAACTAATATTTCAAGGAAGTAATATGAAATGTTAAAAGGTATTAAGAGAGTGAATGGATATAGGGTTGAAGGAAGATGACGAAAGGGTTTTATTCTGATGATTCTCATGTGACGTATAGATTTATTGAGGTAAAATTACAGTGTAATAATTTTGAAATTTACAATTGAAAATAAAATTTTTTGTAAGAAAATATTGTTTAAGTAATGATATAAAAAATAAAAAACAAATTTCCAAATATAAGAATAAAAAAATAGAATTGAATAAAACTAATATCCCTTAAATTAATTTACAGGAAAAAATATAAGGTATTATGAAAAAATGTAAAATATTATTTAGTGGGTAATATTGTATTTTTAATTAACTAAAATTTGAATCAAACAAATTTATTCATTCCATAATAATAAAATATTTAACCACAGGATAAAATTTTGAAATAGATCCCCTAAATAATAATAATAGATATTAAAAAAATAAAATAATTTAAAATAGTTTCTAATATCGTAAATGAATAAAACAATTTGACAAAAGAAAATTTTTAAATGGTATTCCTAATGTTGTCAAAATAATTTGAAGGATTAATCCATCACATAAAATAAAAAGAGTAAATAAAATTTTTTAATAGTTTAAGAATAAAAATAATCAAATATAAAATAATTGATTAAAAACTAATTATAAGTCTTTCTCCCATTTATAAAAATTGTTTTTATATTAAAATAGAAAGGAAATACTTTATGGATTTCAATAGTTCTATATTTGAGGATCCTTCCTTTCAGAAAACAATCTACTTCAAAGTTGGTCAATCTTTGTAGAATAATTAATATTTTTATTTATCATAAATCTTCACATATTTTTCAAACATCTACTTATTGATATGAAAAAATTAAGTTCTATAGTTCACAATATGAAAAATATCAAAAATAATCACCTTTTATAGCCATATGATTTTTGGTTCTCTTAGTGTTATTAATTAAATATTTATGTAACCAAATAAATTTATTTTTAGAAAAAAATAAAACCATAGATTTCGATATGTTTTTTGAATAAAGAATATACAAGACACCACAAAATTGTGGATTTATAAAATAATATTCATTAATACCACAATAAAAAAATTAACATTAGACACAATTTTTCTTTTATAACCATTAAAAAAATAATTCCTATATAATTTTGGATTTTCTCTATAACTACCAATGCCATGCTTTCCTTTATTAATTTTATGTTTATCAGTAATTTGATTTAAATAATTATTTCCTTTGGTAATCATACTATAACATTATTTAAATGTATTAACATATTCCAATAATTATTTACTCATATTTTCATGCAAAGCATAAGCATTTTTTGGAAGAATTAGATCTTACAGGTGAAATATAATTATGCAAAAACAATTACCAATAGAATTTGGATCATAAGAATCTATGATTATTCTATTTTATTTCTTTGAGTATTCATATTCATATTAAATAATAAAAAACATTTATTATGTTATCTATAATAAATATTTTTAGAATTATAACTTTTAGAGCTAGATTATTGTACCTTATCAATGTGATCCATAAGACATAGATTTTCTTTTTTTTAATGATCAGCTTCATAATTTATAGTATATTCATATCCAAATTATTTAGAAGCACTAAAATTCTTCTTCATGTATTTCTTACCTTTTCTTTTATAATAATCTTATCTTTGATCTGTAAGAATGGGACAATTAGATCTCATATAACCATTCTTATAATGTTCATAGCATCTGGATTATTTATATTTATTAATTTTTTATATCCCCTTTCTTCGTTACAAAAATTTATAAATTTTCGAGAAACATCTGATATCTTATCAGTTAAACCTGAATAAATAGTAACGGAATATTTATTCATCACGACACAGAGTTCCACATCTTTCTTTTTCATAGAAACATGATTTTCGGATTCTGTTTTCATCTCAACATCATGTAAAATTATGCTATCAATAAATTCCTTTATTGAATGATATTTAACATGAATGGATTATCTAATTCGAATAGATATTCCATTCCACTTTGATGGTAAAACTCTTAGAGGTTTTGAAGACTTCTTTGGTTCTGAAATTTTTTCTCCCATGGGAAAACACTATTGAATATTGTGGTCAGTTTTACATTCATTTGAGTGATTATCTCAACATCAAACATCCTAAATGTATCAAATTTTAATTTTTTAGTGATATACCTAATTTTTATAACCTTGTTTGTTCCTTCATAAGTAATTGAGATGTTTTCCACATCTCATAGGTAGTATCATATTGAGAAACTTTGTTGAATTTTTCTATTTCTAATTCTCAAACAATATAATTCATAGGTATGTAATTAATATCATAGTTAGTCTCTTTAGTAGTATTCCACTTCTCTAGATATTATTTAGCACTTTAATAAGGCATGACTACATTCAAATAAACTCTTATTCCTAGATTGTTCAAATAAATAATCATGTGTTCCTTATAGTATCCATATTTATCAGCACTAAAATTAGAATCATTAACTATTGAAATATATTCCCTAAGATCATCCATAGAACATTGTCTTCGTCTAGATTATTAACTAAAACTTGTTAGAACAAAAAAAAAATCCACATGATCCCAACTTCTTAAAACCAAATGATATTATTAGTTAGAAATAGAAATGATCTTTAAGGATTTCCAAAAATATAAATACATCCAATATATCTCAACCTCTGATACCAATTTTTAAGTTGAAATGATAAATATAAAGAAACAAGAGGGGGTGAATTAGTATCCATTTAAAAAATATGAAAAATTTGAAACATCCATCTTGAAAAAAAATTATTTATTTCTCTTTTAAATACAATTATGTGGCAAAAAAATAATAGAAGTAACTGGACACAACTATGTATAGTGGTTTAGGGTAGAGAAATCCACTAGACTACTCTACCAATGTTATCTCCATGGGATTATTGATTTCCACTAAAGATCCTTTTATTTGGGACTTATAAAATTGGAAATAGGTAGTTTAATCATTATAATAAGGCTTTTAAATGGCCTAATGTTAATCTTAAAGGAAAAAAAGATGTCCATATCTTTGTATCACAAGCTAAAACTCCACCACAACTAAGTATGAGCTTTGTAAACTTTAATAAAATTAATGTGATGAATAAGTTGAGTAATAGGTTCAGCTCATAGTTTTAGTAGCAATTGAATGATATAGATTATCTTTAATAAAGTATAGCAGCAAAACAATTATCTTCAATGTTTAATAGGCTTCCTTTTTACTTAACAAATAGTAGAGAGAATACATAGAAAATGATATACATTTATATCTCCAAAGTGTAGTTATGATAGTGTTTTCAATGAACTACAATAATAGATTGATAATGGATACACCAGAAGTAGAACAAAGAACAAACAAAAAAAATTAAAAACTTGTATGTATCCAAAGTATATCTATTCATAAAACTAGAGAATTATTCGCAATTATATATTTTAGAGGAATAAACTCTCTATATTTAACATGAATATTTATTTCCTTCAATTCAAATAGCTCAATGAAATCTTTCAGATAAAACATGACCATTTAAATTTAAATGTAGCCAAGAAAAATCATATCATTGATTATAAATAGGAGTGACTTAATCCATTAAATAAGAGAATTGATTCAGTATTTATCCATCATTATAGAGATATTTAATCTAAATAAACCATTTCATATTTGTAGAAAATAATCCATAATTAAAATCTCATAGAAGGCTGGGTGAAATGTAGGGTTGTGTTCTATGGTGATAATTATCTCGTTGATAATGTAAGAATTATTCCAAAAGTTTTGTTGATAAACCATATGTTAAGTACATAGATGTAGGATAATTGATAAAACTATTGTTCCCAAACATTATGTTTACTTCAAATATAGGCTTCTAAAAGTAGTAATCATTAAAAAACATGGTATTATAATCCTTAAATTTACTTTAAACCTAGGGTTTATAACAATAATTCTATAATACTTTGAAATTCTCAAAATACTTAAGAAAAAGTATCTTCATCTAAATTTAAAACTAAACTTCTTCCTTAATAGTATAATTATTCCAATAAATATTATATTGAAATTCACATAAATAAACATCATTAGTAACACAAATTTTATTGTTTTTGAGCATAAAAATTCATGATAAATTAATCAATTTTTTTAAAAAACACATACCCAGAAACTTATACCTCAAACCTTTATCAAAACACAATAAATTAAAGTCAAATAACCAGCATAACATAAAACCTCAAAATGGGAATTTATTCCTTTAATGTTATGATCATACATAGGATTAATAACCCATAATGGTATCAAAAATACATATAATATTCTCATATGAATCATAAAAACCACTAATGTTATGTAAACCATTAACTCTAATACCAACTAGAACAACCATACCTTAAACAACCCATAATTAAATTTATAAAAAGTTGTTTACTTTCTTAAATTTCAAGGATCCATTCAGTTTATAGATTTTGAATTAGGTAAAACTCTTACATATCAAACCCTTGAAAAATGATGTGTAATCTTCTTATCAAAGAACATTTTGTTTCCAAAAAACAATATTCTTATATTAATAATATTGTTTCATTCATATAATTATTTCTTATTTCAAGGAGAATTCACATTATTCAAATCTAGATTCAAAATTTCTTCCTAATCATCCTTAGAACCTTTGAAAAACATTTGAAAACATTGTATGAGATCAAAAATATCATCAAGGGATTTAAAAATAAATAAAACCCTCTAATCCATATGAAATTCATGAAAACTAATAAAAAAGTTTTCCTTTTTACATAATAAACTTTTGAGAACAAAATTATCATTTACCAACTCATTAAATAAAATTAAAATCTCAAAGCCTTCATAAAAAAAGTTAAGAAAGAATATAGGAAAACCCATAATTCATAAATGCTATAAAATTAAAAAAACTTTTCAAATTTAGAAGATAATAAACTTTTATTTAAACTACAAACTCATTGTTTACATTTTGAAATCAAAATATTTCCATTGATATCCATTTAAAATCATAAATAAACTATATAGTATGCTTGGAGAATCATACTTTCATCATGGAATCACCTAATTGGATAATTATGGAATTCTCTATGGGGTAAATTAAATAAATTAACTCCACAACTTCATTAGTGTAATTATATTTTTTCATATTCTTTTTTTGAAGAAATTGTTGCTTTGACCAAATGACCAAAGAACAATTTATTATATAAAAAGATATCTTACATGAGTCTAAAAGAAGGGATCATATTATAATATTTCACATGAAGGGGGGTAAATCATTTGAGAGATCCTCCATCCAAGTAATATCTTGACTTACTTCTTTATTATAAACACCATCAACAACCATATTCGCTTCACAATAGGTATGAGTGGTAATATGGTTTATATATTGGAGTGAATGGAGACAATCCATCCAACATGTAGTAATTGACCAGGCTAGATGAATCACACTATTTCAAATCACTTTTACTATGGTAGCCGAATCACTTTTAATCCATATGTTTTTCAATCCCCAGTTCTTGGAGAAAGAGGTAGCATGAATTATAATCATCCTTTTAACTTCCAAAGATGAGTCAATACTACAGCTTCCAAAGATGCACTCAAGGATCTCTCCATGATGATTTCTGAATATTGTGCCACATTCTATAGGTCCTATATTACCTTTAGAAGCGATATCCACATTAATTTTAATAGACCCATCGATCACATAATGGACATAGTTGCAAAGGGGTTTGGGTTTACTCCCCATTCCCACATTTATAAATAAATCCCAAGAATCGTGTTTCAAAATAAAAATAGATAATAACATCCACTTTTCATCATAAAAACTAAAAAATAGTAATTTCATCTCACCAACAAAACCATTATTAATTATCTTATAAAAATGAGAAGAAATGTCACTTTATTTTAAAAAATCATATAAATGAATAATTCTTTACAAGAACCGGAATATGATATACTTTTAAAACCCATAAAAAAATTTAAATGAATTTTTATAACAAAGAAAGAATATGAAACCAAGAAAATATATTCATGATGTAAATATTAAAAAATATTCATTTCCAACTTTTTTAAAAAGATTAAAAAGTTACTTTTATGAATTTTGTTTTAAAAAATCTTTTATAAACCTTTTTTGTCATGACCCGCACTTCGGGGCTCATGTCATGACTACCCCAAGCCTGTCTTCCATTGGTTAGGGGCTGGCGACTAGCACCAATGGTGTATTCCCTAAAACTAGGAAAGCATTGCATTTATAACCTGTAAACACACACAACCAAACAGACAGGAAGATATGAATGCAAGTCAACTGTACAGTATACTAGTGAATACATTAAGTAAAAAGGGGCCAGAATACAAGCCCAACTGGAAAGTACAATTACAACTTAAATGAAATACAACTGAAGAAAGAGAAATACAGCTATTGGATATTCCTCCGAGGTTCCTACCTGAAGGGTTGGTACATATCGGCTCCTTAGCACTCCACTTCCACGTGTCTCCTTTGCGTAACAACACATCGTATGGTCCACCTCTGAGCGCCATCCAGTCCTGGTACCCTCATCCTTATTCAGCACTGTCTGTCGTCTGCATCCAATACAACAAGGTGCGGGCATATCCTGTGTAGGGGTGAGTATAACAATACTCAGTAGGGACCCTGAGACCCTCAAGGTCTCACAAAATCTACCAAGTAGAAACCAAAAAGTATGAAATCAATTTTCAACCCTTCTTAGGTATATGCCGATACATATACTGAAGTTATCAAGTAAACATATCTTAATCATGAGTAAAACACATATTCCAACTCAATGTCCAAAGCTCAACTGTTCCACAAAGGAAGGATAACCACAAAAGAAAGTACCACACAAGTACGCCACATAGAAGAATACCACCAAGGTATTACCATAAAGGAAATTACCACATAGGTACAAATTCATCTCACAACATGTATAACTTAGGTATGGTAGTAGAGATGATTATTTATAACTACTGAATCATCTTACTCTGTTAAGAGGATCTACTGCTGACCTGCACAGTATCACTAGGAGCTCACCCACACAGGATCGTTGGAGGGGACCCACACAGGATCACTAGGATCTGACCCACATAGGATCACTAGAAGATGACCCACACAGGATCGCTAGGAGCTGACCCACACAGGATCGCTAGGAGCTAACCCAGACAGGATTGTTAGGAGCTGACCCACACAGGATTGCTAGAGCTGACCCACACATGATCGCTAGGAGCTTACCCACACAAGATCGCTAGGAGCTGACCCACACATGATCTCTGGGAGATAACCTGCACAGGATCATTGGGAGATGACCCACATTGCATCGTGCAGAGCTAACCCACACAGGATCGCTAGGAGCACTCTTCTCATCACAACCAGCTACTAGGTTTCCGCACTAGGTTTTCTCGTCTCTAGGAGAGTCTATTCCCCAAGCCATTGGTTGATTATAAAACTCCAACTATGTCCCATGAATAATTATCTCAAAGTACCACCACGACATAGGGGTTTCAATGCAACAGACGGCGCGACAATCGGAGGCCCGTTCTGTGAGTTATTAGCCTTTTAGTCTCGGGGCCCAATTGGATTCTTGATTGATCCAATCCGACCATACCCCATATTAACCCAAATCTCTAGTGGATTATACTCAAAGGGATATTCTTGCACCAAGATTTCTAGTGCCACTGATGGTTCGTCAAATGGACGTCCAATGCC
The DNA here is from genome assembly GCA_963277665.1 of Viscum album. Taxonomy (NCBI): domain Eukaryota; kingdom Viridiplantae; phylum Streptophyta; class Magnoliopsida; order Santalales; family Viscaceae; genus Viscum; species Viscum album. The sequence goes on from OY728127.1 coordinate 1,826,267,299, forward strand.
AAAGTTATGGCCAAAAGAATGTAAATGGGTCATAGTGGGATCGGGTCTGGTTGACCCGGTTGGACTGACCTGGCCCGACCCACTAGGTCCAGCTCGGCCCGATAAACGGCCTGGCCCATTTGGTTCGGCCCGGGCCGCTGGGTGGCTCGGTCTACTGGGAGGGGCTGCGGAGGTCTGGGGGCGGCCACGAGGCCGCGGAGGGTGCCGCGAGGGCACAAGGCCGTGGAGCGGCTCAGCCAGGGGTTGCCGCGAGGGCGCGAGGCCACGAGGCGACTCAGCCGGGGTAGTTCGTTCAGAATTGGGGCAATAGATCAAGCGGCAGCTCGGCCCGGACGGCGGCAGTGGCTCGGCCGGGATGGCGGAGTCAACTCAGACGGTGGCGGCGACTCAGATGGCGGTGGCAGCTCGGTCGGGCTACGGCAGCTCTGATGGCGGCTGCAACTCATCCTAGAAGTGGCGGCTTGGACAGTGGTGGCAGCTCGGCCCGGCGATGGCGGCTCGTCCCGGTAGTGGCAGCTCAACCTAGCGGCGGTGGCTCGGCCCGGCGGTGGCGGCGGCTCGGATGACGTGGCACGGCGGAGGACGTGGGGCAACGGTGGTCGCTGATGGTAGAGCGTCATGAGGTGCAGAGGCCGCGGGGCGACGGGGCGTCGTGCCTTCATCGGCGGTTCTTGATTTTCACTGGTGCCGACCATCAGCACCGGTCGCCGTCACCAAAGTCTATTTCTTCCATCGTGAAGGATACACCACTCAAGAATAACGGAGGAGGGGTAGGGCCTTGTTTGTTTGGTCCACACCCTCCATATTAGAGTGGTAGTAAGAAGCTCAACAAGAATAAGAACATGTATGGAAGATATTTAAGAACACCAATCCCCACAACCTTCGTCAATCACTAATCCCATTCCCACAAAATAAACATAGAAGGGAAGAACATGGGAATAAAACTCTTACCTCGTTTGAATCTTCGATGGAGATCGAGAGGGAGAAGAAGAGGTCGTTGGTGAGGGGAAGACTATCATCTATTGAAGACGTCCCATGTTGGAGGATGTCCCGAGGAATAAAGTCGAAGTTCAGGTCGGTGTTCTTAGTTGGCGTTCTTCATTGCAGAGCTTTCTCCCAAGTTCTCCAACGCTCTCTCCTTTTCCAAGCCTTTTCCCCAATTCCACCAAAGTGAAAAGGTATCCCAAGATAATAGATTATGAAATCTATTATTTAGTTTGTTGTCTCAATTTCAAAAGAGACTAATTAATTAAATTGAGTTGGCATAACAAATTTTGGGGGAGTTGAAGAGGCACCCCCACATTTAATAGGAAGTTTGAGGGTTTCTCCATTAAAGGGGAGTTCAAGGGGGTTTATACCTCGGGTGGTCCCCACCACCAAAACATCTCATGGGAGGTTAGTTTGGGTGGTCCCCACAATCATAACCTCTCATGGGAGGTTCAAGTCTGGTGGTCCCCACTTCCCAACATCCACATGTGGGAGGTTTCAACAAATAAAATAAAAATAAAAGCTGCACAATTTTATTTTTATTTTATTCTTTCACCAATATGTGAAAAGATAACTTCCACCCTCGACCTACTACAGTCGAGGTGAAGGTCTCCTTAAGAGAATATCGGTGTCGTGAGTTCAACAATACCCTCAGATTTCAATTTCGAGCACCGGTTCAAAATCTATAAAAACCCTCTCGCACGTTTACTGAACGTACCTGAAAAAAGTTCATAAAATTATTAGCGATCACCCTCGACCTGCATCGGTCGAGGTTTGGCCTTGCCCAAGTGAAAAATGACCCAATGAACCCAACGGTATGCCTGGATTTCCAATCTGAGTTACCTTTTAAAAGTAATGGATTTTACAATAAAATAATTATCACTTAATTATTTTATTTATGGCCAAAAACTAACTTTCACTAGTGGCTCGTGCATGCCAAAGTTAGTATCTTATTAAATAAAGCATTCCCTCACAAGTTCAGTAGTGGTCTCTGATTTTCAATCCGAGCTACCATTTTTGAGTTATAAGCATTTGAAAAATAAAATAATTTATTTAATTATTTTATTTACAGTTATTCCATTTTTGGGTTTTTTCATAGGAGGCCCATGCCGACTAAACTTAAGTCGCGCATAGGGTAAACCCGCCATTCTGAATGCAATGATGCCTTTAGATTTTGGATCTAAGTAATTGTTTAAGATTTATTCCACTTTTTTAGGAAAACTAATGATGCACGTTATTTAAAGTTTAACAAAACTTCAACAGACCCTTTCAGGCATTCTGATCCTCGGAATCATGCGCCGTTAGATTTCCAGGTCACGAAATAATTCCATATAATTAAAAAATATATAAGGAATTTCTGCGACATTACATTTTTAATGAAAGTAAATAATATTTTAAAATGATATTTAACTACCTTTGAAGTATAAATAATAATATTACTGGAATATTAAAAATATCATGGATGGAAAATATTTTAAAAAAAAATAAAAACAACATTTAAAAGAAGAATCTCATACCACTTTGGTAATTTTTGAAAGAATGATCAATGAAGATGAGAACATGAAAAGGATTTTTAAACCACTTTAATTTTATTAAATGAATGATAAAAGAGATTCATATAGTAGTATATATACCACAAACAAATAAAACATGTTTTGAAATTTGAATAACTCTCAAAGAAAGGAAATTGAGATGGAAAATTCATTACTCTGAGTCTAACTCACCACATACATTTTTAATTCATCTTCTTGGAAAACCTCCTTTATCATAAATCTTAATTATTATAGGATTGGTACTTTTTAATACCCATACCGATATGATAGGCTGAGGAATCTTGAGAAGATATTTGGGTAGTTCTTGGCTAAGGAATAGTTCTCAAAAGGTATAAGCAATAGAGGAGAGGAGATTCCCATTTATAAAGGAGGTGGGTTCAAAACTTGTAAATACTTTAAATATTAATATATAATATATGAATAAATCATGAAAAATGGTTTAAAACTACCTTATATTAGAATATAAGGAGTATAATGTCAAAATATAATCAACAAATTAATTTTAGATAGGTTTAGGCTTCATTTTAAACAAGATCTTTTGGTTTAACCCCCCTTTTAACCTTTTTTAACCTTAACCATTGTAACACATTTATTTCACTCTATAAGGGTCATAGAAGTAATATTAAAAATTAAAATTGGTTCATAAATGAACCTTAAATGAAAATATATAAAATTTAACATTAAATTGACTCAATATATTATTTCTAAAATTTTATAATGATTTAAAAATAATTCTTAAGCATTAAATACCATTTAAGATCATTTTCATGACAATTCATATTTATTAACATTCAAGGAATCAAGATAAAAATGAAATTATAATATTAAATGTTTTAACGACACTTATACATTATAATAATCGAATAAATTCATTATAAACTGTAATTAATCTGGAATATATTACTTTTACTGTTTTAAATTTATTTATTTATTTTTCTACTGCTTTCACAAGCACAGCATCAATGTTGCTTGTGCGTTCAAGGAAGTTATACTATCTATAAAAATTAAAACTAAATTACTAACACATAATTAGTGTGTTAGTATTTAAAATAAACATTTATAGTCAATTATATCTTCTTTTTTATAACTATGACAACATATTAGAGATATTAAATGAGATAGAGACAAATATTTTGTAATTTTTCTTAACTTAAAAAAATATAAGAGTCATAATCATAGTCATGTGGCATAAATTTTATGTATTTTATAATTTAGTATTTTTATGGTGGAAATAAACCCATAAAATTAAATAAAATCTATTTTTTTATTTTTATACCTTATCGTGTAGTTATAACCTTAATTAACACATTTTACCCATAAATGTGGTGGTAAACTATTACAATGGTTACTATTCACATTGACTAAAAATTAAATTGGATGATTTGCCAATTATGAACCTCTTAATTATAAATATTAAATATATTTTTCAATATTCAATTACTATAATATTTATAAATTCATTTTAATATAAATACACAAAATTCATCAAAAAAAATTTCCAAAAAAATATTTTTAAGCATAAAAATGAAATTATGAAAAATTTAAAAAATGATGATTAATATAGAATTGAATGGATATTATTTAAATTTAAAATAAGATTTTAAATATAATGAGACTTTTAAATTGATTGATTTATTGAATAAAAATGGAAGTTCTGCAAAAATAGGTATTTTTTACTATTAACTAAAAAAATCATTTCAAAAAAACTCAAAAATTTATCTTATGACTATTATGAAATTCTGATTTAAAAATGTGTAGATATTTTTAAAAATAAATTTTTTAAAATTGGTAGATGTAAATTATAAAATTCACCCATAAAATACAATAAAAACCATTTTTGAAGAAAATGTATTTTTGAAGCATAAAATAAATTTACACTTATTCTTTATATAATAACAAACATGAGATACTTTTATTATATTAAATATATGATTTATAAATTTCAATAAAATAATTAATCAATATTTATTAACTTAATTTACATTGATAAAATACACAACACATATAAAAAATATTTATGAAAAAAATGTCTTTTATATTCAAGAGATTTTATCTTCATTTAAAACTAGTTAACAATAAATATATTATTTATTATTCATTTTATTGAGAAAAAAATAATTATTTAAATGTTTACTCCAATTCATACCCCATAATCCAATGACTCTAACATGATGGTGATATTCGAATGATAGTAAATCATGGTTTATTTAAGCTTGGTGTTGTGTATACCACACACTATCAAATATATTACTTAAATAAAATAAATTCTAAAATCCTAGGGTTTTATAAGAATAGTGTTAAAAATTAAAATAATAATATAAAATTAATTGTTTTAATCCTTGCAAACATTTTTTGTTGAGAAAATAGTTCAATAAATTTTCAATATATGCTTATATCAAGATGATAACATAAAAGTAATATTATTTGAAAAAAAAATGGTATTTTCACTTTTCAATTAAAAATTGACCATATATGAAAAAATTCCAAAAATTCACCATAAGATAATTTTGAAATTATAAATATTAAAAGTATGTTAAATTTATCAAATTCAAATTCTTAAATTTTTTGAATTTAACTTTTAAATAAAATACTAAAATATAATAAAATAACCTTTTAAAGAAAAATTGATTTTATAAACATTAAGTGTTCTTAATCTATTTTAGTTTCCATTACTAATTAAATGATATTTAATATAATTATTTATTAATTGAAACATTTTATTATAATAATATGTTAAAAATGATCAATTTAATTTATGAAAAAAAACAAACATCATTTTAGAAACTGTTAATTGAAAATACCCCTTATTAATATTAAATGGTTTTAATTTTATCCCATTAATTATTTATATTTTAACCATTAAATGTTAATTGATTAATTAGTATTATTATCAAATTATTATTTAAAATAATAATATTAATTTTTATAGAATTATAATATAAATTTTTAAAATAAATAATTTCATTAAATTTTTATTTTCTTAAGGTTTTACTCTTAGAGTAATTTTCTTAATGATGTTTCACATTTCATATTAAAAATGTATTAATGTTTATATTTTATTTTAATAAATTTTTTATCTATTAATTTTATTTTGGTGTTGTGTTTGATACAATCTATTCAATAAGGTATTTATTTAATTAGAAATACATAATAAAATATGCAGGTGTTACATGAACAACTTTAGATTTTTTCAACTTTAAAGAGAACATATTATGCCTCTCAATTTATGTCTCATTCACTCCTTCCATAGAAGATTTTGTTTTTTTTAATTAAAATAAAAAAATATTTCCTTTTATAATTATATTTTTAAGTTCCTTTGAACCATTCTATGCAGTCATCTTGTTGTTTCTATTTTTTCCAAACTTGATTGAATATTAGTGGAAGTGTTTGATATGTTTTTGAGATGGTTGAAAAGGGATAGAGGTTAATTGAAGAAGATTTAATTCATTCTATAAATATGGAAAAATAAAAAAAATATCAATATAAAAAGTGTAAATATTCTAAAATAATCCTAATTCATTGATATTTGAGCACAATTCTTTATACTTCAACATAAGACTTTGGTTTTGAACGTTAGAATTTATGTATCTGGGTGTATGTTTTTAGAGATGACCAAAAGGCTTTAAGACTATGAGAATAAACTTTTGAAACCCTAAATTCATTTCTATGAGTTATAATATTTACTTCAAAACAAGCCTTTACATGGTATATGACTTTGGGTTCCCAACATAAATCTTCAAGACATAAAAAATGACGAGTTTTTACTAGGAGTAAAATTGAGTTTCTTGTAATCAAATTTTCTATTAAAATAAAACTTGATGGTTAGAGATCTATTATTTAATAGAAAAAATCACATATAAATGGTTATTCAATCTAAAAAATTGAGATTTGGAAAATTTTATTTATTTTTTTTATCTGTTGGAAGTTCCAAGCTGGAATATCTGAAAATTTTGATGCTCGAAGTGGAAGTTGTTTGAGAAGAAGCTCTAAATATTAAATCTAAAATGTTATTTTGATGGAGTTATGTAGTCCTTAATATCCTAAATCACCTATTGATTGATTAGTGGAAAAAGATAAGTTATTAATAAGAGTTTAAAAAGAAATGTTGAATATGTTGTGATCTTCTTTAAATGAGAGTCAAATATTGAGACTAATCTAGTGGAGTTAAGACACCACAAATTAAGGCGATGAGTTTTTCATTTAGTGTTGTTATATGTTAAGAAATAAAAAATAATTTTTGAACTAGATATATACAAGAAAGTTATTTTCAATCATATTAGTTAAATTAATGTGAAAATCGACTTCATATGTATATATTCATTGGGAAATATAATGAAAGTAGCGGGTTACCAAAAATGGGAATTCTATAATGGTTATTTTTCTAGAAACTTTAAATAATTCCTTGTTTTCGATTTATGGATACTAATTTTTTCTATTATGTGAAAATTCATTTTTCATCATCTACATATTCTCTAATCAATAATTAGTGAACTATATTTTATAATAATATTTTATAAGTATATCAAAATTAGAGATTTTAACAAGTAGTCAAACTACCTATAATATTTTGAAGACTTGTGGATATGGTCATCATTTGTAACCAAAGAAACCTGAATATTTAACTGATATATACATTTGTTATAAATAATTATAACCATTAGGATGTTAAGTATAAAATATTATACCCTATGTAAAACATAAATGTATGATGATGAATTAGTCTACAGGATGATACTTGGTCTATCAATTTTTATTTGATCAGAAACATTTAGTAGAGAATCTCTAGCTTAGAGGGAATCAAACACGGTAAGGAGTAGGAACCCACAATAGGTTCAAAGCATGTAAAAATTATTGGTTCCCCATCTGGTTCACATGTCTATTCCATATGGGTAAGTATAAGTAAATTTAATTATGTATATCATTACCTAACTAGAAACATAGGTTTATTTATTATGGAAAAAATGTCACCCTCCACTGATTCATCCCCCTATTCATGCATATATTATTAGAACATTTCAACTCGTATCAGATCATCAAGTTCAATCTATTATATCACTACATTTTTAAAAGTATAATATTAAGTCTATTAAGAGTATATGTATTCCAAACTTTAATTGAAATAAATACCATTCATGAAAAAAAATTCTTTCTCTTCTTCTATCACTTGTCCTTTAAGTTTTTGATGTTAATACAGTTTGTTTCCAATAGTTAATTGAAGATCTAAAATGAAATTTACTAATAATGGAACCATATAAACTAATGGTAAGGAAATAAATTCAACACACATGTCAATATATGGAAATATATACTCTAAGGAAATGCTATAGAAAATGTGAATAAAATATGGGACATGTTTTAGAGTAGTTTTTAAGGAAAGATCGGGGTTAAAGATGCTAAACTAAAAATATAGAGGTTTCAGTTTGAAGAAATAAAAATATTTTTGAATTATTAACAAGGATGAATGGAATAGTTAGTAACATGAGAGGATTTATTAAGTAGAAAGATGACTCCTTTATTTTTTATAGGATTATGAGAAACTTTACAATCAAGTTTGATCTCATGGTTTTAGATCTAGATAATAGAGTAGATCATTCCTTTGATGAGCTACAAAACCTTCTCATTACTTATGAAATGATAAAATCTATACCATTTAAAAATAAAGATAATGAATAAATGGAATTCAAAGCAATGAGAAATATAAATCTCAAATATTAAGTAATTAGAGAGCCAAGTGACACTAACAGTTAATAAAATAATGACAATGAATATAAGAGATTCATGTCACTAATCACAAAGAACTATAGGAAAGGAAAGGGAATGTAAAAAAATTATGGTTCTTCCCAAATACTTTAGTCATGGTGATATTGTAAATTTTTCCATTAATGATTCAAAGAATAAAGGGGGAGAGTATAATGTTGATCATGTGAAACCTTAGAATAATATATAAGTAAAGTACATAAAAGAAGCCTAAAAATCAATTGAGAACAATAATACAGTTCCAATAAGAAAATAAAGTAATCTGTTAAGTAATTAGGAAGAGGAATTTGTCTCTTCAAGATACCAATCATACAATGAGGATAATAAAAATTTCACAAATTTCATCACCCATGTAGTGAATCATAAGGCATATTCTAGAAGTAAAGGTGAAGAATATTAAATAGCCTACATGGATCATATGTTGAAATATAAACTAGAGGCATTTCTTAAGGAAAATACTTATCTAGAGAAATAAATTAACCTATTAATGTTAGAGGATGACAATATATCTAAATATTATGAAGAGTTTACCAAAATAGAATATAGTCATATTGAGGAAATTAAATACTTCAATCTGAATTTCCCTGAAGATGATAAGATTATGAATGTTCTTGAGTAGAAACTCAAGTAGAGATAAAATGAGTTCAAAAAACTCAACTTAAATCTAGAGGATATAAAGTAATTAAGGAAGATATTATGTGATTATAATATATATTTTGAGATAAAATATTAGTCATCAAGGTATTCTGGAAATGAAAATGAAAAGAAACATGTAAAAATATCATCTTATATGTCCAATTGTAAATATTTTTTATTTAACCATGAATGTTCAAACATAAACTATAATCATTTTTTGGAAAAGAAAAGTGATGAGATACCCTCTCCTTTATCTAATGAAGATAAGAGAAACTCTATATATATAACCTCCCAAAGGTATAATCAAGGTGTATCAATGTTGCGATTATCTTATCAAAATTATGAATAATACTCATATTTTTATAGACCAACCATATTTATTAGGTAATGTTGGAGTTTTTTTATATTTTCTATATGTATTTTTAATGCAAAGAAAATATATCTTTACCAAGATGAAAGTATATGTAAAAGGTAATCAGTTCTATGGATGGAAAACATACTTACCCTAGAGGAAATATTATGGTGGGGGCATCATTCATCTATATGAAAAAAAATATTTTTGACTGCTTGGATAAATGTTATGGAAGTTTTAAAGAATAGTTTCACAGATCAAAAGATTTTATAAACATTTTACTTGTACAAACTCCTTATATCTCAATGGGGAAAGAAAAATGTAATGAAAAATAAGAAGAAAAATCATTCACTATTGATATCACTTTTAATGGTAGCTAGAGATGGAAGACATGAATATTGGATAGCGGTTTATTATAACATATTTTAGGTGATAAAAACTCTTAAAGAACATTAATGATCATGATGGAGTAGTAGTTACTTTCTAAAATGACATATCATTGAAAATAAATGTTATCATTTAAATTGATATTGAATAAAATAAACCAAATTTCAAATATGTTCTACATGTAGAAATTCTCAAGCACAATCACTTGAGTATAATCCTACTATGTAATAATGGAAATTCATTTCTAGTAAAATAACTCATGTGTCATTAAAAACTCTAATGATGAAATTATCATAATAAGAGGAGAAAGAATAAGTGGAAACTTATTCCAAATTGTTGATTCAACTAACTCATGCTATATGAGGGCCAAATAATAAAATGAATTATTTAATTATAGTAATATCCCTCTTGGACATGTGAGTCTATGTAAAATCACATTGAATAACTTGGTAAGATATCTTCCCCAATAAAATATGTAATGTTGGGTGGTTTTTTAAACATTCCAAAAAGGGAAGATGGTAAAATATACACACATAAGAGTATAGATTCAATCATATATTCCATTGGAACTTATTAATTCAAATATATATAGTCCCATGAGGATTCATTATACTAGAGGTGACTTTTATTTTATTACATCCATAAATGAATTCACCTATATGACTACAGTCATGTTTATAAAGCACAAGTCTAATGTTGTTAACTTGATCAAAATATTCAGAAGACGGGTTGAGAAAGATCTAAGAGTGTATATCTTGAAGCTATGAACATACAATGAAAGAGTATTTGCATGAAATTTATTGTATAATTATATAAAAACCATGGAATTAAAAATAAAATTATTTCTCTATACAATCCAAAATTGAATGTAATTTATAAGGGGAAAAATTAAAACATAGTTGAGATGAAAAGGACTATATAAATTGATCAAAACATCTCTAAATTGTTTATAGAAAAGCAGTGTGTAGAACTCACCATATTCAAAATAGATCTTTGATGAAACCTAAGATTAAAAAACAAAAATGATATGTGGTTATAGAGAAATCCTACTGTGAACTACTCCAATGTTTTTGGACATCTATGCTTTATAAATATTCAAGCTAGAAATAATGGAAAATTAAAAGAAAAATGGATAAATGTGTTTTCATAGGTTATCATTAAAAATATAAGTGAATATAAGTTATAGAAAAATATTTTTCATAATTGTTTTTCTATTTTTAAGTTAATATAATTGAAAATAATCCCAAAATAATAGGTTTAGTTAGTACAGCAAATATTTTTTAATAAGCTATCAATGATCATATTTATGAGAAATAGTTAGTGTAACAAACTGAAAATGTATATAATGTTGATGTTTTTTTCTTAGATAAGACCAATTATGAAGATGAGGTTTTTAAAAATAATATAATGAGACATATGAGGGTAAAAAAACATTTTAATGCTAAAACCATAATTGTTAATCAGGTATTATTCCAGAATATAAGAAAGCTGAGAATTGAGAACCAAATTGATCTCATATCACAAATTTAATCTAAATCAATTTCATAGGAACTTGAACATGAAGAGTGGATATCTTCTATGAATGATGAGCCTTATAAAATAGAGAATAAATCCACTTGTAATCTTTTTATATGTCTAGAAAATAAGAATATTATTATCACTAATTTAGTTTTTTAAAATAAACTCAATGAGAAAGGAGAGGAGTCAAGGAATGAAGATCAACTTGTTTGAAAGGGATACTCTCAAATTGAATGTATCAATTTTGATGAAAATTGTTCTCCATTTTTTATGTCTAGAATTCATCAGGATGTTATTATTAGTGGAATCTCATAGAAGACATAGGGTCTACAAATGGATGTGAAGTCTTCTTTCCTCAATGGGGATATTAAAGAGGAAGTTTTTATTGATCATCCTAAGGTGTTTATTCTTAATAAATATGGAATCATGGTCTATAAAATGAACAAATAATTATATGAATTGAAAAAATATTTATGGACATGGTACTCAAACATGGATAGATTAATGAATAATCTAAAATTTAAAAAATGAAAGGTTGATAGAAACTTAAATATTAAATAATTTACACTAGGTATGCTCAATTTCATTATCTATATTGATGAAATAATATTTGGATGTGATCAGGGTCATCTCTGTGAAAAATTTTCAAATCAAATTAAGCAAAATTTTGAGATTTCTTTATCGGGAGAGAAGATTTACATTTTGGGATTACAAATTTTACAAGGAGATAATTTTATATTTCTATATCAAGATAAAAAAGGAAATATATATTCAGAATGTTTATGATGAAATATTAAGAGGATATCTCCACAACCATTTCTACTGAAAACAAATTAAGTAAAGATGACAATTGAAAGGGAATTAATCAAAAGGTCTTTAGAGAAATTATTGGTATCCAACTCTATCTCACCACATTAAGACTCGACATGTTACATATGGTGAATCTATGTTCTCAATTATATAGTGATCCAAAATAATATCATACAGTATTAGATAATAAGATTTTGAGGTATATTAATGGGATAATAAATATTGAATTACTATACATAAGCAGTTCATACCCACAACTATAAGGGTAAAATAATTCTTGTTAGGAAGGATATTTCATATATAGGAATTGCACATCAACAGTAGCATTATTTCTTGATGATAGTTTTTAAGTTAAAATAATAAGAAGTAGAAGTTAGTGGACATGAGTATATATGTGTTTGACTACATCATGGCTTCACATTCCTGAACACTAATTTATTTTATGAAAACATAGGTGGAAAACATAAAAATAATTTTTGAGAAACCATTATAACTTTATTACGATAATATGAGTGCCATATATCTCTAAAATAATCTTATATATCACTCAAGATCCTAAAATAATAACTCGGGTTCTATTTAATCAAATAATGAGTGGAAATTGTTGATTTAAATCATGATTATATTTTTACTGAGAATTAGATTATATATATTTTAAAAAGGTAATGTTGAGGGAGATATTTTAAGAGATGTGGATGAAACACAATGTACATCCTTCCCCTCTTTCTACAGGTTATGTGAAAATAATCTCCAACCTCCATTGTGCTTTGGATTATGTTAACAAAGGGGGAGAAATTATGTTGTAACTCTTTTCTAAAGGGGAATATAATTATTGTTGGGAGTATGAACTACTCTTTTTATTAAATCTATTGATATTAGAATATTGGGGGGTTGATTGTTAGTATGAACTAGATGTATCATTGAGGGGAATTTTATTTAAGTCACTTATAAAAAATATCTTGTCTCTGAGGGGGGGGGGGGGATTCCCTAAAAACCATTACAATATCAAGTATTTTAGTGATAGAAAATCTTAATATAAGAACATATTTGATTTGATATTTCTCCTAAGAATTAATGAGTTTGGAGATAAATTATAAAGGAAAACTATTTTTCATATAATGTGTTGAGTTCATTTGATAAAACATAAAAAAGGTGAGATTACAGTTATATTGAATCTATTGATGAAGGTTTTTGGTTATTTTAATATTTTTTTAACCTTGATTTATTATCAGTGGAATTATTTGAGATGTTTTTAAGATGGTTATAAAGGGATGTAGGTGTCTTATAGAATCCTTTAAATCATATTATAAATTATGAAAAACTAAAAAAAATTATCAAAGTACCTTTAATAAAGATTATGAAGTGAGAATAAGTCATTGATAGCTGAGAATATCTCTTTATCCTGGAACATAATACTTTGAATGTAATCATAAGACATTTAGTCTATGAGAGTAAGCCATTAGTGTTAATTGTAAGACTTGAAGTCTCTAATTGTAAATCTTTGAAGCACCAAATATACGGATTTGTTCTAGTATATGTACTACATCATAATCCTTTCTTAGGAATAAGAATTTGAGTACCCAATGTAAATCATTAATACATAGAAAAATTATAATATTATTTTTAGTGTAAAATTGAGTTTCCAAAATTCAAATTGTCTAATGAAATAAAACTCAATGATGTATGTGAGTTTCCATTTCATTAAATTATACTTGTGGTCAATAAGGTTGACTGTCATAGTTGTGAGAATATGTCAATATGTGTTAAAGTGAGTGATGATTCATGGAGTATTTTTATGGAAATATCCTCAACATTAATTTTTATGTTTACCAATATTTTCTTAATGTAAGATACATTTTCTAATTTTGTTTAGAGTTTGAAATTTTTTTTAAAACATGTGAATATGTGAAGATGAATCATATTTTGATTATTATAAATGAATATTATAAAATAAATTATATTTTAGATCATGAAAATTAATTTTAATAGATTAAGAAGAGTTTTATAATTTATATTAAGAAATTCAATGATTTAAAATATGGAGGAGTTAGTTGTTTCTAAGAATTGAATTTAGTTTAATTTTATGGATGTATTTGGATAAATAATTTTATGAGTTTTTATTAAAAATAAGGCCATCCAAAACCACACAAGGAGAACCAACTCAACCACATATGGTAGAAAGATTTCCCACATAGGATCCATACCAAGAATAAGAAACCATGGTTAATGAAGTTAAATGGGAAGCAAAGGAGGGATGCATGAGAAAGGGTCACACCATGGGGTGACTGGCTAGTGGAGGATGTCAACATGGGTCAGTGACAGTGTTAGCCTAGAGTGGACTTGGATTCTCACTTATAGATAGTTTAGGGAGAATTATGTCTAATCATAGATCGAGAGGTTGAGTGATATTTTTATGTGGGAGAAAGTAAAGCCACCACACTATATCTAAAAATTTAAATTTTATTTATAAAACAGAGACCACTTTATTTAATTGATATGAATAATTTGATCGAAAAAATGATCATATTCAAACTCAAGCATCTGGAGGGTGTTTTTTATAGGGATTTATAAGGAATAGAGACATTGAGTATATATCAATCTTATGATAGAGCATGAGGGATTTTAAATGATCATACAGTTTCACTTGTATGATAAACTGTAGTGATTTGATTCCATGGATGAAGACTTCGTGAAATGGGATACATTTTGTGAAGGTTGGGTGGTCATTTTAATTAGACACATAGTTGAGTTCAAGTGATGAAAGGTGGTGTTCATATGAGGATACTCTTAGTGCACAAATGGTGTTAGGGAGGTAGAGTAAGTCAGAGGTGGTTGTTTATAAATACCCCTGACCCACTCCATATATAATTATGACCTAAATAAAAGATCAGTAGGAAAAACCGAATGCTATCTGCTGAAGTATATTTTAATTAAAGAGAGCAGAAGCCTCTATTTTATTATGAGCTATATAAGAAAGAGATAGAGTTCCATGGACCATGCCTATCACAAGAAAAAAATTATTCTTGAATTGAAAATCATGAATGAGTTCATCATAAATATTAGTGGTGTGAAAATAAGTGGTTTAACCAAATATATTATTTACAATAACATGGAGTATTATTGGTTAACACATATAGTGATTACACTAACACAAAGAAGAAAGAAGAAAAATGATGTTGTGTACTCTGTTGAGATGAAAAGAATAGTGAGAATCGTGAAATGATTTATGCATTCATGCATGATAGATCAGTTGTCAGTGTGAGTCTTTGTGAAACTGAGTGAATTTTGTGAAGGAATCATAAAACTGTGAACTCGTTCATATAATATTTTAGTTTTATTGAAGGTTTTGAGAAGGTGTTACTTTTTAGAGGAACATGAAATGTTATATTCATAAGGGTAAGTGAAAAAGAAAATATGTTGAAGTATATGTAATTAATTTTGCATACCTAAATATAATTCAATGTAATTGAGTTGAAGAATCTGATTAAAACTAAATTGAGTTATGATGGTATATTTTTTCACATCAAAAACAAGATTTAGGTTTGGAATATTCATTTATTGGAGAATTCTTGTATACCTGAGAATTTTATATTTTTAGACTAAGGCCAAGAATATTTTTAAAAGAGTAGAATATTTATATTCCAAATTATTTATAAAATTTATTGGGTCTTAATAATTTGATGGTAGATTGGAAGTGATAAACATTTGGCAGTTGGTAATTAATTTTTGAAGTTCATGATGTCGTACAGGATAAAATTAGGTGATCTGGTTTGTTTATTGATAAAGATTTTATCTCAAGGAATGGAAGAAGATATAAAAGGATGAAAATTATATTTCCTATCAATGGATCATATTTTAAGGGAAGTTAAAGACTCTAGTAGGATTCTTGAAAAGAATAATAAATTCTAAGACTCGATGTCAATGGCTTCTATAGGTTGTAACTTTTGATATCTAGTAGGAATCTTGAGTGGGAACACTATGGGACTCAATGATGATGGGAATGTGACATTTTATGGATGTAACCACATGTATATAGTGAAGTTGAATAATAGATTGATTTTGATGAGGATAAAGTTGATGAGGAACTCATTGAAATTATTACTATTATTTCAAGAGGGTATGGAAAAGGAAAATAGATAAGAAAAGGAAATATTCTTCAAAAATTATACAACTATAATGGATTTTGAAACGATTTCATAAATTTACCAAAAAAATGGATAGATCATAAAATTATGATAGAAATGAGAAACCTTGAATATAGAAAAATAATTAGGAAAAGAATTATTCCATAAAAATAAAGGTGGATTTGATGAAAAGGTATGTATAATCCAATTCATCATCTAGTGGTTTATCAAAATATGAACTCAATATCCTTACTATTTTTGATAATGTCCCAAATTTATAAAGTATTTATGGTGTTGGATAATAATAATAGATCTAGAGTGGAGGCTGAAAACGAGTTGGAAGCTAATCTTGAGAAAAACACATATCTCAAGAAATAGATGTAGAAGCCGGAGAAACGAACTAAAAAGTTTT
Source organism: Viscum album (assembly GCA_963277665.1). Classification (NCBI taxonomy): domain Eukaryota; kingdom Viridiplantae; phylum Streptophyta; class Magnoliopsida; order Santalales; family Viscaceae; genus Viscum; species Viscum album. Next base: position 1,826,283,835 of record OY728127.1, read on the forward strand.
CTACTAAAAAAAGAAGGAGTATAATAGAAAATAAATATATTTTTTTATCAGAATAATAATCATATATTGAATGAAGATGAGCTTTAGAATATATTAAGTGATCTTGGGGTCAAACTGACTCGCAAGGAAGAAGATCCTTCTGAGACACAATTAATGTCTCTAAATTTTCAACATTAATTAAACAACAATAGAGAAGTATTAAATAAGTGTGTTGAGGTAAAATCTTGGTCATCTTAATCTGATAATATTATTGCCTCTAATAAAAATGTTACATATGTTTCTATATATTTTCAAAATAGATATGATATTACTAACATCATAGGTGAATCTAGGTGGAATAATAATTCAATAGAGAGTAATTCTACCACATAAAATGATAAAATTAAGATTCATGTAATTATATTTACCCCTAGGAAAAATAAAACATAATTTAAAATAAGATTAAATCTTAAATTTTTTAAATAGGTTTATCAAAAAAAATAGAAGTTCAACGCTCAGAGGTATTTATTAGTGTAGTAGGAAAATAGAAATAAATATTACTCTGTATGGTATAACATTATGAGAAAAAAATCATGAACCAAGGGGGTTCTATGATGAATATATGAAAATATACTATCAATGAAATAAACTAGTGAACATAAATCCATTTGAGATACTAATAAAAAACTAGTATGAATACATAGAAGAATTTTATGGAAGATATAAAATATAAGTTCATAGAGGTAAGGTATGCATGAATACATTATTTTTTGATGTTACCTTTATTATTAAAGTAATGAAAAAAATATATGAAAAAAGAGAGGAAGTCATGTAAATCTAAGAAGTATTGTGATACAGTTAAGAAAGCATAGAAGACAAATAATGAATGTTTGAAAATTTTCCTAAATCAACTGAAAATAGAAAAGAAATAGATAAATCTCAAATAGATTATACAAATGAGGTTAAACAAGTTATTTCATTAGAATATTTTGAATATCATAAGAATTCATCTACTAGTTATGATCTTAAAAATAAAAAGAATCGGTGTGAACAAGTTGGGCCTCACATAAAGAACAATATGACTATTTTCCTATTCTAAGATGAGTTGATGAAAATATCTATATAATTAGGGAAAATAATGGTTCTATACATAAAAAGGTTTATAATAATATCTCAAATGAAGAAAATATTCATCGAAGAAATCTGATCATGAAACCAATAAAGAGTATGAAAGAGAATTTGAAATCCTTCAAACCTGAGATAAAAATGAATAAGGAAAAGGCAAGTATTTAAGAAAACTCTCATATAGAGTGTTATTAATGAGAATAATTAGGTCCCTATTTACTCCATTATATATATAAATGATTTTTTATTGACATATAAGGAATTTAAATATGTGATTTCATCCCTTAAGGGGGATCATAAATGACTTTATGTTGCCATATATTCACAAAAGTGTGAATATGAACTTTTCAAACATATTTGAAAATGAACTATGATAATAATTATCAAATTCATAATATTATTTTTTTTAGATGTATTATAAAAGGAGTGTTGATATTGAGTTAAAAAGGGGGAGTTCTATGTTTTTACATTTAAATTTACGATGTATTTGTTTAGATGAATGCGAGATAAAAATATTTCATGATTTCAAAGTTTGAGAATATATAAAGTATAAAGTTAGGCTAATATGAGATTATTATCAAAGACAAGTTTGATTATTGATAGCATTGTCCACCTTATTAATAAACTCTTATTTTCTACACTAGTTTTTTCCATGTAAACTTAGAGTTTTCTAGAAAAACGCTGTTTGAAAAATAAAATATGTGATATCATCCTAAAGATAGATGGGTATGATTAATTAGAACGAGATGAGAAGATATTTTCTCTACTATTTCTTCGTATTCATTGTCTATTAGGTGGGGAAAGAAAAGGAGACATGTCTAAATATAAATTTTTTGGGGTTATTGAAAAAAAATCTAAAGGGGGAGTCTAATGTTTTCTTAATGTGAATTGTATTTATTTCCAATAACATTGGATGACTTGGTTGTGAGAAGATATAAATTTTATTTTAGGTGATTGATTATGTTTTTAGGATTGTTATGGAAACATCCACAATATTAATTTTAATTAATGAAGATATGTTATTAATTCCCAAGACATAGGATAATTGTCTTTATAATTTTCACAATGTTTCAAACAAGTGAAGAGATTAAGATAAACCAAATTTTGATGATTCTAAATTATGATCATCAACTAAATGATATTTGAGGTCATGAAAAATAAAATTAATAATTTAAGAATATTTTTTAAATTTATAAAAATAAATTCCATGGTTTAAAAAATAGAAGGAGTAAATTTTTTTGAGAAAATGATTTAGTTAAATTTTATGGATGTATTCAGTTAAGGAATTTTGTGAGAGTTTATTAGAAATATGACCAACCACAACCACCCAATGAGATCTAGCTCAACCACATGTGGTAGAAATATTAATAATATAGGATAAAGAACAAGCATGGGTAGCCATGGTGGAAGAAGGCTAGTGGGTGGGTAGGGGAGCACATGATCATGGGGTTTCACTATGGGGAGCCAATATGGACGAGGATGGAATCACGGGTCAGTTCCAATGATATCCTAATGTGGACCGGAATAATAGCTTATTTCCAGTTGAGGGAGTGTTATAGATTATTGATGACTGTGAGGTAAATATATATTTTGATGTGAGGTGAAGTCAGTCCATAGAACTATAGCTCAATCTTTAAAATTTATGGATAGAATGGAGATAGTCTGATTTGGTTGATCAGTATCATCCGATCAAAACTGCGATTGTCTTTAACCTCAAGCATGTTGAGGGTGTTCTTTAGGAAGGTTTCTCAAGCATAAATACCCTGACTTTATGTCAAGCCTATGAAAAATATTTAAGGACTCTAAATGATCATGTATATTTTATTTCATTCTAAATGGTGGTGAGTTAATTCCATGGATGAAGAATTCAATAAGTGGGATAGGTTTTGTGAAGGCTCGATATTGATTTTAATCGGACACGTAATCAAGGATGATTGATGAATGATGGTGCATGTTAGAGGTGAATTTTGGTGCATTAAAGTCCTTGAGGTGGTAGAGTAAGTTAATGAAAAACCTATATAAATACCCCTAACCCACACCATCATCATTTATGAGATGAATGAAAACCTTATGAGAGAAACTAAGATTTATCCACTAAAATTGAGATAAAGTAGAGAGATAAGAAACATATATTTATATATGATCTATAAAAGATAGATATAGATTTCATTCATTGTTCTTATCACATTAATGAGGATCTTTTGTAAATTAAAAAACATGAAGGAGTTATACGTAATGATTAATAGTGCATGAATAAGATGTGTAACTTGGTAAAATAATTACTATAACATGAAGGAGTAAAAGTTGATGCATACTCTGATCACACTTAAGTGAAGAAGAAAGAATAAAAAAGGATACCGCATAATCTATTAATACAAGAATAATAATGAGACTCATGAAATGATTTATTTATGTATGATTGAAATATTGTGATTGTAAGGTATTATGAAGTTGAGTTAATTGCATGAAGGAAGTAGAAAAATGTGTACTCTTGATTGTAATATTACTTATTTCATTAATGGTTCACAAAGTTTTTGAGGTTGAAAATTACTTTCAATATTATTTTTATAAGGGTTAGTGAAAATAAATAGTGTATAAGTTCATGTAATTTACATTATATACAAGAATATAATTCAAATTAGTTGATTTGAATCATTTGATTAAAATTTTATTAACATATGACAATTTATTTTTTCACATCCAAATAAAAACTGAGGCTCAAAATATTAATTGATATAATAGATTTTTGTATTCTTGGGAATTTGAAACATGGAGACTAAAGTAATAATATTTATAAAATAGTAGATGATTTACATTCCTAGTTATTTAGTGAATTGAGAGTTTTTAGATCATTTGAATATCGGTGGATAGTGATAAATACCCGGTTCTTGATTATTAGTTGCTTAGTTTTTTTGAAATTTCACACAAGAAGATACAGAAATATAGTTTTTTAATATAGGAATATTTCATATAAAGGTAGTGTATAATATATCATAATATAAAATAGATATTTCATATTAGTGGTTCATTTTTGAAGGGAAGTTGAATGCTCTAGTGGTATTCTATAGTAGGAGATGAAAATGTAGGACTCTCTGTTGATCACATATATAGGTGGGAACATGTGATCTCTAGTGGGACTCTATAGTGGGAACACTAAATGAATTAGTGTTGATGGGAGTGGGAAATTACCACGATGTAACCACCTAAATATAGTTAAGAATCAGTAACTGATGGGAATAATCATTTATAGCAAGGAGTATAAATTTTAAATAAACCTTGTCAAATCATTATATGTATTTCTATATTTATTAAAATTTATTATCAAGTGAGGATAATAATTGAAAATAATGGATTAGGAATTTAATCAACCAAAGAGGTTGTATAAGGCCCCAGACTTAAACATTACTTAATCATGAATTAAATGAATAATTCACATAGAGGATCTTTTTAGGTTTAGAGTTTTAGAGAATTAGGTCATAACTATTACATCTCAAAACATTACATAGTAGACACTTCTACTAAGTTTCCATAAAATAAAAAAAATACTTAAAAAGAAACATGTCTAGTTCCATGTTTTAGATGGAATGTCTTTCCCTGATCCCATCCTTGACCCTATTCATCTTTAAGTCCTGTGGAAAACATTTCAAAAACTTGGGATGAGCATAAAAAGCTCAGTATTGGATACAAAAAGAATGAAAACTATTAGTTTTTCAAAACAACAAGTAAACCATGTATACTTTATCAAAGTAATACTTTTCACCTTTATAAGTAGTAAAAACTCTTCACTGAATAAAAGATCATTACTTACCCTTTTTATAACCAAAATATTACCATAAAACCCATATAAAGAACACATAACATATAAAGGTAACTTGGGACATAAACATACTTAAATGTAATAACCATACGGTCAACTTCCACACATATCACTTAATGGAATAGCCATACGGCCGACTTCTATACCTAATGCATTGGAGGTTATAACGTAACCATCCATCTTGGTATTCACGGCACCACCCGTCATATGGTTTATCACGTAACCACCCGTAAAATGTCCAAGTACCATCATTACACATAAAATATTGAAAACATAAACATTTCAATAACAACATTTCATTTGCAATCACAATAAGTAATTCCAAGATATTGAATTAATCAATCCATTTTCAAAAACCATTTAAAAGAGATTTTTGAATCAAAGTGTCCTATACCACTTTGAAGATTTTAATGGAATTATAATTTTAAAACATTAATGTTCATATAAATAAATACTGAAAACCATTTTGAAAACATGGAAATTAAAGATAAAGATTTAGAATAATGAATCTTTAAAATATTTAAAACGATATTTTTGTTAAAGAGTTTTTAACAAAATGAGAGACTCTTGAATACAAATAATTATGGAATAACATTTAATCCGAGATTTATAATATCATGAGAATAAAGGGATTCATGATATAATATGTCAATGGATAGTATACACACCATATAAGAGTGAATTGGTGCATAACAACAATGAAGTCTCAATAGAAATGTAAATTGAGATGAAATCCATTATAAAGATGCTATCCTTAAATTAAGGATAAATCTATCACATAATTATGTGTGAGAAATATAAATACACCCGATATAAGTGAATATTAAATTTGAAACAATCAGAGGTCATTCACACATAATCTTGGAAAAACAAAACCAATGACATAGATATTTAACTCAATGAAATGAGATTGAGTTATGATTTCCCATACAAGTTCGTAAGAATTTATCAATGAGATGATTATGTGTAGAAATAGTATATCTACACAATGGTTTGTGGAAATTACAACAAATATATTCCTCACATAATTTTGGCATAATAAAAATAATAAGTATAGGTTTAACCCAAAGAATTGAAAGTGGGTTAAGAAGTTCCCTTACCGAAATCCGACAGCCTAACGGCGTCACTTTAAAATTCAGAAAATGTGTTGATGAGAGAGAAAATGGGATCTCATCACTTGGAAATAAAATTTACATAAATAAGGATATAGAAGAACATATCCCAACATGATAGTATGTGAATTAAAAGACATAACAGAAGAAGTCTTTTAAAAAGAGGAGGGTGAAAGGTCCCCTTACCGAGTTGGGTAACTTTCGAAACATACACCCCATGGAAGAAGGGTCGTACAATGAAGATGTAAATAAACATAAATGAAATTATACTACACAAATTGTATAATAATGGGTAGTACATGCACCACACAAAGGAAATTGTGGCAAACGTAGCATAAATGTCACGGGAATAAAAGTGAGATGAAAAATCCCTTATGAAAACTCGACAGTCTAACGGCGCCACTTAAAACTTCTAAAAATGGATTTATGAGATCAAATAGGTTATTTCATAATATGAACATAAAAATTACAGTATTATGAATATAAAATAACATCCCCAAACATAAGAAATATGAGCTTAAAATAAATGACATAAAAGAGAGTACTTAAAAAGAAAGAGAGAGGTTGGATCCCTTACCTCAAGTCTGACTTGTCTTGTTCGTTTCTTTATATTCATGAATAATAAACTTTGGTCAATTTATAATTGCTTAAGGACCTATTTTAAATATTATTATTCAGTTCATATCACATATTATAATGTTATAATAATTGGTTAATAATGTGAGTTCATATCAGACGTTTTTTGTTGATGTTTGGTACATGAGTCAAAAATGAACTTGTTTGAAAATGATTGTCCATGTAGTTATAAGTAAATCATCTCCAGAATAGTATTAATGATTTAAATATCATATATATCAAGTACATATTCATTTTATACTACTCCATAACATTTGGAGATAAAAAGATATAAAATGCACCTTTCATGGAGACGGTAGGTCGTACGTACGCATGAACGCAACTTTCATTTCTTTGTCATATTAATGGAATTAAAAATAATTGAGAGATATATATATTATAATTAAAATATAATATATATTTTATATAGGTAAAATATGTTCATTAATTTCATTCTTTATACATTCCATGTATTTCATGAACGAGTCACATCACTTGAGGGGGCGGTAGTCCACACTTCCTCGTATGAAATTATCGCATTTGCACAACATGAAAAGCATAAAGGAATGTTTTAAAAATAAAATTAAGAAACAAATAGAAAACATAAATACCATATATATCATATATAAAATATAGTTACATCATAATGGCCACCATGAAAGGTGTTAATAGAATATTGAACAATCATCGTTTCGTGAGACAGAAATTCGCCATCCACAGAAACAGTATGTTCTTTAACCATTAGACGAAGGTGTGTGTAAGTGTAGATCGAATCCTTCACATAAAAAATCCAAGTATATTGAAGATACTGTTTTTATTACAAAATAAAGTAATAAAAAGAGGTTAGAGGGTTGGAGAATCAAAATAAAACAAAAGAACACAAGGGAAGACATTACCTTTAAATCGGGTAACTCTTTTTTGATTTGAGCTCAAAGGCTTCCTTAGAAAGGATTCTGCCCAATGTTGAGGCTTCAATGATGAAGAGAGGGATGTGTATAGATGAAATGGGCAGCAGTTGGCCAAGCAAAAGGCTTGATAGGTGTGGTTAAGGTGGTAGAGGTGGGGGCCTTTTATAAGTGGAGAGGAGGGGCACTCTTGGAAAGTTATAAACGTTTACTTTATTATAAAATGCTTTTCGGATTTTAAAGGTCCCAAAATTATATATTTTGAGGATAAGGTGACAAGATTTCGAAATACACCCATAAAATAGGTTTTTGACAAGTGTAGGTCTTATATTTTACATTATCTTTTTATTTTATTTAAATCGTTAAATAATGAGGTAATCGCCGCATCATCATGGTGTCATAAATAATTTAATTTATTTAATGTCTAAAAATTATAAAAAAATATCATGATGTAGGAAATCATTTTATCTTTCTAATTAATATTTATAGTCAAAAATATGACTTGTATAACCCCATTTAAAAATTGTTTTAGTAAAACAACTCATGTTTGTGACATTTTTATTTTAACTTTAAATAAAAAGTTATTAATGTCATTTTCCAACCAAAGTGGATCCATGGGGTCCCCAAGTTGACCCATGGATTTTCTTGGTCAGCCATGACTTATCCAATAAGATTAGGACATGTTTCAAGGTCATTTCATATTATTAAAACATTATTTTTACCTAAAACTACACTAATTACCTCTAATCGCGATTAAAAACTTAAAAGTTACTATTCACCAAAAAATTATTTTAATCCCATTGAACCACATTTTAAAAACTAATTACAACCATGTATGTCGGATTTTTGAAATTCAAAACACAGAGGTGGTAAAAGTTCATTTAAACGAAAAATCAGTTTTTTAAGTACCACTTAGTGGTTTCACTATTCATCAAAAATTGATGTTTTTCAGAAAAATAAAAAAAAAATCACCCTAAGATATATTTGATATTCCAAATTAAAAAATGATGTATATTATAAAAAATTCAAAACATATAAGTTGTATTAATTAATTTAATAATTAATTCCCGCTGTCAAAACAAATAGCGTGTTTTTATGAAACAAAATGTATAAAAAGATTGACACTAGTTTAAGTCCAATTTCAAAGTGAAATTAATTCCAATGACCACAATTGGATTAAATGGTAAAAATATATTCTAATTGAACTTTAAAACCAATTAAAAATATAATCTAATAATATAAATACATTAGATTAAAAAGAGTTTTTGAATTAAAATACAACATTTTTCACTATTCATTAAAAATTGAACTTTATCGGAAAAATACCAAAAATTTACACGAAGTAAATTTTGATGTCCCGATTCTAAAGAAGAGTTTTATTTGGTCCAATAGAATGTATAAGAGTGATCAAAACTATATTTAAAGAGGGTTCTCCATCAAAAGGCGTTTAATCGACCTTTTAAAGAATATTAGAAGATTTATGCTTAAAATTGGATGCATTTCCATTTTACGCCTATAACATTTATTGGATAAAAGTAAAAATATTTAACAAACATATATAATCATTTTGTAGTTAGTTCTGTTCTTTCCCGCCATTACAATGTCTAGGCGTTAACTACCATTTAAATTAATATTATTTTATTATTAGAGTGCAACGTAAGATTTCAAAGGAACTCGTTGTCGCGTATTGGGTACGCCATCGAGCATAGTGTTCCCTTTAAAGTAATATTAATAATTTATTCACAAATATGGATAAATATAAAAATGTCATATTCTTTATTAACCTGGGGTGTTACATCCTTCCCCCCTTTTGGGAATTGCGTCCTCGCAATTTTAAAATTGGGCTCAGAAACTTCATTGAAAGCCCCACATCGGAAAAGGAGAAAATTAAACTATCACTTTAAAAGAAATAAAGGGAAGTACAAAGGTCACCTGAGTTAACCAATACTAGGATTCCATGTTTGAAAACATGGATATGGAAGAAAAAACAAAGTGTCATGTTCTGAGGGAGTGTGATAGAAAACATGTTTAGGAGAAAGTTAACCACCAGAAAATCACAAACTTGTGATGGGTTAAACGGTATTGGATTCCCCAATAGGAAAATTTAACGGAATTTTTTTTTAAGTTACTTTTTCATTGAGGATTTTATTTTTGAGCTTAACTAAAACATAGGGAAATATACTTACTTTTCATGTTGACTTTCAACTTTTACTAGATTTCTTACACGAACTCATATTTTCTCCAAATGATGAGTATTTAGGATGACTTGTTTACATTAAGAGAGTTATAATCCACTTCTATAGAATCACCTAATCCACAAAAGAGAAATTTATACTTCTCATGTCTTTCGACCTTAACCAAAACTAAAACCAAAAAGGTTAGTATGAGATCAGATAATACCCAAAAAGGATAATCCTTTATAAAAAGGAAATCTATTATTAATCTCCAAAATTTGTCCAACAAGACCCAAAGTTTAACGAAGACCAAAAGTAAAACAACTAATATTGAAACCCAAATATTTGAAGGATTTAATCACATAGTCTTCCAAGTTGAATCGTAACATTTATCTCCAAACAACATTAGTTTCTCTTAAAGTCTCGTATTGAAAAGTAATTAACCTAATCACATATCATCCATGATAGGTTAATAATTTCCATAGATAACCCAAAATAAACTTACTCTTAATTCATAAAATCATCTAACTAAAAAGAATTAGTCAAAAAAACCAAGGACTTCACGTAGTCCAGTGGTAGGTGATAAATACCAGTCGTACTTTGGTTGTGGGTTCGATTCCCGCAGCTTTGTCCGACGCAACGGGTTGTCACACGGTCTGTGTGTTGTCCTTTTTCCAAACTATATAATTCTCAAATCATTCCCCAAAAAGAGATAAAATCATCAAAAATAACCATAACATAATTTAACCTCAAGTTTATCTCATGTCGTTCATATTCCATTATAACATATAGTAACCCATAATTACCTCAAAAGTAAGGATCATATAAACCCAAATGGTTCTTTATAACTATGTCCACAAAAGAACAGATAACTATTCCTTGAATAAAATTTTCATATATCAAACATCAGGGTTACACATACTATAAAAAGTCTTCTAATGTAACCCCATCATCAAAATAGACTTAATACTCTTAATAATTTCACCATAACTATTGAGGCCCTTATAAGTTGACTTCTTACTCATTCAACATTCTTCATAATCCATTAACCATTCCTTTCCAACTTATTCTGAAATACTTCTTTCCTACAAACAAAATCATGAATCATATCCTAAGATTCCAAAATAGGAAAACAAATGTTAAGAAATAATCCATACCTTTGATTGGTCATTGTCAGTTTCTTCATCCTCAATCGGAATGGCATTAGGTATTGGTAAACGAATATTTGTACGATCTTGGTGATCCCATTCCAGAAACTTCTTCATAGGAAATGTGTTTTCATAATGACCATGCACACCACATTTAAAACATTCAATTGATCCCTCAGAAAGAACTTCTTTCCCATTCCTTGAGTCAACTGGATGATTCCTTTTTCCATGGCAGGTTCTTTCTTTATGACGTTCATTTCCACATCTATAGAATATTTTTGTCCCTTTGAAACATTTTCCTAGGTGTTTCTTTCCACATATTTGATACATAGGTTTTTGAACACACTTACCTTTATGATTATTACCTGTAGTTTTGTAGGGATTTGTTTCTCGCATATATGATTCCTTATAGAAATCACCAAGGTTTAGGTGGTCAATCATGACTCTAGATAGTTGGTTGAGGATAAACACAAGAGTTCTCATTGCATCTCCCATATCATTCAATTGCTCGCTCAGAAAACTGTCACAGTTTCCTTCACATCCACTATTACTTTGGTGCCTGCTTGATCCAGCCATTTACTAAAACCAAAAAGGTCAGTGTGAGTATATCAACAAAACCATCATGTACTAATGAGGAAGATAAACACTAAGACATACTTACTCATTCAATATATCTAAAACTAGGACTCTTTCTGAAATCATAACCATTATGGTAATGTCACTTATGCTTAGAGAATACCCAAACCTCTAAAGTTATCTAAACCGACCTCTGATACCAACTATAAGGCCATGGCCTTAAACATTACTTAATAATGAATTAAATGAATAATTCACATAGAGGATCTTTTCAGGTTTATGTTTTTAGAGAATTAGGTCATAACTATTACATCTCAAAAGATTACATAGTAGACACTTCTACTAATTTTCCATAAAATAAAAAAAATACTTAAAAAGAAACATGTCTAGTTCCATGTTTTGGATAGAATGTCTTTCCTTGATCCCATCCTTGACCCTATTCATCTTTAAGTCCTGTGGAAAACATTTCAAAAACTTGGGATGAGCATAAAAATCTCAGTAAGGGATATACAAAGAATGAAAACTGTTAGTTTTTCAAAACAACAAGTAAACCATGCATACTTTATCAAAGTAATACTTTTCACCTTTATGAAGTAGTAAAAACTCTTCACTGAATAAAATATCATTACTTACCCTTTTTGTAACCAAAAGATTACCATAAAACCCATATAAAGAACACATAACATATAAAGGTAACTTGGGAAATAAACATACTTAAATGGAATAACCATACGGTCAACTTCCACACATATCACTTAATGGAATATCCATACGGCCGACTTCCATACCCAATGCATTGGAGGTTATAACGTAACCACCCGTCCTGGTATTCACGGCACCACCCGTCATATGGTTTATCACGTAACCACCCGTAAAATGTCTAAGTACCATCATTACACATAAAATATTGAAAACATAAATATTTCAATAACAACATTTCATTTGCAATCACAATAAGTAATTCCAAGATATTGAATTAATCAATCCATTTTCAAAAACCATTTAAAAGATATTTTTGAATCAAAGTGTCCCATACCAAATTGAATCTTTTAATGGAATTATAATTTTAAAACATTAATCTCCATATAAATAAATATTGAAAACCATTTTGAAAACATAGACATTAAAGATAAATATTTAGAATAATGAATCTTTAAAACATTTAAAACGATATTTTTGTTAAAGAGTTTTTAACAAAATAAGAGACTCTTGAATACAAATAATTGCAGAATAACATTTAATCCGAGATTTATAATATCATGAGAATAAATGGATTCATGATATAATATGTCAAAGGATAGTATAAACACCATATAAGATTGAATTGGTGCATAACAACAATGAAGTCTCAATGGAAATGTAAATTGAGATGAAATCCATTATAAAGATGGTATCCTTAAATTAAGGATAAATCTATCACATAATTATGTGTGAGAAATATAAATACACCCAATATAAGTGGATATTAAGTTTTAAACAATCAGAGGTCATTCACACATAATCTTGGAAAAATAAAACCTATGAAATAGATATTTAACTCAATGAAATGACATTGAGTTATGATTTCCCATACAAGTTCGTAATAATTTATCAATGAGATGATTATGTGTATAAAGAGTATATCTACACAAAGTTTTGTGGAAATTACAACATAGATATTCCTCACATAATCTTGCCATAATAAAATCAACAAGTAGAGTTTTAACCCAAAGAATTGAAAGTGGGTTAAGAAGTTCCCTTACAGAAATCCGACAGCCTAACGGCGTCACTTTAAAATTCAGAAAATGAGTTGATGAGAGAGAAAATGGTATCTCATCACTTTGACATAAAATTTACATAAATAAGGATATATAAGAACATATCCCAACATAATAGTATGTGAATTAAAATACATAATAGAAGAAGTCTTTTAAAAAGAGGAGGGTAAAAGGTCCACTTACCGAGTTGGGTAACTTTCGAAACGTACACCCCATGGAAGAAGGGTCATACAATGAATATGTAAATATCCATAAATAAAATTAGACTACAAAAAGTGTATAAAAATGGGCAGTACATACACAACTCAAAGGAAATGGTGGAAAACATAACATAAATGTCACGGGAATAAAAGTGAGATGAAAAATCCCTTACGAAAACTCAGCAGCCTAACGGCGCCACTTAAAACTTCCAAAAATGGATTTATGAGATAAAATAGGGTCTCTCATAATATGAACATAAAAATTTCAGTATTATGAATATAAAATAACATCCCCAAACATAAGAAAGATGATCTTAAAAGAAATTACATAAAAGAGAGTACTTAAAAAGAAAGAGAGAGGTTGGATCCCTTACCTCAAGTCTCGCTTGTCTTGTTCGTTTGTTTATATTCCTGAATAATAAACTTTGGTAAATTTATAATTTCTTAAGGACCTCTTTTAAAGATTATTATTCAGTTCATATCACATATTATATTTTTATAATAATTGGTTAATAATGTGAGTTCATATCAGACATTTTTTTCGATGTTTGGTACATGAGTCAAAAATGAACTTGTTTGAAAATGATTGTCCATGTAGTTATAAGTAAATCATCTCCAGAATAGTATTAATGATTTAAATATCTTATATATCCAGTGAATATTCATTTTATACTACTCCATAACATTTGGAGATAAAAATAAATAAAATGCACCGTTCATGGAGACGGTAGGCCGTACGTACACATGAATGCTACTTTCATTTCTTTGTAATGTTAATGGAATTAAAAATAATTGAGAGATATATATATTATAATTCCATTATAATATATATTTTATATAGGTAACATATGTTCATTAATTTAATTCTTTATACATTCCATTTATTGCATGAACGAGTCACATCACTTGAGGGGGCGGTAGTCCACACTTCCTCGTATGAAATTATCGCATTTTCACAACATGAAAAGCATAAAAGAATGTTTTAAAAATAAAATTCAGAAGAATATAGAAAACATAAATACCATATATATCATATATAAAATATATTGATATCATAATGGCCACCATGAAAGGTGTTAAGAGAAGATTGAACAATCATCGTTTCGGGAGGCAGAAATTCGTCATCCACAAAAACAGTATGTTCATTAACCATTAGACGATGGTGTGTGTAAGTGTAGCTCTAATACTTCACATAACAACATCCTAGTATATTTAAGATACTGTTTTTGTTACAAAATAAAGAAATAAAAAGAGTTTAGAGGGTTGGAGAAGCAAAAAAAAAACAAAAGAACACAAGAGAAGACATTACCTTTAAATCGGGTAACTCTTTTTGATTTGAGCTCAAAGGCTTCCATAGAAATGATTATGCCCAAAGTTGAGGCTTCAATGATGAATAGAGGGATGTTTAGAGATGAAATGGTCATGGTTTTTCTGAGAAAAAGTCTTGTGAGGTGTGGGTAAGGTTGTAGAGGTGGGGGCCTTTTATAAGAGGAGAGGAGGGGCACTCTTGGAAAGTTATAAACTTTTACTTTATTATAAAATGATTTTCGGATTTTAAAGATCCAAAAATTATATATTTCTAGGATAAGGTGATAAGAGTTAGAAATAAACCCATCAAATAGGTTTTTGATAAGTGTAGGTCTTATATTTTACATTATGTTTTTATTTTATTTAAATCGTTAAATAATGAGGTAATCGTTGCATCATCATGGTGTCATAAATAATTTATTTTATTTTATTTCAAAAAATTATAAAAAAATATCATGATTTAGGAAATCGTTTTATCTTTTTAATTAATATTTATAGTCAAAAATATGACTTGTATAACCCCATTTAAAAATTGTTTTAGTAAAACAACTCATGTTTGTGACATATTTATTTTAACTTTAAATAAAAAGTTATTATTGTCATTTTCCAGCCAAAGTGTCTCGATGGGGTCCCCAAGTTGACCCATGGATTTTATTGGTCTTCCATGACTCATCCAATAAGGGTAGGACATGTGTCAGGGTCATTTCATATTATTAAAACATTATTTTTACCTTAAACTACACTAATTACCTCTAATCGCGATTAAAAACATAAAAGTTACTATTCACCAAAAAAATATTTTAATCCCATTGAACCACATTTTACTTACTAATGAAAACCATGTATGTTGGATTTTTTAAATTCAAAACACAAAGGTGGTAAATTTCATTTAAACAAAAAATCAGTTTTTTAAGTACCACTTAGTGGTTTCACTATTCATCAAAAATTGAAGTTTTTCAGAAAAATACCAAAAATTCACCCTAAGCTATATTTGATATTCCGAATTCAAAAATGATGTATATTTTAAAAAATTAAAAACATATAAGTTGCATTAATTAATTTAATAATTAATTCCCGCTGTCAAAACAAATAGCGTGTTTTTATGAAACAAAATGTATCAAAAGATTGACACTAGTTTAAGTCAAATTTCAAAGTGAAATTAATTCCAATGACCACAATTGGATAAAATGGTAAAAATATATTCTAATTGAAATTAAAAACCAATTAAAAATATAATCTAATCATATAAATACATTATATTAAAAAGAGGTTTTGAATTAAAATACAACAATTTTCACTATTCATTAAAAATTGAACTTTATCGGAAAAATACCAAAAATTTACACAAAGTAAATTTTGATGTCCTGGTTCTAAAGAAGAGTTTTATTTGGTCCAATATAATTTATAAGAGTGACCAAAACTATATTTAAAGAGGGTTCTCCATCAAAAGGCGGTTAATCGACCTTTTAAAGAATATTAGAAGATTTATGCTTAAAATTGGATTCAATTGCATTTTACGCCTATAACATTTATTGGATAAAAGTAAAAATATTTTACAAACATATATAATCATTTTTTAGTTAGTTCTGTCATTTCCTGCCATTACAATGGCTAGGCGTTAACTACCATTTAAATTAATATTATTTTATTATTAGAGTGCAACGTAAGATTTCAAAGGAACTCGTTGTCGCGTATTGGGTATGCCATCGAGCATAGAGTTCCCTTTAAAGTAATATTAATATTTTATTCACAAATATGGATAAATATAAAAGTGTCATATTCTTTATTTACCTAGGGTGTTACAGGTTGAATTAAAAGAGAAATAATTTTTATAAAAAAGTGTCTCGCAGATTCACCATGCCTTAGGGGTACCTAAACAATCCTAGGGTACTTCAGAAAGATTCTATGTTCAAGGTAAAAAACATAACCTCTAAAATTTGATTCATGATGAAACAAACTAAGTTGAAAAAATGGTGTTTATTTTTCTAAAATTGTTTATGTTCTAAACTAGAATATCTAAAAAAATTGATTCTTAGGGTTGAATCTATTTTGTAAGAAACTCTATATATTAAATTTGGAATGTTATTATAATGATTTTTTCTTAATATTAAGATCCAGAATCACATACTGATCAAGTAGTGATGTAAGATGAGTTTTCTATATGAGTGTTAAAATAATATTCGATTATTACAAAAATTTCATTAAATGAAAGTGGAATATAGGGACAGATTCTTTTGGGACAAGATGCGACTAGTGAAGGAGATAATATTTTCAGCTATTTCATTTGTATCTCTATCAAGAAGAATAATTTTTTGAATAGTAAATTTATATTCTTGGAATTTTTTTCTCATCTAGGTTAAATAAATGTGAAAAGAATCATCACATATCATTCTTTATATAGTTGTGAAAAAAATGTAGTAGGAAACCAAAAATAGGAATTCTATAATGGTTCTTTTTCTAAGAACTATAAAGTCTTACTAGTTTTTATTTAAAGGATACTATATTCAAAGAGATTTTTTAATTATATTAAATAGATTTAATTTTGATAATATTTATGATAATAATATTGTGATATGGTGAGATAAGAAAATTTTTTTTTGTATCAAGGAACTAATTAATTAAGAAGAGAGAGGTTTTTTTCTGGTATATGAAGTTCATTTTTCATCATCTGAATATAATTGTACTCAAGAAAATGGTTAATGTGATTATATAAAGACATTTAAAAATAATATATATGTCAGATACTAAAAAAAGTGTTTATTTTTTCCTAAATATTTTTAAGTATCATGGAGAAGATCATCATCTTTTTCTAAAGAAACACAAACCTTCAAGTGATCTTTCCCATTTTTTACAAATCATTGTAACAAGAGGAATGATGGTTATTTATAGTGGTTTTTATGTAAAATGTAAATGGGATAAAGATTAATAAGTGTATTTGATGATAACTAGCCTATCCTCTTGTATTTTCATCATAAAGATTTAGTCTAGAATCTATGGCTCGGCAAGAGTCTAACACGGAAGGGAGTAGGAACCCACAGTAGGTCTAAACCTTGTAAGGATTTCATGGGGCCTGTCTTGTTTACTTGTTTATTCCATATGGTTAAGTTTTTGTAAAAGTACTTAGTGGGTCATTTAATAATCAGAAACAGTGTTTTATTTATTATTGAATGAAATTTTAAAATAAAACCACCACTTATTCACCCCCCCTCTTAGTGGTGCATCAGTTCTTGAGGTATTTCATCTTCAATATATCTCAAAAGCTCATAAAATTTTATTTATAATTATTCTTCATTTTATCACATCAAAATTCTCGTCCTTCTCGTCAAGATTCCCCATAACCCTTTATTTCTTCTAACTATAAGATTTAGTAGCCATAATTTCCCCTATATACTTTAATTTCTGCACTTTCTCAATAGACTTTTATTGTTTCTTTTCAGTTATTGTATGTTTAACATGCATTCCACTATCAATAAAATTTCTATCTAAAAACTTATAAAATAAATTAAAATTTTAAATAGTTTTATCATTCCAGGAAGCCTTCATCCTTTTGTAACTTTAAAAATATTTCACATCAACATTCTCTAAATTATTTTAAAAAAATATGACTCAAGATTTATGAATACAAAAGATTATTTAAATAAACCATTCAAATATATATATATATGTATTCAATATAATATCACATAAACTTAGTAATATTTAACTTTATCATGTGATAGATAAAATAAAAAATTTATAAATCTAAAATATTTATAGTATCTATGTCACCCTTGTTTGAAAAAAACACTAAATCCATTGAATGTAATTATTACATTAAGATCTAAATGTTTTATCTCATAAAAATTCTCCTTAACCCCTAAAAAGTTACCTTTATATATTTATTTATTAAAAATTCCAAAAAATTATATAATTTTATGATAAATAACAAAATATCTACCTTCAAGTAGTAGTATGACCATTTTTTAAAACTACTTCAAAGTCACAATAAATTCATTCTCTTGACTGATAAATTTAACATTATTATCCCTAACCATCACATAAAAACAATATTTTAGTTAAAATATTAGATAATATATGGATAAAACAATTAAAATTTCTTACTAGGTAGTGTAATAAACTCCCAACTTTGAAATTGAATCAAATTCCTCACCAAAGAATAATTTTTACAGTACCAATGACATCTATCAATCTCTATAACATAATATCTCTTATCATGATCTCCAAAAAATATTTCCTTTCATTTAATAAATAACAAAAAATTATTTTTTCATTAATATTAAAAATTATATGCACATAAAAAGAAATGACAAAACAATTAAATGGGGTCTATAAGACATTATAAAGAAGTATTCCTAAGTCGTTGATCAAAAATTAATCAAAAGTTCAAACTCACTTTCCACAAAATCTCTTGAAATAATAAATTATGAATTTCTAAACAATAAATTTTGATATCATTGGAATTGGAAAAAAACTAGGAAAATACAAAATGTAAAATAAGTCACCAGCCCTTCACAAATCTGTAATATAAGTAAAAATGAAATAGTCTTCTGGAATTTATATTTTGATTCATGGTTGATCATTTACTTATAAATATGGTTTCATAATATGTACTAAAATCATCTCTTTTATTCTATAAAAACTCTCAAATAATATGAACATCATGTGTAAATGTTAGTAAAAATAAAACAATCCCTTTTATAAGGAGTAAAAAACTTATGTAGTTGTTCTTATGTAATAGGAAAAAATATATAATGAATCTTACATACATAGATATTCATATATATGGACTATAAAACCATATGTAAGCATACTAAATTAATAATTAATAGTAATGAATTAATACATAAGAGTAAAAAATTCATATGTAATAGTAATATATTTTCCTATAAGATTTGTAAGTATTTTTTCAGTTATTGTCACTCAATATAATTCTGTGAAATGAAACTAAAGAATTTAGCACACAAACCTAGTTGGGTATAGTAATAATAGAAGATAAATCCTTCGACACCCACATATATAAAACTATAATATTTTTAAAAGTCGTAATTTCCATGGAAATATAAGATCTTTATATTCTAAATTGCTAAATTTTATTCAAATAACAACAGTTCTTATAATGCTCTTTTCTTTGTAATTTCATGAAAAAAATTGAACCCTTTAGAAAAATGTAATTCAGCTAAAAATATAACATCCCAATAAATGTATAATCAACATTGGAAGATTTTCTTGATGTTTTGAACTATATAATAATATCTAAAAAACTCTTTCTTCAAAAGGTAATGTTACAAAGTCGGTTCTTCAAACTCGTTACTTCTGAATTCAGTTTCACAACCTCATTTTGATCACAAAAAGTATAAATTGGACTAGGTTTAACATATATCTTCTAATTAATCATGGAAATATAAATCTAAGCATTATCAATTTCATCCTCAGTCCCAGTATACTTTTTAAAAAAATCTTTGATATATATCCTCAAATTCTAATACATAACTTTTCATTTCTTTGTATGATAGTGACACCACATCCTCATCATTAGAAAAATAATAATAAGTATAATCCATATTCAATTTCAACAAATCAATAATAGTTATATTATCGGTATAGAAATTTTTATTCTGAGGTATATAAGAAATAAAATATTTATCTTCTAATTACCATTACTACTTTTTGTAAAACTGTCAAAAGTTGGTTCTTCACTAACACACCAGGTTACCTTCACTTACAAAAACTTATTTAATTTCCATTTTAATAATATTATTTATTATCTCTCTTTCATCTTTAATCTATGAAATTATTGTATAATATTTTTTGACTTCTTACACTCGTAGAAAATAAAATCCAAATAATCCTCTCTTCTTCTAGAGAATTGATATTTAACTTTTAATTCCTTTTGATAATCAGTCTATAAGTTTTTATTTTTGAAATATTCATATCTACATCTAATTAAGATAATTTAATATTAGTTCTATAATAAAACCTTCCATAAAATTCTTAAAATTTCTATTTGAAGTACTCAACATAGAATTAGTAACTCTGGTAGCTATATAATAAAATAAAACTCCACCATTATTCTATTTATCCTTTTCAGCATCTCACTTCAATATATTCTCATTATAAATCAAATTTCCCTTAATATCAAAGGAATCAACTTAGAAATGTGCTTAAAACCAAAAATCATTGTCCTAATTGACTTCCACTCCTTCATAAGTATATAAATAATTTTATAAACAATTTACTCATCTATAATTTCCCTCTAACTATGATATTTCAAACCATTCACAATAGGCATAAAACATTGATTCATCAAAGCTACTAACTCTTCAATAAAAAAAATAAAATATTGAAAATATTTACATAACATAGTTCTTATAGTTTCCAAAATATTAGAAGATCAAATGTGAGAAACCTCCAATATTCTCCAAATTCTTTAATAGTGTCAGACGAAGGTATCTAAACACAAATATTTCATGTCATTGAATAAAGAAAATTATCATGAACATCATAGTTCTCTTGATACTCTAGATTCTTCTTAAGGATAAAATTATAAATATCCTTCTCTAAAATCTTATAATTTTGAACCATCATCTAAAAATTATATACATTAGTGTTAATAACAAAATTATTCATTTGATATCTCCAATATTAATAATCTACACAATCAAAAATAGGTGAATGGATCATATTCAATTTCTTTAAAGTTTCTACTAGTTAATGTTCCCTAAATAATGATATTTCTTCTAAAACACATTAGTGCAAGGAAACTCTAAAACTAATGGTTAAGATAAAATATTTAAATGTATAGAAAGGATTTGATAAAAAAAAATTAGTCACAGATAATGAATATTTAAGAGCAGGCGTGAATTGACATTAAAACAAACTTATAATGTTTTCCTCTCCAAAATATGAATTGATTAGAATTTATAATTTATAAACTAATTATAGTAGAATAGTAAATAAAATAAGTGGAAATTAAACTACTTGGATGTTTAAACTTAATAGAGATAAAAAAACTAATCAGAATAAGACCCATAAAAATAAAAATGGAATGGAGTTTTGGATAATAATCTACAAACACAATTAAAAGGTATTATATAGGATATTTAAAATTAGTATCAAAGGAACTCTTCTATTTTAATCCTAATTTGTTGGAAGATCAATACCTAGATCCATGGTATACAATTTCTGAATCCTTGAACATCATAAATCTAACTAGTCAGAAGATACAAGTCTAAATCTGGACTTCTTTAAAAAAATTGTCAACAACAACTTCATCTTCAAGTTCCTCTTTGAAAAACCCAATCATTAAAAATTCCTTCCCCAGACTTTATCAAGCATAGTGTTTAGAAACAACAAAATTTTAATCTCTTTAATATCATTGAACTCATAAGATTTGCAATTAATTATTAAAATTATAGATGTTATATTTTTATAATAATTCCTCACAGAAAAAATCTCTATGAAAAAAACTAAAAAACTATAATAAGAAAAATATCTCAAAATCACTAAGATAGTTCACAACTAAAATGTATCAAAATTTTCATCTATTATTTAATGCACATTCCTCAAACACTTGGTCAAATTTTATAATTTTTAGTGCAACAAACATCTAAATGGTAATCTCTATGTTCTTAAATAATAATTTTCTACTATAAAAAAATCATAAGATTCAAATATATCTTTTATTGAAATGAATCTGGAGACTTCATAATGTTATTAACATTACAGGGATTAGAATCATCATGTTATTCAGAAGTTAACTTTGTATAATTAATACATAAACAAAAAATCAGGTTAATATAAATTAAATATAAACTGAATTATGATTTTCAAAACAAAGGATATAAATGAAGTCATTCAACTCAATATAATGTGTATTCATACACCAAATACTCATCATAGTTTACCTCATGAGACCTATCGATTCATCAAGGGGGTATATAATTTTGGGAATCACTCATCACATACTAATTCAAATAAATTCAACATATGAAATGACTAAATGGATAAATTTTAAATACATAATTTTACCAAAGGAAACTCCGAATCAATAATTATCTATATTGAAATAATGGTAATATAGATTTTCAATATTTTCCCCAACCTAATTATTGGTATAACTTACTAAGTAAACACCCTTCAATCAACATTATGAAATATAGGGTATTCACACTATATTAAGTAAATGGTATATAATAAATTAAATAATATTCATCCATGAGATAAATATCATATAAATGTATAAAACTATAAATTCAAGATATACATAAAGAGTGATAGATAACATAATCCTAACAAATGAAAAAGATTTGGAGAGACCCTTACGAACAATAGAAGTTATGAACCATAAATAAATAATGTAGGTAGGTAGATAAATAATAAAACAAAAATAAAATATATATAAATGAATACATTAAAACCAATTTTATTAATGAAAAATAATAGGATATAGATAATGGAGAAACAACTTACAAAAAGTTAAGTGATTTCAAAGATAAACCCTTAACTTGAGTCTCAACTCACTTTATATACCCTAAAATTTACTAAATTATTAAATTATATTTATTAATTACCTATTTCAAGACCTTATTAATGTTTATTTCATTATTATTATAATTTATTATTAATTTATTATTATTTAATATTTATATATTGGTTTAATTTTTCATACATCAGCCATTTTGATATTATTAAATTCATAATTCCAAAAAAACATAAATATAATGGTAATAGTAAAAGGAACTTATCCTATGGTTCAATAATGTTTAGAAGTTTCCATGTTATTTATTTGATTTCATTATAAAAATTAAAGTAATTTATTAGTTCAAAAGATATTTAGGATTTATAGAATCTTCCTTAATAATCTTATTTTAAACGGTTAAAATGAATATGATTATTTATTTTTAATATCATTATAATCATGAATATTTTATCATTATTGAATCATAAATATGAAATTAATAGATTATTAATGTTACATTTAATCATGAAGTTAATTTTTTTAATATCCATGAAATGATAAAGTGAAAATTAAACATCATAGTTCACTTAAGTAGTTTAAAACTACCATATATGAAATATTTTTTGAAGAGAGTTTATAATAATGGTCAAACTAATAAATATTTTAGTTTTATAAATAAAATAGTATAATTAATCTATAATTTTGAATTTACTTTTGAGTATTATTTCTATTATAGAATGTGTAAGTGGAGAATAGAAATAGAATATATGAGGTTTGAAATCAATAATTTGTTATAGAAACGACTTATGAAAAAGGATTAAATGAGATGGAATGGGTAAAATCTCATTGATAAAGGGTTAAAGTAGAGTTAATACTATGGAGATGTTATTATTTTAAGAAAATAAGAATAATTTTAAAATATGTTTAATATAAAAGAATCTCAATCCGTAAATAAAAGGACTTGGGAACCCTTACTTACTCTTTGAGTCACCCCCTTTGGATTGAGTCTAAAACCTTTGGAGGAAGTACTTTTGGGTAAAAATTGGCAAAAGAAATTATCTAAAACAATCTATGTAATTATTTTGTTATATTTTTTGAAAACTAAAAATTGTTGGAAGTGAAGAGGAATTGGTGGAGAAGGGATGTTTATATTTGCAAGGGGGAAGGGTATCATTAATTAAAATATCAATTATTTAATTATTTGGTTTCAAGAATATGAATATAGTTTATTCTTACCACTTTAATTAGTCTTTAATTAAAAAAATATAGGTTTATTTAACATTTTAACACACCCAAAACTAAATGGAACCATGAAAATATTTTATGCAATGTAAAGAATCAAATTTATTTGAATAAAAAATAACTTAGGCTCTAAAAATTGATTTATAGGTTTATAAAATAAGTATACCATTTTTAAATGAACTATTTTACTAATTAAATACATTTTAAATCATGATAAATGTTTTATAATTTTTTAGTCATATTTATAACATAACAATGTCATAAAACATTCAGTATACATAAAAACTGTGTTTTTTACTATTCACTTAAAAACCAACTCTTGCTAAGATAATTTGAATGTGATGATTCATAAAATGAATTCTATTTTATAATTTTAAAATTAAAAATATTATAAATTATTTTTTAAATAAAATCATATAATATATATATATATATATAATAATTTTATTTTAATAAATACTATTTATTTTTCTATAAGTGATTAAATTTTATTGGTTATTATTTATAAATTATTATATGATTGATAATTATTATTTTTTACATTCTAAACATAATAATTTTAATATATAATATATATTTTAATTTCTATATATTTATTAATTTTAATATATATATATATAATACAAATAGTTTTACAATAACTATGTTACAAAGATCACCTTTAAGGATTTATTCATTTTTTTAATCCTGTAACTAATCATATATATCCCATGTAGTTTCATACTAATTTCAGTAGCCTTGAACCTCATAAAACCTAGGATGGTTCCTTAAAAACTCATTCACCTAAAATTCACATGAAAGATAGATTTTATATCCATATGTATTTATCCACACTTTTTATAGATAGTTTTCTTATCTCCATATTCATTTATCATATCTCTATGAAGATCATCACACACAACCATCACATGAAAATTACTACATTTCATGATTTTTTCCCAATGGATCTCCAAGATGAAACCTCAAAACTCTTATTGTTAATCATAGAAACACCTTTATCTCATATCCATAACTCATCTACAAATATTCACATATTCTTAAATACCATTATTAATTATTAACAACCAATAAAATTCACTCTAATAGGAACAACACATATTCTTATGGAATGAAATAAAAATTACTATGTGTCTAATTCAAGTTATGGTTCATGGAAATTATATATGATGATGGGTGGGCATAAAATATAGTCTTTTAATGTATTAGGTAATGATTTAATCTCTAGAGAAGTTATGTATGGATTAACAAGATATTTTATTCCATTATGGGTGATTACAAGTTATTATGGGTGATATAAACATTATGTTTTGAAAAAATTATGACTATTATTTATTCTTTATGATTATATATGAGTTTTATTTATAACCATTTTTCATTCCATCTATATGGGTAATGAATTTATAATCCTATCTATTTCATGATTAAATTTAACTTTATGATATTATATATGTTCAATATAACTTTCTATGTTATTGATATAAAATAAATCCATATTTATGAGTAATCATATATTTCATGTCTTAATGAGTTATCTTTTTTTTGTATACTCCTTACTAAGATTTATATGATTATCCCATATTTTTTTATGATATTTTTAGTATTTATGGATGATTAGGAATAATAAAAAGTAGAAATTAATGTTATCATTTTAGGTCTTGAATGAAACAAGCCTATAGATTTATGAACATGTTTTATGGAAAAAATGTACACTAAGTGTAAAATGTGTGTATTCTTATATAGATTTAAGTAATAGGTTTCAAATCCACTAAAAAATAAACATAATGCTCTTAAAAATGTGATATTTTTAATATTTTTATAAAAACCTGTAATTATGGGATTGTTGCATCTGTTCCTTCACATTCCTCCCTTAGGCCATATATGCAACAAGTAACTCCCCCTTCATTCCCCCATGTATTTGGATCCTCCCCTCATATTTCTTGATTGATTAAATCATTTTATGTTACATTGATCTCAATTTAGTTTGTAAAACCTCATGTGACTCGTAAATTATTTTTTCTCTTAATGCATCATTTATCTTCATTATAAATCAAAATTTTGGGTAAAGTTGTTATGAATTGTACCTTATAAGACTCATCATGAACAGAAAAGTTGATCAAGAGTGACCCTCTAAGATAACCTATAATAATATACTGAGTGGCGTCTATAACTAAAGTTATAAAACAAAAATTTTGAAAGGAATCTCATTTTTTATGAATATATTAGTAACCCTAAATAGACAACAAACTCATAAATTAAAAATAACTTTTACACAAATTAATAAACCCATGCATGATAATGTTGATTCAAAAATAAAATGAAAAAACTATCCATCAACATTAAATAGAAAACATTGACAAGTGACTATATATATTCCTAGCTAGTTCATCATGCACCCAAACTAATGGTTGTATGAACTACCCTTAACCTGACCCCATAAGTCTGAAAATCCAAACAAATAGGATCAGTATATAGTATACTTAGTATATTCCTCTTCCAACCTCTCCTGTGTCAAGTGAATACAAACAATAATGACCCAATGAATGATAAATATAATTATAATTTTATTTTAACACTTCTATGTAGAATAATTTCCTCATTATAAAATAACCATCACTTGTAATATACCTAATTATACTTATCATTATAATGTCATCATCATATCCAATACATCAACCATAAATTCATATTATCCACACCTATCATGGTAGTATACCCAACTATAAAAACTATCTAATACCACAAAAATGACCACACAACTAAGAAACAACAACTAAATAGTCATATAACTATAACAAGTATAATAAGTACTATATATGTAGTTGTAATAAAATCATCCCTCCTTTGTATCAACCTCTTAGAATAATTGTAACACCCCAGGTAAATAAAGAATATGACATTTTCATATTTATCCATATTTTTGAATAAAATATTAATATTACTTTAAAGGGGACGCTATGCTCGATGGCGTACCCAACACGTAACAACGAGTTTCTTGGGAATCTTACGTTGCACTCTAATAATAAAATAATATTATTTTAAATGGTAGTTAACATGTAGCCGTTGTATTGGCGGTAATGGATATAAATAACTAAAATATGATTATATATGTTTTTAAATGTTTTTACATTTATCCAATAAAAGATAAAGGCATAAAATACGGAAATAATTCAATTTTAGGCGTATATGCCCTAGTTTTCACTAAAGGTTCACTTATCGCCTTTTGATGGAGAACCGTCATTAAATATAGTTTTGTTCACTCTTATACATCCTTTTGGACCAAATAAAACTCTTCTTAAGAATTGGGACATCAAAATTTACTTTGTGTACATTTTTGGTATCTTTCTGATAAAGTTCATTTTTTAATGAATAGTGTAAAATGTTGTATTTTAATTCAAAACCTCTTTTTAATCTAATTTATTTATATGATTAGATTATCTTTTGAATTGGGTTTAAAGAGAAATTAGAATATATTTTTACCATTAAATCCAATAGTGGTCATTGGAATTAATTTCACTTTGAAATCAGACTTAAACTAGTGTCAATCTTTTAATACTAATTGTTTCATAAAAACACGCTATTTGCTCTGACAGTGGGAATTAATTATTAAATTAATTAATGTGACTAATATGTTTTTAATTTTGTAAAATAGACTTCATTTTTGAATTTGTAATATCAAATATATCTTAGGGTGAATTTTTTGGATTTTTCTGAAAAACTTCAATTTTTGATGAATAGTGAAACCACTAAGTGGTACTTATAAAAACTGATTTTTCCGTTTAAATGAAATTTTGCCATCTTTGTGTTCTGAATTTCAAAAATCCGACATAAATGGTTTTCATTAAGAAGTAAAATGTGGTTCAATGGGATAAAAATAATTTTTTGGTGAATAGTAACTAATTAAGTTTTTAATCGTGATTAGAGGTAATTAGTGTAGTTTAAGGTAAAAATAATGTTTTAATAATATGAAATGAACTTGACACATGTCCTAACCTCATTGTATGTGTCATGGCCGACCAAGACAACCCATGGGTCAACTTGGGGACCCCATGAAGCCACTTTGGTTGGAAAATGACAATAATATCTTTTTATTTAAAGTTAAAGTAAAAATGAGACAAACATGAAATGTTTTACTAAAACAATTTTTACATGGGGTTATACAAATAATAATTTTGACTATAAATATTCATTGGAAAGATAAAAATATTTCCTAAATTATAGTAATTTTTTATAATTTTTATACATTAAATAAATTAAATTATTTATGAAATCATGATGATGCAGCGATGACCTCATTATTTTACGATTTAAATAGAATGGAAAGATAATTTAATATCTAAGACCTACACATGTCCAAAACCTATTGGATGAGTGTATTTCGAACCCTTATCACCTTATCCTCGAATCACATCAATGTGGGACCTCTTAAATCCGAATAACAGTTTAAAATAAAGTGACTTTTCTTTACCTTCCAAGAGTGCCCCTCCTCTCCTCTTATAAAAGGCCCCCACCTCTACCTCCTTACCCACACTCCCAAAGCCTTTGGATAGGCCAAAATCTGCCCATTTTGTCTCTCCACTTCCCTCTCTTACTCCTTGAAGCCTCACTTTGGGCATAAGTCTTCCCAAGGAAGCCTTTGACCTCAAACCAAAGGGAGTTACCCGATTTTAAGGTAATGTCTTCACTTGAGTCCTTTTGTTTTATTTTGCTTCTCCAACCCCCTAAACTCTTATTATTCATTTCTTTTGTAACAACTCCAGTATCATAAATATACTAGGATGTTGTTATAAAAAGTATTCTAGCTACACTTTCACACACCTACATCTAATGGTTAAAGAACATACTGTTTCTGTGGATGGTGAATTTCTACCTCCCGAAACGATGATTGTTCAACATTCTTCTAACACCTTCAAAGGTGGCCATTAAGATGACACTATATTTATATATGATATATAATATTTTTATGTTTTCCTTAAGCTTCTTTATTTTTCATTTTGGGCTTACCTTTATGGTTTCCATTATGGGTAAACGCGATATCTTCATTTAAGGAAGTGCGGACTACCGCCCCCTCAAAGTGATTTGATTCGTTAATACCATATGTGGTAGGTATAAAGGATATATTTAATGATATTATATATGATACCATACTAGAATTAAAATAATATTATGTATCATTATGTTTTAATTCCATTAAATATGAAATAGAAATGGAAGTAGCGTTCATGCGTACGTACGACTTACCATCTCCATGAACGGTACATTTCATTTCTTATCTCAAAATGTTATGTAATATTATAAGTACATATATATAATGGATATATATGTAATATATTACATCAAAATTATGGATATCATTCTGGAATTACAACATATATATATATATATATCTCATTTTGTTTTAATTCCATTAATATGACAAAAAATGAAAGTAGTGTTCATGCGTACATACGGCCTACCGTCTCCATGAACGGTGCTTTTCGTTTTTTATCTCCAAATGATATGGAATAGTATGAAATGAATATTTAATGGATATATATTATATTTTAATCATTAATACTATTCTGGAAATTATTTACTTATAACTACATGGGAAATCTTTTTTCAAACAAGTTCATTTTTGACTCATGTACCAAACATCGGCAAAAACGTCTGATATGAACTAAAATTATTAAACAATTATTATAACATTATAATATGTGATATGAACTGAATAATAATCTCTAAAGGATGTACTCAGGAAATTATTAATTGAAAAAAGTTTATTATTCAGGAATATAAAGAAATGAACAAGACAAGTTGGACTTGAGGTAAGGGATCCTACTCCTCTCTTTATTTTTAAGTACACTCTTTTATGTCATTCCTTTTAAAGCTCATCTTTCATGTTATTGGGATGTTATTTTATATTACTATTACTATAATTTTTTATGTTCATATTATGAGAGACCCTATTATCTCTCATCAATCCATTTTGGAAGTTTTGAGTGGCGCCGTTAGGCTGCCGAATTTTCGTAAGTGATCTAACCTCTCTCTTTCTTTTTAAGTACTCTCCTTTATGTCACTTCGTTTAAGAACCTCTTTGTTATGTTGTGGGATGTTCTTTTATATTCATCTTTCTGTAAACTTTATGTTAATATTATGAGAGACCCTATTTGATCTCATAAATCCATTTTTGTAGGTTTTATGTGGCATCGTTAGGCTGCCGAGTTTTCGTAAGGGATTTTTCATCTCACTTTTATTTCCATGAGATTTATGCTACATTTTGACACAATTTCCTTTGAGTGGTGTATGTACTGCCCATTATTTTACTCATTGTGTAATATACTTTCATTTATGAGTATTTACATCAATGTCATATTATCCTTCTTCACGGGGTGCATGTCTCGAAAGATACCCATGTCGGTAAGGGAACCTTTCACCCTCCTGTTTTTGTAAAAGACTTATTTTGTTATGTCTTTTAATTCACATAATATTATGTTGGGATATGTTCTTCTATATCCTTATTGATTTAAATTTTATGTCCAATTTATGAGATACCCCTTTATCTCTCTCATCAACCCTTTTTGTAAAATTTTATGTGACGCCGTTAGGCTGTCGAATTTTACCAAGGGAACTTTTTAACCCAATTTCGATTTCTTTAGGTTCAACATGTAGTTATTGAACATGTCATCCTTTGAATATTTGTGAATGACCTTTGATTGTTTTACACTTAATATCCACTTATATTGGGTGTATTTATATTTGTCACACATAATTATGAGATTGATTTATCGTTAATTTAAGGATACCTTCTTTATAATGGATTTCATCTCATTTTACATTTCTTTTGAGACTTCATTGTTGTTATGCACCAATTCACTCTTATATGGTGTGTATAAAGTCCTTTGACATATTATATCATGAATACCTTTATTCTCATGATATTATAATGTTCGGATTAAATGTTATTCTGCAATTATTTGTATTCAAGAGTCTCTCATTTTGTTAAAAACTCTTCAACAAAAATATCGTTTTAAATGTTTTAAAGATTTATTATTCTAAATATTTATCTTTAATGTCCATGTTTTCAAAATTATTTTCATTATTTATTTATATGGACATTAATGTTTTAAAATTATAATTCCATTAAAAGCTTCAAAGTGGTATGGGACACTTTGATTCAAAAATCTCTTTTAAATGGTTTTTGAAAATGGATTGATTAATTCAATATCTGGGAATTACTTATTGTGATTGAAAATGAAATGTTGTTATTGAAATGTTTATATTTTCAATATTTTATGTGTAATGATGGTACTTGGACATTTTACGGGTGGTTACGTGATAAACCATATGACGGGTGGTGCCGTGAATACCAGGACGGGTGGTTACATTATAACCTCCAATGCATTGGGTATGGAAGTCGTCCATATGGCTATTCCATTAAGTATGTATGGAAGTTGGCCGAATGGCTATTCCATTAAGTGATTTGTGTGGAAGTCAACCGTATGGTTATTCCACTTAAGTATGTTTATGTCCCAAGTTACCTTTATATATGTTATGTGTTCTTTATATGGGTTTTATGGTAATCCTTTGGTTACAAAAAGGTAAGTAATGATATTTTATTCAGTGAAGAGTTTTTACTACTTCATGAAGGTGAAGATATTACTTTGATAAAGTATATATGGTTTACTTGATGTTTGAAAAACTAACAGTTTTCATTCTTTGTGTATCCCTTACTGAGCTTGTTATGCTCACCCCAAGTTTTTTTTTGAAATGTTTTTCACAGGACTTAATGTGGAATAAGTTCAAGGATGGGATCAAGGGAATGTCATGCTATATAAACCATGGAACTAGACATGTTTCTTTTTAAGATTTTTTTTTATTATTATGGAAACTTAGTAGAAGTGTATACTTTGTAATCTTTTGAGATGTAATAGTTATGTTCTAATTCTCTAAAACTCTAA
Organism: Viscum album; assembly: GCA_963277665.1. NCBI lineage: Eukaryota > Viridiplantae > Streptophyta > Magnoliopsida > Santalales > Viscaceae > Viscum > Viscum album. The sequence goes on from OY728127.1 coordinate 1,826,316,188, forward strand.
ACCTGAAAAGATCCTCAATGTGAATTATTCATTTAATTCAATATTAAGTAAGGTTTAAGGCTGGGGCCTTATAGTTGGTATCAAAGGTCTGTTTAGATAACTTTAGAGGTTAGGGTATTCTTTAAGCATAAGTGACATTACCACAATGGTTAGAATTTCAGAAAGAGTCCTAGTTTTAGATAAAGTGAATGAGTAAGTATATCTTAGTGTTTACCTTCCTCATTAGTACATGATGGTTTTGTTGATATACTCACACTGACATTTCTGTTTTTAGTGAATGGATGGATCTAGCAGGCACCAAAGAGACAATAGGTTTGAAGGAAACTGTGGCGGTTCTCTGATTAAGATACTAGATAAAATGGGGGATTCAATGAGGAAACTCATGGTTATTCTAAACCAAATATCAAGGAGTCATGATCAACCACTTGCACCTTGGTATGTTCTGTAATGCATCATGTACGAGATGACCAATAGATGTGGAAGTTCAGGTAATAATTATAAAGGTAACCATTAGAGTTTATATGATCCTTACTTTTGAGGTCATTATGGGTTATTATATGATATGCTGGAAAATGAAAGGCATGAGATAAACTTGATGTTAAAATATGTTATGATCATTTTTGATGATTTTATCTCTTTTTTGGGAATTATTTAAGAATTATATAGTTTTGGAAAAAGGACAACACGCAGACCGTGTGACAACCCGTCGCGTCGGACAAAGCTGCGGGAATCTAACCCCCAACCAAAGTGCGACTGGTATTTATCGCCTACCACTGGACTACGTGAAGTCCCAGGTTAGTTTGACTGATTCTTTTTAGTTATATGATTTTATGAATTAAGAGTAAGTTGCTTTTGGGTTATTTATGAAAATGATTAACCTATCATGGAGGATATGTGATTAGTTTAATTACTTTTCAATACGAGACTTTAGGAGAAACTGATGTTGTTTGGAGATAAATGTTAGGATTTAACTTGGAAGACTATGTGACTAAATCCTTCAAATATTTGGGTTTCAATCTTAGATTGGTTTACTTTGAAGAATTTTATGGAAAAATTGTTTATCGGATGGTCCTCGTTGAACTTTGGGTTTTGTTGGACAAATTTTGGAGATTAATCGTAGATTTTATTTTTAATGGGTTATCCTTTTCTGGATTATCTGACCTTGTAATAACCTTTTTGGTTTTGGTTTTGGTTAAATCCTAAAGACATGGGATGTATATAGTTCTCTTTGGTGGATTAGGTGATTCTCTAGAAGTTGATTACAGTACTCTTAATGCGAACAAGTCTCCCTAAATACTCGTCTTTTGGAAAAAAATATGAGTTTGATTAAGGAATCTAGTAAAAGTTGAATGTCAACATGATAAGTGATTATGTTTCATTATGAATAAATTCCTCAATAAAAAGTAATTTAAAGCAAAAATGTTGTCTATTAACTTTTCCTACTGGGGAATCGAATATCGTTTAACCCATCACAAGTTTGTGATTTTCTTATGGTTAACTTTCTCCTAGACATGTTTACTTTCACTCTCCCTCAAGAACATGACCCTTTTCTTTTTCTTCCATGTCCATTTTTTTCTACATATGGGTTAACTCGGATGACCTCTGTACTTATCTTCCTTTATTTTAAAGTGATTGTTTTACCGACTCGTGTTCCGATGTGGGGCTTTCAAGGATGTTTCCAAGCTCAATTTTAAAAATTGCGAGGATGCAATTCCCAAAAGGGGGGAAGGATGTAACACCCTAGGTAAATAAAGAATATAACATTTTCATATTTATCCATATTTGTGAATAAAATATTAATATTACTTTAAAGGGGACGCTATGCTTGATGGCGTACCCAACACGTAACAACGAGTTTCTTGGGAATCTTACGTTGCACTCTAATAATAAAATAATATTATTTTAAATGGTAGTTAACATGTAGCCGTTGTATTAGCGGGAATGGATAGAAATAACTAAAATATTATTATATATGTTTTTAAATGTTTTTACATTTATCCAATAAAAGATAAAGGCATAAAATATGGAAATAATTCAAGTTTAGGCGTATATGCCCTAGTTTTCACTAAAGGTTCACTTATCGCCTTTTGATGGAAAATCGTCATTAAATATAGTTTTGTTAACTCTTATACATCCTTTTGGACCAAATAAAACTCTTCTTAAGAATTGGGACATCAAAATTTACTTTGTGTAAATTTTTGGTATCTTTCTGATAAAGTTCATTTTTTAATGAATAGTGTAAAATGTTGTATTTTAATTCAAAACCTCTTTTTAATCTAATTTATTTATATGATTAGATTATCTTTTTAATTGGGTTTAAAGTGAAATTATAATATATTTTTACCATTAAATCTAATAGTGGTCGTTGGAATTAATTTCACTTTGAAATCAGACTTAAACTAGTGTCAATCTTTTGATACTTATTGTTTCATAAAAACACGCTATTTTCTCTGACAGCAGGAATTAATTATTAAATTAATTAATGTGACTAATATGTTTTGAATTTTTTAAAATAGACTTCATTTTTGAATTCGGAATATCAAATATAGCTTAGGGTGAATTTTTGGGATTTTTCTGAAAAACTTCAATTTTTGATGAATAGTGAAACCACTAAGTGGTACTTATAAAAACCGATTTTTCCGTTTAAATGAAATTTTGTCAACTTTGTGTTCTGAATTTAAAAAATCCGACATACATGGTTGTTATTAAGAAATAAAATGTGGTTCAATGGGATAAAAATAATTTTTTGGTGAATAGTAACTTACTAAGTTTTTAATCGCGATTAGAGGTAATTAGCGTAGTTTAAGGTAAAAATAATGTTTTAATAATATGAAATGAACTTGAAACATGTTCTAACCTCATTGTATGTGTCATGGCCGACCAAGACAACCTATGGGTCAACTTGGGGACCCCATGAAGCCACTTTGGTTGGAAAATGACATTAATATCTTTTTATTTAAAGTTAAAGTAAAAATGAGACAAACATGAAATGTTTTACTAAAACAATATTTACATGGGGTTATACAAATAAGAATTTTTACTATAAATATTAATTGGAAAGATAAAAAGATTTCCTACATTATAGTATTTTTTTATAATTTTTAGACATTAAATAAATTAAATTATTTATGACATCATGATGATGCAGCGATGACCTCATTATTTAACGATTTAAATAAAATGGAAAGATAATGTAATATCTAAGACCTAAACATGTCCAAAACCTATTGGATGAGTGGATTTAGAACCCTTATCACCTTATCCTCGAATCACATCAATGTGAGACCTCTTAAATCTGAATACCATTTTAAAATAAAGTGACTTTTCTTTACCTTCCAAGAGTGCCCCTCCTCTCCTCTTATAAAAGGCCCCCACCTCTACCTCCTTACCCAAACTCCCAAAGCCTTTGGCTCGGACAACCTCTGCCCATTTTGTCTATCCACTTCCCTATATTACTCCTTGAAGCCTCACTTTGGGAAGAAGTCTTCTCAAGGAAGCCTTTGAGCTCAAACCAAAGGGAGTTACCCGATTTTAAGGTAATGTCTTCACTTGAGTCCTTTTGTTTTATTTTGCTTCTCCAACCCCCTAAACTCTTTTTATTCATTTCTTTTGTAACAAATCCAGTATAATAAATATAATATGATGTTTTTATAAGAAGGATTCGAGCTACACTTTTACACACCTACATCTAATGGTTAAATAACATACTGTTTCTGTGGATGGCGAATTTCTGCCTCCCGAAACGATGATTGTTCAACATTATTCTAACACCTTCAAAGGTGGACATTAATATGAAACTATATTTATATATGATATATAATATGTTTATTTTTTCCTTAAGCTTCTGTATTTTTCATTTTGGTCATACCTTTATGGTTTCCATTATGGGTAAACGCGATATCTTCATTTAAGGAAGTGCGGACTACCGCCCCCTCAAAGTGATTTGATTCGTTAATACCATATGTGGTACGTATAAAGGATATATTTAATGATATTATATATGATACCATACTGGAATTAAAATACTATTATGCATCATTATGTTTTAATTCCATTAAATATGAAATAGAAATGGAAGTAGCGTTCATGCGTACGTACGGCTTACCGTCTCCATGAACGGTACATTTCATTTCTTATCTCAAATTGTTATGTAATATTATAAGTACATATATATAATGGATATATATGTAATATATTACATCAAAATTATGGATATCATTCTGTAATTATAACATATATATATATATATCTCATTTTGTTTTAATTCCATTAATATGACAAAAAATGAAAGTAGCGTTCATGCGTACGTACGGCCTACTGTCTTCATGAACGGTGCTTTTCGTTTTTTATCTACAAATGATATGGAATAGTATGAAATGAATATTTACTAGATATATATGATATTTTAATCATTAATACTATTATGGAAATTATTTACTTATAACTGCATGGGTAATCTTTTTTCAAACAAGTTCATTTTTGACTCATGTATCAAACATTGGCAAAAACGTCTGATATGAACTAACATTATTAAACAATTATTATAACATTATAATATGTGATATGAACTGAATAATAATCTATAAATGAGGAACTTAGGCAATTATTAATTGGACAAAGTTTATTATTCATGAATATAAATAAATGAAAAAGACAAGTTGGACTTGAGGTAAGGGATCCTACTCCTCTCTTTCTTTTTAAGTACACTCTTTTATGTCATTCCTTTTAAATCTCATCTTTCATTTTATTGGGATGTTATTTTATATTACTATTACTGTAATTTTTTATGTTCATATGATGAGATACCCTATTCTCTCTCATCAATCCATTTTAGAAGTTTTGAGTGGCGCCGTTAGGCTGCCGAATTTTCGTAAGTGATCTAACCTCTCTCTTTCTTTTTAAGTACTCTCCTTTATGTCACTTCGTTTAAGAACCTATTTGTTATGTTGGGGGATGTTCTTTTATATTCCTCTTTCTGTAAAATTTATGTTAATATGATGAGAGACCCTATTTTATCTCATCAATCCATTTTTGTAGGTTTTATGTGGCGTCGTTAGGTTGCCGAGTTTTCGTAAGGGATTTTTCATCTCACTTTTATTCCCGTGAGATTTATGCTACATTTGCCACAATTTCCTTTGAGTGGTGTATGTACTGCCCATTATTTTACTCATTGTGTAATATACTTTCATTTATGAGTATTTACATCAATGTCGTATTGTTCTTCTTCACGGGGTGCATGTCTCGAAAGATACCCATGTCGGTAAGGGAACCTTTCACCCTCCTCTTTTTGTAAAAGACTTCTTTTGTTATGTCTTTTAATTCACATAATATTATGTTGGGATATGTTCTTATATATCCTTATTGATTTAAATTTTATTTCCAATTTATGAGATACCCCTTTATCTCTCTCATCAACCCTTTTTGTAAAATTTTATGTGACGTCGTTAGGCTGTCGAATTTTACCAAGGGAACTTCTTAACCCAATTTCGATTTCTTTGGGTACAACATGTAGTTATTGAACATGTCATCCTTTGAATATGTGTGAATGACCTTTGATTTTTTTACACTTAATATCCACTTATATTGGGTGTATTTATATTTTTCACACATAATTATGAGATTGATTTATCGTTGATTTAAGGATACCTTCTTTATAATGGATTTCATCTCATTTTACATTTATTTTGAGACTTCATTGTTGTTATGCACCAATTCACTCTTATATGGTGTGTATACTGTCCTTTGACATATTATATCACGAATACCTTTATTCTCATGATATTATAAAGTTCGGATTAAATGTTATTCCGCAATTATTTGTATTCAAGAGTCTCTCATTTTGTTAAAAACTCTTTAACAAAAATATCGTTTTAAATGTTTTAAAGATTTATTATTCTAAATATTTATCTTTAATGTCCATGTTTTCAAAATGATTTTCAGTATGTATTTATATTGACATTAATGTTTTAAAATTATAATTCCATTAAAAGCTTCAAAGTGGTATGGGACACTTTGATTCAAAAATCTCTTTTAAATGGTTTTTGAAAATGGATTGATTAATTCAATATCTGGGAATTACTTATTGTGATTGAAAATGAAATGTTGTTATTGAAATGTTTATATTTTCAATATTTTATGTGTAATGATGGTACTTGGACATTTTACAGGTGGTTACGTGATAAACCATATGACGGGTGGTGCCGTGAATACCAGGACGGGTGGTTACATTATAACCTCCAATGCATTGGGTATGGAAGTCGGCCGTATGGCTATTCCATTAAGTATTTATGGAAGTTGGCCGAATGGATATTCCATTAAGTGATATGTGTGGAAGTCGACCGTATGGTTATTCCACTTAAGTATGTTTATTTCCCAAGTTACCTTTATATATGTTATGTGTTCTTTATATGGGTTTTATGGTAATCCTTTGGTTACAAAAAGGTAAGTAATTATATTTTATTCAGTGAAGAGTTTTTACTACTTCATGAAGGTGAAGGTATTACTTTGATAAAGTATATATGGTTTACTTGATGTTTGAAAAACTAACAGTTTTCATTCTTTGTGTATCCCTTACTGAGCTTGTTATGCTCACCACAAGTTTTTTTGAAATGTTTTTCACAGGACTTAATGTGGAATAAGGTCAAGGATGGGATCAAGGGAATGCCATGCTATATAAAACATGGAACTAGACATGTTTCTTTTTAAGAGTTTTTTTTATTATTATGGAAACTTAGTAGAAGTTTCTACTTGGTAATCTTTTGAGATGTAATAGTTATGTTCTAATTCTATAAAACTCTAAACCTGAAAAGATCCTCAATGTGAATTATTCATTTAATTCAATATTAAGTAAGGTTTAAGGCTGGGGCCTTATAATAATACTCCCCTTAAACCACATTAATATATTTTAATACCACATCCCTCCAACAACTATAACATAAAGTTACCAATAAGGTTGTTATAGATACACAAAAAAACATCAACATCATATAATCTATTGATATATCAAATAATAAAATCTATATACATGTGAATATAATAAACATCACAACCATAATCACAAAAAATAATCAAAATTTCTTCCTCAATCTACCACTCATACCAATATCTACATTACATTCACATGTCCCTAGGAAATCTACTCTAACCAACCACATCCAAACCTTAAACAAATAACAATAAACCACCATCCTAATACCACAAAACCTCCATCCTTAATTAATACCCAATATATTAATTTAAATTATTAATGTTTATAAAACAATTGATGATGATAAAAATTATTTTCAACATGATATCACTTCAAAAAATAACATAATAAGAAAATAATCATTTTTTGCACATCATCAACTCGTATTCCATTTCTAAATTCATAACTTTCATCTATGTCAATTTCCACCACTTTATTCACCAAAATTACAATATTTAAAACTTACACATTATTCCATAAGGATTCCACTTTCATTCTTCCTAATATCCTATAAATTATATTTATTTTATAATATCAATAGAATCACAATAATTATTAATCATCACATCATCCAAATTATAAAAATTCAATTAACATGTATAAAATACAAGTTATAATCCCCTAACACAATCCATTATTTTTGTACAAGACTTGAACTTCTGAAATCCCATTTCCTCATGTAGAAATACTAATGAAACTATTTATAATAAATCTCAATTGAATCCTCCCTCAAATACATAAATAAAAAATATTCCATATACCTGAGAGGATGAAGGAATATAAGAAATGATAAGTCATTGAGTAAAGAATACCTTAAATTATATTTATCAAATCCCACATGAGAAATTAACATAAATATCCGTGTAAGAGAACATAGTATCACTATTTAGGTCCCCCTTATTCACTCTAAGGTCACTAAATAAGGGGTAAAACCAAATTTAAAATGAGTGAGACTCTCAGTTATTAATTAAATGAAAAATGTATAAACCAAGGTATGGGGTCTTAAACCATGTCATGGTTTGGGTCAGTCAAAGTAGATCTAAAAACAACTGTAATACCAGCGATTATACTATAGTAAATAAATATTTCACCTCTAAAATTATTTCATAAATCAAATTTTATTATTTCATTATAATAATACAACACAATATAATACAACCAGAAACCACGTAATTATATTTAAAAAAAAAATTAAACTAGTACCAAAAAATCATTTTATAATAATATAATTAAAATTTAACAATATATATGTTTATGAATAATAATATAATTACACTCGTCATATAAAAAAATAAGAAAAATTTTGAATATTAGGATCTAAATGAGTGATTTTGAAATATTAAAATATTTTCATTTAATAATTAAATTTCATTTAAATAGAAAATTATTTTCTTAAAAGGAATTTTAAATTTGGAATTATCATGTCAAAAATATCCAATAGTTAATTTATTATAATTTTATGAGTTAATCGAAATTTTAGGTAAAAAGGAAAAAATTGTATGAATATATGGTAAGTATTATGACATCATAATGAGTTAAACCAATTTGACAAGAAAAATGAAGGATTTATTGACCAAAATGGGTTTATTAATTAAAATAATTCATTTTAAAGTTATAAAAAAATTCAAAACATATAAATAGTCTTCCAAAACCTAAAGTATATTTTATGACTTTAATAATAATTCTTTATGAATAAGAATATTATCCAAACCCAAAATAATATATTTAAAATTTATTTTAGTTATTAACCATTATAAAAAAATTGTTCATGTCAAATACCATGGGATAAAACCATGGGAATGATAAATCTCTTTTTTATTAACTTATATTCCAAGGCTTGTGTTTTTGAAATTTATAAAAAAATCCATCTCAATTACTATAAATATCCACCCATAATACTATTCCTCTTCACTAAAAAATTATATATTATGGTTCTACTCTCATATTATATCTTGAGAGTCTCTCCATATATCTTATAAGGTTCTATGGTTCTATTCTCAAATATTAAGAAGCTTCCTTTTGAGGTAGGGGTTCCTAATCATCCTCTTTCCTTTTCAATTTCAATCCTATTATTATAATATCATTGAAAATTATTTTTCATATAATTATAGGATTTTAATTCCATATTATTATCATAAATTTGACTTATTTTCAATGTGATGTTACCACCTATCAATATAATCCTTTTCTCAAGCCGTTAGTATGCCAACATAAGGGTCCCTAATCACTTTTTGTCACTTATTTGTATAATCCTCACTAATTAATTTTCATTTAAATGTGAAATGGTATTATTATTAATTATTACAAATTCATTTTCATATCATAAATGAGATAAAATCATTAAAACTCCTTATACTACCTTCATAATCTGTTACAATGCTCAAACAATATTAGAAACCCAAGTGAAAATCTAAATATAAAAAAACATCCTGAAATTTTGGTAAAGATTGTGCGGTTTCCTGGAAATGGAATCCCTGTCTAGATATTATAGGTGGATGCATGATCTTGTTCAGATGAACTTTGGGGTAGTAACCCTAAAGAGTTTTTTTGTGTATTAACTTGATCTTCACTCGGTGCCCAACCAATGGGCCTCACTACACACCCAGTTTGATACTCCTAAGGAGTATGAAATGGATGATTAATAAGATATTTATAAACTATAATGAAGGATTTGAAAATATTTTTGTTATTTTAAAATAAATTTTCAATTAATTTTTCTAAAGTAAACAAGTTTTTTACCAAATATGGATGTATGGATATATGGATGATTTTTATAACATTGTTTTGGTATAATAACATTGAAAACTATTGTACATAATTACTATTTGCTATTTATATCCCTACACCATGAAAGTATCATTAATCATTACCATGTTATCATTTATCTGATAAGAGAAAAATAACTTACATTAAAAATATTCTATAATTTCTAAGTATATTATGGGATATTCACCTTGATAGCCACATTGATCCATTGAATGGGAAAATATTGATATTATACAAATATTTTATTTATATATGAAAAACTATTGATTACTTATCCCCATCAATATATGAGTTTCCTTAGGGAACATTATTATATGTATTGTTTATCCATTTTCATCATATGATGGATGCATTGGACTTATTATGTGATGGGTGGATCCTATAATTATATATCCTCGAGGTGAATTAGTATATCTCATGGCATAAACATGGTGAGTATTTTTTGTAATACATACCAATTTTTTATGATGCTTTAGCATGAGGCGTTGAAGGTATGCTTGTGATGTCTTCTATTATGAATTTCATCACTATAGAATAAGTTATTCTAATACAAACATTTATTTATTATTATGGGTATATTATGCTCAAATCTCAATTTTTTATGGAATTTATTTATTTATTTAATATTATTGATTCCATGATTATGTATGATATCTTCCATTGTGAAATACCCCTTTATAATAATCTGAGATCACCCCTTTATATTTTTTCCCATTTCCCCTAGAAACCATGAAGATTATTATATATGACTAAAGGATTTACAAGTAAAAATAATAAATTCTTATTTATTCAGCTGATTTATATTAATAATTTAATGTAGTTTTATGTTCATTTTTATATAAATATATATTCTAGAAACTATTATAATGTTAGTTTATGTGTATTTTGATCTATCAATTTTGTATCATTGTAATACAAAACCACTAACACTAGGTTATTGGAACTGGGGTGTCATTGTTGGTATCAAAGCATGTTTAGTAGAAACATTAATAACATGATTTATAAGAACATATTTATATAAAATAACTCCTTGATAAACCATTAGGCTATTATATAAATACTTATATATTTTATTAAATGAATTTTCCATAAATGCATCGAAATTATATACAATGATTTTTAATTCATAGATTTATTCATGGAATAATTAAATATATTTCCTTTTCTAAAAAATGGTTCCAAATTGAAGGAATTTAAATAATTTAAAAACCTATAATAAATGTAGGTCGCCCCCCCCCCCCCATATAATTTCAATGAGGTTGTTGTTGGATCAGATAAACTTATAACTATATTAAGAGAATTGAATTGGGTTTTGACTAATAACCTTTCCCATATATAGAAATTTGTTTCTCTATAGCATAGTGTAAAAATTTAGGACCTTTTCATAAGGTATAAACCTTCATCCTTCAATGTAATCATGAACCATTAGTATTTTAATAATGAATCAAGTCCATATATAAGGTATTCCTTTCCTTGGGATGTAGTGAAAATGAGATGGGTATCTTGGAAGTATATTATCTCAAGGGAGATGCTAACCAATGGTGGTCATTGATTCAAAATGATAATAAGGGAGATGAGATAAATAATATATAATAGAATTATTTTAATTTGACATCCTTCAAAAATTAATTTTCTTCAGAATAATAAGATAGATTGGAAATGAAATTATTAAATTTGAGATAAAAAGAAGAAGAATAAGTTGTTGAATATGAGGCTAAATTTACACAGTTGGAAAGGAATTTTGATTACGATATACATAATCTAAAAAGAAATATTGAATAATTATTTTCATATTTAAATTAAATCCATCAAATGGAACTAGTATCTCAATCATTTTCCTCATATGAGGTGATAGTGAAAAGTCCCATCAAGACCGAGTAAGAATTCTCCAAATCATTTATTTTCAACAGTGACCAAGGGAAGATGAGGATAGTTGAGAACCATTTAAAGATTAATTTAGTGAAGAAAAATAAATGATGGTTAGAATTCCCAAAATTAAATAAATATTATAAGAAACTCCTTGAGTATTTCTTTGAGGGAATGAGAGTTTTTTACAAGTGTGGAGATAAAGGAAATCAAGATCATGAATGCAATGGAGAAAATGAGAAACCACTAATTTATAATGATTAAATTTAATGTAGATGGAACACTATTCAAATAAATTCCCAAAGTATCAAGGGAATATACCCTAGAAGAGGCCTGAGGATCAAGTTTGGTCTTATGAAATCACAACTATATAAGTTTATATATCAAATGATGTTATAGAAGGTACATTGATCATAAAATAAATGTTAGATAATATGTTCTATGATTATGGATCTATACACTATTTTATATCTTAAAAGGTTAATAATAACATTGAATCACATTATGATCAATTAAATAAGGGGTTTTCCATTAATACTCCTAGTGGTAATCTTATAGAAACGAAATTACATTGGTCTATCCCTGTTAAAATGCATGGAACTTATTTAGTTGCAAACTTGGTTGTAATACCAATGCTCTACTTTGATAGAATACATGAAATGGATTTAATCTCAAAGTATAATCGAATAATTTATATTCATGATAAGGAGATTATAATCTCTAAGGATGGAATAGAATAACTTGTTTTTAAATGAGATACTTCATTTCCCAATTATTGTTTGAAACCACGTTTGGTAGCTCATCTTAATGAAATTATTAGATATTATTAATCAATGAATGACAAGAATATCCATAGAGTAGAGGTTTTATATATATTATGATGGATTAAATTGATCTATTCTCTAAGTAACTATATATATATCCACCTATCCATGAAGTTAAATTATCTATTAACCATATCCATGATGAAAACCCCATAAGTAATCCTCCCTAAGAATGGATCTAGTGGAATTAGTGGAATTAAAGAAATAATAGGAAGAGTTGTGTGATAAAGCATTCATAAAAAATATTTCTACAACTTATATAAAACCTATATTATTTGTAAAAATATATGGAGGGTATATAAGGTTATGGATGAATTATAAAGAAATCAATTCCATTCCTATAAATAAAAAGTGTCCTTTACCTCCAATTAATGATCTATTAGGTAAACTTCAAGTAGCCTAATAATTATTAAAGTTAGGTCTTCAATCTGGTTTTCATAAATTAAAATTCAATATAGGTGATATACAAAAGTTGTATTTTTGTACAAGGTTTGTGTTGGAGTTGGTTCCTTATAGATGAAATTCTTACTACCTCATTATATGTTTTTATTATTAAATATGTTCTATTATCACACATGATTTATCTTCTACATAATATTTGTTTGTGATAATGTAATTAGAATATATGTTTCACTGAAAGTTCATAGTAGTTCCCTATAATGATGAGAACCTAGAGGTTCCATGATTTAATTATTAAATCATGTTCTGTGGTTGGAATATATTTTCTAAAGGGGCGTAGAAAGTATAGTTTATCGGGTGTAAGAGGATCATATGAAATTAATACACCTTATCATGGAATTCACCATTGGTAATCTCCAAGATAGGAGGTTATGGGAACAAACTCATCCATATGAAATCAATATTTACATGTGTCATTGGATGTTCCAATATACGGAAAAATGTATTGGTCCTTATAAATTAATATTATCGTCGTCATCATCATCGTTATTTATTTAAAAATTTAGAATATGGAAAAATTCAAGATGGGGGATTAAGGAGAACTAAAATAATAGAGCCCAAGGGAATCCCCTTGAACCAAAGTCACTCTGTCATGGGGAAGGTAATTCAAGTCATGGAATAAAGTGAATGACCTGTCATGAGTGCCCTTAGAGGCTAGGAAATATACAAATTTGTTCCCCTCTCGATAGGTATAGAGAACCTCAATTAGATCACTGATGAGACTTCTTCACTTGTGGATGATGTAGAAGACATTCCATGGGGTGGGTTAAGAGTCGAGAATAGAGTTGTGGATGACTGTGGAGTTGGTTTCCACCATAGAAAGGTTAATATTGTACTTTCTATAGAGAATTAGGCATGTCATCAGGGCCCTTACATCATCCTTGAAGGGATATTTTTTCCCAAAGAAGGTAGTGAAATAAAAAATAACATCACCCCTAGTATCATGGGTGATGCTGCCACCTCAAATAATACCTAAAATATAATATCCATTGATGTTGTGTATGGATCCCAAGCTATGAGGATAATAGAAAATCCACTTACACTATTGTGATCTTGAAACCGAGGGTGTAGGTACTCACATATCCAATAGTGGACTAAGGGAGGGGGAACATCCCAATGTTTGAAATTTGGATAGAACTCAAGCAGTAAATTTTTTTTCATAAAATGTGATCTGTCTTTGAAGAGATAATACCCTCATGTTGAGCTTTGTTCCTGGATATCCAAATACACCATCAGCCTGAAGTAAGAATAAAGTTTCTAGCCTTCCTCTCATGGTTGTTATTCTCCACCTCTTGAAACTAGAGATCAAGGAAGAATATACCTGAGGTCCTCGAAAGGTGAATACCCATGAAATAACTGGAGGTATTTCTGATTATGAACACCCATTCACTATTAAAAAATAAGTGCACTGAAGATTCTTCCTGGTGGTTATTTCAGAAACTACATCTAGAAGAAATATGAATTCCAGTACACTTGATCCATTAATCTGTAGATATCACGTTATTTCAGATTCTTTATATTAGGAAGTAAAACTTTGAGGGGATTTCCCTACACCAAATTAAATCACTTCACCTGTTCAGCATTGTCAAGGGCAACGCCAAAAATCGATACTCATTCCCAGAAAAATCTCCTGATGTTGAGCTAGTAAATATACACTTGTATGGTTCCAGGGTCAACATAATGAGGTCTAAAATCTTATGTTAATACCTATACAAGACTGAATGGGTAAAAGTTAGGTACTCCATAGTTTTCCGAAAATAAATGACTGGGACCAGGCATCCGGTGAAGCCCAAGGTAAATCCAGCCCAATTATTAGGCCAAAAGTTTATTCCCCCAATGTCCATGATCTAATGAGTATGATATCAAAGAAATAGGATATGTGGAGTGATCAAGAGACCTAGGGGATCTGAGTTCCTATTAGATGAATTTTCCTTTCCCTGTATTTCTGGTCCATGAGTCTACCCCAAAGATTACAACCCATTAACACTTCCCATGATAATTTTACATGAAACCCATTCATTTCCCCGGATACGCTCCTAATTTTAATTCCTCCCTCCTTATTTGGATTCTCCAATATTTACCACGATGCCCAGTGGTGTTTCTTATCCTAATGTATATCCCATATTAATGAGACAAGAATTCTATCAATTCCACTAATCACTATTTTTCGTAGCTTTATAGAAGATAAAATTTTCATGGGGGTAGAGATATGAACTGAGTTCACCAATGTGATTCTATCATCAAATCATAAAAAATATTTTTCTCTAGTTATTAATTCACTTGGGTATTTTTTCCACCACCTTATGAAAATGGTGAATTCAGAGCCTTTTTGAGGAGATATAAGCTCTTAAATACTCCATAGGGAGCATGTGCTTCTGGATGCCCGGGTTCCTTTCCAAGATGTTGACATGTCTATCCAATCACCAATTAGACATATACATTCTTCTTTTCTCTTGTTTCACAATTTTTCCAATCCAGTGACAATATTCCTCTAGGAAAATGTTGATATCGTGGGTGGAACTCTTACTTCTATTAATGAAATTGATTGTATCATCTTCAAACATTAGATGATAAGTGTTCCATTAATGATTCATGAACCAATAGGGTATTATTCTACCATCTGAGCAATTTAAGTTGATTAGGAAACTAAGAGTTTCTTGCATGAGGATAAATAAACTAGGAGATAAAGGGTCACCTTGCCTATGCTTGTACACCGATTTGAAGAAACATCAATTGTTCCCCATGAAAGAGATAGATAGGCATGAAGAGATAAAACACATATTTAGTAAGTAGTTGGACCATTTAGAGAAACCCATATGGTTAAGAACCCTGAGAATAAAATTCCATTCAATCCTATCGTAGGCTTTGTACATATCCAATTTGATAATAGTATTAGATCCAAAATCCTTGAGGTTAATATCATGAGTCATTTCCTAAGTCTGGCTAATGGAACCTTGAATTAATCTACCCTTTATGAAGTTGTGTTTATCTTCATAGATCCATCAAGGAAAGTGAACTACTAATCTTTAGTTAAGGATGGTAGCCAGGATCATTTAGGGGAATTTACACATGCTAGTTGGCTTTAAGTGATGTAACAAAGACAGATCCTTTACCTTAAGAATGAGAATCAGAGAAGTATCAATTGCCACATGAGGGAGATAGCCTCCACAAAAGAAATCCTACACTACCTCAATAATATATCTCTTATATAGGTTCCAAGAGAAGACATAAAAACTTCTAGGAAATCTATCCAAACCTAGTGAACTTTTTGTGTTGAGAGAAAGCAATGCATCATGAATTTCTTTCTCACATGGAACGGACTCAAAGTATTGGTTGTCTTTGGTAGAAACGATGCAATGAATGGTGTCAAAAATATCCAAACTACCCCAAGGGTATCCTCCTTGCATGAGAGTATTATGTTCATACAGAATTTTTTTTAATTAGGATACTTTGATTATTCCATGAGTGATATATCAGTTTGGGATTTTCCAATAAAGGATTTATCTCTTCTGTCCCTTGACAGAAGTTGATATCATAGACCCTATGATGGGAATTGAAAAGACAACATAGATTCATGGACATGTAGTTCATTGGGAGATTTAATTTTAAAAAATTAAATGAATGAGTTGTCAAGAATATTTGTTGATGGCTCTTCTATGTAACCTGCTTTATTCAAGATATCACGATAAATGGATTATATTACATGATAAGAATTTATATGATGTTAGATTTCATTAAAATGTTAACTTATTTCTCAATTGGTTCCTTGGAATGTATCAAGATGATAAAATTGTAAATCATGAGGTTATTCCTAACTCCATTAATAAAGAGTCCTAGTGGGTCACACACTAAGTGAATCTGAAATCTCAGTTAAATTAAAGTATTGAATTTAATAGGTTAGAATGAATAATATTATTTTGGTTTAATTGATATCCATAATTTAATCACAAGTTATTAAAAAGAATAAGTGATTTAAATATAAATAATAAATATTCATTTTTAAGTTTAGAAAATATTGTATTTATTGTATTTATTGTATTTATTTTATTGATTTTATTTATTTTTTAATAACGCATTGACATTTATTTATTAAATAACTAGTCTTTATTCAATGTTCGTTAAATACATATGAGGGAAAGTGGATCTATATTAATGGTCCATTTGGAAATAATATAAATGATACTTGTTTATATATTCCTAAAGGTGTTTCACATGTCATGTGATTAATAATAATATTATTATTATTATTATACATGGGTTCAATTAATAATTATAGAGATGTAAAGGGTTTAGTGTTCAGTTTTCCAACCCTAAATCAGCCATTATAAATATCTAATTATATCACTTTCTTGAAACACAATTGTTGGGAATAATAGATAAATTGGGACTCTCTAAATTCATATAGAGAGATCAAGTTCTCTAGAGTTCTCTAATATCTTCATATCTCAAGCCAATTAAAGAACATCAAGATTTCTTTCTATTTCGAGAATAATTATTCTATGATCAACTATGAACAACACATGTGATTAGGATCATGTATAAAAGCACCAGGAAATTATATGACATCATTCATGGATTATGGTGAATGTGTGGATCACTAATATAAGGATTATATACTACGATTCTATATAGAAATGATGGAATGACAATATCTTGTTAACCAGAACATCAACAAGATTCAAGTTACAAGTTGAGGTAATTCTATATTTTCTCATAGATAAATTATAAAGTATATATGAAGATCCTCCACATCTAGTTATAAAATTGTAATCTAGTCAAGTAATCTACAATTTTCATTGGACATGATGTTTTGATCATGTGAAGTAATTATTACATGTGATTTAAAACTAAAATTTGAGATGGTCATACCATCAAAGAATGCCTCTACTGTGCTCAGAACTTTCAAGTGGTATTAGAGAGACCACATGTTTAATTTATAATTATTTACTATTCATTAACTTGTTACATCTGTTTTCATTTCCTTTTACATAAAATTATTCATTTTAATATCTAACATCATCATCTCTTCTCTTTCATCATTTCTAATAACACCACCAGTAATTGATTAATGATAAAAATGAAGAAGCATTAAATTCATACCATATGGAGGTACGAAAGGTTTTTCCAGTGAAAACCCAAATGACATGACCTGTACTTCTGATATACATATTGTTTACTATTTTTTATTTTCTAGATCTTGTGATAAAATCAAATAGATCCAAGAAAATTGGATATAATATCTAGAAAAAAATCTGATCATTATGTAGATTCGGATATACTAGCACACTTCTTGTGGAACTACATTTCATGTAGTCCATGTCTTTTTAGGGATAAGAACATGGTGTATCCCATTGATTCATGTATCAGATACATGATTCAGGTATATCGTGATAATATGAGGTTATACACCATGTAATTTGGACTACATGTTGTGTACCTCAAGGTTGTCTACATGTAGGGAACACACCCACCCTCAAGGAATGAGCTATACACATGGGAAAAATATGTATGCACTATGTAAATCACTACATGATGTATAGAATGTTGCTGGAAGTGTTCTCAAATTTTCAAATAAAGATGAATTAAATGTATAATAAAACATATTTATTATGTGTTCTGAGTTTCATTTATTCTACAGAAAATTCCATGTAATAGGATTAACAATTATATATTAAATTAATTTTCATGTTAAATTTTTTTGAAACACATGATATTTCCTTAAAGTACACTTTTATGCTATATTAATTTTAAATGATGTTATTTTTGTTTAAAATTATTAATGATGATTACTTAAGGATGGTTGGATGAAATTAAGATAAATTTAATTGATTGAATTAATTTTTGGCATGATATCTTAATTATAGAATGAATCGAAGTAACTGATAACTCGATTGAAAATGTATGATAATTTTTTTATGTGTGGGTGACCATGATAATAGATCATCTCTTTTATGTGATTGGTTTATATTAATTTATTATGTTAAAATTATTATTGATGGTTGGTGTTTCAACCCCTCCTCCTTTTTATGTAAGGGTATGTGTTCCCATATATTCATTTATGTAAACCCCCTCTATACAGTCCATTGGGTCCCCTCACCTAAATGTGAGTGAAATATTATTTAAGGATGGAGATCCCCAGTGAGTGCAGGCAGTACAAGACAAGGAGATGAGGCTAAACCAAACAAATATATACATATAAGCAAAGTAGGAAGGTTGCAACAAAAAACAAGTTATGATTCAAGGTGTGTTCTCCCCTAAGTTCTAGGGTTAGTTAATCATCATCTAAATAAAATAACTATTAGAAAATCTCCTGATCATTACACTTATATTTTGTTTCCTTTATTTTCATGGTTAATTATTTATTTTTCAGAATGTTGTGTGGCCATGCAATAAATTAATTGACAGTAGTGAAAGATGGAGTAAAATATAATCGGATTATGTGTAAATGTTTTATTAGAAATGGTTAGTCGCTTAAGTATAGTCCACTTAATATTAAAAACGTATGTAAAATGATAAAATGGGCTTTATGATTAAGGATAAAAATCCCATAACTAAAATATTATGCTAGTATAGCCTTCTACTAGTTAATCTATAAATACCCTCATAGTTCAAAGTGCTTGACCAACCTATGTTGTGGTGAATTCAATTAACATGGAACTTTTAATGTGATGTTTTGGGATGAATTAACTTATTTTACATCAAAGTTTGACTTCCAAAGTAGTACTTGGTGTAACTAAGAGGAAAAGGTTGAGGAAATATTTAAAACTTATTTTAGGATTGGGGAGTCCACTCAATGGATCATGGAACTATGTGTTAATGTAGTTGGAAAGTTATTCTTACCTAAAACCTATCAAATAACTTTTTAGTCCCAATTATAGGTTATGAGAAATGGAATATTAATCCTTTACATAAGAATATATAAGAGACAATACATTTTGAAACTGATGGTGAGTGATACTGGGTTTTGAAAAATACTAGGAGATTAATGGATTTTAATTAAATTTAAATTTATTAATATGTATTTTTAATCAATGTAAGTACTAATTTTATATTATTAAGTTGTATAAATGGAAAATAAAATGACTTAAATAATATCATTGTGATCCACACTTAGTAGGATAACCTTATCTTTTTTCTAGATTTCTAGGAATGCTATAGGATCTTATGCATTATATTTTGCCGAAAAATAAAATTGTTCATAATGGAAACACCACTTCATGATTTTATTTCCAATGAGTATAATAAGGATGAAGTATCCTTATATTTGAAACATGTGAATGATACTATGGATGTCCAATGGTTTTTTTATCCTCCATGTGAAATGATATTCAAAGGAAATATGATGATTTACATGATCGTAAAATTGTTTATCACCTTAAGGATATTTAACAAGAAATGGTGAGATTAGATAGATATGAGATCTTCAATGTGATGTTCATGTCAATCTATCAAATATGGAACCATATGGGTCACATTTAGTTAAGATGATTGGCTACATTGAGTGTATGGAAATATTGGGTTTTAAGATCCCTGATGAGCTATACACAAATCTCATTCTATCCTCACTACCTAAAAAATTCTATATTTTTATTGTGAATTATAAAATAAAAAATAGTGAGAATACATGTTTGTAACTTATTATTCTTATTTACTATGTTGATAGGTGTGAAAAACCTATTAGACTAACAGTCAATAATAAGAGTAAGAACAAGGAGAAGGGGATTAAAACTCATTCCAAATATGAGGCTCTAGAACACTATCCTTCCAAGAAGAATAATATCTAGATTCAAAGAAAGGAACATGATTTTAATTGTTTTTTGTGTAATAATTAAGACCAATTAAAGAGTAATTTCACCCAACCAAAGAATTAAGGTGAAGAATCAGGAGTGTTCATGATCAATTATAATCATTCTATATCTACAAGTTGGTTATTATATACATCATGTGGTGCTCACATTTATATCCAAATATAGGAACCAAGTATATTTCATAATGTTGCAAGATGTGAGGTGGATCGATAGACTAATAATAGAGTGAGTTTGGTGGCTCTATCCATTGGAGACTACCATCTCACATTGTTAAAAAGATTTATTTTGGTTTGATAGAGTTTTTATTATGTTCTTAGTGTTACCAAGAACATTATTTATATTTATTTCTTAGAAATGGATGGATTTATTTTTATCTTGGAAATTAAGGCGGATAATTTTATAAATATATCATATGTTATGGTAGGGAACAATTTAATAATAGTATTTATCTATTAAATTAAAATACCCAAATATTCGAAATTGAAAATGAAAATAATATGCCTAGATTATATGGCACCTAGTATTGGAATCACCATCTTAGTCACATAAACAAGATTCATTTGACAAAGCTCTGATAAGAGAGTTATTTAAACTCTTATAAACTTAATACACTTGAAATATTTCATTCTTATTTACAAGGAAATATGACCAACCCACTATTCAGTGGTCAAGTTGAAAGGGCCATAGATCTTCTAGGATTTTTACACAATGATGTGTGTGGACCATTTATAGTAGAAGCTAGTGGTGGATTCTCATACATTATTACTTTTACCAATGAATTGAGAAGGTATGTTAATATTTACATGATTATTTATAATTATGAATCCCTTAATAAGTTCAAATAGGTCAAGAATGAATTTTAGAATCATATTGGTAATAAAATAAAGAAACCTCAATTAGATAGAGGTGGTGAATATCTTAACCAATACTCTATCAACTTTCTATGTGAATATGGGATTTTATCTTAAGTCACTCCATGTTATACACCATAGTATAATTTTGTTATTCAATAGAGGAAACATACATTTTTTAATATAATACGGTTGATGATGAGTCACTAAATCCATCCATTATCCTTTCGGAAATATGTGTGTAGACAGCATTATACATACTAAATAGATTACCAACCAAAGTGAAAAATGGTATTTACTTCAAGTTATAGAGTGGAAAGAAACATCTTTTTTCACATATTCTAGTATGGGGTTGCAAGTTATTTTTTAACCCAATGTCAAGATACAATCTAGAACATAAATTAATGATTTGTATCTTTATATGGTATCTTAAGGAAATAATGGAATACTATATATAAAACCCTTCAAAAAATAAAAAAAAATCAGAAGACAAGTCATATTCCTTGTGGGGGATCACAACCTCATGAAGGATATTGGGAGAAATATTAAATTAGATGAAGTTGATGCTCAAGATATACAAAAGTTGGTAAATTAATTTATTCTAAAATTCACCATAGAAGATGTTGTTCTAGAAACACAAGTACTATGTAGGAGAACTAGACTATTATGGGAACTAAAGATATATTTTTTTTCTAGTAAACAATGATGGTGACTCATTATTGGTTTAAAATGATGATCATATATCATAAAATGAGGCACCAGAGAGATAATAAGATATAATATGGAAAGAATTCATGAATTTTTAGATAGATTCTATATATCAAAACCAAGTTTGGGTTTTGATTGATCTACCAGTTAATGTAAAACCCATTTGGTGTAAATGGGGATTCAAGTGAAAAAAAAGACATTTAAGGAAAATTAAATACCTATAAATCATGTATAATTTGTAAAGGTTTTAAAAAATCAAGTAATTGAATACAATGAAACTTTTTTTGTAGTTTCTATGTTTATTTCCATCAAATTTTTACTTTACATTAAACTTAAAATGAATATTCTATTTGAAAAATGGAAGTCAAACTAGATTTATTAAATGGTAAACTTCAATAGTATGTTTATATGAAACAACTAGAAAGGTTTTTGACTCCATTAAATTCTAAAAAGTTATACAATTTATAGAGATCCATTAATGGATTAAAAAAGAATCAATGCCATGGAAAATTCTATTCGATGAATCCATAAAATAATTCAGTTGAGTTAAGAATGAATGA
The DNA here is from genome assembly GCA_963277665.1 of Viscum album. Taxonomy (NCBI): domain Eukaryota; kingdom Viridiplantae; phylum Streptophyta; class Magnoliopsida; order Santalales; family Viscaceae; genus Viscum; species Viscum album. The sequence goes on from OY728127.1 coordinate 1,826,338,997, forward strand.
TATCCATGTGTTTACAAGTGGTTTAGTGAAAGTATTGTTTTTTTAATAGTAGTTTATGTTGATGAAATATTACTAATTAGAAATAATAAAACATCATTATAAGAGGTTAAGACATGGTTTAGGAAGTGATTCTCTGTGAAAGACTTAGGTGAAGTGGCCTATATTCAATCAATCAAGATCATGCATGATATATCTAAGTGGCTTATCAGACTAAATCAAGGTATATATATTGACCATATACTAAAGATTATTAGTACGGAAGATTCCAAGAGAGGATTAATTCTAGTGTCACATGGTATACATCGTTCCAAGAAAATGTTTCCTTGGACATATGGGGAAAGAGAGAGAATTAGCAAGATCCCATTCAATTATATAATTATATTTATCATGTATGCAATGGTATGTGTGATTCATTATATTGCCTAATATTTGACCAAAGTAAGAATATATTAAAAAGATCCATGTTATGAGAATTGTAATGTTGTTAAGGTAATCCTTATGTATTTGAGAATATGAAGGATATGTTCCCAGTTTATGGAATAGATGAATCGCTAGTCATCATGGGTTATAAATATGGTAGTTTTTAGATAGATTAAAATGATTTAAAGTCATATTATGGTTATTTATTTTCTATAAATGGAGGATCTATGAGCTAGAAGACTTAAAATATTCTAGTTATTTCCAATTCTAAAATAGATTATGAGTATATCACGACTTCCAATATAACCAATAAAATAGTTTGGATTTGTAACTTTTTTTAGGAGATTTATGTGGTACCTGTAAATAAAGCTCATATCATAGTTTACTGCAATAATGCTATAGTGGTAGCTCTTTCCAAATACCTAAGGTTACACCAAAGAATAAATCATATACTTTATAATTTTTATCTCTTGAAGAATTTTTCTCAATGAGTGAAGTTGATGTGAGAAGATTATCTATGAAGGAAAATGGGGTGGATCCATTATAAAATGATTTATCTTAGTATAAACACAATTATCATGTTAGAGAAAGTGGATAAAAATCTATTTTCAGTTGGATTTAGTGGAAGTGGGATTCTGTTGGAGTTGGTTCCCTATAGCCAACTTTCTTAGTAGTTGAATACAAATTTTAATATTAAAAAAGTTTTATTAACACATAATGATTTATGTTATTTTTAATATTTTTATGTGATAATGTCCTTAGAATATATGTTTTTTTAAAGGTTATAGCAGTTCCCCGCTATGATGAGAACCTAGAGGTTCCATGATGTTATTCTTGAACCATTTTTTATGGTCGGATGATATTTTAGAATATGTCACAAATAATATTGGCTCTCGGGTGTAGGAGGATCAAAATACATTAAGACACCTTCTCTTGGTATTCACCCTTGGTAATTTTCTATGATAGGATGTTATGAGAATAGACTCATCAATAGGAAATCCACATTTCCATATGTCTTTGGATGTTCCTATATATGTACGTGTGTATTGGTCCTTAGACAATATGATGATCATTAATGGATATCATGAATCATGTGACTCGATGTGTTGATGAAAAATTTTATGGAATTTGTTCGTGGTGAGGTAGGATATGTTGGGTATTCCATGAGTGATATTGCATTAATGGATAATGTGATAAAGGATTTATCTCTTATTTCCCTTTATGGAAGTTCATATCTTAGATCCTATGATGGGAATAAAACTACATATAATAATCCATGGCTATGGTCTTCTATGGGAGAGTTTATTTTCAGAAAATAAAAGAAAGACACATCGAGCATATAAGTTTATGGAATCGACATGAAACATACTTGATTCAAGATATCGTGATAAAGGGATTATATTACACAGTAAGAATTCATATGAAGTTGTATTTCATTGTGATGTAACTTCTTTCTATATGGGTTCCTTTGCATATTGAAAAATGTTATCCTTTGTATTTAGGTAGTTATACTGAATTACACTAAGAATGAGGTCTAGAAAGTCACACACTATGTTTATATGCATTCTTAATTAAGTTCAAGTATTGAATTTGACAAGTTATAATAAATAATATTTATTCAGGTTTGGTTCATTTCCACAATTTAATCACAAGTTATTTTTAAGAATTAGTGAGTTAAATAATAATTATAATGTTTTATTTTCAAGTTTAGATAATATAATATTTATTGTATTAATCATAGAATAATGTAGTGAAATGTATTAATTAAATAAATACTCATTATTAAAAGATTAGTAAATAAAAAAGATGGAAAGTGGACCAAGCTTAATGGTCTATTTGGAAATAATATAGATTATAATTTTTTTATATTCTTAAAGGTGTTTCACATATTAATTGATTATTATTATTATTATTATTATTATTATTGATCATGGGGTTAAATTAAAAATTATAAATATGGAAAGGGTTTAGTGTGTAGTTTTTGAACCATAAATGTACCATAATAAATATCTAATTATATCACTTTCCAAGAAAACAATTATTGTGAAAAATGGATATAGTATGACTCTCTAAATCCCTAGAGAGAGATAAAGATATATATGGTTTTATCATACCTTCATCTCTCAATAATGTGTGAGAACATCAATATTTCTTCCTCTCTGAAGAATAATTATGAAGAAATCAACCATAAATACTTCAAGCAATTAGAATCAACCGTGGTAGCAGCCAATGATTCTAAAAAAAATTCAGAGAATTTAATGTACGTGTATATCACCACTAGAGGGATTCTTTACTAGTATCCTATTACGCAATGATTAAATGACAAGATATTTCTAACTAGATCATCAAATAAATTAGAATAAAAAGTTTATGAAATTATATATATGCTCATAAATTAATTATAAATTACATGTGAAGATACTTCCCTTTGGGTTCTTACATTTTAATCAGGTCAATTAATATTCTGTTTTCATTGAAAATGAAATTTATATCATGTGATTCAATTATAAAACATGATTTATGACTAAAATTTGATATGGTTATACCATAAAAGGACACTTATACTATGTTTAGAACATGTAGTATGAGTATTATGAGTTCATAGTAATGACGTTTGGGTTAAATAATGCAACATATATGTTTATGGATCTAATGAATACAGAATTAAAGGATTATATTGATAATTTTTTTGTATTTTTCAATGATGATAACATGATATACTATATGTTCCATTAAGTTCATTGATACCATTTATGGATTGTCCTGGAAATTTAATAGAGAATGACCTATATAAGAAATTTAGTTAGTGTAAAAATTGGATTCATAATGTTTCTATTCTTAGTCATATTTTCACTAAGGATAGAATTTTAGTTGACCCCGAATAGTAAAAGGTCATTAAATACTAGCCCAAACCAAATAATATAACTAAGATACATAGTTTTCTTAGATTATCTGGTTACTATTAATAATTTATTGAAAATTTTTCTTGATTATATATTTTTTTAACCAAGTTGACATAAGGTTTCAAATTCACATCGTCTCAAGAATGTGAAGAAATTTTTTAGGAACTAAATAATAGATAAATAAATGAACCCATATTAACCTTACCATCTAAAAATTAGGGATTTTTTAAATATTGTTATGCATCAAAGATAAGACTAGGGTGTTTCCTTATAAAAAATTATAGAGTTGTTGCTTATGCATCAAGGAAATTAGAAACCCATGAACTAAACTATCCAACTAGTGATATTAATTTGGAAGCTATAATATTTTTTTAAAATATATGGAGACATTATATTTATGGTGAAATTTTGATGTATATATGTATCAAAAATGTTTCATGTATATATTCATTAGTAAAGATATAAACATGGTATAAAGGATATGGATTTAACTACTCAAGGAAAATGATTGTCCAATACAATACCATCATGGGAAATAAAAAAGGTGGTAGGCATACTGAGTAGGATGGATCATGGAATTATATCCATGATGAAGATATATAAGGATCCTATATTCATATATTTAGTAAAGTTATATATGGAAATTTTTAAGGAAATGTAAGTATCATTCAGTTTTTGAGTAATTTACCAAAAAACATAATAGATAAGATAAAGAGGTCTCTAAAATATGATAATGTTATAAAAAATATTATTAAACCATAGAAGAGTGTAATTTGATATACTTAAACTATGAAGATGTTTTATTGATGTTTGGAAAGAGACTATGTATACCATCGACCCCAATGCTAAAGAGGGAATTATAAGATGAAACTCGTCACACAAACTTATCTATACACCATGTTAGAACCAAGATTTAATGGATTTAAAAGAAATATTTTTGTAGGAAAACATAAATTGGTAAAGTGAAGAAAATGTTTCAAGATGATTAATATGTCAATAATTAGTTGTTCATAGTTAATTACCAGAGGGTTTTGTGTAAACTCTCCCTCTACTGATGTAGAATTAGGACAATATCATAATCTAATTTTGTTACTATATTTCCTAAAATATCTAATAAGAATAATCCTATATGGGTTATTATGGGTTGACTTACCAAGTATTCACATTTTATGCAATAATGGAGGATATGCCCCTTGAATGTCTTTTGTGGATTAATATCCATTAATTTTTTAGACTAAATTGTGAACCTTTATCAATTATATTTGATCATGATCCTCAATTAATGTCAAAATTTTAGGGATGTATTCAAAAAAAATAGACACTTAGAAAATTTTTAGCACTAACTATAATCCTCATAGTGATGGGAAATCTGAAAGGACTATCCAAACCTTAGAGGACATGATGTGGTCAGGATCACTTGAATTTCAAAGAACATGGGACCCATACCCACATATATTGGAATTTACATAAAATAATAAATTATATTAAAGTATTCAAATGGATTAATATAATTCATTGTTTTTAATAATATGTTTCACTCCAACCTATTGGGAGGAATTTGGGGATAGGAGGTTAGTTGGTCGAGAACTCATTAAGCAAACAACTGAGAAGTTTAAAAATATATAGAATCATATGAAGATAGATCATATCATATAGTAAATTTAAAAATATATTTAAAGTCAAGATAAATATATTTCATGTCTTATTAATGTTCATTAATGGATGTAGGACTATTATACGAAAATTAGGTAATTTTTTAGTCAAAATGAAAAGCATTATTTCCAAGTAAATTGGGTTTTCAGGCATTATATGGTTTTATTTAAAATCATTATTTTAAAATTATAGAATTTTAATTTGAAAAAATACCATTTTTTATTCAACATGTCAAAATTATGTTTGGATGAATTTTTCAGAATTTTCTGAAATGATTTATTTTTTGTGAATAGTGTAAAATACTGATTTTTATGGGAAATTGTATTTTCTTTTAAAATATTTACAATGTCAAATTGCATTTTTTATTAGTCTTAAAAATTATTTGTCCATTTTGATTAAAATTAATTCAATTATGATATTTTAAATGAATTTTATACTTGAATTTCATATAAAACAATTTATACTTAAGAAGTAATTTTTCTAAAAACCTGTTTTTCATCACATTTTGATGTTTTAAGGTCGAATTAAATTTGTACACTTATATGAATTGAATATTGAAAAATTTATTACATATTTTTAATAAATTGGTCCAAATTTTTAAAAAATTTCCCTATTATTTTTTGTTATTATGAATAGTAATAGTAATAAATATGTGTCACCTTGGTAAGGATAAATAGGGTAATTTTTGTTTAAAATAATATGATAATAGCTAGAAAATGACCCTAATAGTTTCCTTTATTTAATTAGATGAGTCCATTTTCTCTATAATTATCCAATTTTCAAATATATGACCTTGTCCCATTTTTCATTAATGTTAAAGTTTACATTATTTTATATATAAAAAATTCAAAAAATTCATTATATTTTTTTTATTATGACTAAATTTTTAAAATAAGGATAAATAGAGGATAATTTTAGTTTTAAATGGATATTTAAAATATAATTTTTTTTATCAGGGTAATTTATTTCTAATTTTTAGTGATGAAATAATTACCTTAATGGTTTATGCAATGTTAACGCAATAATTATTTAATTAATATAAAAAAAATAAAAATATTAAAAGTAATACAAATTTAAATAATTTTTATGTTATAAAAAAAATTTAGATAAATATAACATGTTAGGGTGTTTTGAAGGGATGGTATTTTAATTATTTTTGTTTTCATATTGTTTTAAATGTTAAACTAAATGAATATTTCCAAAACTAACATTAATGATATTTTATAACAAATAATTTTTTATTGAATGATTTAAAATTCCTAAATATTTTATCATCATCTAAGTGAATGGGTTATTTTTCTTAGTCTCAAAAGTGGTCCATTTATGGGCCTATTTTCATTTTATATTATTTTTATTAGCCACTAAAGAGTATAAAAACATTAATAGCATGATAAGTGTCGAACATGTTAACTGGGTTTAAAAAAGAGAGATCAAGTTTAAAATAACCTAGAAACGAATCTAAATTAATGATCCATTTGTAGTTAGAGTGCTATTCTGGCCTTTATAGTGCAATAAAGAAGTGGAACGTCCATTAAAGAAGAGGCCCATGCTGTATTAACTAGACTCAACCTTTTTAGGCAAGAGAATATCCACCTCTCCCAAGTGGAAATAGAATCAATTTTATTTCGAGACTCCTTTCATAGTAGAGGATCCAACCCTTGGTCTATATCCTGAAAAATTATAAAATGAAAAGTACTCCTCGATAGTAACACAATGGTGACCCACACTTGGAATGAGGGGAACAAAGTAGCAGATCACCTGGCTTCTATGGTGGACTAAGGCTCAAATGTCACGTACTTACCTGACATATCCTTCTTCAAATATGAGGGGTGAATTTGATTCAATGGGATTACATTGGTCTACATTATTTTAAGCCCCCATAGGCCCTTTTTTCCTTCTTCCCCTTATACCCCCTTTTTTCCCAAAAAAATGTTATTGTTTAAGGTTAAGGTTATGTGATTTTAACAGTACCCCTCCCATCACTTATAAAAGGGAATATCTTATCCTTGTTTATTCACACATAAAAAGTCCTTTTTGGAAAATTTCTACCCAAATACTTTCCTTAAATCCATACCCATGTCCTAGAGCCCTTGTTTTGATTAAAAAATCAAAATATGAATGATTTTGGTGTAAATGTTAAGAGGTTGTCCAATGAATAGGTATAGTTCATAACCAAGAATTTTCTTATTATTTATTCTTATACCACTTTAAATTATTTTTTAACCATGATGAAACAATAAAAAATTATATTCCAAATACTTATATTTTATTATGTTAATTTAATAACCTATATTAATCTCCTCTTCCATCAAATGGGAAACAAGACCGTCATTCATGTGTATAGTGGACTAATGCCTCGTGAATTGATGTAATTTTTTTTCCATAACCACTTCTTACAATATGTTTTAATGATATATTTACTATATATTTACAATATTAATTACTTATTTATCATTCTATAATGATAATATATAATCTAATTTCTTACCTTTCCATTCATTGAAAAATTATAGCATCGTTCATGTGTATGTGTGGATTACCACCTCTATGAAATGATGTGATTTCTTATTCATAACCACATCAGATAAATACTACATATAAGTGTATTAAAAGACATAATATGGTATTTATGATATAATTATCATTCTGTATAGTTAAAGTAATAATTATATTCATTCAATCAGGATCATTGAAAAATGGAAATGTTACTTATGTATAAGTACAACTTATCATCTCCATGATTGTAACGTAGTTCAATTTTCAAAACCATAATTTTATATTGGTTTTAAAAGTATAATTAAACTATAAATATGATAATTATATCGTCATTATTATTCTAGAGATGATGTAATTATGAACTCATTGGCCATAGTCAACTTACTGAAGTCATTTTGGACATATGAGTCGAATTCCGTCAAAACGTTTAACGTGAACTAAATCGATTAAGTAAATATATACAACATGGTATTAAATAAAATAAATAGAATAATGAACTTTAAAAGGTTCTTAATCCTATAAATTATTAACATAAGTTTTTTATTTATGAATATAAAGAACATACATGACGATTTGGACTCGAGGTAAGGGAACTTCTTTTAAAAACCCATTTTTTTAAGTTTCCCTTAAAAAAATTTATTCCAAGTCCATATTTTTTAAAATATTTTATTAATATATTTATATGGAAAAAATAAATTATATAGTGAATTTTATGTATCTTTTGAATTTATTTCAATGTTTTTCAGTAAAAATATTTTTATGGAATGTTTTTAATTTCTTTAAAAAAATGAAAAATGAATGTTTTATTTTAACATAATCAGTGACAATAGATTTTACAATTTCCATAACCATTATTTTATGTTTGGTTTCCTTTATAATATTCCATAATTTAATCAGATAAAAACTCTACTTCCCTTTTATTTTACATATTTTTTTATTGAAAATGGGGGTTTAAATGGAAAGGTTATTTTCATATCAGAAATCCTTTTTCATATGGGTTAAAAATATTTTTAAAGGATTTTATGATAAAAAGGTTCAATATTAAAAAAATTAATCATGATATGGTCCTTAGAAATTATTTAAAATGATGGGTGAGCCTGATATAGCTCATGATAATAGGTGAGCCTCATATAGCTCTTGATGATTATTGATCCCAATATAGCTCTCCAATATATTAGTTTATGATTTTGTTCTCTATTGAATTATGTTGGAAGTAAACTAAATGGTTATTCCAATTATAAGTGTTATTTTTAGGGTTATATGAAAAATATGTTCCAAGGCACATACATGACTTTTTATACTTTCTAACAAGTTTTCATAGAAAATGTTTGATTTTAAAAGGTATGCTAATGATCTTTTTCTAGTAAGGTTTATTCCCTTTTGGGTAAAAAGGTATGTTTTAAGAGAATGTTTTATATAGGTTATCAAATTTTCTATGTATTATTATAATGGGTTTTATGAAAATCTTTTGGAAATAAAGATGATTTCATTTGAGCTCATATTTTAAAGGCAAACTCTCTAATTGATATCATGATTTTAAAATGGACTAACGAGTTTCTTTATATTTATTTTATGTCCATTAATAATATTTTTGTTTTTATCCAATGTTTTTAATTTTTTTCATCAGTTTTATGTATGATTTTGAACAAATAAGAAATCAAGTTGAAAATCATAATGAATTCCCTTTAAAAGAAACCATGTTTCTTTTTAAAAAGTTTTGTATTGTGGTAAAATTGGATACTAAGAGGAAGATTCCAACATGTATTATATGGTTTTATTATGTCATAGTTATGACCTAATTTTATGAAACTCTAAATTTAAAAAGATCCTAAAAATAAAATAAATTTAATTCTTGTCTAAAAATAAAATTATGGGATAAATATGGATTGGATCCTTATAGAATGTATTAGATGATAGTTTATATAATTTCAGAGTTTTTGATAATGAAATTAAATACCCTTAAGAGATTTTAATTTTATGGTTGTTGTATAATTATAAATATTACCACATCGCTTCATCTAATCTATGTCTATTCCAAATGGTTTTTTTAGAGGAATCATGGAATCTAAAGTAGTAAGGTGTCAAGAGGATTATATGCTTCCAAATCAGTAGCCGAGAATGGTTGTAATTGGAATAGAATAGTTTGTTGTTCTAATGAATTAGTTGACATAGGATATAAATGGTGGTGGTATCCATAAAAGAGAGTAACTAAATTCTCTATAGAGGAACATGTTTATAGTGGATCATTTCATGAAACATCACCCTTCAGTGTTTAGTGGATCATATTAACCAATGGTAGCCTAGGGATGTATTAGATCCTTATAAAAGATATTTAATTTCACGGGTTGTTTCGCGCATAAAATGGTAACTCTTACTACCTATCATTTGAAGTTGAATCTTATTAATGATGGCCATAGGTTGAAAATATTAGATAAAGAGAAGATATTAATGCCTTGGAGTGGGATTCATTTAAAAATATTTTCTTTTAGAAATATTTTATTAAGACTATTTGAATTAGGATGAAAAAAATCATAGAATTGAGATAGAATGAGGAATATTCGATGGTCGCTTATGAAGAAAAATTTACCTAATTGGCAATGAATACCCAAAATTTTATCTAGGATCTAGATGGTAAAAATAATTTATTTTTCTCAGTATTTAATCCAATATATAGAATGGAATTATCTTCTTATGAATTCAAAAATCATTATAAACTTCTTCATTGTGATGAGAAGTTAGAAGTGGAGTTTGTCCATGATTATATATCCCATGACAAAAAGTATAAGAAAAGGCCCAAACTGAATAAAATGGAGAAGTATACATCAAATAAAACCATAAGTATAAAAATAAAGTTATCTGTATTGTGATATGTGTGGTAAAATCATCCCGGATATTGTATTATAAAATATGGTCAATTTTTTCAGTGTGGAATATTTGGACAAGTGGTCTGTGACTACAAATAAATGATTAGATAAAAAATGAAAATCTATTGGTAAGATTATTTAATTTCTGTTAGTTTTAGTATTATTCTAACATGTGACTGAATTTAGTCACATAAGGTGAAAATCATGAAGATATAAAGTTAAAAAGGTTTTATAAAATCTTTTTATACTTCTACGGTTGATGTTGGGACATTGAATAAAGTGGTGAAAAGTATGTTACTTGTTTGTTCAACCTATGACTATACCCTATTTGACTATAGATCTTAACATTCCTTCATTTATAATAATTTTTTAATAAAAATGAGAATATAAACTCATTAAAATAATATATAAATTTTAGCAAAAACTCTGCGTGGAAATATTAAATCAAAATATATTTATAGAAATCATCCTATTATTATTTGTAAGACGATATTTGATGAAAATATTATTAAACATAAAATGGTATAGTTTGATATTATTTTGGGTATGAATTAGATTTAAGTTTATCATTATAAGATATATTTTAGAGTTAAGGAATTTTTATTCAATGATTTAGTAACTTTGATAACCAACCAAGAATCAGAGAAATTGATTAGGGATGATAGTGAAATTTACTGATATCATATTGTGGAAATCTAATAAATTGTTAAGATTAGTGATTTCACAATAGTAAAGGAATATGTAGATTTATTTCTAGACTATTTTACTAGTGTTATTTTTAATTGATTTGTTGATTTTACTTTTTACTTAAGGCCTAAGGATGATCTTATTTCAAAACCCCCTTATTGAATGTCTCAAGTAGAACTTTTGGAACTGAAAACAAAGTTGGAGGAGTTTCTATGTAATGGTTTAATTGATCCTATCACTTCACCATGGGGTGAACCTATTTTATTTGTTAAAAATAAATATAGTTCATGGATACTTTATAGAGCCTTGAATAACATCATTGTTTATAAAAAGTATCATTTTTCTCATATCAATGATTTATTTGATCAGCTCCCAGGCACATGGTATTTTTAAAATATTAATTTTAGGTTGGTGAATCATTAGTTTATGGCGAAATATGAAGATATTATAAATATGGTATTTTGGACTAGATACAGAAATTTTGAGTTTCTAGGTATTCCCTTTGGGTTGTCTAATGAACTTATTATATTTATGGACCTTATGAATAGATTTTTTCATTAATTCATGGATAAGTTTGTAGTTTTGTTTATTAGATATATATTGGTATATTCCAAAATTCATGATGATCATGATAGATAAATAAGGATTTTCTTAAGGCATTAATATAAAATAAGTTATATCTAAAATTTAGAAAGTGTGAATTTTTGTTTCAATATATTTTCTTCTTTGGGAATATTGTTTCTAAATATGGGATAGCATTTGAAATTTCTAAAACTAAAGTTTTTTTCATTTATATGTCCAAAAAAATTAATAAAGATCCATATTTTTCTACAATTAGTGGGTAACTATCATAAGTAATTTAAAATATTTTCTCTATTATCATTCCCATTGACTAAGGTAACTCCAAAAGGTATCAAATTCATCTAGATTAAATAATTTGATGATTGCTTTCAAGAACTGAAAATAATATTTTTGAATGACCAGTTATGGATTTTCACCACAAAAAAATCATGAATTGACATCTACATTGATTCTTCATTTAAATGAATCAGTTGTTTCCATATGCATAATGATCATGTAATTTGTTCTACTTCATGACAACTAAAAACTTATGAGTAAAATTATCCTACACATAATATAGAATTAGGTATTGTAGATTTATTTCTTTAAAAATTTGAAGGAATCATTTCTATGGAGTATGGTTTGAAATATATACTAATCAAAAAAGTTTTAAGTATATATTCACTCAAAAATAGTTTAACATAAAGAAAATAATATTTATGGAACTGATTAAGGGTTATTAATACATGATTCATTACCATCCTTGGAAATAAAAAATAGAAGTTGATTGTTTTGGTCATAAAAATAATGCTACATTAATAATGTTATATTTAGATCATGAACCTTTAGTTAATGATTTTGTTAATTTGGGGACTAGAAATTGGGCATGCAAGAACTTACTCTTTTTTGTTTCAAGTGTCAGTACAATCATCTCCATTATAAATAATTAATAAATCTCATAAGGAATATAGTGTCTTACAAAAATAAGTATTATTTGTTAATAATAGAATGTTAGTAGAGTTTAATTTTGATTAAGGAGGTTTTATTAGATTTTTAAAAATATTATTTTTGCCTTTTGTTTCCCAGTTGAAGAGATAATTTTTGAGTGAAACTCATATTTCTCCTTTTTCTATTTACCCTGGTAGTACTATGATGTAAAGAGAACTTCTAGGGTACTATGGGACGGATGTAATGAAAAGATATATCACTGAATTTACCTTGAAATATTTGACATTTCAATAGGTTAAAACAGAATAAAAATTATCGAAGGGGATAATTTAGTTTTTTCAAGTGTCGGAGTGGAAATGGGAAAATATATCCATAGATTTCATGGTGGGATTTCCAAATACATCTCAAGGTAAGAATTAAATTTGGGTTATTATTGATCTAATAACTAAATATACACATTTTTTCATATTTTAGATAATTTATTTAAATAATATTTCTCAATTTTACCTCAAGGAGTTAGTCAAGTTACATAGAGTTCCTCTCTCCATTGTATCTGATCATGATCCAAGATTCACCTCTAATTTTTGGAAAGGACTTCTTAAGTTAATTGGTACTAAATTAAATTTTAATATATATTTTCATCCTCAAACTTATGGATAGGATTAGTGAACAATTTAGAGCATAGAATATATGATTCATACTTATATAATGTATTACTAGGGAAGTATGAATCAATATATGTATTTTTTTACTTTTTCTATAAAAAAATTTCTCATTCCATTATATAGATGAAAATTTTTGATAAATTGTATGGAAAGTAGTGATGAACTCCATATTTTTGAGATGAAGTAGGAAAATGGTAGTAGATGGGACCAGAGTTGGTATAGGAAATGACTAAGAAGGTGAAGTTTATTCAGCAATATATGAGGTTGTCTCAAAGTAGGTATAAAATTTATGCAGATAACTATAGGAAATATCATTCTTCCAAGGTAGGTGATCAAGTCTTCCTTAAAGTATCAACATAGAAAATTTTTATGTGTTTTATTGAAAATGGGAAGATAAGTCCATGGTTTATTAAACCAAATAAAATCCTAGAGAAAATTGGATTAGTTTCTTACCAAGTGGTCTTAACTCTAATTTTATCCAATATACACAATGTATTTCATGTTTCATTGATAAGGAAATATATACTGGATTCATTTCATGTTTTAAGCCCAAAAGTAGTTTAATTGGGAGAGAACCATTCCTATGAGGAATATCTTATTCAAATCCCAAACTATAGGGATCTATTTTTAAAAAATAATGTGAGTCATCAAGTAAATTCTTGGTGGGAAAACCTATGGTTGAAGAAGAGACATGGAAATAAGAAAATTCTAAGAGAGAAAGATATCCTAATTTTTTTAATAAGTGAATAAAATTATGATCAAACAATTTTCAAATGGGGAAAGAATGTAATAGCCAAGTTAAGGTCAATTAAACTCCATTTATTTTCTTATTAACGTTCATTAATGTATTTATAATTATTATAAGAATATTTTTTAATTTTCTATCAAAAATGAAAAGTATCATTTCAATAAAAATTAGGTTTTCATTCATCATATGGTTTTATTTAAAATCCCAATTTTTAAATGATATAATTTTCATTTGAAAAAATAAATTTAATTATAAAATTAAACATGTAAAAATTATTTTAGGACGAATTTCCTGATAATCTTCTGTAAGGTTTGATTTTTCAGTGAATAGGGAAAAATACTGATTTTTAATTAAAAAATTTACCATCTTTTAAAATATTTACAAAGTAAAATATTACTTTTTATTAGTTTTAATAATTAATTAGTCCAATTTTATTAAACATAATCCAATTATAGTCTCCTAAATGAATTTTATTCTGGAATTTGTTATAAAAATATTTATATACTTAAAATGAAATTTTTTGAAAAATTGTTTTTCCTCACATTTTCCAGGTTTAATTTTAAATCAAATTCTTCCACTTCTCTGAATTAAATAAAAAAAATTCATTCCTTATTTTTTATCCAAAAGTAAAATTTTATTAAATAGGTCCCTTTTATTTTTTTCATTATTAATAGTGAGCATATTAAATAGATATCACCACTATAAGGGTAGATAAGGTGATTTAGGTTAAAAGTAATATGATAAGGGATAAAAAATAACCATAACAATTGAATTTATTTCATTTTATGTGGAAATTTCATAAAATATTCCAATATATGACCTTTTATTTCCATTTTTATGTGATTTTTACCTTTACATTATTTTATATAAAGAAAATTAAAAAAAAATCATTCTCTTTGTTTTATTATCTATAAGTTTTTGGGATAAGGATAAATAGTGGATATTTTTTATAAGTGGTTTTCTTATGGATAAATTATTTTTTTATCATAGTAATTTATTTATAATTTTTAGTGATAAAATAATTACCATAAGATCGTACAGAACATTGAAATAGTAATTTTTTAATTAATAGAAAATAAAATGAATGATTTTAAAAATATTAAAAGAAATAAAAATTGAAATAGTTTTTGTTTTACGTGAATATTTTTGGAAAGTAAAACATGTTAGGGAGCTGTTAAATTATTATGTTAAAATTATTTTAACATCATGTTGTTTTGAAATTCAAATTAAATTAATAGTTCTGAAATTGAAATTAATGATATGTTATAAAAACAATATTTTGTTAAATTATTTAAAATATCTCAAGAAAACATATATTCATAAAAGTGAAATGTATTTGGTTTATAATATCAACCATGGTCCATTTGTGTTTCTCTTTTAAATTTTTAATAAATTTCTAAACCCTTAATGAGTAAAAAACATTGATTCCATGATAACTGTCAAAAAGGTTAATGGGGTTAAAATAAAGAGATAAGGGTGAAAATGACCTAAAAAATTGTCTAAATTATATTATGTCGACATTTTTATACCATATATAATCTAATATTTTGGAATTTTCCACATAGGTTTCATTTTCTAGAAAAAAAAATTTATATAAATTTAATACTTTCTATAATTCCAAGGGTGCCCCTCCGCTCACTTATAAAAGGGAACCTCCTCACATCTTTTATTCACACTTTAAAAACCTTTTTGTTTAGGAAATACCTAAAAAATAATTTCATTATATCCCTCCCCACTTCCTATATGCATTTTTTCATCACAAAAATAAACTATTAAATCTTTTGTTGTAAACATTAAGAGGTTGTCCAAAGAAGAGGTATAGTTATTAACTAATCATTTTAGTTTTATTTATTCTTTTACCGTCATCAAATATTATTCAATGGTTATTAAATAATAACATAAATATCTTACATATACTTATATTTTATTATGTTAATTTTAGAACTCATATATATCTCCTCTTCCATTAAATTGGAAAAGAAAGTATCATTAATGTGTATAGCAGACAACTTTCTCACAAACCAATGTAATTCATTTTCCATCCCCACATATTATGAATGGTTTTAAAAATATATTTAATGTATATATGTGATTTTAATGACATGTTAATAATTCTGGAAATATAATTTTTTATATAATTTATTAACTTTACATTCATTGAAAAATGATAACATCGTTCGTGAGTACGTGTGTATTACCACCTCCACGAATCAATGTGATTTGTTTTTCAAAACCACGTCACATTAATGATATGTATAAGTGTTTTTAAGGAAATATTATGTTATTTATGATAAAATTATAATTATATGAATAAAAAATAATACTTATATTCTTTCAATAATGATAATCGAAAAAATGGAAATGTTACTCATGTGTATGTACGGCCTATCATCTCCATGATTTTAATGTAGTTAATTTTTATAACCATATTTCATTATTAGTTTTAAAAGTCTAATTAAGGTGTTAAATGATAATTATTTAATTATTATTATTCTATATATGATGTGATGATGACCTCTTTTTCCATAGTCAACCTAACGAAATCCTTTTGGATATATGAGTTGAATATCATCAAAACGTCCAATTTGAACCTAATTGATTAAGTTGTTATATATAACATGGTATTAAATAAAATAAAAGGAATAATTTAAATGAAAAATTTTATTAATAAATTAAATAATTAACATATGTTTATTATTCTGGAATAAAAATAACATAAGTGATGGGTCGGACTCGAGGTAAGGTACTTTCTTTTAAAACCCATCTTTTAATGTTTCCCTTCCAACTCATTTTTATCTATGCACATATTTTTGAAAAATATTTTATGAATATATTTATATGTAAAAAAGTTGAATTCTAAATTAAATTTTTTGTCCATTTTTTATTTCTTTAAATGGGGTTCAAAAGGAATATTTTTACCGAATTGTTTGACTTACATTACAAAAAGAAAAAGAATTATTCTATTTTAACATATTTGCTGACAATAGATTTTAATTCTTCCATCACCAATATTTTTTTTAGATTTCTTTAAAACCTCCCATGAATTATTCTAATAAAAACCATCCTTCTCTTTCATACTAGGTATTTTTGTATTAAAATGGGGTTTTAAAAGGATTGTGTGTTTTGATATCGGGATGTTTTTTCATATGGGTACACAAGAGTTTTTCAAGGTATTTATAATAAAAATGTGAAAGATTAAAATGTGTAAATAATTATATATCCCTTATAAATTGATTATAAATATGTTTTATCCAGATATATCTCATGATAATGGGTGATATTGTTGTAGTTTATGATGACGGGTGATCCTGATATAACACTCTAATGGTTTGGGTAATGATTATGGTATTCGGAGAATAATGTTAGAAGTAGACCATATGATTATTACAATTGTAAGTTTTCTTGTAAGGGTTCTATTAATATTATTTCCCATGGAAAATACATGGATTTTCTATTCGTTCTGTTGAGTTTTCATGGAAATTTATTAATTTCAAAAAGTGGGGTAATGATCTTTTAAAAACAAGGATTATGACCTTTTAGGGTAAAAATGTATGTTTTAAGAAAAAAATATCATGGGTTATTGAATTTTATAAGAAAATATCATGGTTATATTCTATTTTTTTATATTTTTTTATGAAAACATTTAGCAATAAATCTAATTTCATTTGAGCTCAAAGTTTAAATGAAAACTCTCTTTATGATCTCATGATTTTAAAATGGACTAATGGGTTTCTTTATTTTTCTTTTATGTACCTTTTGGATATCTTTGTTATCACACAATGTTTTTAAAGGTTTTAAATAGTTTTTAAGGATTATTATGAATAAATAATAATTCCATTTCAAAATCATAACAATTTTCTTTGAAAATTAAACATGCCACTTTTTTAAAAAAAAATTATTCTGTAAAAAATAGATACAAAGGGGAAGATGGAAATGTATTGTATTGATTTGTTATGTAATATTTATGACTTAATTATCAGAAAATATAAACCTAAAAATATCATTAAAATAAGTTAAGTTAAATTCTTGTCTAAAAATTAAATTTTGGGTAGATTAAGGATAGGCTCTTTATAGAAAATATTTTCTAATAATTAGTGGAAGGCCATTTAATTCTAAGTTAGATATCATGTCTTCTTGAAAGTTTTATAGTGTAAGGGATTTATAAGGTTTTGTAGGAATGGTAATCAAAGTTCATGTGACATTATACCACTTTAAATTCAAGATAGAATTTGAGTTGAGTATTATAATTTGGATTTTTCCACCTAACCTATATAAAGTTCATGGAGTATTTCATGTCTCAATATTAAAAAATTACAATTTAGACCCTATTCATGTACTCGCCAATGATGAAATATGTATAGATAATGGCCTATAATTTAAATAATATACTTTAAAAATTATTGAAACTAGATATAATGTGTTAAGAAATTAGAAAAACTTGTTGGTGAAAGTTCTCTTGAGGAACCACTAGTTGGAAGAAGAAACATGAGTGGTTAAGGAAATAATAAGGAATAATTACCCAAATTTTATCCTGGATTAATGTAAACCCAAAATTTAAATGAAGAAATATTTAATTATGGGATAATATAATACCTAATATTATACTATTTTAGATATACATTTTTTTTAAACAATAGCACGATTCAACTTTAATTATTTCATCATAAAACTACAACACATTATAACACACCAAAAAATAAGGAAATTGCATTTATAAAAAATGCCAAAACCAGTACCCTAAAATACTTATGTAATACTATAAATAATAATTAATAATATATATATATATATTGATGAATAATAATATAATTAGACACAATCATAATAGAATAAAATTAAGCAGAGTTTTTGGATTTTAAACACCATATGAGTGATTTTGAAATTCACAATTTTTTTATTTAGTAATTATATTTCAAATATATAAGAAATTATTTTTCTAATAATGAAATTAAATTTCAAATTAGTACATCAAAATTATACTTTGGTGAATTTTTTATAATTCTCTGATACTATTGAGTTTTTTAGAAAATAAGTAAAATAGAGTATGAATATAGGTAAATATTATGATATCATAATGATTTAAAATGATGTAAAAAGTAACATAAATGATTTTTCAACCAAAATGGTTTTATTTATTAAAATAATATATTTTAGAGTAATAAAATAAATTTTCCAAACCTACAATGAATCTTCCAAAACCTGAACTATGTTTTCTGATTTTTTTAAAAAATCTTTATGAATAAGTATCTTATACACATCCAAAATAAAATATTTTAAATTAGTTCAGTTATTAAACATTAAAAACTGAAAAAAAAATTACATACATGTCAAACACCATGTTTTAAAACCCAGGTAAGGATAAAGGTTTTTTTTATTAACATCGTTTCTAGGGCCAATGTTTTCAAATTAATAAAACAAATACCACTAAATTACTCTAAATACCCACCCAATATCCCATTCCTCTTCACTCAAAAATTATTTATCATATTTCTCCTCCATTTTTCCCCCTCAAGAGTCTCTCCACAGAGTCTATAAGTTTCAAAGATTCTCTTCTCAAGCTTTAATAAGAAATATTTCATTGTAAGGGTTTCTAATCATGTTCTTTCCATTTCGATTGAAATAATTTTGTAATAATATCATTTAGAATTAATTTTTATATACTCCCATGCTTATAATTCCAAATAATTATCCTCAATTTTATATTTTATTAATGAGAGATTACTTACTCCCTCTAATTATAATCTTTTTCAAAAGTTTTTATTATAACAATATAAGGGTCTGTAATACCTTTTTATCCTTTATTTGTGTAATCCTATCCAATTAGTTTTAATTTCAATGTTAAATTTTATTATTCATCGTTATTATAAATTTCATATCATATTATCAATGAGATATTATCATTCCCTTTCATTATACTACCTTTATGAACCTTTATAATGCTCAAACATTAGTGAAAACCCAAGGGATAAATATAAATATAGGAAAAAATCCTAAAATTTTAACACCCCAAGCTTCCACGATACATTTCCCTTTGAATAATGCAATATCTTGTTTTGTACGCAACTTCGAGATTCTAACACACCACGTCCAATCAAACTAGTCATTATGAATAGTAATACACACTTTTTGAAATTTTATAAAAACAAATTCAAAATGGACTTCATTTTTAGATTCATAATATCAATATTATCTTAGGGTGAATTTTTGGTACTCTTTTGAAAACTTTCAATTTTTGATGAATAGTGAAAAATACTAAATTTTAATTAAAAATAAATTTTTTAATAGAAATAACTTATAGTGTTAAATTATACATTTAAAAGGTTTTTAAATATAATTAGATTATATTTTTATCATTTAATATTATTTAGTTAATTTGATGTAATTTCACATTTAAACAGGACATAAACAAGTGTCAATCTTTTGATAGTTATTATTTCATAAAAACACGCTTTTAGTTTTGACAACGGGAATTAATTTAAAATTAATTTCTGCCACTTCTTTGTTTTGAATTTGGAAAATTGGATTCAATATTTTTAATCAAGAGGTCCAAATTATTTAAATATGTAACTTTTATTTTTAGACATTATGCATAATTACTTCAGTAAATATTTTATTTACCATGGTTAAAGGGGTAAAATCCAGTAAATAAGAGTAAAAAAAATATTATAATAATATTAAATTACCCTAACATGTGTTTTAACCCTATTTAATGATACTTGTCCGACCATGGGCCTCTTTGGGTCTATTTTGGGACCTCACGGAGCCACATGGGAGTGATAATGAAACTTTATATTAATTAATTTAAAGAAAAGACAAAAATAGCATAAACATATATCTTATAGTAAAAAAAACTTTACATGAAGATATATAAGTTATCTATTTGACTATAAATATTAATTATAAATCTATAAATATTTACTACAACATGGTATTTTTTTATAAATTTTTAGACATCAAATAAATAAAATTATTTATGACACAATAATGATGAAATGCTTACCTCATTAATGAATAATTTAAATGAATGAGATTATAAAAATTAAAATAGTATACAAAACCTTTATAATTATTATTGGATGATTTTATTTCTGACTTGATTCATCTTATATTCAACATTAATGAGCTTTTGACCTTTATAAACCTAAAATCATTATATAATAAAATAATATTTTCAAACAATCCTAAAGAGCCCCTCCTCCCCCTTAAAAAAATCCCTCACCTCTAACCCATTTCTCACACCTCTCAGGACCCTTTTATCATCCAACCTCTATCCAATTAATCTCCCTATATCTCCCCCTTCCTCCTAGAATCATTACCTTAGGCAGAAGGCACTTCAAGGAATCCTTTTGGTTCAAACCAAAGGGAGTTACCCGATTTAAAGTTAACATCTCCTCTTAAGTTCTTTTTTTTATTTTACTTCTCCAACACTTTAACTCCATTTATTCCTTTATTTTATAAAAACACCAGTATCCTAAATATTCTAGGTTGTTTTTATGATAATTATTTGAACTACACTTACACACACCTCCATCTAATGGGTATAGAACATAATGTTTCTGTGGACGGCGAACTACACCTCATGAAACGATGATTGTTCAGTCTTCTACTACCACATCTTTTGGTGGACATTATGATGGAACTATAATTATATATGATATTTATGATATTTATTTTATCTATAAGCTTATTTAATTCTCTTTTATACAATACCTTTATTATTTTCATGTTGTATATATACGATAATTTCATTTGAAGAAGTGTGGACTAGCGCCCCCTCAAAGTGATATGACTCGTTCATACCATACATGGAAAATATAAAGGATGGTGTTAATGAAATTATGTAACATATATTAAATATTATATTATACTGTAATAATAATTTACCTATGTATAATTTGGTTTTATTTCTTCTTAAAATAAAAAAAATGAAATGTAAGTAGCGTCTGTGCGTACGTACGGATTACCATCTCCACGAACGCAATGAGATTCATTCCCCATCGTAACCATTCAAGAATAATTTTCATTTTATTATTAAAAATAATATTTTAAAACATAATATCATTATGTATATGAATCAAATACATCCTTTCCATAACAAACATGACTTACAAAACAAAACATATAAAGGAAAACGAATCAGTTAACACCTGAAATGATGATAATACTGAAATATTATTAAAAAAGAAATATTAGAGGATCATATATGATATCATATTTATGTATTTGGTTATTGTATAATTTAATAATAGTGATTTAACTATTATACAGTAGGTTAACATACCCTCAATCGGGGAAAAGTACAAGGTAAGGGTTAATTATACAATCTCTTCATTATCTGAGGTTGTTTATATGTGACTATCTACTGGAACCTCTTTATCATCCACATCCGTGTTTCTTAAAAATGTATTTCAAAACATTTTTAATATTTTCTATATTATGGGTATGTCATTTATACCCTTGTTTTACTTTTTATAAAATGGTTTGAAAGGAATATTTCCATCGTTTTCCAAACAAGGTACTTTATGACCTTTTCGACAAATTAAGGTAAGAATATTTGTTTTAACTTATACAGCGGGCACGGTTATTCTCTGTTGTTATAACACCTTTTAATCTTCCCTTACAATCTTATAATAATATTTTCAAAATAAATGTTTTCTTTTATAATTACATGACTTTAAAATGATTTCAAAATAGAAAGATATATTCCTCTCAAATAATTTTGATTTCATCTATGTCGACATCCTTTAATGGATTTTATACTTGTTTGAATTTGATTTATCATGACACAAATATTCCATATTTTATTGAAGGTTTTATGATATGTTTGACTATGGATGTGTTATTTTTATACCATTCATGGTTTATAGTTAACATATTAACATTTCATATTCTAGTTTTAATACTAATTTTTATGTTATGTTTCAACCTTTTCATATGAGGAATGCATTGGACTTAGTAAGTGACAGGTGGAGCCCGCTATAGCTCATTGATTCATAAGCAGGTCTCATGAGAAAAATTAGTGTCTTAGCACAAGGCCTTGAAAAAATCTTATTTATATTCTTGGCATGAGGCCTTGACAATGTGGTTATGATGTCTGGCATTATTCATTCCATTATTATGAAATTGGAAATTGATATTGCATGTGATTATTTGACTAGTAGAATATCCATGTGAATAAGTTAATGGCATTATTTGATTTATATTTTCTATATTATGCTGAAGTTTATGTTTAAAATGATTATTTTTTAGTCTTATTCATTGCCTTAAATGTTTATGCTTATTTATGAAGTTTCTGCTATATTGTTATATTTATTAAGAATCTGAGCTCACCACTTTCTATGTATTATTTTTCCTAGGATGTGAAGAATTATTTTATGGTTGACCTACAGGGATAGGCTAAGGGATATAAGTGTGTTAAAAGGGGGAAATATTTTTTTGTTGTTTTTATCTCATGATGTAATGTAAAACTTATGTATGTATCTAGTATGTCCAAGGCTACTAAATTAATCGGTCTTTCGGGACATTATTCCTTGTATCAGGAAAATGCTATTTAATAATGCACCGACTCTGGGTAACAAGGGTCAGGGCATTATAGTTGATATTAGAGGAAGTTTAGTACAAACTTTGGAAACAATATTTAGATAAAATCTTATTAGAGAACATTACCATAAGATAGACTTTGAGGATTAGTATAGAAGAACTTCCTTGAATTTTGGTAATGTAGGGATTTTTTTTTTATTTTCCAAGAAATAAATCTCTTTATGGATACAAGCAGGTAGAGGTGGCTCTAGAATAGATGTACCTAAGAGTGAAAACTCCAACAAGGAGTTTCGGGCTTGACCTGAGGTATCCTGGTACACAACAATGGGACTTGGTGCACTCTTGGTTACGACACTCTCGGTGTATATGCTTAGGATAATTCACATTTTCTTTACAAACAATTATGAAGGATTTATGAGTATATACCTCCTAAAAGAGAACATTTTTATGATTATGGATTATATTTATAAATTGTTCAATTTATGTTAAGTGTTTTATAAGTTTGGAATTATTTATTATGATTCATAAACTAATGTAGTGTATGCCATTATTTAGAAATGGAACCTAGTGGAAGGAATGGACACTTTATTAATGCATGCAATCCATGTAGGGATTTCCCTCCTACTCAAGATAATTATAGTAGGGCTAGTGAGGCAGCTAGTTCTGACCATCTCATCACCATACTGGGACAACTCACTCAGGTTATGAATAATAACCTTACCCGTATAGAGCACCCTGATCCATAATGTGGAGGATTAATGTTAGACTGATTCATGAGGAAAAAACCACCAACAATCAATGGAACTAAAAATCCATTTGTAGTTGAGAAATGGATAAGTTCCTTAAAGAAAATATTTCCTGCTTTGGGGAGTAGCGAAAGGGAAAAAGTTATCATAGTAGTTTATCGCTTCATGGGAGATGCAGATCAATGGTGGTCATTAGTTCAAAACACAAAGGAGGATCAAGAAGTATCGAATATGGAATGGAGGTAGTTTAAAGAGATTTTCTCATAAAAATACTTTACTCGTGACCATCAAGTTGATATGGAAAGATAATTTCTGAGTCTGAGGAAAAAGGAGGGTGAGAATGTCGCAAAGTATGAGGCTAACATTACAAGGTTATCAAGGAATTCTACAGATTATATAGGTAACCCAAGGAGTAATATTGATTGATTATTTGATGGGTTAAAACCATTTCTTCATCAAGAATTAGTCTCACAATCCTTCTCATCATATGAAGATATTGTCACATATGCTATCAATAAAGAAAAAGAATTCTCTAAGTCTTACAAATTTAAAGAAAAGCAAGAGAAGAAGAGATCTGCTGAACACTATGGAAATGGAAATAAGGGGAAGAAGGTAAAATTTGAATATCCATCTTGTGATAAATGTGTGAAGAAACACCCTCGTACTTTCCTAAAGGGAATGGTATTTTGTTACAAGTATGGTGAAAAAGGACACCAAGCTCGTGATTGCAAAGGAAAGAAAAAGGTTCTCAATGTTGAAAGCTATAATTGTAGAGAAATGAGGCATTATGAAAATGAATTTCCTAAGTGCCAAGTAAATTTACCTTAGAAACAGACAAGGGATAAAGGACAAGCTTATGAGACCACTAATGTTGAGGTAGAAGCACTACTACAAATACAACCTTTATCAGCGCTAAAAATGGCCTTTATCAGCGCTAGAAAAAGAGCTGATAAAGCCGGCGTAGATAAAGGGGGGTCCCCTTTATCAGTGCTCTGAAAAGCGCTGATAAAGACCACTTTTATCAGTGCTAAAAAAAGCGCTGATAAAAGGGGTCCTTTATCAGTGCTTTTAAAAAAAGCGCTGATAAAAGTTAAAAAAATTTAAAAAAAATTAAAAAAAATTAAAAAATACTGCCAATCGGGGGGGGCTTTTATAGCGCTTGAACCCCCCCCCCCCTTTTACATCGCTTTTCGGCCCCTATACAGCACCCCACGCACCCCCCTCCACCCTTTAACAGCGCTTTCTCCAATATTCCCCATGCGCGCGCACCCCTGCCTCCACCAGGATTTGAACTCGAGACCTCCCCCCTTGCGCGCCTAAGCCCTTACCACTACTCTATTTTGATTTGCTTTCCAATTCATGATATCTCTCTATATATATATATATATATTTATATATTTAGTTATATTTATTCGTATAGTAATATATATTTATATTAATATATATATATAGTTATATTATAATATATATAGTAATATTAATATATATATATATAGTGGTATTAATATATATCTATATCTATATATATATATATAGTTATATTTATATTTATTCGTATAGTAATATATATTTATATTAATATATATATAGTTATATTAACATATATATAGTTATATTAACATATATATAGTTATATGAATATATATTTATATAGTTATATTAATATATATATAGTGATATTAATATATATATTTATGGTTATATTAATATATATATTTATAGTAATACTAATATATATATATATGTAGTTATATTAACATATATATAGTTATTAGATTAATATATATATAGTTAGATTAATATATATATATAGTTAGATTAATATATATATATAGTTAGATTTATATATAGGTATATAAATATTAATTGTATTTTAAATAAAATGGATGTTAGTTATTATTTAGATAAAGCTAATATATTTTATATGTAAATATATTTTATTATTTATATTTATAATTAAATTTTTAGGTCTGAATATTTAAAAAATATGAATATATTGTTATATATTTGATTATAAATAGCAGTTCATTATAAAAAATGATTAAATTTCAAAGACATAATATCAATATGAATGTAATTCCTTGGAATAAATTCATACCCCACCAAAAAAATCCAATAATACCCCCTTAAACGAGGGTGAAAATCCACAAAATGTTAAAAAATTGGGGTACCCCGACTAAAAACTCAGTTTTGGAGGACTTCTGGGCCTCTTTTGGCTACGAAAATTCCTTGACTAGGGTTCCCCCGGATCACAGCGATGTAGAGCTCGTCGCAAGCTTCGATTTGATATGTGGTAGAGCTCAAACGGACACTCGGATCAAAAGTTATGGCTGTTTGAAGTTTGAGTTGTGTTTTCATCATATTTTGGATATTTTTTTAATTTTTTTAATTTTTTTAGTCTTCAAATTGTTATTAAATGACTATTACTCCATAATGATTGGCAAATTATTAATTAAAAATATTTTTTAAATTTTTTAAGAAGCTATTTTCACTAAATATCTTATATATTATGTATAATAAGTGTAAATGTACATTTATAGTTATCTAAAATATATTTAAAAATTATATATTATATTTATATATCAATATAACTATATTTATATATTAATATATAAATATATTTTTTAAAAAAAAAAATTGAAGCTGACCCTTTATCAGCGCTTTTAAAAAAAGCGCTGATAAAGGTCCCCCCTTTATCAGCGCTACTAAACAAGTGCTAATAAAGGAACCCTTTATCAGCACTTTTTTTAGCGCTGATAAAGGAACCCCCCTTTATCAGCGTTTTTTCGTTAGTGCTGATAAAGGGGGGGTTGCGAAAAATTGTTTTTGTCGTAGTGAAGCTCCAAAATATGTAGTGGCAGGTAATTCAATGGTTTCCTAAAGTTTAGCCAATGCTTTATTTGATTCTGAATCATCACGTTATTTTATATCCTCTGAGTTTGCTAAGAAAATTAGATATTTCCAATTTGATTTAACAATGGAGTTATTAGTCAAAACTCCTAAGGAAAGTATCATTGCAATAATGTTTTGTGAATCAGTCCTCATTTGGTCATATAAATGTTCTTTATCTGCTGATCTCATCATCATACCCATGATTGAATTTGATATAATCCTCAGTATGGATTGGCTTTCAGACCAAGATGCAAAAATTTATTATAAGAAGAATGAGGTTACAATTTTTTATGATGATAAATAATACCTTATATTTAGAGCAGAAACATCACCATCTGATTCTTATCTAGATCCACCCCCTATAGCTCTACTAGATTCAATTATTGGGGAGGAAGATAGTGAAATAACTATGGGTGAGGAAAGGAATGTTCAAATATAGGATGTACCTATTGTATAAGAATATGTTGATTTATTTCTGGAGGATTTACCTGGACATACTTCAGAAAGAGAAATTGATTTTTCCATTGATTTAATTCCTAGTTCAAGACCCATATCGAAGACCCCTTGTAAAATGGCCACTGTGGAATTAGTGGAACTAAAGAATCAACTAGAGGAATTGGGTAATAAAAGATTTATTCTCCCTAGTGTTTCTCCATGGGGATCCCCTTTTCTTTTTTTTAATAAGAAAGATGGATCTATCAGGTTATGAATTAATTATAGGGAGATCAATGCTATAACAATAAAGAACAAGTATCCCCTACCTCGCATTGATGATTTATTCAACCAACTTCATGGAGCTCAATATTTTTAAAAGATTGACCTTCGATCTAGATATCATCAGTTGTGTGTGAATAAGGAATACATTCCAAAAATATCATTTCGAACTAGGAAAGGGCATTAGGAGTTTATAGTAATGCCTTTTGTACTAACTAATGCACCCTCTATTTTAATGGATCTAATGAATATATTTTCAAGAAATATCTTGATGACTTTGTAGTGGTATTTTTTGATAATATCTTGGTATACTAAAAAATATACAAAGATCATGAAAATCACTTGCGTACTATTCTAAAAACCCTCAAATGAAATGAATTATATGGGAAGTTTAGCAAGAGTGAATTCTAGATTCAGGAAATTTCTTTTCTTGTCCATATTGTCTCTAAGGATGGAATATTTTTTGATCCTTCAAAGACCAAGGAAATCCAAGAATATCCAGCACTGATGAGTATAACAGAGGTATGAAGTTTTATTGGTTTAGTAGGTTATTATCGGTGTTTCATCCAGAATTTTGCCCAATTGGAAAACCCATTAACCAATCTCACACATAAAGGGGTCAAATTTGTTTAGAAAAAAGATTACGAAGAATGTTTTTAATAACTTAATAGAATATTAGTCAATGCTTCTATCTTGAATCTACCATCAGGGAATGATGGGTTTGTTATTTATAGTAATGCATCAAAGAAAGAACTTGGTTGTGTCCTTATGCAGAATGATAGGGTTATTGCATATGAAATAAGAAAACTAAAAATTCAAGAACAAAACTATACCACTAATGATCTTGAGTTAGTAGTTGTAATCTTTTCTTTGAATATATGGAGACACCATCTCTATGGTGAAAAATGTGAGATATATACTGATTATAAGACCTTGAAGTATATTTTCTCACAAAAAGAACTCAACATGAGGCAAAGGAGATGGCTTGAACTACTCAAGGATTATGATTTCACTATACACTACCACCTGAGGAAGGAAAATAAGGTGGAAGATGATTGAAGTATAAAGGATCATGGAGTTTTGAACAAGATGATAGTTGAAAGGGATCCTATGTCCATAGATCTAGTAAAAATGGATATAGTATTAATCATGGAAGGTGAAACATCAATACTTTTTTAAATGGTTTCCAAACTATCTTTACTAGACAGGATAAAAATTTCTCATACTGATGATGTGGAGTTTCAGAAGAAAATTAAAGATGTGAATGATGGGATATTGAATGAATTTGTATATGAAGATGGAATTTTGAAATTTGGGAAGAGGCTTTGTGTTCCTGATATACCTGATCTAAAAATGGAATTTTTTGATGATGCTCATAGCTCAAATTTCTCTATACATTATGGTAACACTAATATGTATATAGATTTGAAGGAACATTTTTGGTGGGATAACATGAAGAGTGATATTTCTGATTATGTGTCAAGATGTATGGTTTGTTAACAAGTTAAAGCTAGAAGGAAACATCCTAGAGGAGTCATGCAACCTCTTCCCATACCTGAGTGGAAACGGGATGATATTATGATAGAATTTTTCATGGGGCTACCAAATAATATTTGAAGGAATGATGCAATATGGGTCATTTTTTATCATCTTACCCAATCAGCTCATTTTCTTTATATAAGAGAATATTTACCACTTGAACTTTTGGAATGACTATATTTAATGAATTTGTAAGACTTCATGGAGTACCCCGATCGATATTTTTTTATCGTGATACCCATTTTACATCAAGATTTTGTAAAAGTCTTTAGAAGGCCTTGGATACTAAACTTCATTTGAGCACTTCTTACGACCCTTAAACTGATGGAAAATCAGAATGGACTATTCAAACATTAGAAGACGTGTTGAGATCTTTCTCATTTTACTTTCAAGGTATGTGGGATCAATATTTACCTCTGGTAGAATTTTACTATAATAATAGTTTCCATTAAAGTATTCAGATGGCACCATATGAAGTGTTATATGGAAAGAGATTTCACACACAAACTTCTTGGGATGATGTTGGTGAAAGAAAACTCATAGGCCCATAAGTTGTTGGGGAAACAATGGAAAAGGTTAAGTTTATCCAAACCCACATCAAAACATCTCAAAGTGGGTAAAAGATCTTTATCGATAACTGAAGGAATGATTTGGAATTTAAAGTAGGAGATCATGTTTTCTTGAAGGTATCTCCATGGAAGGGTGTTATACGATTTGGTAAGAAAGTAAAATTAAGTCCTAGGTACATCAGACCTTTCGAAATTCTATAATAAATTGGAGTTGTAGATTATCATTTGACAATGCCACCAAGTCTCTCTAAAGTTAATGATGTGTTCCACGTATCGTTGTTGATAAAATACATGCCTCACCCAACGCATGTACTCACCTATGAAGAAATAGAACTGGAACCCGATATGTCTTATTGTGAAGAGCCTATCAGAATTATTGATACCATAAAATAGGTGTTGAGAAATCGGATGACTCTTCTAGTGAAAGATCTATGGAGAAATCATAAGATAGAAGAGGGAACATGGGAACCTGAGGAACTAAAGATGAAGAACCACCCGATTATTTTTATGTAGTAGTATTCTATAAATTTAGAGGATGAAATTATTTGAAGGAAGGAATAATTTAACACCCCAAGCGTCCACGGTATGTTTCCCTTTAAATAATGCAATAGCTTTCATGGTACGCAACTTCAAGATTCGAACTCACCACGACCAATCAAACTAGCCATTATGAATAGTAATACCAAATTTTTGAAAATTTATAATTTTTTTTTTGAAAAATGGACTTCATTTTTGGATTTGGAATATCAAAATTATCTTAGGGTGAATTTTTGGTACTCTTCTAAGAAGGTTCAATTTTTGATGAATAGTGAAAAATACTAAATTTTAATTAAAACAACTTTTTTAATTGAAATAATTTATAGTGTTAGATTATACATTTGAATTGTTTTTAAATATCATTATATTATATTTTTATTATTTAATATAATTTAGGTAATTAGATGTAACTTAACATTTAAAATGGACATAAACAAGTGTCAATCTTTTGATAGTTATTATTTCTTAAAAACATGCTTTTTATTTTGACAACGAAAATTAATTTTAAATTAATTTCTTCCACTTCTGTGTTTTGAATTTGGAAAAATGTATTCTATATTTGGAATCTGGAGGTCCAAATTATGTAAATTGGTAACTTTTATTTATATACATTATGAATAATTACCTCGGTAAATATTTTATTTACCATGGTTAAAGGGGTAAATCCGGTAAATAAGGGTAAAAAATAATATTATAATAATATTAAATTTCCCTAACACATGTCCTAACCCTATTTAATGATACATTCCCAACCATGGTCATACTTGGGCTGATTTTGGGACCCCATGGAGACACTTGGGAGTGATAATAACACTTTATATTAATTAATTTAAAGTAAATACAAAAATGACATAAACACATATCTTTTAGTAAAACAATTTTTACATGGGGTTATATAAGTTATCTCTTTAACTATAAATATTAATTTGAAATCTAAAACGATTTCCTATATCATGGTATTTTTTTAAAATTTTTAGACATCAAATTAATAAAATTATTGATGACACAATAATGATGTAGTGTTTACCTCATTAATGAATGATTTAAATAAATGAGATTATAAAAATTAAAACAATATCCAAAACCTATAAAATTCTTATTAGATGATTTTATTTCGAACATGAGTCATCTTAAATTAGACTTTAATGAGTTTTGGACCTCTAGAAACCTAAAATTATTATTTAATAAAATAATATTTTAAAACATTCATAAAGAGCCCCTCCTCCCCCTTATAAAAATCCCTCACCACTAACCCATTTCTCACCCCTCTAAAGCCCCTTGTATCATCCAACCTATACCCAATTAATCTCCCTACATCCCTCTATTCTTCATAGAATCCTTAAATTTGGCATAAGGAACTTCAAGGAAGCCTTTTGGTTCAAACCAAAGGGAGTTACCCGATTTAAAGGTAACATCTCCTCTTAAGTTATTTTATTTTATTTTACTTCTCCAACCCTCTAAACTCTTTTTATTTATTTCTTTTATAACAAAAATAGTATCCTAAATATACTAGGTTGTTTTTTTATAAGTATTTTAACTACACTTACACACACCTCCATCTAATCGGTATAGAACATAATGTTTCTGTGGACGGTGAACTACTGCCTCACGAAACGATGAGTGTTCAATCTTCTACTACCACATCTTATGGTGGCCATTATGATGGCACTATAATTATATTTTATAATTATGATATTTATTTATTTTATAAGCTTCTTTAATTATCTTTTATATCATACCTTTCTTCTTTTCATGTTGTATATATACGATAATTTCATTAGATGAAGTGTGGACTACCGCCCCCTCAAAGTGATATAGCTCGTT
Source organism: Viscum album (assembly GCA_963277665.1). NCBI lineage: Eukaryota > Viridiplantae > Streptophyta > Magnoliopsida > Santalales > Viscaceae > Viscum > Viscum album. The sequence goes on from OY728127.1 coordinate 1,826,371,303, forward strand.
CATACCATACATGGAACGTATAAAGGATGGTGTTAATGAAATTACTTAACATATATAAAATATTATATTATACTGGAATAATAATATACATATGTATCATTTGGTTTTCTTTCCTTTTAAAATAAAAAATTGAAATGGAAGTAGCATTCGTGCGTACGTGCAGATTACTGTCTCCATAAACGTGATGAGATTCATTCCACATCATAACCATTCAAAAATAATTTTCATTTTATTATTAAAAATAATATTTAAGAACATAATATCATTCTGGATAGGAATAAAATACATCCTATCCATAAAAAACTTGACTTATTTAACAAAATATATAAAGGAAAATGAATCAGTTGACACCCAAATTGATGATAATACTGAAATATTATTAACAAAGAAATATTAAAGGATCATATATGATATCATATTTATGTATGAGGTTCTTATATAATTTAATAACAATGATTTAACTATTATACAGTAAGTTAATCTACCCTCGATCAAGGAAAAGTACAAGTTAAGGGTTAATTCTACAATCTCTTCATTATATGAGGTTGTTTATACGTGAGTATTTACTGAGACCTCTTTATCATACACATCCTTGTTTCTTAAAATTGTATTTCAAAAAAAATTACTATTTAATAGACTATGGGTTAAATTCATTTATACCCTTGTATGAATTTTTATAAAATGGTTTGAAATGAATCTTTCCATCATTTTCCAAACAAGGTACTTTATGACCTTTTCTACAAATTAAGGTAAGAAGGTTTTTTTTAACTTATACAGTGGGTGCCATTATTCTCCGTCCTTATATCACCTTTGAAGCTTCCCTTACAATATTATAAGAATATTTTCAAAATAAATGTTTTCTTTTATAATTACATGAATTTTAAATGATTTCAAAATATAAATAGATATTCCCCTCAAATAATTTTGATTTCATCTATGTCAACTTCCTTTAATGGATTTTATACTCGTTTGAAGTTTATTAATTATGATAAAAATATTCCATATTGTATTTAAGGTTTTGTGATATGTTTTACTATGTATGTGTTATTTTTATACCATTCATGGTTTATGGTTAACGTATTAACATTTCATATGCTAGTTTTAATATGAATGTTTATGTTATGTTTCAACCTTTTTCGTATGAGAAATGAATTGGAATTAGTTAGTGATGGGTGGAGCCTGCTATAGCTCCTCGATGCATTGGTAGGTCTCATGAGACAAACTAATTTCTTGGTACATAGCCTTGAAAAAATCTTATTTGTAGTCTTGGCACGAGTCCTTGACTATGTGGTTATGATGTTTGGCATTATGAATTCCATCATTATGAAATTGGCTATTGATATTGCATGTGATTATTAGACTAGTAGAATATCCATGTGAATAAGTAAATGGAATTATTTGATTTATATTTTCCATATTATGCTGAAGTTTGAGTTTAAAAGTCTTATGTTTTAATCTTATACATTGCCTTAAATTTTTATGCTTATTTATGAAGTTTATTCTATATTGTTATCCTTACTGAGAATTTGAGCTCACCCCTTTCTATTTTTTATCTTTTCCAGGATGTGAAGAAGTATTTTATGGTTGACCTAAAAGGATAACCTATGGGATATAAGTGTGTTCAAAGGGGACAAAATGTTGTTTTTTTTTATCTCATGATGTAATGTAAAACTTATGTATGTATCTAGTACTTCCAAGGATATTAAACTAATCAGTCCTTTGGGACATGATTCCTTGTATCATGACAATGTTATGTAATAACTCACAGACTCTAGGTAACTAGGGTCAGGGTGTTACAAATATTTAAGTAAAATAATGATTGTGTGATTTCTCATCAATTAAATATATGTCTAGATAATACAAGTGGGTATAATCTCTGAATCAGATGCACTTAGAGATAATAAACCTAAAAAAATATGCTTATGTATTAACTTTATCTTCACTTTGTTCACAAAAAATCAGCCTAACTCATCCCCTTATTTGATACTCCCATAAGATATTATTTGGATGATTTAAAATCTATTTACAAAAAATAATTAATTATGTGAAAATATTCTTATAATTTTGAAATAAATTTTCAATTTATGTATCTAAAGTATATAAGTGTCATAGAAGATCTAGAAGTATAAATATGGGGGTCATTTTTATATCATTGTTTTACACTCCTACCATTAAAAACAATTAAACTCAATGATTATTTCTTATTTATTTCCCTAAAAAATTAAAGTACCCTTCATTACTATAACGTTATATTACCTTTCTATTAGGTATGTTCTAATCCATACTTTTGGTGTTCTTTTTCATTGGGATAATATTATTGACCATGGAATTGGGATGATACCATTAATGGTGAAGTCAAGTATTTTTTGGTATTTTCATCATAAAACCCATGTTTTTTGTAGATCAATGGTCACTTACATTCCGTGTAAGTCAAGTACTCACTATGTAATGGTTGCTGGGTAGAATCGGTGAATTGGGTGCATGGCATGAAATGTTTACACACTACGTAATAGGTACACACCATTTATTTTCAAAATATTGGTTTTAAATAAAAATACTATGGGTTTTTTAATTGATATGGGCCCCAAGGATTACACTATGGGTGAATGGATTACAAAATGTGTAAATCTCATAGTGTTGGTTTTTAGAGTATTGTACGAGCGATATATTTCATTCATTTTGGGTGCAGCCTTCCTCTCTCGACCCATAGTTATACCTAGATGATTTTGGGTGACTTATTCCCTTATATATCACTTCATTCAGTGATTTATCACCATTGTGGATGGATTTCTTCGCATCAGGTAACAATTCTTTATGGTTCCTCTTAGATTTTTGTAGTGGTTTTGTGTACTAATAGTGTTTTTTATCAATCTTTTTTAGTGTGTTATTATGCCTTGTCTTACAAAGGTATATCTTTTGGTTTGAAATCCACATTTTGTAAGGTGGATAGGTTTTTTGTGTCCTTGTTGTAGGTGGATCTATCCAAGAATTCTAATTTCTTGAATTGACTATTTTTTTAATTATTTCCTTGATATTTTAAATGGAATTGCATGTATTGAAATTAAAAGGTGCATGGTTTCATGTCTAAAAGTGGTTTTTCCTTGAAAATGGCATTTCCTTGATTTTTAAATAATTTTTTTTTCAAACCCTAGAGAGGATTAGTTTGGATTTAAAATGGTTTTATAAAAAATGTGATCATGGATTTTAAAACAAAAATTTAAAAACATTGCATAGCAGTAACCTTAGGTGCATCAGGAAAGAGACATGGGTAGACTTAGTGTACGTGACATCACTAGGAGGTAACCTCTTTCATATCGATGGACTGTGTCTAGACACAATATTAGTTGGAGATAACCATATGCCTTTTTTGATCATGAGTTTCTAGTATGTATTGTACCATGGGCTAGAGCCTAACTGGAAGGTGTACTGTTTTTTCTAGTTTTTTATTTCATTTTTTATTATTTCATAGATGTTGGTGCACATGTGTATCTATATTCGGTTATTATACTAACTTTTTTTATGACCAGTATGTTTATGGATTTATAAAACATGATATGAGATTTTTAGAAAACCCAAGGAATGTTTGAAAAATATTTTTATATTGTTTTATTATAAAAATTCTTGTAAAATTGTTTTTTTATAGGTAAAACATTTTCATTATTGATAATAGAAATTGTATATATTATTTGGTGGTAACATAAAAAGATATATTTCTCACACCCTAATTCTACCATTAGGTGGATATAGACCTTTTTCAATAAATGGGTAAAGGGAAGGGAATTATGTACCATTTAGGCTCCTATTTACATCATTGCTTCAGTTTGGGATGGTTTAAAGGTGATAGTTGGTCACATGGAGACTTGTTGGTCTAGACTTGTTGTTCATTCTAGTATATACAATTTTTATTAGTTTAATATCTCCTTTTTTCCACTATATATTATGGTTTTATTTCTTTTTTTCTTATATTCAAGACTTTTTCAGTTATATTTTTTTTTACCTCATCCCATAATGGGATGACTTGTTTAATTATTCTGGTTGACCTAGGTTGGTCTATTAAAATTCAATGTTAGAGGGGTTACTAAGCCTGATTTGTGTTAGCACTACCTAATTTGGTTTTGTGTCTTGGGTATATAGGATTAGGATCATCGGAATTCAGATATTTGGAGTGTAAAAGGTGCATGGACAGCTCACTCCCTTGACTGAATCTATGTTACCAATGGTGGTCATAAAATATTTAATAAGCCTGAGATCTAGAATTTAGGTTAATTTGAAATAATTTTATGGGAAATGTATTTTAATTGACTTATCTAATGATTTTGGGGACTTAGTGTGTGTGTGGTTGTTTGAATAAACTATGTGGGAAGTTTATTTAGATGGATCATTTCCTTTCCTAAAAGACTTTTATTTTATGGAAGAATTCCTAATTTCTTTCAATTATTATCATTTTAAAGATTTTTTTGTAATCTATAAGTTGTTTAAATGGTTTTTAAATTTTCTCATGACTAATTTGTTATTGTATTGTGTTTAAAAAAATCCTCCTATAAGAGATCTTCTAAATAAAAGAGAAGTAGCGAGGTAGGTTTCATAGGTAGATCCTCTAGTGGACCCTTCTTTAGTTGAAGTAGTGATCTATACCATTCAGAATCCAGGGTTAGTGGGCACTATGAACCCAATATAAGTAGTGGATCATGGCTTGGAATTTACCAAGCAGCATCCACCTGTCTTCTAAGGTGAAAAAGGGACCCAAGAATCAAAGGAGTGGATTGAATGGATTGAGAGGATCTTAAACTTTTAAAAAACTTTCGAAGATTATCAGGTGGGTTTTTCTATGTTTATGCTCGAGGGGGCAAGAATAATATGGTGGGAATATATAATTCATGCTAATTTTCATGAGGGTATTACATGGGTTTCTTTCAAGAATATATTTAATCAACAACTTTATCCTTGGAATTTACATGTGGAAAAGACTTGTGAGTTTCTAACATTGGATCAAGGGGAGCATACCATTTTGAATTATTCCACCAATTTTGTTGAGTTGTTGAATCTCGCACCAGATCATATAACCAATGATCACCTGAAGGTATGAAGGTTTGAGATAGACTGAGGGTTGATATTTAGTCGATGATAGTTCTTTTTTTTCTTTTAACCTTTATAGAGGTAGTGGATAAAGTATCTTTGGTTGAGGCAAACATAGTTGGGAGGACAAGTGTGGGTGAATCTTTAGTTGGTGATGTTGTTATCCAGGGTGCTTCTTCAGGTTAGAAAAGGAAGCATAAGAGTGTTCAATTTTCTATAAGACTAGTTTATAGGTTTGTTCAGAGAAGTAACCAGTTATCTGCCACTAGTGTGGGATGAATGTTCATACTATGCCTCATTTTGTGGAGGCTCCAAGAACATTCACTCTTTTCAGGTGATCTGATTATCTAAAAAATTTCATTAAAAATATGTCCATGGTAAATAAGGAAGGATCCACTTTCACAAAGGGATCATTGGTTCATGTTGATGCTCCCAAGGGTGGTCAATCTAGACTAAGGATATCTTCCTCAATAACCACAATAGAACACAAAGGTAATCAACACTTCCACCTATAAAATTCCTCAAAAAGCTCCAATATAACATATTAATGATAGATATTGTTATAATAAAACTTAAAAAAGGGTAAATTCTTTACTTAAGGTCCTCTAAAGTTGAGAATACATATATGAATCATGTTCTTCGATGCCTGAATCATCCACTCTATATTACCATCCATTTGATGATGAAATTTGGTGATAAGTCATGGATATTAGTCAAAGGAATGCTTCAATACCTTCCACATTTATGAGGTGAAATAAATATATCTTCCAAGAATGAATTTCCTTGGGATTCTGTGAAGATTCATAATCTTAGTGAAATAAATCATTTTAAATGAATCAAATATACTCAACTCCTTAATTACAAGTAAATTAGTAGAATTACTCAAGTAATCTATAAAAACCATTATTTAATCATATATTCTTAATAAATAAGTGAAATATATCATAAAATTCATGGATATGTCCAACCATTTCACTATAAACATCCAAATATTAGAATAAACTAGCTTGAACTTTATGCTCATACTTAACCCTCTAACAAACAATGCATCGGGATATGGACTCCACCACTGACCTATTCATACAAACCCACTGGAATTTATTCTTGAAGGCATGATATATATTTGAAACTCCATTATGAACTACTAGAGTTTAGCTTTGTAACTCATGTGGACAAAATTCTTATACAACCTATTCAATAAGAAACATCCCATAGAAAAACACATGATGTTTTCCATCATCTTAACATACACTTATAGATCTCTTAACTGAGACTTATACACTTCCTAAAACAAGGAATAATGTAATACTGTCCAGTATAAATAACCTCCAATAAAAAATTCATCCAAATATAAATTTAAATCCCTGATCCAATCCATTATCTTCTATTCGTCACCTATATTCTAAACAACATCACTATAGGTCCTTCTTCTCAAAGAATTAGGAATAGCATTTTTTCTAGGAGTATATAAAATATAAAAATCATATACTTGGAGTAAATCCACTGATATCCATTGGATGAGGTTAAAATATATCTATGATAACATATAGAGAAATAATTTATGGTCAGTAAAGTCTATAAAGTATTCCTCAAATAGGTAATTGATGGATATGAACTAAAGTGGGTACCACAACACCATGGTGGTGAAAATAATGGCATGGTCAACATCCACACTGGTTTAGCATGAATTTGTTTCATTTTAGGATTCACATATTTCTTTGAGGAATTTTCATCACTTACATACAAAGGATTGGGTTTTTAATGATTTGAATACCTCATTCATTGAAGTGTTCAATGAATGAACACTCTAACAAGATTAACGTTTGAGTGTCATGAAATGAAAACAAAATAGTTTCATATGGAAGATTCTCTTCATTACATGAAGAGAATTGATGATGGATATATAATACAATTTGATTATATCCTGTGAATGCAGTTTATTATTGTAAATCATTTTCAGTCTAGTCAAAAGTATCTTCCATTCTGAAATCGTGTTCATCACTCGTAGAAGATGTTCACACCCCATAGAAAATTTATGAGCCATCATGAAGAGTTCATAGATCAGTTAGAAAATGTATTCCCCTCATAGGAATAAATAATTAAAATTATTCCCCAAATTATCATCATCAAGATAAATCCATTGAAAAAGAAACATGTATGTAGATGATGTTATGGAATTTTAGGTACACCATTTTTATGATCAATTTTCTGAATTCCTTGCACTTTTGATTCTAGGAGTGAGATTATTCTCTATTTTGGGTTCTATTCCACTTCTAATGATCGTTAGATGATAAAATTAAACCTATGTATGGAACCATAGAGATGTAAATAAGTATTTAAACATTTTTGATTCGAGATTTTGAAAATAAGTGCCATCGCAACGGCTTAAAAGTGCACTTGGTGTATTCATAGAGACTCCAAAATATCCTAAGGTCACTGATGCCACAGCGTAGCAATGACCATTTCAGATATTCATTGTATTATCCAAGAACTATGAACAGTTCTAGGACACCAAGTCATAGTGGTGACTATTGTGGTTTTTTATAAGAAAAATGGAAAATGTTTTATCACAATAACATTTTTCAAGATGTGGTGAATCTTAAAATGATTAAAAAATTAAACACTTTGAGTTAAATGGTTTATAAAATGTTTTAAATCATTTTAAATGTATTTAGGATATTTCGATTTACAAAAGTTCTATAAATTAATTAATTATAAATTTTTTATAATTAATTAAATGTTTTGAAACATTTATAATATTCCTAAAATATTAAATGAAAATATTAATAATAACTTTGAAAATTATATGGTATATCACATGATCTAGATATAAAGTTTTTGTTTAGAAATCATGAGAAATAATTTATAAAGGTTATAAATTATAATTCTTAAATATCAAATTTTCCAAATTCATAATTATGAATTATTCATAATTAATTAATTTTAAATTTTTAAAATTAATAGTTAATCCTTGTTTAAAAATATTTTTTAGATCACATCAAAATCATTTTGATTATAAATATGATTAATGGTTTAAATAGTATTTAAAGTTTCATATAATGATAATATGAAAGGTTTTATATTGTTTTTGAATGTAAAATGATTATAATCATATTTTAGATAATTTATAAATTTTTATAATTATATTTTTTGAATAGTTCATAAATATTTCATGTTTCTAGAAATAAAAAAATGTTTATTTATTTACTAAATTACTTTATTATTCATGTTTAGTAAATTTTTCATTAAATGTGAATATTGTGTATGATATAGTTTTACTATTAAGCTTCTTTATTATAGATCCTTTCATGACATGTTAGGTTCAATATCATAATATTTAGTTTTCATTTAACTTGACCTCGGTTTGTAATTATAGTTGTGAGCTTGAGAATGGTCGATGAATATAGTTTGTGTATATTAGGTGTTGTATATATCATGAATTTAATTCTATCATGAGTAAATTATCATAGGATAGAGGGGCGTGAGTTCATACTATCTAATATCATAGAGGCTTATTCCTTTTCATAAAAGTTAATGGGGTTTGATATCTATTACTCCTGAATTACTCATGTGGAGTTTCCCAATCACATATAACTATATGAATTTGCATGAAGAGTTCATATATGATATGGATGTGATTCATTTGGATGTACAAGAATATATTTGGATTCTATTTTTTGGTGAGTAACATGAACTTTTGGGTTGTGTAAAGGTTTTCACATTAATTTTTGTTGAAATCATTAATTTTGTGGTTGAAATAGAGATTAAAATGCTAAATCATTACAAACATATATACACAAAAAGGAATTAAATAAGAGAAGATAATGATTACATAAGATTTAATAATAATGTATTTAATATGATTATTATTTAAATTAAATTTGTGAGACCTTAAAAAACCCCATGAAATAATAAATATGAGTTTCCTTCCAAAGAATCACTTTTCATGACCTTGATCATCCAACTAGGTAATTTTCTGCTAAATAGAGGTACCCTATATTATATTTTTTCAGGAAATCATGTAACAAGTGACCATAAATTTTCCAACCAGGTATTTTCACACCAATGTTGGGTACCTATATATTGTATAGTATTATCTGGTTTTATATGTTTTTTTGGGTTACAGTTAGTTGGGAAACCCCAAAGGTTCGGATACCAAAGGAATAGAGTTGATTGAATCCATATAATAGATTTGTATTAGTGGTTATCAACTAAAATATCCAAGAATCACAACTATTATGATTGGGATGAACCCATACCTAAATAACTAATGTAATTAGTTTCATTCCAAAACAGGGTCATTGTTTAGTAAAATATTGATCTTGTATCACTAAATGGATATGATGTTTGGGGTCATCAATTTTAATGGTATCACTTTAATTTGAAGTCCTTAATGATAAATTATAATAAATGATACTTGGCCTACTGATATATATTTATTATTGGTTATGAAATACTTCACATTAATAATTTTGAGATCACTAATAAGTATGACCTATAAGAAAATTAAAATTGGTATCTCGGATTGAGAAGTGTTCTAAAGGAGAAACATTCAGAGTATCTAAATGTGAATGTTATTTAGATCAATTAAACCATCTATAACTCATTGGTATTATATACTAGTTTTTCATCACACATTTGTGCTGACAAACACAAACATGTAGATATAAAGGAATTGATAAAGGGAGAAGTAGATATTCATGTTGGTAACAGAGTAATAGTTGTTACATTATAGTTCAAAACTTGTGATCTGATTTTACCAATTGGATTAATTATAGAATTAAAAAAAATTATTATGCTCCCACCATAAATAGAAATTTTATTTTTTTATCTTTTTTGGAAAATATGGGATTATTATTAATTATTAAGAGCAATAGTTGTTCTATATATAAGGATTAAATGTTTTATGGTGTTGGGAGTGTAATGAATGGTTCATATATTCTTGATATTTATAATTCTTTTAATAAAATTCAAAATAAGAAGTTTTTGGTTAATTATAATAACACCTACCTTTGGAATTGTCTACTTGGACATATAAATAAGAAAAACATTCAGAGACTCCATTAATATGGATTGTTGGACTCAATTAATTAAGAATCATCTAAAAATTATGGATCTTATTTATTAGTCAAAATGAAAAAGTCACATTTTAAAATCAATAGTGGGAGGGATAGTTGGATATTGGATCTCATACATAGTGATTTATGTACACCAATTAGAACATAATAAAACAATGGTTTTCAGTACTTCTTTAATTTTACTGAGGACTTTAGTCGGTATGAAATTTTTTTTCTATTGAATCACAAGTTTGAAACATTTTAAAAGTTTAAATATTTTCCCAATGAAGTAAAAAAAATCAATTATGTAGAAGTATTGATTTCCTCTAATCAGATCAGGGTAGAAAATACTTAATCCAATATTTTATAATGAATATTAAAGATTATGGATTTTTTATAACTCTCTCCTCTGAGGATACCATAATGGAAAGGTGTCTCTAAAAGGAAGAATCACACCTTGTTATAGATGGTTCGATTGATGATGAGTCTATGTGACATTCATATTTCATTATATTGTTATGAATGGGAAACTACTATATTCTTACTAAACCATGTTCCATCTAAACTATCCAAAAAGACACCATATAAGATATGGACCCAAAAATGTCCCATTATTTCTTTTTTGAGGATTTTGAATTTTAAAGCACTCATAATATTATTGGATTTTTACAAGTTATTCCCCAAGTTAGAAAAAGTATTATTTGAAGGTTATACTAAGGAAACAAAGGGAATTTGTTCTTATAAACCTATGGAAAAAAAAGTTTTTATGGATCAAGATAGTGTTTTCTTAGAAAGTTAACACATGGATTGAGTAGTCAGTGTGAGTGAAGTTGAAATTAGAGAAGTTCCATACCAATAAATAGAAATTGTTCCTAAGATGGAGGATAATTCGGTTCAATAAAGATGTTTGGATAATGAACTGACTCGAGTTACAAAAGAGCCTCAATGGTTTTGTAGGATTCAAAAATATATAGTGATGTATTTTCATGAATTGGCTCAGATACCCTTTTACCCTGACACCTGAGCTGGCACTGACATGGCCTGAATGGAATCCCTAATCCCCATTGGTTGGAGACTAGAACATGGAATCATACCATACAAAAAAAAAAGAATGTTTTTCCATATAAACAGTATAAGAATAAAATACAAGTCAGTATACTCAAATAAAACTCCCAAATGAGGTTTTAACAAAATTCAAATAGGTATATCAAAACAAAAATAGTACAATAAAAAAGTAATCAAAAAAATGAGATAAAACTCAAACATAAGAAATTTTCTAATCCCTAAAAGATGAACAATAACTTCCACATACAAGTGGATATTTCACCTTACTCAAACCTGGAAAGAGGGAATCTACAAACACCCAAAGACAAAGGTAGGTTGTGAGATAAAATCCTAGTAGGGTCTCACCAAGTGTTCCATAATAAGATGAAAATATAAATAAACCAATTAATGATTTAAATTTTAAATAAAATTAGAATTTAAATATAATTTATTATTCAAAAAAACGTGCTTATCATTTAAATTGATGGAATATTTAAAACAATGACTTACGTACACATTTTATATAAAACTGTTTAAATAATTTGACAGGAATGTATAAATAAATTTCAAAAATAATAGAATATATATATATATCAAATAATACAAAAAATAGTAACATGGTTATCCTCCAAGAGGTGTTATAGTTCCATGTTATTGGATCCTCAAACATCTCATATCATTGATCATGATAATATGTGCATGCAAGTCCCTTAGACACTGTTCAAAGAAGAATCATCAACATCCCATCGGGGATAAGATCCACCGCATTGTGTTTTTTTAGTGTTGTAAATAATCAATATGTTGCTAGGGAATTACCATCCTAGAATTTTTTCCCCAAATAACCCACTAACTACCTAGTATTCCATGTTCTCAATAAATAAAACAATAATGGAAAATTATTCTTCAAACTTTTTAAAATACAGTTTCCCTATTTCCAGTTACCAATATTTCAATTTCCATTGAAAACCCAAAACATGTTTTTTTAAATTAATGCCTTTTCAAGATAAAACCAATCATAGGTATTTATCAAAACAATTTAATCCAATTTTCTAAAAATCAATTCACAAATTAATTTTCACAAATTCCATTAAATCCAAATCACACCCCAATTTCTGATTCCATTGGAACTAGGGGTTTTTCAAAAAATCTCATGCCAAATCTATTAAAATTTAAATTTTAAAAAATTGGTTTTTTAAAATTTAATTAAAATAATTTCATCAATATCAATTAAAGGTTTATAAAATTGGCCAAATTTATATATAACCACCTACCTTAACATGGATATCACATATCATAATGCCCATAATAGGAAAAACTAACAAAGAATTTCGGTAATGGAGATCATGGAATCAAACCCAGATCCAAGATCCAAAAAAATGACTTTAGATTCATCAAAAACTAGATTATATAAAAAACATAAGGATGATAGATAGAGAGATTAGTATAGAAGTAACGGAATAAGAACTCTTACTGTAGAGGAATCGAATGATGTTATCCAAGCATCGATCCTCCTCAGAATAGGTTTGGAGGAGAAAAATGGGTTCTTGAGAGATCTAAAGACCAAGAAATACTTCCAAATACAATTTAGATTAGTTGAGGGTATTTATAGCGGGTTTGAGAGTTTTTTTTAATGGAAATAAAAAAGTCCTCATGCATGGTTTCTTGGAGGGGGCACATAGTTTTTCAAACTATGCACACTAACCAAGCACCTCCTATATGGGGTTAATGGTTTCCCCTAGGTGGGAACATGGGTATTAAAATCATGTGATAATTATGTAAAACCCCAATGCTTGTATTTTCACAGTTTCCACTAGGTGAGTGCATGGTTTGAGAAAACTGTAAGCCAACCGTGCACTACGCCAAAATTTCCAAAAAATTTAACTTTTCACCCAAATCACCCCTAAAAAAGACCCAACTAAAGAATTTTCAATAGGTGGGTCAAGGATTACCTAAAAAAAGTATCATGATGTCACAACTAACCCATGATCGAAAAATGTTTACCCAAAAAATCATTTCAAGAAGTCTCCAGGTCAAAAATATATGGCAAATAGTCTCTCATCAGTTCCTCTATGTCCCATGTCCCATGAGTATAAAAAACAAGATTCCATAGCACTCAAACCAAAGGTATATTCCTATCATGAAGTACCTTGGTTTCATAATCAACTATCCTAACTGGATGCCTAGTCCGAGAGAAATCAGTTTTAATATCCAGATCACTCCAGCTTGGAATGTTAGATGGATTATAAAGATACCTTCATAGTTTTGATACATGGAACATGTTATGTATCGACATCAATTATGGTGGAAATACTAAATGGTAATACACTTTCCCAACATAATAAACAACCTCAAAAGTTTCCAAAAAGGTAGGAGAAATATTCTCTTGCCTCTCAAGTTATTGATGACACAAACAGAGTGAAACTTTTAAGAACACATGACCAACAGATAAAAATTCCAATGGTTTATGGTGATGATTAGAAAAAGATTTATACCATCTCTATGTCCTAAACATTCTTTGATGGATCAACTGAATATAGGTTGTCATCTCTTGAACCAATATTGATCCAACCAAGTAAATTTCACCAATTTTCGACCATCACAATAGATATTTTCAAGTCCATCCATAAAAATCCTCAAAAGGATTCATTCTGATTGAAGATTGGTAACTATTGTTATAGGATAACTCAAACAATCCCAAATGGCCATCCTAAGCTCCAAAAAAATTGAGGATGAAAGAAAGAATCATATCCTCAAGAATATGTATATCTATCTCTATCTAAACATCCATATGAGGATGGTATACCATACTTAAATGAACATAAGATCTCAGTGCCTCCTGGAGGCCTCTCTAAAAGTGATAAGTAAACCAAGGACCCATATCAAAGACTATAGAAAATGGAACTCCATGCAACTAAAAAATCTATCTCACATAGATATTTCCTAACTCCTCAAATTTTGTGGTATCATAAATGGGTATAAATTGATCCAATTTAGTGATTATATAAAAAAAACAACCCAAATAATATTCTTCTTTCTCTAGGTATGTGGAAACCCGACCACAAAGTCCATAGAAATATCAACCCACTTTCAATTCGGCACTAGAAGTGGTTGGATAAAACCTTAAGGTGTCTAATTCTTGGTCGTGGCCCATTTTAAAGTATAATAATGAGAGACAAAATGATAAATTCCTAGTCTCATACCTAACCACTATAATTGTCATTGTATATCATATAACATCTTCATGGTTCCTGGGTGCACAAACCACTAGTGATTATGGTCATCCCCCATCCTAGCTTTCCTCACTACTAACATCATAAAAAATGATTCTAAAAACATATAATACCATCCTTGGAGAACAACCACATGGAAATGGTCTCCCCACCATAAATAGAGTCTCTAACGCGGTGGAATTCATCATATATCCTAGATGTCATAATGAAAATGGGAAAAAAGATCTATTAGGTTCCACTCTACTGATGATTATTTCATGGACTAGGTTGTAAGTTCCACCTTAGAGAATATTAAACGACATTCCCTTTACCTATGGTATAGGCGATGTTAAAATAAAATGATAGAAAGTAATCCACCCAATGCCTCTACTGGAGGTTATAATATTTTTTAGAGAAGATATAACTCAAGACCTTGTGGTCAGAATACATGGAAAACCTTTATATGAAAATGTAATGTTTCAAACTCTTAAGTGCATGCATCACAACTGTAGGTTCCAAGTTTGGGGTCATATTTTCCTTGTGTGGCATAAGCTACTGAGATACATAGGCAATGACACAAACATCCTATATAATAACACATCCCAAACCTAAGCCTAATGCATCACAAAAGACCATGTAGCCCTTCCCAGCCTCTATAAGATTCAACACCAGAGAATAAGTCAAAAGAAGTTTCACCCCAACAACATAACTCTTACATTTCTCATCCCATGCAAACTTCACTCCCTTATGAGTGAGAGTACTCATTAGAGAAGAAATATTTGAAAAATCCCTTACGAACCAGAAATAATATACAACTAAACCCAGGAATATCCAACTCTTGAAAACATTCAACGGTTTATCCCATGCCATAATAGCTTTCACCATTTCAGGATCAACTAAAATACTATGTTCTGACACTATGTTCTCAAGAACATCACTTCCCGAATTCAAAAATTAAATTTTGATATCTTGGAATAAAGTCATTAATTTCTCAAAAATTCCTAAACTGCTCTAGAATGATGCACATATCATCCTTAGACTTAGTGTCAAAAAGGATATCATCCATAAATACGACCAAAAATGTATCAAGATACTCATGGAAGATCACATTCAGCAAATCCATAAAGACTGGAGGAAAATTGGTTAGACCAAACAGTATGACAAGGTACTCATAATGGTTATACCTGCTTTGGAAGGATGTTTTCTGAATTTCATATTATTTTATTCTAAACTTGGGATAACCTAATCAAATGTTAATATTCAAAAAACTCTACACCCCTTTCAACTAATCACATAGACCAAAAATCCATGGTAACAGATACTTGTTCTATACCATAAATCGAATGAGTTTCTCATAATCAACATAAAGGAAAAGTGTTCCATTAGATTTCTTATCAAAGAGAATTGACCCCACCCATGGTGACACACTCAGGTGTGTAAATACTTTCTCTAAGAGATCATCCAGCAGAGTCTTAAACTATATCATTTCAGCTGGTGTCATGCAGTTAGAAAAAATAGATATTAGCTGAGTACTCAGCACTAAATCAATAGAGAACTCCACCTCTTTTATTGGTAGAAAACCAGAGAATTCCGGAGGGAAAACATAGAGAAAATAAATAAAAACTGGAGGGAGATCATTTCTCAAGTATTCTCCCTCTATATCAAAAGATAATATAGATATTAATTTTCCCAACTCTAGATAAAAAGTTATGGCTCTTTTTGACCTTGAGTCACATTCTCCATAAAATATATGACACACTTCATCAGGTGTAGTAAAGGATACTCATGAAAGATAGAAATTAATTCGGGATTTATTAGAAATTATCCAATAAATTCTGAGTATAACATCAAGATGATTCATGTAGATAATCATAAAATCCCAATAAAGATCAATATATCATAATGAGAAAACACAGGTAGGACAATGAAGACCATACTCTCCCTTCATTCTGAGGGGTGTAGAAATATCCATCACATAAGATAAAATATAGATAGAGAGAATTATCATATTCATAGTATGAGTATAAATGAATGAATGAGATGCACCATTATTAAATAAAGTAGTCACTAAAGACGAATCTATACTGATGGTACCTCTCACAATCACTGGAACCATATATGCTTCCTCTATAGACTCTTGTACTGTGGGAAGAATCTTTATTCTAGATGCTTATGGATAGAAATGCTCAATTCATGAATCATATGATTGGACCATAGTACTTTTAGGTTCTAATGAATCCATTCCACTACATGGAGCAGAATATACATGATAGAACTTCTGAAAGTAACCTAAGCATCAACAGGAACCACACATCTTGGTTGCCTCAATGAAAACCCATTTCGAGTGTTTTGTCTTTCCACACTGGTAGAAAATAAAAGGGCCTCTTCCAGGCACTATAGTAGGTATGGAAGAAACTTGGTGTTGAGAACCACCATTATAATCATTATGCTTTCACTTTCCGTTGAATGAATTCATAGAACTTCCACTGGGAGAAAAGGGTACTCCGGTCAACCCTAAATTAATGATTAGGTCAAGATCGACTATCAATTCTCTATCCATCACATCGGCATAAGAAGACGTCCTCAAAAAGAAAACCTAATAATTAATATCATATCAAAAACCATTTGAACCATAAATTATTCATCTTTTCATTTGATACAATTTTATATGAAAACTACACAAGCTCATCAAATTGATTTTCATACTCAGTCATGGTTCTGTTATCCTGCTCATGTTTTAAAAACTCTATATCCTTAGACAACACCATAGACTCTGGATAGAACTAGTTGGTGAGAAGAAATTTAAATTCCTTCCACTCTAAGCCCTTGTGATTCTTCTCCATAATCATCATGTTGCACCATCTCTTTCTAGGTACTTCCATCATGAAGGTGTCATATTTCATCTTAATTGAATTAGGAATATCCAATAACTCATAAAAAATATAAATCCTACTTAAGAAATTATCAGCCTCTTGAAAATATTTTGAGCCTTAGAACACTGGTGGATTTTGGTGAAGGAAATCCTAAGCATGGTTTTAAAACTCATCCCTTTGAGGTTCCCTAGCTGGAACTTGAATAGGGATGGGTGAAAGTACTTATCCTAGATCTTAGACAGCATGCACAATAGCCTCAACTATATTCTGGTCAATTGGAGGATTTTCTCACTGTGGTTCATCAGTAGATTCCTCTTGAATCATGTTTTCACATCTTATCATAGGCATTAAGCTACACAATATTAGAAAAAAACATTGAAGACACTATAATATTACTTAGAACAACAATCAAACAATATTAATGAAGAGATTAATCCCATCAAATAGAAAAATAAGATTTGGATTTCAACCTATCCAAATAAAAATCAAGTAAAAAGACTATAACTAATCCTTAATATTCCTTTCCCAAGCCACCCATGGTGACATAAGGCTCATTATGATGAGAGATGGTTAGGAACTCACTTGAAACTACCTCCTAAGTCCAAAAAAATCACTCAACTGTATACTAACATTGCGAAAATATGCATAACTTGCACCTCTGATACCACTTTGTCACAAACCGACATAGATACCCTAGTACCCTAACACTCAAGCTGGAACATACATATCCCAATGGAAATTCCCAATCCCCATGGGTTCGAAACTAGAACCTAGAATCATACAATAAAAAAGAGGGAACAATTTTACCACATAAATAGTGGAAGAAACATATACAAGTTATTATTCTCAAATAAAACTCCCAAAAGAGGTTGTACCATAATTCAAACATGTATATAAAAATCCAAATGGTATAATGAAAAATTAATCAAAAAAATGAGATAAAACTCAAATAGAAATAATGCTCCAATCTCCAAAGGATCAATAATATTTCCACCTCCAAGTAGATAATTTCCCTTACTCAAACCTAGAAGGAGGAAATCTACGAACACCTAAAGGAAAAGGTAGTGTGTGAAGTGAAATTACATTAGGGTCCCACCAAGTGTTCCATAATAAGTTTACAATATAAATAAACTAATTCATGTATTAAATTTTAAATAAAACATTCATGGAAATACAATTTCATATTCGAAACAAAACATGCTTATCATTTCAACTGATGTAACCATTCAAACGATGGACTATGTAGAAATTTTATATAAAATAGATTATATAATTAAACCGAAATGTGTAAAGTAGTTTTACAAATAATAGAATATATATATATATATCAAATAATAAACAAATGATAAACATGTTCATATTTGAATTTGTATGATAGTTCCATGTTATGGGATCCTCACACATCTTGTATCAGGGATCATGGTAATATGTGTACACACATCTCTCAGACACAGGTCAAAGAGGACTCATCTACATCCCATCAGGGATAAGATTGACCACACTATGTTTTTTTAGAGTTTTAAAGAGTCAATACATTGCTAGGGAATTATCATCCTTGTGTGTTTGTCCTAAATAACCCACTAACTACCTAGGATTTCTTGTGCTCAATAAATAAATCAATAATTGGAAAATTATTTTGAAATTGTCAAAAAATATAGTCATCCCATTTCCAATTTCAGTATGAAAATTTACATTTAAAAACCAAAACATGGGTTTTTAATCAATTCATACCTCTTTTAAGATAAATTCAATAATAGGTTCTTATCAGAATTATTTAATCCATTTTTATCAAAATCAATTTTCAAAAATTACATCAAATCAAAATCACACTTCAATTCCCAATTCCATTATAATTGGGTGTTTTCTAAAAAAATTCTTAATATATTAATAAAAATTATAATTTTTAATAAAATTTGTTTTTCACCTTTTAATTGAAATAAATTTTAATAATAAAGAAATTCAAGGGTTATAAAATTGGCCAAACTTAGATATAACCATCAACATTAGCATGGAGATCACTTATCACAACACCCATGACGAGAAAATCCAACGAAGAATGTTAGTAGTGGAGATAAAAGAATTAAACCTAGATACAATATCCAAAAATGTGTTTAGATCCATCAATAACTAGATGATCTAAAAACCCAAAAGAGAAGATATAGAGAGATATAGAGATAAGGTATGGAAGAATAACTCTTACCAGAGAAGAATCAAACAACGTTCTCAAAGCTTTGATCCGCCTCATAAGGTTTGGAGGAGAAAAAATGGGTTCTTGGGAGATCAAAAGTCCTAGAGAGAAATCTAATCCTGATTTATGTTGAGTATGGGTACATATGAAGGGATTGTAAATTTTTAAGAAAAAAATCAAAATTAAAAATTTATGCATGCATGGTTTACTATATGGGGTTGCGCGGTTTGTCAAACTGTGCACTCTAATCGTGGGCACCTTCTATGGGGTGAAAAGTTTCTCCTAGGTGTGTGAAAATTTTATCAAACTATGTTACAACTATGCAAACCTACACTACTTTGGTTTTCATGATTTCCATTGGGTGGGAACATGGTTTGGGTAAATTGTGCGCTTACCATGCACTGCCTATAAATTTCAACTTTTCAACCGAAGCACCCCTAAAAGAGACCTAACCAAAGAATGATAAAAAATAGGGGTCAAGGAGTACCTGAAAATAGTAACAGGATGTCCCTTGTATGATCATAATTTTCCCAAGATACTAAACCTTTGGATCCTTTAATGTACAGGTATTATATATTTATCTTGAAAATGATATAATATTCATGTAAGTAAAAGTAGGGTCGCTTCGAATGATATGAAATAAAAGCTTATTATTAAGTAAGAATATATGAGTAAGACATATTCTAGGTGTCTTTAGGTTGATAAAACTTTGAAGAAGTTAAATGAGGACTTCCAAAATGGATTGGAAGTTAATGTAGAGTCATGTCATGCAGCTGAACAAATTGACCCAACACAAAAGGTGAAATATTCTTCTTCTAATAAGGTTAATTTATTTATTATTTCTAATTTTATAATAAATTTAAAGTAGAGTGGAAAATTTGGAGTTCTTCTATTGAACTAGTAAAATTTGAGTATAAATTTCAATGGTAAGTTCCCCATGAAAAAATAATAATTAAGTCATATATCTTTTGATGGGCCTCCTCGTATGGTCTAAAATCAAAATGTAAACTAATAATGGTGGAGGTTCTAATTATATTGCTGGTGATTCAGAAACTATGGTAAAAAATTATAAAATTTCCAGCATGATATGATGCATCAAAAAAATGAATTAGTTAAGGGGGATAAATCTAGAATGTTGTAAAATACCAATCAAAAATTGATATATAATTTTTCATAAGAAAAAAGAAAATTTAAAACTCTTCTGTATAAAATTGATTAAACTTCCCAGAAGAAACTTTCAAATTATGTGACCAATCCATTAATTGTGTGAAATATTTCTTGAAAAATCATCCATGATATGCTTCATATACCATAATAGAGAAATAAAAGGGAAATATAATATATATGAAAAGTCTTTGATAGTTATATTTTCCATAAAAACCAGTTAGAAAGATAAATCGGGGATACTTGATAGTAGTTGTTATACACATATGATAGGTGATGTCAAAATTTTGATAAAATTTGAAGATTCCAACGGTGGAGCTGTAACCTTTGGGAATGATAGCTCCCTTAAAATTAAAGGATTCATGATGCCTAAGATTAATGGTCGAAAGTTAAAACTTGATAAATTCATGATTTTTCAAAGACTTAAGAATAATCTACTAAGTGTGATCCAAATTTTTGATGATGGAAACAAATTTATTTTCTAGAATAAATACTATATCATTTAGTGATTTAAGAATGGAAGGATAATCATGGGAGGAGTAAAAAACCAGAAGTAACCTATTTTAAACTTCTGATCTGAGTAAATCATGTTACTTATGTTCTAGATATGAAATAAGTTGTTATATAAAATACTTTCCCATATTTTCCAAAAGAATATGAGGAAGATTTAATTGGATGAATTGGTGAGATATTTTATTTAATTAAAATAATAAATGGATAAGGTTTTTTAAACTTTTTAAAAAGGAAATATGATATAAAGAAGTCATAATAAAGTAGAGATTTAGCCCACCAAAACACTTTAAATTATAGATTTTTAAATATGTGGACTAGTGATATATCAATAAAAAATGGGAGATATATACTTTATCACTTTTTTGATTACTTCAGTTGGATAACCAGTGTGATATTCAAGAAACATAAATCTAAAGATGTGGATATGTTTAAATTATTGAGAAAGAAAGAAGATAAATAACTTGGTTTATAATTATATAAGATAAGAAAATAAAATGGTATGAAGTAAACATGAAACTATTTCAAATCATATTTATTAAATCTTGGAATCATACATCAGTTTGGTGTAACTTTTTCTGAACAACATAATGGGGAAGAAGAATGAAAAAATAGAATTTTGGATGATATGGGGAGGACTATGATTGTGGAGTATAAACACCCAATATTATTTTAGGGAGAAGATAGATGTACAGTGGTATATATTCATAACATAAGTTTACTTTTACTAGAAATACTTATGAGATATGGTTTAAAATGAAACCCATGGTGAATTACTTTATATTTTTTGGGATTACCTATTTAATAAAGATAAAAAATCTAGTCTTAGGAAATTTCTATCAAATGGTTAAGGATGGAATACCAAAACGATATCCATCCAAAAAAAGGATTTGTATATATTTAAATAAGTGATCTCACAATATTGTAGAACTTTGTGATGTTAAATTCATTGAATTTATATTCAATAATGTGGGAGAATAAAATAGTGATTTTGATGAATTAATGGAATATACTCCATTAAATTCTGAAATGCTTGATGAAAAGGAAAGAAATATTGAAACTCAACTTTAGAAAAATATGTTATTGTCATTCCAATGATGAAGAAATTTTAAATTAAAAAAATGAAGTTCTATAATTTACAAAATCATATTTAAATAGAAAATATAATTGGAATATAGTAAGTCCTGGTTCAAATGAGAATGAAATGGAGAGTTGAAAATAAAATAGAACACATATCTTAGGTTTAACTTCAATATATTACAGAAGTAATCATGTAAAAATAGTGGATAAATTAGATGAATGAGGAGATAAATTAAATTGAGAAGAATGATACCTAGAAACGTATTCCTAGACTATAAGATAATAATATCGTCAAAACAAAATGGGTGTTCTAGAATAAGTTTAATGAAAAAGGTGATGATTCTAGAAATAAATCCAAGATAGTATATAAGGGATATTAATAGATAGAGGGTATCAATTGAAAGGACATATTTTCACCTATTGAAATACATGAAACTATTAAAAAATTTGACAGTTGTTTCTCACTAAAATTATAAGTTCTATTGAATAGATGTAAAGTCTGCATTCTAGAATGTTGAAGTTAAAAAATAATTTTATAATGAGAAACCTAAGGGTTTCATGTTTGATTAATATTAAATAAATGTGGGTAAAATAAGGAAATAATTATATAGACTAAAGCATGAACCTCAAGCCTAGAATTCTATACTTTATAACTTCCTCATAAATATGAAATTTTCTAGACGAAATGCAGATAAAAACTTAAACATAAATGAAGTTTTCATATGCACAATGATTGTCATCATATATCTTGATGACATAATCTTTGTTAGAGATAGGGATAAATCTTGTGAATAATTATCATTAAAAATAAATATTATGTAAATCTATGAAATTTTAATATATATTATTACCTTTAAATAATTAAATGTATTAAATGACATACTCTATATACAACACCAAACTAAAATGAAATTTCATTATATTTAGATACATGTATAAATACAAAGAATGATAGTTAAAACCCAGCAATTGAATTAGTAAGAATGAATAGGAATATCTACTTTATGAAATATGTGTACAATAAAAATAAATTTTTCTTTTAATAAGAATGAAATTCAATTAGTTTACAAAAAATAACTAATAATATCATTTGTTCTTTAGAAAATTATTTTTCTAAAAAAATTATTTTTACGCGATATAAGATTCTATTTCAAAAAACATATGATTATTTATGATAAATTATATTTGATATTAATAATTGGTTAACACGAATTTAGTTGGTAAATGATATGAAATAAGAATAATAATATTTAATATTATAAAATGACATTCTCAAATAAAAACAGTTTTCCAATATATACAAAAATTGAATTTATGAATTTTAGAATTTTAATTTTAAAAAATTTACATTGTTTTCAAATTTAGAATAATGATATTATCTTAAAATAAATTTTTTTTTTTTTTTTTGAAATAATCGGTTTTTAGGTGAATTCTGAAAAAATGCCATTTTTTTATAAACTGTCACTTTTATGATATTATTTAGACACAAGAATGGATTAAAAGTTTTTGAAACCTTGTAAATATAAAAATATTTATTTTAAAGTAAAATAAATCATTTAAAAATACTATGTTGAAGTTATTAAATTAATTTTTAATGTTTTGTAATCTTAACTAATATTTTACTCTAAAAAAATTCATTCCCTTATATTAAAAATTACTTTTCATCACTTGTAGAAATTAAATCTATCAAAATGGATATCATATTTTAGATAAAAATTATTACATTATTTAATCAGGTTAATTTAATTTTGGTCATAAAATTAAGATTAATAGGATTGATGTTAATGATAATGATAATGACAAAATTGTTATTTTCAAAGAATTATTTTATTAATAATGTGTAATTTTTGTATAATCAATTAAATTGATATAATTTAAATGAGGACTATAATATTATTTTTAAACACATATATAATTATATTAACAAAAATTTAATTGGTAACCAGTGTTAAATAATATTAAGAACACAAAATGATTTAAACATCATTTTTCTACAAAAACCAGTTTTTCGATATATAAAATATTTTAATTTTAAATTCAGGTTTATCTTATTTATAAATTGAATTAGATAAAATTGAGACTAAATTAGGTTCACCACACCCAAATTTTTTAATAGGGTTTATTTTCTATTTTTATTAAAACATATATTACTTAGATAAAAAATTATTGACAAGATAAAAAAATGTAAAAGTAAAAAACCTAGGAAAAATATGAATTCCAACATGATAAAAACTAGGGTGGAAATACTTTATTGAGGCTTTATCATCCCAAGATCAATCCACACTCCATTATTTATAAATTTTGGATTCTTTACCCTCCTAAAAGTATATCTTAGGATCATAATCCCCTTGTTATCATAAGATAGCTTAATCCCTTTATTTCCAAGGAGACTTTCAAGAGAAAGTTCAAGGTAACAAAGTGAATATTACACATACCTTACCATTTATTCTTAATATATATATTCCAAACCAATAATAATCATAGTAATATGAAAACATCAGTATAATTATTATAATAACTATTATTATATTAATGTAACGACTATTATTTATTCATTTCTATCCACTTAGAAAAATAAAATAATGTTAATTGTGCATTGTGGGGACTACTTCCTCCATGAAGTAACATTTTTAATTTTAATTTTTTATTTAATTTATTTATAAAATAAATTAAAATATGATTTATAAAATTAAAAACCTATAAATAGTATCATTATTCTTCTGTTAAAAATATATTATACACTTCCTTAACCGTATTAACCCATTGAGGTATAGTGTGTTCATATTTGGGTCGATTTAACAACCAACTTGAATAATGATATAAATGCTATAAAGTATAACTATGGGATGTTAAATAATAATTTTATTATAATATAATAATAAATTAAATATTTTTTTGGTTTTGTAATGTTTATATTAAGTATTTTAAGTTATAATTAAATTATCATCTTTGATCAAAAAAATTACCAAATAAGTCGATGTCGTTTCAATTTTGATGTAACCATAAGAAAAAAATATATAAAAAATAAATAGTATATGATAATAAATGGCCTATATAAAATTAAATATAGATTAATAAGGTTTATGATAAGGTATATAATGAACTTAATTTTATTATTTGGGATGTTAAGCGTGTTCACTGAATGAGACAGGAACAAAGTAAGGGTTTCTTATCTCAATTTTCAATTCCTTGAGACATAATTCTTATTATACATAATTATTTCTATTTAATATATTTATCTCCAAAATTTACCCAAGTTTTTAGTGGTAAGTGGTTTCATGTAGTGTAGCTTGGGTTGTCGAATCCTCAGATACCTAAGAAGAAACATACAAACATGTACATTCTATGGATTATTTTTTTCTATGAAGTGGCCGACTTTGAGGTTGATTTTTGGTTGGATTACTATAGAACTAGAGATCCAAGTGAATTCAAATTAATAAAATTATTTTATCCATGGTTATCACTTGGGGTGGATTGGATGAATTCCTTTTTAGAATATTTCAATTTCCTTAACTTAAGAAAGATTCATTCAATGAAATCAATGTAACATCATAACTTATTAGTGTAACACCTTCACATAAACATGATAATAACCTATACACTTGGAGGATAATATTCATGATAACTCCTTAGTAAATGATCTTATTAACACATTAAAATTGTAGCAATAAAACTCAATAAAGAAGAGGAAGATAAAAGATCATTGAATGAAAAACTCAAATAAAAGAAATTTTTGAAAGTTTATTGAGTAAGAAATAGAATCCAATCCATCCTCTTTATACTCCCTTGGATAAACCCATAATAGTTTTATACCTCCATTGATGCTATTATATCAATGGATGTGGGAAGTAGACTCGTGAGGGAGGAATTTAAGAAGTGAAAAACAATAAAAGGAAAAATATCACTCCACCGTTGTGTAAATAATTTCACAAGTTTTTGTGTAAAAAAGTTCACACCATGAGGAAATGATATCAATGTGATAAGAATAAGAATGGAATAAAAGAATATTAAGAACTTTTATTAAGAATCTAAGGTAATTCAAGAAACTTATAATTGAAGCAATGCTATTAAAACATCAAATTGGCAGCATAACAATAAAATGAAACAAAGCTCAAAAGATGATAAACTCCTTCACCACCACTTACTTAAATAGTAATTTTTAAAGACTTAGGTCGATATTAAAATAGTTTAAGTCATCCCAATTTACGATAATTTTCTGAACAGATTAATATTTTGATAAATAATGAAAAATATGGAATTTTAATTGAAAATTGCCATTTCATTTAAATTATTTATAAATTTAAACTATATTTTAGTTTTATTTATAGTAAGAATAGTTTAATTATATATATATTAATTAAATTTAGTTCATTTTAACTATTCTCATATCTAATTTGGATATAAAAACAATGTATACTTTGAACTTTTTCTCTTTGAAAACTCACTTCTCGTAACGTCTGTGGAATTAATTTTAAATTAAATTTTGAAAATTATATGAAGTTAATTTGGAAAAATGTATTTCATATTTTAAATCATCATAATTTATATTATATAATAAGTTAAACATAATTTTTTTCAAAAATGAAAAGTGAAAATAGTAGAAATTAATTACTGTGGTTAAGGTAAAAATGGGTTTATCAGGGGTTAAACTATAAATATAATGATTAGAATGAACTAAAAATGTAAAAAATATATTTTATGGACATATATATACCCTATAATGTATAAGGATCTATAATACTCCATTTTTTACCCTTTTTACATCTAAAAAACGTGTGTAAACCTTTTTCTTTTCAAAATTTCAAAGTGTGCCACTAACCTCATTTCTAAAAGGCCACCCCCTCTCATGTCATCTTCACACCTTAAAACCCTTTTGGTCCATAAATTATATGAAAACATAAATTAACAAATTCCATACACTCATACTATAAGCCTTATTTTTGTCAAAAATCTAACCTTGGGTGGATTTTGGTTCAAACCTAAGGTGGTTACCCAAAAAAGAGGTAATGTTCTTCAATGATCATTTTTATAATATTAATTCTTGAACCTCCTTAAATTATTATTAAACCATTATTATATAATAAAATCATATCCTAAATATAATTAGATTTTTCTATTTTAATTTCATTACTAATAACCATCTCTACTTCCATCAAATGGGTTAGGAAATCATCATCCGTGTGTATGGCGGACTACCACCTCGTGAATCGATGTCATTCATTTTTCCATTACCACCTCTAACGGTTGGGTATGATGATGTATATAAAGAATATATATGATATATATAACATAATTATACCTCTTTATTAATTATATTATATATAACTTTTTTTACTTTCCATTTTGTAGGGGATATGATAACATCATTCGTGTGTACGGTGGACTACCGCCGCACGAAGCGATGTGACTCTCTCTTTTCATCAACACAACACATGGATGATATTTATAAGTATATTTAAATAGATAATATTTTATTTATTATGTTATTATAATTATTTAAATATAAAATATTACTTACCTCCTTTTCATAATGATCTTTGAAAAATGGAAACATTACTCATGCGTACATATGGCCTACCGTCTCCATTATCGTAACATACTTCATTTTTTTAAACCATATTTCATTATTGGTATTAAAATTATAATGTATATATAAATATGATAATTATTTCATGATTTTAATTTTTTATATTATGTAACCATGATCAAATTAATATGACTGAAAATAATGAATCAACACATCTATGAAAAAACAATGCGGTTATAACCCAAAATGTTATTTTGATAAGGAATTGGTAATAAATGGGTAATAAATGATCATAAATAAATCATATTTGGTATAATATATATAATTATGGTTCTATAATATATGTATAATAAACATATATTTATTATATAAGAGTTTCAAACGTGTGCAAAGAAAGTCAAGACTTAAGGTAAGGGATTTCTAGTCTATCTTTTATTTCCAGGAGACATGAAAATTAACCACTCATTTCTTTTGTGTGGTGTATATAATTCCACTTTTATAAGTTTTATCATTAAGATAATTCTTTTAATAAAATTATAATTATAATTTTATTTTATTTCTTTGTCTCGATTACAATTCAATGTTACCAAAGTGGTAAAGATTTTATGTTACAATTTCATCATTTATCGGGATTACTTATAATTATGTTTCCAACGATAAATTAATAATATCCATCTCTCAATAAACTCATGAATTTTATTCTAAATTTTTAATTTCATGATAATACATGTTATCTTTTAATTTTCCTCCCTTTATATACTCAAGAGTTCAAAATAATTTTTTTAAGAAAAACTGTCTTTATTTCTCTCTTCGGTCGACAATGCATTTTTCACCCCAAAACCATGTTTTCTAAAAATAATTCAAAAAATGTTTAAAATATTATCAAAATTATTTATTAAATATCTTTTTATCAAGAATTATTTTAAAAAAAATGTTTTTAAATGAATCTTCATGTTGATATTCAAATAATTCCCATTTATAATTTACTGAAAATGTAAAAGGGGTATTTGTTTTAATGTGTAAGGAATGTATGAAATTTTCCATGGAAATAACTTAAAAATGTTTCAAATATTACTTTATAATTTTCATAGTTTATTTTCAAAGTAAAGGATTTTAAAAATATATTTTGTTTTTAGAACTTATTTTAAAATTGGAAAGGTTATTTTCCACAAGGAATGTTTTAAATGGTTTTGAAAGCCTTATTTATAATTTTTCAAGGTTGTTTTCAAAGAAAATTATTTCAAAAATATTATTTGAATTTTCAATTTTTAAAAAAAAATAAATAAAATTTATTCTCACCAAGAAACTTTTCAAGTGATTTATCTTTCAAAATCATTCTTCATATAAGATGGAATCCTTTGATGTAACTTATGATTTACTAAGGACATGAACCAAGGATACCATTATTATTTTTACTATGAATGGTTTATAATGAAAAGATGTTTACTAAACCTATTTCTCTTAAATGGGTTATACCATGATAAAATTATTAGGAAACCCACTTCTTTTTTTCACGGGTTATCCTATAATGAAATGATGAATTGATTATTGAACCTCTCTCTTTTCCATAGATTATGATATGATGAAATTTTTATGAAACTAAATTCATTTCCTGGGTTATGATATGATAAATTTTTTTATGATATTTTGGAACACATACGTATGATTTTTATTATGTGATAGGTGGGACCTATATCTACCACTAATGAATTGGTTAAACATTTATATCTCGTGAGATAGTCAAAACTGGGGAGTGAAACTGGTTTAGTATGGGACTTTATCCACTATGATGGTCATGGGAGTGAACCTTGAATACTATGATGGTTTGGGGAGTGAACCCATTTCATTATGATAGCCTTGGAAATGATCCTTGACTACTATGTAAAAAAACTTTCTTGTGTGTATACCACAATTTTATACCTTATACCAATTTTATGATCTCATGGCTCATGTTCTATGATTCCCTTATGATTCATGTCTAATGAACTACCAATATTTATTCCATGACTTAATATTATAATCTTGTATAGGTAGGGTACGGTTTTCAAATTTTATTTTCATGTTTGAATACCCTTGGGTTCATTTTATGCTCACATATCTCCCTTGTTTACCACTAATGAGCATCTTAGATTACCCTTTATGATGTTTCCTTTCCCAGGGTTATAATGAAAGATTTTAAGTAGGGTATGTTTTTGAATAGTACTAAAGGGGAAGATATTTATGGGATGTGTTGAAGATCATTCACCAAATTTGAATATTTTGTACCATATGTCTAAAGACACTAAACTATTATGGTCCTTAGTTGTGTGTTTGTGTATTGTATTGAATATTAATATAAAAATATGTAATAACTATATATGAAAATTAAGTGTTTCTATATACATAATGAATCACCTATTAACAAGTGAATTTGATTATCAAAGGTCAACTGATCTTCTATAGACACTTCTCATTCTTATATGGAATATATAAGAGATCAATATGTTTTTTTAATGGGGTTTATATGGTTTCCTTAAATCAGGGATACAATGTGCGTCATTTTTTATAGGGTAACCAAGGTTGTACACTTATTACCATTCATAAATACCCATTTTATCATCTTGTTGGGTAGATTATATCTTTGAGAGATGTTACAACTCTATTTAGTATTTTTGTGTATCTTATTAGATCAATATTCAATATTCAAGCCCTATTTTTGGTAGGGATTGCAGTGAGAATTAGGAACTTATGTGAATCTTAGTGAAATGTACTATCCTCGAACTACCCAAATAGTTTGAGCATATGATATGGATTCTTAAAGAAATGCTTTGACCATGTGTCCTATATTTCAATAGATCCTAGTAGGATCATATATAATTAGTGTAAATCACCCTTAAAAAAATTATTATTCATTGATCCAGATGGAACCATTGAGGAACTATATAGTAGACTATTCTGTTCTCATCTAGGTTATGAAGAGGAGAGATAGTTGTTATTAATTATATCAAGTATCATATAAGATATTTCAAATCATATTAAATCGATAAGGAGACGATTAGATACCACTCTGAGTATTAAGTGATCCTATACTAATTTTTCATGTGACCTTATAGAGTTAGAGGTAGGTTATCATGTATTCTTGAGAGTGTCACCTTAATTAAAAAATCAATATTTGAGGAGGTAGTGGAATCTCATACCTTGTAATATGGTTCTGTTTGATATTTTATGTAAGATCAATTTTGTTTTATAAAAACTAGATATTCCTATGAGATACAGTGATATTCATGATTTATTCCATGTATCTCTACTTCAAAGATATGAGTCACACCCTTATCTTATGATTTGTGCTAGCAATATTGAGATGGATACCCATCTATCTTTTGAAGAGAAACTTGTGTGTATAGTTTATTATATTTATAATAAAATAATTAGAAATATTTTACCCCTAATATAATTATAGTGATGATATAATACTATCCAAGAGGAAACAAGGGATTTAGAGGCCGATACGAGAGCAATGTGGCTGGAGTTATTCATTGAGGAACCTCAGTGATGCATCTCCATGATAAAAAAGTTATATAGTGAGGATTTTTTTAAATATATATATATCAAGGTATGTATTTTATTTTATTTTAATCATTGAATATGTATTTTTTAATGTTTTGACTATGAGGGTATTTCATGGAGGCCACGTATCATAAATTGAGAAAAATTTTAAAGTAGGGAAATATGGAAGGGGCAGTGATTACCACTGGATCCCTAATGATAGGATGCTATAGTTATGGTGTCCTTGATAGTTAGTTTACCACCCACAACTAGGTGTTATTTATGGACATCAAGGACCTAGTGGACCACTAAAACTTCAGTGGAGGTCACCAATTTCCCAGTGGGATCCTTAACACCCATTTTAATGGGGGTGTTTGGACTTTTTAGTTTGAAACAAAATTTAGTAATTCATTCCTCCTCCCCTAGACCCTATATATTATGTATGAATACCCTTCTATTTCCCTACAAATTATGATACTCCCTTCCCATTTTTTAATATATTCAAGCAACATTTATTACATCGATCTCTATTTAGTAATGTTATCATTATATGCCTTATAATTTTTGGTATCTATCTATGTATCATTAATATCTATTATAAATACCTATTTTTGGGAAAAAAATTGGGTTTATTAACTATAATTGATTTATGATAATTCATACTATCATTTTTAGTGTTCGGTAACCAATATCTAAGAAGTAGTTGGTCATTATGTTTTATGTTTATTTTATATGCGATGCTTGTATAGTGTGACATGTGGGTGATGGTGAGTGTGTGATAATGGATTGAAATAGAACCAAATTATTTTTATAAATGTGTTTAGATATGAGAAAGGGGATTTTCACTCATATTATATCCTATAGATGTTATACCTTGCTTATGTATTTTCCTATTTCTACATCACAAATAAAATATCTTAAGTATCTTTAGAATTGAAACCCATAGAGGGCATCCATTCATGTAACATGTATTATAATACTATGATAGGTTCCCTTGGGAATTATTAAATGTTGCTATAAGACTCCACACATGATAGTATAGTGGGAATCATATTCTAGATACATGAATTGGGTTGTCTAGAAACTGCTATGGCATGGTCACTATGTGGTGGGGGTTAGGAGATATTGTGTGCCAGGACAAGGGTGGTAAAACTTTAGTTCAACAATTATCGGTGTAATATTCAAAGTTAATGAATATAAAAACTATCATTGTGGTTTTTTTAGGTAAGTCCATGTTTAATATATGGTTATCTTCTCTTAGTTTTGATAATTTATATTCCATTCACCATCATGGGACAGATGAGTTTAAGTTATACCAATCCTAATAAAAACCAAATATGGATAGGTTGGGTGAAGAATAAACTAGAATCTTGGGATATATGTGATTTTATGGCTAAATGGGAAAATTACCCGCCACTTTACTCTTGTGTTCATACCTTATGAGTGAAAATATAGTTATAGAAACCCATATATTTCATACATAAATATAACAACACATTAGATGAATATTATTTACATGACATGATGATCCACACCATAATCATATAGGTCTAGTGCCTTTGGAAACATGGACATAAGAAAACTAGTTTATAAGTTAACTACATCATCTCCCACTTAGTTCTTCATAATTAGCACCCTTTGACGCACACCATTCATGGGGTGTGAAAAATGTATTTAATTTCCCCCAAAGGGTGTAGTAGAAGTAGTGACCAAAGTCATATATAGAGATTATTGTTTTGGATCAAGATTTAATGAGTGATAAATTAAATTAAAGAACATGAATTTAAGGACTAAGAAGAAAAGAACATATTTTTTGATGATTAGATTAGAGAAATCTGATTGGTTTTAGGTAGGCTTACCTGTTGTAATCTTGTCATGGTCTTTTTGAAACTAAATCTTTTGTCCTTATTAATTGGTTTAATGGATGGATTAACAATAATTTGTCCTATTCAACCCTTGGTTGGGTTTAATAGAAAATTGTAACATCTCGACTCAGGGTCCTCCTAAACTATGCCCTAATCTAGTTGGTCACATTGACCCAAGAGTGCCTCCACATATACTATAGGGTTTCAACTAGAAGAGAGGGTGTAAAGGGGGTGTTAGGTACACTAGGCTAGATACCCTGAGAGGGGGGTGAATCAGGGTATGACATATTAAAACAACGGCCCCTTCTGATCTCGTTTTTCTATTATAAAAACCCTTCTTCTCTCTCCTTCCTATTGTAGAGTACGAATAAACCTTAAAGAATGCACAAGACATAGAAATTTTTACTTGGTCCACCCTCACTGGGCTATGCCCAAGGAGTATACATCGGCAGTGTGCCGATGTACCAATTCTACTATAAGCGCACTGCTGTTTACAAGTTCAAAGTGGACCCATTATCCCTCCTGGTTTACAACCACTCACAATTTGAGAACTCACTACTCTCTCAACTGAAGTGAGCTCACTACTTCTTCAGAAGATCCACTCACAGTTTATAGACCTATAGGTCTCTTCATTACCACTAATGAATGTATCCTCCACTATATGTATATGCTCTATTATCCAAATTTTATCCACTGATGAATACCCATTTACCCCTGAACACTGGGAAATTCTTTTGTAAATACCTTCGCAAAGCACCCTACTTCACGAGGATCCCAATTTCACAAAGCTCAAACAAGAATTCGTGAAGTCCCTACCTTTTCGCAAAGCTCACACTTTCATAGAGCTCAGGACATCGAAGATCACTGAGCCAACATGGAGCACGCAACTTTTACAGAGCTAGATTAGCCACCACGATTCTCCTTCCTTTCGCGAATCACACTGCCTTTTAGAACCACCTTCCTGAGATGAGAGAAAAATATTTTCTTCGAAAATTCTCTCTCTTTCTCCTGAGGGGGTAGAGGTCTATTTATAGGAGATTCCACAGACCCTCGAATATTCCATGC
Source organism: Viscum album (assembly GCA_963277665.1). Classification (NCBI taxonomy): domain Eukaryota; kingdom Viridiplantae; phylum Streptophyta; class Magnoliopsida; order Santalales; family Viscaceae; genus Viscum; species Viscum album. The sequence continues at coordinate 1,826,405,486 of OY728127.1, forward strand.
AAATTCAATCCCACATCATCACAAATCATGAAGCTCCATGATTCTCACTCAAATTTACCCAAGATATGAAGGTAGAACAGTCCTTGTAGTCTAGCTTGGGTTGTCGAATCCACAGAGACCTAAGAAGTAACCTATAGACATGCACATTCTAAGGACTGTTTTTTGATATGAAGTGGCCAACTTGGGTTGATTTTATATGGTTTTAAATTATCACTAATATATTTAAGTAAATTCAATTTAAAATAATGAGTTGATCCTAGGTTATCGCTCGGGGTGGATTGGACGTATTTCCTTTTCAATGATTTCAATTTCTTATATTTGAGATGGGTTCATTTAAGGAGATAAAACAACATCATCACTTACTGGTTTAATGCCCACACCCTTTAATACTAATAACCTATACACTTGAAGGATCAAAGTTTTGAGCACTTCAATGTAAAGGTTCGTATTAGCACTTGAAGTGTGTGGCCTTAAATTCAACAAGGACGATGGAGTTTAAAAATCATCAAATAAAAATCTCAATTAAGGAAGTGATTATACATTAATGAGGTGATAAATAACATCCAATCCAGCCCCTTTATACTCCCTTGGATCAACCCATAAGTGGGTTATCCCTCCATTGATCCCATGGTTTCAATGGAAGTGGAAAGTAGACTCATGAGGGAGGAAATGGAGAAGTAAAGAAAACAACAAAAATAAAATGATCACTCCACCGTTGTGTGAATAATTTCACAAGGTTTTGTGTGAATAAATTCACACCTTGATCCAACGGTATCAAATTGATATGAAGAACAACAGAATAAGAGTATAATAAGAACTTTTATTAAGAAACTAAAGTGAATTGAACAACTTACATGTGAAAGACAAATTTGAGACAACAAAATTGCAGCATAACATTACAATTGAACAAAGCATCCAAGATGATTCAATCCTCCAACACCACTGTATTAAATAGGAATTTTTGAGCCCTTGGGTCAAGCCTCAAACATTCCAAGTCTCATCAATTAATTGTGGTAGGCCATAGGTGGGTTGAAATTAAGGGAGAGTTGATTTTTCCACCCTTGACCCGAGGTGGCAGCCAGCTTTCCTTCACCGAACAGACGCGATTGTAATACCTTCTAGATGGCAGAATCAGAGTGGGCCATATAATAAGAAAATGGATCTCCCGATGTCTCCTACCTTCCTGTAAAATTTGGGACCATTTAGAGTTGTTTATTATGAGATATGATCATATTAGTGGTCTGTTTTTCTGGGCCGTGGAATCTGGACCAGAATTTTATCTCTAAATTGGGCCGCCTAAATGGACACCATGGAGGCCGAATTAGCATTGGATCATGAATATTTATTTGTTTATATACATTTCTTCTATAATCCCACAAAATTTGGTATTCATTGGGCCTGTATGTTGGGTCTCACAGTCTCATCAGTGGGCTGATTTCAAATCTGAATTCTCCAGAATTGTTTCCTTTCATCACAAAATATCCTCATCTTCTTCCATGAATTATCCATTGATCCCTGAATCAAACATGTTAATATTCAAGTTTAGATCAATTTCCAAAAATATAAAATTAAAATATGTAAAATTAGATTCCTTAAAATCAGATGAATCATTGGGTACTTCAAATGATGTTCAAAAATGTACCACATAATAGTGCATTTTAAGAAGGTATTACAATCATAATGTGAAATGATGTTCAAAGTGTAAAATGAACTAAAATGGTGTTTATTAATAATAAATAAAATGAATATTATATATATTAAAAATGAATATTATCCTCATTTAGTGGCTAATCACACCCCCCAACTTGAGTTTTGCTAGTCCCGAGCAAAATATATCTCAACAATATGAAATTAGAATTCTTTTTCCAAAAACATTTTAATACACAATGATCACCAAAAACCATTATACCAAACAATCATGAAACCCATAAAAATATTTTAATACAAGATAGTTTCATAAGCAGGTCTCAATCCCAAGCTCATTCCTTTGTTCAAATTCATTGTCATATTTCATCCAATATCAATTAAGTATGAGGATGTGTTGTGTATCACAATAGATATGGGGGTTCATCTTTATTCAAGGGGGAAATTATGGAAGCGCTAGGTGGAATCACATTTCAATATTAAGATGTGTATTCATTTTTTTTTATTGTATTATTATTATTTTTTTTTGAAAATTTTCCATGGTAATTGAAATTGCACTCAAAAGAGTCAACCCCTGTAGCGAGACTTTACCGATGACTCTCAGGCTCAAAGGCCTTAGGGCACCAATTGAAGCCCATATACTCAGGAATCATCTCAAGTTAACTCAATAAAAAACAAATTCGAATTACCAAAAATAGAGATAAAATTACTAACTCTGGGTCAGAAAACTATAGAGTCACGATCCCCAAGTGCTGAAATCCATTCATTAGGTCATTTCATTTCTCTACGTGCAAATTTATTGTTTTTTTTTTGTTTTTTTTATTTTTTTATTGAATACTCATATTGAAACTAAAATGATCACCAAACCTATGATATTTATTTGGGGGACCCCATGAATTCAAACTAATACCCCACTATCCAAAGGATGTGCATTGTGATCTTTTTTTTTGGATGAAAATATAAATGATGAAATATCACATTGGAAAGCCACACTTTCCAAAATCTATGCTCATGAAATTATACAAGGATTAAAATCATAATCAGGGCATGCTAAATTATTTGATATTCAGTTTCAAAGTGTGCAATGTGTATTACTATGTTCAATGTTAAAGGAATTTTTCCTTCCATTTACACATTTTTTTCAATTCATTCATTTTTTTGACACAAAAGCATTTTTTTTTATTTTATCTCCCCCCCAACATAAAACAACACTATCCCCAGTGTTTAAATAAAATAAATTTTAGAAGGGGGTAGAGGTAGACAATCAAAGTTCAAAAAAGAAATTGAAAATGAGGATCATGGAATGAAGTCACCTAGTGGTTTAAGTTGAAATTCTTGTTTCTCCCTTTTAATCCTTTTATATCCATGTCACTTTCAGATTTCCCATAGGTCAGTGGTAAGTGCGCGCCCCTATCTCCCTTCGGTCCCAGGTTTGAATCCCCGCGGCTTCGCCGGTTGTGACGGGGTTTGACCCACGACCCATGACATGTCCCTTTTTATTATTATTGTTATATTATTTTTTATTTTTTTGTATTTTTATTTTAACCTACAAAAAACATTAAAATAAAACAAACTGATGATACATTTTCTTCTTTTTAAATTTCTGGGTAAGGCATTACTCAAGGATCACACCACGTGACACGGATGAATATGGTGCTCTACTTTCATAACCATCCATACTCATAATAGAAGAACAGGTCAACAATTTATTTTTTTAAATATAAAAATGATTAATTAATCTTATTTAAAATATAAATTTTATTAAAACAACAAAATGATAGGAAACCTGAAAACCATGGGTTGCCTCCCTTGCAGCACTTTTTTTAATGTCGCTAGCCCGAAATGGATCCCCCCAACTTACCCAATACCAACTTTCAACATTTTAAGGAACGCATGTTTCACAAATTCTTTTAGGTTTAGATTTATTCTATGTTTATAATTTATTTCATTCACAATCCTATGTTCCAAAATGAGTGGTTAAATCCAATGATTTTATGAAATGGTGGATCTAGTTACTTCTCTAGTCATTCCTAGGACATCAATGATCATTACTACATTATTAGTTTCAAGAGAAGAATTAATTCCATCACAAAGTTCATGGTTAAACACTATGAATGGATACTTGAGTGAGGAAGGAAGAATACTAACTTTGAGCTCGGTTTGGATAGGAAATTCAGACATCGGTTGTAACTTTGAATCAAACTCAATTTCATTTTCAAAATTTCTCAATAGAATTGGTTCCTTTGGAAAAGAATATTCATCCACCAAATTGGACATATCAGTTTTAGGAATGGATTTGGACTCAATGATTGTGATTTCTCTCAATTATTCAATGGTTGGTGTTTTTAAAAATTCATCAATGGATTTATACTTAGGAGACTCAATCCATGATGTCAAATTCTCCTCTTTTGAATCCAAAAATTAAATTTCTTCCTAATTTAAAAACCCATCAATAATTCCTTGATCCTCTTTATCTTCCCCAAATCCAAAGGTTTTCTCTTCAGTAAATTCATGAGAGGTTTTTGGAAAACTAGACACTTTACATAAGTTTATGGAAGGGACAGTTTGTGTAGGGATGGGTTCCTCACAAGTTTTAATGCTTTGTAGCTCTAACCTCAAAGATAAGACCTAAAAATTCATTTTCTCCATTTGTTGACACAATTTGTCAAGTAATGGTTGTGGATTATTATGGGCAAGTGGTTGAGAAAGATGTTCTATTCCAGGTAGATAATTGAGTTTCTGGAATTCCACAGGAGGATGTTCCGATTGGCCTTGCTAGGATTGGAACTCATAATGGGTTGTAATGTATTGTGGATCATATGAATAAAAAAATTGTGGTTCATTAGGTTTTCTATGATCCCATGTGTAGAAATTAGGATGGTCATTGTACATCACACATGGGGTTGGGTGATCAAAGTAGGGATAGGTTTCCCATGTTGGGACTTGTTAAAAACTAAATTTCATAGGAGTGATGGGTTGAGAACAAAGAATAGAGATGAAAAAAAGGATGATAATGTCTAAGATAACTTACTTAGGTCCCCGGAAATGGTGACAAAATTTTATTCTCGCTCAAATTTACCCAAGATATGAAGGTAGAACGGTCCTTGTAGTCTAGCTTGGGTTGTCGAATCCACAGAGACCTAAGAAGTAACATATAGACATGCACATTCTAAGGACTATTTTTGGGTATGAAGTGGCCAACTTGGGTTGATTTTATATGGGTTTAAAGGATAACTAACATATTTAAGTAAATTCAATTTAAAATAATGAGTTGATCCTAGGTTATCGCTCGGGGTGGATTGGACGTATTTCCTTTTCAATGATTTCAATTTATTATATTTGAGATGGGTTCATTTAAGGAGATAAAACAACATCATCACTTACTGGTTTAATGCCTACACCATTTAATACTAATCACCTATACACTTGAAGGATAAAATTTTTGAGCACTTCAAGTTAAAGGTTCGTATTAGCACTTGAAGTTTGTGGCCTTAAATTCAACAAGGACGATGGAGTTTAAAAATCATCAAATAAAAATCTCAATTAAAGAAGTGATTATACATTAATGAGGTGATAAATAAAATCAAATACAGCCCCTTTCTACTCCGTTGGATCAACCCATAAGTGGGTTAGCCCTCCATTGATCTCATGGTTTCAATGGAAGCGGAAAGTAGACTCATGAGGGAGGAAATGGAGAAGTAAAGAAAACAACAAAAATAAAATGATCACTCCACCGTTGTGTGAATAATTTCACAAGGTTTGGTGTGAATAAATTCACACCTTGATCAAATGGTATCAAAGTTATATAAATAACAACAGAATAAGAGTAGAAGAAGAACTTTTATTAAGAAACTAAAGTGAATTGAACAACTTACATGTGAAAGACAAATTTGAGACAACAAAATTGCAGCATAACATTACAATTGAAAAAAGAATCCAAGATGATTAAATCCTCCAACATCACTACCTTAAATAGGAATTTTTTATCCCTTGGGTAGAGCCTCCAACATTTCATGTCTCCTCAATTAATTTTGGTAGGCCATAGGTGGGTGGAAAGTAAGGGAGAGTTGATTTTTCCACCCTTGACCCGAGGTGGCAGCCAGCTTTCCTTCACCGAACAGACGCGATTGGAATACCTTCTATATGGAAGAATCAGAGTGTCCCATATAAGAAGAAAATGGATCCCCTTATGTCTCCTACCTTCCTGTAAAATCTGGGACCATTTGGAGTTTTTTATTAAGAGTTATGATCATATTAGTGGGATGTTTTTCTGGGCCACAGAATCTGGCCCAGAATTCTATCTCTAACTTGGGACGCCTAAATGGAAACCATGGAGTCAGAATTAGCATTGTATCCTGAATAGTTATTTGTTCGTATACATGTCTTATAGCATACCACGATATTTGGGATTCATTGGGCCTGTATGTTGGGTCCCACAGTCTCATCAGTGGGATTATGTCCAATCTGACTTCTCCAGAATTGTTTCCTTTCATCACAAAATAACCACATATTCTTCCATGAATTCTCCATTGATCCCTGAATCAAACATGTTCATATTCAAGTTTAGATCAATTTCCAAAAATATAAAATTAAAATATATAAAATTAGATTCCTTAAAATCAGATGAATCATTGGGTAGTTCAAATGATGTTCAAAAATGTACCACATAATAGTGCATTTTAAGAAGGTATTACAATCATAATGTGAAATGATGTTCAAAGTGTAAAATGCACTAAAATTGTGTTTATGAATAATAAAGAACATGAATATTATATATATTAACAATGAATATTAGCCTCATTTAGTGGCTAATCACTCCGAAATCCCCACCGAAATTCTCTCAATATCTTGAAGCACCACGACAATTTTCCGATCGCGGAGCTCGTCATAATCATGGAGTGTTCCCTCAATTACTTTGTGCCTTCTCCATGAAGCTCCACTCGCAATTCCCTTCACCGCCACAATTCTCTTCAATGCCTCCATTTGTGAAGCTCGTCGTAATCATGAAGAATCACCGTCAACAATTTTCATGTCTTCATGAAATCAAATCCATGAAACCTATCTTCACGAAACTCATGCCTTTGCCATATTTAAATTAGATCTTCAAGGGAATCCAATTTTTTTGATGCTCAACAAACTCCAAATTTTGGACCCCAAAAATTTAGCAAACACTGGGAAACAGCGCCACCTTGTATCTGTTCTTTTGTACCGCCTGTAGATCTTCCATTCCTTTTTCATAGTTCTTTGTTAACATGGATTGTTAACAACATCTATGGAACTTGAAAATTCATCATGGAAACCTGAATTGTCAATAAACACAAGAAAACCAAAAATGTTTTAATTGTAACACCCCAAGCTTCCATGGTACGCTTCTCTTTGAATAATACAGTAGCATGTGTTGTATGCAACTTCGAGTTCTAACACACACAACAACCAATCAAACTAGCCGTTATGAATAATAATACCCACTTTTTGAAATTTTATAAATTTTACCTTTCAAAATGGACTTCATTTTTGGATTCGGAATATAGAAATTATCCTAGGGTGAATTTTTGGTATTTTTCTGAAAACTTTCAATTTTTGATGAATAGTGAAAAACACTAAATTATTGGTTAAAACCGAATTTTTATTTAAATAATTATTTATTTTATTTAAATTTATTTTAGGCCAAAATAGATACATAATACCTATATATGTTCAATTTTATTCATTTGAGTCAGTTTATAATAATTTTAGACTTATAAAAATTTTATTGAACTTTTCACCGTCTTTTACCCGTCTCCTAGGAGAATTTGGAAATTCACGTAAAACTTAATTTTACCGCTTCTGTGAGTGGAATTTTAAAAATCTGAGAGACACGGTTAATATCAAGGAGTAAAATGTGGTTCAATAAGATAAAAATAATTTTTGGTGAATAGTAACTTTTTACTTTTATTTACCACATTTAAAAGTAAATAGGGTAATTAAGGGTAAAAATGATATTAATATTACCCTAACACATGTCATAATTCTATTGAACAAGTGTATCTCGACCAAAAACAGAATTAGGAATAAAATATTATCATTTAGGTCCACTTGGATTACATTAGGACATTTATTATTATTTAATTCAAAGAAGAGTTAAAAGAGTTAAAATCAAAGTTTAATAACTAAAAAAATTTAATATAGGGTTATACATAAGATAAATTGGATTATAAATATTCCTTAGAAAGATAAAAATATTTCCTACATGATGATATTTTATTTATAATTTTTAGACATTAAATAATTTAAGTTATTTATGACACAATGGTGATGCAGTAATTACCTAATTAATGAAATATTAAAATAATTGATATTATAAATATCAAAATAAATGTAATTTGAGACTTTTTATGAACTAAACTAATTTTCTAGGTTAATATGACATATTATTACGGGTTATATAAATTTTTTACGAAGTAATAATGCTGTTATGAAATTATCAAAAACAAAATACCCAATAGTGTCAAAATTGACATAAAAGAGTTTTTAAAACAAATATTATATTATAAATTTATATTCTATTCTTAAAAATATAATGTTCGGGCAAGAGACTTATATTATGAAAGTTGTATCATTAATGGACCACTTGGGGGGTCTCTTGGATATATATAGTAAGTTTATTAACTATATAATATAAAAATACAAAGTGACATGGTTAATGTCAATCTAATTAACTAAGTGTTAAAACTAAAAGATAAGGTTAATATAATGACCCAAACCTATCTAAAATCTATTTGTTGAAAGGCTTTCGACACATCCCCACCTCAGACTTTGAATAATCCACTTTGGAACCATTATAAACCGAATATTAATTTATTATAAAATAATACGTTAAGTTTTTCCTAAAGAGCCCCTCCTCCCCCTTATAAAAGGACACCACTTCTAACCAATTCTTCACACCTTAAAATCCATTTTTATTGGCAAAACCATACCCAAATATTCTCTCAACTTCCCTCAATTCGACCTAGAGGCCTTAGTTTGATCAGAAATCCAACCTAAGGAGCCCTTTTAATCAAATCAAAAGGAAGAACCCGATTAAGAGGTAATGTTTTCACCACCCTCTTTCAAGTTCCTTTCTTCTTAAACTTCTTCTTTCTTTGTTATTCCCATTCTAAAATTATAAATCCAGTATCTTCTATATATTTTGATGTTATTATAAATAAGGTACAACCATATTCAATATTCTATCCATCCTATGAATGACATGTCACCATACGTGCATACGTACGGCTTACCGTCTCCACGTCGTGGTGTAATTGTTATTCAATATATTATTATTTGGATGAGTATAATAATGATGTGTAATTCATGTAAATAATAAATATAACATGATAATGATTCTATATATATGATATACCATCCAATTATATATTATTTTAATATCAAAATAATGATATTGTCGCTCGTGCGTACATACGGACTACTATCTCTAAGAACGGGATGAGATTCATTCCCCATCATATCCATTCAAGACTAATTATCATTTGATGATTAAAAGTAATGTTTAAGAACTTTATATCATTCTGGATATGAATAAGATACAACCTATCCATAACAAACACGACTTATGTAAGAAAACATATAAAATAAAACGAGTAAGTTAAGACCCGAAACGACGATAATACTAAAATATTATTAACAAAGCATTATTAGAAGATCGTATATGATATAATAATTATGTATATGGTTATTTTATAATTTAATAACAGTGTTTTAACTATTATACATGAGGTTAACATACCATCGACTAAGGAAAAGTACAAGGTAAGGGTTTATTTCACAATCTCTTCATTATCTGAGGTTGTTTATACGTAATTATCAAGTGGGACCTCTTTATCATCCACATCCATGTTTCTTAAAAATGTATTTCAAATAATTATTAATATTTTAAATACTATGGGTTAAATTAATTTATACCCTTTTTGACTTTTTATAAAAAGTTTATAAAGGAATCTTTCTGTCGTTTTCCAAACAACGTCCTTTTTAACCTTTTCGGCAGAATTAAGGTAAGAATGTCTTTTCTTAACTTATACGGTGGGTGCGGCTATTTTCTGCCGTTATAAAATCATTGAAGCTTACCTTACGAGATTATAAGAATATTTTCAAAGTAAATGTTTTATTTTATAACTATGTGACTTTTAAATGATTTCAAAAAAATATATTTCTCTCAAATAGTTTTGATTTCATCTATGTCAACATCCTTTGATGGATTTTAAGCTTATTTGAAGTTTATTTATTATGATACAAAACTTCCATATTGTATTGAAGGTTTTATGATATGTTTGACTATGGATGTGTTATTTTTATACCATTCATGGTTTATGGAGAAATTATTGACATTTCTTATGCTAGTTTTAATACGAATGTTTATGTTATGTTTAAACTTGTTCATATGAGGAATGCATTGGACTTAATAAGTGACGGGTGGAGCCTTCTATAGCTCCTAGATGCATCGGTAGGTCTCATGAGACAAACCAGTGTCTTGGAACGAGGCCTTGACAAAATCTTATTTGTATTCTTGGCACGAGGCCTTGGCTACGTGGTAATGATAGTCTAGAATTATGCATTCCATCATTATGAAAGTGGTTATTGATATTGCATGTGATTATTCGATTAGTAGAATATCCATGTAAATAAGTAAATGGAATTATTTAATTTTATTTCTACCATATTATGCTGAAGTTCAAGTTTAAAAGGCTTTTTTTAGTTATACATTGCCTTAAATGTTTATGCTTATTGTTATCCTTACTGGGCATCTGAGCTCACCCCTTTCTATGTTTTATTTTTCCCAGGATGTGAAGTAGTATTTTATGAATGAACTTCAAGGATAGTATGAGGGGATATGAGTGTGGACTATGGAGACTATGTTGTTGTAGTTTTTCATTTTATGATGTAATGTAAACTTTATGAATGTATCTAGTGTTTCCAAGGCTACTAAACTAATCGATCTTTTGAGACTTGATCTTTTGTGATCATGCCAATGATACGTAATAATGCATCGACTCTGGGTAACTGGGTTCGGGGCATTACAGTTAGTATCAGAGGATGTTTAGTACAAACCTTGGGAAGCTAGATTTAAACTCTGATTGGAGCACATAGCCCTAAGATATACTTTGAGGATGAGTATAGAAGAATTTCTAAGAATTTTGGTATTGTAGAGATTTTGTTAGTTTTCCGAGCAATAAATCCCTGTCTGGATACGAGAAGGTAGAGGCGGATCTGGCACAGATGTACCTAGGGGTAAAACCCAAAAACACCGGTTTGAGCTAGACTCGAATAGGAACTAGTGCACGACAACGGCCCTTGCTGCACTCTTGATTACGACACTCATGGGGGATATGCTTAGAATAATTATCATTTTCTTTACAAACCATTATGAAGGGTTTATGAGTATATACTTCCTCAAAGAAAACATTTTTATGATTAGGGATTATATCCATAAATATTTCAATTTATGTTAAGGGTTTTACAAGTATGGAATTATGTATTTTGATTCATAAATAGATCTAGTTTATTCCATTGTTTAGAAATGGCACATAGTGGAATAAATGGAAACTGTATCAATGTACGCACTCCATGTAGGTATTTCCCTCCTGCTCAAGATAATTATACTGGAGTTGGTGATACAACTGGTGCTGATCAGCTTATCACCATACTAGGACAACTCACTCAGGTTATGAATAATAACCTTACCCGTATGGATCACCCTGGTCCGCAGTGTGGAGGATCAATGGTATATCGCTTCATGAGGAAAAAACCACCAACATTCAATGGGAGTACAAATCCATTGGTAGAGGAGAAATGGATAAGTTCCCTAGAGAAAATATGTCTGGCTTTGGGGAGTAGTGAAAGGGAAAAAGGTATCATAACAGTTTACCACCTCACTGGAGATGCTGATCAATGGTGGTCATTGATTCAAAACCCTAAAGAAGATGATGAAGTATCAAATATGGAATTGAGGGAGTTCAAAGATCTGTTTTTAGAAAAATACTTTCCTCGTGACCATCGAGCAGATATGGAAAGGCAATTTATGAGTCTGAGACAAAAGGAGGATGAGAATGTCGCAAAGTATTAGGCTAACTTTACAAGTTTAGCAAGGTATGATGGAGACTATATACGTAACCCAAGAAGTAAGATTGATCTTTTCTTTGATGGGTTAAAACCATTTCTCCATCGAGCATTAGTCTCGCAATCCTTCTCGTCGTATGAAGACATTGTCTCATGTTCTATCAAGACAGAAAATGAATTCTCTAAGTCTTATGACTTTAAAGAAAAGAAATAGAAGAAGAGATCTTTTGATCAATCTGGGAATGGAAATAAGGGGAAGAAGGGAAAATTTTAATATCCATCCTGCAGTAAATGTGGGAAGAAACACCCTGGTACTTGCTTGAAGGGAATGGGAGTCTGTTACAAGTGTGGTGGAAAAGGCCACCAAGCTCGTGATTGCAAGGGGAAGAAGGAATCTACCGATATCCAATGCTACAATTTCAGGGTGATGGGACATTATGCAAATTAATGTCCTAAGAGTCAGGGGAACTTACCTTAGAAAAGGCCAAGGGATCAAGGACAAGCTTATGCTATCACTACTGCTGAGGTAGAAGCTCTGAAAGACGTGGTGGCAGGTAATTTAATGGTTTCCTCAAGTTTAGAAAATGCATTATTTGATTCTAGATCATTGAATTGTTTCATATCTTCCCAGTTTTATAAGAAAATTAGATATTTCCAATTTGATTTAACAAGGGAGTTGTCAGTTAAAACTCCTAAGGGAAGTATCATTGCAAAAAATATTTGTGAATCAGTCCCCATTAGAGCACATAAATGTTCTTTATCCACTGATCTCATCGCCATAACTATGATTGAGTTTGATATAATCCTCAGTATGGATTGGATTTTAGACCATGATGTGAATATTTATTGTAAGAAGAAGGAGGTTACTATGTTTGATGATGATGATAAGGAACACCTTATCTTTAGAGCAGAATCGTCACCACCTAATTCTTATCTAGATCCACCCCCAGTAGCTCAACTAAATTCAATTATTGGGGAGGAATAGAATGAAATGATTGTGGGTAAGGAAATGAATGTTCAGATAGAGTATTTACCTATTGTGAAAGAATATGTAGATGTGTTTCTGGAAGATTTACATGGACATCCTCCAGAACGAGAAGTGGAGTTTTCCATTGATTTAATTCCTAGATCAAGAACTATATCGAAGACCCCTTATAGAATAACCACTGTGGAATTAGTTAAACTAAATAAACAAATAGAGGAATTGAGTAATAAGGGATTTATTCACCCTAGTGTTTCTCCATGGGGAGCTGTTATTCTTTTTGTTAAAAATAAATATGGATCTATGAGGTTATGTATCGACTACAGGGAGATCAATGCTATAACAATAAAGAACAAGTATCCCCTACCTCGCATTGATGATTTATTTGACCAAATGCATGGAGCTCAATACTTTTCAAAGATTGACCTTCGATTTGGATACCATCAGTTGTGTGTGAAGAAGGAAGACATTCCGAAGATAGCATTTCGAACCAGGTACAAGCATTACAAGTTTACAGTAATGCCTTTTGGGCTGACTAATGCACCCTCTATTTTCATGGATCTAATGAACAGAGTTTTCAAGGAATATCTTGATGACTTTTTAGTGGTATTTATTGATGATATCTTGGTATACTCCAAAGCTACAAATATCATGAAAATCACTTGTGCATTATATTAAAGACTCTGAGAAGACATTAGTTATATGGGAAGTTTAGAAAGTGTGAATTCTAGCTTCAGGAGATTTATTTTCTTGGCCATATTGTCTCTAAGGATGGAATCTCTATTGATCCTTCTAATACAAGAGCAATCCAAGAATGTCCAGCACCAACGAGTATAACTGAGGTACGCAGTTTTATTGGTTTAGCAGGTTATTATTGACGTTTCGTCCAGAATTTTGCCCGATTGGCTAACCCATTAATGAAGCTCACACGTAAAGGGGTTAAATTTGTTTGGAAAAAATAGTGTGAAGAATGTTTTGAAGAACTAAAGAAAAGATTAGTCAATGCTTCTATATTGACTCTACCATCGGGGAATGATGGGTTTGTTATTTATAGTGATGCATCGAAGAAAGGACATGGTTGTGTCCTTATGCAGAATAATAGAGTTATTTCCTATACATCATGAAAGTTGAAAATTCATGAGCAAAACTATCCTACTCATGATCTTGAGTTAGCTGCTATAATCTTTTCTTTGAAGATATGGAGACACTATCTCTATAGTGAAAAATGTGAGATTTATACTGATCACAAGAGTTTGAAGTATATTTTCTCACAGAAAGAACTCAACATGAGGAAAAGGAGATGGCTTGAATTACTCAAGGATTATGATTGGATGATACACTACCACCCGGGGAAGGCAAATAATGTGGAAGATGATTTGAGCAGAAAATATCATGGATTTTTGAACAATATGAGAATTGAAAGGGATCCAATTTTCATGGATCTAGTGAAGATGGAAATGGGAATAATCATGGAAGGTGAGACATCAATTATTTTTCAAATGGTTGCCAAACCATCTTTACTAGAAAGGATTAAGAGTTCTCAGACCGATGATGAAGAATTTCAAAAGAAGATTAAAGCTGTGAATGATGGAAGATTGAGAGACTTTGTGCATGAAGAAGGAATTTTGAAATTCGGGAAGAGACTTTGTGTTCCTGATATACCTGATCTAAAAAGGGAATTGTTAGATGATGATCATAGCTCCAATTTCTCTATACACCCTAGGAGCACCAAAATGTATAGAGATTTGAAGGAACATTTTTGGTGGTACAACATGAAGAGGGAGATTGCTGATTTTGTGTCAAGATGTATGGTTTGTCAACAAGTGAAAGCTGGAAGGCAACAGCCTGGAGGAGTCATGAAACTGCTTCCCATACCTAAGTGGAAATGGGATAATATCACGATGGACTTTGTCATGGGACTACCAAATACTCCTAGAAGGAACGATGAAATATGGTTTATTGTTTATCATCTTACCAAGTCAGCACATTTTCCTGCTATAATAGAATATCTACCACTAGAATGTCTAGCAAGACTATATATTAATGAAGTTGTGAGACTTCATGTAGTACCCCTATCGATTGTTTCTGATCGTGATCCCTGTTTTACTTCAAGATTCTGGAAAAGTCTTCAGAAAGCCCTGGATACTGAACTTCATTTGAGCACTGCCTACCACCCTCAAACAGATGGACAATCAGAATGGACTATTCAAACCTTAGAATTCATGTTGAGATCATTATCACTTGACTTTCAGGGTATGTGGGATCAATATTTACCTCTGGTCGAATTTTCCTATTACAATAACTTCCATTAAA
Organism: Viscum album; assembly: GCA_963277665.1. Classification (NCBI taxonomy): domain Eukaryota; kingdom Viridiplantae; phylum Streptophyta; class Magnoliopsida; order Santalales; family Viscaceae; genus Viscum; species Viscum album. The sequence goes on from OY728127.1 coordinate 1,826,420,517, forward strand.
GTATTTTGATGGAACCATATGAAGCGTTATATGGAAAGAGATGTCGCACACCAACCTGTCGGGATGACGTTGGTGAAAGAAAACTCGTAGGCCCAGAACTAGTGGAGGAAACAATGGAAAAGGTAAAGGTAATCCAAAACCACATCAAAGTAGCTCAAAGTAGGCAAAAGAGCTATGTCGATAATTGAAGGAAGGATTTGGAATTTTAGGTAGGAGATCATGTTTTCTTGAAGGTATCTCCCTGGAAGGGAGTTATACATTTCGATAAGAAAGGTAAATTGAGTCCCAGGTACATCGTACCTTTCGAAATTCTAGAACGAATTGGTGATGTAGCTTACCGTTTGGCAATGCCGCCAAGTCTCTCTAAAGTTCACGATGTGTTTCATGTATCACTGTTGAGGAAATACATGCCTGACCCAACGCACGTACTCACCTATGATGAATTAGAAATGGAACCTGATCTATCTTATTGCGAAGAGCCTGTCAGGATTCTTGATACGAGAGAACAAGTGCTGAGAAACTGGACGACTCGTCTGGTAAAAGTTCCATGGAGAAACCATAAGATGGAATAGGCAACGTGGGAACCCGAGGTACTTATGATGAAGAATCACCCGAGTCTTTTCAAGCGGTAGTATTCTAGAAATTTCGGGGACGAAATTATTTTTGGGAGGGGAGAATGTAACACCCCAAGCTTCCACGGTACGCTTCTCTTTGAATAATACAGTAGCGTGTGTTGTACGCAACTTCGAATTCTAACACACACCACAACCAATCAAACTAGCCGTTATGAATAATAATACCCACTTTTTGAAATTTTATAAATTTTATCTTTCAAAATGGACTTCATTTTTGGATTCTTAATATCGAAATTATCCTAGGGTGAATTTTTTGTATTTTTCTGAAAACTTTCAATTTTTCATGAATAGTGAAAAACACTGAATTATTGGTTAAAACTGACTTTTTATTTAAATAATTATTTATTTTATTTAAATTTATTTTAGGTAAAAATAGATACCTAGTACCTATATATGTTCAATGTAATTCATTGGAATCAATTTATAATAATTTTAGACATGTAAAAATTTTATTGAACTTTTCACCGTCTTTTACCCATCTCCTAGGAGAATTTGGAAATTCACGTAAAACATAATTTTACCGCTTCTGTGAGTGGAATTTTGAAAATCAAAGAGACACGGTTAATATCAAGGAGTAAAATTTGGTTCAATGAGATAGAAATAAATTTTTGTGAATAGTAACTTTTTACTTTTATTTACCACGGTTAAAAGTAAATAGGGTAATTAAGGGTAAAAATGATATTAATATTACCCTAACACATGTTTTAATTCTATTGGACAAGTTTATCTTGACCAAAAACAACCTTATGAATAAAATATTATCATTTAGGTTCACTTGGATTAGATTAGGACATTTATTATTATTTAATTCAGAGAAGAGTTAAAAGAGTTAAAATCAAAGTTTAATAACTAAAACATTTTTAATATAGGGTTATACATAAGATAAATTAGATTATAAATATTCATTATAAATATAAAAATATTTCCTACATAATGGTATTTTATTTATAATTTTTATACATTAAATAATTTAATTTATTTATGACACAATGGTGATGTAGTAATTTCCTAATTAATGAAATATTAAAATAATTGATATTATAAATATCAAAATAAATGTAATTTGAGATTTTTTATGAATTAAACTAATTTTATAGGTTAATATGACATATTATTACTGGTTATATAAATTTTGTTCGAAGTAATAATGTTGTTATGAAATTATCAAAACAAAATACTCAATAGTATCAAAATTGACATAAAAGAGTTTTTAAAACAAATATTATATTGTTAATTTATATTCTATTCCTAAAAATATAAGGTTCGGATAAGATACTTATATTATGATATTTGTATCATTAATGGACCACTTGGGGGTCTCTTTGATGTATATAGTAAGTTTATTAACTATATAATATAAAAATAAAAAGTGACATGGTTAATGTCAATCTAATTAACTAATTGTTAAAACTAAAAGATAAGGTTAATATAATGACCCAAACCTGTATAAAATATATTGGTTGAAAGGATTATGACCCATACCCACCTTATAATTTTAATAATCCACTTTTGAGCCATTAAAAACCGAATATGAATTTATTATAAAATAATACTTTATGTTTTTTCCAAAGAGCCCCTCCTCCCCCTTATAAAAGGACACCACTTCTAACCAATTCTTCACACCTTCAAATCCATTTGACTCATCCAAACCCTGCCCAAATATTCTCTCAACTTACCTAACTTAGACCTAGAGGAATTGGTTTGATCATAAATCCAACATAAGGATCCCTTTTGATCAAATCAAAAGGAAGAACCTGATTAGGAGGTAATGTTTTCACCACCCTCTTTCAAGTTCCTTTCTTCTTAAACTTATTTTTTCTTTGTTATTACCATTCTAAAATAATAACTCCATTATATTATATATACTTTGATGTTATTATAAATATGGTACAACCATATTCGATATTCTATCCATCCTTTGAATGACATGTCACCATACGTGCGTACATACGTCTTGTCGTGGTGTAATTGTTATTCAATATATTATTATTTGGATGGGTATAGTAATGATGTGTAATTCATGTAAATAATAAATATAACTTGACAATAATTATGTATATATGATATACCATCCAATTATATATTATTTTAATATCAAAATGATGATATTGTCGCTCGTGCGTACATACAGACTACCGTCTCCACGAACACGATGAGATTCATTCCCCATCGTATCCATTCAAGACCAATTCTCATTTGATGATTAAAAGTAATTTTTAAGAACTTTATATCATTTTGGATATCAATAAGATACAATCTATCCATAACAAACATTACTTATGTAACAAAACATATAAAAGAAAATGAGTAAGTTAACACCCGAAATGACGATAATACTAAAATATTATTAACAAAGCAGTATCAGAAGATAATATATGATATAATAATTATTTATATGGTTATTGTATAATTTAATAACAGTTTATTAACTATTATACATAAGTTTAACATACCATCGACTAAGGAAAGGTACAAAGTAAGGGTTTATTTCACAATCTCTTCATTATCCGAGGTTGTTTATACGTAATTATCTACTGGGACCTCTTTATCATCCACATCCATGTTTCTTAAAAATGTATTTCAAATCATTATTACTATTTTAAAGAATATGGGTTAAAGTCATTTATACCCTTGTTGACTTTTTATTAGAAGTTTATAAAGGAATCTTTCTGTCGTTTTCCAAACAAGGTCTTTTTTAACCTTTTCGGCGGAATTAAGGTAAGAATGTCTTTTTTTAACTTATACGGCGGGTGCGGCTGTTTTCCGCCATTATATAATCGTCGAAGCTTCCCTCACAATCTTATAAGAATATTTTCAAAGTAAATGTTTTCTTTTATAATTATGTGACTTTTAAATGATTTCAAAAAAAATATTTCTCTCAAATAGTTTTGATTTCATCTATGTCAACATCCTTTGATGAATTTTAAGCTTATTTGAAATTTATTTATTATGATACAAAACTTCCATATTGTATTGAAGGTTTTGTGATATGTTTGACTACGGATGTGTTATTTTAATACCATTCATGGTTTATGGAGAAATTATTGACATTTCGTATGCTAGTTTTAATACGAATGTTTATGTTATGTTTAAAATTGTTCATATGAGGAATGCATTGGACTTAATAAGTGATGGGTGGAGCCCGATATAGCTCCTTGATGCATCGGTAGGTCTCATGAGACAAACTAGTGTCTTGGAATGAGGCCTCAAAAAAATATTATCTGTATTCTTGGCACGAGGCCTTGGCTACGTGGTTATGATAGTCTGGCATTATGCATTTCATCATTATGAAAGTGGTTATTGATATTGCATTTGATTATTCGATTAGTAGAATATCCATGTGAATAAGTAAATGGAATTATTTCATTTTATTCCTACCATATTATGCTGAAGTTCAAGTTTAAAAGGCTTTTTTTTATTTATACATTGACTTAAATTTTTATGTTTATTGTTATCCTTACTGGGCATCTAAGCTCACCCCTTTCTATGTTTTATTTTTTCCAGGATGTGAAGAAGTATTTTATGAATGAACTAAAAGGATAGTGTAAGGGGATATGAGTGTGGACTATGGAGACTATGTTGTTGTAGTTTTTCATTTTATGATGTAATGTAAACTTTATTAATGTATCTAGTGTTTCCAAGGCTACTAAACTAATCGATCTTTCAAGACTTGATCTTTTGTGATCATGCCAATGATATGTAATAATGCACCGACTCTGGGTAACTGGGGTCGGGGCATTATAGTAATGATACCTTAAGGGACTATTTCGCAACAATCTCCCCATTTGGGTTTGTCGACAACTCTTCTCATAATGATTCTCTACACTTTGATACCTCTTTAAATCTTCTTCCATCGTCTCCCAGCCTTCGCCTCTTGTGATTCCAATAGCGACCAAATATTCACTCACTACATACTCTAATCCCACATGAGCAATGCTTGGCATGAGAAATAAGAGTATTATGAAAAGTTCATCAATGAATCATTTCATGTTAGACACTAATAGTTGACACCCAATTGATACCAATTTCCAAACTGATACCAATTTTGGATACCACACTAATACCAATTGGTGATAGCTGGAAACATTCTCTCACCATTCCAACATCACTGTTATGGTTTTATCATGATCCTCCGTTGTCGTGATATATATTCTTTGATCAATCACTTCTATCATTGTCAAATTTAAAAATATTCCTATATCTCATTGCTCTCCCCCTATCTCGCTACACCACATGTTAGTTTCTCCTCATTTCTTTGACAAAGACATTTTCTCCCTTATTTAAACAAAATTTCTCCCACTTTAGGAGTCATAAGTTCTCCCCCTTTGTCAACAAACCCAAAGTTCACTACTGTGTGGATGAAACATTGGAAAAAACACAGATTATCATAGTATAGAAAAACACACCATACCTCGGGGAGAGGGGGGGTTTCCACAACCACACTTTTTCAAGTGCGGGGAGTCGACTAAACTCCCAAAGCTAGTTGATGCCTCTTAAAAGCTTCCTTGGGTAAGGCCTTTGTTAGAATGTCTGCAACCTGGAGATCTGTAGGCACATACACCAACTTCACAATTCCATTATCAACCTTATCCTTGATAAAATTATACTTTATCTCAATGTGCTTTGTCCTTGAGTGATGGGCAGGATTTTTGCTGAGATTTATAGCACTTGAGTTATCACACTGGATTCTGATTGGAGACTTAACTTCAACGCCCATATCATCAAGCTGCTGCTTCATCCACAGTAACTATGTGCAAGCCTGAGTGGGGGAAATATATTCAACTTCTATGGTGCTCAATGAAATGAAATATTTCTTCTTACTTAGACAATAAACACACAATCCTCCAAGATAGAAATCACCTCCTGAAGTTGATTTCTTGTCATCCATTGAACCCTCCCAAGCTGTATCAGTATATCCCAGTAATTCTGACTAAGATTTTTCATTATATATCAATATGAAATCCATTGTGCCCTTGATATACTGAAGTATTCTTTTCACTATAAGAATGTGGCTTTCCTTGGGATTACTCTGATATCTCGCTATTTGGAAGGTGGAAAATAAAATGTCAGGACTTGTCGCAATCAAATATAGAAAACTTCCATTGATTTTCCTGTATTCTGTGATATTAACTGTCTTTCCATCCTCATCTTTGGTTAGTTTCATCCAGGTGGTAACCAGAGTCTTCATATCCTTGGAATTTTCCATTACAAATCTTCTCAAAACCTCCTTGGTGTATTTGGATTGATATTTGAATGTTATGTTCCTTCCTTGTGTCACCTGTAGACCAAGGAAAAATTTTAACTCTCTAATCATTGACATTTCGAACTCACTTTTCATGAATTTGGAGAATTTTTTGCACTGAGCTTCATCTGCTCCGCCAAATATTATGTCGTCAACATAAACCAGGACCATCATCCTTTGATTACTGTTGTTGTTGAAATAGAGATTGTAATCAACTCCCCCATACTGGAAACTAAGCTTCTTCAAGTACTGATCAAGCCTTGAGTACCATGCTCTCAGTGCCTGTTTTAGCCCATATAACACCTTCTTCAGTTTTCAAACCTTGTTATCATCTTCATGAATGATAAAACCATCTAGATACTCAATATACACCTCTTCCTCCAGAACCCCATTCAAAAATACAGATTTGATGTCCATCTAGAAAACTTTGAACTTCTGTTGCCCTACAATGGCTAGGAATAATCTGATTCTCTCTAGTCTCACAACTGGTGAAAATGTCTCATCAACAACTATTCCTTCTATTTGGGAGTATCCTTTGCATACTAGTCATGCTTTGTTCTAAATCACTGTGCCATATTCATTCATCTTTTTGCGATAGACCCATTTAGTCCTAATGAAATTCTTATTTGCTGGCATCGAAACAATCTCCTACATCTGATTTTTTTCAATCTGATCAAGCTCTTCATTCATTTCCTGAAGCCAGTTTTCATCTTCAGCTACATCAGCAAAGCACTTCGGCTCAACCTCAGATAGGAAAGATGTCTATTGTAGTGATTTCATTCTCCTTGTCTGAACTAGAGCTAACTGATCACCAATGATATATTTCTTGTCAATTTCATCTTGCCTCCTTAGCTTTTGTATAGATACATATTTTACTTCCTCATGCTCATCATCAGTATCTTCTTCTGAATCAACATCAGCCACTTCTGCTCCCCCTGAGTTGCTTTCCTCCTCATCACTTTCATCAGAAAATTGTTCACTGTGTTATTGAATGATCTCCTCATTCTCCACTATAGTGACACTATTGCTCTCAACTACTTTTCCTAGCCTTTTGTTAAATCATTTGTATTCTTTGCTTTTTCCTGAGTACCCAAGGAATAACCCCTCATCTCCTCGTGACTCATATTTCCTATGTTTTTCCTTTTTGAGGATAAAGCACTTACTTACAAATATTCGAAAGTATTTCATTGTTGGCGTCTTTATATACCACATCTCATATGGATTATTTTCTTCCTTTGGACACAACAGATCCTTATTAGAAATATAGACCGATGTCAAAACTGTTTCCTTCCAAAATTTCTCTGGTAGGTCTTTTTCTATGAGCATCGTTCTAGACATGTTGTTGATGATTTTATTTCCCCTTTCAACCACGCCATTCTATTGGGTAGTTCTCACTAAGGAAAATTGATGCCTTATCCTGTGTTTCTTGAGATAGTCTTCCACCTGACTGTTTGTGAATTTCATACCATTATCAGTACGAAACATCAGAATTTTTTTTCCAAGAATCCTTCTGCACTCCCTCTGGTACTATTTTAAGCAGCTGAACACATTTTATTGATGTTAAATAACAAATAATCATTTCATTCTACTATAATCATCAATGAAAAGAACATATTACCTTTTTCTATCAATTGATCTTGGCGTGATAGGCCCACAAACATCTGCATGCACCAATTCGAGCACTTTTTTTGACTTTTTTTCCTTTTACTTATATGTCTTTCTGATGATCTTCCCTTATTGGAATGCATCACATGTGTCAGTACGATCACGTGATATCTTAGGGAGTTCTCCTGCTGCATAAAACTTTACCTGATCTTATAGGGATGGTTGACATAGATGACCAAGTCATTTATGCCAAAACTTGTTTTCTTCCTCTCTGGACAAAAAGCACATATCTTCTTCTCCACTTAACAGGTATAGATTCCCCTTTGTCCTTTTTCCCTGTAGAACTACTACCTCGTCTATTCCTTTAACGATACACGTCTTCTTAGTAAACCATATAGAATGTCTTGAGTCACATAGTTGACTGATTCTTAGCAAATTGTGACTGAGGCCTTCTACTACTAAGACATCTGCACATCTTATCTCTTTGCCCCCAAACTTGGCCTTTCTTAAGCTAATAATCTTCAGGCCTTCAACATTTCCAAACTTGAAAACTCCTTCTTTTTCATATTTTACACTTGTAACAAGATACTTATTACCTGTCATGTGAGATGTGCAGCTCCTGTCAAGGATCCACACACCAGAGTGATCTGATACTTTAAAGGGAAATTTATGCCACCACTGCCTTCTCATCCTTTTTCTTCTTGGTCTATATTTTTGCCTTCACACTCATCATGGATTGAAACTTCTGAACTTTCTCAAAAAATGATAGACCAACTTCATCTTGAAAAGTTTCAAATATATTTTTCATTTCCAACTCACCTATTGGTTCATTTATCTGCTACTTTTGAACATTCTGACTCCGCTTTGGCACATTCCTCTATATGGTTGAAGTGCAGTACTTAGCCATGTTCCCAAATCCTCTGCACCAAAAATAATTTCCTTCAAATTATGTTCTAGAGAAGTGTTCTCTATTTGGTTTCCACCTCTGTTCTTGTTCCCTTCAATATCTCTTGGCTATGGAACACACATACTGTGACTATCACATCTTTCCACAACAATAACACCTGATATAAGGTTTATTCCTTCGTGTCACATTTGCACTTCTATTTTCCCCCTGGGATCTCTGAATATTCTGATTCTTCTTTGTGCCCAAATATTCCTTAAATCTTGGAATGGGCTCTTGTGGTTTGACTTCAGTTTTCACAGCTATTTGTTTTCGATCAAGCCCCCCGTCAGTCTTAGAATCTGAACATAACTGATGCTTCTTTTCTGCTGAATCACTATTCTCTGCTTTTAGCTTCTCAATTTTTTGAGTGATCTGCTTTCCTGATGTCCCAGTAGGAGTCAAGAGTTTTTATTTATCCTCAACCTTTTTCCGCAAACCGTCAACTTCTCCTTCAAGTTCTTCAATACGCTTGATTTGATCTTTCCTTGTGTTATTCAAGCCATCGATCTCCCTTTTCTGTTATTCAATCTTGATTTTATATTCACTAACAGATTCTAAGTCCTCTAGTGTTGATGACTTGAGTTTCTCAATTGCTTCCATCAACTCAGACTTCTCTTCTTCTCGCTTTTTCATATAGAGTTTGGCATCACGAACTACTTTGTTGGATTTATTTGTTTTGGCTCTCCAAACATATATCTTCTCAAGAGCAGCCTCTAACTCAGCTTGCATATCAATTATTCCCTCAAATTCGTATTCTTCTTCATCATATTTGGTTTAATTCATCTTCTAAGAACTACCAACAACTTCCACCATAGAATTTTCTCCAGGATCACTACAGTTCTCTATCTCTTCAACCTCCTCAACCCCAAACTTGTCAGAACTATCATATTCTTTTGAAAGAAGGTTCTTTTTCATAAAGAAATTTCTATTGAAGTGTTTCTTGATTTTCCCATAGGTTGAAGACTTATTCTTGGGAATTTCAATTTCCTTGACATCATCATCCTCTTGGAATTTTTGGGGGCATCTTGCCGCAAGATTTCCAACCTTTCCACATCGAAAACAAGCAAGTGGAAGTTTCCCTTTAAACATTACTTTTCCTCTTTGAATGTTTGAGGAGAGGAATGACATCACCTCATATTTCACTTATTCTTCTTGATAATATTCAATGGAGAGATTATTCAGGGCCTTAAATTCCACCTCTTTGGATTTCCCCTTTTCCACAGCATTATTATCATCATTTCTCATTTAATATGCAACAAGGGTGTTGTGCAGGTTATCCAATGTCAACTATTTCAAGTCTTTATCTTCCAAAACTAAAACTTCCGGATTGAACCGAGGTGAAAGTTTCCTCAAGATGCGCTTCACAATATTTATGTCTTCAATAACTTCTCCAAGACCCTGCATATCTTCTACTACAACATTTACCCTGCTGAAGAATGCATCAACATACTCATTCGGGTTCATTCTTAGATCTTCATACTTCTTCCACAACACTTGAATCTTTGCCTCTCTGACCTTTGTATCTCCTTCATATATATTCAATATCTTTTCCCAAATGGAATGTGATGTTTTTCAAGACATAACCTTTGTATAGATAGCATTGGATAGGGCTCCCCCTAAAGAATTAACTCCCTTGACATCAGCATCCAATTCTCTATGCTCAACTTTTGATAGTGCACCACTATTAATATCAGCTATTATGCTGTGCATTTCTGCTGTGAACACATCCATTCCTAAAGATCGGAAGTAGTGTTTCATATGATACTTCCATAGCTGTAAATTTTTCCCGTCGAAGATCGGAATCCCTTTGTGATTGGTGACCTCCATTTGAGAGAGAAACACTGATATCAACCTTTCCCTCTGATACCAATTGTTAGGTCAACTAGGCTAGATACCATGAGAGGGGGGTGAATCAGGGTATGACAGTTTAAAACAACTGCCCCTTCTGATCTTGTTTAGCTGTTAGACAAAACTCTCTTCTCTCTCCTTCCTATTATAGAGTATGAATAAACCTTAAAGCATACACAGGACACAATAATTTTTACTTGGTTCACCCTCACTGGGCTACATCCAAGAAGAATATACTAGTGGTGTACCGATGTACCAATTCCACTATAAGCACGCTAATTTTTACAGTTTTGAAGTGGACCCACTGTCTCTCCTGGTTTACAACCACTCACAATTTGAGAACTCACTGCTCTCTCAACTGAAGTGACCTCACTACTTCTTCAAAATATCCACTCACAATTTATAGACCTGTAGGTATCTTAATTACTAGTAATTAATGAATCCTTTATTGTTTGTAGATGCTCTATTGAAGTAAAAATTTCATCCACTGATGAATACCCCTTTTACCCTGAACACTATGTAATTACTTTTTAAACACCTTCGCAAATCATCCAACTTAGTGAGGCTCCCAGTTTCGCGAAGCTCAAAAAATCCTTCACAAATTCCCTACCTTTTCATGAAGCTCACACTTTTTCAGAGCTCGGGTAATCACGGAGCTCAAGTCATCGCAGAGCGACTTCCCTCGTGAAGCTCACCGAGCCAACGTGGAGCATGCAACTTTCGTGGAGCTAGATTAGCCATCACGATGATCTTTCCTTTCAAAAAGCACATTGCCTTCGAGAACCACCTTCCCAAGCCAAGAGCAAAATATTTTCTTCAAAAACTCTCTCTCTTTCTCCCGAGGGGTTCGAGGTCTATTTATAGGCGATTACACCGACCCTCGAACCTTCCGCGCGAAGTCAACTCCACGTCATCACAAATCGTGAAGCTCTGAAATTCCCGCCAAAATTCTCTCAATATCGTGAAGCACCATGGAAATTTTCTGATTGTGGAGCTCGTCATAATCATGGAGTGTTCTGTCAATTACTTCGAACTTCACCGTGAAGCTCCACTCACAATGCCCTTTGTCTCTTCAATTATCTTCAACTCTTTCGTTCATAAAGCTCGTCGTCATCACAAAGAATCACCGTCAACATTTTTCATGTCTTTGAGAAATCCAATCCATGAAGCCTATCTTCGCAAAACTCATGCCTTTTCCATATTTAAATTAGATCTTCAAGGAAATCCACTTTTCATGATGCTCACCAAACTCCAAATTTTGGACCCCAAAAATTTGGCAAACATTGGGAAACGGCACCAACTTGTATCTGTTCTTTTGTACCGCCTCCAGATCTTTCATTCCTTTTTCATAGTTCTTTTTCAACATGGATTGTTAACAATATCTCTGGAACTCTACAATTCATCATAGAAACCTGCATTGTCAACAAACACAAGAAAACTAAAAATGATGCAATGATACCTTAAGGGATTTTTTCCCAACATGTGGTATGTTGGTGAGACTATACCCTCACATAAGAGTGTAATAGAAGATAAAATATATGGAAAACAATATTGTAAGCATATACAAACAGGCATAATTAATAAATTAGTAGAAGAATAAATAATTTTCCAACTGAATAATAATTAAAATCCACTAGGTAGGGTCATATAAATGGATGCATGCAATGTTGATATATAAAAAGGGAATAGGGGGTAGTCATATAATAGAAATAAAAAAATAAACAAAAGTTTTCTACACTAGAATCTTGAGTGAATTCCCATTCCTCTGCTCCTATTCTCCATTTATAAGTAAAATTTATCAGCAACCTATAGTAGGTCCCTTGCCCTTATATGTACCAGTAGTAATATAATTTTCTTAGGTACCAAAGGCACCCCAAGTATGGTATGAGATAAAAATATCAATATGAAACCACAAACGGTGTCTACATGTAATCCAATCAGTGCTCGCAACTAAATATTGTACAAGAATAAGTAATTAATTAACATTATTGAATAAATAAATAACCATCCGCTCAGGTTCAAAAAGTACACCGGGTGGCTCTACCTACTTCGGCACATGGATAGGTGGAATTTCTAATCATTAACTATATATATATATATAGTATAGTTATATATATTCCATCCACCTATATGAACCAAGTACATTCAGAGGTAAGTGGCCATATGCCTAGAATACTAGTTGTTGTCTGGACTGGGGTGTAAATCAGAAATCTATGACCATTATAACAAGTATATAAGATCAATCAATAGGTTTCATTCCCTACATCTCATAATGATTGGGATATTTCATGCTCGTCACTCGAGATGGTGGGTGTTCTATCATGCCAACACTCAAATCTAGCGCATCAATCCCAATGTTCAACTAGTGCCAATGGTGTGAGACATCATTCCCAACACTTGATTTAAGGGATAGTGATACCTTCATGATCAAAATATCCATTACCATCATCCCAAATCCCCTATAAAGGTGTAATAATATTTATAACATTTAGAATGAGTCAATACCTCTCATGAATCTAATTTATCAAGCTCAAAGTAAATAAGTATTCACAATTTACAAGGATAGTTTAATATAACATGAAATATATAGTGTTGACCTTCCACCCTTTATATTTCATTAAATTCAATTCTTTCAATTCATTCAATTAAAATCAATCCATCATGTAGAAACCATTCCAACTAGTTCCAAACCAATTCAATTCACTAAAGAAAGAAAATTTCATTATAATGCTCAAAGGGTCTTTTAGAAGATGACATAGTCATTAAGGGAATTCCCTACATGGGAAATTATGAGTATAGGTTGTCCAATCACATGGGAGGTACCCTTGGTTCAATTAAGCATTCACATCACAATTGAAATTCAATATAAAAGATAAGTCAAATTATTAGGAGGCGATCCGGGCATATATACATTTATCTATAAGGGGAAAATCAACATGGCACACCCAATGTTGTCAATAAATTAAATCAAAAAACTCTAATCCACTAAAAAAGTATCAACATGAATGTATCAAGGTTCATAGATCAATTTATATGAAGAAATAAATTAAAAGGATATTCTTAGAAAAAGTCAGTGTGTGGCACAATAGAATAGCTATGAAGCATCCAAACTCACGGGGAAAATGATGATATCACCTACCTCAATGTCATATATGAATCCTTTCTTGATATTGGAATCATATTTAGAGTAGGTTGTAAGAGATCTAAGAAATAGTCCAACACCCTGAAAATATGGGAAAGGAGTTTGTACCTAAATAGTGTGATTAATTCTAAGATAAACTTGAATAGGAATGGAGATTATTCAATATCTCATATTAAGGAATTGAATGCCTCTGAAGGATGTTGAATCAAACACTAGATATGGGAGATACTTGGATACATAGGTTGATGGATATTTTGAGCTCATAGGATAAAGGATATTATTTCATTCGCAAAAGGAAGAAGATAGAAAAGGAAAAGTGGTTTTAAGTTTAAGTGGGGAAAAATAGTTATTTCAACTCAAAATATAAGGGCACATGGTTTGGATTCATGGTTGTATAAACCATGTGCAAACCATGCTCCATTCACTACTTTAAAGGGGAACACCACATGGTTAGGCCCACTGTTTATCTAACCATGTGAAACCCATGAAAAAAGGATCTATCCCAAAACTCTATAGCATCAAATGGTCATGTTCCATGGGTTACATAATTTCCGACAAACAGTGGGGCTCCCAGGTCTCCACTTTGTGAAATCATACAGTTTAGGGAATCCATGCGAGCTGGGCTGCATGGTTTCCTCTAATAGTGTGTCATGGTCTTTTCTTCTGATTCTAGGGCTCCGGGATTTGGGATCTGAACGAGCCCCAAACACACCCAAAACCACCTTGACTTAATTAAGTATCAATATTAGGGATTTTTAAAGGGATTTAAATTGAAAAAAATGAGTCATACCTTCTGGAAAATATGGGTCATTACAACCTCCCCTCCATAAAGAAATCCATCCCCAAGTTGGACTTATGAGGGTAAAAAGGTATCATCAGAGAAAAGCTCTGACCACTGAGCTTGTATATCAGCATCCCATTATCAAGTATCCTCCTGTACTTAGTCATGCTGCCATAGCACCTGAATCGAAGGAACTGACTTTCCTTAGAGGGTCTTCAGGATTTGATCCAAAATACGAATTGGATATTCATCGAAGGAAGCATCTATATCCAATTCAACATCATCAGGATGAAATACATGTGATGGGTCTGGATGATATCAGAGAAGCTGAGACACATGAAACACATCATGGATTGACTAGTATCTTTGAGGAAGTTACACCCAGTAAGTCACTGGTCCAATCTATTTCACAACCTCAAAGGGTCCAACGAACATCATTGAGAGATTACCCTACCTCCGAATACTTCTATGTACCAACTTGGGTGAGACTCATTGAAAAGATCTCCAACCTTTAACTCAAGAGATCGGAAGCATCTGTTGGCATACGAATGTTTTCTGGACTGAGCTGTTAGCATGCACTTTCTAATCATCAGGACTTTCTCCTTAGTCTCATACACAAGACGTGGTCCAAGAAAACCTACCTCCCCTACCTCTAGCCAACACAAAGGTGATTGGAAAGGCCTACCATATTATACTTTATAAGGATCCATATCAATGGTATCCTGAAAGTTTTTATTATAATTTAACTCAAAGTAGGTAATGTGTTTCTCCTAGGAACCCCCAAAGTAAAGAACATATGCAGGGAGCATGTCCTATAACACATGAATCATATACTCCATCTTTCTATCAATTTGTGGGTGATAGGTTGTTCTCATAAGCAATTGTGTACCAACGACCTTCTGAAATCCCTGCTAGAATCGTGATGTAAAGTGAGAATCTCTACCATAAATGATTTAACAAGGATCTTCATAAAGGCATGAAACCTCCCTGACTTATAGACTTCCTATCTCGTCTACCGATAAGGTCTCTCACATAGGTAAGAAGTGGGAAACCTTCATCAAACAACAAAAAACAACCCACACTGCATCATTTCCATGAGGTGATCTAGGTAAACTAGTGACAAAATCCATAAAAACATCATCCCATTTCTACTTAGGAATAGACAATAGCTACAAAATCGCTATTGTTCATTGTTGTTCTGTATTCACCTACTGGCAGGTTTAACACTGAGAGATGAAGCTTCCTATCTCTTGTTTTGCACTTGGCCACCAGTATTGGCATTGTGGATCTTGATATATTTTGGTGACATTA
The DNA here is from genome assembly GCA_963277665.1 of Viscum album. NCBI lineage: Eukaryota > Viridiplantae > Streptophyta > Magnoliopsida > Santalales > Viscaceae > Viscum > Viscum album. The sequence continues at coordinate 1,826,436,027 of OY728127.1, forward strand.
GGGTGAACCACCCATGTTGAGGCATGGAATCCCCATATTAGATCCTCTCTGATGTATGTTGGGACCAGTACACACCCATGGAAAATTATGGTATCATTCTCATCCATGGTCCAACCTAAAGATGTATCATCATCTAAGACACTTTCCCTTATGATAAGGCCTTTGGGATCAGATAGTTGCCTCATACATACCTGTTCTAGTAGAGTAAAAGTAATATCTAAGGTTGAGAGGATATTATGTCTATGGTCCTCCTAAACCACAGTTTTCATCTATGAGAATAAGACCATGAGATTCCATTATCCACTAGATTCTTGAACTTCCTATGAATGATTTTTTTGGATCAGATCATTGGATACTGAATTACACTTTCTAGGCATATTGACAAGATAGAAATCAAAAAACTATAGGTACTCAACCCACCTTAGCTTCCTAAGATTCAGATCCCTTTATGTAATGATTTACTTGATACTTTAATGATCTGTGAATACCAAAAAATTCTCTCCCAGTATATTGTGTCTCCAACACCGTAGAGCATGAACTACAGCAGCTATCTCAAGGTCATGTGTTAGGTAATTCCCCCCATGAGGCCTCAACTAATGAGAAACGTATGTGATGACTCACTCATCCTTTATTAGAACAAATACAATGAAAATACCTGATGTGTCACAATATAAAATATAAATCCTTACTACCTCTAGAAGAATCAGTATCGGTTTTGAAGTCAAATGTCCCTTCAACTCTTAAAAAGACGATTCACGATATTATGACCATATTAATTTCACACCCTTATTTTTCAATCCTATAAGTCGTGATATAGGATGTGAGAAATCCTAGATGAAGTGTCTATAATATTCATATATCCCTAATAAACTTTGAATTTCAAAGATGTTCTTGGGATTTTACTAGGAAACTATAGCTCTCACTTTCTCAAGGTCTACTGAAACTTCTGAATCCAAGATAATGTGACCTATTAAATGGACTTTATATATCCAAAAGTGGAATTTAATGGGCTTAGAATATAATAAATTCTCTCTAAGTGTACTCAAACTGATCTCAATATGGTTGGAATAGTCATGTCTGGAGCGTGAATACACCAAGATATCATCAACAAAGACTACCAAAAATGAATCCAGATACGTGTGTAAAACCTGATTCATAATATCCATGAAGATTGAAGGTGCGTTCGAGATTCCGAATATCATAACTAGGTACTTTTACAAACCATACCTACTCTTAAAATTTGTGCAAGGTATGTCTAAAATCCTAACACGCACTTAATGATAGCCTGACCTCAAATATATCTTCGAAAACACTCTATCCCCTTAGAGATCGTAAAAGAGGATGTATATTCTAGTTAGTGGATACTAATTCTTTATTATGAGCTATTTCAATTGATAGTAATCCATACAAAGCCTAAGGGTATCATTCACATTCTTGGAAAAAAGGACTGGTGAAACCCAAGGAGAATTTTTGGGTCATATAAAGCCTTTAGCCTTTAGATAATCAAATTATTTCTTGAGTTCCAGAAGCTCTTTAGGTACTATCCTATAAGGAGGAATGGACACTGGTGCTACTCTTGGTACTAGCTTAGTAGTAAAATATACCTATCAAATAGTATATATACTAGAGAAGTAATTAGTAAAGATGTATCTAAAACAATCCACTGTAGGAGGAAATATGGTGAGCTATAATCCCTAGTCATCTAGGAAAAGACTTGTGATCTGATCTATCACATTTCCAAGCATCTGCTTCTCAAGTCCATCTCATGTCATACAAATATCCCATTCTCCCTTATGTGTGTTATTATCACCCTCGGGTGATGTAAACATCACCATTCAATGATAGAATTCAATATGGGCTTGATAGGGAACTAACCAGTCCATCCTAATGATTATGTAAAATCCTATCATGTTGAGGATGAAATGATTCCACATGAAAAGGTATCTTCCTATTTCAAGGGGACAATTCTTACAATAAATAATTCACTCTTATCAGATACCTAATGGTGTATATAGCATCATAACACCATATAATTGATCGATGTCAAGGACCATACTCTCAGTGATTTCCTCATATATAAATGAGTGAGACGTGATTGCGTCAAATAAAGCAGACACTAAAGTGGGGACTACTAGAATAGTACCTAGAACTATACAAGGTTCGGCACTCTTCTCCTCCAGCATTGGTTGGACTTCATGTAACTGGAATATACCATGGCCCTAAGTCACTGCCTAATATCCTTGATAAATCCTAATCTGTTGGCACTGAGAATCATAAGCCTAACTGCCTCTTCCTCTACCACCACCTCAACCTCATCAATAGGTGGTATTATAGCTGCCTGCGGGACATGATACTACTAGACCCACTCCTAATCATATAATAGGTTTAGATACCCATTCACTAGGAATTAGAGAGAATGTCCAGAAGAAGCATTGGATATGGACCATCCTTTTATAGCCTCTATACTCCATTGGATCTTGTAAGCATTGAGGATTCATGTGTCCTACATTCCCCCACTGGTAAAATGTTATAAAGTTTTCATCATGAGGAACCTAATTACTTATACCTCTATGAGTAATCTTATAATTTCTATTTCTCCTAGAAGAATAACCACTAATAGCTCTAGGTGTTGAACCGCCCTGACTTGCACCATCATCTTCCCTCAGGTTTCACTCTATAATAAGGTGTTGTTTGACAATTTTAGAAATAGTTTTCAACTTGAAAACATTAACCTCTGACTGGATGGCATGCACTAGCCCATATTTGAATAATCTAGTTGCCATAAGGTCATCAATCACTAGAGTAGGAGTGAACCACTATATCTCTATGAAATGGGCAGAGTATTCCTTAAATGACCTTCTCTACTACTATGGGTTCATGAATTATCTAGCATTATTATCCCTCAAAGTATGGGGAAAGAAATAGTTATAAAAGATCATTTTGAAATCCACCCAGACCATGTCTCTATGCTGATCTACTTGTGTGATAACGTCCCACCATCACTTGGCATAATCACATATCATATTCATAGATAGATTGAATCTCCACTCTATAAGTGTATCTAGATGCTCAAATATGGACAAAAATATCTTCAATCCATGACTCGATAGAATGTGTTCTACCATCCCCAGAAAAGGTGTAAGGATGCTTCTACTAGAATTCCTAGGTCAACTCTACCATGATCAGGGAAAGTCAAAAAAACTTTTATTTTCTTCAAAATATGTAGAAAACCCTCTCAGGACTATGATTTAGTGCACATATCAGGTATAGGAAGATCTTCCACAGGTGGAACTGTAGGAGGAATCCTTAGAGGTTCAAGGCCTATCACCTCAAGTGCATGGTCGTCACCACCTTCAGGTCGTGCGACCAGAGGATGTCATGGTGGTATAAGGATATAATGCCAAATGCACACCTTAGGAGAGATTTAATCAACTAAAAATATTGAATATAGGAAACTAGGACATGTATAAATACTTCCAATAGGAATACTCACACCTCTCTACATGCTTCAGAATCCATTTCTAGACAGTAGAAGATACCATAACAGGCCATAAGAACATATGAGATACCCCACTACCCACTACTATGGTCAGGTTTGGGTCTAATTCTCTGTGTTAGATATATATAGTATTTTTCTTCTTACTTTAAGTTTCATATTCAATTTAATTTTGTACTTGTTCAATTATTAAATCACTTTAAAATGATTGAGTTAGATGGATTACCATTCCCTATCCATAAGGGGCCATACTCCTTATGAACCAAAATATGGAATCCACTTAATTTAAACCATAACATGTTCCATCCCATGTGACCAATGGTCTATGGATCAACATTCCATAATTAACTTCTTAAGGTGTCTAATTTAACCTATTCAAGAAAACATTGTTAGATTAAAGAGGACACTTAAAGTATCAATTATTTTTTCCAATATCTGTAAAAAGTTTTAGCATAATTTAATTCATATTCAAGTCACTATCAATATGCAACATGAAAATGAACACTTAAAATAGATGTGACATGGAAAATGCATGGAATATTAATCTTATTGTGCATATGGTGATGCATGTACTAATGAAAATATCCCATTTCATCAGGCCTAGGTAGAAGGAATCCTCATTTCAATAATATCAATAACATTAACACCATAAAACAAGTGCATCATCCAACGGTGAAGTTGTATTAACCATAATATATGAAAACAATAACTACAATTTCCCATACCATGTAATTTTAATTTCCCCTATACATGGGTTAGCTACATCCAAGAACATGGTTCATTTCTAAATTTAATTAACTCCTAGTAACATGTCTAATACCCAAATAGTGATACAAAGTAAAATGATAGCTCTAATTCCACTTTGTAACATCCCAACCTAGGGTCCTCTTAAACCATTCACTAAGCCAGTTGGTCACATGTCCTCAAGTTCACCTCCCCATATGCCAGAGGCTACCAACTAGAAGTGAGGTTGTAAAGGTGATATGTTGGGGAGACTATACCCTCATATTAGAGTGTCATAATGGATAAAATAGATGAAAAACAATAGAAAAATCATATATAAATAGATATAATTAAAAAAATAGTGGAAGAATAAATAACAGACCAATTGAATATTAATCAAAATCCGCTAGGCAGAGTCATATACATGGATGCATGGCATGCTAATATACAAATAGGGAACAGGGGATAGGTATATACAAAAACTAAAAAAAAGAACAAAAATCGGCTTCACTACTATCTCGAGTGAATGTTCATCCCTATTCTCTTATGATTCATCTAGAAGTAAAATGTATCAAAAACCTGTATCAGGGCCCATTCTCTTATTTGTACCTGTATTCATTTAATCTTCTCGGGTACCAATGGTATCTTAAGTAAGGTGTGAGATAAAAATATCAGTAGGCCACCACCAACTGTGTATACACGTAATAAAATCATTGCTCATAAACAAATAGTGTACAAGTATAAGCAATTAATTAACAATGATGAATAAATAAATAATCATCCACTTAGGTTCTGAAAGGTCACCTGGTGAATCTACTTACTTCGTCTCATGGTTGAGAGGAATGTCTAATCAGTCACTATATATATATTAATAATGTATATATATAGTATAGTTATATATATTGAATCAACCTATATGAACCGAATACGTGTGGACATAAGTGGTCATATTCCTAGAATACTAGTTGTTGGATTGACCGAGGTGTAACTAAGACATCTTTGATCAGTCTAACAAGCCTAAAAGAACAAGAAAGAGGTTAAATTCCCTATTTCTCATAATTAGTGGGAGACATCATGGTCATCACTTAATATGGTGAGTGTTCCATCAAATAAACACTCAAACAAGGGACACGAAACATCAATCCCAACATCCAACTGGTGTCAATGGTGTGAGACTTCATTCTCAACACCCAATGTATGGGAGTGTGATAGATTGATTCTCAAAAGATCCCTTACCATCTTCCCACAACCTCTATAAAGGTGTAATCATATTCATAACATTTATCATGAGCCAATACCTCTCATATATCTCATTTATCAATCTCAAAGTAAACAAGGTTTCACAATTTACAATGATAATTTAATATAACATGAAATATATGGAATGTCCTTACCACCCTTTATAGTTCATTTCATTCCATTCCTTCAATTCATTAAATTAAAAGCAATCCATCATGTAAAAAACATTCCATCTAGTTCCAACCCATTCAATTCACTAAAGCATGTAAATTTCATTATAAGTATCAAAGGGTCTTTTAGAAGATGAAATTATCATTATGGGAATTTTCTATATGGCCAATTCTGAGTATAGGTTGGCTAAGCACATGGGAGGTACCCTTGGTTCAATTAAGCATTCACAATATAAGGTAAATTCAATTTAAAATCTAAATCAAATGCTTAGGAGGCGATCTGAACATATAGACATTTATCCATATGGGGAAAATAAACTTGGCACACCCAAGGGGTTTCCACAAATAAAATCACAAAACCTATAATCCACTAAACAAGGATCAACAAGAATATATCATGGTGCAATGATCAATTTTATTTTAAGAACTCTACTAAAAGGAGTCGCTCGGTAAAAGTCGGCATGTAGCACAACAGAATAGCTATGCGGCATCAAAACTCATGGGGAAAATGATAAGAAAACCTATCTCAAGGCCATAGAAATATATTTTATTGATATCAGAATCAGATTCGGAGTAGGTTGGAAGATTCTAAGAAACAGTATAATGCCCTTAAAATAGGGAAAAAGATCTTTCACCTAAATAGAACTATATATTCAAATATAAACTTTAATAAGAAGGGAGAGGATTCTAGATCTCACCTTAAGGAATCCAATGCCTCTAATAGATCTTGAATCAAACATCTAAGGTGGTAGATACTTGGATGCCTAGTTTGATGAAAATTTTGATCGCACGAGAGGAAGGAGCTCATTTTAGCCACAGGAGAAAGAAGATAGAAAAGTAAAATGGGTTATAAGTTTAAGTGATGGGAAAAGTTAATTTCACCTCAAAATATAAGGGTTCATAGTTTGGATGCACGGTTGGCCAAACTATGTGAAAACCAGGCTCCATTAACTACTTCAAAGGGGCACACTGCATGGTTAGGCACACAGTTTATCTAAGTGTGTGAAAAATATGCAAAAAGGATTTGTCCCAAAACTCTACAGCACTTCATGGTCATGTGCCCTGGGTCACATGATTTCAGACAAACTGTGCATCCCCCAGTTCTCCATTGTATGCAACCATACAGTTTAGGGAAACCATGTGGACTGGGTGACACGGTTTCCTCTAACCCTATAGCTCAGTATTTTCTTCCCATTCTAGGGATTCGGGCTACAAACAAGCCTCAAACACACCCAAAACCACCTTGACTTGATTAGAATAAATATTAGGGATATTTAAATGGATTTAAATTAAAAAAAACTATTTCTATCTTTATTAAAAGATGGTTCATTACAAAAAATAAAATAGTTCACATAATTTCCATGGTTGGACCATTTTCCTTCCAATGTGTGAAAGTCTCATTGGTTCTCATTTGGGTCACCTAGGTAATTCAAAATCAGGAATTGAGTATACCAAGTTCCCAAATTAGTCCACTATGTCTTCCTCGTGTGTTTAGTAATCACCAAACACTTCTCCACCTGACCCCAGATCATTCAATCAGTGTGATCCAAAACCAAGATGAGGGATAACAATTTTATTAATCAAGGAAATTTATAATATTCATATTTGAAGTAAAAATACAATTTCATCCCATTAAAATTTTTAAATAATGAATTAAAAACTATTTAAAAAATAAAAATTGATAGAATAATTTGATAAAAACTAGGAATCCGTCATTACAAAGTGTTCAGTAGCAGTATTAGGTGTTCTCTTCTGATCCCCCCAATCCTTTACCAGTGGCGAAGCATCCTTTTATTTATATAGGGAGGTAAACTCTTAATATCTATCATTTGAATATTTCAATATCTTATTAATTTTTGAATGTATCTTTTTAAATATATTCGGTGTTGAATCTTCTGAATTCTTGGGTATTTCCAAATTCTGACACTAAGATAAAATTATATAGTGGTAGTAGCATCATCCACCATTGGACGCCCATTATTGTCCTAACAGTATATCATATCCACCATTGACCAAATGGTATATCGCATCCACTATTGTTAGTAACCATCTTCAAACATTTTTTAACTCATTATAGCTTCTTCTTTCTCCTTCATCCAACATGATCAATATTATTATTTAAAGTCTCAGCCTACTCCTTGGAAATCAAATTTTATTTGTATATTTGAATAGTGTGAGATCCTATAGGTCCAATGGCTCATTATCTTGATCCCATGCTTCTAGGGGTCTGTATCTCTTCATGGTGTCACACCTGCTCTTCACAGCATAGCTATGATATAATAGCGGTGACAATGGTGTAGTATAACATTCATGCATGGGTTTAGTGGCCAAAAATGGTGACTCATACATGGGGAAGTAGTGTTTTCTTCCTGTAGTGGGGTAAGTGAAGGGAGGTGGGCTTCTTCTTCATGCATGGAATACATGGGTGGTTCTCAGTAGTGGGGAGGTGAGCAGTGGTATTCCTCCCATAATTTATCCTTTATAGTGGCCAGAGGGATATTTGAATTGTGATTGGGATTCAATAGGTGATGACGGTGATGAATCATGCATGGGGTAGTGGCAGAGTAGCTATGAATCTAGGCTTTAGGTGGAATAAACAAATTTCTTAGAGAGAGAAAAGGGTGATCAGTGGTGTTAGGAGGCATGCAACTGTTGGATCAGCAGTAGCATGTTCTATAATTGGAACATAGGTATAATGTGCCACCATTGGCACACCAATATCATGTCCTAATGTTGGATAAATGGTGTAATGGTTGACGGTCATTCACGATGCAAGGGGGGACGTGGAAGTGGCATGCAATGGAGGCATAAGGCATTTCCCAGTAGCAGTTTTGGAAGTGGACATGGTAGCAGTGGATCCTCTAGATTCTACCATTGCCTCAATGGTAGAATTTGATTTAGTTGTATGTGAAGGATTATTTGAATATGTGTGTGGTCGAGGTCCAATGGAGATGAATCATAGTGAAAATTGTCTTGAGACCAAACTGTTTAGGGGGAATTCAATGGTCATTTCTTGTTGAGATCAATGGAGACTCATCCTTCATTTGACCATCACAGTAGCCAGATGAAGCTTTCATGGCTTTCATGGGGATCATCTGAGGTTGCTGAATGGATATATTGTAGTTACAGGATTTAGTAGTGAGCTTCGGCTTGAGCTTGTGTAGTGGAGTCCATGTTGGACATTGGGTGTTGCAGTAGTGGTTGGGGTCAACAAGGGTAATGGTGGGTGGAAGAGCTCATTGGAGGTTCTCTCAGAGTAAGGGGTGAGTGGGGCTGAACCAACGAGACATTTTTTTTCTTAATGTGAATAGTACATATTAAATTGGCATCCCATATAGAAAGGGAGAAGTGGCTCCATGAGTGATTAAATGAAAATGAGTTACATCCCAACTCAAAAGCCTACTCCAAGGATGTGTTCCTTCTTTAACTTGCATACACATGGGCTATCACGGCCCATGTGGGATTTAGCCCAGCCCATCCAAATGGAATTCGATGAGCTCACACTCTGCATGGTCCTGATTCTCCCATGCGGCCTCACAACCCACCACCTCAGGTAGGCCCTCCTAACAGTCATCTTGGTTGGCCATCCTCTTCATGAGGCTAACTAAGTGGTTGTGGATTACTTTTTGAGAATTATCCCTTGTTTCTCCAGTTGTTTTGGTAAAATTTTGAAAAAATATAATCAAATTAGAAAATTATCATCCCAAAATTCCATAAAATAATCTTTAATAAAATAAATCACTAAAAACCATCATCCAAATTCATTTTAAACCTTTATTAAAAATTTCCCATAGTTTATTAAAACATTGAAAAACATTGATTGATTCATTGAAAAATATTGAAAATGAATACAATTGGATAACATAATTTCATGAATATATCAGTATGTCAAATACCCCCACACATAAAATATGATTTTCCTCAAGCATAAAATCTCAACATGGAATTCAGAGAGCACCAATGTTGCTATTATTCAAAATTAAAAGTAATAAAATAAAAAATTTATAAATGTTAAATATAAATTTAAAAAATACACACAAAATATCAATTAAATTTCTTGATTTTTAATAGAAACCATCAACTCAAGTATTTTAATTTATCTCTTTTTGAAATTGGTGAAACTTATCCTTTCATTAATTCAAGTTATCCAATTCATTATTATTAAATATGAAAAATTTTGATCTATCTCTATTTTGAATACTTTCTCTCATCACACAGGATAAAATTAAAGTATAGTTATGCTCATATCATGAGAACATGTTCCTTATCCATAGGAATGAAAATGAACAACTTTCTTCACCTTGTAAAGAAAAAAAATTCACATTAAATCATGACATATTTTCAAACCTGGTTCCAATGACTCTAAAGATTAAGGTTGGTAGGAATTGATTTTTTAAAAATTAAGGCTCTAGGGGGAGTTATCTCTCTAAATTAAAGTTCATTATATACAAAAGTGAAATCTTAATGAAATTCTCCCCTTAAAAGTAGGGACTCCCACTTCCTCCAAACTCAAAGTAAGGTTTTGATCAAAATAAAGTGCAATGAATGATTTTCTCCTTATTTAATTTTCTCTATTTATTTTATTTATTTATTTATTATTATGATTATAATGTATCTTAAATCTATAAAAAAAAATATGTGATAAAAATCATAGGTCTGGGGATGGTTATTTTTGACACTCCCATGTCACAACCCACGTTGTTTTTTTTCTTTTTATTTTCATTTTAATCATAAAAAATTCAAAGAAGTGAAAACAATAAATCATAATGAGTGACTCAATAAACCTTAAAAAATACCCAATATAAAAACCCCACACTTTTAACTTAAAATTTATTTCATCCCATTTACCATGAATTCCCCAACCCCCACACTTAAACTTTAAAATATCATGAAAATACTAAGACAAAGGTAGGAATCGATAAAAATGGATTGAAACAGGGATCATCCCTAACAAGTTCATTCATGGTCTCTATTATATAAACAAGGATTAATTTAAAGGTTTTATTAAATATAATGTCTATTAAAATGATTTATTAATAATTTTAAATATGGTTTTGTACAATCATATCTTTGAAAAGTTCAAAAGAAAGTTCTAGTAGGTAACATGTCCCAAGATAACTTAAGAAATATGCTCAAGAATAAATGGGAAGTACTTGGTCTATAAATCCTATAAATAATGGAAATATGATATTGTAAAATCACTAAAGGAGTGAGTGATAATGAAAAATCAATTTACATGAATTTTATAAATTCAAATCATGAAAAATGATTGAGAAATTTCATTTACATGAATCAATTAATTCCCTCAAATCATAAGTCCTAATTTTAATATCCATGATTCACTAAAATCATTCAATTTTCTATATTACTCATTTAATTTAATTAACTTTGAAATATATAACATGGAATCATAGGATTTCTAAGAAACTCATTTCACCTAGATAATTCATCTAAAGAATAAATTAAAAAATGGTCTTGCAATCTTTAGGTTAACATCGCTTCTAAATTTTAAAATTTAAAATATATTTTTAGATAAAAGTAGGAAGTTTTAAATATAAAGATCAAATAATGATCTCCTTTTTCCTTTTCTCTAATTCCTTCTCAGTTTATGGGGATACCTTTTGACTTCCTTAATGGTGGATCTATAAAACAACTCATACTAGTGTAAGAGACATTATATTAAAACTCAGAGGATGAATCGAGAGGTATATTAAATCCAAAATCCTAATAAAAAAAGTATCACTTGGGTTTCCTATTAGAAGTACCTTCAGTTAATGTCATTGGATCAACCTAACCGTATGGGAAGAAATCAATAGATAGGTTAGAGAAGTATGAGCTCCTCCACCAGTTCTTAATGAAGATTCCCATGGAACTTTTTCAGCCTCTACCCATTGACAGTGAATGGGTTTCCTCCCAATTATATCCTGATATGAATTACACCAAAGGTATAGACATTAGTTACTATAAAAGGTCCTTCCTAACTTGAAATAAGATTACCCAGCATTAACTTTAGTTTCGAATTATAGAGTGGTACTTGATCTCTAGGTTGAATATTATTTTGTTGAATTAGTTTTTTGTGTGCCAAATTAGTTCTTTACTTGTAAATTATTAGGTTTTTGAAATCCTATCTTTATATTTCCTCTAGTTCATGTAACTGGGTCTTTCTATCTTTCCTAACACTCAATAAATCAAAATTCATCTATTTTACAGCATAATATTATTGGTGCTCCTACTCCACCAGCAGATGATATCTATTTCCATAGATCATCCAATAAGGACTCATACCTATAGGTTTTTTGTATGATATACAGTATGCTCATACGGTGTCCTTAATACTTGGTCTCCAATCCTTCTAGTTTGGTTTAACTACTTTCTCTAAAATACATTTAATATCTTGGTTTGACAATTTATCTTGGATATTTGTTTAGGGTTGATAAGGTGTAGATGTATTCTGATGCACCTCATACTTTTTAATCATATCCTCCATATTTATATTGAAAAAATGAGTCCCTTGGTCACTGATGATGGTCCTAGGCACACCAAACCTACAAAATATGTTAGTCCTAACAAAATCACAAACAACTTTGGCGTCATCAATTTTGGTGGACTTAGTTTCCACCCACTTAGAGACATAATCTATATAAATTAAAATGTATTAATTTCCAATGGGCCTGGTAAAGGGTCCCATATAATAAATTTTCCACACTTCCAATATTTCATAAAAAATAATGGGTTTTTTAGGCATCTCCTATCTTTTCTAAATATTCCCATAATATTGAAACTTCTCACATTTTTTACAATATTAATGAGAATATTTTAATAAGTTTGTCCAATAAATTACATATTCTAACACTTTTATATCCATTCCTTTAATTCTATATTTCCCACCATAAGTAAACTTATGAAAGAATTTAAAATAATGATTTTCTTTCACTTACTGGTAATAGCCTATTAATGACTTGATCATTATAGATTTTCCAAAAAAATGGATCATCCAAAATATAGAATCTAGATTCATCCTTAAGTTTTTTATTTTGAGTATAGTAGAGTTTAGAAGGTACCTAATAGGTGAGAAAGTAATTCACCAAATCCGAATAACATGGTACTTCACCTTCCACTATGTAAAGTTTCTCTCCAAGTATGTGATCATTGAGCGGGATCAGTTATGGAATGTTTGTTTCAGCAGTGTTGGGGGGGTCTTCTAAGGTGATATACCACCTAGTTTTAATCTCACTTATTATCCTTGATTTCTATTTTTAACTCTTTCAAGAGTATTATCCATATCTCCATACTTGGTTTTGTATCATCCCTCTTTATCAAGTACCTAAGTGTTGTGTGATTAGAAAATACAACCACTTTAGTTCCCAGTAAATAAGATCAAAATTTATCCAATTCAAATAAAACATCAAGGAATTATTTTTTAGTAGTTTTATAATATATTTGAGTTGCATCCAATGAGTCATATGTTATTACTTATGGTCTTCCTTAAATTATTTGGGAGAATAATTTCCCTACATCTTTGTTTGATGCATCACAAGGAAACTAAAATGGTTTCTCCTAGTATAAGGACTGTATAATCGGTGGGGTAATCAACTTTTCCTTTATCTCTTAAAATTCCTCCATAAAATTATCATTGAAAAAAAAATTATCCTCTTTTAGAAGAATTATTTAAAGGTGGAGGGAAATCTTACTGAATTCCTTGATAAATCTTATGTAAAATTACACATTTCCCAAAAATGACTTAATATGTCTCAAAAGGTGGGATGTGCTCAATGCCTTTTTTTGAAATTATATGATTCAATACTATCCCTTTTTCAACCCTAAAGTGACACTTTTCAATGTTTAAAATAGTCTTTTTCTCTATATAGGTTTTCAAAACTTTTTCTAGGTTCCCTAATAATTATTCAAAGGAGTTTCCAAAAATAGTAAATTCATCAAGAAATACCTTGAGATATTCCTCCATGTGATCTAATAAAATACTTACCATACATCGATAGAATGTACTTGGAGCATTCATAATAAAAAAGGAATCCTCTTGTAGGAAAAGTTCCTAAAAGGTCAGGTGAATTCTTTCTTCTCTTGGTCTTCTCTTGATATTCTAGGGAAATGGGTACCTAAAAGTAACCAAATAAACTATCAAAGAAATATTAATGTTTCATTCCTTACAACCATTATTTAATTTGATATATTAATGGGATGGGGAAATTTTCTATTTTGGTTACTTGGTTTATCTTTCTATAGTCAATACATACCCTATATCTATTTTAGACTCTAATTGGAATTAATTTATTATTCTCATTTTGAAATATTTCAAAACCAGTTTTCCTAGGAACCACCTGGATGGGGTTAACCCATTATGATTCATAAATTGGGTACATTATGTCAGATTCCAACAATTTATTTTATGAAAACATCTATAATAGTGGGGTTATGTCTCCTTTGGGAATTCCTAATAGGTCTAAAGTCTACTTCTAAAAAATTATTTGGTAGTAGACCTTGGGGTTTATTCCACGGATGTCTCTAGGGATCCACACCAAGTCTTTAATGTTTCTTTTAAAAAGGTAAATTTAAATTTTCTCTTTGTCTTGGGATAGGTGGTTATCTATGAACATAATCATTTTTTCTCATTCCATTAGATACATATATTTTAAGTCACATAGGAGAGGTTTCAGTCCTAGATTTGGGGGTTGTTCTAGTGATTAGATTAAATTTAATTTTTTTACTTCAAAAGCTTTAGTATCCTTATCTAAGTGTATCGTATTATTTTATTATAAAAAATTATCAAATAATTCATATTTTATTTATTCTTGATCATTAAAAAGATAATTTTCATATTTTTGAGCACTCACTTATTCCTTGGTATTTTCAGCAGAAAGGTTATCTCATAAGGCTAAAAATTATCTAAGAATACCTAAGTATTCAATGGGATCAATACCTTATTCATTCCTAATTCCAAATAGTGAATGTTTTTTTAAGGGTTCCTCTTGGAGTTAAGAACATTAAAGTAAACCTTATTGTCTTCCAAATCCATGGTGAGGGTTCCTTCATGTACATTAATGATTGTTTTTTCCATATATAAGAATTTTATTCTCAAAATAATGGGTGAATTCCTTGTTGCTCTATCTTCCTCCATGGTGAGCACATAAAAGTCTGCTAGAAACACTAGTCCTTCAACTCCTACTATCATATCCTACAAAAATATAGCTAGAAAGATAGTGGATCTATTTTCGAGTTGGAAAACCACTCTTATGGGATTTAGATTACTTATTTTCAAATATTAATAGATATAGTTATAAATTTCATTAATGTAAGTACCAATATCAAAAAATTCATCAAAAAATTTTCAATAACCAATGATGTAGGGAATAAATAATGTTCTTGTATCTTGACATTTTTTTGGTAATGGTGGTGTGATCATGGATGAAACACTTCTCCCTATGTTTATTCTTTCATTATCATCGAGCCTCTTTCTCTTCGTGAAAATATCTTTGAGGAATTAAGAATATTTGGGGATTTTCCTAATGGATTCAAAGATATTTATGTTAATTTCAACCTTTTGAAATGTCTCTTGGATCTCTCTTTGAAGTTGATCTTCTTCAATTTTCTTTGATTCTATAAATATGGAATGGAATTGGAAGGGGTGTCTTTCTTATAACATTGTTTCATTTTTTATGGAGTTTATAGTATTTGATTCCTAAATATATTCTTGGATTCTTCCAAAATATTCTTTTCTTCTTATCCATATGGGGTGGTTTTCTATTCTAGAATATGTCAAGGATTTCTATAATTCCCAAAATTTCTAGACATACCTTCTTCTACTTTAGCTTGATCTTCCTTGGGTTCTATAAGATGGATCTTATTGAAACTCCTTGTGATGCTCATGCTCAAAAATTCTTTTAAGATTAGGATTTTCTGATTTGGGAGTTTTTTAGGGTTTTTTTGACATCATGTCCATGATATTCTCAAATTTATTTGAAAAATACTTTACTTTATTTTTCAGTTCTTCTATCTCTGTTCCTTGCATTTGTTCGACTGGTGGTACACTATATGATGGATTTCGATAGGAAATTTTTTGAAAATGATGTGATTGATAGGTTTTTTTCAGTATTTTTTATTATATAGTTGTTTTAAAGGGGGTGGATTCTAGAATTTTTGATGGAATTGGGGTCTAGTATGACTTTCTTAACATCAAAATCTCTATTAGGATTTTCTTTCCCTCCATGATTGGTTCTATTGAAACTATATCGACTGGAATGTAGCTTCAAATATTTCTATACCCTATACCTCATCACACTGATAAGTAAAGTGATAAGGTGATAAATATATACCACATACATGAGGTTGGGTAGATTTTTCATTCACTTATTTCACTTCCATCAGTCTTATAATTATTTTCAATTATTCATGTTTGGTTTCAATAAATAGTGATGAGTCATAAGTTTTTACCTCATATATTCCTCTTGTGTTTATATCTCTTATTCCAAACTATTTTTAATTCTATTAAATATTCTCAATTAGTATCCTAGATTCCATGGGTGACTTATCGATCAGAGATCCACCAGATGATGCATCCAAGTGGTTTTTTCCATTATCTAGTATCCCTTAGTAGAATAATACTATGAAGTAGTGATATTCAAAATATTAGTGTGTAAATCTTGCACATATATTTTTTAATATTTCACTATATTCATAGAGGGTATCTCTAGTTTCTTGTCTGATGGCGTAGATCTCCTTCGTTATTGTAGTGATTTGGGATGCTAGGAATATGCTCTGCATGAAACTTCTTTAGAGATCATCCCATTCATGGGTCTCTCAAGGTTGTATCCAGTATAAATACTCTTTTGAATCTCCCTCAAATTAAAATGGGAATTCCCTATACTTGACTTGTTCCTCAACTACTCCTCTTGGATTGAAGCTCAAACAAACATAGCTGAACTCTTGAATGTGTCAGTTCATGTCCTCTCCTATAAGGACATAAAACTTGGGTAATACAGGAATCATATTGACTCTCAATTCATATTAGTTTTATTATATAGGCATTGTTAATTGATTATTCTGGTTAAAAAACTATGGTGCACAAAGGTCCCTTAAGGTTTTTTGTGGGTTAAGGGCTATGTTTTCTAGCTCAGAGTGAGAACTAGTTGTTTAACTTGAGTCTTCTAATTTGATTTGTTCAAAGTATTTTTCAATATTATGTTTCTTAAGACTAGTTATAAAAGACCTATCTATCTTAGGTTCAATATAAAATAGTTCCTCATTGGATAACATAGTCATGCAAGTTATGGGTTTTATTTAACAACTACTCCCTAACAGTGGTGCCATGTTTTATCGCACACTAGTCATGGAGTGTGGAAAAAGCTATTTAATTACCTCTTAATGATATAATAGTAGTAGTTACCAAATTAATATTCAGAGAGTAGTTTTTTGAATAAATATTTAATGAGTACAAAAGAAAATTAAAGAATGCGCGTTTAATGAATATGTGGAAAAGAACTTGGTTTGTGAAGATCAGATTAGAGAAAAGTGATTAGGTTTATGCATGGATTCCTTCCAATAATGTTGTCATGTTATTATTTAAATTGAATATTTTTTATTTATTAATTGTTTTAATGAATTTATTAACAATTTTTTATCCTCTTCCACCCTTGATTAAAGTTAAAAAAATGAAAATAGTCCACACAATTTCCTTGGTTGGACTATTTTACTTCAAATGTGTGAAATTCATAGTGGGTCTCCTTTGGATCAGCTGGGTAATTATATATCAAGAATTGAGTATCCCATGTTCCTAAATTATTCTACTATGTCTTTCCCATAGTTTCATTAATCACCAAACACTTCTCCACTTGGCCCTAGATCACCCAATCAGTGTGATCCAAAACCAAGAAGAGAGAGAACAATTTTTTTAATCAAGGAAATTTACAATATTCAAATTTGAAATAAAAATACAAAATTCTGAAATCATGAATTGAAAACATTTTAAAAAATAAAAATTGATAGAATAATTTGATAAAAACTAGGAATCCATCATTACATAAGTTCACCTCCCCTATTCCCAACCACAAAAAGGTTCTAACCCTCCATTAAAAAATAAATAATAGAGGTAGAAGGGTAAGAAGTCAAAATAAATGTAAAATAAATAAAAAGAGGTAGAAACATAGTATCCAGAAGTAGAAGAAGGGGTTATCTTATGATCCCCCATGATCCTTTTCTAGTGGTAAAACATTCTTCTATTTATCAATGGAGGTATGCTCTTAATATATCTCATTTTAATATTTCAATAACTTTGCAATCATTAAATGAATCTTTTTAAATATATTTAGCATTGAATCTATTGAATTCCTATGTATTTCAAAATTATACTACTGAGATAAAATTCCATAGTGGTAGTAGCATCATCCATTATTGGACATCAACTATTGGCCCAAGGGTAGATCACAACCATCGTTGGTAGCAACCAGCATCAAGAATTTTTTAATTTATTTTAGTTTCTTCTATCTCCTTCATTCAGACTGCTCAGTGGTGTAATTTAAAGTCTCAGCCTCCTCCTTGGAAGATCGAACGTTAGGTGGATATTTGAATAGTGTGAGATCCTATAGGTCAAGTGGATCATTTTCTCGATCTCATGCCTCCAGGGGACATATCTCTTCAGGGTGTCAAGCCCTCTCTTCACAGTAGATCCATAACATACTATTGATGAAAATGGTATAGAATAGCCTTCATGCATGAGTTAAGTGTCTGATAGCGATGACTCATTCATGGGTCTGTGGTTTTTTCAATGGAAATAGTGGCATTAGAGGTAATAAAACTTCTTTTTAATGCATGACATGCATTGGTGGTGCTCAAAAGTGGAAAAGGTGAGTTGTGGTCTTCATACCATCTTTCAGACTTCACAGTGGATGAAAGGATATTTGAATTATTCATGGTCTTAGGTAGGTATTGGTAGTGATGAATCTTATATGGGGTGATGGTGTAGCAATGGTGAATCTAGAATTTAGGTGGAAGTAATGGAGTTCCTGGTGATAATATAGGGTGATCAGTGGTGGTAGGTAGCATGCTACCATTGGTGTACTAGTAGCATGTGCTACCATCAGTGCACTAGAAGAATGTGCTACTGCTAGAACACTGGTATCATGTACTACTGTTATCTTAATGGGGGCATGGACAACAGTCATTCACAATGAAAGGGAGGATGTGGAAGTGTCATGCAGTAGAGTCACCTGGTGTTTATCAATAGCAGTAGTGGAAGTGTATGTGGCAATGGTGGATCCTCCATATGCAACTGTTGGATCAACAGTAGCATGTGATACCATTGGATCAATGGTATCTTGTGATTCCATTAGTGGTGGAGGCTTCTAAGAATGTGGGTGTGGTCGAGGTCCAGTGGTGATGTAGCATGGTGAACATTGGATCTATATCAAACTTTCTAGCAGACTTTCAATTTTCATTTCCAAGTGAGATCATTTTAGGCTCATCCTTCATCCATCCTTTATAGTTTCTGGATAAAGATTACGCGGTTTTTATAGTGATCTTCTAAGGTCTCTAAACCAATCTATGGTGGTTATGAGATTTGACAGTGATCTTCAGTTTAATCTCAAGCTCAAGAAGTGGCGTCCATGGTGGACTTTCACCATTGTAGTAGTGGTTAGGGTGTGTGAGGGGAACATAAGGCTTTGGAGCTCGGTGGGGGTTCTATATGAGTGAGGGGAGAGAAGGACTGCACTTAAGTTATGAATTTTTGGATTTATGTGAATGGTACCCCATTAAATTGTTGTCCTGCATCGAAATGGAGAAGCAAATATATGAGTACTTAAATGAAAATGAACTTTATCCCTAGATCAAAAGCCTACTCTGAGGATGGGCTCTCGGTTTAAATTTCACATACATTGGCCATCACAACCTATGAAATCTTTGTCATAACCCATGCCTGCGGTATTCTATGGAATCACACTCTGCACTGGCCTGATGCCCCCATGTACCCTCAAAACTAGCCACCTTAGGTAGTCCCTCCAGTTGGCCTTCTTGGTTAGCCAACCTCTTCATGAGGCTGGCTAAGTGGTTATGGGATGATGGTTAAGGGTTATCCCTTATAAGGCTAATTTTTTTAGTAAACACCCAAAAATCCTTAACAAATTAGAAAATTATCATACCATAATTCCATAAAATAATCTTTAATAAAATAAATCACATAAAATCATCCAAATTCATTTTAAAAATTTATTTAAATTTTTCCATAATTTATTAAAACATTGAATAACATGGATTGATTTGTTTGAAAAATATTGAAAATAAATAGGATTGGATGCCATAATTTCATGAATATATCAATATGTCACCCTTATTAGACATATCATACATAATATCTTTCTTCATATCCTGGGAAATGGAAACATAAGAAAGGGTGAGATCTAATACTCAGTAAGAGTAAAAAAAGGAGATATTTATGATCACATAAGAATAACATGATCATAAGGGTATGATAAAATGATAATAAAATTTTAAATCCATGTCTTTCATATCATATATCATAATATTGAGTTGTGGAATAAATCTTGGTAGTTTATAAGACATAAATTATAAAGGGGTCAAATAACATGATCCATGAGATCATAACATTGGAATAAGGCATGGAATTGTGGAATAAACATATGTATAGAAAACCTTACATCAATTATACCCATCAATACATTCATAACATGTTAAGATTCACCTAACAACCTATGTACCTACTTTGGGCTTGGGATAGCCTCATGTATACCATTTGATATCATAGAACATTAATAATTACCTAATGAATTGGTGGGTGATATAATTCCCACACTTTAAATAATTAAAATCATATATATGTGTTCCACGATATCATAAAATATTCATCATATCAGAACTCATGAAAGGAATTGGGTTTCATAATCATTTCATCATAGCATAACCCATTAAAAAGGAATGTATTTCATAAAAATATTATTATCATAAACATAAACCATCTAGAGAAATAATAAGGATGGTATCATTGGATCTTAACCACTTTAATTCTTAAGTGACATCAAAGGATTTCATCTTTCATGGAAAATGATTTTGAAAGATCACTTGGAACATTTCTTGAGGAAAATAACCTTTCTATTTTTAAATCACTTATTTAAAATATAAAAAATTCCAAAGTATTATGGAAGAAATTTTCTCTTAAAATAACCATGGAAAATTTTAGAGGAAGATTAAAATAATTTAACATTCATGAAAATGGAAAATTTCATTCATTCCATATAAGTTAAAATAAAATATTCCCTTAAACATTTGTTAAAAAAACATAAATTACCTCATTTGGAAAATGAAAAGAATATTTATTTTGAAATATTTTGTAAAATGTAAGACATGGGTAAAAATTATTTTAAAAAATATTAGGAGAATAATAAAAAACTTCATTCAAAATTTTTTAGAAAACATGGATATGGAACAAAAAAAATTTTCATCCGAAGTGAGAAATAATGTTGATTTTCCTTAAAAACAAATTTTTAGTATATTGACAACTTAAGGAGTAGAAAATAAATGTAAAACTTGTATTTTCAAGAAATAACCAAAGGGAAATAAAAGACATAAATTTCTTGAGAGGTAGATCATATTATTTCATCATCATCTTAATCAATAACAATTCTGATAAATAATGAGATTTTAATATAAAACTCTTACCACTTTGGTAACTTTTTAATCACCCATGAAATAAATAGCCATAGATGGATATATAAATCCACATAATTTTCATAATAATAATCATAAAATACATTAATTCTCAATATATACACCACACAAAAGAAATAAGTGATGTATAAGAAATTTATCCCATAGAAATAAAAGCGATACAAAAATCTATTACATTGGGTTCAATTTTCTTTGAAAGCATTATAACCAAATATCTTTCGAGAAACCTACTTTATATCATTCCTTTAGGAACATTGGGTTGGTATTTTTTTTATATTAGTGCCTCAAAAATGTGGATAAGGATATTGAAAATATAATTTAGTAGGGGATGGTTGAGATAGATGGCTCAAAGTGTTGTGAAGAATATAAATAAGGTGTGTCCTTTTATTAGGGTGGAAGAGGAAACACTTGAAATTTCTTAAAATATTATATTATAATAAAGTCATTATCAATTAAAATGGTCCTAATGGCCTTTAAATGGACAAGGGATGACATTTTAGACCATATATAATCCCCTTTACCCTATTTTAATATTTTTGTTTTTATTTTTATGTAATTTAATAAAATATTATTTTCATAAAATACAATTAGTGTTAATTTTGACACTTCATTTAATTTGACTTAAAAGACATAAAAAATAAATAATTCAAATATAATTATTTAACATTACAATAATATGTTATATTCATCAACAAAATTTGTGGAACACATTAACTCACTCAAATTATATTACTTTTAATATTTTTAAAATCATTTATTATACTTTTTATTAATTGGAAAAATACTACATTAGTGATGCATAATAATTTAAGGTCACTAAAAATTTGAAATAAATTTCCATCATGAATATAATTTCATTAAGCTAAAAATTACTATCAAGATTCATTCATAACAAGTTTTTTCCCCAATTTTAATACATAAAATATATTTAAAACTAAGGGAGTAAGACTTTGAAACTTTCTTGGTTTGAAATATTATAAAAGACTTTTTCATGGAAAAGTGTCCATTGAACAAATAAATTTCAATCATAAGTTGATAAGGCTATAATTAAATTCATCCAGTTATAATTAAGATTAAAACATATGCCCTTATCACTTAGATTTAACCTAGATTAACCTGATTTACCCTATATTGAGGTGATAAATTTTACCACGGTTAGTATTCATATTGAAATAATAATAAAAGGGAACTATTTAAAAATTTTCATCCTCCTAATTCCAAATATGGAATAAATTTTATTAAATTAATTTTCTATAAATGGATTAAATTAATTTTAATTAAGTGTGCTAAATGAGATAAAACCACTTTTTAGAAAAAAATATAGTTTTTATGCATAAAACCCAAAAAACATTATCACATTTCTATTATATGAATATTTAAAAAATTTGATTGAATATATTATATATAAATTTTATTAAAATAATTCAAAAATAGTGATATACTTAATTTATTAAGATAAAAATACATTGTGCACAAAAAAATAGTTTTTTAGAAAAACATCCTCTTTGTTTTCAAATAATTTTTATTTTAATTTATAATTTATTGATAAATAATTAATTAATTTAATAGTATATCTCAATTCATTTAAACTCGGTGTTTCATGTAATGTAGGCTACCAAAGAAATTGAATTTATTTGAAAAAATATATTTTATAAAATATTAGGGTGTCACATTTTACCCCCTTAAAATGGATTTAATCATCAAAAAATTTCAATCTGATATAAACAAATGAGGATATATCAGTTTCATTATAAACTTGTGTTCTCATATTGTTTCATCAAAATGTTGGTTTCACTACAAAACATTGAGCATATGAATGGCCTTGATTTGTAGAACTATCTTTATATGATCTAAAGTATCCCCCAATTATTACTCATAAGATATATCTTGTTCTAGTAGTATGAACTTTGAGTTCAGTATATATAATAGATCAGGTATGTACTTCATTAGGATAGATACATGGAATATATCGTGAACTTGAGATATATTTGGTTGAAGCACCAATCAATAAGTTTCCATCACAACATGATCAATTATTTTTAAGGGACCAATATACCTAGGGATCGGTTTTCCCTTCTTTCCAAATATCATCACCCACTTATAGGGAGATATTTGTAAGAACACATTTTCACAACTTCAAACACCAAATCTTTCCAACGATTGTTAGTATAACTCTTTTTCCAACTCAAATATACCCTTATATATTTTTGAATGGATCTATCCTTTTTTAAAATTTATTTACCTAGTTTATATCCCAATATATTTCTTTCTCTAATTCCATTCTAGAATACTGGAGTTATTCACTTTCTACCATAGAGGTATTTATAAAGAGAAATCAGAAGGTTTTAGTGAAAGCTGTTATTTTATGATAATTCCACCAAAATTTGGTATTGAATCCAAACACCATTGAATTTTATAAATAAATATATACACATGTCTTTTAGAGTTTAAATTATTCTATTGGACTGACTATATGTCTAAGGATGATTTGTCGTACTAAAACTCAATTATATGTCTATATCCTAAAAATAAATTTCTAGAAATTCTAGGTAAACCTTGAATCCAGATCAGATACAATGTATTGTTTTACTCCATGAAACATTACCAATTCCTTAATATATATCTTATAAAGTTTATCTAGTTAGAGATATTCAATAATATAATTGAAGTGTGTTTAATTTTTAATGTGATCGGTTACAACCCATATGGAATTGTTCCCTATAAACATTTTGGGGAGTCCAATGAAAAAATCCATGGTGTTGTTTTCCCATTTCCACTATGCTATGGGTAATGATTATAGCATCCCCTTAGACTTTATTCTATCAGCCTTAACTTGCTGACATAATAAGTACTAAGATACAAACTCTATAATATCTCTCTTTATACTATTCCACCAAAAATACTCTTTCAAATATCTGTACATATTTATACTTCTAGGATAAATAGAGAATCAAGAACTATGAGCTTCATCCAACGGGTCCTTGTTCAAAACTGGTACATAGGGGAAAAACATGGTTCCTTAACCTTATCACTCCACCATAATCAAGTTTGAACTCATGAAAATTTATCACGTTCATCTACATCTCAACACCTTTCTTTTGTGCCTTTTTAATCCTTACATGGAAAGATGGTTGAAAATTCATTTGAGCGAGATAATATTTTTTCCCTTAATTTAATATTTCTAGCTCTATCCTTTGAAAATATAATAGTATTGGATATTTTTTAATCCTATTTTTAGATAATACATCATTTTATTTTTGAATCAATACATCAACCACCTTGTTTTTTTTCCTAGGGTGGTACTGTATTGAGTAGTCATAATTTTAATTTTCTATAACCATCTTCTCCAGCACATATTCTTCTCTTTTTAAGTAAATATATACTTTAACCATTTGTGATCAGTATATGAATCAGACCTTTCTCTATAAATATAATTCCTCTATGTATTTAATTCAAAAATTACCACAACTAAATCTGAATCATGATTTGGGTATTTTTATTCATGAAACATCGATTTTCATTGGGAATAAGATATAATCATATCATTTTTAATGAGGAAACATCCCATTCCCTTATTAAATGCATAACTATAGATTAAAAACCCTTCTCAAATTTAGGGTAATGTAATCATAGGTTCATGGACAATCCTTCTCTTCAGTTCCTTGAAACATTCCTCGCATTCATCTATCTAATGGAACTTGGCTTCATTTTGAGTTAACTTGGTGAGTGGGTTGGATCGACATTAAAAATTCTCTACAAACCATCGATAATATCCATCAAAATCAAGGGAAATATGAATATAATTAACTGAGGTTAGTCTGGGACAATGTTTAATAGCTTCTGTCTTTGATGGATCCTTAGATATACCCTTTCTTTAGATTATATAACCAGAAACCAAAACTTTCTAAATCCAAAATTCACACTTTGTAAATTTTTTATACAACTTATCCTTCCTTAAGGTCTTCATCATAATCCTCATGTGATCTACATACTCTTCATTTATCTTTGAATAAATAAGAATATCATCTATAAAGACTACCAAAAAATGATCAAGGTAATCTCTAAATAACCTTTTCATTAAATCTGTGAAGATTTCAGGGTAATTAGTAAGACTGAAAGGAATCACTATATATTCATAGTGTTTATAACTAGTTTAGAATGATGTATTTTCTATATAATCATATCAATAATGAAGTTTAGACTTGTAAAAATATTAATATTTATATAGTTAATCAAAAAAGTCATCAATACGGGGTAGGGGTACTTTTTCTTAATAGTGGTATTTTTAAGTTCTTGATAATCAATATAGATTCACATTGATACATATTTATTCTTAACAAAAATAATATGTGCACCCCAAGGTGACACACTTGGATGAATAAATACCTTTTCAAGATCCCCCTAGAGTTTATTTTTTAATTCATGCACCTCAATTGGTTCTATTCTATATAGAGTCTCTAAAATAGAAGTAGAACCAGGCATGAGTTCTTTTGAAAACTCAACTTCATGATTCATTGGAATATTGATAAACACTTAGATAAATTTATCAAAAAACTCCCACACACTAGGCATATATTTCATTTTTATTTTCTCCCCAACCATCTGAGATAAATTCCCATTTTAAATAAGAATCAAGACCCATAAATGGATGTGATTTCTATCAGATGTTTATATTTATCATCACACTAATAGAAGATCATATATTGGTTAGAAATATCAAATGTGACTTACCTTAAATGGAAATTAATGTGTTATTTATGTAAATAAGGAAAATCCATGCCTAGAATAACATCAAACTCAAACAAAGGGAGGATAACAAGATCTGCAGTAAGTATATTCCCAAAGACTTTAACCAGAGAAGAATCATAGACTTGAGAAGTGATCATTATACCATTAAGGGTTTTTAATTATAATTCACCATATAATCTTTGATGTGGTACTATAATACCCTTATAAAATTCCTCAGAAATAAAAGAGTGGGTATATATAGAATAAAATAATACATTAATAGTTCTAGAGTGGATGATAAGTGTGCATTTCACCACATCATCATCACACCCATCATCATAAATAGTGATTGTATGAGATTTCCCATTTTATATATTCTTAATAGGTTGTTGACTATGATCATCATCATTAAAATTCATATTTGGGCACCGGTTAGCATAATTCCCATACTCATAGAATTTGAAACATTGGATTGTTGGTGATGAATTATGTGGAGATTTCTATTTATTTGCATCATTAGATAGCTTATTCCCATCACTGCAGTATTTAATCACCTGATGGCCTTCCTTTTTAGACTTAAAATATTTATTAATCCCATTATGAATATTTCCTCCATGTTTCCTTCCACACTTTGAGAATAAAGGAAGTCTCGTCTTTTTTCCTCTATAGTTTTTAAAATTTCCATTGGATTAAATATTTCTTTTCTTATCAAAACCATGATATTTATTGGTAAATTCAATCTTGATTTCCACTCTAATAGCATATAGAATTATTTATTCATAGATAATGAAGTCTCTTATGGATATTTACCTTTTGAAACTTTGTTTTAAGCGACTAAAGAATCGATCAAACTTACTTTTTGGTTTTATGATAATTCTAGAAGCATACTTCATAGGTATTGTAAAATTTGACTCATAGGTACCAATGGATTCAAAATGCTTATAACATAACTCAAGTAATTCCTTATTCCTTTTTTAAATAATATGATGAAAGAAATTATTGATAAATAACCTATTAAATTTATCCCACTCCATGGATTAAATCATATATTTTTACCTCATGTTCATGATAAGAGACCATCGTTTATCTGTCACATTCTAAATGATAAATATCTAGATTAATTTTCTTATGATCCAAACACTACGGATCATAAAATATATTTTTAATGGTAATGATCCATTTATTAGAAATTATTATATTAAAAGACCCTCTAAAATAAGGTGTAAATTTCCTCAAGAAGGACTCAACAGAACGTTGTTTCTTCCTTTTCTCATTTGGAAGCTTTGTATGATTCATAACATGATAATGTTGTGTGATCATAGAAACAATATTTTTTCCCATATCCCATTACCTTTGGTTTCTTATGAGGAAAATAAATTCATTTTTCATCACATTTATCCTTAATATGATTCCATTGGGTTCCAACCATCAACTAAAACAAAAAAAAGAGTGTGTGAAATAATGATCCTAGTGGGAAACCATATAATTATGAAAAATAATCTATAGGATTTCTAAATCATGAAGACTTATTATATGGAACCATAGGTTTAACCTAGGTTATTCATGATCATTATAAAAACTTTAGGATATTATACTATACTTATACTTATCCCTAGGGTTCTCATGAAGTTTTTCTCATCCTATTTTCCAAAGGGTAACCAAACCTTACTCTGATACCAACTATAGTGACCCATAATTTTCATACATAAATATAAAATCTTATTATTTTAATATTATTTAAATAACATAAAGTTCCACATAAAATCATATAGTTCAAGTTTATTTGTAAACATGGAAACATAAAAAACTAATTTATAAGTGAACTACATCATATCCAACTTAGTTCTTCATAACAAGTACCATTCTTAGGAATACCATACATAATACCATTCTTCGTAACCTAGGAAAATGAAACATAAGAAAGGGTAATCTCCAATACTTAGTAAGGGTAAACAAGAGTTATATTTGTGATCACATAATAATAAAATGGTCATAATGGTATGATAACATGAGAAAAATGTTTGAAATAAATTCTCTTTATATCATAGATCATAATCCGGATTCATGGCATAAATATTGGCAGTTAATAAGATTTGAATCATCATATAATCAAATAACTTAATCCATGAGATCATGACATTGATATAATACATGGAATTATAGAATAAACATAAGCATGGAAACCATTATGTTAAGGAACCCCATCTATAAATTCATAACATGTTAGGCTTGGGAAAACCACCCATGTACCTACTTCGATCATTGGATAACCTCTCATGTACCCTATTTTGGGATTGGGATAACCTTCTATGTACCCTTTAAGCTCATAGAACACTAATAATTTCCCAATGCATTAGAGGGAGTTATAAGTCCCAACCATAACATAATGAAAATCATACATATGTTTGATAAAATATCATAAAATATTCGTCATATAAGAACCCTTGAAAATAAATGGGTTTTATAAACATTTCATCACAGCATAGCCCATGGAAAAAGAATTGGTTTCAAAAAAATCATATCATCAAATCATATCATCATAACCATAAACCATCCAGAGAAATAATAAGGATGGTATTATGGGAACATAACTCTAGTAAGGCTTAAGTAACATCGAAGGATGTAATCTTATTTGTAAAATTATTTTGAAAGATCACTTAGAACATTTATTGAGGAAAATGACCTTTCCATTTTGAAATCACTTCTTTAAAATCTAAAAAATTCCAAAATATTATGGAAAAATTTTCTTTTAAAATAACCATGGGAACTTTTAAAGGAATCATAAAATAATTAAATGGTCATGATGATGGTAAATTTATTTAATGTCATATAAGTTGAAAGAAAACATTCCTTTATACTTTTGTAAAAAACGATAAAGTACCTCGTCTGGAAAATGATAAGAATATAACTTTTGAACCATTTTTTAAAAAGTAAACATATGTAAAAATGAATTTAAAAAATCATTAAAGAATATTAAAAACATTCTTTAAAACATTTTTAGAAAACCTGGATATGGAAGAAAAAAAAATTTCGACCGAAGAGAGAAGAAAAGTTTATTTTCATTAAAAACATATTTTTCGTATCTTGGGAAATTAAGGTGAGGAAAATGAATAGAAAAAGTGTATTTTCCAGAAATAACCGTAGTAGAATAAAATTAATAAGTTTATTGAGAGTTAGATCATAATATTTCATCATTAAAAATATAATCATAAATAATACTGATAAACAATGAGATTGTAACATAAAACCCTTAAAACTTTGGAATATTTTGAATTATAGTTCCCATGAAAGAAATAGCCTTAAATGGATATGTAAATCTCCATAATTTAAATAATAATCTTCCTAAAATACATTAATGGGTAGTATAGAGACTACACAAATGAAAAAACTAATGTATAAAGCATGTTTTCTACAAAAATAAGTGTGAGACAAAAATCTCTTACCTTGAGTTCCACTTTCTTCGAAAGCATTATATCCTCCTATCTTTTGGGACACCTCATTTAGATCCTTTCTTAAGAAACTTATGGTTGGTATTTTCAAAAGATCAGAATCTCTAAAAAATTTATAAGTATTTTTAGAAGATAATTTTGTATGGGATAGTTGAACTAGATGGATCAAAGTGGTATGGACAATAGAAAGAAGGGGTGTCCTTTTATAAGGGCGGGAGAGGAAAAAATTGTATTTTCTTACAAGATTAAATTATAATAAATTTATTCGCAATCTAAATGGTTCCAAATTGCCTATAAATGGATAAGGGATGAAATTTTCAATCATATCTTATCCCCTTTGTCATCTTTAAATATTTTTTTAATTTATACATAATTTAATAAAATATTACTTTTATAGAATATTATTAATGTTAATTTTGACACTTCATTTAATTTGACTTAAAAGAAATAAATACACTGTTTGAATTAGAAAATAATTCTTTAATATAACAATATTATGTCATATTCATCAACAAAATTCATGGTACACATTAAATCTCTCAAATTATATTATTTTTAATATTTTTAAAATTATTTATTATATTTTTTATTAATTGAAGAAATATAGCATTGGTGTTTTATAAGAATTTAAAAACATTATATAATTACTAAAAATTAGAAAAAAAAATATATTATGAAAATCATTTCATTAATCTCAAAATTATTATCAATATTTGTTCATAACTATTTTTCCCTATGTGAATATATAAAAGATATTTAAAACTAAGAGAGTGAAACTTTATAACTTTATTTGTTTTAAATATTATAAATATCATTTTTAAGAAAAAATTTCCATTAAAAAAATAAATTTCAAACGTAAGGTAATATGGGTAAAATTATAGTCATCCAATAAGAATTAAGATGAAAAATTGTGGCTTTATCACATTGTTTTAACCTAAATTAACCTGATTTACTCTTTACTGAGGAGAAAAATTTTACCATGATTTCTATTCATATTGACCAAAATTAAAAGGGTGTTATTTACCAAATTTTAAACTTATAATTAAAAGTATGGAATGAATTTTATCAAATTTAATTTATATAAGTGTAATAAATTAATTTCAATGTAAGTTTGCAAAACATGATAAAAAAAATTTAGAAAAATATAGTTTTTAAGCATAAAAAAAATTTATTTATATATCATGTATATTAGATGAATGTTTAAAAATATTAGTGAATATATTATATATAAATTTCATTAAAATCATTCACCAATAGAGATAAATTTAATTTATTATGATAGAAATACCTTTCATTTATAAAAACAGTTTTTTAGAAAAACATCTCCTTTTTTCAAAAGATTTTTATTTCCATTTAAAATTAATTAAGAACCAATGAATTGATGTTATAAATGTTTAAGACATAAATTTTCATAATTTAGTTATTCATATTCATACCCACCAATACAATGAATAGAAAATAAATTCCAATTTAAATAATAAAATTTTAAGAGTTTATTGTGGTTCTTGTAAACTCAGTATTTATTATAATGCAAGCTATCGAATAAAAAGAAATTATTTGAAAAAAAATTAATAAAATCTTGGGGTGTTATACTAATCGAATGAAATTTTTTATAGCAGTTATGGTTACTCATTGGGGTGGATTTTTTATCACTCAATGACTCTATGTGTTATAGTATTATTGATTATTATTAGTTTCATATAATTTTACAAATTCAATACATATATATATATATATATGAAATTATTTTAATGGGTCAGTTTTGTTGTCGTATTGGGTATATTACACAAACACTACACATGAAACTTGGTGGGTGTGTATACTTTATCTCCCATGATGAAGGAAATGGAATCTCCCAAATGATAGATTAGTGAGCTAGAGTTGGGTTATGGGGATCAGGAGATGAAATCGAGTGAGGTTGTAGACCCCTTTTTGGTAGTTCCATTATTATTTTGGTATTTTTTTACTATGCCATAAATATAATAGACCCATCAGGTGATCTTTCATTGATTTGCGACTTTTTTGACATTTCATGGGAACATATTTTATTACAACTTGTGATGTGATTTATTCATTCTTTTCTTACATATGAAAACATCATATTATTTTATGATATATTGTATGGTTTTTTCCTTGATTGTTATTATTTATATTTATATTATGGATGGTATATTCTCTCTATGAAATCAATAGATCCTCTCCATTTTTTGTCAGCGTATGGTGTATGAGGAGGCATGTCTGAGGTATGTATCACTTAATTTCAAGATTCATGGGATGTAGATATTATAGTAGCACCAACAAATGTATCCCAAATATAATATAAGTTATGTATTCTTCATCCTATTTAGATCATTCATATTTCACACACCTTACACTAGATAATATTAATGTATATTTATATTGAAAAAACTAATCCAAAGGTAGAATAAACTACTATCAGAACAAATCCAAAATATCAAACCAATTCCATTTGAATATCTACTAAACACCTTTGAATATCATATTTTTCATATTATTAACTAGACATAAACACACCCACTATGCTATTTTCTTCATGAAATACCACACAAATAACATTTATAATACAACATTATTTATGCCAAAACATATGAAATGCGTTGATGAAATTATATACAAAAAATTATTCATTCGATGTGATTTAATGTAAAACCACCATAAATCCACCACCTATACTTATTTAATATTGTGTTTATACAAATTTAACCTTATGTCACGTCATATTGAAAAACATGTGAAATCATATCCAAAAATCCTTTTCGATATCCACTAAAACACTTTTTATAAAATTTATCATAAATATATAATTTTTTATAAAAACACTTAATAAAAAAATAATCCTCATTCACACAAATAGTTGTGAGGCCACATGGTTCTTTTTAGCATTGAAAAAAAAATTAAATCTATAATATTTAATTATAATAAATGAATTTATTCTAGAAATACATGATTTCTACTCATGTTATAAAGGGGTATTCTATGATATCCATTAAACACATGTATCAGCATTATTTTCATACTAGATGTATCTCATACATCATGAATAATCATAAAATCCCATTTTCCAAGACATAGAGTGACTAAGAGACGCATAGTATGTCAATATCTATAGTTTTTCTCATATATTCCCAATTCTACAAGTAAAGAGTAAATAAGAAAAATGGACACATTTGATATCAGTTATAAAAGTATATGAGTATATCACATATAACACACCTAAATAGAAATAACATTTCATTTATATATATATATATGTCCATACACTTTTTTATATTTTTTACACCCAGGTCCCACACTCTCAGATCTGGTTCCATAAACACATACTTTATAAACATGCTTTAATACCATCTATAAAATCCTAGATATATACATCCCTAATTACAATATCAATAATGATTATTTCATCTCATACATATCAATGATATTTTTTATTTTAAATATTTAGAGTATTAGTAAAAACTAATAAATAGAAAATCCCATGTTATTTGTATCAAATAGAAATTTTTATTCATTATATATAAAACTACTCAATCCATAATGAGTTTTCAACATATAACATAAATTTTTTCATACATTATATCCTTATAAACATGTCACATTTACAAATTTCATTCATAACATGGGGAAATGGAAACATAATAAGGGGTGAGATCAAATGAATAGTAAGGGAAACACGTAACTAGAGCTTTCAAAACATAACCATGGTATATATAATTTTTTAGGAATAAATGATCTGAATAATATTATAATCAACAAATACTGATAAAATATTGTATCCATAACAACAAATGGAAATATGGATATCAATAATACTGATCTCATTCTAATGGAATGCATAATTTCAGACGTCAGAAACATGTTGTCAAGGCCTTGTGCGAAGAAACTATCTTGTTATGGGAAAATGTGTATACCAAAACCCACCTATTTTGTCTCATGATTATTTTAAATTAATCAAGGGGATATATAATTTCAAGCCCCATCCGTCACCAAATTATATCTAATGCATTCACTATAAGAGTAAATAATAATTTTCATATCATTCCCTAAGGAACGTCTTAAAGAATAAAATATAGATATCCATATAATTAAAGATATAGAATGACAATACATAATCAACTTGTGATAAGAATAAATAAACATAGATAATATCAATAATTATCCCAATGTTAATAAAATGAATAATATACTCATAATCCCTTGAGATAAAGAAGGTGGATGGCTGAAAAATACATAGTCAACTTGCTAATAATCATCTGTATTGGAAAAACAATATATGGAACACCAATATGTTTCTCCATGTTAATAAAATAGATAAAATGATTATAACCCATCTAAAGGAATAATATTGATGATAAAACAATACATATTAAACCTAACAACAATCATCTGTATTGGAATTACAACATTCAAAAATATAATAGTTTTCTTCATGTTAATATAATAACATTCTTCCTAAGTAAACATTATCCAATATGAATTATGTAAAATATGATTTTCACACTGTATAGAGTAATGAGTATATGACTAATTGAATATTATAATAATCCTTATCATAATTTATCTAGATAAATAAGGTGTATGGTTTCAAAAGAACATAACCCCGATGTAAAAAATGAAAATAAGAAGGATGTTCAGATATATGAAAAACATATTTGTAAAAGAATGTTTTGAATGGTATCACCAAATAAGGGTTCAAGAATCAAATTAAATGATATTGTGAGTCAATCCCCAAAATGGTAACATATATATAATGAAAAATAAACCCCATTAAGGTAAAAAAATTAAAAATGATAAGGAAAATTGAAGATAAAACTTAAAATATTTTCTAGGAAAATTTTTAAACATGGATATAAAATAAAAATTTACATGCCGCTTTCAAAGGTAAATTTTGAAAAGGTGATGTGAAAGACTTTGAAAAAATTTACTTTTGAAAATAATATCCAAATTTTGATCCTTGAAATGACACAAATTTTATCTTGTAAAAATGTATAGATGAGGAAAAAACATGTGAAGGTGAAAGAAAACCCTCTTTTTAATATTTTTCAAATAACTTTGTTTAAAACTCATATTGTAAGAAGAGTAACAAACCATTCATTTTTATTAAAACTTCATTTTTATAAATTGGATTGTAAAATACCATAAAATAAAATTTTATTATGGGATAACCCAAGCATGTAAAATCAAAGTTCAAGATGAAACATTATAACTCAATGAAAGGAGATTTGAGTTATCAATATCCCTTATGGGAAATATAATCCATGAAGAATTAAAATTTTTAAAAGGATATTATATTGTAAAAATGTATAAAATGATAGAATGAAACATAGTAAAATAAAATTGAATAATATACCCAACATATATAAAATAATGTCAAGTGAATGGTCATAATTTAATGAATAAAAATTGAGTTACAAAAAACACTTACAACTGGGGTAACACTTGAGTCAAAATAAATTTGAAGAAGATAACTTGATCTGGATTATTTTATCCTAGTAATTAATATGAAATAAAAAATTCATGTGATATTAAATCAATATAACACCATACAAAGGAAACATGGTTCATAACATGTAATATGTCTTAAAGAATATGAATTGAGGCCAATAAAACCCTTGTGGCTTGAGTAGCACTTTAATCAAACACCATTGAAAGAGATGGATTTTAATTGAAATTAAAATACTGTGAATAAAATATAATTAATGGTATTATATCTCAAATAGGTGGTATATACACCATATAAATGAAATTAGGTGCATAATACCAAACATGTCTCAAAGAGAGGAGTTTGAGACAAAAAACCCTTACCTCTTTTCATGAATTCCAAGAATGGAATTTAGCCTACTATATAATATATATATATATATATTAATAAATAAATTAAAAACCTTAATAATATACATTTTCATACATAATATTTATAAATAGTCATTCTCTATATCAATTCTTCTGATTTTTCAACATCATATGTTTATAGATTTGATCATTTGTAATAGTTTCATAATAGTGGTGTTTGTATTCATTCTTCATCAAAATTTAATCATTAATAGGTCATTAAATTTGATTTTAAGGATGATTTATAATAATTTATTACATTTAAAATTCCTTTTATGAGTGTTTTAGTTATTATCCTTGATGATGAAATCGACAATAAACATGTTTCGGTGATTCTTGATGATCGAAGGGTGTATTCTTAATTGATGAATTATTTTTTCATAAAATTAAAATATAAAAAAAAAATTATTTACCTATTTATATTATATTATACTAGTACTTAATTTATAATATTTATTTATGATATAAATTCACAGTATTGTTCAATTAGTTGGTTAAACTAACCCAAATATGAACCTACTATGATTAATAAATGATCATGAGGTTTCTTAGTTATAATATAATTATAATTTAAGAATAATGTTCTTATTTAGTGTTTATTAGTTTTTTATATCATAATTATAGAGAATTATAAATATAATATAATTTTTATATAGTCATTACTTAGAAATAAGATTTCATTATTCTCTTAGTTCGCTCATCTTAAACAATTAAATTAACAATAATTTTATATTGATCATGTCATTAATAGGTTCTCTAATTTTACATAACAAAAACATAATTATATCATAAAAATAATATTTATCCACTAAACTCATTCTTAGTACCCATCATGAATGGCGGTAAGGAAAATAAAATCAAAAATAAATCGTTCCATGGAGTTGGTAGTGTACACATATGCATAGATGGTGATTTCTTTTTCCATAGAACGAGAGAAATGTATAATATGTTTTATTTTTTAGAATATAAAATATTTTATAAAGAACATAATTATATGATAAATACTTTTTTAGGACCATCCTTGTAAAGTGGTGAAGGAAAAAGAAACATGTGTCATGGAGGTAGTAGTCCACACAATGCAAGAGTGGCGGTTTTTCTTTTCTTAATAGAAAAGGTGTTGGTGGTTAATGGTTGCGACATAACTATAATAAAATAATAGTATAATAATTATGATTATTCCATAATTTTAATATGGTGAAAATAAATTTTAGGAATAATAAAATCATATAAATAAATAGTAAAATGAAAGAGAAGTTAAGAACTTATGCCTCATTTATTGGATTATCACTTTTGTAAAGTGTATTAAGTCCTTTAATAATGGTTTTTTTGAAAAGAAAAAACATCCTTAAGGTGTATAAGAGTGATTAGTATAGGTTTTAGTATATTTTTTCAAAACATAGGGGGTTTTATGTGAGTGTAATTGAGGATAGGAGTGTCACTTTTTTAAGTGAGAAGGGATGACATTTTTGTAAATACCCAAACATTTTCAATAATGGGAAGCTAATATAAAGGAAATTGGATCAAAAATTGATAAATAATGGATTTTTTAAGGGTTATAAGGATGATATACGCCTCAACTACCCATTACAACATATGTTTTAAACATTTTTGAGGTATTTTAATCTTATATTCTTTACTTTGACCGTTTAACTTTTACTGTGGTAACTTGTTTTTTACCAAAGGTAACATGTCCATTATAACCCAAAAAATGGGATTTATTAGATAATTTTAACTCAATAATTCTAAATTTTAAATAATTTTCATTTTATTCAATTTTTAAAAGTGATAAAATTTTAATTTTAAAATAAAAAAGTATAATGTATTAAAAACAACTTTTGAGAAAATATTTTTTATGTTTTAAAATATAAAATATGGGATTATAAATTAAACCAAAATTTTTAAAATCATAAATTAACATATAAAATAAACATTTTATATTATAAAAAATTTTCATGAATTTAAAATTCATACTTTTATATTAATAATTTTATGAAATTCCAGTTATTAATAAAAACATAATTTTCAACTAAAAATATTTATTTTTAGAAAAAACACAAAAAATAATAATAATTTGATATTACTATGATGAATCCAAAAAATTAATTTTTCATTTAATAAAATTAAAATTATAAACTTTATAAATTTATCTTGTAATAAAAATTTGTGATGTAATGAAAAAAAAGTTTTTTATAGGAAAATATCTTTTCAATGATGTCAATAATTCTCATTAATGTTTCCTATGATTTAATAAATAAATTAGTATTAACAAATTATTTATATTAAATATATTCTATAATTATTAATCATAAGTTTTTTGAAATATAAATTCACATTTCATAGAAAGGAAATATTCATAAAAATACATTTCTAACTATAAAATGATTATATCTGTATTTTTAGAGATACAAATTGAATTATATTAAAATTAGCCTTTATTTTCATTCTATAAATATTTCATAAAGTAGATATTCCTATTAATTCTTGATAAATCAATAGCTAGGTTTTAATTTTCAAACATAAATATTTATATTTTATCAAAATATATCATTGGTTTGTTTAATTTCAGTGTTGTATATGGATAAAACTATCGAACACATTAAATTATATAAATATAATAATATATTAAAATCTTGTTGGTTAAATTATCAACCCTTAAATAAATTACATCCTCTAAATTTGACTTATGAGATTAGAGTAATTTCTATTGGAAACTCATAATTAACCATACACCTCTAGATGATCATGGGTTTATTTAGGATTTGTAATGAGATTTATCAATAAGAAAAATTATTATAAGAAATTTATAAAGAGAGATAACCCAGTTATAATTTCAAATATAATTATACTAAGGTATAAAAATGTAGATCCATAATTAATAACTTCCCATGTACCCTAAAAATTGTTTATATGATAATCATTCCACCATGGATTTTTATTTGTTACTCAGTATTCGGTTGTTGGTGAAAATTTCCATGACATAGGACACTATAAAATATTGAGTGAAAAATCATTATCCTATACATGAGTATTAGTTTCATAGGATTTTTATTATTCACATGGTTGTTCGTGAATAATTACCTCATTGGCCCTTGTATTGGTATATTGAGTAGAATAATGACAAACTCTCTTACAATTGACGTAACAAAATTTTTTATATTATTTATTTCCCTTAAACTTGTGAGTCTTATGACCTTCATCTCTACACTTATAGAATTTTTCCATCATTTTAATGAAATTTCCCCATGTTTCTTCCCATATTTTTGACATGTATGAAATTGTGTCTTCTTTCATTTAAAATCTTGGTCACATGAATTTCTTTGAGGTTCAATCCTTGTCTTATTTATTGTGTTTGGGATTTCAACTATGTTGATGTTGTTAATCCAAATTCTTAATAGCTGGTTTGGAATAATTACAAGATATCACATTCCATCCCTTATATATTTAAGTTGTTCATTGTGATTGTTTCCACATTTTCCAGGGCATACATTATTAACTTAGTTCCTTTAGGAGTCAACCATTACGAAAACAAAAAGAGTTAACATGAGTGATGATCGTTATAAGGTAATTTTCTTAAATAACAATAGGAAGATTTTACCTCTATATTTCTCTCTTTATAATACTATCATGTTTGATAATAGTTCCTATAACTCAACTTCTATTAGACTCTATTCAAATTATATCACCCTCAGTTTAACCTATATCATTCTTGGTTCAACCTAGGTAACTTTTAGTTAGGTTTTTTCATAATTCATAACCTAAACCCAAAAATAGTGACCCCAAATTACCCTGAACATTATTAAAATATTTTAAACCTAAAAATCATTGAAATATATGCTCTAAAAATTTAATTTTTCCTTTATCCTGGAAGAACATATCAATTAATATATACCTTAACTAATCAATATCTTGATTTAAATATATATTATCCATGGTAGCCTTCCTATTATATTTTCTGACCTAAATATATTCAAATTCCTCATTATAGTTCATAAATACATATTTAATTAACCAAAACATATCCCCTGGGAGTGTCAAACCAAGTGTTTAATTATGCTTTTTTATCATGCACCAGGTAACAATCGAGTTAATACCTAATATGTCTTTTGGGGTTACTACCCCTAGGTACATATGTTTTAGAGCCTACATCCACTTATAGTATCCAAAAAGGGATTTCATTTAAATTAGAACCATGTAATATTTACTTTAACAAAGCTTATATAATTTATCCTATTCTTATAATTCTCACTTATACTTATACATAGGGTTTTCACTAAATTTATCTTATCATAATCCCCAAATAAAAATCACTTGTTTCCTTAGCATTAAATCGTATACTATCCTAAAGGGTTATCTATACCATTGAAATTAATATCAAACTTAATTTATTAACTATTATATTATCCTTAATAAATATCTTAATCACCAATGTTATCTAAACATTTCCTTTGATATGAACTATGACATCCCCGACCCATACTCTCAGATTTGGTGCTATTAACAAATACTTTACATGATCGCTTCGATACTAGCTATACAATAGTAGATATGTCCATTATTAATTAAAAAAATCAATACTAATTATTACAACTACTACACCACAATGATATTTTTAGGTTATTTCTTTATAAATTTGGGACAAAACAATAACTAGAAAATCCCATATTCTTTGTATCGAATAGATATTTATTTTAATTATATATAAAAAAACTTAAACCATAATTATTTTTCAATATATAACATAAATTATTTTGCACATTATATCCTTATAAACATGTCACGTGTTCTTCTTTTCTTCATAACTTTTGGAAATTAAAACGTAAGTAGTGTTGGTCTCAAATTCCCAGTAAGTTAAACATGTAACTAAAACTGTCAAAACATAATCATGGTATACATAATATGGTGAGAATAAATTATTTCAATAAATCCCTAATTAGATTAAACTCATATTATTCTATATCTTTAAAATTAAAAAAACATGGATATAAATAATACTGATCTCATACTAATAAAATTCATAATTTTGGACATCAAAAACATGTTTCCAAGGCCTTGTTCTAAGACATTATCCTATTATGGGAAGATATATACACCAAAACATAACATATTTTCTCTCATGAGACCTATCAATGTATCAAGGGGATATATAATTTTGGCCCCCCACATGCCACTTTATTAAGTCCAATGCATTCACCATAAGATTCACAAAATACTTTTCATACCATTCCCTATGAAACCTCTTACTGAATAAAACATGGATATCTATATAATGAAATATTTGGAATGTTAATACATAATTGAAATCCTTTAGTGTTTAATAATCATCGGGGATATCAATAATTTTCTCCTTTTTAATAACTTTGATAACATGGTCATAGCTCATCTAGAGTAAGAGGGTGGATGGTTAAAAAATACATATTCAATATTCCAATAACTATCTTTATTGGAAAAACAATATATAGAACCCCAATAATTTTTCCAATGTCAATAAATGGGATAACATGATTACAACCAATCTAGAGAAAGAATTTATATGGTCAAAAAATACATATTCAACTTGACAATAATCAAACATATTTGAATAAATATATATATAATTCTAATACTTTTACCCATGTCAACAAAATAACATTATTTGTAGTTCAACGTCATCCAATATGAACTATGTAAAATGTGATGTTCACACCATATATTGAAATGAATATGAGGCTACTTAAATACTAGATTAATCATAATTATAATCCATCCAGAGAAATAAGATGGATGGTTTAAAAATAATATCACTCTAGACTGAAAAAGGAAACTTAGAAGGATGTGGACTTAGATGAAAAAATTCCTTCAAAATAATTCTTCAAACAGCATCACAAAACAAGAGATCAAGAATCAAATTGTTTGATACCATATTTTCAATCCCCCAAATTCTGTTTTATATATATATATATATATATATATCATTAAACATAAACCCCGTTAGGGTAAAACCTTTTGAAAATGTTAAGTGAAATAGAAGCAAAAAACTTAGAATATATTTTTAAAAAAATAGCATTGATGTAAAATTAAAATTTAAAAGTTGATTTCAAAGTTAAATTTTTAAAAGGTTACATGAAATACAAGGAAACAAATTAGTTTTAAAAATAATATTTAATAATGGATCCTTGAAAATACATAAAGTTTATCTTAAATAAATGTGGTTAGGAAGATAAAACATGTGAAAGTAAAAGGACAAACCCTTTTATTATTTTTAAAATGTCTTTGTTTAAAACTCATATTGTAAGAAGAGTAACAAAACATTAATTTTTATTAAAGATTCATTTTTTCAATTATGATTATAAAATACAATATAATAAAATTTTATGATGGTATAACCCAAACATGGGAAATTAAATATCAAGATTAAACATTATAACTCAAAGAAAATATAGTTTAATTATCAATATCCCATACAGGAAACATACTTCATGAAGCATTAAAAATTTGAAAAATAGTTTATGTGGAAAAAGTGTATAAAATTATTGAGTACCACATAATACTATAAAATGGTAGATTATACCCAACACATGTGAAATGAGTTCAAGTGAATGTTCATAACTCAATGAATGAAAATTGAATTACCAAAAACACTTACGACTAAGTTAACACTTGAGTCAAAATTAATTTGAAGAAAAGAACTTTATTTTTCTTCATTTATCCCATTTAATAAAAATTAAATAGAAAATTTATGGTATATTATATCAATAGAACACCATACAAAGTAAACATGGTCCATAACATGTAACGTGTCTAAATGAATCAGAATCGAGGACAAGAAAACCCTTGTAGATTAAGTAACACATTAATAAAAACTCATTAAAATATATTTATGGTCATTTAACTTAAAATAACATAATTAAAATATATTTCATGATATTATATATCAAAAAGGTAGTATATACACCACTTAAATTAAATTAGATGCATAATATCGAACATGCCTCAAAGAGAGGAGTTTGAGATGAAAATCCTAACCTTCTATTATAAATTCCAAGAATATACTTTAACCTCATGTATCACAAACATATCATTATTAATAACTTAATTCATAACCTAAATAATATCCATTTTCATTCATTATCTTAATAAACAATCCTTCTTAACATGAATTCCTTCGATTTTTCCACATCTGGTGTTTATAGTTTTGATCGTTTGTACTAGATTCATAATAAAGGTGTTTGTATTAATTATTATTCCATATTTATACATTTATAGGTCATTAATTTAACTTTTATGGATTATTTATAATAATTTATTATGTTTTAAATTCTTTTCATGGGTGTTTTAGTCTTTATCCTTGAAGATGAAATCAATGATAAGCATGTTTTGGTGATTCTTGATGATCAAAGGGTATTTTCTTAATTGATGGATTAAATGTTGGTATAACCTTACCAAAACCAAAAACAAAACATTATTTCCATATTAATATCATATTATATCATTAAAAATTTTCTCATTGTAATTCATAGTACAAATATATAGTATTGTTTGAGTAGGTGGTTAAATCGACCCAAACATGAACCTACCGTAATTAATGGGTGATTATGAGGTTTATTTGTTGTAATATAATTATAATATAATCATAATGATCATATTTAGAATTTATTAGTGTGTTATATTATAATTTTAAAGGATAATAAAGATATTATAATTTATATAAAGTCATTTCTTAAAAATTAAGAGATCATTATACTCTTAGTACGCTGATTTTAAACGATTGAATTATGATAATCATTTGTTAATAATGTCTAAATATTTACTTTCTATGTGATGTGAAATTATATTTACTTTCATTGTGTCCACCACCTACATGTTAATGTGCATCGGCATTCTTGTTACCCCACATTCCCACTTTCCAAAGGAAGAAAGTTTTCATCACTTTCATTAATGATGTCTTCTCCTTGATAGAAATAGGATTATAAGATGTAGGTTCCTCCTTCCATGGATTCCTTCTTAGAACTCATTTCATAGTTTGGGTCTCCCTCATAGAGTTAAGTCATGTTCATGTAACTCATTTTTGGTGCCATATCTTTATGGAGACCGGTTAATTACACTACTTATGTTTGGAAATTATTTTTTTCTGTGTAGGGTAGCAACCTTTGGTTAGGAAAGTAGTCACTTTGGGCATCATTGACATGTCTGAATGTTTGGAATATTGGTCACCTATATTCTTCCTCTTGGGAGTGAATATCATGGAGTCATATTAGAAGTGTAACCCAAGGAATCATGTGTCGATCACTAGGTATCTAATTCCAAGGTATTTTATCCTCCAAGGCTTTTACCTTAGGTATCCCTTATTTTTTATGAGTTAATCGATGCCATAGGAACATATCATCCAAGGATTTCACCTCAGGCATCCCATATTTATGCATAGGGTACATGTTTGGGGTTATCTCACAAGTTTAATATCTTATGGAGATAGAGTTTATTGATCAATACACCCTATGAAGGTAGATCAAGGAGGTAAATCACTATGAGGGAAGATGTAACACCTATAATTTTACCAATTGATGGATCAAAATTCCCTATGGAGGTGGATCTAGGAGGTGTGTCCCATGAAGGGAAGATTTCACACTATGAAGTTTTACTTATGGATGGATAAAAACACCCTTGGAGGTGGATCTAGAAGGTTTTTCTCATAAAGGGAATATGTCGCATCATGAAGGTATACCAATGGATGGATCAGAACACCGATGGAGTTGGATCTAAGAGGTGCATCCCATA
Organism: Viscum album; assembly: GCA_963277665.1. Taxonomy (NCBI): domain Eukaryota; kingdom Viridiplantae; phylum Streptophyta; class Magnoliopsida; order Santalales; family Viscaceae; genus Viscum; species Viscum album. Next base: position 1,826,480,123 of record OY728127.1, read on the forward strand.
AAGGGAATATTTCACACCATGAAGGTTGATTGGGACACCCATTGAGGTGGATTAGGGAGGTACATCCCTAGGAGGGATCACATAAGTTTACTATTGTTTATGATTGAACCTCAGGGAGGCTTCCTACATACCTTTTTTGGAGGAAAGAAATCAAAACTCATGTAGTTTAATGCCATAGTTTATGGTCGTATGACAGGACCGGTCCATACAATATAATGTCATATGGTATGGATTCTCACGTCATTAAGGGAGTGTTGAAAAGGGATATTTTGGGGATTATGAATAAAATATTCCCTTCACGACATTATTTCTATTGTTTAGAGTTAGTGTGGGGCTTACACATTGAGCTTCCTGAGGAACTTGGAGGAGATGTGGTCTTCCAGGTGAGGGGCATGATCTTACTAGGGGTGTGGCTCAGAGAAAATTAGGATGGATGGGGATATTGGGTTTAGACCTTAGAGAGGATTCCTATGTATCCTAGTTAATTGGGAATAAAATCCCACATAGTTTGTAATATCGGGGCTTACACCTAAGGAGGTGTATCATAGGAGCATGTGGTTGGTGCTTATTCATGAAATTGACCCAAAGGGTATGTATGGTTATTGAGGGTTACACTCATAAGGATGCTCGTAGGATGTGGTTATTGGGGCTTACACTCAAGGGGATTCTTAAATGGTGTGGTTGTTGGGGAATACACTTAAGAGTGTTCCCGAAGAGTTTGGGATCATGTATATATCATGATCACCACTAATCCCAAATCCCATGTGAGTCTTTCTCAGTGTGAGAAACAAGGGGAAGTAGTAGACCTAAAGATCGCACAATCCCCTTAATCCTCTGGTGGAATGATACTAGGGTGATACTAGGAGAAACAATGATGTGAGTAGGGTTTATGTATTGAGGCTTCCCAAGGAGGATCTCATTCTATGTGATTCATACATGGAGAATCTTGTGCTTGTCATACAGGGTAAGTGGGGCTAACGCAGGGTGGTTTCCTAATGCAATAGGATCAATCGGTGGTTTGGGAGAAGGTGAAATCCCATGATGATCATATATGATGCATCCTATGTTCATTTCATATGGTAAGGCTATAGTTTTATGTCATGTTCTAAGGATATTGGTATTAGTTAGTTTTACATCATGCAACACGGATGTGGGGGACTCACTCCTCACACCTAGGGCTTACATGACCACCACTCATGTACCTCTGGGCGGGGCATGGATTTTTCAATTATAGGGTGTAACAATGGGGAGAATTAGTGAATCATGAGGTCCACATTATCATTCCTATGCTTAGAATAAACGGGTGTTATCATACATATTCTAAGAAGAAAGAGGCAAGTGGAAGTATCGGAACACACTTAAAGTTGAATGGGCTATAGGAATGGGTTTCATAGGTCACATAGGGACTTGAGGTGTACCTGAACCAATCATAGATTAGTTTGGGGGCCCTATACACTCAAACTTTGGGAAGATTTTCCAATACAAGGTAGGAAGCATAGAGAAGCCCAAGAGAGGGGATTTTCAAAGCTTAGGGCCTCATGAAGGGGTGAATTACAAAGCTCAAGTGCTTTATGGAGGTAAGTGGATTCATGAAGGAGTAGTATTTGTGAAATAGGGAGACCCTACCTCGGGATGAAGTCCTAGATCAGGAAACAAGTGCTTCACAAAGGCTGAATGCTTCATGAAGCCTCAAGTGCCTCGTATTCCCTTATTCCTTAGTGAAGGACGTAGGCCTTTGTGAAATGAATATCCTACTATGGTAGAGGATTTTAATAACACGTATGAAGCCTAGGTACCTTGTATTATCCATTATTGGTCTGGTTCATGATGCTCTGGAGGTTCATGGATTGGGAGAAATTCAGAAGCTCAAAGTTCAGATCATCATTGTTAAAATAACACATTGAAGGGGTATTTATAGGGAAGGGGTTTTTTGAATATTATAAGTGGTTCAAAAAGAATTTTTGGGCTTCAAAAATGGGAGTAGCTTCATCGAAATCACAAAAGCACTGTCAACCGTTTGCGTGGTCGCAAAGCACTCCATGACTTTGAAACTCATTGTGCGTAGGTTTACCATAAAACCTTCACGCATTCATGAAAGAAACACATATCCATATATCTCCATGAGATCCATACATTTATGAAGCATCTAGGATTCATGAAATATACTATTTATAGGGATTTGGGGAAATGTGAGGTCAATTTCTCTCTGAACTAGATATTCCATCCTCTATTATTCCCATGGAACATATTCCAGCACTAACAAATGCCCCCCCAGAATGAGATATTAAGGGGAAAGTAGGGTCAAATTCTAAGGGATAATTGTTGAAAATTATCAATAAAATCCCCTTAATGAAGATCATTTATGATTATCACTCGAGATTCTTATTCGCGATGGTCATTAGTGCAAAGGCCATCATGAATATCGGGCTAGTCGTACACCTCTAAATAGTAGAGCGGCCCTCAAATTCATCGAACCTTAATGTGAAGAAAATATTTTGCTCTCTTTTTGTGAATCTATTAATCTACATGAATGTTCTCAATGAATTCTAATTTAGAGAACTATACTTATAGACTTTTTCTCCACGAATGCTTCTTAGTGAACTGGAAAACGTGAATTTCATATTCACAAAGAAAGCCCTACAACCCAGAGCTACATGAACTGATCATAGTGAATAGGTTTCATGAATGACCTTTGTGAATCAGGTTCATAAAACACTTCATTATTGAATCCAATGGCCTCTCAAGAATTCAATGCATTTTCTACTTGTAGGGAAGAAATGGATGACAACATCATGATTAGAGAGTGAGTCTAAAGAGCCTCGAACTATGAGTCACTGATCGAAATTCTGTTGAAGGATCAAAAGGAATATCATTTGTGAAAGAGGATACCTCTTTACAGATTCATCTTGAGAGAAAATTTCTTCATCCTGACAGTGAGTTGGGATAAGCCAGCTTACTTTTTGAGTGGAATACTGGGGAAATACTAGTGGGATAGAGCTAATGCAATCCATATCTGGAATGACCACACACCCATCATAGTAGAATGCCTCTAAAACCATATAAATAACATCAATTGGGAGAATTTGTAGGATGAGGCATCCCCACCACAGTATCCAAGGATCATCAATGTGGGTTTGGGGATCCACTTAAGGGATGTAATGATAATTGGGATTTTCACCAGGGTGAAAACTTCATGGATGAGTGGGCATGGGCCTATTGGGAATGCACGTCATGTGCTGAATTCGAGGTAGAGATTAAGAAAGTAGGACTCTATGAAGAAGCATGGGCTTTTCAGTTCCATGTTTACCGGCCATATGAGATCATGCCCAAGCTACTAAGAAGATGTTCACCAAGGACTAGTATATTCCATTTGCATCACAGAGAGGTCGGAGTCAGCCTATGGGACTATCACCAAATCACCAAGATCCTAATACTAGGGGCAATATATGGAGAATTTATCCCCATAGAGAATGTATGGGAGACCAATAGTAGTTTCTAGCATTATAGAAGGTACTATTGGATCTGTTGTAGGGAACCAATGAAGAGAAGCTGGGGATGATGGGAATTCTCTTTAAGCAGTGGTTCAGATATTTCTTGAATTAACCAGTGATAGAACTAGTTGAAGGAGAGGATCAAGTAGAGAAGATCTTAACTAGGCATCACACATTTCCTAGAATATACCAATGGGGAAATGAGGGCCCCTAATGGTGGATTATGGAGCTGATTTAGTGGAATATATGGTGATATAGTGTCAAGACTGAGGCTCAACCCATAGTTAGGCTGGTATGATTCATCATTGTGCTTATATATGGTTGGATGCTCCTAATGAGATATGTACACATGGGGGCATATCTAATTACCATTATAATTGTGGTGACATTGGTGATAGGATAGTGTGTTAACCTTGTTATCCTAGTACTGGTAAAGTTATATAAGTTTCTCTAGTATATCAGTGAAGGAAAGATGTCGTTGTGTGGGGGGGGGGGGACTTTTCACTTTTTATATAGTTTGGTGGTGGAACACATGGAAAGTTATGAGTACCTAAACCCCATTTACCCTCCCTAAAAAAACTTTTGGACAGAAATATTTAATATTGTAGGAAGTGTCCTATTTAAGCTGGGTCTCATGGAAGTGATGGTGAATGTCATGTTGGTAGAGGAATTCATATTTCACCTATTATCTCCACCGAAGGGGGTGGTGACTGATGACAGTGCAGGGACCATGAAACAAATATCATAGCCCTTGTCCTATTTAGGTGGGGTACTAGTAGAAAGAGTCGACTATGATCTAGTTTACGAGTCGTACAATCCACACCAGTTTACAAGGAAATTTAGGTGTCTATAAAGACTAACTCTGAAGGTGTTCTCATAGGTGTGTCATGAATTTCACCCTTCAGTGATGAGGCAACTATGGATCATGTTCATGCATGATTATGGAAAGATATGGAATGAGATAAAACCATCGAATTCTATGTATGGTCTTATTCATGAGTATGCAGAGAGTTAATAGAGTATATATCTTGGGGTTATGCTGAGGAAGTTGGCCACCCAAGCTAATGAATGGGTGGTCCCTCAACCATAGGGCTGGGGGGAAATGGTGGTTATAGGACACCATTATGGAAGATCTGGTCTAGTGGGTAGGACAATAGTAGCAGGTCTAGCGGTTCATATTCCCATACAATCAAGAGGTGAAGGGAGAGGAGTAGCAATACCAGGACCAACATCCTTGGGAAGGTAAAATTAGGAATAATGGGAGCCATATGGGGTAGCCCCTAGGAAATTTTTTCAATCTCTCATGAAGCGGTTGTGTCGCATGGACATTCCCAGTAATGTCATCTTTACTGAAGCATGGGATAACTGGGATGATTACATGTAGTTCACTAATTCTCACAGAAAATGGAATCATCCTAATAGGTATGGGATGAATCTCACCGGGATTGGTTGTTCCAAGGCTGGTATCCTCATATCTTGGGATGTGGGTGATTGATATTCCACAAAGATAGCAGATCTGGTGTATTCTTGGGTCACCATGCATCCACTAACTGATAGGGTGAAGGTGTTTCTGGACAAGACCTCTCCCCCGAAACTGTCAATAGTTGAACTGGATATGTGTGCTCCTTTTCTTGAGGAATCAGGTGATTCTGGGGGAAACAACAATTATTGAGGCTCTCCTATGGGAGGAATCATTATTTCTAATCTAGTAAATATCTAGATCTTATGTACCTCAGATATAGTCTGTTCCTTAGAAATATTGCTTGAATATTTTTTCCAATTGTGAAGGAATCAAGAACGAGGGGAGGGGAGGTCTGATACAGACCTAAAAGGGAGGGATAGGGGACCTCAACCCATAAAGGTGTGAATTTTGGGTCCCTTACCAGTGTTATAGTTATAGGAATTCAACTATTAATGCATGTAACTAGGGAAGTGGCTATAGAAGGAACCCTACCCAGGGGGATACCTATGAACCTTTAGGAACTCCTCATTGGAGTATAAAATTAATGTAAGTCCCTTTCTCCTCTGTATATCTGACTCCTTTCTTTTCCTTTATATGCTTGATAGATATATTTTTTAATGGAAGTTTTATGGAACTCAGGACTCAACCACCAGCGCCAATTCTCTCATTACTTGTGCCTAAGGTTGAGGCTATGATATCAAATGATTCCCTCCCAGTATAAATGGATTGAGAGGATGTGGTGGTCATCCCAAATTCAGAGCTTATATTAGAGGGTACTGATAAGAATTTACCTTCAATGGAGGGGTTTGAGATATGGACCACAACAAGGTTGGTCAAAAGAGCCATGATGGATGAGATGGTCATAAAGGTGGGTTTTGGTGCCAAAGTTATGATGGGGGAAGTGGAAACAATGTTAGTGAATGAGGTGAATGGGGAGTTTTCATTAGTTGTTCCTACCTTGGAATTACCACCATTGGTGGTTTTGGGATTTGAAGCTAAGGTTGCGCCACCAAAAAGGGTAGCCAAGAAAACTAGGATTATGGAATGAACCTTTTTGACACCACATGGTGAAACAGAGCGTTCTACCATAGGTGGTTTAGATGATGAGTATTTTCTTCAAGAGATAGTTCTCCAACCTCTTACACCTAAGGACCTCACCTAGAAGATCCGGTCAACACTATTCTGGAAGTATTTCATCTATGCAAGCCTGCATCACCTAAATAATTTGAATATTCTAGACTATGGTTCACTGAGGATAATCAGGTTGTCCATCACAAGTCATGAAGGAATGTGAAAAACTCATCACTCGCATCTGAATAACTAAAATTCCACAATGGGTGGGATCTATCCTCCATTGGTTAGTCAGTATGGGAACTGGTGGGGTGAACTCCATCACTCTTTATGCACTATCCTAGGACTTTCTCATTGAGTGGGAACATGAAAAATGGAAGGAGCTCAATCTAGACTATAAGAAGCACAAATATGAGGGCTCCTAAGATCTTTAGAAAGATGAAGAATAAATTTCCCATCTAAAGTTTCTGGCACAAGAGCATGAAATGGCTGCTGTTACTCAGGTTGAGATCACTAATAGTTTGAGGGCTCAACAGGTAGTGTCTGAGGCTAAGGAGGCTGAGACCAAAAAGGAAGAGGTTGAGTACCGTACTGAGAAGGATCAGATGTGGATCAGAGATGAATATGTCTGCTCTAAGTCCAATGAGGATAAATAAGACCTAGAGGCATGGCAGCAAATCCTAGAGGCCACTAAGAAAATGATTTTTGAACTTGAGCACTCAATCACCGAAGTAGAGACACAAAGGAAAATTTTTTGTAGAGGAGAGGCTCTAATATGTGTATTACCCTCTGAAACTCTGGTTTTATTGATTTTCATTCTCAACCATATTTCCTTGCTATATTTTCTTACTTTAATCATATTTATGGGACAACCAACAACCAATCTCTAATCTCACATGGGTCATGTACAATGTTAGAAACAAGGGATGACCATGTGATTTCTCTTTATATGAGAGTTTTGGATAAACATAGGGAACTCGGGGTATACTATTATTGAATTACCATCGAGAGTGTCTTGGCTAAGAGAGGTTTTGACTGGATAATGAGGCCCTTGAAATAGACAACTTTCTTTTCCAACAAGCACTAATGCACAAATAGGGTAATTCCATGTGTGTTTAATTCTACCCAGACAAGGGGGAATGGATAGGTGTGAATCACAACACCCAAAATCTAGAACACAAGGAGAATGAAATCACGATATAAGATAATTTTTTACCATGTTAGAAACACAGCATCTATATCACTTATCCAGTAAATGGGGATAAAAAAATTGAGGGTCGGTTGCTGACCATATTCGAAACATGAGACCTGTCTCAAAATGTCATCCAAATTCTTTTAGGGAATTAACCCAGGATGGTAGGTGAGCCTTGTCTAGACAACATTCCATTTGGGGGACCCTTCAGGCATGGAGGATGATGAGGATCCAAATAAGGGTCACATGAAGCATGGAAATAAGGTGATGGAATTTTTGAATTGATTCCAACACTCTTGTAATTATGCGATGGTGGCTTAGAGAGCATTGGTGTAGGAATATTAGTATAAAAAAAGGTAAAACTCTTCTTCTAGGAAAGAATCATCTCAAATTTCAAGCGACAGCTAGAAATTTGAAAGATGTGGTAGATGATCAGCATCAGAGAAGAGGACCTCTCAGGTGAGGTCCTAGGATACCTTGCAGTTTTACATCATAAAATACAGATTATAGATGTGTAGTTTAATGTCATATGGTGTGGATGGTTCATGGTATAGTTTAATGTCATGTGATCAGGATGCATCTCATAGTTTAATGTCATGTGACTGGGACATTGCACACAGTTTAGGTTCATGTGGCATGGACCATGGAAAACAATTTAAAGTCATGTTTCATAGACTATGATTCTTATTTTAAGGTCATAAATTTCAAACCATTGTGAGGGTTCTCCAAATAGATATGTGTGGTATGGTGAGTTTGATAAAACTAACATAAATGAGGACCAAAGAGGCTCATCACCACACCACATATTTCAGGGAGGATTCACACATAATTTAGAGTCATAATGCTTGGACTTGAAACATGGTGTGGTAAAAGACCAACACCTAAAAGGGGATAATCTCTAAAATGGGGGTGTTTAATATTATCATAATTATATGTGAGGAATACCACATTTATATGGGGTAATACTATAGTCTAGCATCATGTGAAGAGGATGATCCTTCCTTATATCAGGTTATGAGGGCATCTCAAACTACTGACAGGCCAAGGTAAGTGAACAAGGGTGATACCTAGAAGTAATCTCGGAGACGGAAACCCTAGACATCAATACACACCCAATGAGGATGGGAATCAAGTTATACATAGTTCTAGGAGATGGAACACATAGTTTAAGGTCATATGGTCTAGACCAATGAGGCATCCCTTGTTCATAAAATGGGGTAACATATGTTAACCATCCCATACATTTCATATGAGGTATCTCAATTTAAAATAGGGTAACCATCATATCTTACTTAAGATAAATCCTGAACTTGTCCAGGGTAAGACTTCATTTTAACATCATGCATTGAGGAACATGGGGGGAATTATTCCAAAAGGGATGTGCATAGTATGACAACTATAACCCAATGTGAATGATGATAAAGGAGTCCCTCATCACACAACACACTCCTAAGGAAGACTCTCACATAGTTTAAATACATGATTCTTGGACTTAGAATCCTATTTTAAGGTCATAGATATCAGACCATGGGGATTTTAAAAATATATATATAGCGTGGAGGAGTGACAAACCCAACATGAATGAGGGCCAAGGTAACCCAATACCACACCATGTACTCTGAAGAGGATCTGTATATAGTTTATATTCATAATTTTTGGACTGTAGAAATCAATTTAAAGTCATTGTGTATGGACTGAAAAAGTTGTTCACTATATGATTGTGAGACATGAAAGAGGTAAAACCCATCGTAAATAAGCCAAGGAGGCCATGAACCACACAAGTATCAGGGGAAAATAGAAAATAGTTTAAGGTCTTAATTTTAGGACTAGAAAAGGGGGAGTAAATAGTTTAATGTCATGTTTCTTGGACTGATGCTAGCCCTATGGGAACCCATGCGGTACAAGGGGTGAATACCCAACGTGAAAGGATCCAAAGGGGATCACGCACCAAAAATGGGACCATAGGGAAAAAAGGATTTATGAATTTATTATTGGGCCCTGAGATGAGAATTAAGGGTGTTGCTACATATCCCATGAGGATGGGAATCAAGCCACACATAGTTCTAGAACATGGAATGGTAAGAGACTGACACTGGTACGGGTGATCCTCTATAGCGAGGGAATCTGAGTCATCCCATAGTTATCATGAGAAATCCCACATTCATAGCATGGGGTAACATTTTTTAATCATACCATATATATCATATGAGGAATACTAATTTAAAATGGGGTAAAAATAATCTCTTATTAAGAGGAATCCTGATTTTGAATGGGGTAGAATATCATTTTAACATCGTTCATTGAGTACGTTAGGCTTTTTAGTTTAAAGTCGTACAACTCAGAATAAAGGGGATACAAATAGTTTAAGGTCATAATTCATGTACCTACTGTAAAGAGTTTAAGGTTATGTTTCCTAAACCATAGTATGGCTATTAGTTTAAGGTATTAAATATCAAACTAAGTTTATAATTTAGCATCGTGTTCGTATGATGTATGATCTTAGTTTAAAGTCATAGAGTTTTAACCGATGAGAGGGGTCTTCTCAAATGGGTATGTGTAGTGTGATGGAGTGACAAACCCAATGTGAATGAGGGACTAGGAGGCCCAGTGCCACACTATATATTTTGGAGGGGACTCACATATATTTTAGAGTCGTAATTATTGGACTATAGGCTCTCATTTTAAGGTCGTTTAGTTCGGAACAAAGATAGGGGGAGTGCCTCAAGAAAATATATATAGTGTGGTGTCATGAAAAAACCAATGTGAATGAGGTAAAAAGAAGCTTGTGCCACATGAAACATTCCTAAGACTCACAAAAAATTTAATTTCATGATTCTAGGACTTCGAATCTCAGTTTAAGGTCATAGAGTATGGACCTAAAATGGTAACTGGTTTAGAGGAATCCACATAGGGAGGCAGAGTAACAAACATGATGTTAATGAGAACCTGGGGGACCTACCACCACACAACACATCCCGAAGAAAACATTCATACATTTTAAAGACATGATTCTTGGACTTGGATTCCTATTTTAAGGTCATAGAGCTCAGACCTTTTTCAAACAGTTTAAGGTCAAGTTGCATGGACCATGGGCTCTTAGTTTAAGTTCATAGAATTTTGAACCTAGTTTATGGTTTAACGTCATGAAGCTAGGACATGGATATGCATTTTAACATCATATGGTGAGGATGATAGTTTTTATGTAGTTTAACATCATGAAACTAGGACATGTGGTTTCTTTAAGAGAAGTACTATTTGAAAAACTTGGTGTTAGTTGGAGGAGTAATGTACTCTCCATCAAGAGTGATCAAAGAGTATCCTCTATTTTAATAGACCTTGTGAATTATATATGGTCCTTATTATTTGGGATCCAACTTTGGTGGCTTCATATTGGGTATCATCAGTGTTCTGAGATCCAGTACCATGTCACCTTGGAGGAAAGAACAGAGAAGAACCTTCTTGTTTAATGCCCTTATTATCTTGTTCTGGTGCCTCTCTAGATTGTGCAAGGTCTAGAGCTAGTTCTCTAGGAGGGATTCCAACTCAACTAGATGGAATTACCATTCTATCTAGTTTCTGTTGGCCATATACAGTTGTTTAGAGTAATGATATCTGAATCTCGAGGGGCAAGATTGTCTCTGTTTCATACACCAGGGAATATGAAGTCAATTGGGTGGAATTTTGAGTTTCCATCCGATAGGCCCAGAGGGAACCTATAGAGATTTTCTAGCCAAATTTTATTATTCTATCCCACCATATTCTACAAAATTTTAGTGAGTGTTTTATGGAATGCCTCAATCTATCCATTTTCCTGTATGTGATAGCATGGAGTATGGTTGGATCGGATGTTTTACTTGGCGTAAAACTTCTTCAACTCAGTATCCTTGAATTTGGTACCATTTTCAATGAGAATGGAATTAGTAAATATGAACTGATGGATGATGTGGGATCTCACAAACTCAATCATGGATCAGGACATGAATTCCTTGAGTGGAATCACTTCTTCCCACTAGGAGAATAAATATGTCACGGTCGGAATGAACCCACACTTGCGAGCCGTTTCTGGTGGATAGGGTCCCACAACATTGAGTCCCTATATTTTAAAGGGATGAGAATACTTGGTGGTGTGGAGGTGATCTATCATTCAATTCAAAAATAATTCATGGACCTAACATGTGTGAAACCTCTTAGAATACTCGATGAAATCATGGACCATAGTGGGCTAGAAGTATCCTAGGCTTTGAATTTGGTGGGAGAACTTCAACCCTTCCTGATGGGGACCATAGGTCCCAGCATGAAATTCCTATATAATATAGGGAATATCATCTCCTTAATTAAATAGAGGATAATTCCATCAAACCCCATCTTTAGATATTCTTATAGAGGTTAGTCCCGCTATGGAGTGAGAACTGTGTTGCATGATATTAGATTTACTCATGCTTGACCCAATATGATGGGAAGATACCATGTTGGAGATACTATATGAAATGAGTTATCCAATAATTGGTTTCTTCTGCTATGGTGGAACTTGGAGGTCCTAATGTGAAATCTCTGATGGTCATATGGTTCAACTTCTAGCTATCATCATTTTCTGGAATGATGGAAGAAATGAATCTTCGATGTGCCACATGAATGAATAGGTCATCCTGATCAGGTTCTACAAGAGATGCGGATAATCTGGTCAGGGAATCATCTTTACCATTCTATGACCAGATAATATGAGTCACCTCTGGCTTAGAAGGTAACTGGTCCATTATCTGGAGATTGTGCTTCAGTAGGGGAATTATATTTGGATTTATAAGGATATAATCAGCATTAATCTATTTGATGACTACCTTAGAATCTCCCTTTATATGAAAGCATGGGACATCAATATTAAGGGCCGGCTCAAGACCAGTAATGATAGTATGATAATCTGCCTCATTGTTAGTGTATCCTTCTAACAGTAGGAAATAGTATAGAAGGACAACCTATGTTAGATTAATAAAGATGATCCCTAATCCTACTCTATTGATCTTGGGATCATTTAACCTTTTACCAGTTAGGCTCCTGGAGGCACCATTGAAATGTATTTTCTAGAAAGGCATAGCCTGGTCCACTGAAAGGATGGAATCATCTGGGAAATCAACATCCAGAGGCGATTATTCAAGATCTGTATGGGTGGAAATAAAGTTGTCCAATGCCTGAACTTTTATAGATTTTAAAGGAAAAATCCTAATGTTGAACTGTTGAAGGATTACTTCCTATCATTCCAATAATCCTATAATCATGGGATGATTCTGGATATATTTCATCATGTCTACTCAGGACACTATCTATATCTCATGTTGTTATAGATAATGATACAAATTTTGAACTGTGAAAACCAATTCAAGGAATATTTTCTTGATGAGGGGATATATAGCCTCCATGTCAAGGAGCATGTGACTGAGATAATATAAACTATTATCTCTACCCTCATTGTTCTTATGGGTGAGAAGGGTACCAAGGGACCATTCTAGGGTGGTCACATAAAGGATAAAATCCTTCCCCAAGATAGGTGGCATCATAACTAGGGTTGTAGTAGATACTAATTGATTTCCTTGAATGTGGTCTCGAACTCTTCATCCCACTGGTAGGCAGTACCTTTTTTCATGATCTTGGAAAAGTTATTACACTTTCTGGAAAAATTTGCGATAAATAAAAAAATATAGGATAAGTGTCCTTGAAGGCCTTAGAACTCCCAAAGGTTGCTCAGAGGAGGCATCTGGATGATGGACTTGATCTTCTCTGGGTTTATCTCAATGCCTATGTATCTGATAATGAAGTCAAAAAAATTCTTAGAGGTAACATCAAATGCACACTTCAACGGGTTCATCTTTAAATTCTGAGAGTAGAGGAATTAGAACACTTTTTAAATATCTATGATATGGTCCTAATGCTATCAGGATTTAACCACAAAACCATCCACATATTATTCCACTAGCGTCCTAAGGATCGATTTAAAAATGTGGCGTACGACCCGCTGATAAGTGACTCTTATATTCTTCAGACCAAGAGGCATAAATTGATATAAAAAGATCCCTTTTGTGACTTTTAAGGTGATAGATTCCTCATCCTTAGGGTCCATCCAGATCTGATTGTATTCAAAGTATCCATCCATGAAGGAGAGATCCAGGAACCCAGTTTTGGCATCAATCAATAGCTTTGTCATTAGAAGGGGAAAATTTTCCTTCATGAAATGGAGGTTGAGATCACATAAGTTGATGAATTCTTTGATCTGACAATTCTTCATCCAAATTGGAATTATTTTTTTAAACTATTTGGGGTACTAAAATTTCCTGATGAAGTTGATCTTGATAAACTTATCAATGTAGGCCTTGACAATGGCACCATAGGAAGTGTGAATTTTCCTAGGAGGCTACTTGAATCCATGGTGACTTACTAGGAGACCAAGATAATGGATGATTTTCTAAGGTTCTAGTCCTAGAATCTCATCATAGCTTCATGTGAAGATGTCACGGTGCTTCTTCAGGAAATCCACATACTGTTTTTTCTCCTCTAAGAGCATAGTTTCATTGATAATCATTTGCCTTGGATACACCTAAGTACTAAGGTTCACCTGAATAAAATCATTGATGGTGGTGGATAAACCCTCTTCGAATGTGGGAGGATCATCTTCCAAGTAATCTTCATTGTTTGAGGATTGAGAATCAGTGGTAGTAGGTTCATTCAGAACAACTGATTTGTGAGGATCATTGGTTCTTGCTTGGGTGGATATGGAATCTCATCTAGGGGACTCCTATTTAGCTAAAACCATGGTTACAGAGAATTTTGTAACAATCCCATCAGTCCTTTGACTATGGGTTCCATTCTTGATTTCAAAGAAATTTTTTTGGGTTGGCTTCTTATGGTTGAACCTTACTCTTTGGAACATGAGAGAATGTTTTCAAATGGTGGTCTTAGGGAAAACTTCTCAATACTTCATAGGGGTAGGGGATTCTAGTATCACCCGATATTAGACTATGTAGGAGTATGAGTTAATATTATGACATTACTTATACTTAGGGACACAGATCCCCTTTTTATTAGAAAATACAAAGCAACTTTTCAATTCTAGGGTCATAGCCTCCAACCGATGGATTGGGAGAACGAAAGCATAGTCTAGGTCTTCCCATGGACTAGTTGCAATGGTAGTGTGCTCATCCTCACTAGTTTGACCTTTCTTCCATTATATATTGTAATAGATAGCATCCAAATAGTGGGATTCATAAAATTTGAAGGGAGACACATCACCTTGGAGAGTACCTACTCAACCGTTGAGGGGGTAATTGAGGCGCTGATGATATGAAAAGGAGACTACTTCATGCAGATGAAGCCAGGTCCTACCCATCAACACGTTTTAGGTAGTATCCTATGAGAAAATGATGAATTCATCACTTTATAACAAGTATACAAATTGGGTCCTCAGCTAAATCCTTCCAAAATGTCTCTTTTTGGTCTGATTATAACATTGAATCTTCATGTTAGAGGGACTCAAATCTGCCTCAGTGAGCACTATATTTTGGAGTGTTTAGGTTAGGGTGAGATTGATCCTAGAACCTATGTCCACCAGTAAGTGGTTTATTTCCAAACCATTTAATTGGAATGTGATGTAAAGAGGGAAATTTGACCCTACATGAGAGAACCTTCATCCTCTATAGATAATGAGATGATGGATTGCCATTATTCTTTCTCTACCTCCCCTCCATAGTAGGCTTCTACGGTAGCTACATATGATTCAAATTGGAGGGGGCTTTCAAGGATTCTACAAGATCCTCATGAATTTATTTCGATGAGAAAAGGGCCTCAAGGATCGATATCCTTGTAGGTATGTAGGTGATGTGCTTCTGCAGATTATAATTCCATCTCAGATGCATGTTTCTACCTATATGGGGCACTCTTTGGAAGGAGGTATAACATGTGTTGTCGGATATACCACTGGGTTCTGGGTAGTGCTGGAAATATCCTGTTGCTCGTCAGCTAACTTTCCTAGAACCACTCTCAGCTAATTGTCGGCTGGATGAGACCTAGACTTAGCTATATGTGGTCGATCACAATGAGGTTATGGCTGTTCTACCCAGTCAGTTAGCATGTTCGGTTGTGGTAGTGTGTCTGACAGAGCAAGCTGGGAGGACTGTTCCTATTGAGATCTATGTGGGACATCTTGTCTAGTATCAGTAGTATGCACTACTCAGTTTGAAGCATAGACCTGACCATCCAATTATCTTCTATACCTTTGAACATTACTTCAACGACATCGATTGGAGGAATCTGGAGGATTTTTAGGGTATTACTCATCATCCTAGAGTGTGAACCAAACTATCAACTCGACGGTGTTCACATAGGAATACTCTTGGTCATCATCAGAGGAGTCTTCTAGTGCTAGGCGTACTATGGTGGTGATTCCCAACTCTAGGGGCATGAAATCACTAAGAGTACGGGATGTATTCAACATTGGCATGGGAATTTTCTTTACCTTGAATCGTCAATGCCTACTCTTATGAGACTTAGAATTATACGATGTAGATGTAGAAGTGTTAGACAAGGAAGGTGAGGTGACCACAGCAGGCTCTGTCCTACCTAAACAGGTGAAGAAGACACATGGCCATGTGAAAATACTATTTAGGCTAATTATTCATCATAATTTTGGGTCCCATGGTTGGAAACTTACTATCATTCACCTTCACTGTCATTTTTAGGCTCTAAAGAGAGATGTTCAACCTATACTGGGACATTTCCCAATTTGACCAAACCGTTATCCACTTGGACCTAGAACCAATCCTTGAACCCATATCATTGTTTGATGGTATTTACAAGGATCCTATAGTAAGGGAAATGTTTAGGGAGTTCATTATGCTCAGCTTCATGGGGCCTCTTACACTATGAAGGATTCAAAATCCCTTGTTCAAGGGCATTAAGGAAATAACTGGGAACCTATGTATCCTTGAAATAATAAGTCTGTTTCCTTCAGTCTATAAAGGGCACTTTGGGATCCTGGACTTGATGAGTTCCTAGAGCCTGACCTGGGATGGAGCCACATTCTCTCATCTTGGTAGTTGTTCTCAGCGGGGTGGTGCTTACCAATTCTATGCTAGGAAGGGATGAGATTGATGAGGTTGCTGCACTAGGTGAGACTCTATTGGAAAAGGGGTCAATAGATCCAATATTTTAGGGGTCTCTACATTTATTGTGGTAACAGTTTCTTATTTGGTATCCCTTCTTATGGAAGCTATAAGAGGCATCATACATAATTTTTTAGCATTTTTCAAGGCTTCCTCCAAATGTTTGGCCTTATCAGAGAAATACCAGAAACTACATGGGATGTTCTAAGTGGTAAGGGTATAAACAAGACCAGTCTTGAAGTTTTCCATGTACATCAACAGAAGCTTATCTTGAGTTAGTGTCATATCTAGTGAATACATGAGGTCCTTTTACCAAGTGACAAAGTCTACGACACACTTATTAGGTAGTTTCTTACACTTGAAGAGCTCAGTAATGCTTATATGATGCATGGTGTAGCTGGATTGGTAGAGGAACTACTTGTGAATATCTTCCCAACTAGTAATAGACCCAATGGGAAACTAGCTATACCATATGAACCCAAACCCTTCCAATGTCTGTATGAAACATCGGTGCTTGGTGGCCTCCTACTGCTCTGAGGTTCCCAACATGGGCCCAAACCTTGAGATAAAGTGGTTTAAATGTTTCAGCGTGTCTCTCATCACATTAAACAAGGTGAAGCTAGGGTTTCCAAAATCTGGGGGTTCTCTCATGTCATCCACCCATGCTGGGTATGGATTTATTTTATATGATATTTCCACCTATTTCATTACTAGGGCTTCGAGGCGAGTGGTGAGAGCAGCTATCAATTAATCCTTAAGAGGGTACCCTATCTTAATGAGGATCCTTAACCACCAATATGTTAATAGTATCATCAACTTGTTAAATTTTGGAATGGTTTTAGGGATTTTCTAAAGTGGCATAGTTGGTGCACGGTTTTGGAAATCGTACAACAGCTACAGGAAACTGTGCACAATGAGACAGGGGCTAAAGGGAAGGCACACGGGTTTTTCATGGTTTTTCCAAATCATGTGATAGCCTAGGAGAAAGAATGTTATGTTGGGTAGTGATATTTGTAATGTTTGGCACACGATTTGGAAACTTTTTGAGCCAACCATGTGAGGTTCATCCTTGAGGTAGTGGCTGGCGCACGGTTAGCGCATGGTTTCCCTAACTGTGCGGAAGCATAGGAGAAACCATTCTATGTTGGGCAGTGATCTTTGGCATGGTTGGCACATGGTTTGGAAACTGTTCAATCCAATCATGTTAGGTTCATCCTTGAGATATTTTTCGATGCATGGTTATTTCATGGTTTGCCTAACTGTGCGACTAACCGTGCACAGGTTAAAATTGAGATCCTAAAATTGTGAATCTCACACATTTTGACCACTAAGGCCCTATGTTTTCCTCTTATATGGCCCTAAATCAATATTCTCTCTTCCAAAAGGCTAAGTAAGCTTATACCATCAATTCTAAGGAAATTTGAAGGCTTCTCTTAGGGATTTGTAGCTGGATTCTCACAGTAAGTGGTTGTTCTTGGTTGTTCTTAGTGGTTTTCTTAGATCTAATTCCTTATCTATCCAAGTTTCTTATATATATGTACATTTTGGATAAATATAAGATATTGGATGCCAAATATGATTATTTTTTGCCTTATGATGATAGGGGAAGAGATCTAAGTCCTTTTTTTGGGGATTCAACCCAGTTTCATGGACATTTTTTGTGTCGTTCTTCATTGTCGCCATAATTCCTAAGGTAGGTGGCTTCACTCTTGAATACTATATTTATAATATGATGGATTAGTTTCAAAATTATTAAATTAATTGAAATTTATTGTGAAATTAGTATGAAAATCATGGTAGAAACCTTCTTTAGTGATGGTTTGTGGATTTGTGTGAAATTGTGGAATTATTGTGTAAAGTGATTTGATAAATGATTTTAAAATAGTTTCTTGGTTTGATTTAAAGAAAGAGTTTTTCCAAATAAATTGTTGTTTTATTGAAATGGTTTTGGAATTGAAATGTTTTTGGAATTTAAATGGTTTAGTATGATTGTATTGGCATGGTTTTTGGGCATTTTTGGTGGTCTATATTCATATTACATTATAAGGCTTGGTTGAAATATGACCTTGTACTTGGTGTCAAAGGTGTAATGGAACATGGGATTTAATTACCTTGTTAAGACTTAGTAGACCATTGAGAAACTACTCATGGGTATGGAAATATCATAAAAAAGCACGCATGTGTAGATGTGTGGATTTTTAAATTGTAATGAGATATGCCAAATGGAATTTATGAAATGGTTTAAGAAAATTGTTTTGTTTCTTTACATGTAACTTGTTATTGTTTTGAGAAAACTATTTTACCATGGAAATTTTTTAAATTTATTGATAAACTGATTTTATAAATTGTTTTATATAAAAAAATTATATAAATTTACTAACATGTTCTATCCTAATGTCGTGAATAGGGAAGTCGTTGGGGGAAAATCTATTGAGTTTCATTACTCACCCCTTTTTTGTAACTTTGGTGCTTTTTCGGATGTTGTTTATCAATACTTGGTAAAAGGTAAAGTATCACACATCTTTAGCAGTACTTCATGATACATGGGATACATTTTGGAGTTGGATCGTCGAGCATGTTTGGAGCTTAGAGCTATTGTTGGAGTCCTTGAGTTTTTTCTTCCACTGTGTACTTTGATATTGTATTCTTCTATTATAGTACTTGGTTTTAGTTTTATTTTAATATTGATGGTTTAATTTTATTTTTAATTCATTGATATCATGCATCATGTGGTGGGTTATTTGGTTATGTCTTGTTTGGTTAGATTTTTTATTTTCAAAGGTAAAATCAACCCCTACTTATAAATAAATACCTTGGAATTTATTTCCAACCTTTGTCATCTTGGGGATTTTTCTTAAGGCCAAGTGACTTCTGTAACACCCGAGACTTTTATGAGGAATATTTTGTTTTTATATAAATCATCAAAGTAATCTTTCAATACACACAACACTTTCTTGGCTTTCTTTACACGCAATCGCGACCTTCCTCGATAGCTTGCGTCGTACGCAATACCGAGTTTCACTAAACAACGATATGCTATTAAAATATTATTAAAACTAGCCGTTATGAATAGTAATACACACTTTTTGAAATTTTTTAAATTTTATTTTTCAAAATGGACTTCATTTTTGGATTCAGAATATCGAAATTAGCCTAGGGTGAAATTTTGGTATTTTTCTGAAAACTTTCAATTTTTGATGAATAGTGAAAACACTGGGTTACTATTTAAAAAACGACTTTTTATTTAAATAATTATTTATTTTATTTAAATTTATTTGAGGTTAAAATTGATACATAATACCTATTTAAGTTCAATGCAATTCATTGGAGTCATTTTATAATAATTTTATATATATAAAAATTTTATCGAACTTTTCACAGTCTTTTACCCACCTCTTAGGAGAATTTCCAAATTCACATAAAACTTAATTTTACCGCTTCTGTGAGTGGAATTTCAAAAATCTGAGAGACACGGTTAATATCAAAGACTAAAATGTGGTTCAATGAGATAAAAATAATTTTTGGTGAATAGTAACTTTTTACTTTTTTTTACCACTACTAAAAGTAAATAGGGTAATTAAGGGTAAAAATGTTATTATTATTACCCTAAAACATGTCATAATTCTATTTTATAAGTGTAATTCGACCAAAAGAAACCTTAGGAATACAATATTACCATTTAGTCCCACTTGGATTAGATTAGGACATTTAATATTAATTTATTTAAAGAAGGGTTAAAATAGTTAAAATCAAAGTTTAATAAGTAAATAATTTTTAATATAGGGTTATACATAAGATAAATTCCACTATAAATATTCATTAGAAATCTAAAAAGATTTACTACATAATGGTATTTTATTTTTAATTTTTAGACATTGAATAATTTAATTTATGTATGACACATTGATGATGCAGTAATTATCTTATTAATGAAATATTGACATAATTGATGTTATAAATGCCCAAATAAATGTTATTTGAGACTTTTTATGAATTAAAAAAAATTCTAGGTTACTATTACATATTATTACTGATTTAATTAACTTTTTTGGAACTAATATTTTTTTTATGATTTCCACAAAAATCAATTACAAAATAGTGTCAAAATTAACATAAAATAGTTTTTAAAACAAATATTATATTATTAATTGTTATTTTATTCCTAAAAATATAAGGTTCTTAAAAATGACTTATATAAGGTTATATATATTAATAATAAACACCTTGGGGTTCTTTTGTATTGTTATAGTAAGTTTATTAACCTTATAGTGTAAGAAAACAAGAAGACACGGTAAAAGTAAAATTATTTAACTTAAAGTTAAATCTAAATGATAAGGTTATAATAGAAACCTAAACTTGTCTAAATTCTATTGTATGAGAGTATTTCGACCCATACCCACCTTAGATTCGAAATAAATCAATTTTTAGCTATTAAAAACCGAATATGACTTTATAATAAAATAATATTTTTAGTTTTTCCAAAGGTGCCCCTCTCCTCCCTTATAAAAGGGAACCTCCTCCCTCTCTTCCTCACACCACTTTGAGCCTTAAATCTCAGCCAAACCCTGAAAAATTATCTTCTCAACTTACCTAGAAACATCCTAGAGGTCCTGGTCTTGTTCAAAGACCAATTTTAGTGCCCTAAAAGGAGGTCTCAAAGAGGCGCTTCAAAGAAGAAGTAATGTTCGTTACCGATTCTTTCAACTTTATTTATTCTTCAACTTCTTCTTCTTTAGTTTTTTAATTATGAAGTAATAACATCAGTATAACTCATATACTGATATTTTATTATAAGTATGAAAAAACCCTATTTCACCATCTATCCATCCTACGGAAAACGAAATCACCGCGCATGCGTACGTACGGAATACCGTCTCCACGTCGTGGTGTAATCTATTTTCCACCCCCACCTTACTTGGATGGGTATAATGGTGTAAATAATAACTATATATGATTATTTTAAAGTGATATTGATTCTGAAATAGTATAAATACACTCCAATACAATTCCACGATCATGGGAATGATATCATCGCTCGTGCGTACGTACGGAATACCATCTCCACGATGTGATGCGACTCGTTCTACATGATCTTCATTGCATAATGATTATATAAATGAATTGAATTAATTAATATGATATATATTACACTAATACCATTCTGTAAATTATGTATCTATAACCTAAAAAGAAGAATAAGAATTTATTCGACAAAACACGCATAAGAACAAAAAGTAATAAACACCCGAATAACAAGTAGCAATGAAATATTACTAATAAGAAGCTAATAATATGAACATATATGATATCATAAAAATAATTATGATTATGGAATAAGTCAATGACATTATTTAAATCATTATACAGGAGGTTCGGACACTTACAAAGAAAATCGGACCTAAGGTAAGGGAAAATATCACAATCTCATTTTTATCTAAGATTGTTTATACTTTGGTATTTACTGGGGTGTATTTTATCATCCACATCCATGTTTCCTCAATATTTAATATTATTTTCATCCACCTACAATTTTTTAAATCCAATTTTACCCTTCGGTGAGTTTTTAGTAAAAGATATGAAAGGAATCTTTTGTCGTTTTTCGTACGAGGTACTTTTTGACTTTTCCGGCCAAAGTACGAGAAGAATGTTTTTTTAACTTATACGGCCTGAATGGAATTTTAGAACATTATTTCCATAAATCTTCCTTTACATGTTTTCAAGTCTATTTTTAATCAACTTTATTTATTTTAAAATTGTATGACATTTTAATAAAGAAAATGTTTTTGAAGTAGAAAGGATATTTTCCTCAAGAATGGAGTTCAAGTGTTTTATCAAAATTATTTTTCATCTAAGATAATATAGGGTTCTGTTTGTATCCCTATTTTTAAATTGATTTGATTATGTTATGATGGAATTATTTTTATGATGTCCTTTTATCTTTTATGGATTATGTTATGATGACGTGATGTTTAAGAATCCCATTTTTATTACATGGGTTATGCTATGATGTATGGTTTATGATTTTGTGGCACACATAAGAATGGTATCATTATGAGATGGGTGGGACCTATATCTCCCACAAATGCATTGGGTAAAGATTTATATCTCATGAGACAGACATGGCTGGAACGGCAAGTTAAACTGGTTCAGTGAAACAGGACTGAAACGAGGAGTGAACTCGGTTCAGAAATAGACTTTGTCCACTAAGATAGTCTTGGCTATGAGTCTTGACTACTAAGAAATGATTATCTATGATTATGTGTGTATACCAAAAATATTCATGTTTTAAGTTATGATTATTGGGATTACATTTCACTTCTATGATTTATCCCATGATTATGAAATTATGATCTCTTTGGAGGTTAAGATTTCCAAAATGTTATGCTCTTATGAATATGATGTAATTGATATTTCTTTTGTTTACCCTTATAGAGCATTTGAGCTTACCCTTTTGTATGTTTTCTTTCCCCAGGTCAGGAAGAAGGTTATTAAGTAGGATATTCCAAAAGGGACTCTAGATATGATGAAATAAATGGGAGACAATGTAGATGATTTATGAACCAGTTGTTTATGTTTCCCAGTTTCTAAAGACACTATACCTATACGGTTCTTTCATGGTTTTGTTATATGTTGTAATAAGTGTACTTAAATTTTGAAGTATTAACAATGTATGTAAAGTATGGGTCGTTATAGTTGGTATCAGAGGAAAGGTATAGTCAACCTTTGGAAACTAGGATGTGAAAGCCTTAGTAAGAATCCTAAGGATATGTCTAAGCATAGAACACAATATTAGTGTTTTAGAAATGGCCATGAAAAACCTATGATAAGACCTTAAGTGTGAAATTTTATTTTTGATTATGTGTTTTTCCTATTATAATTAGTGTTGCTCACACTATTCTTCTTGGTTTTAGTCAATGGCTGGAACCCGAAGGAACCGTGTTAATGCGGAATGTGACGGGCAATGCAATGATTGTCCCCCTGAGAAACCAAAAATTATGGGAGCTGGAATACAAAATCTTTTAGCCATGATCACACAACTTTCTCAAGATATGAATCATGAAGGAATTCCAAACGAGCAAAGGAAGGAGTAACATTCTGTTGAATCCTTCAGGAGGCAGCTTCCACCTTCATTCAGTGGGTCTTCTGATCCATTAGTGGCTGAACAATGGATCAGTACCACTGAAAAGATATTTTCAGTTCTTCAATGTTCTGAACATGATAAAGTCATCTTAGAAGTTTATCATTTGGAAGGTGAAGCTGATAAATGGTGGAATCTTATCAAGAATACGAGGCAGAGGGATGAAATTGAGTCTATGGAATGGGATGAGTTCAAGAACTTATTTTTCAATAAGTACTTCCCTCGTATTCTCCGAACAAAGATGGATAAGGAGTTTCTTGAAATAAAGCAAAAGGGTGATGAATCTGTTGGTACCTAAGAAGAAAATTTTACAAGACTTGCAAGGTACGCTTCGGGAATTATTATCCAACCTGAGACTAAGATCGATCGATTCTTTAGTGGCTTAAAATCAAGTCTTTGAAGGACGTTATCCATAAGGGACTTCAATAGCTACGAGGAAATTGTTCGATGTGCTCTCAAGGTTGAGATGGAGATTGGTGTAACCCATCAGTCACATGGGTTTGATAAGAAGAGGAAAATGGAATTCAAAGGAAAATCTAAAGACCGCACTGAAAAGAAGATGAGTTTTCCCTTATGCTCAAAGTGTGGAAAGAAACATGGAGGAAATTGTCTTAAGGGGACAAAAAAATGTTATAAGTGTGGAAAACAAGGTCATCGGGAAATTGAATGTCGAAATAATGGGAAGAAGATGTCTAATGATGCAAACAAAGGAAGGGATACACAGAATGAACCTACTACACTTCAATGTTTCAAGTGTAAGGAAATGGGGAATTATGCTAATCAATGCCCTAATCCAAGGGTTGATGATGATGATCGACGTCAACAAACTCTTAAGGATAAAGACAAAGGAAAGTCACATGCAATTTCTATCAGTGATGTGGAGTACGATAACGAAGTGGTGAAAGGTACACTTACCATCCACTCTAAAGTATCAAATGTTTTATTTGATTCTGGATCCACCTACTCTTTTATTTCTGAAGAATTTTCTAAGGGTATCACCGTATTACCTCAACAATTAGATGTTGAGTTAGTTGTGACAACCCCTAATGGCACAACAGTCGCATCAAAAGTTTATAATTCTTCTCCGATTTAAGTTTGTGAGAAATTGCTTCCTGAAAATCTTGTGATCCTTCCTATAGTGGAATTTGATGTGATTCTTGGCATGGATTGGCTTTCTTTATATGGAGCTCATATCAATTTCCAAAGAAGGGAAGTCACATTTCATATTCCAGATCAATCTATGATCGTCTATCGATGCAAGGATGAACATAACCTTCCAGTGGAAATTTCTTCCATCTTATGGGTCTTGATTCAACTACATGAAGGTTATTTATCTCAAATGGTTGGTGAGAAACTCATGATTAAGAATATTCCCATTTTACGGGAGTTTGAAGATGTTTTTCTGGAGGAATTTCCAGGTCTTCCACCAAATAGTGAAGTAGAGTTTTCAATAGAACTCGTACCGGGTGCTTTTCCTATTTCAAAGACACCTTATAGAATGGCCCCAATTGAGTTTCAGGAATTGAAGAAGCAACTCCAAGAGAATATTGATAAGGGATTCATACACCCTAGTGCATCACCTTGGGGAGCATCTGTTCTGTTTGTTAAGAATAAAGATGGATCAATGAGACTCTGCATTGATTATCAAGAACTTAACAAGATCACTATCAAGAAAAAATATCCTCTCCCACACATTGATGACTTATTTTACCAACTACGCGGAGCTCAATACTTTTCCAAGATTGATCTTCATTCAGGGTATCATCAATTAAGGTTCAAAAGGGAGGATATACCAAAGACGGCTTTACGTGCAAGGTATGGACACTATGAATTTATAGTGATGCCATTTGGTCTTACTAATGACCATGTTATCTTCATGGATCTGATAAATAGAGTCTTTAGAGACTATCTTGATCAGTTTTTGGTAGTCTTTATAGATGATATTCTTGTATATTCAAAGAGCAAGGAAGAACATGAAGATCACTTGAGAATTATATTGAAAACCCTGAGAAAGGATAATCTTTATGCAAAATTTACTAAGTGTGAATTTTGGCTTCAAAAAGTTGCATTTTTGGGTCACATAATCTCAAAAGAGGGGATATCTGTGGATCCAGCAAAAACATAGGTTATCGAAAGATGGTCGAGACCAACAACATTAACCGAGATCCGAAGTTTTCTTGGTTTGGCTGGATATTATCGACGTTTTGTGAAAGATTTTTCACAATTATCTAATCCACTCACCAAGTTGACTTGGAAAGGAGTTAAGTTTGTTTGTACATAGGAATGTGAAGAGAATTTCAAGGAGTTGAAAAAAAGGTTATCCAGTGCACCTGTGCTCACACTGCCTTGTAGTGGAGAAAGGTTTGTGATCTACAGTGATGCATCCAAGAAGGGGCTGGGGTGTGTTCTTATGCAAAATTATATGGTGATAGCTTATGCCTCATGATAGTTGAAAATCCATGAGCAAAATTACCCAACTCATGATTTGGAGTTAGCTGCGGTAATCTTTGCATTAAAGATTTGGAGGCATTATCTTTATGGAGAAAGGTGTGATATTTATACTGATCATAAAATTTTAAAGTATATTTTCACACAAAAGGAGCTGAATATGCGCCAAAGAAGATGGTTGGAGCTGATTAAGGATTACGACTGCTCAATTCATTACCACCCTGGGAGAGAAAACAAGGTGGCAGATACATTAATTTGATAAGACCATGCTAGCTTATCCATGATGAGGATCACAAAAGATCCAATATTTATAGATTTACAAAGGATGGATCATGGAATTATAATGGAAGGGGAAAATCGTATCTTTCTCAAATGAATGTTCAACCATCTATGCATGTGAAGATTAAAGAGGCACAGAAAGAAGATGTAGAGTTACAAAAGAAGTTTAGAAATGTTCCTGAATTCAACCTTGATTGTGATGGGATAATAAAGTTCAGGAATCGAGTTTGTGTTCCTCCCATACCAGAATTAAAGGAGGAGTTGTTGGATGACGCTCATAGTTCTTCATTCTCTATTCATACTGGAAGCACGAAGATGTATAGGGACCTGAAAGAGTACTTCTGGTGGGATGGCATGAAAAGAGATGTTGTTGAATATGTCTCTCGATGCTTGGTTTATCAGCAAGTTAAATCTGAGAGATAGAAGTCTAAGGGGATGTTACAACCATTACCCATACTAGAATGGAAATGGGAAAACATCACTATGGACTTTGTCACTAGACTTCCTAAAACATCCAAAGTCAATAATGCTATTTGGGTCATAGTTGATCGTCTTACAAAGTCGGCACACTTCATCGCTATTAGAGATGATTTCTCTCTGGATCAGCTTGCCAGGATATATGTGAAGGAAGTGGTAAGATTGCATGGAGTACCACTTTCTATTATATCTGATCGAAATTCGAGGTTTACCTCAAAGTTCTAGAGAAGTCTTCAGCATACTCTGGGTACATAGTTGAGTTTCAGCACTGCTTATCATCCTCAGACAGACGGTCAGTCTGAGAGGACAATTCAAACTCTAGAAGATATGTTGAGAGCTTTCTCTATGGATTTCAAAGGTGGTTGGGATCAACACCTACCTTTGGTGGAATTTTCTTATAATAATATCTTTCACTCCAATATTCAGATGGCTCTTTATGAATCTCTCTATGGAAAGAAATGCAGGAATCCAACTTGCTAGGATGAAGTTGGGGAAAGAAATCTATTAGGACCTGATCTTGTTGATGAGATGGAAAAAAAGGTCAGATCTATTCAACAACACATTAGAGCTTCTCAGAGTTGACAAAAAAGTTATGCTGACAACTGAATAAAAGACTTAGAGTTTGAAGTGGGTGATAAAGTGTTCTTACGAATATCTCCTTGGAAGAGAGTAATGAGATTTGGAAAGAAGGGAAAGATGAGCCCTAGGTATATCGGTCCTTTTGAAATACTGGATCGTGTTGGGAAGGTAGCTTACCGATTGGTGCTTCCACCGAATCTCTCCCAAGTTCACGATGTGTTCCATGTATCTCTCCTGAGAAAGTACATACCTGATCCTTCACATGTACTCAGCTCAGAAGTTGTACCGCTGGAGCAAGATCTTTCTTATGAAGAATAGCTGATAGAGATTATGGATCGTAGTGAAAAAGTCCTACGGAACAAGACCACTCGCTTGGTGGAATTTTTATGGAGGAACCACCAATTATAAGAAGCTACATGGGAGCTTGAGTATATGATGAGGAAGAGGTATCCTTAACTTTTTGTTACAAAGTGACGAATTTCGAGGGCTAAATTCATTTTAAGGGGGGTAGAATGTAACACCCGAGACTTTTATGAGGAATATTTTGTTTTAATATAAATCATTAAAGGAATCTTTCAATACATGCAACACTATCTTGGATTGCTTTACACGCAATCGCGACCTTCCTCGATAGCTTGCGTCGTACGCAATACCGAGTTTCACTAAACAACGATATGCTATTAAAATATTATTAAAACTAGTCATTATGAATAGTAATACCCACTTTTTGAAATTTTGTAAATTTTATTTTTCAAAATGGACTTCATTTTTGGATTTGGAATATCGAAATTATCCTAGGGTGAAATTTTGGTATTTTTCTGAAAACTTTCATTTTTTTATGAATAGTGAAAACACTGGGTTACTATTTAAAAACTGACTTTTTATTTAAATAATTATTTATTTTATTTAAATTTATTTTAGGTCAAAATTGATACATAATACCTATTTAAGTTCAATTCAATTCATTGGAGTCATTTTATAATAATTTTAGATATATAAAAATTTTATCGAACTTTTCACCGTCTTTTACCCACCTCCTAGGAGAATTTCCAAATTTACATAAAACTTAATTTTACCGCTTTTGTGAGTGGAATTTAGAAAATACAAGAGACACGGTTAATTTCAAGGACTAAAATGTGGTTCAATGAGATAAAAATAATTTTTGGTGAATAGTAACTTTTTACTTTTTTTTACCACGGTTAAAAGTAAATAGGGTAATTAAGGGTAAAAATGTTATTATTATTATCCTAACACATGTTCTAATTCTATTGGATAAGTTTAATTCGACCAAAAACAACCTTAGGAATAAAATATGACCATTTAGGCCCACTTGGATTAGATTAGAACATTTAAAATTAATTTATTTAAAGAAGGGTTAAAATAGTTAAAATCAAAGTTTAATAAGTAAATAATTTTTAATATAGGTTTATACATAATATAAATTAGACTATAAATATTAATTAGAAATCTAAAAATCTTTCCTACATAATGGTATTTTATTTTTAATTTTTAGACATTGAATAATTTAATTTATGTATGACACAATGATGATGTAGTAATTATCTTATTAATGAAATATTGACATAATTGATGTTATAAATACCCAAATAAATGTAATTTGAGACTTTTTATGAATTCCAAAAATTTCCTAGGTTAATATTACATATTATTACTGATTTAATTAACTTTTTTCTAACTAATATTTCTGTTATTATTTTCACAAAAATCAATTACCAAATAGTGTCAAAATTGACATAAAATAGTTTTTAAAACAAATATTATATTATTAATTTTTATTTTATTCCAAAAAATATAAGGTTCTGAAAAATGACTTATATAAGGTTATATATATTAATAATAAACAACTTGGGGTTCGTTTGGCTTGTTATAGTAATTTTATTAACCTTATAGTGTAAGAAAACAAGAAGACACGGTAAAAGTAAAATTATTTAACTTAAAGTTAAATCTAAATGATAAGATTAAAATAGAAACCTAAACTTGTATAAATTCTATTGGATGAGAGGATTTCGACCCATAACCACCTTATATTTGAAATAAATCAATTTGGAGCTATTAAAAACCGAATATGACTTTATAATAAAATAATATTTTTTGTTTTTCCAAAGGTGCCCCTCTCCTCCCTTATAAAAGGGAACCTCCTCCCTCTCTTCCTCACACCACTTTGAGACTTCAAGCTCGTCCAAAACCTAAAAAATTATCTTATTCACTTCCCTAGAAACATCCTAGAGGTCCTGGTCTTCTTCAAAGACCAATTTTAGTGCCCTAAAAGAAGGTCTCAAAGAGGCGCTTTAAAGAAGAGGTAATGTCCGTTACCGATTCTTTCAACTTTATTTCTTCTTCCACTTCATCTTATTTAGTTGTTTCATTATGAAGTAATAACATCAGTATCACTAATATACTTATATTCTATTATAATTATTAAACAACCCTATTTCACTATCTATCCATCCTACGGAAAACGAAATCACCGCGCGTGCGCACGTACAGAATACCGTCTCCACGCCGTGGTGTAATCTATTTTCCACCACCACCTTACTTGGATGGGTATAATGGTGTAAAGAATAACTATATATGATTATTTTAAAGTTATATTGATTCTGAAATAGTATACATACACTCCAATACAATTCCACGATCATGGAAACGATATCATCGCTCGTGCGTACGTACGGAATACCGTCTCCACGATGTGATGCGACTCGTTCTACATGATCTTCATTGCATAATGACTATATAAATGAATTGAATGAATGAATATGATATATATTACACTAATACCATTATGGAAATGAGGTATCTATAACCTAAAAATAAGAATAATAATTTATTCGACAAAACAAGCATAAGAACAAAAAGTAATAAACACCTGAATAACAAGTAGCAATGAAATATTACTAATAAGAAGCTAATAATATGAACATATATGATATCATAAAAATAATTATGATTCTGGAATAAGTCAATGAAATTATTTAAATCATTATACAGGAGGTTCGGACACTTACGAATCAAATCGGACCTAAGGTAAGGGAAAATATCACAATCTCATTTTTATCCGAGATTGTTTATACTTTGGTATTTACTGGGGTGTATTTTATCATCCAAATCCATGTTTCATCAATATGTAATATTATTTTCATCCACCTACAATTGTTTAAATCCAATTTTACCCTTCGGTGATTTTTTTGTAAAAGATATGAAAGGAATCTTTTGTCGTTTTTGTACGAGGTACTTTTTGACTTTTCCAGCCAAAGTACGAGAAGAATGTTTTTTTTAACTTATACGGCCTAAATGGAATTTTAGAACATTATTTACATGAATCTTTTTTTACATGTTTTCAAGTTTATTTTTAATCAACTTCTTTTAGTTTAAAATTGTGTGACATTTTAATAAAGGAAAATGTTTTTGAAGTAGAAAGGATATTTTCCTCAAGAATGGAGTTCAAGTGTTTTATCAAAATTATTTTTCATCTAAGATAATATATGGTTATATTTATATCCCTATTTTTACATTGATTTGATTATGTTATGATGGAATTATTTTTATGATGTCCTTTTATCTTTTCTAGATTATGTTATGATGACGTGATGTTTAAGAATCTCATTTTTATTACATGGGTTATCCTATGATGTATGGTTTATGATTTTGTGGCACACATAAGAATGGTATCATTATGATATGGGTGGGACCTATATCTACCTCCAATGCATTGGGTAAAGATTTATATCTCATGAGATAGACATGGCTGGAACAGCAGGTTAAACCGGTTCAGTGAAACAGGACTGAAACGAGGAGTGAACTCGGTTCAAAAATGGACTTTGTCCGCTAAGATAGTCTTGGATATGAGTCTTGACTACTAAGAAATGATTATCTATGATTATGTGTGTATGAAAAAAATCTTCATGTTTTAAGTTATGATTATTGGGATTAAATTTCACTTCTATGAATTATCCCATGATTATGAAATTATGATCTCTTTGCAGGTTAAGATTTCCAAAATGTTATGCTCTTATGAATATGATGTAATTGATATTTCTTTTGTTTACCCTTACTGAGAATTTGAGCTCACCCTTTTTTATCTTTTCTTTCCCCTGGTCAGGAAGAAGGTTATTAAGTAGGATATTCCAAAAGGGACTCTAGATATGATGAAATAAATGGGATACAATGTAGATGATTTATGAACCAGTTGTTTATGTTTCCCAATTTCTAATGACACTATACCTATACGGTACTTTCATGGTTTTTTTATATGTTGTAATAATTGTACTTCAATTTTGAATTATTAACAATGTATGTAAAGTATGGGTCATTATAACTTCCTTCCTCCTTCTCAAGACAATAATAAGGGGTATGATGTTACAAGTTTTATCATATTGGTCCTTCCTAATTCTTTATGGAACAAGTGGTATTAGTTTTGGTTGGTCTTTGACTTGGTATTGGTTTTAAATCGTGGAGTTGAATTCATTCTAGTTTATTACTTGTGTAGGGTTTGTAGAAAGGAGAAGGATTGTTAGGACTTGAAATTTAGAGAATAAAAATATTTTGCTAACTTTTTTATGTTGAACATCAAGTTACCAAGGATTTGGGTACATAAGTGTTTTTGAGACACTTATAGGAATTGAAATCTCATTTTCATGGGTTTATCCAATGAGAAGAGCATGAAATTCATTATATAAATAACTTCCCACTAGGAGTGAATATCTCATTTTGAGTAATTATTTGATGAAATTTATTGATTTTTGAAAAAAATTAAAGTTGTTTTCAAATGAAATGTTTTGAAAAATAGCATCATTATGGTATTTTTAAAATGGTTTGATTTTAAAAAGCAAGTAGATAGTTTTCAAAAATGGTTGAACATGGAAAATAGTTTATTTTTTAAAGCACTATTATGATAGTATGATGTGGTAGAATTTGAAATGTTAAGCCTTTAGTTAATAGAAAGTGAGACTTATAGCGTTTGTTGTGTTTCTAGAAAATGGCACCCAATAGGTGTCATAGGAATCAACTAGAAGAAGCTGGTGAGAATGTGGTTGTACCTAAGCCACAGGTGAACCAACAACTGGTTCAGATTATTTTCCAATCATTTCAGGCTATGAATAGTGGTAATAGGAGGGATGATCCCTAGAAAGTGAATTATTTCTTCCAATTATAGAAGTAGAATCTACCCATATTTCAGGGTGATTCTGAACTAAAAAAGGTAGAGGTGTGGATGAATAAGATGAATCATATCTTCGATTTCATCAATACAATAGAGGAGCTAAAAGTCAAGCTGGTGACTTATATACTAGAATATATTTCACATCAATGGTGGGATTTATCAGTTCGGGCTAAATTGGGACAAGGACTTACATCGGAGGATTTTTAAGAATTGTTCAACAAACAATTATATCCTCATATGTTTAAAATTAAAAGAAATACAAACTTATTTATATTTAAGTAATAAATTATTTATTCCATAGATTATACGGCTAAATTCATGAATTTAGTGCACTTTTCACTCAAAGATGTGGCTTGTGTGTCCTTGAAGGCACGTATCTTTGAATCGGGGATAAGGAAGTAGATTCGTTCATATATAGTTATGATATTTATTATAGATTATATAAAGATGGTAAATAGAGTGAAAGTGGATGAAAGATATATCTTAGGATCTATGGGAGGATAAATAATGTTGATACCTTTAAGAAATGGCGGGAACTCTAACGCTGGGAGAAAGTGGAAGAGGGGCACCTATTTCCAATGTGGAAGCATGAATCAAAATCCGATGGATTTATCGGTGAATCATTCTCTGAGACCTATGAATAAAGTGGGATGTTTCCAATGTGGTTCCATTGACCACATGAAGTGAGAGTGTATAGCACCACCAAGAGAATTCCACAATTGAAACAAAATGGGACATATTCAGCGCTATTGTCACAGTGCTCCGAGGTTGGGTGTTCGGTACACTTCTCAATTATCGCAAATGTTATATGCTTCTATGAGACAAGGATAGAAGAATCGGTCTTTTCAACAGAATAAATCTAACCATGGTGATTCTTGGAATATCATGATTCCTCAACAGGGGAAATCTCAATAGGGAAATAAAGAACAAAGTGCGGTAAGAAAGAAATTATATGGATCTCAGCAAGTTATTGTAGATGATCAATCTGGAACATAAATTGTGAGAAGTACAATTATTTTTAATTCTACCCTTATACAAGATTTTCTTGATACAGGTGCCTCTCATTTTTTTATTGCTTCTAGTATTGTCAATTTTTTGAGTTTAAAAGTTGAGATGATGCCTTCTATGATAAAACTTCAAAATCCTCTTGGTCAAAGAGAATGTCGAGATTTTGTGTGTAGAGAATGTTATATAACTATATATGGATCTAAATTGAAATGGGATTTCTCTATGCTTGATATGGATATCTTTGATTTAATCCTAGTTATTTATTGGTTGACAATGTTCAAGGATCACATCGACTATTATACCATAAAGGTCAGTTTCACAACTAAATATGGCGTCGAGCATCTCTTTCAAGGATACTAGAATGTAAAGGAAGGTGAAGTGATCTTTTTGGCACCAGTAGTTAAAACGATATCATACCAGATTGAAAATTTAACCTTGTCATCGATGGATAAGATCGAGAGTAATAGTTTTCCAACAGTGTTTGATTAGTTTCCAGATGTGTTTTCTAAAAAAATATCAGGGTTTCCACCTATGAGAGAGGTGGAGTTTACGATTGATCTCATTATGGGTACCAGTACTATTTTCCTTCTATCTTATCGGATGGAACCAATATAAGTAAGGGATTTGAAGGTGAATTTGGAAGAGCTGTAAATAAAGGGCTTCATTCAACCGAGCAAATCTCTGTGATCATCATTGGTCTTGTTTTTTAAAAAGTTGGATGGAACTCTTTGGTTGTGTATATATTAACATACGATTAACCAATTTGTGATAAAGAAAAAGTATCCACTTAGACACATTGATGATATGTTTGATAAATTGAGGTGAGCTCAGTGGTTCTCCAAAATAGATTTGTGATCAGGACATCACCAATTACGGGTTTAGAAGGTGGATATTCCAAATACAACTTTTAGGTTCATATATGGCCATTATGAATATATGGTAGTGCCTTTAGGTCTTACAAATTCACTATCAGTCATTATGGAATTTATGAATTGGATATTTTAGAGATATCTATATTCTTTAATGGTGGTGTTTGTGGATGAAATATTGGTGTATTCAATAACAAGGGTTGAGCATGAGCAACACTTAGTGAAAGTGTTGGGAATCTTAATGGATCATTGTTTTTTTACCAAACTATCAAAGTGTGATTTATATATATAATAGTTATGTTTCCTTATCTATATAATTTTTGAAAAAATGTGTTTCTGTAGATCCAGAAAAGATAGAGGTCATTATCTCTTAGAAACCGCCTAAGAATTTCTTTGAGATATATAGTTTTCTTGGATTGGATAATTATTATCAACACTTTGTGCATGACTTATCATGACTAGATTCTCCTATGAAAACTTTGAAAAATAATAATGTTTCATTCCAATTGGATAATGAAAAAATAATTTTCAAGAGCTTAAGGTTCACCTTACATCCGCACTGATCTTGATTTTGACCGAATCAGGGCAAGGGTGTGTGATGTATTTTTATTCTTTGGGGTCTGTTTTAGGGTTTTTTCTTATCCAAGGAGATCATGTTTTAGAATAAGGATCAAGGAAGTTATTATTTCATGAGAATAACTACCCAACACATGATTTGGAGTTAGATTATGTAGTCTATGCTTTGAAGACTTAGCATCATTATCTATTTGGAGAGAAATTTACTGTGTTTACAGATCATAAGATCTTGAAACATATTTTATCACAATGGGATTTGAACCTATGATAAATAATATGGATGGATTATATCCAAATTTTTGACTTCAACTTGATTATACACCATGTAAATTCAATTAGATGGAATATGCATTAGTAGAAATTCATATGCTCAGTTGGAAAAAGAAGCTTCAAATAAGTGTCAATCGATATCAGCCCTAGCTGACATACACTTGGAATGTGAATACTAAGGTGAAGTTATAGACTTATTTATTATTTTATTTGTTCCTGATTTGGTAAATATGGTTAAGAGGCACAGACTTCTGATGAATAATGTGTGTCTATGGGGTCAAAACTCAATGGTGGGGAGACCATTGAGGGATGGAAGCTGGATGAGAATTCAGTTTTTTGGTTTAGCAATCAGATGGTCATACCCATGGATTATTAGGGAAAAATTCATTCTTACCACCATTCAAGATGTTTTATTCATCCTAGAATATATAATATGTATAAATCCTTTAAGGAATAGTTTTTGTGGGTTGATATGAAAAGAAAGGTAGCTGAGTTTTTTTCAAGATGCTTAACTTGTCAGAAAGTTAAGGAAGAACATAAGTGACCCACATGTATGTTGCATTATTTACTAATTATAGTGTTTAAATGGGAGAAAATAGCTATATATTTTGTAGTAGGTATCCCAATAATGGTTAGGAAACATGATTCCTTATGGTTGATAGTGGATCGACTCACAAAGTCGGCTCATTTCATCCCTATTTTTGAATCTCATATGGTGGGGGACTTGTTAAAAATATATATCTGAGAAGTGGTAAAGAGGAATGGAATACCATTTTCAATAGTTTCAGATAGATATATGAGGTTTATGTATCATTTTTGGAAATACTTACAGAAATTCCTTGGGACTCGGTTGACTATGAGTATAGCATATCATCCTCAGATGGACGGCCAATCTAAAAGAACGATACAAACATTGGAGGACATGTTGTAGGCTTGTCTAATGGATTTTGGTGGATCATGGGAAGATCATGTGTTTTTAGTGGAGTTATCATATAATAGTAGTTATCAAGCCTCGATACACTACTGGATAGTTAAACTTTACCAACGGTTTCAAATCGTTGGTAAAGGCTGGATGACTGTTGGTATAAACTATACCAATGGTTGTCCAAACTATTGGCTCTAAAGTTGTGGGGGTAAACATATCCCAACGGTTCTATGAGAACCATTGAGATATGGGTGATTAATGGATTATATACCAACGATTATAAGAAATCATTGGTATAAATTTTTACCAATGGTTTAAAACTGTTGGAAATATCAAATTCCATGTTTATACCAATGGTTGTCCAAACCGTTGGTATAGAGTTTTTACAACAGTTCCTCACAAACTATTGGGAAAAGTCAGGTATAGAATATATACCAATGGTTTACATGAAACCCTTGGTATATGGTTTCTTTTCAAACATATGCCAATAGTTTTAAACCATTGGAATAGCCTTTATGCACCTGCAGCAGCAGGCCTGCCTCCCCCTATGCACCTGCAGCAATGCACTTCCACCAGTTCTCAATACACACATACCATACCTGCAGTTCTGTATTTAATTACCCCATACACACATAAAGAATTAACACATAATTCATAAGGTAATTCAAGAAAGTATACACATACAACAAGTATACCCATATAGCATTAACACATAATTAATAAGTTAATTAAATACATAAAGGATTCAATTCAGAATTAAGATCAATTACCCTATGCAATACATAATTCTGAATTGAATACATACAATATTTAATTCTCTATAACACATATATAATTGAATTCATAATTCAGAAGGTAATAACCCCTATATAAGAAAATCATGTTTCAGGTTTTGAATATGGCATTGTTGTTCATAGGCATGGGTGAATTCATATGAGATTTGAACTTTGGGATAATGTGGTATGCCATTCTGTAGTAAGGGGTGATGTGACATGGGGTATAGGCTCTAATGTTTTATGCCTATCCAAGGGGGTGGGGTGTCTAGGGGGTGGGGGCTATCCAGCGGGTGGGGTGTTGTCCAGGGGGTTGGGAGGGGGCTCTAGGAGGTGGGGGTGTCTAGGTGATTGAGGGGGACCAGGGGGTGGGGGATGTCCATGGGGTTAGGGGTTGTCCAAGGGGGTAGGGGGTCCAGGTGTGGGGGTCCAGGGGGAGGGGGTTGTCCATAAGGGTGGGGGATATCCATAGGGGTGGGGGTGTCTAGGGGGTGGGGATTTCCATGGGGTGGGGGTTGTCCAGGGGGTTGGGGGTTGTCCAAGGGGTTGGGGGCTGTCCAAGGGGGTAGGGGGAGTCCAGGTGGGTGAGGGGTGTTCAGGGGGATGAGGGTGGGGTGGGGGTTGTCTAGGGGGTGGGGTCTATCCATGGGTGTGGGGGTGTATAGGGGGTGGGGGCTATCTAGGGGGTTGGGCTGTCCAAGGGGGTCGGGGTGTCTAGGGGGTGGGGGTTGTCGAGGGGGTGGGGTGCCCAGGTGGGGTGGGGGTGTCCATGTGGTGGAGTGGTGTCCAGGTGGGGTGGGGGCTGTCTAGGGGGTTGGGGGCCATCCAAGGAGGTGGGGGTGTCCAATGGATGGGGGTTTCCATGGGGGGTGGGGGCTGTCCAGGGGGTGGGGGTTGTCCATGGGGGCGGGGGTGTCCAGGGGGTTGGGGGTTGGGTTGGGGTTTCCAGGGGGTTGGGGGTTATCTAAGGGGGTAGGGGGTGTCCATGGGGTGTGGGGGTGTCCTTGGGGGTGGGGGATATCCAGGGGGTGGGGGATGTCCATGGGGGTGGGGGTGTCCAGGTGGTGGGGTGGTGTCCAGGGGGTGGGGGTTGTCCAGGGGGTTGGGTTGTCCAAGGGGGTAGGGGTGTCAAGGG
The DNA here is from genome assembly GCA_963277665.1 of Viscum album. Classification (NCBI taxonomy): domain Eukaryota; kingdom Viridiplantae; phylum Streptophyta; class Magnoliopsida; order Santalales; family Viscaceae; genus Viscum; species Viscum album. The sequence goes on from OY728127.1 coordinate 1,826,518,138, forward strand.
GGTGGGGGTGTCTATGGGGTGGGGGCTATCCAGGGGGAGGGGGCTGATGAGGGGTGTGGGTTGTTCAGGGGGGTTGGGGGCTGTCCAAGGGGTAGGGGGTGTCCAGGGGGTGGGGGTGTCCATGGGGGGTGGGGGCTGTCCAATGGGGTGGGGGGTTGTCCAGGGGGTTGGGGGTTGTCTAATGGGGTAGGGGTGTTCAAGGGGTAGGGGTGTCCATGGGGGTGGGGGGGCTTTCCAACAGGGGGGGTTCCATGGGGGTGGGGGCTATCCATGGGGGTGGGGTGTCCAGGTGGGGTGGGGGTGTCCATGTGGTGGGGTGGTGTCCAGGGGGTGGGGGATATCCAGGGGTTAGGGTGTTATCCAAGGGGGTAAGGGTGTCCAGTGGTGGGGGTGTCTAGGGGGGTGGGGGTTGTCCATGGGGGTGGGGGGATGTCCATGGGGGTGGGGGTGTCCAGGGGGTTGGGGTGTCCAGGTGGTGGGGGGCTCTCCATGGGGGTGGGGGTGTCCAGGGGGTGGGGGTGTCCATGGGGGTGGGGTGTCTAGGTGGTGGGGTAGTTTCCAGGGGGTGGGGGATGTCCATGGGGGTGGGGGTGTCCGAGGGGGGTGGGGTGTCTAAGTGGTGGGGTGGTGTCCAGGGGGTGGAAGCTGTCCAGGGGGTTGGAGGGGTTGTCCAAGGGGTTGGAGGGCTGTCCAAGGGGGTGGGTTTTCTAGGTTGTGGGGTGGTTTCCAGGGGGTGGGGGTTGTCCACGGGGGTGGGGGCTATCCACAGGGGTGGGGGTGTCCAGGGGTGGGGGTGTCCAGGGGGTGGGGTGTCCAGGGGGTGTGGGGGTTGTCTAGGGGGTGGGGGTGTCCATGGGAGGGGTGAATCAGTCACAGAAAATCATCAAGTCAAGTTTTATTAATTATATATAAAGAAATAAAGATAACTTGACCTACCTAATCACACATACATTCAGGCACAACAAATCGTCAAACATCAAATGTCAGTAATATCAGTCAAAAATGTAATGGATCAATCTGTCCCTCATCAGCATCACTATCATCACCGCCATCATCATCCTCACCCCCATCCTCATCGTCATCCCCATCATTATCCCTTCCCTCTTCAATGTCCGCCTCCTCACCCTCATACTCCACCTCGGCCTCCTCCTCATCCTCCTCCTCCACCTCGGCCTCCTCCTCACCCTCCTCCTCCACCTCGGCCTCCTCCTCCTCCACCTCGGCCTCATCCTCACCATCGTCTCAACCACTACAATAACTTCCACTTGGTTCACCATATATAGAACTCATCGACAACATATATTAATCACAAGTTGTGATGGCCTCTGGTGGAAGTGTTGTATGTAAAACTTCCATCAGTTTCATAAATTCAGTGTTTTCCCTAACAAACTATTTTTCCATCTGTGTGGACCTTTTTTAGCCTGTTCTACTTGTACCTTAATCTTCTAGAACTCTGTGGCACTAAAACTCATACTTGAGGAGGTCAAATACCTCGTCGGGACTATACTCTTCCCAGGTCGGCAGTGTACTCTTCCAGGGTGCTCATCTCCCAACACCTGATGTAAGTGATCGTTTGGCCCAAAATTGTCAGGTTCCTGGGAATCAAGGGCCTATAAAGTAGATTTTTACAAATATAAATAGATTATTAAGTTAAAAAATAGATATTAAAAATTAAAATCAATAAAGTAAAACTTACAATATGCTACTGAGTCAGTTTATTAACTGCACTTCCATCTTTGTTCCTTCGACTCGAGCAAAATTGTTTTGCTCGAGGCACCCATCCTTCAATATTCAATTTTTCCCTCTACAATTACATTGTATGTAGGAAACCATAATTAAAAATAGGTTACCAATAATTAATTTCATAACTAAAATTATATAAAAACTTTAGCAATCAAATAAATTATGGAGGAAAAATAGAAAGTGGAAGTCGTAAAGAAAAATTATAAACAACTGTCATACCTGCTTCCTCTCATGATCTGGCATCATAGTACGTCCCAATGTGTGGAGGAATTTTTTAGAATCACTATTTTTTTATTTCTTCCAGATGATTCCTAAATAAAATTAAATAATAAAAAAGATAGTATTAATGCAAAACATGAAAATTTTCATTTAAATACCTAAAATGTGATTAATACCTTAAACTGGTTAGTCGTTTAATGAGTAATCATCTGCCGATACTATTATATCATAAAATCATCAATGACAGGGAGTGCCACTAACTCTGTGTAAACTCTATCATGCTATCTAATATACAACTCATGCTTATAGGCTCTCCAAAGCGTCACCAAAAAAACTCTGACATTGTTGTCCTGTTTTTTCAATCATTTGATTGTCTTCATTATAGTCCACCATCAACTGGGTGCGGAGGTTCCACACTACACGCATGCATGTCCACCCCCACCCCCTGCCTTCTATTAGTAGATGCATCTATTATGAAATAAAAACAAATATTTTATCAATACTTGTTATAATGAAAATAAATAGTGGTATAAAAAATTGTTACGGTTCTAGAAATATACTTGTGGCAGTCTGATCAATGGGCATCGCTGGATCCATAGAAACTGAAAGAACACACTATGCAGGTGGATTGGGTCCCAATGTATGCTCTACAGGACAGACTCTGGTGGAGCAGGAGTCGAAGAATATGGAATATAGAAGCTCAAAGAGAAGTAAGTAGAAGTAAAAGAAGATGGCACGAATGACTGGTTGAATGCTGGATGGGGAGTGGGAATCATCATCGGATATGGTAAAGATGGTTGAGGAGACTCAGATGTAAAGGGTGGTGAAAACATGGGAGGACTAAATATCCTATGTGTCCCTAAAGGCACATCGGGATCAAAATGTGGGATATATGGTATGTCAGTGGGAGGGGTAGGGTCTAATTGGGTTTGTCAACCAGATCGGCTAGCTCTCATACTACCCCCCCTTGTACAAATACCCTAAGTACTGGGACCACTACTATGTTGCTCATCAAATAATTGTCACCTAATAGGTGGATCCTGCAAAAATATTTAAAACAAAATTAATTACATGACATTATATATTATTTAAATATATATATATTTGAAATAAAATACTCACTATAGGGGGGTGTCCATAGGGGGGTGGGGTGTCCAGGGAATGGGGGTGTCCAGGGGGTGGGGGAGGGAGAATGTCCAGGGGGTGAGGGGTGTCCAGGGGGGCTGTCCAAGGGGGTGGGGGTTTCCCAGGGGTGGGGGCTGTCCAAGGGGGGTGGGGGTATGCAGGGGGTGGGGTGTGTAGGAGTTGGGGGGTTGTCCAATGGGGGGTCCGTGGGGGTGGGGGTGGGTGGTATTAAGGGGAGGCAATACCCATATAATACCTTAAAATTTACCTATACCCAATCCAACCAGTATCAAAATTCCAATCCATCACCCAAACAACAGCCAATTCATCCTCAATATCATTACCCTTCCCATTATTCCTTGAACAAAAACTATAAATACAAAATCCAAATCCAATTTTCAAATAACAAAAGTCCATAGAAACTACCATATCACCCCACTAAAAAAATGGAAAACCACCTACACCACTACCCCAACCGTCCCCAATCCCTTCACATGGACCATCCTTATATCCATTACCCTTTACTATCATGGAGTGGGGATACATCTCACCATCACCCATTAGTTCATATGGTTCATTAACTCTACACAAAAGGAGTGGGTATGAAGACTTAAAATAAAGGTGATTCACGCAACAAGACACTTGAAGTGTAGAACAAAATATAAAACAAATCAAAGTGTCTGGTATACCATGCCACAGAATGAACAGAACTCTAGTTTGGGCTAAATAAAAATAGAAAACAAAACAAAATAGATTTAAAACATTAAAACTAAGGTATCACTTACTAATTTGAAGCATGGAAATAAAAAAATTGCTTGATTGAATATGTATATATCGGGTAGAAGGAGTTTTTCACCCTAGGGTAAAGATAGAGCTTCGGGAGATGTTTGGATTAGGGCCTGCAATCATGCAGACGGGGGATATGGGTTGTTTTTTAATTGGGGGAAACATCCCCCCCCCCCCCCCGCGCACACCCCCCTGGACACCCCCCCCCCCCCTCCCCCCCGCTCACCCCCTCTAGAAACCCCCCAACCCCTTGGACACCCCCACCCCCCTAGGATACCCCCACCCCATTGGACACCCCCCCAGAACCCAGGACACCCCCACCCCCTTGGATAGCCCCCCACCCTGGACAGCCCCCCCCCCACCCCCCTGGACACCCCCCACCCCCATGGACAGCCCCCCCCCCCTCATAGACAACCCCCCCCCCACCACCCCCACCCCCTAGACACCCCTACCCCCGTGGACAACCCCCCAACCTCATGGTCACCCCCCCCCCCACCCCCTAGACACCCCCCCCCCACCCACCCACCCCCTTGGACAGCCCCCCACCCCCCCTGGACACCCCCCACCCCTGCACACCCCCCACCCCCTTGGACCCCCCCCCCCCCCGACACCCCCACCCCTCTGAACACTCGCACCCCCTTGGACAACCCCTACATTCCCCTAGACACCCCTCAACCCCATCGACACCCCCACCCCTAGACACCCCCCACCCCAAGACAGCCCCCCCCCCCCCCCACCCCTCTGGACACCCCCCACCCCCCTGAACATCCCCCACCCCCCTGGATAGTGCCCCCCTCCCCCCCCCCACTCCCACCCCACCTAGACAGCCCCCCCCCCCCACCTGGATATTGCCCCCCCCCCTCCCTGGACAACCTAAACACCCCTCCCAACCTGCACACCCCCCTCCCCACCTTCACACCCCCCACCACCACCTAGATACCCCCCCCCCCCTCCCAACCTGCAACCTGCACACCCCCCCTCCCCACCTGCACAGCCCACCCCCCCCCCCACCCCACCTGTACAACCCACCCTCCCTCAATAAAAATCAATTTACAATGAAATAGAAAACATTTACTTCAAAATTAAATAATTTCATTGAAATACACACCTTAAAGAGGTGTAAATTGACTTAAAACTTCAAGGATGAGCACCCAAAGTAAAAAAAAATGAATTCAGATTACACCGAAATAGAATAAAAACATCCAAAATAAATGGAGTAAAAGTATATAACTCAGTTACCACTTATGAATTTTAAGTGGAATAGGTCTCTTGTTTATAAGAAATAGATCTGCTTCTAGAAGAAGGCTGGGGGATGGGGAAAAATACGGACAGAGGCTCACGGCTAGGGTAAAATGCAGACATAACGCATACAGATCTTCAGGAAGTAGGTGGGTCATGGGTATTTGGGGGGTTTTCTATCCCCAACAGTTTTTAAAAACTATTGGGATAGATAAGATATACCAATGGTTTTTTAAAACCATTGGTATACCCTTCACAATTCCACCCTTATACCAACATTTGTATTGAACTGTTGGTAAAACCATCAATTAACAGACCTATACCAACAGTTCCATTGAACCGTTGGTATATGGAACCTATCCCAATGGTTTTTTAAAACTTTTGGGATATTTGTGTTGGTATAGGTGTGGTTTCCACTAGTGATATATATGGATCTTTTTGAATTATTTTATAGTAATATTTTTATTTCTCCACTTTATTGGGTGGAAATAGGTGAGACTTCACTAGTTGGTCCAAGCCTTGTCTAGAAAACAATGGAGATGATTCATTTGATCAAAAAACAAATGAAGATAGCTCAGAGTCATCTAAAATTGTATGCAAATCATCGTCAACAATCATTTTATTTCAAGGTGAGTGATCATGTTTTCTTAAGGATCTATCCAAATCTTGGACATTGACATTTTGGGAAATAGGGAAAGTTATCTCCTCAATACTTAGTACCTTTTTAGATACTTGAACGAGTTGGATAGTTGGTATATTGGTTAGTATTTCCACCATGGTTCATTGCGATGCATAATTTATTTTATGTATCTCAGTTGAAAAATTATCAGTCGGATCCTGACCATGTAATCAGATGAGATCATGTTGACCTAGAGTTAGATGCTTCATTGGTGCATATCTTGATGTGAATTGTGGGTTGAAAAGAGAAGGTCTTGCATGGAAAAAAATTTGGTCTAGTGAGGTTTTTGTGGAAACATGGTAAGATTCAGGAAGAGACTTGGGAATGGGAGAAGGATAAGAAATAGCAATGGCCAGAACTCTTTTAGTAAGGGGATAGTTTTTTACTTTTGGGGGATAGAAAGTCTAATGGTGGGGAGAATGTATCACCCCCGGTTTTAAGTAAGTAACCCTTTATTTATGATTTATGAGTATATAAAGTATATGGGTGAAGTTTGGGAGAGTGTGGAGAACTTTTGGAGTGGTTTTGGGTCATTTATAAAGGTTCGTGGTTGGTGCATGATTTGGGAAAACCATGAAACACCTATAAGAAACCATACACAATGAGATAGATAAAGGGAAGGCATGCGGGTTGTGAATGGTTTTTCCAAACCGTGAAGCAGCCTAGGAGAAACCGTGATATGTTGGGAAGTGATATTTGCCATGGTTGGAGCATCGTTTGAAAATTGTGCAATCCAACCATGTGAGGTTCATCCTTGAGGTAGTGTTTGGTGTACATTTAGTGTATGGTTTTCCTAACCACGCAATTAACCATGAACGGGTTAAAAGTGAGATCCTAAAATTGTGGATATCTCACATTTTGACCTCTAAGGTCCTTTTTTCATTCTATTCTGCCCTAACTCAATATTATATCTTCAAAAAGGATATTTAATCTTCTCTCATTGATCTAGAGGTGATCCAAAGGCTTATCTTGGGGATTTTAAGCCAGAGTCTCATGGTAAGTGATTGTTCTTGGTAGTTCTTAGTGGTTCTATTATATATACTTCTCTATCTCTATTAGTTTCTTATATCTACATCTACTATGGATATATCTAAGATAGTGGATTCCAAATATTATTAGTTTTGGCCTTTTTGATGATAGGGGAAGAGATATAAGGTGGGTTTTGTGGGATTCAACCTGGTTTTGTGGATATTTTTCATGTTGTTCTTCGTTTTCAACATAATTCTCGAGGTAGGTGGCTTCACTCTCATATCCTCTATTTATAATATGAAGGCTTAGTTTCAAATTTATTAACATGACTGAAATTGATTGTGAAATTGGTGTGCAAATCATGGTAGAAACCTTCTTTAGTAATGGATTTGGGATTTGTGTGAAATTATGGAATTGTTGTGTAAAGTTCTTTGATAAATGATTTTAAAATATTTATTTTAAAATAGTTTCCTAGTTTGATTTATAGAAAAAGAGTTTTCAATAAAAGGTCATTTTATTGAAATTGTTTTCGCATTCAAATGGTTTTGGAATTTAAATTTTTTTAACATGGTTGTATTGGCATGGTTTTTGAGCATACTTGGTGGTGTGTGTTCATATTACATTATGAGGCTTGGGTGAAATATGACCTTTTTCTTGGTTCCAAAGGTGTGATGGAATATGGGATTTAATTACCTTGTTATGAATTGGTAGATCGATGAGAAACCACTCATGAGTATGGAACTGTCATAAATAAACATGCATGTGTAGATTTTTGGATTTGTGGATTGTAATGAGATATTCCAAATAGAATTTATGAAATGGTTTGAAAAAAAAATGGTTTATTTCCTTATAACTTTTTATTATTTTTAGAAAACTACTTTATTGTGGAACTTGTTTAAATTTAGTTATAAACTGATTTTATAAAAAAAATTATATAAAATATTTTATGTAAATGTGCTAAAAAAATTATCCTAGTGGCATGAGTAGGGAAGTCATTGGGAAAAATCTATTGAGTTTCATTACTCACCACTACTTTGGAACTTTGATTCTTTTGTAGATATTTTTTATCAAGAAATGGGAAAATGTAAAGTCAATAATTTGTGATACTTGGGCTACTTTGTGGATTTGGATCATGGAGCATGTTTGGAGCTTTGAGTTTTCATTGGAGTCCTTGAGTTTTGTCTTCTGTTGTGTACTTTGATATTGTAGTATTACACTGTAGTAATTGGTTTTAGTTTAATTTTAATATCAATGGTTTTATTTTATTTTTATTTCATTGATGTCATGCATCATGTAGTGGGTTATTTGTTTATGTATTGTTTGGTTTGTTGTTTTATTTTAAATGGGAAAATAATCCTCTAATTGTAAATTAATCCCTTGGAATTTATTGCCAGTATTTGGAATCTTGGGGATTTTTCTTAAGGCCAAGTGACATCCTTCCACCTTCTCAAGCCAATGAGGAGGGGCAGGATGTTACGAGCATATAGTTCAGTGACCACCCATTGATGTTGTTTTTTATAGGGAATAGTTTTCACTCGTACGCAATGGGGTTGGTTTTAGGTTTAACCATGTGAAAAAAAAAACTTTTGGCTTAGTGATTGGAACTAATGGAAGGAGTGATTGAAAAAATCTAATTTCCAGAATCTAGATGGAGATGGTGGACTAGAAAAAAAAATCCAAATGTATTTGAGAAAGTAAACTAGAAGCAGGTGGTCAAATCATGTAATTGGAAGTATACTTGACAAGTCTCAAAGGGGAAGTGTGGAGATGCAAAGGAATTTTCATAATCTTTGACTCTATGGATACATAATAAGTTATTATAATGATGTGTAATGATTTCTTAATACTCACAGAGGATATGTAAGTGTTCTTTAGAATATTATGTTGGGGTAAACTCATAGAGTTTCTAGAAGCATGAACTATTCAACGAAAGGAGATGTTAAGTTTATGGATGTCTTTGATTTATTGAAGGGATGTTTATCCAAGTGGTTATGATCTTCACAAAGTTCAGAATGTAATGAAACTAGTTGTACCAGCTAGTCTCTACAATATTTTTATAATGATGTCATTATAATGGATGATTGTTCAACATTGTAGTCATATTTCATTTCTTTAATAAAATTATTGTAGTGTTCCCTCATAAAGTATGACTATGTCTAAACCAAGTAAACTTGTGTTGTTCTATTCCTTTTTTTTACTTTCATTTGACTTTTGGAAGTTATTGTTTTTATTTTTCATGTGTGTTGTGGTGTGGTGACTTTGGTGGTATTTGTCTTATAAGTTCCAACGCATCTTGTATGTGGGTTCATTCTGATTTTGTGGTTATGTTTCTTTGTTTTTTTATATTCTAATGTATAACTTCTAATCAAGAGGTTTCATACCCAACAAGTGGTATCAGAGATGTAGTTATACAGTTTTGGAAAACTAAACCCTGTACAAGGTGTTTCAGAGCTCTGTTCAATAGAATCATTCTACCATCATCCTTATAGGAAAATTTGGTAAGTAGTTCCCAATCCCTTTTACATGTTTTATAATTTATTTTTAGTTCATTGATTCCATAAGTAATGGAGTTGGGTGAGGTTATGGTCTAGGTGGATAAGTTAGAAAAAACAGATTTTGGATTCTGAAAGATATTAATAGATGAATTTCTATTGTATAAGTATCGTGATATTCCATTTATGGAAACCTAACTAGAAGAGATGAATAATGAAGAATAATAAATGATGGATAAGAAATCACTAGGGTTGATTCAGATATCACTTGCCTCGAATGTGTGTTATAACATCCAAGTGGTGAAAACTACTTTGGGACTTATGAGGACTCTTTTAGATATGTATAAGAATCCAAAAACAATGAAAAAAGTGTTCTTATTACGGAGGCTATTTGGTATAAGAATTTTTATTGGAAATTCGTTGCTTGATCATGTTAATGATTCAATATGATTTATAGTTAGTTGGAATTGTTGAAGGTTCAGTTCAGGATATAGATTGGGTGCTATTGTTAATTTCTTCACACCTAAAATTATGAAATGTGATGGTTACCATGGTGATTAACTCAAGTGTTAATATGAACATGGTGTTTAAAGAAGCTAGTGATATAATTCTAAATGGGGAAATTAAATAGAAGTAGGTCTAGATATCTACCATAAATTCTTATAGTACAGATGGTAGGGGACATTACATGACATAGAAGAGTTACAAAAAAGGAAAAGTGTAACGCCCCGACCCTAGTTACCCAGAGTTAGTGCATAATTGCATAACATTTTCATGATCACAAGGGATCAAATCCTGAAAGACCGGTCGGTTTAGTAGCCTTGGAAGTGATGGATACAAAAATAAGTTTTACATTACATTATGAAATGAAAAACAATAACATTGTGTCTCTTTTGAACACATTCATCTCCCTTAGACTATCCCTATAGGTCAGTCATAATATACTTCTTCGTAACCTAAGAAAAAAACATAGAAAGGGGTGAGCTTAGGTGCTCAGTAAGGATAACAATATAGAAAAAACTTTCATAAATAAGCATAAACATTTAAGGAAATTTATAACACTAAAACACAAGACATTTAGACTTAAACTTCAGCATAATTTGGAAAAGATAAATCAAATAATTCTATTTACTTATTCACATGGATATTCTACTAGTCGAATAATCATGTGTAATATCAATAGCCAATTTCATAATGATGGAATTCATAATGTCGGACATCATAACCACATAGTCAAGGCCTTGTGCCAAGACTAAAAACAATATTTTTTCAAGTCCTTATGTCAAGACACTAGTTGCCTCTTGAGACCTACCAATTCATTGAGGAGCTATAGAGGGATCCACCCATTACTTACTAAGTCTAATGCATTCCTCATATGAAAAGGTTGAATCATAACATAAACATTCGTATTAAAACTAGCATATGAAATGTTAATACTTTAACTATAAACCATGAATGGTATAAAAATAACACATCCATGGTCAAACATATCTCAAAACCTTCATTACAATATGAAATATTGTATCATAATAAATCAACTTCAAAAAAATGTAAAATCCATCAAAGGATGTTGACATAGATGAAATCAAAACCATTTGAAAGAAATATATCTTTCTATCTTGAAATTGTTTAAAAGTCACATAATTATAAAATAAAACATTTATTTTGAAAATATTATTATAATCTTGTAAGTTAAGCTTCTAATGTGTTATAATGGAAGAAAATAGCCGCAACCTCTGTATAAGTTAGAAAAAATATTCTTACCTTAATTTGTCGAAAAGGCCATAAAGTACCTTCTTTAGAAAACGATGGAAAGATTCCTATCAAAACATTTTATATAAAGTCAAACAAGGTTATAAATTAATTTAAACCATATTCTAGGAAATAGTAAAAATATTTTGAAATACATTTTTAAAAAATACAGATGTGGATGATAAAGAAGTCCTAGTATATACTTACGTATAAAAAACCTCAAATAAGTAAAAATATTGTAAAATTAACCCTTACCTTGTACATTTCCTTAGTATAGGGTAAGTTAACCTCATGTATAATATTTAAATAATTGTTATTAAATTATAAAATAACCATATACATAAATATGATATTATATATTATCTTCTAATATTGTTTTGTTAATAATATTTCAGTAGTATCATTGTTTCAGGTGTTAACTGGTTCATTTTCCTTTATATGTTTTGTTACATAATTCATGTTTGATATGGATAGTATGTATTTGATTCATATAAAGAATTATATTAAGTTCTTAAACACTATTTTTATTCATAAAATTAAAATTATTCTTGAATGATTACGATGGGGAATGAATCTCATCACGTTCGTGGAGACGGTAATCTGTACATACGCACGAGAAACAATACCATTCTATTGATGGTGAAATAATATTTAATTTTATGTTATATCATATATATAGAATCATTAACATGTTATATTTATTATTTACAATAATTATACTCATTATTATACCCATCTAAATAATGAAGTGTTGAATAATAAACTACACCACAAGGTGGAGACAGTAAGTCATACGTATGAACGTATGGTGACTTTTTCATTCATAGGATGGATAGAATAATGAATATTGTTGTACCATATTTATAATAACCTCACAGAAAGTATAAGGTACTGTATTTATTATTTTTGTATGGAAAAAACAAAGAAAGAGGAAGTGGAAGAAGAAAATAACTTTGGAAGAGGTAATGAAATTATTACCTCTTCTTCGGGTGCTTCCTTTTGATTTGATCAAAAGGATCATTAGATTGGATTATTATTAAAGTAAGACTTATAGGTTGATTTGAGGGTAGTTGGGAGGATATTTGATCAGGTTTTGGCCAATCCAAACGGCTTTGGAGGTGTGAAATTAAGAGAAGTGGAGGTACCCTTTTATAAGAGAGGTGAGGGTCACTTTAGGAAAAGCTTGAAATATTATTTTATTATACAATAATATTCGGTTTATAATGGCTCCAAAAGGATTTATTTTTAGAATAAGGTGGGTCTGGGTAAAAAACCTCTCAACCAATAGGTTATAGACAGGTTTAGGTCACCATATTAACCTTATCTTTTAGATTTAACTCGTAGTTAAATAGTTTAACTTTTACCATGTATTCTTGTATTATTATAATAAATGGTTAATAAACTTACTATAAAAATCCAATAGAACCACAAGTGGTTCATTATTGATATATCTAACCTTATATAAGTCCTTTTCTTGAACCATATATTTTTAGGAATATTATATCAATTAATAATATAGTATTTGTTTTAAAAACTCATTTATGTCAATTTTGACACTATTTAGTATTTGGTTTTTGTGAAAGTCATAAAAACTTTATCACTTAGAAAAAAAATTTATTTAATCAACCCTAACATGTAATATTAACCTATGAAATTATTGGAATACATAAAAAGTTTTAATTTACAATTATTTTAATATTTATAATATCAATTATTTTAATCTTTCAATAATAAGGTAATTACTGCATCATCATTGTTTCATAAATAAATTTAAGTATTTAATGTCTAAAAATTATAAATAAAATACCAATATGTAGGAAATATTTTTATCTTTATAATGAATATTTATAGTTGAATTTATCTTATGTATAACCCAATATTAAAAAATAGTTATTGAAATTTGAATTTAACACTTTTAACTCTTCTTTAAATAAAATAATAATAAATGTCCTAATCTAATCCAAGTCAACCAAAAGGATAATATTTTATTCATAAGGTTTATTTTGGTCGAAATACACTTATCAAATAGAATTAGGACATGTGTTAGGGTAAATATAATATCATTTTTACCTTTAATTACCCTATTTACTTTTAACCGTGGTAAATAGAATTCAAAAGTTACTATTCACCAAAAAATATTTTCATTCTATTGAACCAAATTTTACTTACTGATGTCAACCATGTCTCTTGTATTTTTGAAATTCAATTCACAAAATCGGTAAAATTACATTTTATGCAAATTTACAAATGTGCCTAGAAGGTGGGTAAAAGACATTAAAAGTTCAATAAAATTTTATATATCTAATATTATTATAAAATGACTCCAATGAATTACATTGAACATATATAGGTATTATTTATCTATTTTGAACTAAAATAAATTTAAATAAAATAACTAATTATTTAAATAAAAATTCAGTTTAAACAATAACAGAGTGTTTTTCACTATTCATCAAAAATGAAAGTTTTCAGAAAAATACCCAAAATTCACCCTAAGATAATTTTGATATTCCAAATCCAAAAATTAAGTCCATTTTGAAAAATAAAATTTATAAAATTTCAAAAAGTAGTTATTACTATTCATAACTGCTAGTTTGATTGGTTGTGGGGTGCTAGAACTCGAAGTTGCGTGCAACGCAAGCTATTGCATTATTGAAAGAGAAACGTACCATTGAAGGTTGGGGTGTTACATTATTCCCTTCTTAAAATAATTTCATCCTAAAAAATTTTAGAATACTACTACATAAAAATATTTGGGTGGTTCTTCATCATAAGTTCCTTAGGTTCCCATGTTGCCTCTTCCATCTTATGGTTTCTCCATAGAACTTTTACCAGACGAGTTATCTGATTTCTCAGCACTTGTTCTCGGGTATCAAGAATCTTGAAAGTCTCTTTACAATAAGACAGATCAGGTTCCAGATCTATTTCTTCATAGGTGAGTGCATGGGTTGGGTCAGGCATGTATTTTCTCAATAGTGATACGTGGAACACATCATGAACTCTGGAGAGACTTGGAGGAATTTCCAAACAGTAAGCTAAATCTCTAATTCATTCTAGAATTTTGAAAGGTCCGATGTACCTGGGACTTAATTTACCCTTATTACTGAATCGTATAACACCCTTTCATGGAGATACCTTCAAGAAAACATGATCTCCTACTTTAAATTCCAAATCCTTCCTTCGGTTATCATTATAGCTCTTTTTTCTACTTTGAGCTGCTTTGATGTGGGTTTGGATAATCTTTACCTTTTCTATTATTTCCTCAACAAGTTCTGGGCCTATGAGTTTTCTTTCACCAACATCATCCCCACAAGTTAGTGTGTGGAATCTTTTTCCATATAACACTTCATATGGTGCCATTTAAATACTTGAATGGAAGCTATTATTATAGGAAAATTGTACTGGAGGTAAATATTGATCCCACATACCTTGAAAGTCAAGTGATAAAGATCTCAACATGTCTTATAAGGTTTGAATAGTCCGTTATAATTGTCCATCAGTTTGAGGGTGGTAGGAAGTGCTCAAACGAAGTTCAGTATCTAGGGATTTCTGAAGACTTTTCCAGAATCTTGATGTAAAGAGAGGATCATGATTATAAACAATCGATATGGGTAAACCATGAAGTCTTATAACTTCATTAATATATATTCTTTATAAACGTTCAAGTGGTAAATCTTCTCTTATAGAAAAAAAATGTGCTGACTTGGTAAGACTATCAACAATGACCCATATTGCATCATTCCTTTTAGGTGTCTCTGGTAGCCCCGTGATAAATTCCATCGTAATATCATCCCATTTCCACTCAAGTATGGGAAGAGGTTACATGACTTCTCCAGGATGTTGTCTTCCAGTCTTAACCTGTTGACAAACCATACATCTTGACACATAATCAGAAATATCCCTCTTCATGTTTTTCCCACCAAAAATGTTCCTTCAAATATCTATACATATTAGTGCTACCAGGGTGTATAGAGAAATTGGAGCTATGAGCATCACCCAACAATTCCCTTTTTAGATAAGGTATATCAGAAACACAAAGTCTCTTCCCAAATTTCAAAATTCAATCTTCATATATGAAGTCAATCAATCTCTCATCGTTCACAACTTTAATTTTCTTTTGAAAATCCTCATCATCAGTCTGAGAACTTTTTATCCTTTCTAGTAAATATTGTTTGGAAACCATTTGAAAAAGTATTGATGTTTCACCTTCCATGATTATTCCCATATCCATATTTACTAGATCCATGAACATAGGATCCCTTTCAACTCTCATATTGTTCAAAACTCCATGATCCTTTCTGCTCAAAGCATTTTCCACCTTATTTTCCTTCCCTAGGTGGTAGTGTATAGTGAAATAATAATCCTTGAGTAGTTCAAGCCATCATCTTTGCCTCATGTTGAGTTCTTTCTATGAGAAAATATACTTCAAACTCTTGTGATTGGTATATGTCTCACATTTTTCACCATAGATATAGTGTCTCCATATCTTCAAAGCAAATATTACATATTCTAACTCAAGATCATGAGTGGGATAGTTTTGTTTATAAATTTTTATCTGTCATGATGCATAGGTAATAACTCTATCATTCTACATAAGGACACAACCAAGTCCTTTATTTGAAGCATCACTATAAATAACAAACTCATCATTCCCCTATGGTAGAGTCAAGATAAAATAATTGAATAATCTTCTCTTCAGTTCCTCAAAACATTCTTCACATTCTTTTTTTCCAAAAAAATCTAACCCCTTTATGTGTGAGCTTAGTTAATGGGTTATCCAATTGGGAAATATTCTGGACAAAATGCCGATAATAACCTGCTAAACCAATAAAACTATGTACCTCAGTTATACTTGTCGGTGCTAGCCATTCTTAGATTGTCTTGGTCTTTGAAGTATTGGCATAAATTCTATCCTTAGGGACAATATGGCAAAGAAAAGAACTTTATTGAATCCAAAATTCACCCTTGATAAACTTCCCATATAATTAATTTCTTCTGAGGGTTTTCAAAGTAGTACGCAAGTGATTTTCATGATATTTGTATATTTTTTAGTATACCAAGATATCATCAATAAATACCACTACAAAGTCATAAAGATATTCCTTGAAAAATATATTAATTATATCCATGAAAATAGAGGGTGCATTAGTCATTCCAAAAGGAATTACTATAAACTCATAATTCTTGTACCTGGTTCGAAATGATGCTTTCAGAATGTCTTTCTTCTTCACATACAGCTGATGATATTCAGATCGAAGGTCAGTCTTTGAAAAATATTGAGCTCCATGAAGCTAATCGAATAAATCATCAATGTGAGGTAGGGGATACTTGTTCTTTATTATTATAGAATTGATCTCCCTGTAGTCAATGCACAACCTCATAGATCCATCTTTATTAATAACAAAAAGAATAGGGGCTCCCCATGTAGAAACACTAGGTTGAATAAATACTTTATTACTCAATTACCCTAGTTGTTTATTTAGTTCCACTAATTCCATAGTGGTCATTCTATAAGGGGTCTTCAATATGGGCCTTGAACGAGGAATTAAATCAATGGAAAACTCAATTTCTCATTCTGGAGGATGTCCAGGTAAATCCTTTGGAAACACATCAACATATTCTTTCACAATAGGTACGTCCTCTATTTGAACATTCCTTTCCCCACCCATAGTTATTTCACTATCTTCCTCTGCAATAATTGAATTTAGTAGAGATAATGGGGGTGGATCTAGATAAGAATCAGGTGGTGACATTTCTGCTCTAAAGATAAGGTACTCCTTATCATCATAAAAAATTCTAACCTCCTTATTCTTACAATAAATTTTGGCATCATGGTCTGAAAGCCAATCCATACCGAGGATTATATCAGATTCAATCACGGGTATGATGATGAGATCAGAAGATAAAGAATATCTATATTCCCTAATGGGAACTGATTCACAAAACTTTGTTGCAATGATACTTCCCTTATGAGTTTTGACTGACAACTCCCTTGTTAAATCAAATTGGAAATATCTAATTTTCTTATCAAATTGAGAAGATATGAAATAATTCTATGATCTAGAATCAAATAAAGCATTGTCTAAATTTTAGGAAACCATTAGATTACCTACCACCACATCATTCAGAACTTCAACCTCAGCAGTAGTGATCGCATAAGCTTGGCCTTTCTCCCTTGGCCTTTTCTAAGGTAAGTTTCTCTGACACTTAGGAAATTTATTTTCATAATGCCTCATTTCTCTACAATTATAGCATTCAACATTGGAAGCCTCTTTCTTTCCCTTGCAATCACGAGATTGGTGTACTTTTTTACCACACTTGTAACAGACTCTCATTCCCTTCATGAAAGTACCGGGGTGTTTCTTCCCACATTTACTATAGGATGGAAATTTAAATTTTCTCTTCTTCCCCTTATTTACATTTCTAGAGTGTTCAGCAGATCTCTTATTCTCTTACTTCACTTTAAGGTCATAAGACTTAGAGAATTCCTTTTCTGTCTTGATAGCACATGAGAAAATATCTTCGTATGATGAGAAGGTTTGTGAGACTAATGCTCGATGGAGAAATGGTTTTAACCCATCAAAGAATCAATTAATCTTACTCCTTGGGTTACATATATAATCTTTTTCATGCATTTCTTACCTTTTAAAGTTATCCTCATACTTTGTGACATTTTTATCCTCCTTTTTCCTCACACTCAAAAATTGTCTTTCCATATCCAATCGATGGTCACGAGGAAAGTATCTTTCTAATAAAATCTATTTAAACTCCCTCCATTTCATATTTGATACTTCTTCATCCTCCTTTGTGTTTTGAATTAATGACCACCATTTATCTTCATCTCCCGTGAGGCGATAAACTTCCATGAAAACATTTTCCCTTTCGCTACTCCCCAAAGCATGAAATATTTTCTCTAAGGAACTTATCCATTGCTCAGCTACAAATGTATTTGTAGTCCCATTGAATGTTAGTGGTTGTTTCCTCATGAAGAGGTCTAAAATTGATCCTCCACATTTTGGATTAGGGTGCTCCATACGGGTAAGGTTATTATTCATAACCTGAATGAGTTTTCCCAGTATGGTAATAATTTGTTAAGCATCAGTTGAATCACCATCTCCACTATAATTATCTTGAGTATGAGGGAAATCCCTACATAGATTATGTGAATTGATATGGTTTTCATTCCTTCTACCAGGCATCATTTCTAAATAATGGAATACACTAGATTAGTTTATGAATCGTAATACATAATTCTAAACTAGTGAAATATCTAACATAAATTGAATAGTTATGCATAAAATCCATGATCATAAAAAAATTCTTTGAGGAAGTATTTAATCATAAATCCTTCATAATTTTTTGCAAAGAAAATGTGAATTATCCTAAGAATATCCCCCTAGGAGTGTCATAACCAAGAGTGCAGCAAGTCTCGTTGTCGTGTACCAGGATACCCCAGGTCAAGCCCAAAACTCCTTGTCGGAGTTTTCACTCCTAGCTACATCTGTTCCAGAGCTTCCTCTACCTGATCGTATCTATATAGGGATGTATTGATTGGAAAATACAAAAAATCTATACATTACCAAAATTCTAGAAAGTTCTTCTATACTAATCCTCAAAGTCTATCTTAGGGTAATGTTATCTAATCAGATTTTTTTTTAAATATAGTTTCCAAGGATTGTACTAAACTTCCTATAATACCAACTATAACACCCAGACCCTAGTTACCCAGAGTTAGTTCATTATTACATAACATTGGCATGATCACAAGGGATCAAATCCTGAAATACTGATCAGTTTAGTATCCTTGGAATTACTAGATACAAACATAAGTTTTACATTAAATTATGAAATGAAAAACAACAACATTGTATCTCTTGTGAACACATTCATCTCCCTTAGAATATCCCTGTAGGTCAGTCATAATATACTTCTTCACATCCTGGGAAAAATAAAACATAGAAAGGGGTGAGCTCAAGTTCTCGGTAAGGATAACAATATAGCGAAAACTTTCATAAATAAGCATAAACATTTAATGCAATGTATAAGACTAAAACACAAGCCTTTTAAACTTAAAATTTAGTATAATATGGAAAAGATATACCAAATAATTCCATTTACTTATTCACATGGATATTCTACTCATCAAATAATCACATGTAATATCAATATCCAATTTCATAATGATGGAATGCATAATGTCAGACATCATAAACACATAGTCAAGGCCTCATGCCAAGACTACAAATAAGATTTTGTCAAGGCCTTGTTCCAAGACACTAGTTTGTCTCATGAGACCTGCTGATGCATCTAGGAGCTATAGAGGGATCCACATGTCACTTACTAAGTCCAATGCATTCCTCATATGAAAAGGTTGAAACATAACATAAATATTTGTATTAAAACTAGCATACGAAATGTTAATAATTTAACTATAAACCATGAATGGTATAAAAATAAAACATTCAAGGTAAAATATATCACAAAAAATTCAATACAATATGGAAGATTGTATCATAATAAATCAACTTCAAACAAGTGTAAAATCAATCAAAGGATGTTGACATAGATGAAATCAAAACTATTTGAAAGAAATATCTCTTTCTATTTTGAAAACATTTAAAAGTCACATAATTATAAAATAAAACATTAATTTTTAAAATATTATTATAATATTGTAAGGGAACCTTATAAGGTGTTATAACAGTGTAAAATATCTTCACCCGCCGTATAAGTTAGAAAAAACATTCTTACCTAAATTTGTCGAAAAGGTCATAAAGTACCTTGTTTGGAAAACGACAGAAAGATTCCTTTAAAAACTTTTTATATAAATTCAAACAAGGGTATAAATGAATTTAACCCATATTCTATAAAACATTAAAATTGTTTTGAAATACATTTTTAAGAAACACAGATGTGGATGATAAAGAAGTCCCAGTAGATACTTACATATAAAAAACCTCGGATAAATAAAGAGATTGTAAAATTAACCCTTACCTTGTTCTTTTCCTTGGTCAAGGGAATGTTAAACTCTTTTATAATAGTTAAATCATTGTTATTAAATTATTAAAGAACCATATACATAAATATGAAATTATATATGATCTTCTAATATTGGTTTGTTAATAATATTTTAGTAGTATCATTGTTTCGGGTGTTAACTGATTCGTTTTCATTTATATTTTTTGTTACGTAAGTCATGTTTGATATGGATAGGATGTATTTGATTTGTATACAGAATGATATTAAGTTCTTAAACATTATTTTTTTTCATAAAATGAAAATTATTCTTGAATTGTTATGATGGGGAATGAATCTCATCGTGTTCGTGGTGACGGTAATCTGTACGTATGCACGAGCGACAATACCATTCTATTGATGGTGAAATCATAAGTAATTGGATGGTATATCATATATATAGAATCATTAACATGTTATATTTATTATTTACATCAATTAGACTCATTATTATACCCATCCAAATAATGAAGTGTTGAATAACAAATCACACCATGACGTGGAGACGGTAAGTCGTACTTATGTACGTATGGTGACTTTGTCATTCATAGGATGGATAGAATAATGAATATGGTTGTACCATATTTATAATAACATCACAGTAAGTATAAGGTACTGGATTTATTATTTTGGTATGGAAAAAACAAAGAAAGAGGAAGTGGAAGAAGAAAAGAACTTTGGAAGAGGTGATGAAATTATTACCTCTTCTTTGGGTGATTCCTTTTGATTTGATCAAAAGGGCTCATTAGGTTGGATTATGATCAAATTAAGGCTTCTAGGTTGAAGTGAGAGTAGTTGGGAGGATATTTGATCATGGTTTTTCTGAGCCAAATGTCTTTGGAGGTGTTAAATTAAGATAAGGGGAAGTTCCCTTTTATAAGAGAGGTGAGGGTCACTTTAAGAGAAGCTTGAAATATTATTTTATTATACAATAATATTCAATTTATAATGGCTCAAAAATGATTTATTTTGAGGATAATGTTGTTCTTGGTCAAAAACCTCTCAACCAATTGGTTATAGATAGGTTTAGGTCACCATATTAACCTTATCTTTTAGATTTAACTCTTAGTTAAATAGTTTAACTTTTACCATGTATTCTTGTATTATTATAATAAATGGTTAATAAACTTAATATAAAAATCCAAGAGAATCCCAAGTGGTTCATTATTGATATATATAACCTTTTCTAAGTCCTTTGTACTAACCTTATATTTTAATTAATATTATATCAATTAATAATATAGTATTTGTTTTCAAAACTCGTTTATGTCTATTTTGACACTATTTAGTATTTGGTTTTTGTGAGTCATAACAACTTTATCACTTAGAAAAAAAATTATTTAATCAACCATAACATGTCATATTAACCTATAAAATTTTTGTAATACATAAAAAGTCTCAATTTACAATTATTTTAATATTTATAATATCAACTATTTTAATCTTTCCATAATAAGGTAATTATTGCATCATCATTATGTCATAAATAAATTTAATTATTTAATGTATAAAAAATTATAAATAAAATACTAATATGTATAAAATCTTTTTAAATTTATAATTAATATTTATAATCAAATTTATCTTATGTATAACGCTATATTAAAAATGTTTTAGTTATTAAAATTTGAATTTAACACTTTTAACTCTTCTTTAAAAAAATAATAAATGTCCTAATCTAATCCAAGTGGACCAAAAGGATCATATTTTATTCCTAATGTTTATTTTTGTCGAAATAATCTTATACAATTAAATTAGGATATGTGTTAGGGTAATTATAATATCATTTTTACCTTTAATTACCCTATTTACTTTTAACCGTGGTAAATAAAATCCAAAAGTTACTATTCTCTAAAAATTATTTTCATCCTATTGAACCATATTTTACTTAATCATGTCAATATTTTCTCTCAGATTTTTGAAATTCAATTCATAGAAGCGATAAAATTATGTTTTATAGAAATTTCAAATGTGCCTAGAAGGTGGGTAAAAGACGTTAAAAGTTTAATAAAATGTTATATATCTAATCTTATTATAAAATGACTCCAATGAATTACATTGAACATATATAGGTATTATGTATCTATTTTGACCTAAAATAAATTTAAATAAAATAACTAATTATTTAAAGAAAAAGTTGGTTTTAAACAATAACACAGTGTTTTTCACTATTCATCAAAAAATGAATGTTTTCAGAAAAATACCAAAAAATCACCCTAAGCTAATTTTGATATTCCAAATCCAAAAATGAAGTCCATTTTGAAAAATAAAATTTATAAAATTTTAGAAAGTAGGTATTACTATTCATAACGGCTAGTTTGATTGGTCGTGGGGTGCTAGAACTCAAAGTTGCATACAACACAAACTATTGCATTATTTGAAGAGAAACGTACCATGGAAGATTGGGGTGTTAAAAAAAGGAAGAAGTAAGAGACAGATTAGATCATTTTAAGATAGTCCCATGTTTTTGGATTGTGGTAAGAAATGACATTTAAATAAATATTACAATGAGAAAAGAGTCAATTCTAGAAAAAATAATTCCAAATGTGGATCCAAAAATCCTATTTCAGAAGATATGAGAGGTTTATTATTGAGTGATGTGAGCTGAAAATTTGATAAAAATTTGTTTCTATTTGAAAAGTACCCATCAATTAATTCAAACATTGAGTAATAAATTCAGTTTTGATACAATGTGAATTCGAGACTTAACTATTAAATGGATCAATTTTTGGTTTTCACAAGATTTATTTATTTTTGAAGTAAATTGTGAAGCCATGAATATGATCACTATATTTTTTAATTAAATTATTTAAAGGATTTAAAGGATGAATTTTATTGTTTTATTCAATTTTGATGTTAGTAAATCCGTACATTGAAATTGATTTTGATTTTGATTTTTAAATTTAATTGATTTGATTCAATATGAAGTTAAACTGCATAAATATATTTATACATGAGTTTAAATTATTTTTCATTTTTTTTTAATTTAATGAAATCAGAAAATTAAAAAAAAATTAAAAGGAATTTTGAAATTTAAACCTATATTTTAACATGTATTTAAAAAATGATACACTATAAATTGGTTGTGTTTTGAAAAATCTTATTTTAAATTTAATGAATTTAATTGTATTTGGAAATTTGAGATTTAATTTTTATTTTTATTTTTTATTTTTAATCAGAGAAAAATACTTCACTAAAAAATATAATTGTGTGGTGTGGAGGTGAAACTCAATTTTTTTTAAAGGCATGAAGTGATTATGTGGAAGTTGGAAATTTTTTCAAAAGAAAAAATGGGCAAGCTATCGTTCCAAACTCCATGGTTGTCTGAAAATAAAAAAAAATATATTTTCAAAAGTAAGAGAGCATGGAACTTAAATCCTCTAAAGGAATTCATTGTAATTGACCACAACTTTGGGTGATCGACCACACACTTACTAGATTCAAATGAATCCTGACCTACTACAACACTAGAAATCCCACAAAGGTATGAAGCTTCCATGCCCTCCATCTCCACAGTGACTGTGGCTATTTCAATTGACCACACAAACTTTCAATCGACTGTGTCCCCTCCCTGTAAAATCTAATGAATCATATTGGGGATCTACTAAAATCTCGACATCAATCAACCACATTACCAAATCCCAAAATCAACCAATATGAACCAAAGACTCTGAAGAATCTTACCATGTTGATCAAAGGTTGCTCAAATCCAAAGATGTATTATACTTATTTGAATCATGATAAATCTTGAGCTTTTCAGGAAGATGAAATCAAAATGGATGAAACTTTTGTGAGGCTAATCGAGGCTTATGGAAGACAGGTCCAAGATTTATGATAGTTGAACCAGCCCTATGATGCACCTGTTCTGCTCAATCAAAGCCACACCACTAGACCTACCTTGGTTTGTTGAATCTTTTCGACAATTCCATGGGGAGTAAGAGACTCAAGATACATTTCCCTAATGACTAAGGATTGATAGATAGTTCATCTATGCCTGGCATAAGGCTGTGCTAAAGGAATCCAAGTATGTAATTTGAAGTTGTTCTTATTCACTATCTTCCTGAAGAATATGAAATCTTGTGCATGTCGATGGGGACTGAAGGTTGGTAGGTGGAGATGATGACTGGATGACTGTTAAACTATGAAACTTGTGTCACCCTATTAAAATCAAAGATATGCCGATTGGAAAATCGAATCAAAACCCATATCTAAAAATTGAAACTATAAAGAACTGATATTGATGCCTTTAAACCCATGATTTCTTATGGAAATTGAATCCCACCCAAGATGATGACAATAATTGAATAAGATCTAGAAAAATTCCATCTTGATCCATGCCACCCTTTGATGTTTAATCTTTTGAATGAAGACACTAATCTTGAATAATACATTAACCTATGGGATACAAACTAAATAAATCATAAATTAAAGAATATTAACCTAAAATATAACATTTATAAAGGTGTTTATTTCATTCCCTATACAGATGAATATCGGAGGAGACCATGGTTCATGCCAAATACATTAGTTGTTGCATAGAATTCAGATGCACACCTCATGATCTATAAAATTCCTCATTTACAATATCTACTAGAGGATCCAAATGATTTATGAAACCAAGCCTGAGATTGGTTTAAGAACATAATAACCTAAATGAATGTATGATTGGTATAAATCCAAACGGTGGCTATGAATTCAAAGAATCAATTCCAGATATTTTTATTTTCTAGATATACTTTTTTATATAGGTTATTAAGTAGAATACATGATGTGGGGCCTCAATCATCCCCAACTCACTAGTTGAAAAGTTTAAAAACATCACAAAATAGGTGTTCGATATGTTTCTAAGATGATATGGTTGAGGATCTATGGGATTTTGATTAATTTTATTGAATTCAGACTACGTTATGACCTAGCCTGGGGATTTTGGAATGAAACTTGAGGCTTATCAAACCCATGAGTGTCTGACTGTATAATTTCTCAAGTAGAATAAGGTGACTAAAAAATTAATTATGAATTTAGATGAAGAAGATCAAAAATTAGTAAAGATAATCATATTGGAAGAAGATGACAATCCATATTCGAGCATATTCAAACTAGATAATAATTTGATCTCAGATAAAGATGAACCCAATGAGTGGGAAGAGACAAAAAATAAAGTCCAAGACTATTCAGGCCCACTTATGATATTTTGACACATAAGAACATTCCAATCCCAAATCATTTCCTCACTTAATCCTAGTAGGCAGGTCCAATCCAATTCCATAGAAAATCCAAAGCCCTAGCGAAAACATACATCATCTCCTCCCCCAAACAAAATATGATGTCTAGTGAAGTTATGAAGAAACAAACCATTTAACTTTGGTCCTTCATGGAGTATAGAGTTTGATCACATTGGAAGAATGTTTCAATGTAAAATATTTGAGTGCACTAATTTGGATAAATCTATTTGGGAAAAAATTACTTGAGGTTTCATTACAGTTTTTTTGGGTTGATTGTGTTTGTTGACAAAGTGGGTTTCCATGATTAGTTATAGAGATCCAGAGATATTTTTGACTAGGTATGTTGACAATGATCCAGGATAGAGGAATTGATTCCCTATAAGTGGTACATAAAATTTCATACACAAGGTGATGTCGTTTCCCAGGGTTTTCCAAATTTTTGGGGTCCAAAATTTGGATTTTTCCTAGCATTGTGAAAAGTGGATTTCCTTGAAGGGATTATGAAATTTTGGAAAAGGTATGATTTTCATGAATATGGGATTCACAAAGGGTGTTTCACAAAGGATAAATGAAAGTTGATGGTGATCTATGCAGTAATGATGAGTATCACAAACAATGAAGGTGGGGAGCATCGTGAGTGGAGCATCGTGATAGTGAAAAGAGTTTGATGATGATCTCCAAAAAATGATGGGAATCACAAACAAAGAATTTTCCTATAGCATCTTAAAAATGGGAGCATCATGATGGAAAAGATGGAGCATCACGAAATGGTGATGATGTGGCCAGAAGGTTATAAATAGGCCTATACACCCTTCATAAAAGTAGCGAGACTTAATGAAAATCTTAAGGCTCTGTAATCATGAAGGTGGTTCGTGAAGGTGGTTCGTGAAGGAGTTTCATGAGAATAATTTCTCAAAGGCTATAAAATCCAACTGAATGTCCTGAGCATCGTGAAAGTAGGGAAATTCGTGAAGGATAAGTAAGCTTTGTGAAAGTAAGGAGCTTTTTGAAGGCTAGTTTAACTTCACAAAATAGGTGTGCTTCATGAAGGATAAGTGAGCTTTGTGAAAGTAATGATCTCCATGAAGACTATTTGAGATTTACGAAAGAGGAGATTTGCGAAGGTAAGCAACATCATGAAAGTTGTTTAGAAGGAATTTCCCAGCAAACTGTGGTAAATTTTTATTCATCAATTTTATGAAAGTGGAACTTCAATAGAGCATTCATCTACAAATGAGGATGTATTCATTAGAGATAATGAAGGGACCTATAAGTCCATAAATTTTGGGTGAGTCCCTTCTAAGAGCAGTGAGCGAAGGAAAATGAATACAGTGATCCTTTCCATTGGCAGTGAGATATAGAAAGATATATAGGGAGTGACCCTTGGGAATTTAGTGAGAAGACCCAAAACCTTGTAAAGGCAGTGATCCTAGGTATATATGAGATCTATCCCAAACCATCATTATTGGTAGTGAGCCTTAGTGTATTTGGTATAATCAAAACATTTTTGTTGTATGCTCCTTGGATGTAGCCCAGTGAGGGTGAACCAAGTAAAAAAAATTGTTCTTGTGCTTTATTTCCTATATTACATTCAAAGCATCATCATCGAATAAAGAAGGAAAGAATAATATTATAATTAACACTTAAGTTCAAACAAAGTGACCCTTATAATAAAGAGGTGAAGATCTATTGGGGTATGAATAATTTAGAAAATAATATTCATACCCTAATTCACCCCCCCATCATGGTATCTAGGCCCATTTTGGACATAACAATTAGTATCATAGGTAGGTTTCTTTTATCATATTTGTTTTCTCTGACTTGGTTCAGTCGATTGTTGAATTTAGAGATTCAGTCTTCTCTTATCTTAGTTTGTCATGTAAAAGGTAATAACTTCAAAGAAGAAGAAGAAGTCTGGTGGAATTACTTAGTGTGAAAGTGTCTATAGAAAGAGTGTGATTCAGTTGAAGGAAATCAACAATGTACTAAAGAAAGACCTGGATGAATCAGAAAGTGAAATTATTCACTCATTAAATGATGCTGAAGTAATGATCAAATAACCCGATACTCTAAGTGATGTTGGTACTACTGATGATGAATAAATTTAAATAATACCAAAAGTGTAATTTTTTCACAAAATAAAGTAATTGGATCAAAAACTTGCTAAAGAAAATAAATCAAAATATATCCAGATCCAAGTGCATGAAATTGAATTCAAAAAGTTGAAATGTTTAAATAAATGACTTCTAGAAGTGGATACTAGTCTGGGGGAGAAGAATGATTCTGAAGATGAATAACTGCAAAATATGTCTACAAAGATAGAAAAACTAAAATATGATGACAAGGGGAAGAATATAAACTCAGAAGAAATTTAGAATCTCAAATCCATGAATGATGATCTTGCTACATAGCTTTCTGAACTAGTGTAGGATAACCAAAGGCTACATCAATAGAATGCATGTTGTGTTGATTCTATTGTTTAGGAAAAAATTAAAATAAAGGAGAAAAGTGAAATTTTGGATAAGATCACCTGAGAATTGGAAGATGAAACTGAGTAGTGGGAAGAATATCAAGCGAGAACTTAATTATAAACTTGAGTCAAGGGATATAAAGATTAAAAAACTGGGAGAATAGATAGAATTGGTGAATAAAGAAGTAGATAAATCTAATGCTAAAGGTAAGCCTAAATTGAAGGATTATTTACACTTACTATTTGATTATCATTTAACAGATGATGATGAAATGAAAAGAAAAATATGTTATTTCTGAGGAGAAATAAGAAAATATTTTCTCATCTAAAATGTCATACAGTTTGGAAAAACCCAATATTGGATATGATGAACCCCCTCCCATGCATGACAAGATGAGAGTTATGAACAGTTCCAGAAATAGGAAAAAATCTATAGATACCTAAAACATACCTAAAAGGTTTTTACATGAAGTAATGATATCATGTTCTATTTCTATGGGATTTATACAAATATAATAAGTTTTTATTTAGAGGATTTGGAATATATTTCATGTTGTGAAGATAGAAATATTTCTAAATATGAGAATTAGAATAAGTGTCTTGAGAAATCTAAAAGACAAGTCTCTCAGGAGAACGTATCCATGAAATTATACCATTGTGGAAGAATGGGACACACCATAAATATGTGTCAAGAAGCCTATGAGCTCAATGTTAGAAGGAAAACTCAAGCTGTATCAACATCTCAACTGAGAAATTATGACACTAGGTATGTTTTTAATGGGAGATATTTTATATGTTCTAATCATGGGAATTCGGAAAGATATTGTAGTAAGAAGAAAGTAGGGAAGGAAAATGAACCTAGAAGGATATCCCCAACACTATAAGTGTATAATGAAAAAGGCTATATTGGAATACAACATGATAATTTGAAAAATAGGTTTACAGCCTTAGTGGAATCACAAGGATCTCAATAAAAAATATCAATCACCTCATCTATTATGCTCACAAAAACTCTCTTGGAAATAATGTGAAAAAAACTGAATGAAAAGGGAGGAGATAATCCAGTTTTTATTAAGAAGAATGTAAATTATGTGGAAGAATCAACCCTAACAAGAAAGGGTGGCATGACTCATATAACTGATAAAATAAAAATGGATAAATAATTACTTGAAAAAATCACATGTCATGCCACATGGAAAGAAGTGAAGGCAATGGAAATATCTCTCTAGTGGAGGGAGAAGAAATAGGAGATGACCAGTGAAAATATTCTTGCTCAAAGAAAGAGTCATGAAAAATGTATTATTATTGGATAATCAAAGAAGTAAAATTATACAAATGTGTTTAAAACCAAAATTTTGAAAAAGGAAAATCCTATAGAATTCATATATTAAAATAAGACTCGGAATTTGGGTAGTGAATGTTTATTCATATGTCCAGAACATTTGAAGTTTGGTGGGCAGTTGGAACATTCACAAAAATATTACAGTGCTTTACAAGAAAGTATCAAATGGTTAATCCATCAAGATCAATCACAATCCTCTTATTGAGGATTCTAGAGGAACCCCTCTCCCTATGTGTATTAACGGGTGTTCAAGTGTTTCATATTTTAGGGGAGATACAATCCAAGGGGAAGTTGCATCAAAAGATGCAAAGTGATGATGTTATGTGGTCCACATTGACAACTAATTCAAATCAGTTACTAGAGCTAAGGAAGAAATCTAGATGAATTCCTTGAAAGAAGATAATAGTCTATGGATACTTGAGATAGTTTCGACTCAGTAGGATTATTGATATTTTGATGGCTTATTGATAAGTGTAAAGTTCATCCTCTGAAAATATTATGGAAGGCAGGTACAACTGGAAAATTTTATTGATCTGGAGAAGTTACACAAACCAGTAGTCACATGTGAAGAAATGTTGCAGGAAAAGAAGAATGTTGGTGGGTTTAAACATTTTCCCTAACAACATGAAGAGTTTCATATCATAGGGGGAACTCTATCTCTTAATCAGATGAAAGGACCATGTGGACCAATGATGAGAAACAAATCCCCCATTTACATCATTTATAGAGGAGACAAGGTATCAATTGTATAAAAAGGATGAAAGTTTATGTTCTTTGATGTCAAGAAGACCAATTGGGGGAGAAGCAGCAACATTCCTGTATTTCATGATTATCTATTTTTTCTTAACAATATGGTATCAGTAGACTATTTTTAGGATACTGAGAAGCTACGAAAGAACATTAAAAATGGTTCAAAAAGAGTCTGGAAAAGTAGTTGAAAGTAATCATGTTACTACAGTAGATAATGAATAGAATCTTCAACAACACAGTGAATAGTTTCCTGATGATAGTAACCAGGAGTAAGAAACTCAAGGAGAGTTGAAGTAGAAATTTATGATTCATAATAATATACTAATTATGATCATGAGGAATCAAAATCTATATCATCATGAGAAAATAAGAGATTAAATTGATAGACAGAACATAATTTATGATCAGACAACTTCGTTATAGATAAGGAGGATGAAGACTCTATAGTAGGTATCATACTTATCACAGGTAGATCATAAATGTTTTGACGTAGTAGATGGATATGAGAATTGGGTTCGGGCTATGAATGAATATCTTGACCAAATTGAGAATAATTGGACACGGTATATTGTTTTTAGGCTAACAGATAAGAATTTCATTGGGACTGAATGGGTATTTCACAACAAAATTAATGAATATGGTGCAGTAATATGAAACAAAGCATTACTGGTGTGAAAAGTATACTCCCAAAAAGAGGGTATCAATGTTGATGAAACATTTTCACTTGTTGTAGGGTTAAAGACAATTAGATTATTCTTGGACATAACAGTGTAATGAAAGTGCAAAGTCTTTTAGATGGATGTCAAGTCAGCATTCCTGAATGGGGTTCTAAAAGAAGAAGTTTATATTGAGTAGCCATATGGTTTTATCATTCATGAATATGATAACATAGTTTTTCAATTGAAGAAGGCTTTATATGGTTTGAAGAAAACACCAATAGCATGGTATTCAAGTCTAGATCAGATTTTAAAAAATCTCAGTTTTCAACGTGGTGGAGTTGATCACAATCTATATGACAACTATGAAAGTAATCAAAGGATGATGGTGTTGGTATATATCGATGACATAATATTTGGTGGATCAGATGAATCTTAGTGCAATAAATTCACTGAATTCATGAAAAGTGAATTTGAAATGTCGATGATTGGTGAATTAATGTTTTTCCTTGGTTTATAGGTGACACAAGTAAAGAATGGAACATTCATTTCTCAATCCAAAATATACCAAGGAGGTTTTGAGAAGATTTGGAATGGATAATTCCAAGGATACGGTATCTTCCCAGATGAAACTATTATGGGATGATGAAGGCAATAAAATTAATGTTATAGAATACAGGAAAATGATTGGTAGTCTACTATACTTGACAGCGACAAGACCTGATATTTTTTTCCACATTTCAAGCAGCACGGTATCAAATCAATCCCAAGGAAACCCAGTTTCTTACAGTGAAAATAATATTTTAGTATATCAAGGTAATGGTGGATTGTATTTTGATGTACAATGAAAAATATTAGTAAGATTTATTGGGTTATAATGTTACAGATTGGGTCAATTCAGTGGATGATAGAAAATCATCATCAAGTGGTGCATTCTATCTTGGAAGATCGTGTATTTATTGGCTCATCAAGAAATAAGATTTCATTTCCTTGAGCACTGCAGAAGCTGGATATATTGCAGCTACTCAAGCGTGCACACAGTTATTATGGATGAATCAGTATCTTGGGGATATGGGAGTTGAAGTGAAGTCTCTAATCAGAATCCATTGTGATAATTCAAGTGCTATAAATCTTAGAAAAAATACAATCTGTCACTAAAGAACAAAACACATTGAAATCATGTATCATTTCATCAAGGAGAAGGTGGAACAAGGTCTTGTGAAGTTGGAGTATGTGCCTACAGAACTACAGGTTTTAGACATTTTGACAAATGCCTTACCCAAAGAATCATTTGAATGGAATCGATTGGCTCTAGAGTTCATTCGACTCCCCGTACTTGGAAAAGTGTGTATGTGGGACCTTCTCTCTGTAATGACCTGAACTTTTTAATAATATTTGTTTCCTAAATTTTTGTTTTATTTCATTTTATACTCCACAAAACTATATCCTTTAATTGATGAAGTGATATCATTGGGTTTCGAGTGTTATATGACCATTGGAAACTAAACTCTTAATGTTACAATTATTTTTTATAAATATAAGTGATCTTGGTTAATTAATATAGAAAGAAGAGTCAATGGCCTCATCCAATAGACTTGGGCCATACGAATCCCATCTGTTAGATCTTGGGAAGGAGGTAGCATCTTTGGGCTTTACTCTGGACCAAGATCAAGCTGAGCTTCAACATGTGAAGATTGAACAAAATCTCTTAAGGGATAAGTTCAAGCTAATAGAAATCACCACTCAAGCAATGTTGTCTGAGCAACCTCAAGATTCTATCACCATAGCACACCATACACTTAGGTCATATGCAGGTGTTATAAGGGGCTATATAACGAGGCCTTAGATACTTTTTGTAATCCCTTGGTATAAATAAAATTGTTATTTCTTATTATGGTAAAATTTGTGAATTTCAAATGTCCGGATGAATATAGGATGAATTTATAGAAGTTCCATATTATTGATGAATTTTGGAAAAAGGGTATTTTAAAATATTTTTTTATACTTTAAATAATTAATAATGTGAAATGATTTTCAAAAAATGGTCTTCTACAGTTGTGATCAGTAAGAAATTTAGAGTCTAATAAGATCAACATGATTTTTAGTAAATAGTAATGTATGGATAGTAACATACCCTTGTGAATAGTAATGAATATTAAATCATCCAAAAAATAGAAACTTCACCCATGAATGTATAAATACAATTTATACATCTTAAAAGTGAAAAACGATCATAGTATAAGTTTTTTTTGTAGGTCATAAATATTTTATTTACAATTTTATAATTAATTTAATAATTTAAAATGAAAATCTATTTTCATAAAATATAATCATAAATTTTTAATTTATTGTCTTATGGTTATATGATAATTTTATGGGACCTTGATTACTTTTTCAAGGTATTACAAAATAAGTTATAGTTTTAGAGTTGTTTTTTTAATAAATAATGATTTTATTTAAAAATTAAATTAAAAATAATTAAAAAATTATTTTCATAAAATGGAGTTCATTTTTTAATGTACATCATTGATATTAGGTTAGGGTGAATTTATGGTATTTTTATAAAATGTTTTGTTTTTAGTGAATAGTGAAAATACAGTTTTGAATTACGGGTGGTTAATGACATCATTAATGATGTTATAATGATGTAATAATGATGTAATCATTCTGGTAGAATTTTTAATAGTATTATATTCTATGGGGTGTCCCAATTGGCCAATACCATGGGAAAATACCATGGGCAGGCCCATGGTTTTTCAAATACCACCGATGAGGTGTGCCTTGGAAATTCATTAAATACTCCCTCACTTTTCCTATAAATACCAAGTCATTCCCTCATTAATTTCATTAAAAAATCCATATAAATGAATTTATAGTCTTTTTACCTCCCAATTAGTCCTCCCAAGGTTTCCTCAATCCCCCCAAGGTCTCAACCTTCAATCTTTCGAAGTTACTCTTCAAGGTAAGGGAACCTTTCACCCTCTTCTTTTAAGTCATGACTTCTTTTATGTTATGTCTTCTAGTTTCCGTCTTATTATGTTGGGGTATGTTATTATATATCCTTATTACTGTACAAATCATGTCCAATTTATGAGAGACCCTTTCCGCTCTCATCAAACTATTTTTTGAATTTTTATTTGACGTCGTTAGGCTGCCGAATTTTCGTAAAAGAAACCACATCTTCTATTTTCTTTTGATTTTAATTTTCATATGGTATTTCCTTAAAATATACATACCATTATCTTATTTCTTTTTATTCTGTACCAATACTATATTATGATTTTTTTATGAGTGGGTTACTCTTGTCACCTCTCTTTTCAACATTTTCTAAAACCATGTTATGTAGTCGTTATGTTGCAGAATTTTCGTCTCAAAACCTCTCTCTCTTTTTCTCAAAAATTATCTTATTTTATTTTTGGTGAATACCCAAACTTATTTAATTTCTAGGGGTATTAATAAAGACATAATATTTATCTATTTTATTCTGGAATTGATATACATATAACCCTCGCTCCCTTTCCATGGGTTATAAATGACATAATGATCTTATTTTTAAGCACTTTTAAAACGCCACGATTTTGAAGTGAAACCCATTAATTTTACTCTCTATGGGTTATTTATGAAATATTTGATTATGATCTATGTGGATCACATGATAATAAAGACATATTAAGGGTGCACCCTGATAGCGCTCTAATGCATTGGGTAAAGAATTTAATCTCTAGAGATGAAAAGTTTTATGATACCTTGGTGAATAACCTTGGTAATTTTTATGACACCTTGGGGATGAACCTTGGTGATATGTTCATGAATGTCTAAATTAAATGTTTTAGACACACATTCATGTTATGTTTCAAGTTCTTTTCATTATTAAATTCCTCTACTTCCATTTCTCATGTCTTTATGTTTTTCATCAAGTTTTTATCGATATCACAAGTAAACTGATTCTCTTACTTTCCTTACTAGGCTTTCTACTCACTCTTTCCTTTGATGTATGTCTCTAGGTTATGATATGTAGTATTTGTACATAGGATGAACTTTTCAAGTGGATTTTCAAGGGAATTTAAAAGAGTGTTTTAAGTTTTCATTTATTTTGTTCCTGATTTCCAAGACACTAGACTTTAAAGGTCCTCTGAATGTAAAATATAATGAAAAGTTATGAAATAAAAAGGAGGGATGACATACTCTCCCCAAGGTATGGTTTATTTTTTCCTAATGTGTTTATATGTTTTATTTTCCATGTTTCAGACCACGGAGGAGTGACCTTTGGATTCATTAACAAGGGGGATAAATTGTGGCAATCAAAAGGGATAAAATGTCTTAATGAAGACATGGGAGAAGTTGACAGGTGGAGCAGTGAGATAGGGGGAGTTTTAAATATGATGATTCTAGATATGATCAATTGAAGAAAATATATCATGATAGATGGAGTTTTTGATGAAATAAGTTGAGTGGTTTCGGAATGAAGTGATTCATTGATGAACTTTACATGTTACTCTTGTTTCTCATGTCGAGCATGGATTATGTGGGATTAGAGTATGTGTTGAGTAAATCTTTGATCGTTATCTTAATTGTAAGAAGTGAATGGTTGTTGAATATGGAAGAATCTTTAATGAGAAATCAAAATGTGAAGAGTTTTCAAAAAACTTGAAGGGGGGTATTGTTGGGAAAAAATCCCTCAAGGTATCATTGCTGTATTTTGGGTTGATTGTGTTTGTTGACAAAGTGGGTTTCTATGATCAGTTGGGAGATCTAGAGAGATTATTGACTAGGTATGTTGAAAAAGATCCAAGATATAGAAATGGATGACCTATAATTGGTATAGAAAATTTCATACTCAAGGTGATGTTGTTTCCCAATGTTTACCAAATTTTTGGGATCAAAAATTTGGAGTTTTCCTAGCATCATGAAAGTGGATTTCCTTGAATGGATTATGAAATTGTAGAAAAGGCATGAGTTTCACAAAGGGTGTTTCACGAATGATCAAAGAAAGTTGATGGTGATCTACATGATAGTGATGAGCATCGTGAACGATGAAGGTTAGGAGTATCGTGGTGGCATGAAGAGTTTGATGGTGATCTCCATGAAAATGACAGGTATCGCCAATAGGGAATTTTCTTAGAGAATCGCAAAAATGGTAGCATCCCAATGGAAAAAGAGGGAGCATCGTAAAATGGTGATGATGTGGCCAGAAGGTTCTAGAATCGGTGGAAACACCTATAAATTGTCCTCTACCCCCTTTAGAAAAGTATCAAGACTTAATGAAAATCTTAAGGATCTTGAATCAGGAAGGTGGTTCACAAAAGAGTTTCATGCGAAGAAGTTTGCAAAGGCTATAAAAGCCAACCGAATGTTTTGAGCATCACAAAAGTAAAGAAATTTGTGAAGGATAATATTCTAAAAAGGAAGTATCTTTTCTAAGGTTAGTTGAGCTTTGCGAAAGAGGTGTGCTTCGTGAAGGATAAGTGAGCTTCGTGAAAGGAAGGGTCTTCATGAAGGTTATTTGAGATTCGTGAAAGAGGAGCTTTGTGAAGGCAGTGAGCATCGCAAAATTTGTTTAGAAGGAATTGCCCAATGAACTGTGGTAAAGTGGTATTCATCAATTTGATGGAAGTGGAACTTAAATAGAACATCCATCTACAAACAAGGATGTATTCATTAGAGATAATGAAGGGACCTACAAGTCCATAAACTGTTGGTGAATCCATTCCAAGAGTAATGAGATAAGGAAGAGGAAGTCGTTGATCCTTTCCACCGATAGTGATCCAGAGAAAGAGACATAGGGAGTGACCCTTCGGAATGCAGTGAGAAAACCCTAAACCTTGTAAAGGTAGTGAGTCTGGGTATAGATAAGATCTAGCCCAAACCATCATTATTAGTAGTGATCCTTAGTGAATTTGGTATAATCAACACATTGTCATTGTATGTTCCTTGGATGTAGCCCAGTGAGGGTGAACCAAGTAAAAATCATTACGTCATTATATTTGCTTTCTTGCATTGCATTCAAAGCATCATCATCAGATAAAGAATGAAAGAATAAGATCAGCATTAACACTTAAGTGCAAACAAAGTGACCCTTATAATAAAGAGTTCAATATCTATTGGGGTAGGAAGAATTTAGAAAATAATATACATACCCTAATTCACCCCCCCCCCCTCCTCTTAGGGTATATAAGCCCCTTTTAGACCTAACAAATCTTGACCGTCGAGCTATGCACATGATGAAGATTTGAAGAGTAGTAATTTGGTTCATAATTTGAGGAATAACTCAGACTTGTTGGGCTTGTTGGAAAAGAATATCATGCAAATCATGTGGTTGGAAATGGAAAATTCAAGAACATGGAACATTTCTTTATAAAAGTTGAACTATTCGCTGGAGGAAAAGGCTGCTTCCATGATCATCAGAACATGAGCTACTATTGTATCTTCTTTGCTTCATTTCTCGCTTTATTTCGTTTTTTTTTTCTTTAATAACTCTAGTGATGGAACACTAATCCATTATTGTCTGAGCCGAGGAGTTTCTCCTTATCCCTTATGAATGAATTCTTCTTTTTAATATTTTGTTCTCTTCTATTAATCTCTTGATTCATTTGAAATGTATATACATTAGGATATTTCCTCATTTCTTACTTTTTGAATTTATCTTCCATTCTTCTCTAGATCTCACACACATGCCACTTGGGTCCTCTCCATTTGCTTGCAATCATGAGAAGTGGGTTAACTTAAGGATAATTTGAGATCTTTGATTAGTAGGATAGTAGATATTAGAGGTTGTAGTGATCATTCCACTCCTCCAATTAAATCAAAATTTCTTGATTAGGGTAATCGAGTGAGATTTCGCTTGATTAGAGCGAAAAAAAGAGAGAGAGAAAATAGAATAATCATTTAACAGGAAATGTTATGATATATCTGAGGTTAGGCCCATTCTTTTAAAATTTAATTTAAAATCAATCCAGTTCAATCTTATAGTTTTTTTTTCAAACATTGAACCCACCAAATAAAAGCATAGCACATCCAAAACACTTTTCTCTCCAGATATAACTGACTCCACTACTACAATATTTTACTTGGGTTCAAAAAAAATTATTTTGTTGAGCGCCCCACGACATGTGCTTATCAAACCTAGCATTGTTGTTGGGGAGGTGATGTAAGCAATATGGTATCAAAGATGATGATCTGGCTTGAGGAAATTTTGGACTAATGACATTTTCAAATGGCGGTGAAATTTGAGATTGAAAAATTCAATGGAAATAATTTTTCATTGTGGAATATGAAGATGCAAGCGGTGTTGCGGAAAGATAATTTTCTACAGGCTATTGGGGAAAAATTGGTGGGTGTGATGAAGGAGAAATGAAATGACATGGACAAGAATTATATTGTCAAATCCATTTGGCTTTGGCAGACGGGGTTTTGTCAAGCATTGTGGAGAAAAAGATGGTGAATGAAATTTGGGATACTCTGATAAAGTTGTACAAGGAAAAGTCACTCCACAACAAAATTTTCTTGAAGAGAAAGTTATACACCTTTCGAATGGTGGAGTTATCATCAGTGACTGACCACATCAACACCTTCAATGCCCTTTTTTCTCAGCTTACAATGTTGGGCTATAAAATTGTGGATACTAAACATGCGGAGATTTTGCTCTAGAGTTTGTCAGATTCATATGATTAACTTATCATCAACATCACCAATAATATCTTAATAGATATGTTACTCTTCAATGATGTTGTAGCTGTGGTTTTTGAAGAAGAAAGTCGACACAATAACAAGGAAGACAGATAGACAACTTCACACCAAGTGGAAGCTTTGTCAATGGAAATAGGAAGAATGATAGGTCGTGGTTCGAGTGAGAGCCAGAATCCTGGCAAGTCTAAATCAAGGAGTAAGAAGAAAAACACCAGATGTTACAATTGCGGTAAGAGGAGGCATGTCATCAAAGACTGTTGGAAAACTTTCAGAGAGATAAAATAATATTAATGGTCGCCGCATTCAGTTCATTCAAAGAGGGTGACACCCTACCTTTATTCCCTCATTTAATTGAGGGGAATCCAGAGGAGGGTGAGGGCATGCTATAAAAAGGGATCTCCTCCAATAGTTTTTATCACCGGCTTCTCAAGCAACACATCTTCGGCTTTGAGTGTGGTATTTTGTGAGGTGTTTTTCCACATATTCAAGATAAAATTTCTTGAGTGTTTTTCTCCTTGTAATTGAGAGAGAGTCTGTACCCGCATTTTACCATAGTAAGATCTTTCTATTTGCTTGTGGTTTTTTACCTCTTTCCTTTGAGGAGTTTTTCCACGTTACATCCAGTTCATTTTATTTTATCATTTTTGCATTTTATTTTTATCTTACAATTATCGTTGTACAGAAGGACCAATTATTTTCGATCCTAACACAATATTCATTACATTTTTTCATATCCTTTTTGGAGTATTTTGTTGTGTATTTATTGCATGAAATGATGTTAATTTGGTTAATTATCATTATATGGTTAAATTACAGTGGTTTCAGTGAAATTAATGAATTTACTAATAATAATGTTTTAGTACTGTAATTAAATTATATTTTTTCGTTATTTAATAATGTTGGTTTTATTTATATAATGTTTAATTTATGTTCATTGTCATTTCCTTACTTTTATTTATTTTTGTGTATTGTTTATTAAATTTTTCTCTTTGTTTTTGTATTTATATTTTTATTAATTAATTAATGTTTAAATTTTAATTAATTTTCATTAATTATCTTAGCATTTAGTAATATTAAATTATAATTCGATTCTTTGATATATTTTTATCTATCTCTTAATTATGTTAATTAATTAATTAATCAATGAAAGTTGTTTTTATTTAAATATCTTTTATTGGATTTAACAAAATTATATTTAGTTTGAATTAATTAATTTAAATGTTTAGTTTTGTGTTTAATTATTTTACAAATGAAATTATGATTTTATCTTATTTTTGATCAATTATTAATCCAGTAATTTTATTTTGAATGCAACGCTATTTATGTTCTGAAAATTCAGAAATCGGTATGTGCCAAGTGCCCATTTTACACGTCTCGCGTCTTCACATCGCCAAAATCCAACGTACGGGGTTTGGACCACCAAACCTGTTGAGCTCCCGAGCTGCCGATTGAAACGAAAGAAGACAATTGAAGGTTCGGCCGAGCTCACTTGATGAGGACGATGCCGGTGGAAACTGGAACTGAGTCGAATTCGAGATCTGGAATTGCAAGGATGATGGTGCGTCGCTGTCGAAGCTCGCCTGTGCTGAAGCCAGTCGATGCTGCTGAATAAGAGGATGAAGCCATACTGTGATCGACGAGGCCCTAAATCTAGATCCGATGATGCCGCGGCCAATGAACCGAGCTGAGGATCCCATCGAATTTCAAGAAGAGTTCGATTTTGTTGCTGTTTAAAAAGTTCAGATCTGGATTTTTCCGAGTTGACTGCTGAGGAAGGCGATGCAGCAGTGGCTGACCCCGGCCCACCGGAGCTCGGAGTTTTGAAGGCGACGACCGGAGTTCGTGATTTGAATTTCGAACTGGATAGCGGAA
The DNA here is from genome assembly GCA_963277665.1 of Viscum album. Lineage (NCBI taxonomy): Eukaryota > Viridiplantae > Streptophyta > Magnoliopsida > Santalales > Viscaceae > Viscum > Viscum album. Next base: position 1,826,558,155 of record OY728127.1, read on the forward strand.
TCCGAGCAGGCCGATACTCCAATGAAGACGGCGATGATTCGAGGTCATCTTGCCGTTCGAGGATAACCGAAAAATTTCTTACCTGCTGCCGATCATTCCAGATCTAGTTGAAGATGTTTTCGTCCTTCGATTCCGGACTGAAGCCGAGTGAGATCGAGCAGTGTTGAAGCTGAAGAAGGCATGTTTTCTGTTGATTTGTTCTAGCAGGTTCGATTGATGAAGACTGTGTCTGTGGTGAGACCTTGAATTATCCCTTCTCATAGGTTGCAAAGACTTGGTTGGACGCACCCAACATGCTCGATGTAATGTCTCGATAAAATTTAGTTTGAAGGATGCACCAGTAACAATGGAATGTGTCACCGAATCTATTCACGGTGCACCTACACTTGAAGAATAGCAGCGTAGGTAGAGCAACCTGGAGACGAGGCCATGCTAATTGACTTCACCTGGGAAGATTGAGAGAGAGAGCTAGTTTATAGTGGAATATTGCCGTGTCAAGTTGGTTGAGAAGTTACGCTATAGAAACAGTGGCAGTGACATAATGACTTGTTTTTTCTCCAATTTGACTGTCACAGAAGAAAGGCGGAGGATTTTTTTCGTTGAGCTGGAAGTGAAATAAAATCTATTGGGGAAACTTTTCTAGGAAAGAGAAATGATATTCTCGAGAGCAGAGACACACGAGAGCCGGAGATGAACTGATAGAAGATTGAGACAGAGGAGAAATAGATTGAGACAAAGAATATTTCTTTATTTATTTCTTGCTCTTTCGATTCTTCTATAGTTAAAATGCATATTTGAAAACCAGTTGTAGTTGTTTCTCCAAACTTATGTAACTAAATAATTTTAGGGAATTAGATAGCGATGGATTGAAATTATTTCTTCCTTATCTCTGCTCTTGTTCTTATAATAATTATGGTGTGATTACAGAGTTTTTTTTTAATATGTTTTTTGAAGAAAAAAATAAAAAATGCATAGGTTTAAAATATTTATAAAAATGTGCAGCAAAGACGGCATTGTTGATGTCGTCTTTGGGGTTATGCCCAAAGGCGACGGCAACGCTGCTGCCTCCCCCTCGCGTTTGACCCGGATTGATGACATGACAAAGACGGCAAGAGAGGTGTCGTCTTTTGCCTTTGCGTGAGGCGACATTAACGCATAATCAATATGTCCATGACTAAACCATAAAACGTACATGTGAGAAAATAATCATGAAACATACCATCATGTGGACAATCATACATAAATTACAAAGCACACTATTTTCTAATAAATATTTACATAACGAAGACAAAATGTTTATATATATAAATATATAAAATCATATCTTACAAAACAGCATTTTCTAGATAAAAACATATATTAACAATGGGGGTTCAAAAACTCATTGAGCGCAGGGTACTGTAGCAGTGTTGTAGCAGTTGTGGTACTGTAGACCGGCGGGTGCTGTAGTGGCGGCAGGGCACTGTAGCAGCGGTGATACTGTGCAGGTACTGTAGCAGCGGGTTACTATTCACAGAATGGGCATTGGGCCAAAAAATTGGGTCTGTGGGCTATGTAATGAGCTACATGCCCACTGGGTCTTCAGGATATGTAATGAGTCTCCCTCTACCTAGTTAAAAGAGGTCTTTGCTTTGATTTAATAATAAAATGAGGCTTCGGGCCCAACCTTTAAAAAAAACATAAAGACACGCCTATTTCTTTTGATAAAAATAACTTCATAAAAGAATGCGAATAAACATGACATTTCTTACATTCTAAAAGTCATAACGTTATGCTGAACATAACGTTATATTTATATTTTACACTTACGACTCATTTTATTTGTTTTTATACAGATGGAGGATGTCATACTACTCATTGAGCAGCATAGGCATGTTTCTCAGGTCGTGTTAGATGGTAGTGAGGATCGACCAATCAGGGTGCATCGAGCGCACCGTTTTCATCACACAGAACCTCAACATGCCATTAGTCCATACTTGCACCGTGCTGACTTCTACGAAATTGTCGTATCAAATTTCACATTTGTCGACCATCACCTGCTTGCCGCACTCGTGGAGAGGTGAAAACCAGAGACACACACATTCCACCTGCCCGAGGGAGATATGACCATCACCCGCCAGGATGTGACAGTGCTTCTCAGTCTTCCTATCCAGGGGGAAGCCGTTATTGGACCCATTTGTGCATTTTGGTCTGACCTTGCTCAGCGATTGTTAAGCGTCGACATTTTGGTCAGCCATAGGGCTACAGATGGCGGGTCAATATCTATGCCCTGGCTTGAGACACACTTTCAGCATTTACCCGATGACGCTGACGACCAGACTGTCATGCGTTATGCCTGTGCATATATATTACAGCTCATTGGAGGGACCCTGTTTGTTGATCACTTAGAAGCGCACGTGCATGTGATGTATCTAGCCATACTAGAGAACTTTGATAGGGCCGAGACGTACAGTTGGGGATCGACCTGCTTGACATACACATAAAAAGCATTATGCAGGGTATCCCGCAGTGACTGCACAGATCTCGGGGGATGCGTCATCCTTCTTCAGATGTGGGCATGAGAGTGCTTCCCCTCATTTCGACCTCATCTTACTGGTCCGCCACTCGATATGGAGGTGATGCATGACGCTCCGCGTGGACGCTAGTATGACCCCTCATCTCTATTTGTTTCTAATGCTACTAGGAGTTATTGAGTTTAATTTTCTCATTATTTTTCACTATCGATGTTGTATTTTATAGGTGGTGTCAGAGACACAATTTCTGCATGGTTCCAAGACACCATTTGGGCGCATATTGACTCAAGTTAGACTGTCTCTTACCCGACCAGGTAAGTATATACAGTCTATCACTGTCTAAAAAATTTAATAATAGCATCAATTTTGGTTTTTAGTAATGAGCTTTTTTGACAAAGGTCACATGTCATTTCAGATTACATGGCTGCCATACCGAATTATATTGGATCAATTACTACCATACGACACTGTTGGGCTTGAGGATGTTATGGTTGTAGTACCCCTCATTCACTTCCATATTATTGAGTGGCAGCAGCCTGATAGATTCATGCACCAGTTTTGTTGTGTTCAACCGATTCCATTACCACTGAGACAGACAGAGAGGCTTCATGAAGTGAAGGTGACAGGGAGAATGAATGAGGACTTGCGCTGAGTACATGCCGATTATCTTGACTGCTGGCGCAGACGTGCAGAGTTTCATAACCAAGGTGAACCTACGATGTGATTCTTTCTTTCGGAGTAGGTTGAGTATGAGCCATGGTATAGACTAAAGTCTATACTATATCTTACCTGACACGGTAGAGAGATTCGTAAGATTGTAAGCCAATAAATTTTCATTAGTTTATTTATTGAACTATTTTCTAATTCTATTTGAATCTCATTACAGTGCACTCACTCAGAGCATCTTGTTCGCATGAGTGATGAAGAGGAGGAAAGGATCTTTAGCCGGGAAGCGGTCATGCTGAAGCGCTGGAGCTGATGTCATCTTATCATGTGCTTTCTAAGAGCATCTTTGAGAGTCCAGTCTAGAGAGAGGAGGTTCCTGCCCCAAAGGAACATCCTGCAGCAACTGCTGGTGCTGAGGAGCCACAACGACGATGGCGTAGACACCGTTGTGCTACACATGATGTCTCACCTGTTCCACAGGCAGAGGTCGGCCCTCTACCAGTCCAGTCTCAACCGATTAAGGATGTGCCTCAGGCGGCATGAGATTCACCTTTCTTGACAGGATATCCACAATTCTCTCCAGCTTGGGGTCCAGATCCTTCACAACCTTGGGGTCCAGATCCATTGCAGTCTTGGGGTCTAGATCCATCACAGACTTGGTTCCCCACTGCGATGATGACAGGTGTTGGAGTTGGTGGTCTAGAACCAACTACTTTGTACTTTATTCATTAAATAAAAACCTTATCACATCTTGATTGTTCTTCTGCATAACATGTCATGTGATAATGTCCTAAGGACAGCTGTTGCATTAAAGGGTCGTAGCGGATCCCTGTTATGATGAGAACCCGGAAGTGCCATAACACTGTTCTTGAATGTATGTTATATGGCCGAATGATATTATTTGAGGGACACAAATAATACAGGTCATTAGGGGTGAGGACTCATAAAACTTTGAGGCACCTTCTCATGGTGTGCGCCCTTGGTAATATCCAGGAGGATATTATGAGAACGAGACCCGCCAGTAGGAAATCCACATTTCATAGTGTCGTTGGATGTTCCTATCTGCGGACGTGTATATTGGTCCTTCGACTTTAAGATTATTATTAATGGGTATTACAACTTGCGCACTTAGATGTATTGACGAAAACTGTGACGACACACTGTTTGCAGCGAGGTAGGATACGTTGGGTGCGTCACGAGTAATACCGCATTAATAGATAATGCGAGAAAGGATTTGTCCCTTCCGTTCCATAATGAAAGTAGATATCTCAGGCCCTTTGATGGAATTGATATAGCCTAAATAAATCCATGGCCATGGTAAGGTATGGGCAAGTTCAATTCCGGGAAGTCAAAGAAAGAATAATCAAGTACATGGGTTGATGGCACTAGCATGCAACCCGCTTGATTAGAGATATCGAGACAAAGAGATTATATTACACGGTAAGCGTTCGTAGGAAGTGACACGTCATTGCGGCGTTAACTTCTTTCTCTATGGGTGCCTTGGCGTGTTGCTAGACGCTAACCTTGGACTTTAGGCAGGCTCAGCCTAATGCCACCGAGAAAGAGGCCTAGAGGGTCACACACTAAGTGCGTCCATGTATCTCAGTTAAATATTAATTTAACAAGTTAAATAAATATTATTCCCGACTGTGGTTTAATAATTATTTAAGGATGTCTGATCGTATTTATTTTGACACTAGTTATTCGAGAGAATATATTGTGGATGAAATAATATATTTATTAGCGAGTAATGCAGTTACATTTATTTAAGAAATAAATAGTCATTACTCAAGGTCTAATAAATGTGGTGGAGAAAAATGGAAAATAAAAGTACACGCCGTGTATTAATTATTACACGCCGTATAGTTTTTCCAGTTGGGATTTTGAGGATTTAATATTGTTTTATTAAATGATATTTATTATAATCAGCATGGGCGCATGTCAATGAATTAATAGTTCTACATGGGGGTTTTCAATAAGAGTTAATGAAATAAATAAAATTCGTAACGCATTTATTTATTGTCATATCTCTATTAACCTCAAACCCGATTATAAATATCCTCGCAACCCTAATATTTTAAAGATCCATTTATTGTGCACAATGGATTTGGAAATACTCTCAAGCCAAGAGAGAATTCCTTTTCCACCAAGAACGCCCTCAAGTTACGAGAGCAAGATCCTCCACCGGATCAAGGCGGTCGAAGGCGGACATCACAAGTGAAGGTTCTTCCGCGCTAGCACCTGGAGATCCCTTCAGCGACGTCCGGAGATATGTGACACACGTGTGGATCACTGCTAGAGGAATCCTACACTTGGATTCTACGACGCAACGACGAATCACCGAATCGTGACCGGACACATCAACGAAGAAAGAATTCCAACGAGGTAATTCTTATGCATTAATTAAATTAATTATAATCAACATATGATGATCCTCCTCAAGGGTTTCGGGACTCTTCTTTTCTTTTCGTTCTTCATTCTATTCCGAAGATTCGGTGTTTTATATCGTGATGGATCTCAGATTGAATGTTGTTTAACGTTAAAATTAAAGTTGAGCTAACCCACCAACGCGCTTCCGCTGCGCCCGGAACCTACAACATGTTCTTCTACTACCCTAGTGAGGGAAGGATCAGGATCATAGTACGACATGCAGTTGAAAACTCCTCCCACTGACACACAGGTGGAGGATGCCACAGTCGATGTTCTAGTGCTCAAGAATAATCCCTTTCCAGGCCATTAGACTCCACAACGAACTCGAAGCGGGCATCCTATTCGCTGACCACCATGTGAGACGAAATCTCCTTACCATAAACATATACATTGATTGTACTTGTTCATTTATATGTTTTATGGCTATTGAAATGAAGATATTGTTATTATTATAATCCCTTCTTATATATTTATTTAGTGTTTCATTTTTTATTAATATTTATGCACAATTTATATTTGACAGCTTTAAAATTCGACCACTTGAAACAGATGAATAATTATTAAATTTCAAGTAGCTAACTTTAAAATCTTATAAAATATACAATATCAAAACAATGTAAATAAAATTTAAAAGATAGCTAAAACATCTAAAAAATTTTTGAAAAGAAAAAGAGTTTCATAAATAAAATAAATAAATGAAAATGAAAGGAATGTAAGAAAAGTTTATAATTACCATTGTAATTGTTTAAAACAATACTAAAATTTATTTTTTAATAAAACATTGATGAAGTTGGAATATTGTATATTAAAACCAACCCTAGATATTGAACCCTGATAAAAGACCCATTTTCTCTCCCTTGACAATTTCTCTCTTAAAGACCCATATTCACCCAATGACATTTATATCAACTTGAAGATCAATCAGAACCCATACTTAGTTCTTAAAAATTTCTCAAATTTTACCGTCACAAAATCTATTGCTTAAAAACATAACATTTGCACGTTCATGCACCTTGGTGAAAACTAGTTCTGGATATGATGAATGCATGTCAAAGCCTGCACTCTAAAGATGGGAACTAGATCTCCATCATAAATGTACACTGGGATGATATCTCACTTAGGATGATCGAGGGATGAGAGGATCTCTACTAGAAGTCATTGAGAAGCAGTTATGTGGATGAAAATCAAGGTTCTTCGATGTCAGTCTAGGGTTACTCGGAAGTGAGAGTGAAAAGGAATGCTGAGGAGGATCCAAAGCCACCTACTTGACTTTAAAAGCCTATAAAATATAAACTATAAGACCCATATAAATGAAAATTAAAACATGGATCAAACATATAAGAAATAGTTGAAAATAAATTATTCATCTTATAATTTATATTTTATAGGTTTTTAAAGTCACGTACTTGTAACATTTTTAAGTTTCAAGTTGGTGGTTTTGAAATCTTATAAATTATTTTGCATCAATATTTTTTATGAAATACTTTTTATTTTTGACTATTTCTTATATGTTTAATACATGTTTTAATTTTCATTTATATTGGTATTATAGTTTATATTTTATAGGCTTTCAAAATCACAGACTTGAAACATTTTTAAGTTTCAAGTTGGTGGCTTTGAAATTTTATAAATTATTTTTCATCAACATTTTTTACAAAATTATTTTTATTTTTGAATATTTCTTATATGCTTAATCCATATTTTAATTTTCATTTATATTGGTATTATAGTTTATATTTTATAGGCTTTCAAAGTCACATACTTGAAACATTTTTAAGTTTCATGTTTGTGGTTTTGAAAACTTATAAATTATTTTTCATCAACATTTTTTACAAAATTCTTTTTATTTTCAACTATTTCTTATATGTTTAATCTATTTTTTAATTTTCATTTATATTGGTCTTATAATTTATATTTTATAGGATTTCAAAGTCACATACTTGAAACATTTTTAAGTTTCATGTTGGTGGCTTTGAAAGCTTATGAATTATTTTTCATCAACATTTTTTATAAAATTATTTTTATTTTTAACTATTCCTTATATTTTTAATTCATGTATTAATTTTCATTTATATTGGTCTTATAGTTTATATTTTATAGGCTAGAAAAGTCACATGCTTGAAATATTTTTAAGTTTTAAGTTGGTGACTTTAAAAACTTATAAATTATATTTCATCAACATTTTTTACAAAATTATTTTTATTTTTGACTATTTCTTATATTTTTAATCAATGTTTTAATTTTTATTTATATAGGTCTTATAAGTTATATTTTATAGGCTTTCAAAGTCACATGCTTGAATCATTTTTAAGTTTCAATTTGGTGGCTTTGAAAGTTTATAAATTATTTTTCATCAATATTTGTTATGATTTTTTTTATTTTAGACTATTTATTATATGATTAATCCATGTTTTATGTTTCATTTATATTGGTCATATAGTTTATATTTTATAGTCTTTTAAAGAAACATTTTTGAAACATTTTTGAATCCCACATTGAAAATGCAGAATGTTCTGCACACGAAAGGGAGAACTTGAATCCCATATTAGAAATGCAGATTGTTCTGTACAGGAAAGTGAGAACTTGAATCCCACACCAAAAATGCATAATGATTTTTGGGGCAAGCCCTCTTATAAAAGGGATCCATGACTGAGAGTTTCCGTCAGAATCCATATTGTTGTAATGACAGTACTAATGAATATTAAATAGGAGATAAATTCTGATATTTTTTTGTTATATATATATAAACAAAACAAAATAAAAATAAAAATAAAAATTTAAAAAAAAATAATATTTAAAATAGTAAAGTTTTTTTTGTTTTAGGGGAAAGGCGGTAGCGGTGATGCCACCTTTGCTGCAAATTTTTAAAAATATTTTAAACCAATGCATTTTTAATTTTTCTTTTAGAAAACACATTTAAAAAAGTTATGGGACTTCATGTTCAATGTTCCCAATTTTATTCTTTATGAGAATCAGTTTTACACGACGCTATGAATATATAGGTGACTAAAATGTATTTTTCTTTTAATTTTGAACGCCAATCAAAGTACTAAAAATTTGAAAGTATTGGAGATTCTATTCTCCATAAAGAATAAAAAAAATCTTAGACTGATCGAAAAATAATTTCTAGAAAGGTATCATTGAAAATATTGATCACCTAGAAACATTTAGGTGTTTCATCACTATTTTTCTATGCACTAGAATAATTTTAAGTTTAAGAGATAGGTCAAAAAAATTTCTTAAAAAAATCAATTCGAAGCTGTTCGATTCTCTAACTCATATTATGCTTAATCCTTCCCCTCTATTGCTGATTTCTTCTCTCTCTGTTCACATCCACTAATTTAATATCACTCTCACAATCATCATATCCCCATCATTATTTCTATTTTTATTTTGTTTGTTTTAGTTTAATTGTTTGGTCACATATCTATTTTTCCTTCTCCGTGGTTTGACACTTGCTCACCAAAGTACAAGATGTTAGTAGGTTTTAAAGATAATTAATTTGCACAAAGTTCAATGAAATCCATGTCATATTTTTGAAATATTTATAGGGAGGGTCCATGTGACCATATTATAAAAAAAATAAACTTAAAAAAACATTTAAACTATTTCAAAAAAAATATGTTAAAAAACATTCTGCTAAAAACTGCTTGTACTTTACTTCTAAGTGCTTTTTTATTTTAACTTTTTAAACCTAAATTCACATACACATAAGGGAAAATTTACAATTTGATATTAAAACATTTATACCAGATATAAATATACATTTTCCTATCTTTAATAAGAACAAATATAAAATGTAAAATCCAAATTTTGAAATTCAAAGAGCATCTGAAAATCAAAATCAAAAGTATGTTGTACTTCATCCTAGAAATGAAATTTCTGAGAGGTCTAGGATTAGGGATTTCCATCTTCCAACTTTTTCAAGTAATACTTCATGTATATGGTTATCCCAAAGTTTTAGGAATTATGAAATGAAACAATCCCACATCTCTATGTTACCCTCCTTTAATGGATAGCCTGGTGATTATTCTTTAAAATTCATGAGATAATTTTATGGAATAATTCAACAGTTACCTTTTCATGGTCTGAATGGGGATGAGATTAGGTTGAAAGTCTTTCCATTTTGTTTAAATAACAAAGCTCAAATTTGGATCCAAAATTTATACGAGGAAATTTTTGAAACATGGTACCACCTTTTCAATTATTTTACTACCAAGTTTTATCCTAGGAACACCACCAATGAAGTGAGGCATAAAATCACAAGTTTCATTCAAGATGATGATTAAATTTTTCATGGGGACTGAGATAGTTTTAGGGGAATCTTTAGAAAATTTATCAATAACTAACTTTATCCTCATCTCCTGATGGATACTTTCTGTAATGGTCACACTCCATATAATCAAAATCTTATTGATTAATCTTATGGTGGTGATTCCTCAGATATGACAGTGGGTGAACTCGAACAAATTTTTAACAAAAATTCACAAAATTCCCAACATAAAATCACAAGGAAGAGAGTAATTTTTAGGAATTAACCTAATTCTCTGGGTTTTGTAGTTAACAAAAAATTTCTTTGGGAGTTCTATACTCATTATGGGATGTATGTTTCATTCTCAATTTTTTTTCCAAATTTTGATCTCTCTATACAGCCTGAAGAGAGTGCCCAAGTTTTTGACTATTGGGCTAGAAATAAATCTATCAATGAACCATTCTCAATTCAGTTCAATTATAGTTATAAAAATCATCCAAACTTATCACAAAAGGAACCAGGTGTGTTGAAACAATCAATTTCTCCTATTTACCCAGAACAATCCAGACCTTCACTTCAAAACCAATTTAATGATGAATCATAAAATTCTCAAGTGGATATTAGGGGTATGTTTCAACAGTTAATAAGAATATTTTATTCCTAAAATGTTGAGTTATATTCCCAAAAGGATAGATTTCATTTATATAGGGTTGAATTAAATTTTGGATCCTCATTCTTGAGTTGCAAATGGGCCAACTTGTTCATAATTTAGGAGGAAGAGGCAAAATAAAATCACTTAGCACAATAATGATGAATCCTAAATAAAATTTTATGTCTATAATAATCAGATCAGTTATGAGAACTCAATAAAAAGTTAGCGAACAAACTTGGGAAGTTGAACCTGGAATATTAGTTGAACCTGAAGATAAAAAATCCAAAAACACCAAATCTAAAAATTAGGACAGTAATGTATAACATTAAAAAATGCTAAACCTTTAAGTGAAAAACCCGAAGAATAATGGAAGATGAATTGGTAACTTGTTAAGAAGGAAAAGAAGAAGGTGAGGTTTGAGGACGATGAGAGTGAACGGATCATGAAGAATTATGTTCCTCCCATCCCTTTTCCACATAGACTTACAAAGAATAATGAACTCAATTATTTAAAATTCATTCAATTGTTTTGGGGATTTAATGTAAATATTAATTTTTTATGGCTTTGAATAAAGTTATTTTTAGGTTTAAATTTCTCAAAATATTCTTGGAGAATAAGTGGGTTTGGGATGAGTGTTCAATGATTAATTTGAATGAGGATTGTAGTGCCATTCTTCAAAAAACTATTCCTCCAAAATTAAAAAATGCGGGTTCCTTTGTCATATCTTGTAAAATCAGAGTTAGTGGGGATATTAGGTGCCCATGTAATTTAGGTGCTAGAACCAACCTTATGACCTACTCCTTATTCATGAAGTTAGGACTTTGGGAGATGAAACAAACTTCAATTTCACTAAAGTTAGTTGACATGTTGCATGTTTTTCCTTTTGGAAGGGTATATGACTTGTTAGTTAATGTAAGAAAGCTCAAACTCCCTAATAATATTCTCATTCTTGAAATTGATAGTGATAATAGGGTTCCAATCATTTTAGGAAGGTTATTCTTAGCCACGACTGGAAATGTGAATGATGTTTCCAATGGTAAAGTTACCCTTTAGGCTGGTGATGATCAAGAGGAGTTCCATGTTTTTGAAGAGTCACATCTTGTTGTTAGTTTTAAGTTGATTTATGTGGCTAAAGAAGTCTTTAGAGAAATTATTAGGAAAGATACTCATTGAACTTTTGAAGACATAATTGAAAGATCTATTAATGATCATTTTTAAGTAAATTTTTTTGAATATAAATCCACACTTGAGATATAAAGGATACATAAACTTGAGAACAAAATTAGGAAATATATTTCTCAAGACCATGAAGTGGTCAATCCACACCAAAAAATTCAAATTTAAAGGTTTTCTCATACTAAATTTCAAAGTTCACAACCCTCTCCTATTTTCAACCTAGAAATAGCTTCTTGTTCCCATCATCCTAAGAAGTTTTAGTATGTTTTTGTTTCTTATTTTGTTGAAATTTAGTTTTTTAAAGCTAAGGAAATTTTTTGGGTGAGTACTGATCCTTTAGTTACTGAAAATGAGTCTTCCCAGCCTGTTGAGAGTGTAGAACATGAGAATCTAGACTGTTTTCTAAATATAGAAATAAAGTATATCCTTAATATTATAAGATTTTTAGATGAATTTTTTTATTTTATAAAACTTAAATAATTATTAGGGAAGATTGAGGATGTTTTCCCTGAAACACAAAAAGAATAAAAATATGAAAATTTTGTTGTTAGTGGGAAATCTAATGAAATTGTTGAGTCATTTTCTAATCATGTTTCGTTTAAGAATTTAAATGATGCAATTTTTTTCCATAATTTGGAGAAGTTAATAGATGATATTGATGAATCATTCTATACATCATATAGGGAAGTTATTTCTGAGCATCATTATAAGGATAATAGTGAGCTTGTTGCAAAAAATATTGCACTCAATTTTGAATTGCTTAATCCTTCAAGTGTGGGGGAGAATATGGGAAGTGAAGTTGTTACTTTTTTTTGAAAATACTAGGATCATTATTTACATATTGCATTCACCATTTTATGTTCTTAACCATGAAGATGGTGGTGGTATGAGGTTAAATGATAGAACCTTGGAGTATTTTTGAAAAGTGTTGCGGGAAGGTTGAGTGTTTAAATCCTTGAGAGGACAAGAAAAAAATTCAAAACAATCAATGAATTAAAAACTAAAAATGAATCATACCCTTTTAATGGTCATGGTTAGAACACATTATTAGCTAAATTTTAGATCAAGACTTTAAATTTAGTGTTGTATGTGAGGAAACCCATGATTTTCTTAGTTAGATCTTTTTCATGTTTGTTTGAATAAAATGATACTACTCATTTATTTTCCACTCTCCATTTTCACACTAAGATCCTTATTTTTTACATAGCATCATTTTCAAAGACTTAGTAGGAATGGTATTGATTATTTTTCATTTCTTTTTATTACTTCCTTGGAAGAGGTTGGGTGTGTAACAATGATCAAGGTATTATTTTTGGAAGAGAATTGGATAAAAATTACCTAACTCTTCTATCAAGTAATTTTTGTTTTAAACATTAAATTATGGAAATTTATGTTTATATTTTTCATTTTGTAGGAGATAAATTTTGGACTACCATAATAATTCCTCATTTTACAGAAAAGGGAAGTGACAAATGATGAAATTCAAATATTAATGATCTACTCTAGGGGAGTAAAAATTTAAATTATACATTACTTTTGATTCTTCTTTTTGTTTAGAAAAAAATATGTTTCTTTCTCCACGGGGTGTAATAAATGATTTTATAGTTCGCATTCAAGTTATTTTATATACTGAATTAGCCATGTTAAACCTATTGGTATTTTCTTCTATTTTAAATAATTTTAATGTTGAATTTGTTCCTAGCATGCTCATCTTGGTGACTTGTTGATTACATTTTTTAAATTCGAAGTGTAGTATGCAACCTATATGAAATTATCTTCTTGTGTACTTGAATCACTACTGGAAATATAACCTTTACCAATGCTTCTATACCAACAGTTTGTAAAAACCGTTGGTATATGCCCCCTTTCCCAACAGTTTGGCCAAACCATTGGGAAACACCCACTTTGAGGTCACTTTTCCCAACAGTTTTCCAAAACCATTGGGAAAGGGTGGCTTTCCCAACGGTTTGGCCAAACCGTTGGGAAAATTCTACTTTTTGGCCACTTTTCTGAATGGTTTGGCCAAACCGTTGGGAAATGGTATGGCTTTCCCAATGGTTTGGCCAAACCATTGGGATAGGTGCCCTTATTTTTTATGAGTACATTTATCGAATATCGTCAAGTAAATCAATATATAAATTACATATATATATATATACACAAATATATTCACAAAGGATACTCTAGGATAGTGGTAAAGTCATTGATATATAACGTTGAGGTTGTGGGTTCAAACCTCCGCTGGAACTCTTTTTTATATATTTACCTATCCCAACGGTTTCCTCAAACCGTTGGGAAAGACCTATGGATTTTTCCTTAGTTTTACCAACAGTTTTGTGTAAACCGTTGGTAAAACTTATTCCAACGGTTGGACAAACCATTGGCATAGGTTAATTTTACTAACCTATACCAATGGTTCTTTGTAAACCGTTGGGATAGGTTTTCCCAATAGATTACTTCCCTACGGTTTACAAAACCATTGGTATAACATATACCAACGGTTCTGCAGGCTTTCCCAATGGTTCAGAACCGTTGGGAAATACCCCATTTCTAGTAGTGAACTGTTAAGTAGTAACAAGTAAGTGTTCTTATGTATGTTGCGATAGTTTAATTTGACGTGGAAAAAATAATTTCTGAACTTTCTTATGACCCCTAAACATGAAACATTCACTGCGGAATTGAAAATCTTTGTGAACTTTAACTATAAAAAATTTTCTTCCATGTTGAGTACAAAAATGGGGACATTGTTGATTTTTATGTGTGAGGGAGAGGTATTTTATATTCTAATATGTAATTCATTAAGAGCCCATAAAAACACTTAATTTCTTTGTGAAATTGTTTATTTTTAAGCATTATTTAAGAATTTTCACTATGTGATTTTTTTTCACAAATTTGAAGGTTGCGATACCACTTTAAAGAGGTTAATTTTTATTACCTCTTGGATTTAATTGGGAAAATAATTTTTCTTATTGTCTTAAATAAAATTGTTCTCGGAAAATATTTGGGAAGATTTCATATGATAATTATTTACACTGAATTTTTTAATTTGAATTTAACTTATAAGATATGCATCCAAATGGATTATGAAATGAAAATTCTAATCCAGGTTGAACTAATTCTTTCACCCCCTTTCATTATTTATTATTTATTCATAAAAGTATTGGATGAATTATTTATTCCACCCATAAAATTTCACTTCACATCATCCAATGATGCACCTATTTAATATGAGATCTTAAATTATGTGTGTATATTCACTTGGAGGTAAAAATATGTTTGGATATTCAGTTGGATTCAAATTGATGGTTTGTTAAATTTTCATTAAATGTTTTAATTTAAATCGTTATTTTAAAACAATAACCAATTTTGTGATGAAGAATTTTAATTTGAGGGGTATTCATTTTTACTACTTGAAATAATCCATGAGGGTAATTGATATGAAAATCAATTCTTAGCCGCATTTCATTTTTTCCATTTTGATATTTATTTTCTACCATTGAATGTGACTAAATGTTGTTTGAGGACAAACAAAATCTTAAGTGTGATAGAATTTGACGTGACCAATATTCATTACATTTTTTCCATATTCTTTTTGGGGGATTTGTTATGTATTTAATGCTTGAAATGACATTAATTTGGTTAATTATCACTATATGGTTAAATTATAGTCGTTTAAGTGAAATTAATGAATTTACTAATAATAATGTTTGTGTATTGTAATTAAATTATCTTTTGTTCATTATTTAATAATGTGTGTTCTATTTATCTAATGATTAATTTATATTCATTATTATTTCATTTCATTTGTTTATTTTTGTGAATTGTTTGTTAAATTTTTTGCTTTTTGTTTTGGTATTTATATTTTTGTTAATTAATTAATTTTTAACTTTTAATTCCCTTTATTTAATTAATTTAGAATTTATTAATATTAAATTAAATTATTTTCTTTGATAAATTCTTTATGTCTCAAAATTCTGTTAATTATCAAATTAGTTAATTAATCTAAGAAAATTGTTTTTATTTAAATATATTTTATTAGATTTAAATAAATTATATTTAGCTTAAATTATTTAATTCATATTTTTAGTTTTGTGTTTAATTATTTTACAAAATAAATTATGATTTAATCTTATTTTTGATCAATTATTAATCCAGTAATTTTATTTTCGATACACCACTATTTCTGTTTTGTAAATTCAAAAATGGATACGTGCGACATACCCATTTTACAAATGTATCATGCATCCATTTTTTAGAGGATCTAGGTAAAATATTTTAAATAAATCCCCACATAATCAATTTTCAAAGGATTCTATGTTTCCACATAACCAAATTACAACATGGATCCGATGTATCTAATTTACAGTTCTACAATACTAATGTTTCATGCATCCATTTTGTAGAGCATCCTCACAAGGGATTTTAAATGAATCCCCATATAATCGATTTTAAAAGGATTCCACGTGGCCACATAACTAAATTACATAATAGATTTAATGCATCAAATTTATAGTTCTACCATGTAGCCGATTACAAGAAAAATAATCACGTATCCAAAAGCCCAAGTACAGGGTTTGGGCCACCAAAATAGTCGAGCTCTCAAGATTCCAATTGAAACCGAAGAAGACAACTAAAGGTGTGGCTAATCTCACATGTGGAAGATGACATTGGTGGAAACTAAAACTGAGTTGAATCTGAGATCTATAATCATAAGGATGATGGTGTATCGCTTTCCGATAGAGATATTTTTTCCAGGTGCCATGGTTGGTGGTTGGTTCACCAACTGCACCCACCATGGAGGACTTTCATTTTGGATACTACACATTCTACATGTGCATCCCATGTTCTTTTGGTAGTCATGAGATTTTTAAAGTTATAGGTGGCCACCATTGTTGAATTCCAATGTTTATTGGGGGATTGGTGGGATTTGTGTAAAACTTGACACCTTCCACCATGCCTATATAAGAAAGCCTTGGGGAGCTTCCTTCATCATCAGTTAGAGCCAAGATAGCTCCATTTTTTTTTGAGATCCTTAAGAGCTCTATGTGAGAGAAGGAAAGGGAGGTGTGAGAGGGGTCTTTTATAACTTTTTTCTTATTGAAATAAAAATCCTCTTTTCATTCCATTTATCTCTCTTAGTGGACAGCAACCACAACAAGTGGTATCAAAGGTAGGTTCAGTGAAACAGTATCAAGTAGTGGAGTTTTTCTAGTGACCAGAAAATTCAAGTTGCCTAAAATTGTGTTTTGAATTCATATTCTGAAAGTTCATGGTGAGCCGATTTCAACAGCACAAATGACATCAGAAACAGAGATAAAATGAGCTTCCTAAGAACGATCAAAGTTCATTCAAACCTTAGGTGCTATAATACCCCCTTGTTGGAGAAGAAGGTACTGTTCTAGCACTGGAGACATTTTTCAAGAGTTTTCAGCAGCTGCTCCGGCATTCCACATCAGCGCCACATCATCACCACATCAATGCCACATCATCAGTTGATCTTGTCTGTTGACACTATTTTGGTCATACCTTGATCAATTGGTGTCCAATTTTGATGATTCATGAGTTGATTCCACCATTTTAGACCATTCTAAACACAAATGTGAGCTCTATTTTTCAAGATTCTACATAAAAATTTTCATAATTAAAATTCAAGGGAGGGACCATCCACGGGAAGGATGATCATGTTTACATATTCAAACTACTACATTTGGAAGTCTTGAATAGAATATCTACTCAATGATAAGGTTATTTTTGACACCATTGAGAATGAGCGAGTCAACCCTGATTCCACTAAGGAAGCAGAGTGGAAAAAGCCGAACAAGAAGATGATTTGTCAAATCTGCAAATGGATCGATCACAACATTTACCACCATGTTGCTCAAGATACTGGAACATATGAAATTTTGATGAAGTTGTAAAATACATACCAGTAAAATACTTCTTGAAAGAAGATACTCTTGTTGAAGTGATTGATGAATCTTTGACTATAGAGTGGAAGCTTTATAGCTGATCGCAACAGTGAGTTTTAAAGCCTTGTGAACTAATTGGTGGTTGCAAGTAAAACTATGAATGATAAATATTAGGTGAACCACCTTATATACACACTTACCAATATTTGGGATACAATTTTCATCTCACTCAGAAACTTGGTGCCTAGAGGAAAACTTACCATAACAATGGTAAAGGATTAATTGTTCAATGAGGAGGCCCGAAGGAAGGGCATGAGTTACAACCAAATGCAAGCTATCGTTCTAGAGAAGCGAGGGATAAAACAATGAGAAAATCGAGGGGAGGGAACCAGAGGATGAATAAAAATCTAAGGAAGGTTTATATATGGTAGGAGGTCAACATAAAAATTCTACCATATGTGGCATGGAGGGACACATGAAGAAGAAATGAAAAAAGTTGCTACAAGAAAAGGGTCAAAGTATCAACCAGCAAAGAAGAAATGGAGAATCACATGTGAGCATCCCCAAAGAAGTTTTTCTCTGATCCAAATATAAAGAAGAGACATGCTTTGATATATTAATACAAGACACATAATGGGTGTTAGATACTGCATCACCGCACCACGTCACTCCGCATCGTGAGTATTTCATGACTTATCAAGCTGGTGACTTTGCTGCAGTCAAGATGGGAAATACCAGTTTGGTGGAGATTGTTGGCATGAGAGATATCCATGTAAAGAAAAGTGTTGAATACACAATCACCCTAAAGGATGTTTGTCATGTTCCCAACCTTCGACTTAGCCTGTTATCAGGTATACCCTTTGATTAGCAAGGATATGATACCATCTTTAGCAATGGAGCATAGAAGATGACAAAAGGATCCATAATCATCTCCCAAGGACACATATACGGTATGTTATACAAAACTAATGTGAAGATATATGAAAATATCCTCAATGTAGTGGAAGAGGAGGCATCATCTAATATGTGGCATAGAAGACTCATCGACATGTGTGAAAGAGGGTTATCTACCCTGAAAAAGAAGAAGCACATCAGTATTAACGAAGATGCATCACTTGATGCTTGAAAATACTACTTATATGGAAAGAAACATAGAGTCTCTTCTCTAATGTATACAGACCCATGGAGTTGGATTCACTGGGAGGTAAAAAAATATTTCTCATCCTTTATTGATGATGTATCTCGAAGGGTGTGGGTGTTCTTCTTGTGAATAAAGGACCAAATACTAGACTACTTCAATATGTTCCACACCATAATGGAGCATGAATTTAGAAGGAAGTTGAAGTGTCTTTATTTAGACAATGGAGGAGAGTACACATCTACGGAATTTTATGCCTATTTCAGGAGTCAAGACATCTGACATTAGAGGAAGGTCCCACACACCCCACAATATAATGGAGTTGTAGAAATGATGAATAGAACTATCATGGAGAAGATTAGAATCATGATGAGTTTGGTTAAGCTCCCTAAGACATTCTGGGGAGAATCTGTTTAGGTTGCATGTTACCTCATCAATAGATCACCTTCGGTCCCGTTGAATTTTGAGATTCCATAGAAGAGATGGTCTAATAAACATCCCTCTTACTCTCATTTATGAGTATTTGGATGTTTGGAATTCACACATATATCCAAGGAGCTTAGGTAAAAGCTAAATGAGAGATCTACTTTATACATCTTCATCGACTATGGAGATGAGGAGTTTTGATACAATCTTTGGCACTCAAAGGAGAAGATGGTGGTCATAAGTAGAGATCTTATGTTCCATGAGAACCAAATGATTGAGGACATTAAAAATACTAGAATGACTCTAAGGGAAAGTTTTGATGAATCAATTCATGATCTAACATCTGCATTATCACTACCTTTCAACAAAGAGGAGGATTTGCAATAAGACTCATCAAAAGCGGAATAGGTGGTATTGGAGGAGGATATTGAGCAGGAGGAGACTCAATCCCCTCCACAATAATTTGTAGAACCATCACAGTAGCTAAGGTGATTTTGTGCCTCCCAAACCTTACATTTCATAGGTTCGGAGATCTTCATGAGGAAGGATTCTGTCAAAAAAATATTTGAAGTCATAATACCTTTTTCTGACTGATGAGGGGGATCCAAAGGGATACCAGGAAGTAGTGTCTCATCCTAAAAAACTCAAGTGGCTGCATGTAATGGAAGATGATATGGAGTCTATGATGAAGAACTAAACATAAGATTTGGTGGAACTACCCAATGGTAAAAAGGTACTAATGGACAAATGGGTGTTCAAAATAAATAAGGATGGTAGAAAAAAGGGGGTCAAGAATAAAGCTCAATTAGTTGTCAAGGGATTCCTTCAGAATAAAGGAGTTGAATTTGAAGAGATCTTTTCACCCGTGGTGAAGATGGATTCAATCCGAATCATTTTCTGATTGGTGGCTAGATTAGACTTGGAGCATGAATAGATAGACATGAAGATAGATTTTCTTATAGTTACCTCTTTGAGGAGATCTATATAAATCAACCCAAGGGTTTTTTAGGTTTCTGGACAAGAAAACCTCATCTAAAAATTGAAGAAGAGCTTGTATAGACTGAAACTGGCTCCCATATAGTGGTACAAGAAGTTTGACTCATTCATGGTGATTCGTGGCTACAAGTGGACACAGGCGGACCAGTGTGTTTACATCTAGATATTTCAGGATGATAAATTTTTTTTATCTTCTACTTTATGTTGATGACATGTTGATCATTGGGAAGGATGCAATGAAGATTATCTAGTTGAGGGAGTTATCCAGGTATTTTTCTATGAAGGACTTGGGAACAACTCAATAGATTTTTTGGATGCAGATCATTCGTAATAGAAAGAGTAAATTACTATGGCTATATCAATATAAGTACATTTAACGTGTTGTAAAACCTTTCAACATGGAAAAAGCCAAAAAATTGGCCATTCATCTTCCTGATCATTTGAATTTGAGAAAGAGTTCATGCTCGTAATCTAAGGAAAAAATCAAGGTTATGGAGATGATACCATAATCTTCATCAGTTGGAAGCTTGATGTATGCTATAGTGAGTATGAGGCCTGACATTTCCCATGTAGTGGCAATCGTGATCTGGTTTCTCTATAATCCCGTGATGTAGCACTGGGATATAGTCAAGTGGATTCTGAGTTATCTTAAAGTTACTTAAAAGCTATGTTTGTGCTATGGGTGGGTTGGACCTATCTTGGAGGGATATATAGATGCATATATATTTGAAGATCCTGATAGCAGGAAGTATACATCAGGATATATCTACACTTTTGCAGGAGGAGTTGTGTCATGGAAGTCAAGGTTACAGAAGTGCGTTGCTTTATCCATGGTGGAAGAAGAGTACATTGATGCTTTTGAAGCTAGAAAGAAGATATTGTGGCTAAAGTGTTTTCTCTAGGAGCTTAGATTCATCCAAAAGAATTATATGTATTACGATATCCAAAGGTCTTTGGAATTGAGAAATAATTCCATGTACCATTCCCAGATGAAGCACATCGACATTCACTATCATTGGATACATTAAGTGATGGATTGATAGCTGTTGCGACTTGTGAAGATCCAAAAAAAGGAGAACCTGACATATATATTGATAAAGGTGGTTACTCAGGAGAAGCTGGACCTTTACAGATGCTCTGTCAGATTATAGTTGGGGGGGGGGGGAATTGATGGAGATATTTTTTCCAACTGTCATGGTTGGTGGGTGGTGCACCAACCACATCCACCATGGAGGACTTCCATTTTGGCTATTGCACATTCTACATGTACAACCCATGTCCTTTTGGAAGCCATGAGATTTGTCAAAGTTGCAGGTAACCACCATTGTTAAAGTCAAATGTTTGGTGGGGATTGGTGGGAGTTGTATAAAACATGAAACCTACCACAATTATTATATAAGGAAGAATTGGGGTGATTCCTTCATCATCAGTTCAAGCCAAGATAGATTCATTGACTTTGAGATCCCTAAGAGATCTAAGTGAGAGAAAGAAAAGGAGGTGTGGGAGGGGTATTTCATAAATTTTTTCTTATTGAAATAAAAGTCATGTTTTCCCTCCATTCATCTCTCTTAGTGGTCAGTGACTACAACACTTTTGGAGATCACCAATGCTGAATCCAGTCGATGTTGTTGAATAAGAGGATAAATCTGTACTGTGTTCGATGATCTAAGGGTGACGAGGCCCTAAATACAGATCCAAAAATTCCATGTCCAACCAACTGAGTTGAGGTTCCCATCAAATTTCAAGAAGTGATCAATTTTGATGCTGTTTAAAAATTTTAGATCAAGATTTTTTTGAGTTCACTATCAAGGAAGGCGACATAACAATGGCTAAACCCATGCCACCGTAACTTAGATCTGTTGAAGATGATGATTAAATATAGCGATTTAAAGTTCGAACTGGATTGCAGAACCCGAGATGCTTGATACTCAAATGAAGACAGTGATTAGGGATGCGCTAATTCGAGGTCATCATGTCATTATAGGATAATTGAATAATTTATGACCTACTGTTGATCAATTTAGATCTAGTTGAATATGTTTAATTCCTTCAATGATAGACTAAATCTGATAGAGATCAAGCGTTGTTAAATATAAAGAAGGAATACTTTCTATTGATTTTTTTATGTCCAGATCAACTGATGAAGACAATGGTGAGACCTTGAATTATAACTTTTCTTCAGTTGTTAAGTCTTGGTTGTATGTACCTAACATGCTTGATGTAATGTGTCAATGAAATTTAGTTTAAAGGATGCACTAGTAACAATGGAATGTGTCACCAAATATGTTCATGGTGTACCCAAACTTGAAGACCATTATAGGTAGAGAAAGATGGAGATGAGGCCATTCTAATTTAATTCACCAGGGAATATTGAGAGAGAGATCTAGTTTAAAGTGGAATTTCTTGAGAAGTTATTCTAAGGGAACAATGGCAGTGAAAGAATGAATTGTTTTTTCCTTCAATTTTACTATGATGGATGAATAGAGGATGACTTTTGTTAGTGATTTGGGAGTGAAATAAAAATTTGTTGGGTGAAATTTTATAGGGAAGAGACGTAATATTCTGTAGACTGAAGATATAATAGAGTGAGATTTTATGTTATTCTACAGTTTTAAAGTATTTTTGGAAAACAGTTAGTTGTTTCTATTAATATATATGCATAAATAAATACTTTTAGGTAATTTTATAGAGACCGATTGAAGTTATTTCTTCTCCATACTCATGTTCTTATAATAATTCTAGTGTAATTTCATGTTCAATATTCTCAATTTTAATCATTATTATAATTAGTTTTACATTGCACTATGAACTGATAGGTGATGATAATGGATTTTTCTTCCGACATTGAACATCTATCAAAGTAATGAAAATCAGAAAAGATTTGAATTTTTATTCTCCATAAAGAATCAAAAAATTTCTGAGATTTATAGAAAGATAATTTCTAGGAATATATCATTGAAATTATTGAACACCTAGATACATCTAGCTATTTCATTTCCATTTTTATAAGCATTGGAATAATTATGAGTTTTAGAAGTATGTCAAAATTATTTTCTAAAAAATCATTCCCAAGATGTTTGACTCTCTAGCTCATCTCCTTATTAATCCTTCCCTTCTTCTGCTACTTTCTTCTATCTCAGTTCACTTCCATTGATTTCATATCACTCTAACAGTCATCATCACCCTATAATTATTATTTTTTTGATTTTTTTTGTTTTCATTTATTTTTTTGGTCACACATCTATTTTCCCTTCTTTTTGGTTCAACACCTACTCACCACTGTACTAGTTTTTAGTAGGTTTTATAAATAATTAATTTTCTTGAAGTTTAATAACATCCATGTTAGGAGGCTAGTGTTTTTGTTTTACTTTTTTTAAGTGAATATAACAAATGAACATATCCAATTCATCTAACCTTATTGGTTTTCATCCAGAGGTTGAGTGAATGTTTCTAGAAAGAAATGGAACTTTGAGAATCATCATTTAAAGTGGAGAGAGAGTTTGTTACTATACCATTGACTGAATCAACATCATCTTCTTATTCTTCCACCAAAGTCACCTTGGGAACTGGAAACATGGAAGGAAATCATGCTCAATTGAATAGAAATTAAGGATAACTTCATGAACTTAATTTTAACAACAACTCGATGTAAAAAATGAATGGTCAACAAATTGTGACCATAAAACTAGAATGAAATTTCAGACACCTAAGTTTCATGTTTTTTTAGGAGAAGACCCCAACAGAAATATGTGAACATTTAGAGAATTATATAATGGATTCAAACCTAGAGGATCCACTGATTCTAGGATAATCTGGAAGGAATTTCACTTCTCTATTGAAGGATCTCTAAGGATAAAATCTATAATATCTAACTTGGACATATCACCACATACGATGAACTATTTCCAAAATTTATCTATAAGTATTTACCATTATTAAAGAGTGTCCATATGAGGAAAGAGATTTATTCCATCAGCCTAACAATTAGAAAGACCCTTTATGAGTATTTAGAGATATTAAAGGGATTAACTAACTCCTACACACCCAAAACCTATAAAGAAAATAATTTCTTAGTATTATTTTACCAAGAATTGATGGGTAGTGGTTAGAACCTTTTGTATTCTTCCTCTGGAGGATCATTGATTGAAAAGTCACATGTTGAAGTAAAAGATATTATTGATAGGATTTCCCAGAAATCTCAATAATTTTTGTATGAGAACTACCACAAGGAGAGTATATAAGGTAAATAGTTCTAATTCACCTTTAATTGAAAATAAAAATTATAAAATTACATGTAACGGCCTGGGTTTTTAGAATGGTTCAAAATCCCCAACCGATTTAAATTTTTATACTAGTGGTGATGCTACTTTTTGATTCATTGATCAGAACTCAAATCTGAGAATTCTGATGGTCTTAAATGGTTTTTTGAGTTAGTTTGGAATTTAAGAGAGTGCCTTAGTTGTTTGTAAGGGTTGGAGGATCATCAAAGGCCCGATGGCCTAGTTTTTGGAAAACAACTGCAGGTACACGGTTTTGGGAAACTCTATGAGTGATGGAACATGGCCGTGCGAATACGTCTGTAGAATTGCATAGGGTTACCGCATGGTTTGCGCATGGTATGGAAAACCGTGCGGAGTGGACATGTGGGTATAGAGATATTAGGCAGTGGCTTCCACACGGTTTCCTCATAGTTTGAAAAATCATGCGGGTAAATCGTGTGGCCTAGTAAATGATGGAAATTACCATTTTGAACTTTTTTTCTTATTTCCTTCTTTCCTCCTCCTTTCTTCCTTATAAGTCATGAAAAGTAGGGGAGAGCCTTCCCTTTTATCCTTCCACCAGTTTTGATCCAATATATTAGTCCAACCTCCATTCTTCGATCCATCGGAAGCTATAGGATCACCTCGGTAAATTTAACCCCACATATACCTCTTCTTCTTTGATCCTTCATCTTACAAACATCTGTTTCCATCTGATCCAATTTTAGGATTTTAGATGGAAACTCTGATCTACATCGATCAGCTTTGAATTGGACTTCAATATTGGAATTGCCTACATCTACGAGTCTAAGGTAGGTGGTGCATACCTTGTTTTGAGTTTTTGGGGACTTTTGGGGGTTACAAATTTTTAGCGCAATGACGTATTTTGAGAGAGACCTCTAATTCTTCATATTAAATTGATTGTATGCCTTGTGGGATTCCATTGGGAATTCCCTTACCTTGGTTATGCGAGAGAGGTAGGGTTAGAGGTCGTTGCTCCATGGTTTGTTTATATGAGGTTGTTTAATTCAATTAAATTGTATAATTTTAAATTGAATCAAGTTGGTTATTCAATTCCAAGGCATTAAAGACCTCCATGTTAAATTATGATGATTGTTAAGATATGAAATTCAATTGTATAAATTTAATTGCTTGTTTAAAATGTGTTTTTTAAATTGTGTATATGTAATTGCTTGAATTACATGATATGGGATCAAGGGGTTGGGATTGGTGTGGCCTGAGATAAGGTTGGGATGGAATGGCCATCGGGATTGAGTGACGTTGATCACTAATTGGTCTTAGACCATATTTTCTTGAGTGGTTTTGACCATAAGATTGGGCATCGTGGACATTGGCTTGAGGCAGTGTGACTATCATGTTAGGCATGGACCAGGATACTTGTATGACATGGCCATCATATTTGAGTGACATGGTCGTAGGGGAATGAGGTGCTAGAGATGGTGTGGCTTAGGTTCTTACTTAGTGATTTCCACTCACCCATGATGGCCAAAGCGCCAATTGAGTTGTGTTCACATAGGTTGACTCTGTGATGAGGTGGTTTTGACCACTCATGTGGGTAGAGGCCCCCAATAGTTGTGGTTTAGGTATTGATGGTTTGGGGTTGCCTGTCGTAGAAAGCTACATGGAAGGCAAGGATCCTGCAGTTGATAGCAATGGGGCTATCGGGTTGAGGGCTGAGGATCTCCATGATTGAGGCCATGGGCTTAGATATTTATTTGAGGACACACATCTATGTTCCTTCGGTTGTCGTTCCATGGGCTGACATGAGCTTTCAAGCAGGGGTTTGTGGGACTGGGATACTATTGTTAGGTTTTCCTTCGGGACGTCGGTACTTTGATACATGAGGTTTCAGGAGGGATGTGGTGCTGGGATATATGATCAAGGTGGAACCTAAGGATTTACCAGTAATTTGTGACTACAGGGGTACCTTGGGCCATGGGAAAAGGACTCTATTTTCTTGTGAGATTCCAACATTAGATGAAGTAGGTGAAACTCCCTGGTGGTTACTGATCACCAGTGGATGTTGTGTTTATTTATTTCATCATACTGGTTACTTTACTTATATTTGAATATCCACTTAAACACTTATACTATGTACGTACCATTGGGTGGTATCCTACTGAGATTCTTCTCACAACCTGCACGGGCCCTTCCAGATAAGTGTAGACTTTATGGATTTACGTATATGTAAAGGATCATCCTCAAGAGATGGATTATAGTACTGTTTGGTATGGAGATTGGAATGGACCTTGAGGTTATGCCTAGCTGGAGTTTTACTTTTGTTTAGTTTCCTTTCCAGTTTCAGCATGATTTATATATGTAGCTATTGTGGTCTTCCATGGGAAGCACCTTGAATATTTTATTGTATGATCTGACATGGAATTCATGATTGTTTGATTTGTTTTGAGTGGCTACAAGTGATTTACTGGCATGGTGTTTTGTTTACTTCCCACTGCTGTTTCTGTTTATTTATCGCTTTCACTATTTATTGATATTGGATGTGCTTCTGCTCTGCAGGTCTAGTTTGAGTCTACTTAGTCACTTATTTCTATTACATTTAATCTTATTATGATCAGACCAGTATCTTATCTATTACTAGAGGGTATAGCCTTCCCACTATACCTGTTTACACCCTCACTACTAGTCGATAGCCTTTGGCATTCAGGGAGGTGCACCTAAGTCCAGTGGATCCCAACCCTTTATCACGGTTCAGGTGGCTATTTTGGGTCTAGATTCTACAAGTGGTATTATAGGATTTTATTTTACCTCTTTTCTTGGTATTACTATTTGGGGTTATGGTAGACGATAGATAGGTTGTTGTCAGAACTTGATTTCAAACTCATGCTTGGGTGCCTGCAGCCCCATGTACGAGGGATGTATTGAGTTACCTTGGGTGGGTTATTCTATTTTTATTTTTCTTAGAATACAGTTTATATGATTTAAACCTTGGAGGATCACTTGGATCATGATGATTATTGGTTGTGATATGTGACAGTTGAGCTAGTGCGGTAAGGGAGAATTGGGCCTTGGACCAGTAAGGCAAGGTGTGGTTGTTTGGATTTTGATAGACACATTTTTAGGGTATTTCAATTTCATATATGCATCTATGCATTGTGAAGTGACAATACCATGTGAGATATGTCAATTTCCATGTGAAAAGGGTGAAATGCTTGATAAAATTTCTTATTTTTATCCAATGTGATATCCCATGCTTTAAATATAAGTAAAATTACATGTGGCATGGGAATTTAGCCTGGATCTTATAGGAGAAGTCATGTATTATGGTTGAGGTGATTTTGATCACTAGGATTGGTTGACTCAGCCTTCAGACTGAGGAAACGGTGGTTGTTAGGATGAGCATGGCCCAGAGATACTGTGATACTTGGATCTGTCAAAGGTGGGTAAGGAGGCCATGAGGCTGGGATGCCATGGGGCATGGTTGCGATATGGGAGAGTGAGGGTAGTTGTTGTATGATGCCTCTTTACTAATTTCCCTATCTGAATTTAATATATTGTTTTATATATATGGGATGTATGAACTTTTTATGATATTTAGTGGGTTCCTCCTAGACAGATTGGTGGACCGTCAGGTGGATGATGGTATAGTGCCACAGAAGCACAATCAGGTTCAGAACCCTAAGGTGCAGGCAGATCATGAGCCATAGGTATAGGCTCATGGGTAGGATCAGGTTTAGGATATAGTACTGGTAGGATAGTTTCGAGGCTTGATAGCGTTCATTCCATGACTCGACGAGCAGCTTCAGTCTAGCCTAGTACATGTTTTGCAGGGGATTGACAGAGGTTCTTAGGGAGTAGATCCATCGATGGCATATCTGGTGCAGGAGTTCCAGTCATAGCACCTGCCTCTTTTTTAGGGTGAGGGTGGTCCACAGGCAGCTGAGAACTAGATAGAGAGAATGAAGATTATCTTTGAGTAGTTGTAGATGCCTCTAGGGAAGAGGGTCAAGCTAGAGATGTATATGATTAGAGGGCTAGCTAAGAGCTGGTGGGATGTGCATGTTCAGGTTCACAGACATGAGGGACTAGCCTAGAAGGACTTTAACAATAGGTTCTTCAAGCACTTTTTTTCAGAGATGCTGAAGGAAAAGAGATCTCGGTAGTTCTTGAGCCTTCAGTCGAGTGACATGTTTGTCATGAACTATTCAGCTACTCTCATTGAGTTCCCATGCTTTTCACCAGGTATGGAAAGCGATGACACATCCAGGGTGAGGTGCTTTAAAGATGGATTATGACACACCATTAGGGTGTAGGTAAACATCTTTAGGCAGTACTCATTCTCAGAGGTAGTGAATCAAGTGATCATGGTTGAGGGAAGCCTAACAGAAAAGTCTCATTCGAGCTAGGAAGTGTCTTCAGGTGATGGTTCAGATGGCAAGAAATGAGGTTGAGATGAGTTCTAGTAGGGAAGTCAAGACAAGGGCCTAGGTAAACCATCTCATGGTAGGTCAACTGTGGTTTTCTTTCATTATGGCCAACCAGGGCATGTTCGAACTCAGTGTCAGTGTCGGGCATGTGGGTAGGTCGGTTATCTTGAGAGGTTCTATAGGTATCCTTCTCTAATAACCAGTAGATAGGGACCAAGTTAGGTGCAAGCTTCATATATTTTTTCATAATTGGTACCAAGTGAGGGTAGTTGAGGCTCATTTTCACATAGAAGATGTGGCAGAGATAGTGGGACCTAATTGTTGGGTTAGTGGTAGGTGATTTGTGAAACACCGCAGGGAGGCCAGGATTTAGGCATCCGTGTGTCAAGCCAGGTGTACACTATGGAGCTTCCAAGGGATGAGTAGGGTGGAGAACCTATGGTGGTCAGAGGTACATCGTAATCATGGCCGTGATTTCCTTTGGATTTTGTTTGGAATGGCCTATTGAGGCATGTCTGTTTTGGAATGGATTATTGAGGCATGTCCATTTTGAGTGAACGAGGTGCATAAAATGTAGATGGACTGACTAGAAGTTGGATAGTAGGTTGGTACCATCTTGGTTTCATGATTATATATATATATATATATGAGGTGCTTGGCATCAGGAGAATTGTTGGATGCGTGTTTAATGTGCTTAAGCATCGGGGCATCTGAGGGATGTAGGTTATATGAGGTACCTTGGGAATCAGGGCATCGAGGATGCAGTTTGTGATTGAGGTGCAAGGCACCAAGTTGTTTTGAGCATCCATGGGATGTGGGATCTCATTGTTCCATGGGTTTCATGGGCACAAGGCGGGCACCGATGTGGTGCATGATGTGATTGGGTGTCAATAGTGACATAAGAGC
The DNA here is from genome assembly GCA_963277665.1 of Viscum album. Taxonomy (NCBI): domain Eukaryota; kingdom Viridiplantae; phylum Streptophyta; class Magnoliopsida; order Santalales; family Viscaceae; genus Viscum; species Viscum album. The sequence continues at coordinate 1,826,587,884 of OY728127.1, forward strand.
TCCTAATGAGGTGTAGGGGTGATGATATATCACAATAGGACCATGGGTCTGAAAATAGGTTGTTAGAACTTGATTGATTCGAGTTTTGGGTCAAGATGGATAGGGTTAGGAAATTCCTAAGGTGGGGAGCCCCCCCCCCCTTGTTAAAGTTGGCATATGCCCTTAAGACTGGGGTAGTCTGGGTTGCTTTAAATGAGATAAGTATTTTTGATAACATCTTCATGTTTTTGTTTTTATAGCTCAGAGATGATCTATGTTAAGGTGGAGAGATTGTAACAACCCGAGATTTTAGAATGGGTCAAAATCCCCATCTGATTTAAATTTTTCAACTAGTGGCGATGCTACTTTTTTATTCGTTGATCAGAACTCAAATCTGAGAGTTCTGATGGCCTTAAATGGTGTTTTGGGTTAGTTTGAGGTCTAGGAGAGTGCCGCAGGTGTTTGGAAGGGTTTCAGGAGCATCAGAGGCCCGAAGCCCTAGTTTTTAGAAAACATATATAGGTGAACGGTTTAGAAAACCGTGCGAGTGATGGCGCACATTCATGTAGATGAATTTGTAGAATTGTAGAGGGTTACCACAAGGTTTGTTCATGTTATGGAAAATCATGTAGGGTGGCCATGCGAGTATGGAGAACATAGGTAGTGGCTTATGCACAGTTGCCGCATGGTTTGGAAAACCATGCTGGTAAACCACATGGCCCAGTAAATGAGTCAAATTACCATTTCCCTTTTTTTCTTATTTTCTTCTCCCCCCTCTTCCTTCTTGGTCACACACAATAGGGGAGAGCCGACCCTTTGCTACTTCCACCATTTTTCATCCAATCACTTCATCTGACCTCTGTTCTTCGATCTGTCGGAAGCTATAGGATCACCTCAGTAAGGCTAACCCCTCACATACCTCTTATTCTTCGATCCTTCATCTCATGGACCACTCTTTCCATCCAAGCCAATTTTATAGTTTTATATGGAAACTCAGATCTACATCGATCAACTTTGAAATGGACTTTGATATCAGATGTGCCTACATAGATGAGTCTAAGGTAAGTGGTGCATACTTTTTTTTTTGAGTTTTCTTGAACTTTTTGGGGTCATATATTTTTAGCGCAATGACGGATTTTGAGTGAGACCCCTGCTACTTTATATTGAATTGAACATATGCCTTGTGGGATGTTGTTGGGAATTCCCTTACCCTAGTTACGTGAGAGAGGTCGGGTTAGAGGTTGTCGCTCCATGGGTTGTTTATCCATGGGTTTTTAATTTAATTTAATTGTTTAATTTTAAATTTAATTGAGCTGGTTATTCAATTTTGAGGCATTCAAGACCTCCATGTTAAATTATGATGATTGTTAATATATGAAATTCAATCGTCTAAATTGAATTTATTGTTTAAAATGTTCTTTTTAAATTTTATATATGTAATTTCTTGAATTGCATGAGATGGGACCCAAGGTGTCAGGATGAGTGTGGCCTGAGATGAGGTTGGGATGGCATGACCATCAGGATTGAGTGATGTTGATCATAGGTTGGGATTGAACTGAATTTTCTTGAGTGGTTTTGACCATAGGATTGGGTGTCTTAGATGTCAGTTTGAGGCAGTGTAACTATCAGGTTGGGTATGGCATGAGATACTTGGATGTCATAGCCATTGGATTTGAGCGAAATGGTCATAGGGGAATGAGGTGCTAGAGATGGTGTGGCTTAGGTTATTACATGAGAATTGCTGCTCACCCATGATGGCCAAAGCACCGATTGAGTCATGTGAATATAGGTTGACTTCGTGATAAGGTGGTTTTGACCACTTGTGTGAGTAGAGGCCCCCAATAGTTGTGTTTTAGGTATTTATGATTTGGGGGTGTTTGTCGTAGAAAGCCACGTGGAAGGCGAGGATCCTTCAGTTGATAGCAATGATGCTATCAGGTTGAGGGATAAGGCTTTCTGTGATTGAGGCCATGGGATAGATATTCATTTGAGGATAGACATCATTGTTCCTCCGGTTTTCATACCATGGGCTGACGTGAGATTTCAGGCAAGGGTCTATGGGACTAGGATACTATTGTTGGGTGTGCCTTCGGGATTTCGGTACTTTGATACATGAGGTGTTAGGAGGCATGTGGTGCCATACTATATGATTGACATGGAACCTGAGGGTTCACCAGGACTTTGTGGCTAAAGGGGTACCTTGGGCCATGGGCCAAGGACACTCTCTATATCTAAGATTCTGACATTGGCCGAAGTAAGTGACACTTCCTGGTGGCTTCTAAGCACCAGTAGAGGTTGTTTTTATTTATTGCATCATACTAGTTACTTTACTTATTGATGCATAATTTCTTAAAAACTTATACTAGGTACATACCATTGGGTGGTATCCTACTGAGATTCGTCACACACCCTACACGGTCCCTTCAGGATGTGTATAGACATTATGGATTTACATACAGGTAAATGATCAAACTTAGGAGCTGGATCATAGTACTATTTAGCATAGAGATTGTCTTGGACCTTGAGGTCATGCCTAGATAGATTTTTTACTTTTGTTTTGCTTCCTTTCTAGTTTAAGCATGCTTATATATGTAACTACTCTGGTCCACCATGGTAAGCACCTTGGATATTGTATTTTATGACCCAACATGGAATGCAAGATTATTTTCTTTTTTTTGAGTGGCTATAAGTGATTTTTTGTAATCCTATTATGTTTAATTTTTTCTGCTATTTATGTTTATTTATCGCTTCTTTTTTTTTATCGATATTAGGTATGATTTCACTCTGTAGGCCTAGTTTGAGTCTGCTAAGTCATTTATTTATGATACATGTTATCTAATTATGATTAGACCAGTATCTTATCTATTCACATATGTTATATCCTCTCCACTATACCTTTTTCACCCTCATTAGTAGTTGGCAACCTTTGGCGTTCGGGGAGGTGCATCTAAGGCCAGTGTAACTTGACCCGTTAGCACTGTTCTGGTGGCTGTTTCGGGTTAGGATTCTACATAATAGTTATTGTGAGAACTTTAGATTTGACCAAGGTACAAGACACATCACCTTACACACCTCTAAGATTCTACCAGTTATGTTACTCTTAAGTACACTACTTTTATGTTTGTCCTTAAATTCAAGAAAATTGGGAAGCCATGTACCAAAGACAACAACATCCACAAAACTACAATAAAAGAAGATGAGATAATTCAAACATCAAATATGGAGTTAGAAACCAACATAATTAGAGAACACACTTTCAATAAGGTTTCTAACCATCCTTCCAACCAACAAAATTGTAAATATGGAACTCTCAACCTTCTACAAGATATTAAATAAGGAAAGCTCAAGAACCCTCAATGGAGGAAATAATGAAAGAAATAGTGAAGTACAACAACTAGATCCTAAATAATATCAGTGAATTGAAAAACCAAAATTTAGGTAATCTCCCTTCCCAATCCATTCCTAACCTCAAAGACAATGTTAGTTATATTACATTAAGGAGTGACAAGGAGTTGGGAAGTAGTGAAGAATAACCATCTAGAGAAGAAGTTGGAAGTGGATAGCCTACTAAAATTAAAGATGTTTCCCTATGTAAATAGCCTGGAGAATAAGTATTTGTGAAAACAACCCCAATGAAGAAGGATAAATGAAAAAAAACATAGGACCCACTTTAACCCCAACACTACTTCCCTTAAAGGATGCAAGAACCCAAGAGATACAATGAAGAATAATTGAAACAAGAGATCCTATAATTCTTCAAAAATGTAGATATCAACATCCCCATACTATATTTCATCCTCTAGATTCCAAGGCATACAAAATTCATCAAATATATGTTCATTTGGAGGATAATATTGAGAGATAATGAAAAGGTAAGTCTAAATAAAAATGTTTATGAACTTATAACCCCACAAATACCCTAGAAATGTCAAGATACAATTATCTTATCTATCATCTATATCATTAAAGAGCTTAATTTTTCAAACACATTATGTGCTTTAGGATAATCAATTAATGTAATGTCTTACTCAGTTAATTTCTAATACACTTTTGAAACACTATGATTTTGGTATGAAACCCATTTTATTTTATTATCCACAAGTTGTTCATGAAATGATTTATTATGATCTATATGAATCACATGAAAATTAATATATATGAAGGGTGTTCCCTGATAGTGCTTCAATGCATTGGGTAAAAAATTTAATCACTAGTGATGACATATTTTAAGATACCTTAGTGAACAACCTTGGTATTTTTTATAACACCTCGGTGAAAAACCTTGATGATATGATTATGAATATATCATTTAAATTTTGTAGCCAAATTTCCAATTTATGATTTATGTTCTTTTTTATTATGATATTCCTCAATCTATAATGACATTACTAATGTTCTTATTGATATTCTTCAAGATCACTTATAAACGGTTTCCCTTGATTATTCCCTTATAGGGCCTTATGCTCACCTTTTCCTTTTATGTATGTCCCCAGGTTATTAGATGCAGTAAAATTACATTGGATGAACCAATGAATAAGCCTTTCTCATTTTTTAAAGGAATGTTTTAAGTTTTCATGTATTATGTACCTTGTTTCCACGAAACTAAACTTTAAAAGATACTAAAATTTGTACATTACAATGAAACATTTATGTAATAAAAATGTGGGATGCCATAAATAATCACAAAGTTCATCTTGAGTTTCCATTTTCATTTCTTCCATGTGATCTCCATCATCATTTACACAGGTATTCATATCAAATGATCCATAAACCATAGTTTCCTCCAAATCTATGTGGGGAGAAGGGGTAGTATGTGACACCAAGGGTTATATGATCATAGTATTTATAGCATATTTTGATTGCAGTAACTCTCTATAGGCTGTGGCTAAGGCTCTGATCACATGCCTTAGTCTGTTTTTTCAAAAAAATATTGATCTCATGGAAGAGGAGATGGACTGTGTGATCTTATATAATACTCTTCTTGGAACAAGCACTACCCCTTGGTTGATTTCATATTGTATTAGAAAGTTCAGAGGTATCCTTAATGGAAATACAAAGGTTGATCACACCTGGCGTGAGGGAAATAAAGTATCAGATCATCTTGCCTCCATTGTTGTTCAAAGATCTATTATATCTCGCTCTACATGCAAGAATATTTTTTCAGGAAGAGGGTGAGAACATTATTAGAGAGGATGCTCTTGGTTTACATTATTTTAGACCCCCAGGTCCAATTTTACCTTGTATTTATCTTGTTTTGGCCCGTACTCTTAGATTATTTTAAATAAATAATGAATGATGTTAATGAATGTTCTTTAAACTCTTCTGAACAATTTGTTTTTGAATAACATCAACATAAACATGGAAAATGGATTTGATAAGAGTCATATGCACACTCTATTGAAACTTGATGAACTATTTTACTCCATATTCATACTATTTTGTCAAATTATTTTCATGCATCTATTTTTGATTCATATCCATCATATAGGGTTCATAAAATATTATTTTTTCATAATAAATAAATAAATACACATAAGATATTCATTATCAAAAGTGATAGTTATAGATAATTATAATAAGGGAAACCCCACATTTGGTTATTTAAAATAATTTCAGTATGATTTGAATAAAATAGGTAATTAAATTTATGAAAATAATTATTCCACTATGGTAGGTTTAATCCTCTGAATTCATTCACAGGTGAAAGTTATGGACAATTATCACCCTCTTGTACTCATCTCTCCGACATTTATCATTGCATTTTGTTGTTTGATACACATCCTCTATCTCTTGTGGACATGCACCTATATTTATTAAAATACTCTAAGAAGTAGTCATTAATAGGATGAATAATTCTTAGAGTTATACAAGAAACAAAAAAGATATGGGGGATGAGTCTCAAGCAAAAAAATTCAACAATAACCGTTCAGAAGATGAAGTTGATGAGGATGACAGTTGTATTGCATCATGTTCTCTAAAAGGGATAATGTATCCCAGTTATGAGAATTACACCATTGGCATTAGGTATTAACTCATGGAATTTTGAAGGTGATATTTGGGGGAAAACATTCTTTTCTATGATTCAAGGGGTCTCAACAAGGACATGTTATGATATATGAATTTTTGGGGCCTCTATAAAATCTATATTTATTAGAGAAATACAACTATAAATACTTCAATAATCTAACTAAGACTAGTATTACCTCTATTAAAATCAGTCATCAAGTCTTTCTTAAATCCCTAAATCAAATGAAAATATAATATAGGCAATTAAGGAGTAATAAGAAACCAAAATATGATAAAAAATAATAATAAACTATCATTCGATCAACTAAAAGATATAAAAATGTATTGAATGAACTCCATTGAAATATATTTGCATAATATATATGTATAATATATTTTTAAAATATATTTTAATGATATACTTGTGTAATATATATATTTATAATATATATTTGTGTATTGTATAATATATATATATATATATATATATATTTGTGTAATATATCTATTTATTTGTATAATATATATTTTTATTTTTTATATTTTTGTAATATAATATATATTTGTGTTTGAATAATATATATATTTGTATAAAATAATTTTATAATATATAAATATATAATATTTAATATATATTTGTTTACATATAAATATAATATATATAAATATATAACAATTTTTTATTTTTTAATTGTATATATAAATTTTTTTGTAATATATTTTTATAAAATAATATTATAATATATATTTTTATAATATTATTATATAATTTATTTATATAGTATATTTGCGTAATATATTAGTATAATATATTTTTAAAATATATTTTTATAATATATATTTGTATAGTATAATATATATTTGTATTTGTATAATATATATATATATATATATATATATTTGAAATATACATGTGTGTGTGTGTGTATATATATATTTATGTATAATATATAAATATATAATATATAATATAAATATATATCTGTATTTTTTATATATTTGTATTTTTTCAAATTTATACATATAAATATATAAATATTTAACATATTTATATATGTAATGTGTTAAATCCATTTAATAAAAAATTATATATATATATATATATATATATTATACACACACACATATATGTTGACATACATAAATATAAATGTATTTATAAACATGTGTGTGGGTCTGTGTGTGTGTGTAAATATAATTATATTATAAATTTACTATTATACATATATACATATCATTATATTGATATGTTCTAGGTAAGGTGAGAATGCACCAAGCTTTAATTTCATAGACCCCATAGTCGAGTCTAACATGAAGAGAATTTCTTGTTTAGTGTTGTATGTGTGTAGAAGGGTGGTGGTGGTCACCTATGCTGGCAAGAGAGAGCACTTGAGAGGGGAGGAGGTCATGTGTGGAAGGAGAGAATAATGAAGATGTGATTTCTTCTGTTATAAAATTATGAAAAATTTTAATGGGTCAGCAATCTCATGAAGAAAGAGTCAGTGGTGTTGGGGTGGGTGAGTTTCACATAATCGACAAGCGGTGAGGGTGGGGGAGTGTAAGGAACGATAGCCCTATCTCCTTTCAACCAAACATTCCTAATAAACAATATTGACCATAGAGATATGCCAATGGTAAAGAAAGAATTATGATAAAAACAATACAAATAGGTATCTCCAAACAACCAATCTACGAGTGAGGAGGAGGAGGATGAGAAAATAAAATACCTTGGATTGAATATTTTAATCATTTGAGAGTAAAGATATCAAAAACCTAGAAAAGGTTAGAGACTTGAATTCATTCGACCCTTGAATTATTTGATCATTGGATCTAAGTTTTGAAATTGTTTGAGCCTCGATCCGAGCTTCGATTCACTGAGGAGGAGCGCCGACAGAGTGTGGCTTCCACAAAAAGCTTCGGTATCACGATGAGTTCACGACTAGTTAGGGTTATTTAAATAGATTGGAACACTTTTATCAGTGCTTCCAAAAAGAACTAATAAAGATCCCTTTTATCGGTGCTAAATTAATTAGTACTAATAAATATTGCTTTTACTAGCGCTTATTACTTAAGGGATGATAAAATATTTATAATTATAATTGTAAATAATTTTTTTGTAAATATATATATATAATTATATATATAGTATATATATATATATAAATATAGTAAATATATTCTTTATTTAAATATATTTTCTATAATTTTATAATTATTTAAATATATGATTATTTATTTATAATTATATAAAAACTTTAAAAAATAATAATATTTATGTCATTATATATATTTATATAATTATATATATATAATAAATATATATAAATATTAATATACTAAATATATTCTTTATTTAAATAAATTTAAAATAATTTTATAATTATTAAAATATATATAATTATTTATTTATAATTATATAAATACTTTTTTAAAAAATAATATTTATTTATTTATAATTATTAATATAAAAGTATAAAAATAGTAAATATACATTTATAAATATATTTAATTATAAATATTTTTTTACAAATATTTTTTTAACATTATTAATGAATATTTAATCTTAAGTGCATACATATTAAAAATGAGTGAAATTGAATAATTAAAAATGAGTACACTTTAACAATATTGAAAAAATGGATTAGTTTTATTAATTAAATATAAATTATTAAAAAAATATGGATATATTTTTAAATAAAGATGAATACATATTGAAAATATTAAAACATAGTAAAAATATATATAAAATAAATAATAGAAATTGATTAAATTCCCCCCAAAAAAATTGTGTGTGCCATTTTATATAAAAATACATTATTTACGTATATGTGAAATCAATATAACACTTGTTTGATCTATGTTAAATTAAAAAATAAAACCACATTCAATTATGTCCATTACTCGATGCAATTAGTGAGTATTTTTAATTCATATTAATTTTTAATGATAAACCATTATTTACTAAATATATTACTATTTAATGTAAAGAATTACTATTTTATATTATATGAATAATATTTATATACATTCATATATATATATATATATATATATTTATTCCTATATATTTAACATATACTATTTATTAACATTATCAAAAATTATTTAATTAATAAAATGTTTAATATTTTTATCAATTTACTTATTTTTAATTTTTATTTGTTTAATTTTTATTTAACATATATCTATATATTTAATATATAATATTTATTATTATTTATAATTTATATATAGTATAATAAATTTATTCATTTTTATCAATAATTATTTAATTAATAAATTTTTTAAGATTTTTTTTATAAAATCAATTTTTTATTTTATTTATTCAAATATTTCATTTTATTCATACCTTTATTAGTGCTAAAAAAGTGCTGATAAATGATCCCTTTATGAGCGCTAAAAATAAATCACTAATAAAGGGAACCCGTTATTAGCGCTAAAAATAAAGCGCTGATAAAAGACACCTTTATCAGTGTTTTTTTCTAGCACTGATAAAGGCCAATGCTATAAAAGGTCTGTTCTGTAGTAGTGATTCCTCAATTTTCTTTGTCTTTGAAGGGTCCACATAAATTCAATCACTTGTGGTCACATTCCTCTATAATGCGACTTACTATATCAAAAATTCTCACTTTCTTAACTTAGCATACATTTTATCCTTCCTTAATGTCGCCAGAACAATCCTTAGATGCTCCTTATGTTCCTCATTTCTCTTAGAGTAAATGAGAATATCGTCGATAAACACTACCAATTTTTTTTGAGTTTGTCTCTAAAGACTCTATTAATCAAATCCATGAATATTTTAGGGGAATTAGTAAGTCCAAAGGGAATCACTATGAACTCATAATGCTCATACCTTGTATATAAAGTAGTCATATGAATATCTTCATTCTTCAACTTCAGTTGATGATATCAAGAATGGAGATCCACATTGGGGAAGTACTAGTCTTCTCATAGTTGATCAAACAAGTCATCAATCCTTAGAAGAGAATACTAGCTCTTTACTGTGATCTTGTTGAGCTCCCTAAAATCAATATCTAGCCACATTGATCTGTCATCCTTCTTGACAAATAACATCGACACACCCTAAGGTGATGCACTAGTGAATATGAACCCTTTTCCAAATTCTCATGTTTTTTCTTTCTTAATGCCTCCAATTCGATCGAGGCCATCCTATAGAGTCATTTGGATATTGGAGTGGCACTAGGTATGAATTCTATTGATAAATATAACTCATGATCTGGTGGAAGTTCGAGTAACTCTTTGGGAAATAAATCATTGTATTCCCTAATAATGGGAATTTCCTCCAAGTTGATGGCTTCCTTTGACTTAACCATTTGGAAAAAGTTTTCTACTTCATAAGGTATCAATACCCATACAAATGGGGTATTTTTTAAAGGAGATACATGATCTTTCTTACACTCTTAGAGGGCCATTGGATGGTTCGTAATATGAAAATAGATTTCCTTTTCCTAACAGTTGATTTGTGCTCTATATAATGGGATCTAATCCTTGCCCAGTATAGTGTCAAATTCCACCAAGGGAAGTATTACATGATTCTATAGAATAATCTTCCCATTGATTCTCATAGGAGAATATTCCAACACTTGGGTTTCAATTACTACACAACTAGGTTTTTTATAGGTATCATTACTTCAAGGTATCGGGCCTTTGATTCAATAGTTCTGGAAAAATTATAGGATATAAAGGAATTCATATAAATCTATTAGAAATTCACTAGGAATGAGTTAATATTAAGTGTAACTTTCACCATTTCCTTTTATAGAATTTTTTTCCACAATTATCTTAGAAAAAGTTAAGTCAACAAATAATGAATAAATAAATTATTCTTTTTCTTAATTAACTCTAAATACATATCTTATGGGATCCCTATGTATATAATTTTATAAAAATATTCATTTAAGTTATTTTACCTACACATATAATTATAATTATGGTTTTTACTCTCTTTTTTCTAATCATAATTACCTAATTAAATAAACTGTGCTCTGATACTAACTACAGTGGTCTAGAATTATTTCCAGGGGATTTTAATTAATATATATTAGGGCACTCCATGGGTGGCTACACCTCCTGGGTGGGAGACACCACCATCCTTAATGGTAGCATTTTCCTCATGAATCCCTTGGGTGAAGAACCATGATTCATCCAATGATCACATGTGAGATTTCCCAAGGATTATATTCATTCCATTTCTCTAATACCAACTATAGTGATCTTATTTTTAATTACATAACTATTATGTCATTTTTAAGATAAACAATATAATAGAGATATAAATCCATGATCAAAAGGTTTAGTGTCTTGAAAAAATTAGGCTCATACATAACTTGAACAAAATAAAACATAAAAAAATTATTTAAATCCATTATCTTTATCCTTAAAATATCACATTCTCCTTAGTACATGTAATCATCTAGAGATATACATCATATAAGGGGTGAGATAAAAGCCCAGTAAGAGGATGAATATGGGACATGAATCAATAAACCTAGGTGAGAATAATCATCATCACCAAATTATAAGTGTGGGATAATAATTAATGTCAAGGTGGTAACATGTGATAAAGGAATGGAATGTGGAAATGAATAAAAATTAAACATCATGTCATAGTGGTCAAATAACACACATTGTTGTGGGAAAAGATAACATCATGTTCATGTATAACATATGTGCATAATCATAAAATCATCATTGTGAAGAAATATAGCATCATGTTCATGTACATTACACATTATATCATGAGATAAAAATCAAATTAACCAATGCATTTTAGGGCTATATAATTCCATTCCTACCTCTCACATCATAATATTTACATAATCAAGCATGGAACATAGAACACATAACAATCGTAATCATGAAATAACCCATGGAAAAGAATGAGTTTCATAAGGATTTCATAAGAATACATTCATGAATTAACATTGGTGTTCCAAAATTAAAAAATTAGACCATACTTTGGCATAAAATATCATTGTTCTTTGGATGAGAAACAACACATGAGGAGTTGAATATTTTTTTTTGAAAAAAATGTATTTTTGGAAAATCATTTTATTTGGATTAAAAAACATGTTGGAAACATGAATATCCAAGATAAAAAAGTTAAGAATAATGAAATGATATTTAAGGAATATTAAAGGAATATCCATTCTGAAATTAATGTGAAAGAGGTAAAACCCAAACAAAGGGAGTTGGGTTCGAGAATCCCCTTACCTTTATTCTAGCTTTATTTTGTCCCTTTTACACCAATTGAATAATAAAATTAGATTCATTAAAACATTGATATAAAAGTTAATTATTCTAAATTTTAAAACTATTTATCAATTATATTCAATTTACTATATTTCTTCATTTCTTTGGTTATAAGGTAGTCATTTTTATATCATGTTTCACTTAAAAATTTCCCGTTTTTCCTTGATTTGACAACTTTGTTCAATGTAATTTATAAATTAGTATAATTAATTATATAAGATTATAATACATATAATTATATGTAAATATATTATATATAGTTTATAATATCCATCCATGATGATGGTTATATGTGTTTACATGGAAATTTCTCCATAGGTGGTTAACTGACCTTTGATGGGACATTGTCGGGAGAGCGGGAAAGGGAAGTTAGAAATTTATATATATAGTAAATATGATACTTATAATAGGTTAAAATAATTAATATTATGTTAAATTAATGCCTAATTAATTTTTTATGGTCTGGTTTTGAAAGGGTGGTGAAAAATAAATATAATAAGAATAATAAATAAAAATAAGAAGAGTTGATCAAAGCTTATTTAATCCTTGGTGTAGCTTTTCTTGTATGCCACTGCAACTCCCTTGATGATTGGAGTTGGTTTAATATATAATGTTCCTAGTTATTATAAGGGTATTTATAGGGAGTAATTTTTCAGAATTTAGTCTTTTTCAAGTGGGTAATGAGTGGTTTTCCAAGTTGAGGGAGTGGGGTTATTTATACTTCACGAGGGGTATTTTTTGAATAAAATATTAAATAAAATAATATATAAAAGGTAAAACATTTAATATTGAATTTTTGATAATATAAATCATATATAAATAAAATATAATTGGTTTAATACTTTAAATACCCTTTATAATTCTAATTTATTAGTTTATTATAAAGAAAAGTGGAAAAAAGAGAAATTTTTATTTTAAGTAATCACTTTTTACTTTAGGTTTTGGAGATTTATTTTTAGGTTTGGAAATTAATTTTATTGTATTTAAATGAATAATTTATGAAATAAAATATATCATGTCCAAACCTCATGTTCTGTAAAGTATAAGAAAATTATTATATCATGAATTATGTAATTTAAGATACACTAGTTATGCGAAAAAGTGTATTTTTACTATTTATCCGAAAAATGAAGTATTTTAGAAAATTACCAAAAAATAACTCATGGAAAATGTTTATGTTTTGATTTAAAAAAATATATTCATTTATTAAAATACATTTCAAGAATATGTAATTTTAATTTTTAATATAAAATTAATATTTTTATTAAAAACTTTAAAATACAATCTATTAAAAATGTGATTATATTTTCTTTGATTTTTTAATCATGGTATTTATTTTTCAGAATTAAAATATTTATATTTAATTATATTAATCACAATAAATATAATTTATTTTATATTTTATTATTTCATCTTCAAATTACTATTCCAACAGTCAGGTTACTATTCCAATGGTCACATTACTGTTTTAACGATCATGTTACCTCCTCTAAATCCTCTACTTTCCTTCATTCATTATTCAACTCAATTACTCTCAAGATTATATATTTAAATTAACTAATATTTTTATTGGTTTAATAATATTTTGTTTCTTTTCTACAATGTTGGAAGTGAGGGAGATGATTCTAGTTGGTTGGGACGATCCATATTTTCTCATTTTAACTTTTCCATTTTATATTTATTGTCCAATTGTAATGTTGGTAATTTTAATTGGTTTTGCTTTTGACTAATGTAACAATATATATTAATGATTTTTTGGTTTCTTTATGTGTATAATACTATATAGTATATTATAACACACATTTATTTCAAGCCACAAATATCATTTATAAAATTTGGGTTATCATGTTTTATCATCAAAAGATATTTATGAAAACCATTTCTCTTATCTGGGTTATAACATGATAAAAATTTTATGAAACCCTCTAATTTTTCCATGGGTTATCCTATTATGAAATGATGAAATGATTATGGTACCTATATTTTTTCTATAGTTTTTTATACGATGAAATGTTTATGAAACCCATTTCATTTCATGGGTTATGATATGATGAGTGTTTTATGATCTTATGGAATACCTATGTATTATTTTCATTATGTTATAGGTGGTACCTATATCTTCCTCCAATTAATTGTGTAAATATGGTTAACTAATGAGTAAATATGTCATGCATGAACCCAATTACTTGTTCACAATGTTATACGTGAACCTCATTACATGTTCATAATGTTAGGCGTGTACCTAATTATATGTTCACAATGTTATGAATAATCTGATTACATGTTAAACAAGTTATGCGTGGACCTATATTTCATATCCATAATCTTTTGCGTAGACCTAGTTTCATGTCCATAAGTTTATGTGAGGGCCTAATTTCATGTCCTTAACATAATCAGTGAACCTGTATCTATTTATACATGTTCCAAATGTAATAAGGTGATGCGTATTCCAAAAATATATGTCTTATGACAATGTTATGCCCTCATGGATCATGTTATTTGATTCCATTATGATTAATGTCTTATAAACTCCCAATCTTTATACCATGACTTAATATTATGATATTTGATATGTAGGGAATGGTTTTAAAATGTCATTCTCATGTTCTTATACCCTTATGTTCTTATTATGATTTTATATCTTCCTTGTTTACCCTTATTAGGAATCCGATATAACCCTTTCTTATGCTTCCTAACCCCATGTTATATATAAAAGCTTTAAGTAGGGTATGTTTTTGAAGACTACTAATGGGAAAGATCTTTATGGGAGATTTTTAAGATCTTTAATCGAATTTCATGATTATGTACCTAGTATCTAAATACACTAAACTATTGCAGTCCTCAGGAATGTGTTATTGGTAATGTTTTTAATATTCATCTAAAGATTTAATATCTATATATGATAAGCCTGGGTCACTATAACTTGTATTAGAGGAATGGTTTAGTTAACCTTTGGAAACTAGGATGAGAAAACATTAGTGATATCCCTAGAGATATTTATAAGGTCATGTCTAGGGATTTATTTATAGATAATTCTATGGATGAGTTAAAGTATGGTAAAATGTCCTATAATTTTGGTAAAGGATAGAGTGAGTGGTTTCAAAGAAATTAAATCCCTATATACATACAATAAGTGGATGTGGATATGAAACAGAGGTGACTAAGTGTAATAACTTTGAAAAGGGAACATTGATCTAGACTCGATCATCACTTGGTGCATGACAACAGGCCTTGCTTCACACCTAATTTTACACTTACATGGGATATTCTTGGTAAATTCAAAAACACTTTATAAAAAATTATGAAGGATTTAAATAGATTATTAATAATGATGACCTAGGATAAACCTAAGGTTTAATAGATTAAAAATAAAGTTTCATGATTTAGACATCCTATAATTGTTTTTTCATAATTATGTTGTTTTACACTATTATTAGTGTTTCTCACATTGTGATTTTTAGTTGTATTCAATTTTAGGAACTATATGGAACTAAATTAATGTTGAATGTGATAGAAAAATTGTGGATGAGAAAAAAATGGGATGATGATTAAAGTGAAGGATATTTTGATTATGCATAATTAGTTATCATGATATACGATTAACAACTTGAACCTTAACCAACTCTTAGACCCCCCAAATAAGATAAGGATAGAGTTTTATGAGAGTTTAGGTAGTGGATACCATGGTGGAAAGAAGATTCAATTTCATATATTTTATGAATGTGGGAATAATCGCTCAAGAGAATGTGTTAAAGTAACCATAAGATGTCTTGATTGTAGAAAATAAGGACACAAAGTAAGTAATTGTAGAGATAAAATGAAAAGTTTTGTTAACAAAATGGATGAAAATAATGATCTCCCTAAGGTTTTATTGACCATTTAATGTTTTAAATTTGGAAAGTATGAGCATTTTGAAAATCTATGTCCTAAGGGGAAAGCTTGTGAATAGAATTAGAAAGGTTGTATGATTAATGGTTTTATTATTGATGATAAAGAAACTATGAATGACATATTAAAGGAAGGAGGTATTAAGAAATAAAATGATGTTTCCTAGTTAATGGATTAAGTATGAAGTGGAATGATTTAAGTGTTTGTGTATGGGAATTCATGAATTATTTTATATGAATCATGAAATATATAATTATTGCTCAAGTATAAGTTTTTCATCAATGGTGTGAAAGAATACGTTCAACAGTACTAATGGACAAGAAAAGTGATTTAATGGTAAGGTAATATTTTATTGAAAAAAAAGATTATAGGAAGGTAAGACTTAATATTCTTATGATTTTGAGAAAATGGTGTTTTGATTGGATAAAGATTTTATTGATGTGGATAAAGTCACTTGGATTGTATTGATGACCTTATAAATGATAAAGAATTTGTTAACAAAATGGTTTATGTTATCAATGATGGAGTTGAAAACATTATTGGATCTATGGAATATGATCAATAATATATGGTTTTATTCATGTAATGAATAAGAATGCATGTTTTAATTGAGGTTTTATAGTAATTTTGGTTATTAGCAAGTTTTATGAGAATATATGACTGAGGTATTCACATATTTGGCATGTGACCCTTTAGAGTTTCTTAATGATATTTGGATGATTAAGCTTAAGTTGATTTTGGGAAATTTAGGGACCTTATTTATAAATATTTAATTATGGATGGGTTATAAGGTTAAAAATTTATGGAATGGATTAATTTGATATTTGGATGAGGTTTTTGAGATTAATTTATTCCTTGACCATATAAATATTTATCCATATTGGATAACCGATGTTATTTTTTTAACTAAAGATATAAATAATGACTTATCATTCTTTTATGGATTTTATATAGTGCTTTAGACATGAAAAAAATTCATCTCTTAGAGTAAGACATGATGTGTAAATTGATCATGGAAAAACCAAATGATAAAATTGTGCCTATTAAATAAAAATTTATCAAATAAGTACATTGTGATATATTCTTAGTCAATATGGAAAATTAATTCCCCAACATTATGAAAAGTATATTGAAATAAAATGTTGTCATATTTTCAACATTTTTGAAGATATCGATGACCTTTTTCACACCTATTTGATGTGTGGATTTGTGGTCATTAACCTCATCTGAACCATGTTATCTATCACTCTCTATCAGTATTTGGATGTTAGTTTTCTCTTCTATGTCTATGTTTTCACTTCCCACATATTTTCTGCTATTTTGAAACCTAGTATATGTTATTCTAGATAATGTTTTCACAACACTTTATCTTTTTCAAGAGGATGTTTTGTTAACCCTTTTTATGATGTTGGTTTCTATTAAATAATCTTCAAATGTTAAACCTTTGATGAATGAGATGAATTTATACGGAGAAAATCATTTTAAGGGGGGTAAAATGTGACACATTGGGATTTTATGAAATATATATTTTTCAAATAAATTTAATCATTTCTATATTCTATGTTACATGAAACACTGAGTTTATCTTTTGTTACATGCAATTCTTAGTTTATCTTGAATTACACACAACACAGAGTGTAACTTGTGATTTACACTACATCGAGTTTAAACAAAACATAACATACTATTAAAATATTATTATTTAATTTGATAGTTATCACCCATTCATTATAATGGTGGGTATGAATAGGATTAACTAAAATTATGAAAATATATGGTATAAACATGTATAAAAATGAATTATTTGGAGGATAATTAATTATAAATGAAAATAAAAACTATTTGGAAATAAATGAAATCTTTTTATGAAAAACTATGTTTATGCACACAAATGAATTCTACCACAATAAATTAAACTAATTACTTTTTTTAATGGTTTTAATTAAATTAAAATAGTTTATAATCAATAAATTATTTAATATTTATCTAATATGTTTAATAGATAATATATAAGAATGAATCCAATATTATACTGAAAAATTGTATTCTTCTATAAAATAGTTTTGTCTCTTTTTTAACGCACTTAATTTTTTTTAAACTTGTAGAAATTTTATTTGAAAAAATATAGTTAATTTTTTAAATCATTATGTCAAATTTATATTGGGGTTAAGTTTTGATAATTTTCTAAAAAGATTAATTTTTTTGATGAATAGTGAAAAATACTGAATTTTAATTTGAAACTACATTTTCATTTAAATTATTTATAAAGTTAAATTAGATATATTTTTTAAATTAAAATTAGTTCAATTAGACATAAATTAGTCAAATTTAGGCTATTGTAATCATTTTCTTATTTAATTTTGATATAAAAACTTTATAAACTTTTGAACATTTTTTCTTTGAAAAATTACTTTCTCATCGTGTTTGTAGGATTAATTTTAAATTAAATCTTTCCCCTTATATGAATTGAATTTATAAAAATATATTAAATATTTGTAATCATAATAATTTATATTATTTAAAATTTTGAACCTAATTTTTGACTAAAATGAATAGTGAAAATAGTAAATATTAATTACCATGATTTAGGTAAAAATGGGTTTACCAGGGGTTAAACAAAAAAGATAAGGGATAAAATGACCTAAATACTTGTCTAAAATGTATTTTACGGACATATTTTGACCCTATAATTTATAATTATTGATAATAATTTATTTTTGAGTCTTTTGGCATGAGAAAAATATGGGTCCACATTTTTCTTTTCAAAAAATTCCAAGTGTGCCACTCACCTCACTTATAAAAGACCACTCATTCTTCTCTTCTATTCACACCATCAAACCATTTTTCCAGCCAATAATTGAACAAATCATATAAAAAATTCCATATTAGCATCCTATAATCCTTATTTTGGTCATAAAGACAAACTGGGAAGGAATTTGGTGCAAACCTAAGGAGGTTACCCAAAGAAGAGGTAACATTCTTCAATGAGCATTTTTATTTTATTTATTCCTCCACCATATTAAATTATTATTTAATCATGATTATATAATAAAATAAATATATTACATAGAATTAGATTTTTTATATTAAGGTAATTACTTACAACCATCTGCACTTCCATCAAACGAGTTATGAAATCATCATTCTTGTGTACAGTGGACTATCACCCCACGAACTAATCTCATTCATTTTTCCATTACCACCTATAACGATTGAGTACTATAATGAATATAAATTATATTTATGATATTTATAACATAATTATACATTTTTAGTAATTATATAATATATATAATTTTTTAATTTCTATTCCGTAGGGGATACGATAACATTGTTCATGTGTACGGAGGACTACAGGCTCACGAAGCGATGTGATTCGTTTTCACTAATGCTTTACATGGAAAATAATAAGGATAATGTTAATGA
Source organism: Viscum album (assembly GCA_963277665.1). Classification (NCBI taxonomy): domain Eukaryota; kingdom Viridiplantae; phylum Streptophyta; class Magnoliopsida; order Santalales; family Viscaceae; genus Viscum; species Viscum album. Next base: position 1,826,607,456 of record OY728127.1, read on the forward strand.
ATATATGTGATATAAATGAAATAATTATTACATTCATGAAATATTTATTATTCTAAAGAGATAATATATGTTTTTCTTTCTTTCCCTTTCACTCCCGGAATGATGATAACATCATTCATGTACATGTGGACTACCACCTTCACGAAGCAATGTGACTCTCTCTTTTCATTACCAAACCACATGGATGATATGTATAAGTATATTTAAAGAAATAAAATTTTATTTTTGGTATTATTATCATTATATAATGATAAAATATTACTTACCTAATTTCCATAATGATCGTTGAAAAATGGAAATGTTACTCATGAGTACGTACAACCTACCATCTCTAAGATTGTAACATACTTTATTTTTCAAAACCATATTTAATGATTATTATTAAAAGTTTAATTGATGTATAAATATTATAGTTATGTAATTATTATTATTCAGGATATTATGGAACCATGATCAATGTAAGAAAACCAAAAATAATAAATCAAAACACATACGAAAAACAAAGCTGTTATTACCTAAAACATGATTTTTGCAATGAATTAATAATAAACAAGTAATAAATGGTCATAAGTAAATAATATATGGTAAAATATATATTATTATGGTTCTATAATATATTTATAATAAAATTATATTTATTATACAGTACGTTCAAACGTGTACAAAGTAAGTCGAGACTTAAGGTGAGGGATTTCTAGTCTCTATTTTATTTCAGGGAGACATATGAAAATTCACCACTCGTTTATTTTTTGTGGGGTATATACTACCCATTTTACATGTTATATAATCAATATAATCCTTTTAATTATATTTAATGTTTCATTTTATGTTATTATTTCTAAGGTCTTATGATTTAAAATATTTCTTAAGTTGTAATGGATTTCAATCCTCTCTTTTATTTCTTGGAGAAGTATGAAAATTCACCAATAATTTATATTTTTTAGTTTATATAATTAAACTTTGACATGTTATATCATGAATATAATAATTTTCATGATATTAAATGTTTCATTTTATTTTATTATTTATTGGGTCTTATGATTCAAAAAATACCTAAACAGTAAGGAAATTTTGTCACAATTTTCCTTCTTTGAGGCATATGTTATATTATACACCTGTCTTCTTTATGAGGTGTATATAAATCCACTACGATATGTAATATAATGAATTTATTTAATATCATGATATAATAATTTTTATTTAATTTTATTCTTTCACGGGTCTTATGATTCAATGATACCAAAGTAGTAATGGTTTTATGATACAATCTCATCATTCAACAAGATTGTTTTTTATTATGATTCCAATGATAAAATATTATGAGATATATATCAAGGAAATCATGAATTTTATTCTACTATATTTATGTAATTTGAATACATGTTTTACCTTCATTTTACTCTCTTTATGTTCTCAATAGACCAAAATACATTTTTTAAGAAAAAACATCTTTTATTTATCTTCAGTCAAAAACCCTTATTCTTACAAAAAAATGTTTTGCAAAAATTTTTCCAGTATTTTTAACATTATTAAAATTACTTAGTAAATAAATTTTCACCCACGTTTTAATTTTTACAAAATTATTTTAAATAAATCTTAATGTCCCTTTCCAAACAATGTCTATTTGGCTTTTTCCAAAAATGGGGATTGAATCTTTGTTTTAACATGTATGACATGAATGGAATTTTTGACCATCATGACCATTATTTAATTTAATGATTCCTTTATAAGATTTCAATTTTATTTTAAAATAAATGGATTTTCAAAAAAAATTAGGATTTTTTCATTTTAAAAATTTTTTTAGTGAAAATTTGTTTTCCACAAGAAATGATCCAAGTGATATTTCAAAATAATTCTCTATCTAAGATGATATATTTTTATGAAACTTATGATTTTATGGGGTTATGAACCAAGGATACCTTTCTTATTCTTCCTATGAATGGATTATCATGATAAACTGTTTATAAAACCCATTTCTCTTCCATGAGTTTTACCATGATAAAATTATTATGAAACCAACTTCTTTTTCCACGAGTTATGCTAAGATTAAATGATGAAATGATTATGAAACTTTTCTCTTTTCTATAGGTTATGATATGATTAAATTTTTATTAAACCCATTTCATTTCATAGGGTATGATATGATGAATGTTTTATGACCTTATGACATATATATGTATTATTTTTATTATGTGAAGGGTGGGACCTATATCTCCCTCTAATGCATTTGGGTAAATATGATAACTCATTTGTAAATATGTTATGCGTGAAACTGATTAAATGTTCACAATGTTATACATGAACCTTATTATATGTTCACAATGTTATGCAGGAACCATATTACATGTTCACAATGTTATGAATGAATCTAATTACATGTTTATAGTGTTATGAATGGACCTATCTTTCATGTCCATAATGTTTTTCATAAATCTAGTTTCATGTCCATAAGTTTATAAAATGTTATGATTTCATGTCCTTAACTTAATGAGCAAACATGTATCTATTTATATATGTTCACAATGTCATAAGTTGACGTGTCTTCCACAAATACATGTATTATTCCAATTTTATGTCCTTGTGACTCATTTTCTTTGATTACCTTATGATTCACGTCTTATTAACTTCTAATACTTATACTATGACTCAATATTATGATCTTTGATATACAAGGTATAGTTTTCAAATGTTATGATCATGTTCTCATACCCTTGTGTTCATGCTATGCTTACATATATTCCTTATTTACCCTTACTAAGCATATTAGCTCACCCTTTCTTATATTTCCTTTCCCTAGGTTATGAATGTTGGAACCAGGTTCATCAAAGCATGATTTGGTGTATGGTTTGTGTTTGTTGTCAATCCTCAGTGGAAGTTCAGGGTGTGAACCAACAAAGCGATCATACCATTCAGGAAGAAAACAGTTGTGAAGGTGGCGCTGTTTCCCAGTGTTTGCCAAATTTTTGGGCCTGAAAATCCGTAAATAAAGTAAAGTGTTTTTGGCAAAGTTACTTGCGCGCCGAGCTCTTGGAGGATGAAAGACTTGCGCGCCATATGTTTTTGAGTATCAGAACATCAAAATTTGGCTAAGGAAAGAAGGTCGCGCAAGTGTTGGTTGGGTCGCGCAAGTAACTTGCGCGACAGAGGATCTGGAGACAGGACTTGCGCGCCGTCTAGGGACTTGCGCGCCGCCGCGCAGGGGGTCCAGTTTGCCTATAAATACTGGACCACCCCTCCTCATTTTGGGGACGGAGTTCAAGGCCGAGAGATTGTTCGAGCTCTCGTCGCGCAGGTGGTTGAGTCGCGCAGGTGGTTGTTTTGTCGCGCAAGTAGAACTTGCGCGCCGGTGTTTGGCTGTTCTCCCAAGGCAGTTTGGAAGAGAAAGGAAGTGGATCGCGCAAGTATTTAGTTCAAGAAGGCAGTGTCGCGCAGGTGCTTCAGTGACACTTGCGCGCCAGTTTAGTCTTGCGCGCCTGAGACTTGCGCGCCGCCGGGAGACTTGCGCGCCGCCGGGATACTTGCGCGCCGGGCTTGAAAAGGAGACCTTGACACTATTGAAGCACGCCTGCCTTGCTGGAGCTGCACGGAAGCCGAGAAACTACTCGGTTCATTCGAGGAAAAGTGATATTCTTCTTCTGGTGAGAATCGGACTTCAATAGAGCATCTACATTCAACAAAGGATGCACTCTTATGCAAATGAAGAAGAGACCTACACGTCTATAAACTGAGTGGGACTTCACCAACGGCAGTGAGCCAGGGGGAGTCAACGGGAGTGACCCGAGGGACGCAGTGAGCTATCCCGGAACTATTGTAAAGGCAGTGAGCCTGGGACAGAGTGTCTGTACCCGAACTTTTGTATCCGCAGCTAGTGAAGCATAGTGGATTTAGGTACGACCGGCAACCTGTCGGCGTATGCTCCTTGGACGTAGCCCTTAGTGGTGAACCAAGTAAAAATGACTGTGTCTTCTCTGTGCATGTGAATGTTTTCATTTTGATCGTAATCATCATACAGGTTCAACAAGTTCCTACCAACGTGGGAACAAGATCCAACAAATTAAAAGAAAAAGTGGTCACCCTGATTCACCCCTCCCCTCTCAGGGTGTCCCGGGGTCCTTCAATGAATAATGGTTTTCAGTAGGATATTTTTGCGAAGATTACTAATCGGGAAGATATTTATGGGATATGTTGAAGTTCATTCGCCAAATTAGAAAAATGTGTACCTAGTCTCCAAATAAACTAAACTATTATGGACCTCAAATATTTTTTTGTTTAATATATTGAATATTCATATTTAAAGATGTAATATCTATGTATGAGACTCTTGGGTCACTATAATCAATCCATACATTCCTTTAGCCTTTTGTCTCAATTCTTGGGTGGATCCTAGGGAATATTTAGAGGCCATTTACCCTCTCCTTTTGGGGTTTGACTCTTGGAATCCAGAGATCAATCCTTATAAATTATAGAGTAATTACCCTATATTCCTTCTCTATTTTATCCCATGTTAATTATACCTAATAATTTTTTTGGGAGAAGGATTATTTGGGTAGTTTTATTAAGGGGGGTTTATGTGGGATACTGTGTTTTAGGTTGATCAAGGTGTTCCCATTTGTTGTGGTACTGGACGATCATCTTCCTTTTGTTCCATCCTTGCATAGAGTTTTGGAAAAATATATTTGAGCAAATTAATCCATTATATTCCCTATTTTAGTTTTCTATCTGAGGGGATCTTTTTTTTCTTCATTTGAGAATATGGCATGTATCATCTTAATGAAGATAATTAATCAGTTTAATTAAATTTGAATTAGAATGGGAGATATCTTATGAGTTTTATCTGTTCTTGTTTTTTTGACTATATTCTAAGCATGGTCATTATTTATTTTCTTAACATTGTATTATGTTGTGGGTTTCTATGTTGTTGTGTTTTTTAATTGGTATACCATGTTGTTCTTTTGATTTGACTCACCACATATGAAATTGGATAAGAATACATAACTGACTAATAATTTGGTTGCACATGGAATCATGGATTGTATGAGAATTAAATTGAGAATATTGAATTAAATATAATGAATTACCCTTGATAAATCTAAAATAATCATTTTTAATTGTGTGGTGTGGTAATTTATTGTGTGGTAGTTTTGTTGTGCGGTGGAAGTGATGTGTGGTAGTTATGATGAGAAGTGGTTGTGTTGTGTGGTGGTTGAGATGAGATTTGGTTATGATATGTAGTGGTTGAAATGTTCGAATTTTTTATATGGGGAAGGTTTCATGTTTTACCTTGTTTTTTATAGTTTCCTTGTAGTTTTGGAATGACATGTAAATGGTAAAAATGAAATGGTATTGGTTGAAATTCTTAATGAATTCTTGAATTAAAATGGGAAGTGTGGTTGAATAAATTTTTATTTAACATGAAATTAATGGGATGGATAAATAAAGATGGTTGGTAATTGTAAAACATGGAAATTACTTAATTTTAAAATAAAAGGTGGAATGTGTCTTGTGATTTTGGGTTGATTATGTGGTGTAATTCATTTTGGGTTTCTTATGTGGTGTAATCATTTGATATGAATACCTTTGTAAATGATGATGGAGATCACATGGAAGAAATGAAAATGGAAATTGAAGATGACCATCGTAATTTCCCAAAGTTGTTTAAGAAGTTAAATAGTTATTCAAAGAAACCATTATATACCTTTTGTACTAAATACACAATATTGTCAGATGTATTGAAGTTATATAATTTGAAAGCTGGCATTGGATGGAGTGACACCAGCTTTACATAACTAATTGGTCTTTTGAATAATATGCTACCATAAGAAAATTAACTACCATGATGAACATATTATGCTAAATGAATGTTACATTCATTGAGAATTATCTCAAAAAAATACATTCTTGTATAAATGACGGAATATTGTTTCGTAAGGACCATGAATCACACATAAAATTCCCTAAGTGTGGTGTGGATCGATACTAGTAAAATGAATCAATTCCTTAAAAACATGTATGATATTTTCCTGTCATTACATGGTTCAGAAGACTATATGGATATCAGAAAGCTATGAGACAATTTACATGGCATGCAGATACAAGAATTAAATATGGGAACCAACATCATCCAGAAGATTCTCCTCACTATTAGAAAAATTGATTCTGAGTTTCCTAAATTTGGAATAGAGCTGAGAAACTTATGTCTTGCATTATCTACATATGGAATAATTCCTTTTGGTTTATAGAGTAGTAATCATAGTACATGACTCATCATGTTGCTAAATTATAACTTTCCACCATGGTTATGCATGAAACGCAAATACATTATGTTGTCTCTACTTATATATGGACCAAAGAAACCCGATAATGATATTCATGTCTATTTAGATCCATTGATCAAAGACTTGAAATTGATGTGGGATATAGGTGTTATAATGTATGATTCTCATAGAAGTGAGGATTTCAAATCAAGGGCCATGTTGTATGGAATGATAAATGAATTCCCTGCTTATATAAATTTATCAGGATATAACATTAAAGGAATGTTGGGGTATCCCATTTGTGAAAAACTCACATAATCAATTTTTTAGAAACATTCCTGGAAGAATATTTTTTAGGAAATCAGAAATTTTTACCTCAACGACATAAATGTTGGTCCTGGATGATATCATTAAATGGGAATATCAAACAAGGTACAACACCATCTCTAGTAATGGGTGATAAAATGTACAATAAATTAAAAAATATTAACACTATTTTTGGTAAACAATTTTCAAAAAAACTTAAGAAACTTGGTTGGAAAAATAGATCAATTTTCCTTGAATTATCATATTGGAATTATTTGTATGTCAGACATTTTCTTGAAGTCATTCATGTAGAAAAAATGTATTTGATAGTGTTATTTTCACATTACTAAATGTTCCTAGAAAAACAAAAAATGGAATAAAGGCTAGGTTGTACTTGATTAAAATGAGGATAAGAGAAGAGTTGGCACTGGTGAAGGTTAAAAGGTAGACTTTTCTTCCACTAGTAGCTTACACTCTATCCAGATAGGAAAATTTTCAATTTTTCCTTTTCCTTACTAGTGTAAAATTTCCACAAGGGTATTCATCAAAATATAAAGAATGTTGTGTCAATGACTAATTTTAAGTTACAAGCAAAAAAATCACATGACTATCATATTTTGATGCAATATTTAATTCTTGTTTCTTTCCATTTCATTTTGTCTTAAAATTTTAAATATACATTAACTATACTTTTCTTATTTTTCAAATCCATATGCAGTAAATTTGTAGACCCAATGAATTTTCCCATCATGAATAAGGAGATTTCAAGAATATTATGTGAATTAGATATGTTCTTCCAATAATAATTCTTTGATATAATGGTCCACCTAAGGGTTCACTTGGTTAGAGATGTTCAACTATGTGGTCCTGTCCATTACAGATAGATGTACTCCATTAAATGATATATGATGATTTTGAAAGGGTATGTCAAGAATAGAAGTTAGCCAGAAGGTTGTATTGCATGATGATATATTTTTGAAGAAACTATTGAATTTTGTACCAATTACCTATCATATATTGAAATAATAAGTCTCCCAAAGTCTCATCACAGTGAACGCCTTCTGTGCGAAGGGATTTCGAGAAGATATGTTGTTACAATTACCTTGACAGAGCAGGATCAAGCACACCTTTACATATTACATTATAGTGAGGATGTTGATCCATACATTGAATCCCACAAAAAAAATTCTTAGATATTTTAATCCATCAAATGCTGAAAGTTGAATATCAAATACACATAATTAACAATTTATAGGATGGTTCATAGATCAAATTTATAAGGAGTTATATGAAAATATGAATTCAATTGCTAAAAAACTTCAATGGCTAGCCATTGGACCAAATGAAAATGTTATATCTTACACTTGTTTTGTAATAAATGTTTATATGTTCTATAAAAAAGAACCCAATGAATTCATTATGATTAAAAATAGTGGTGTTACGCTTGTGGATAAAGTGATGCACATATCTGGTTCCAAGGATAGAAATCCAATTTATGAAAATATATCATATTTTGGAATTATTGAACATATATATGAGTTGGATTATATAACATTTCAAGTGACTCTTTTCCATTTCAAATGGGTTGACAATATAAATGGAGTGAAATTTGATGAAATGGGCTTTGTGAAGGTGAATGTTAGTGTGTAAGGGGAAAAGATGAGCTTTTCATAATGGAATCACAAGTAGTGCATGTATTTTATGTCTTTGATCCAACAAATAAGATTTGGTTGATTGTCCTACTGGCGACTAAAAAAATGTTGAGTCAGATGAAAATTCAATCAAGTATGACCCTTTCATTGGGACATCACAAGAATCTCATGTCGGTCCCAATGAAGATAATGTCATGTACATTAAAGGGGACCAAAAATAGGGGATTTGGATTCTTGATAGAGGAACCAAATCCTTGAAACCTTTAAAAAATAAAGAGAATTCAATGAGAAGGTAAATGTTTTTTTAATATATTATGTTTTTCCTCATAATATTATACGATCACTTCTGCATTAACAAAATCTAAATTAAGTGATTGACTACTCATTCAGACAATGCCTTATACACATGATGATGTTACTAATCCCTTATAAGAACATACTATAATGAAGTAAACCCTTTGGAAATATGTAAAGGTAATCTTACGATATGATTTCTTTGTTTTACTAAAAAATTATATATTGAAACATTGATTTAATTTTCATTATTCCTTATAGAGTTTATTTATTTTAGAAGATTTCTGACCATGTGTCATGCCTTTGTAAGAAGAGAAATGATTCTATATCTTCTCAATCATAGAGGTAATTTTGATGTTTTCACAGTAAAATCATTTTCCATAAAATTAATTTTTTATTTTGTATTTAAGTTTAATTTATTTCTTTTTAGTATTACTCAGATAATAATTGTTTTCTTATACAGGTGGATTCTTTTATTTGAGTTAGGGTGGTCTGTCCATCTTTTATGCCTTTTTGCACCAAAAATTCTATATACTTCTTCTAACTCAAAAAATTGTCACCCCTATAGTGTTTTATTTATCAATTTATTTCATGTTAGCTCCATTACCTTTGCAGGAAGAGTAATGACACTACCTCTGCTCAATTACAGAGGTAATATTTATGTTTTCAAAGTAAAATCATTTTCTATAGAATTAATGTATTGTTTCATATTTATTTTTAATTTAATTATTTTTAGTATTAATCACATAATAATTATTTTTCTTATATAGGTGGATTATTTTGTTCAAGTTGGTGTGGTCTATATATCTTTTATGCCTTTATGCACCAAAACATCCATAGAATTATTCTCTTCAAATCCTTTACACCCCAATAGTGTTGCATTTATCACTTTCTTTCAAGTTATATCCACTTCCTTTGTAGGAAGAGCAACAAAACTACCTCTACTCAATTACAAAGGCAATCATAATGTTTATAGAGTATAATTATTGTCCTTATAATTAATGTATTTTTTCATATTTATGTTTAATTTGTTTATTTTTAGTATTACTCACATAATAATTTTTTTCTTATACAGGTGGATTCTTTTGTTCGAGTTGGGGTGATCTATCTATCTTTTATGAATTTCTACCCCAAAACATACACAAAATTATTCTCTCTCAAAAACTTTCACACCTTTAGTGATTACATTTATCACTTTCCTTCAATTTCCCTCCATTTATCAACCACAAAGGTAATCTTGATATTTTCATAGTAAAATCATTATCTATAGAATTAATGTATTAATTCATATTAATGTGTAATTTATTTCTTTTTAGAATTACTCATAATATTTTTTTTCTTTTATAGGTGGATTCTTTTTTTTGAGTTGATGTGGTTTGTTCAAAGATGCTCATGCAGTGTTGGCAATTTGATAATGAAAGTCAATGGACCAATATGACTCTATGTACTTCTATCTATTTAAAATTGGCTTTAATTTTAGTAAAAAAGGCAACTGACATACTCAAAATATAGAAAATATATTTAGATTGTTTTGATACTTTAATAAAATGACCCATAAATAATTTTTGATGTGTAAGAATCATCCACACCTCAATCCGATACACGATGTGCCCAATATGACTCAATGTGTCCATTATTAGTTTAAAATATACATTTGACTATAAAAAGTTTCACTCACTGAAAACAAAGAAAACATGCTTGAAATTTATTGATAATTTATGGAACCAATTCATAAATCATTTGGGACATGTAGAAATTTTTCTCAAGTCAAATAGATGCACGATGTGATCCATATGATTCAAAGTGTGTGTTTCAATTTTAAAATAACATTTTTGTAAAAAAGAAAAGTGATGTACTCAAAACTAAGAAAACACATTCATATTGTCTTTATAATTTAGGTAAACATATAATATGTGATTTGGAACATGTAGGAATCAGAAGTACCTCAATATGATGCATGGTGTGACTGATATGACTCTAAGTTTGTCTTTATTTAAAATTGACATCAATTTTAGTAAAAAAAACCGACCTGTTCAAAATTGAAAAAACACATTTAGATTGTTTTGATACATTTTTAAAATGATACATAAGTGATTTGAGATGTGCATTAATTATTCACACATCAATATGATGCATGGTGTAACTGGTATGACTCTAAGTCCGTGTTTTTATTTAAAATTGACATCAATTTTAGTAAAAAGGACAACCGGCCTACTCAAAACTGAGAAAAAACATTAAAATTGTTTAAATACTTTATTAAGAGGATCCACAAGTCATTTTTGATGTATAGGAATCAGCCAAACCTCAATCCAATACATAGTGTGATCAACATGAGTCAAAGCACGTGTTTCAATTTTAAAATAACATTTTAGTAAAGAAGACATGTTACATACTCGAAATAGAGAAAAAAAATTCATATTGTTTTAATACTTTAGGAAAATGATCCATAAGTCATTTGGGACATGTAAGAATCATCCACACCTCAATTTGATGCACGATGTAATCGGTATGACTCAAGTGTGTCTTTTTATTTAAAATTGTCATCAATTTTAGTAAAATGGACAGCTTTCCTACTCAAAACCAAGAAGACACATTAATATTTTTTTGATGCTTTACAAAAATGAGACATAAGTCATTTGTGATGTGTAGGAATTATCCATACCTCAATCTGATACATGATGTTCCCGGTATGTATCAAGGTGTCTGTTATTAGTTTAAAATCGATATTTTAGTTCAAAAAGTGTTACTCACTGAATATAGATCAAATGCGATATTATTTTCTTGATAATTTATGAAAATAATTTATAAGTTATTCATGACATGTAAGAATCATTTTCAAATCAAACTGAGACACGATGTGATTAGAATGAGTCAAAAGTGTGTGTTTTCAACTTAAAATGTCATTTTAGTAAAAAAGATAAGTGACTTAATCAAGCTAAGAAAAAACATTTATATTGTTTTTATACTTCATAAAAATTATCCATATTTCATTGGGGATGTTTAGGAATCTTCCACACCTCAATATAACACATGGTGGGACCAGTATGACTCAAAGTGTATATTGTTATTTAAAATTCTCATCGATTTTATTAAAATGGACAACTTTCCTACTCAAAACCAAGAAAAAACATTCATATTGTTTTTATATTTTTTGAAAATTATCCATAAGTCATCTGTGACATGTATGAATCATCCACACCTAAATTTGATACATGATGTGCCTGATATGACTCAAAGTGTCCGTTATGAGTTTAAAATCGACATTTTAGTTCAAAAACTGTCACTCACTGAAAACTGATTAAACACACTTGGATTTTATTGATAATTTTTTAAATAAATTCATAATCCATTTGTGATTTTTAGGAACCTGTTTCATGTTAAGCTGATACATGATGTGATTAGAAATATTCAATAGTGCGTGTTTCCAGTTTAAAATGAAATTTTAGTAAAAAAGACAACTAACATACTCAAAACCAAGAAAACTCATTCATATTGTTTTGATACTTTAGAAAAACAATATATAAGTTATTTGGGGCATGTAATAATCATCCAAACCTCAATCTGATGCATGGTGTGATAGGTATGACTCAAACTGCAGTTTTTTATTTTAAATTTTCATCAATTCTAGTAAATGGACAATTATCCTACTGAAAACCAAGCAAACACATTCATATTATTTTGATAATTTAAAAAAATTATCCCTACATCATTTTTGACTTGTAGGAATCATCCACACCTAAATATGATACATAACGTGCTCGTTATGACTCAATGTGTCCGTTATCAGTTTAAAATTAACATTTTAGGTCAAAAAGTGTAACTCAATGAAAACTAATCAAATGCACTCAAATTTTCTTGATAAATTTGGAAAACACTTCATAAGTAATTTGTGACATGTAGGAATATATTTAATGAAAAAATGATACATGATGTGATTGGAATGAGTCAAAAGTGTGTGTATCTAGTTAAAAATGATATTTTAGTAAAAAAGACAACTAACGTACTCAAAACTGAGAAAACACATTCATATTGTTTCCATAATTTAGGAAAAGGATAAAAATGTCATTTGAGATGTGTTGGAATCATCCTAACATCAATCCAATGCACGATATTATTAGTATGGCTCCACATGTGTCTTTTTATTAAAAATTGATATCAATTTTAGTAAAATTAAAACTTTCGGTAAATTTATTTCTTTATATTATTACTAACATAAGAGTTGTTTTATTATATAGACGAGTTCTTTTGATCGATCAGGGTTGGTTTGTTCAGAAGTAGCATGAGTTGGTTCAGGATTAAAAGAAAAAGGAACAATGATGTTTTTGAATTTAAATAATAATTTGTATTTTTTTAATTGTATAAACCATTGTTTGAAATATCTATAATATAGTGTTTTTTTCTTGTGTTTGTGTCATAAATTTTATTTAATTTAAATCCTATATTAGGAAATTTTTTTGTTGATACCTGGTGTGTTTTTGGTGCTTCTTTGTGTTGTTACAGAATATTAATGGATTTCTAAAAAAGAGAAATATTGCAATAGAGTACTTCCTTTGATACCAATTATTGGGTCAGAATGATTATGGAGAAGACAAAAGAGGGGGTGGGGGAAGAATTGTGATTATTTAAGATATTCAATAGATTCAAAGTATCCCTCTTGATATATAGTGATTATTTTCCTTATATCTTTAAACATGTGAGCAATGTAAATAAATAAAGAAAAGAACATGGTGGTGTATAGTGGTTCAAGGTACAAATATCCCCTAATCCACTCCACCAATGCTCTCTCATTAATCTTAGTGATTTTTACTAGACATGTCCTCTTATAAAAAGACTTTAACATATGATTACATGTAGATGAAACTTATACAACAAGGATTTTACAAGGCATTATGGTTATTTTATAAGGAACCGTATATATAAATATTAGTCTGATAAGCTGATAATACTTCACACCACTACTGAGTCTGAGTAGATGAAACTCTAATAAATAAATAGAGATTGATTTGATTGAGAAAAAAAAGGTTTTGTTCAAATTTTCAGAATGAAACTGATAGATGCGTTTGATATTAAATAATGTATAACAGCAACAAAATAATCTTCAATATTTACATAGGATTTATTCAAAAAAATGATAGAGAAAACACCAGACAGATGAATAAATATATATGTCTCCAAAGTGTAACTCTGATAAAATAATTTTCAAACATGAATAAGAATATGTAACAATAAGATACAACATTAATGAAAACAACAACAAAGATCCTATCAGATATATCAAAACATGTTTGTCTCCAAAGTATAGTTATTAAGGCAATAACACATTGTTATTTACAAGTAGATAATACTTCCTTTTCTATTTATATATTTCTATTGTATATCTGAAGATAACCATCTCAATATTTATACTGTTAGTTGAACATATCCAGGTAAAAACAAGGTCTAGAAATACTGTATAATAAATAAAAAATATTTGAATTTAAATATTTCAAAGAGAATAAAAACTTCCATTAGAAATAGGAATGATTTAATCCATTTATTATGAGTCTTTCAACTGATCATAAAATATCTTTGAAGAGAAATTTAATTTTAGTGATACCATTACAGAAAATATAAATAATTTATTTAATTTAAATATTCTTTTATTATTATTCAAATATAGGGTTCCTTCACATAACAAAAAAGTATGAAATTAGGGTTGGAAACGTACGATTGTTTACAAAAGTAGGGTTGATAAACCATATATTTGTTCCTCAAATATAGGGTTTCTTCCAAACATAGGGTTGTTGATCCATACTTTTCCCATAGTGTGGGGTATATGATCAATATGTTTTCTTCCAAAACATGGGGTTTCAAAACCATACGTTACAATTACAAATGTAGGGTATGAATAGTGTTTCTAGAATACTTTCAAACACATCCTGAATACTTAATCAAATATTTTCCCATAGATCAATGACTAGTGTACATTTCCAGAATAAAAATAAATATTCTAATTAATATCATATTCCTAAAATTAATTTAAAATAAACTTTATCTATAACAAAAATACAGGTGTTTGTGAGCATCAAAATCAAAAAAATATATATGAAATTATTGAATCAACACATGCTCAACATTCCTACTATGATTAAGGAATATGAAACAAATGTAATTGTGCATTGAATAACATACATGGATGACCAATGTATATGGAATCCTTTCCATCATCTACCTTTCCTCATGTGTCTAAGAAAACATTTTATTGGAATGAAAAATGCCACATGACACCAAAAATAATCCTCTCTTGGATTTCTCCATACTAAATATCTTCAGTATATTGATAATGTATATACTTTTACTTAGTTTAAGTAACCTCTTGGATCTATCATGATTGATCTTGATATTAATAATATATGATGCTTCACCTAAGTACTTCATGTAGAAGAATGAATTCAACTGGGTTTTAATAAACTATAAGACTGATATTTCATTTCCAATGAGTAATATGTCATCGACATAAACTATCATAAAAATTACCACACTCCCACTAAACTTCGCATAGATAAAATGCTCATATGCATTCTTTATGAAACCAAATTCCATTATAGCTTCATAATACCGAATGTTCCATGACCTAGATACTTACATAAATTTATAAATGGATATCTCAAACTGCTATAATTTTTTATCATCTTTTAGTGTTATAAAAAATATAGGTTATGTCATATAGACATCTTCATGAAGGTTTACATTAAAGAAATTCGTTTCAATATCCATCTTCCAAATCTCAGAGTCATGGTTAGATACTATGGAAAGTATAATTATGATTGATTTTAGCATAGAAACTAGTAAAAAGGTTTCATCACAGTCTATTCCTTGATAATATTTAAACCATTTTACAATCAATCTTGATTTATAGGCACTAAATTGTCCATCCATGTCTAGTTTTCTCTTGAATACTCATTTACAACCAACCGTATTTACATCCACCACAAGATCTATGAAAACCCAAACCTGGTTACGAAACATGGAATCCATTTAAAAATTCATATCTTCTAACCATTTTGTAACTTTTTTCCCCTTACAACTTCCTTATAGGTTACATGATTGTTATTATTAACTAATAATGAGTTACCACCCTCGGTGACTAGAAAACTATGTCATTCTAATTATATGACCTCTCTCCTACTACTACACAGTATTTGTGTCTCCAGAACATCCTTTTCAACAAGGATTTGTGGAATTTTTTCCACTTCCAACTCTCATATATATCAAGCCTCGACTTCATTAAAGTCTATCTCACTCCCACTATCTATTTTGGAGAGGTGATCCATTTCATGAATGGTGGGACATCTTATCTGAATGATCATATAGTTAATATCATTTAGTTTCCTTAAGATACTATAGAAAGATACACTTATCTCCTTGAGGTGTAAGCTTATTTCCAAAAATAATGTTAACATATGCTTCACAACCCCAAAATTGTATATACGAAATCATTGGTTTATTTCCATACCAAATCTAGTATACAAAACCAACTGCTTCTTTATTTGTCACTTGGTTTATTATATATGTTCTTTCATGCATATTAATATCCCTAAAAAGATATTGGAAGACTCACATGACTCACCATTGATCTCACCAAATCTAATAATATGTGGTTCCTACATTTTCTTACCCTATTCCATTATGTTGTATAAGGAAGTGTGATTTGGGATAAAATACCAAACTCCCATAAATAATCAATGAAGGCTCGATTAATATATTATCCACCAAGGTCTTATAATTGTTTCTTGATCTTCTTAAAAATCTTTTTCTCAACATTATTAATATATTCCATGAATTTTTCACAGGAATTTAATTTATACATCATTAAATAAGTATATACATATCTACTAAAATAATCAGTAAAAGTTATTATTTATGATAACCCACCCCTAGCTTCAACTAGAAAAGGTTCACATAGATTAGTATGAACCAACTCAAGAAGCTCTGTGACCCTTTCACCTTTTCAACCAAATGAGGGTTTAATATTATTTCATTAAAAACACAAATGACATACACTAAGTGGTTTTAGATAAAATGAATCTAAATATCCATCTTTGTGTAATTTTGTCAAATGCTTTTCATTTACATGACCAAGTCTATGACTCTATAATTGGGTGTGGAATGAGTGATATAAAATTTATTCATTTTCCATTGTCATTACTTGGTTTGTGTAATCTAACACATAAATACCATTATTTAAATATTATATATCATAACAAATGATTTATTTGTAAAATAAGTAACACATATTTCTAAATTTGAAAATAAATACACGTCTATCAAGTAAGCATATAGAATGTTTTTTAGAAATTGATGACACATAATAACAACCTTTTAGAAACAATATCATCCCAGTTAAAAAAGTGAGGTGGTTTTCCCCAATATCCACAAAAAAAATTATAGCTCCATTGGATGCTCATAGATATATCTCACATCAGAAAATCATTTAGAATCTATATGGTTCCTATATTTGAATACATATGTGAGCACCACATGTTGTATCTAATTCCCACTTTATAGAAATAGATAGATTGAACTTGATAATAAATGCATTGGAGGCTTCCCCTTTCTTTGTTTTCTAGGTAAAATTTTTCATTTAGTGTCCCTTCTTTACACATGAAAAATATATATCATCTTATTCCCTTTCATGACTCTTGATCATCCTCTTCTTAGAAGGGAACTATGAATAATCTTTATGATTAGTGTTAGTCATGGATCTCTTCATATGGTATTTCCTTTTATTTAACATAAGGATGAAATGTTTTTCATGCTTTATATCCTCATAAACATGGATAATTATACTGATAAGATCTATGAGAGACCTCTCTTTGTTTCTCATATTGAAATTGATTACAAAACTGGAGAATCTTTGAGGAAGTGATTAAAGAATGAGACTGGCATAAAATTCTTCAAGGATCTTAAACCCTAGAATATATAGGTGCTTAATGAAGCCAATAAGTTTGACTATGTGATGATAAACTGGTGCACCTTCTACAAGATTACTTTTGAAGATAACCTTAAGATATTAAATTGTTCCAGTCTTTCTCTCTCTGGATATAGATCACAAAGATACAAGAGCATGCTATAAGAATACATGTTTTTAGGTGTCTTCATGGGTTCATTATACATGGATGAAAGAATTAAACAATCAACATTAACCACATCACTCAAGTGTTTATCATAGAAAATGAACTCCACATCACTCACCTCCTTAGTAGGTGGATTAAGGATTGGGGATTTTAGTAAATAGGTTTTCTGTTCATGGTATAGCATAACCCATAGGTGTCTGAACCATTCTTATAAATTACTTATAGTTAGAAGATAACATTTATCCATAATTGGTCATAGGTATAGGGTGGATGAAGAACTTTCCATAATTCTAAAATAATAGATAATATTATTAGTACTTTTATTTATTTCATTTTGTGCGATACATAATAATAATAATTTTAATTTTATTAAGTCTACCACTATTTTATGAAGTCCCAACAACCCTCACCATTAAACTCAGAATGTCCTCTTCAAGAAGAGAAAGCCTAGGCTCCCTCAGGGAGTTACACGTCAGTGTTTTGACCTAAGGTGTGAGCTAGTTAGTTGGGAAAGAGCATGAAACTTATTTAGTGTTTCAGGACCTCCCACATGTGTTTCTCTAGTATTTAAGTAATAATAAGATATGGCTTTGTACAATGACCGAATGATTTTTTTAAAAATTGGTTAAGGATGAAGGGTTATGGGATGATTTAGAGGATGATGGTAAAAAATATCATTCAAGTTCTTCTTTAAAGGATGTTCTTGATCTTAGTTTAAAGAAAGTGGATGGAGAAAATGCTTTTGAAGATGGTCAGACAGATTTTGAGTTTAAAGCAAAAGAATTTTTCGATCAAAAATTATGGAAAGGGATGAAATTGGTTTCATCATAGGGTCAAAAAGGGATATTGAAGGTGATTTTTTATTCTTCTAAGAAATATAAAACCATGAGGAGCTATTCAATTCCTAGGCTAGAGCAAGATCCTGTTTTGGTTCTTAATAAAAAAACTAGTGTTAATGATCAAAGCTATTGATTGCAGTGGATATGTGTTAAAGAAAACTATAGAGGGGTTCTTATATAACCTTTTTTGCAGGTGAGTAAGAGGTAGTGGTTTCTCCACTTGTTTTGACTAATGTTACCTAGCTTTCTAGTTGTTTTTTACCAACCTTTATTTATACTAGTTCATCTCCACAACTAGTTGCAACATTTTCTGACCCTAATAAAGGTTTGACAATGAATTTTGATCCTTATAGTTGATACAATGTGTCTATTAAGAAATCTATGTATATGGGTGTAGGAATTCCCTACATGCATCCTTGCAGGTTGGTTCCCCCAGTTTGGATTCTCCTAAAATGAAGAGATCTATGTTCAATGAAGCTAAATTGTTTTCATTAAACTCTTTTTTCATGCTTTCCTCACTTGATGACCAAACTATTCTTTTAGAGGAGGATGATTAGTGTGGTAAAGAACTAGTTTAGGATGTGTTTACTATCAACCACAGTGACGAGAGGCATGATGTGGAGGAAAATCCACTACCTGCCATGGTCGGGGATCCTGGGGAGGAGGAGACTCCTTGGAAACAACCTAAGGGGAGACATGGGTAGTGTCCTCATGGTCATGGAGGTTGAGGGACTAATCAAAACACTAGTCTCTGATCTCAATACCTTTGGGATAGTTGGGTGCATAAAAAATGAGACTTCATGATCAGATTGAATTTATAGAAAAGTTTGGTATCCATCACTAGCTTGAAGATGAGGTAAGTTTCTTGTTTGACCCCTTATCCTCCTTTGTATACTGTAGTTTTTAATAAAAAGGTCCTAGATCCTATCCCATGGTTATATTTAGATACAAAAAAATAAAATAAAATGAAATTAGAATATTTTTAAAGAAGGAAGAGTGGTGTGAATGAGGTTCATGACTCCCATCGAAAGTCCAAAGAAGTGCAAGCCTCAATCATGCTTCCTGGCCAAATTTGATGTCTAGAGTGAACCTCATTCACTCTTCCTACGATTTTTTAATAAATAA
The DNA here is from genome assembly GCA_963277665.1 of Viscum album. Lineage (NCBI taxonomy): Eukaryota > Viridiplantae > Streptophyta > Magnoliopsida > Santalales > Viscaceae > Viscum > Viscum album. The sequence continues at coordinate 1,826,627,042 of OY728127.1, forward strand.
ATACCAATATATATATAATTAAAAATTAAAATAAATATTTATAAAAAAATTAATTATTAACAAATACTAATTAAATATAAATAAATATTAATTAAAAAGTCATTTATATTAATAAAATATCAATAAAATCTTAATTAAATATTTATAAATATTAAAAAAATATTAAAAATTAGTAATACACATTTAGTAAATGTTCATAAATATTTATAATATTAATAAATATTAACAAATATAGATTAAATGTTAAATAAATATTCCTAAATATTAATTAAATATTAATAAATAAAAATGAATATAAAAAAATTTAAATAAATATAAAAAATATAAATAAGTAGTAATAAAATTTTAATAAATATTAATTAAATATTCAGAAATATTAATAAATAATAATGATTATTTATAATTATTCATAAATACAAAAAATATTATTAAATATTGATAAATATTAACACTTATTAACAAATATTAATAAATAATAAATAAATATTCATAATTACTAATTAAATTTTAAGAAACATTAATAATATTAATAATTATCAATGAAATATTTAAAAAAATTAATAAAATAAAATAAAATATTTATAAATACTAATAAATATTAATTAAATATCAATAAATTCTAATAAATATCAATAAATATAAGTAAATAATAATAAATAATAACCAAATATTCTTAAATATAAATAAAATACTAACACATATTAATAAATAGTGTTGAAATAATTTTCATAATTTTATAATTTTTTATAAATATTAATTAAAAAATAGTAAATATTAATTAATATTACTAAATATTAATAAATATTAAATAAATTTTCATAAATATTAAAAAAATGTTAATTGAATGTTAATGAATATAAATTATTATTACTAAATATTATTTAAATATTAATAAATACAAACTAAATATCAATATATTTTAATAAATATTAATAAATAATAGATAAATATTAAATAAATATTATTAAATATTAAATGAATATTATTAAATAATAATAAATATGAATTAAATAACCATAATTATTCATAATTATTAATAAATATTAGTAAAGGTCAATAAATATTTATAAATATTCATATTTACTAAAATATATTAATATGCATTAATATATTTGAATATTTTTTTAATAGTTATCTATTTATTATTAATATTTAGGAATATTTATTAACATTTAATAATATTTTTAAATATTTATTTAATATTTATTGGTATTCAGGTTTATTTATGAATATTTTTTAATATTAATTTAATTTTTAATAGTTTTTATTAATTTTTAATGTATATTGATATTTAATTATATTTATTGACATTTATTGATATTGATTTGTTTTTATGAGTATTTATGAATATTTATTTATTATTTATTATTTTTTATGAATAATTAATTAATATTTAATTAATATTTATGAATATTTATTTTAATATTTATTAATATTTGTTAATATTTACTAGTTATTATTCATAATTATTAATAATTTTTAGTATTGATAAATGTTTATTAATATTTAATTGAATATAGATGTCCATTAACTAAATATTTATAAATATCAATAAATATTACTAAATTTAAGTAAATATTAATATTTATGAATATTTATTAACATTTAGTAATATTTATTAATACTTATTAATATCTATAAATCTAAAAAATATTAATTAAATATCAATAAATATTAATTCAATATTAATAAATTCTAATAAATATTAATAAATATTAATAAAAAATAGGTAACCATTAAATGATATTAAAAAATATTAAAAAATATTTCTAAATTTTAGTAATTATTAATATTTATAATTTTTTATTAACATTTAGTAATATTTAGTAATATTTATTAATATTTATTAGTGTTTTTGAATATATAATTTCAATTTTGTAATATTTAATAATATTTATTTAATATTTATTAATATTTGTTTAATAGTCATCTATAATTGATTAATATTGATTAATATTTAGTTGGTATTTAGTTGGTATTTTATTAATATTTAGTTAATATTTATTAATATTTATTAATATTTTTGGAAATTTAATTAGTATTTTTTAATATGTATTAATATTTATTAATATTAATATTTTTTAATTGATATTTATAATATTTATAATTATTGAAAATTATTTCAATACTATTTATTAGTACATGTTATTATTTTATTTATATTTAAATATATCTAATTTAAATGTATTAATATTTATTTATATTTATTAATATTTATGGGGATTTATTAATATTTAATAAATATTTCTTAATATTTATGTATATTTAATTAAATTTTATTACTTATTGTGAATATTTTATTTATATTTGTTAATATTATTAATATTTCTTAAAATTTAATTAGTATTTATTAATATTTATTTTATATTTAATATAATATTTTAATATGTACTAATATTTATCAATATTTAATAATATTTTTAGTATTTATGAATAATTATAAATAATAATTTTTATTTATTAATATTTGTGAATAATTAATTAATAATTATTAATATTTTATTACCACTTATTTATATTTATTAATATTTATTTACATTTTTTATATCCATTAGTATTTATTAATATTTAAGAGTATTTATTTAATATTTAATCTATATTTATTAATATTTATTAATATTATGAATATTTATAAATATTTACTAAATATTTATGAATATTTTTTAATATTTAAAAATATTTAATTAAGAATTTATTGATATTTTATTAATATTAATGAATTCTTAATTAATATTTATTTATATTTAATTAGTATTTATTAATATTTAATTTTTTATTAATATTTATTTTAATTGTTAATTATATATATATAGAAATATTTATTTATTAAAAAAATATGTTGGAAGAGACAACAGGGTTCACAGTTCCTTCAAAAAATTTACACAGGAAGAATGAACACTGTTTACTCTTCCATCCGATGGCAGAAGCATCAATGCGGTTGATGTAACATTCCAGGTAAATAAAGAATAAAATATTTTCATATTTATTAATATTTGCAAATTAAATATTAATTTTACTTTAAAGGGGTTGCTATGTTCGATAGCGTACCCGATACGCAACAAAGAGTTTCTTTGAAATCTTACGTTGCACACTAGTAATAAAATAATACTTTTTTTAAATGGTAGTTAACACATAGTCATTGTATTGGTGGGAATGAATAGAAATAACTAAAATATGATTATATATATTTGTTAAATGTTTTTACATTTATCCAATAAAGGATAAATGCTTAAAATATGAAAAGAATTCAATTTTAGGCATATATACTCTAATATTCACTAAAGGTCCACTTATCGCCTTTTGATGGCGAACCGTCATTAAATATAGTTTTAGTCACTCTTATATATTCTATTGGACCAAATAAAATTCGTCTTTAGAATCGGGACATCAAAATTTACTTTGTGTAAATTTTTGGTATTTTTCCGATAAAGTTCATTTTTTTAATGAATAGTGAAAAATGTAGTATTTTAATTCAAAACCTCTTTTTAATATAATTTATTTATATGATTATATTATCTTTTGAATTGGTTCTAAAGTAAAATTAGAATATATTTTTACCATTTAATCCAATAGTGGTCATTGAAATTAATTTCACTTTGAAATTAGACTTAAACTAGTGTCAATCTTTTGATATATATTGTTTCATAAAAACACGCTATTTGTTCTGACAACGGGAATTAATTATTAAATTAATTATTGTAACTTATATGTTTTGAATTTTGTAAAATAGACATCATCTTTGAATTCGGAATATCAAATATATCTTAGGGTAATGTTTTGGTATTTTTCTGAAAAACTTCAATTTTTGATGAATAGTGAAACCACTAAGTGGTACTTAAAAAACTGATTTTTCGTTTAAATGAAATTTTACCACCTCTGTGTCTTGAATTTCAAAAATCCAACATACATGGTTTTCATTAGGATGTAAAATTTGGTTCAATGGGATTAAAATAATTTTTTGGTGAATAGTAACTTTTAAGTTTTTAATCACGATTAGAGGTAATTAGTGTTGTTTAAGGTAAAAATAATGTTTTAATAATATGAAATGACCTTGACACATGTCCTACCCTTATTGGATGTGTTCTGGCCGACCAAGACAACCCATGGGTCGATTTTTGGGACCCCATGGAGCCACTTGGGTAAGATAATGACATTAATGCCTTTTATTTAAAGTAAAAGTAAAAATGACACAAACATGTATTGTTTTACTAAAACAATTTTTACATGGGGTTATACAAGTCATATTTTTTACTATAAATAGTCATTGGAAATATAAAAAGATTTCCTACATCATAGTATTTTTTTTTATAATTTTTAGACATTAAATAAATTAAACTATTTATGACATCATGATGATGCAGCGATTACCTCATTATTTAACGATTTAAATAAAATGAAAAGATAATGTAAAATCTAAGACCTACACATGTCAAAAACCTATTGGATGAGTATATTTAGAACCCTTATCACCTTATCCTCAAAATAAATCAATGTGGGACCTTTAAAATCCAAAACTCATTTGAAAATAAAGTAACATTTTATACCTTTCCAAGAGTGTCCCTCCTCTCCTCTTATAAAAGGCCCCCACCTCTACCACCTTACTCACACCTCTCAATCCTTTGGCTCAGCCAAACCCTGCCCATTTTGTCTCTACACATCCCTCTCTTAATCCTAGAATCCTCAATTTGGGTAGAAGTCTTCCCAAGGAATCCTTTGATCTCAAATCAAAAAGAGTTACCCGATTTAAAGGTAGCGTCTTCTCTTGTGTTCTTATGTTTTATTTTGCTTCTCCAACCCCCTAAACTCTTTTTATTACTTTATTTTGTAACAAAACTAGTATCTTCAATATACTAGTATGTTTTTATGATAAGTATTATAGCTACACTTACACACACTTACATCTAATGGTTAAATAACATACAGTTTCCGTGGATGGTGAATTTCTGCCTCACGAAACGATGATTGTTCAATACTCTTATAACACCTTCAAAGGTGGCCATTAATATGTCACTATATTTATATATGATATATAATATGTTTATTTTTTCCTTAAGCTTATGTATTTTTCATTTATGGCATACCTTTATGGCTTCCATTATGGGTATACGCGATATCTTCATTTTAGGAAGTGCGGACTACCACCCCCTCAAAGTGATTTGATTCGTTAATGCCTTATGTGGGACATATAAAGGATGGAATTAATGATATTATATATGATATTATACTGGAATTATAATATACCTTTATATCATTATTATTCCATTCCACAAAATACGATATAGAAATGAAATTAGCATTCATGCGTACGTATGGTTTACCGTCTCCATGAACGGTTCATTTTATTTCTTACCTCTAAATGTTATGTAATATTGTAAATGCATGTATATACTGGATATATATGACATATATGATATATAAATCATGAATATAATTCTGGATATAATGGATATTTTACCACATGAACAACTTGTAATTATAAAGAGTTTATTTTTGACTCAAGTACCAATGATCGACAAAATGACCATTATTAACTTAAATAATTACATAGTGTTCATAACATGGTAATAAGTGATATAAAAGGAATAAGGAACTTGAAAAAGGTTCTTAAGCAAGTAGAAATTAACTCAAGTTTATTATTCAGGACGTTAAAGAATGATCGAGTCAGGTCGGACCCGAGGTATGGGACTTCGTCTCAATCTCCTTTCATTGAGGCATATTTTGTTTTATACACAACTTTATTTTATATGGTGTATAAAACCATTTTACTTTTACATTTATTCAAAAGGAATCTTTTTATACGAAGCGTTTACTAAAAGACAAATGGGAATGTTTTTTGTGTCGTACGTATGCGGCGACAACGACTTCTCCGCCGCTGTGACCATTATTTGAGTTTCGACTTCCTCTACAAGCCATACCTTTTTTTACAATGAAAAAAATAAATACCATGTTTTACTTTTCTTTATTTTGGTATTGAAAATGGTTTTCATAATGTTTTTATTATATCAATGTGTTGTATTAATATCTTGTGATTGAAATGTGGAAATGTTATTTTTCCTTTATGCATGTTTTATATGATAAGATTATGTTATGGTTCTTGGGAATTGTTATGAAGACAAGTGGTTCCATGATAAAATAAGGGCGGGTGAGCCCGATATATCTCTTCAATTCATTGGGTAACGCGAAGGATTTAAACGTTAAGGTTTCTCCGAAGAGATTTAGGGAATATACTGTGATGAATATTCCAAACGTAACCATGAGGGTTACTCCCTACGTAAGAATGTTATGAATGCCTCAAGTTACCTTTATGTCTTATAATTTCTAATATTTATTCATGATTTGATGAGGTATGTTAAAGTGATTATGTTTTATGAGTAAAGTATGATTTCATACATGGAATATTTTTTTCATTTCGTACTTTTATATCCCTTACTGATCTTTTTATGCTCATCCCAAGTTTTTGAAATGATTTTCACAAGTCAAGGGAAAGGTACATGATGTGATGATAGTGTCAAGGAAGTGTCAAGAAGGAATCCATGTTTTATTTTAAATATGTTTCCATTGATGGGAAAAATGAGTACTATCTTTTATGTAACCACTTTGTTTAAATGTGGAATGTAATGCATGTTTTATGATCTAATTCTCTAAAACTTTAAACCTGAAAAGATCCTCAATGTGTATTCTTGAAGTAACTCAAGATTAAGTAATGTTTAAGGCGGGGGCCTTATAGTTGGTATCAGAGGCCAGTTTATATAACTTTAGGAGTTAGAATTCTATTAAATGATTATCCAAAAATATTTTTTTTATGGTCAAATTGAAATGATATAGCATTTGAAGATTACCATGTTGCTTGATCTAAGACATGTTTGTTCAGAATGGTTTTCCACAGAGGAAATAGGGAAGCAGTGCTAGGAAGGCATACAAAAGGAAATGACCTTCCGAATCAGCATCCTGAGATGGTAGGATTTGGAACCGAATAGTTTGTTGCTGTAATGGAGCAGTTGACTCAAGCGATAAATGGTGGTGGTATCCATGCACGAGATCAACCAGATCAACCGCAGAGGAACATATCAGTGGTGGAATATTTCATGAGGAAACATCCCCCATCATTCAGAGGATCATCTGACCTTGTGCTAGCTGAAGGGTGGATTAAAGCACTGGAGAATATTTTTGATGTCATGGGGTGTTTGGAAAATCAAAAGGTTAGTCTTTCTATTTACCATTTGGAGGGTGAAGCAGATCAGTGGTGGTCGATGGTTAAAAATATCAAGAACGCTGATGAGATTGATTCTCTCGACTGGGATGAATTCAAAGGTATGTTTCTTGAGAAGTATTTTCCTAAGGTTGTTTGACTTAGGATGGAAAAACAATTCCTGGAATTGAGGCAAGAGGAAGACTCAGTGGCTGCCTATGAAGAAAGGTTCACTCGATTGGAAAGGTATGCTCCAAATTTTATCCGAGACCTTGATAGTAAAATCAATCATTTTTACTCAGTATTAAATCCAAAATATCGAAGGGAATTAGCTTCTCGTGAGTTCAAAAGTTATGAAAATCTTGTTAGATGTGCTAAGAAGGTGGAAATGGAGTTTGCCGATGATCAAGTGTTCTATAACAACCAATAGAAGAAGAGACCGAGGTGGCAGGAGAAAGGGAAGAATTCTTCAAAAAAGTCTAATGGTAAGAAAACTAAGTTTCCAGTTTGTGATAAATGTGGTAAAAGGCATGCTGGGGAATGTCTTCTGAATTCTGGAAAGTGCTACTGATGTGGTAAGATGGGACATAAGGCTCTTGATTACACTGAAAAAGATCAGGGTGATGGTAAGACCAAATTTTATTTACAGTTAGTGAAATGTTTTAAGTGCAATGAGATGGGTCACTATGCAAACGAGTGTCCGACAAAGAGCTCGAGTGATGGGAAGCAGTTAGACTACAAGCAGAAAGGGGTGGTGAAATCCTTTTCAACTACTTCAGTAGATGTTGGGCCATCAAATGAAGTGGTATCAGGTACTTTGTTTGTTTTTTCAGATTATGCCAGTGTGTTGTTTGATTCGGGGTCTACACATTCTTTCATCTTTGAAAACTTTTCTAGTAAAATGGAAATACCATCTCAAGAAATGACTCCTGAACTTGTGGTAAAAACACCTGGGGGAAATGTTGAGGCAAAAAGAATTTATAAGAATCTTCCTATCCTTATCCGTGGAAAGAACCTACTTGCAAACCTTATTTTTTTACCTCTAGTAGAGTTTGATGTTATCCTGGGTATGGATTGGCTCTCTATTTACCATGCTAAGATTGACTGTAGAGCTAAAGAAGTTTCTTTTCAGAAATAATTTCAATTTGTGTACAAGAATGAACCCTTACTATTGATAACATATCAAGAGGCTGAGAAACTTGTAAAAGATGGAAATTAATGTTACCTTGCACACATCTTTGAAAACAAAGGAACTGTTCAGATTAATGATGTGCCAGTGGTAAATGAGTATCCTGATGTTTTTCCTGATGAGTTTTCTGGAATAATACCAGATCGAGAAGTTGAATTTATTGTTGACTTAGTTTCTGATGCTAAGCCAATTTCAAAACCCCCTTATCGAATGACTCAAACTGAACATTTAGATTTGAAGGAGAAATTGAAAGATTTATTAGAGAATGGTTTCATTTGACCTAGCACATCACCATGGGGTGCTCCTGTTTTATTTGTTAAAAATAAAGATGGTTCTATGAGACTTTGCATTGATTATAGATCCTTGAATAATATCACTGTTAAGAACAATTATCCTTTGCCTCATATCAATGATTTGTTTGATCAGCTCCAGGGAGCTCAGTTTTTTTCAAAGATTGACCAGAGATCGGGGTACCATCAGTTGAAGGTAAAGGAAGCAGATATTCCGAAGACCGCGTTTCGAACAAGATATGACCATTATGAATTTGTATTAATTCCTTTTGGGCTAACCAATGAACTTTCTGTATTCATGGACCTTATGAATAAAAATTTCCATGAGTTCTTGGATAAGTTTGTGGTTGTTTTAATTGATGATATTTTGGTGTTTTCTAAAAGTAAAGAGGAGCATGAAAGACATTTAAGGGTTATTTTGAAAACCTTAAAAGAAAATAAATTGTATGGTAAATTCAGCAAGTGTGAGTTTTGGTTGCAACAAATTTCTTTCCTTGGTCACATTGTTTCTAAAGATGGGATAACTGTTGATCCTGCAAAAACAAATATTGTTGAAGAATGGCCAAGACCCACAAATGTAACTAAGATTCGTAGATTCCTTGGTTTGGAAGGATATTACCGAAGGTTTGTTAGAAATTTTTCACGGTTATCTAGTCCAATGACTAAGCTAACTCAGAAGGGTGTTAAGTTTATCTGGACAAAAGAATGTGATGATTGTTTTCAGGAACTGAAAAGAATATTGGTGAATGCTCCAGTTTTGGCACTACCTTCTAGGAATGGTGAGTTTGTTATCAATAGTGATGCTTCATTGAAAGGAATTAGTTGCGACCTAATGTAGAATGATCAGGTAATTGCTTATGCTTCACGACAGTTGAAAACTCATGAGGTAAATTACCCTACACATGATTTGGAATTAGCTGTTGTTGTTTTCACTTTAAAATTTTGGAGGCATCATTTGTATGGAGTAAAGTGTGAAATATATACCGATCAAAAAAGTTTAAAGTATATATTCACTCAGAAATAATTGAACATGAGATAGAGGAGATGGCTAGAATTAATTAAGGATTATTATTTTATAATTCATTACCATCCGGGAAAAGCAAATAAAGTGGTTGATGCTTTGAGTCGAAAAAGTAATGCTTCATTAACAATGTTGCGTTTGGAACATGATCCTTTGGTTAAGGATTTGATGAACTTTGGCATAAAATTTGTTGGTGCAGGATGTCCTTCTGTTTTGTTTCAGGTATCAGTGAAATCTTCTCTATCAGACAGAATCAAGAAAGCACAAAAGCAAGACAGTGAGTTTCAGAAAAAGGTAGAGCTGGTTTATAAGGGTAAAAGCAGAGCGGTAGTTACCGAAAGAGATGCTTCAGCCTTTACCAGTGCCAGAGTGGAAATGGGAGAATATATCCATGGAATTAATTGTGGGATTGCCGAAGACACCTCGAGGTAATAATGCAATCTGGGTTATTGTTGATCGCTTGACTAAATCTTCTCATTTCCTTGCTATACGAGATACTTTTTCCCTAGATCAACTTTCTCGTTTGTATCTTAAAGAGATATTCAGGTTACATGGAGTTCCCCTCTCTATTGTATCTGATCGTGATCCCAGGTTTACTTCTAACTTTTGGAAAGGCCTTCAGAAGTCATTGAGTACTGAATTAAATATTAGTACAGCTTTCCATCCTCAATCAGATGGGCAGTCAGAACGAACAATTCAGAATTTAGAAGATATGCTACGTGCTTTTTCAATGGATTATCAGGGAAGTTGGGACCAACATCTTTCTTTGGTTGAATTTTCATATAATAACAGTTTTCATTCCAGTATACAGATGTCACCATTTGAGGTGTTATATGGTAAATGGTTTCAAACTCCAGCTTTTTGGGATGAAGTGGGTGAAAGGAAGCTGATGGGACCGGAATTTGTAGAAGAGATGACAAAAAAATTTCAGTTGATTCAGAAACACATGAGAACAGCTCAGAGCAGGTAGAAGAGTTATGCGGATAACCGGAGGAAGGATCTATCTTTCGAGGTAGGTGATCACGTTTTTCTCAAAGTTTCACCATGGAAAAGTGTGATGCGATTTGGTAAGAAAGGAAATCTGAGTCCAAGGTTCATTGGACCATATGAAATTCTGGAGAGAGTTGGATTATTTGCATACCGAGTGGATTTACCTCCGAGTTTATCTCAGGTACACAATGTTTTTCATTTTTCAATGTTAAGGAAGTACATGCCAGATCCATCTCATGTTTTGAGCCCAGAGGTAGTTCAGTTGGAAGAGAATCTCTCTTATGAAGAACAACCAGTCCAGATTCTTGACCATAGAGAGCAAGTGTTGCGGAATAAGGTAATTCACCAGGTAAAGGTTTTTTGGAAAAAACCATATGGTTGAAGAGGCAACGTGGGAATCTGAAAATTCTATGAGGGATAAATACCCCCACTTATTTTGATAAGTGAATAAAATTGCGAGGACGCAATTCCCAAAAGGGGGGAAGGATGTAACATCCCAGGTAAATAAAGAATAAAACATTTTTATATTTATTAATATTTGTGAATTAAATACTAATTTTACTTTAAAGGGGTTTCTATGTTCGATAGCGGACTTGATACGCAACAAAGAGTTTCTTTGAAATCTTACGTTGCACACTAGTAATAAAATAATATTTTTTTTAAATGGTAGTTAACACGTAGTCGTTGTATTGGTGGGAATGAATAGAAATAACTAAAATATGATTATATATGTTTGTTAAATGTTTTTACATTTATCCAATAAAGGATAAAGGCTTAAAATACGAAAAGAATTCAATTTTAGGCATATATACTCTAATATTCACTAAAGGTCCACTTATCGCCTTTTGATGGCGAACCGTCATTAAATATAGTTTTAGTCACTCTTATACATTCTATTGGACCAAATAAAATTCTTTTTTAGAATCAGGACATCAAAATTTACATTGTGTAATTTTTTGGTATTTTTCCGATAAAGTTCATTTTTTTAATGAATAGTGAAAAATGTAGTATTTTAATTCAAAACCTCTTTTTAATATAATTTATTTATATGATTAGATTATCTTTTGAATTGGTTCTAAAGTGAAATTAGAATATATTTTTATCATTTAATCCAATAGTGGTCATTGTAATTAATTTCACTTTGAAATTGGACTTAAACTAGTGTCAATCTTTTGATATATATTGTTTCATAAAAACACGTTATTTGTTCTGACAGCGGGAATTAATTATTAAATTAATTATTTTAACTTATATGTTTTTAATTTTGTAAAATATACATCATCTTTGAATTAGGAATATCAAATATAGCTTAGGGTGAAGTTTTGGTATTTTTCTAAAAAACTTCAATTTTTGATGAATAGTGAAACCACTAAGTGGTACTTAAAAAACTGATTTTTCGTTTAAATGAAATTTTACCACCTATGTGTTTTGAATTTCAAAAATCCGACCTACATGGTTGTTATTAGGAAGTAAAATGTGGTTCAATGGGATTAAAATAATTTTTTGGTGAATAGTAACTTTTAAGTTTTTAATCACGATTAGAGGTAATTAGTGTAGTTTAAGATAAAAATAATGTTTTAATAATATGAAATGACCTTGACACATGTCCTACCCTTATTGGATGTGTCATGGACGACCAAGACAACCCATGGGTCAATTTTTGGGACCCCATGGAGCCACTTGGGTAAGATAATGACATTAATGCCTTTTATTTAAAGTAAAAGTAAAAATGATACAAACATGTATTGTTTTACTAAAACAATTTTTACATGGGGTTATACAAGTCAGATTTTTGACTATAAATAGTCATTATAAAGATAAAAAGATTTCATACATCATAGTATTTTTTTATAATTTTTATACATTAAATAAATTAAATTATTTATGACATCATGATGATGCAATAATTACCTCATTATTTAACGATTTAAATAAAATGAAAAGATAATGTAAAATCTAAGACCTACACATGTCAAAAACCTATTGGATGAGTATATTTAGAACCCTTATCACCTTATCCTCAAAATACATCAATGTGGGACCTTTAAAATCCGAAACTCATTTGAAAATAAAGTAACATTTTAAACCTTTCCAAGAGTGCCCCTCCTCTCCTCTTATAAAAGGCCCCCACATCTACCACCTTACCCACACCTCTCAAGACTTTGGCTCGGCAAACCCCTACCCATTTTGTCTCTCCACATCCCTCTCTTACTCCTATAAGCCTCACTTTGGGCTAAAGTCTTCCCAAAGAAGCCTTTGAGCTCAAATCAAAAAGAGTTACCCGATTTAAAGGTAGTGTCTTCTCTTGTGTTCTTATGTTTTATTTTGCTTCTCCAACCCCCTAAACTCTTTTTATTTCTTTATTTTGTAACAACACAAGTATATTCAATATACTAGGATGTTTTTATGATAAGTATTAGAGCTAAACTTACACACACCTATATCGAATGGTTAAAGAACATACTGTTTCCGTGGAAGGCGAATTTCTGCCTCACGAAACGATGATTGTTCAATACTCTTATAACACCTTCAAAGGTGGTCATTAAGATGTCACTATATTTATATATGATATATAATATTTTTATTTTTTCCTTAAGATTATGTATTTTTTATTTGTGGCATACCTTTATGGCTTCCATTATGGGTATACGCGATATCTTCATTTTAGGAAGTGCGGACTACCACCCCCTCAAAGTGATTTGATTCGTTAATGCCTTACATGGGACATATAAAGGATGTAATTAATGATATTATATATGATATTATACTGTAATTATAATATACCTTTATATCATTATGATTCCATTCCATAAAATATGAAATAGAAATGAAAGTAGCGTTCATGCGTACGTACGGCTTACCGTCTCCATGAACGGTGCATTTCATTTCTTACCTCTAAATGTTATGTAATATTGTAAATGCATGTATATACTGGATATATATGACATATATGATATCTAAATCATGAATATAATTCAGGATATAATGAATATTTTACCACATGAACAACTTGTAATTATAAAGAGTTTATTTTTGACTCAAGTACCAATGATCGACAAAACGACCGTTATTAACTTAAATAATTACATAGTGTTCATAACATGGTAATAAGTGATATAAAAGGAATAATGAACTTGAAAAGGGTTCTTAAGAAAGTAGAAATTAACTCAAGTTTATTATTCAGGACGTTAAAGAACGATCGAGTCAGGTCGGACCTGAGGTATGGGACTTCGTCTCAATCTCCTTTCATTGAGGCATATTTTGTTTTATACACAACTTTCTTTTATACAGTGTACAAACCCCTTTGACTTTTATGTTTATTCAAAAGGAATATTTTTATACGAAGCGTTTACTAAATGACAAAATGGAATGTTTTTTGTGTCGTACGTATGCGACGACAACGACTTCTCCGCCGCCATGACCATTATTTGAGTTTCGACTTCCTCTACAAGTCATACCATTTTTTTTAAAATGAAAAAAATAAATACCATGTTTTAATTTTCTTTATTTTGGTATTGAAAATGGTTTTCATAATGTTTTTATTATATCAATGTGTTGTATTGATATCTTGTGATTGAAATGTGGAAATGTTATGTTTCCTTTATGCATGTTTTATGTGATACGATTATGTTATGGTTCTTGGGAATTGTTATGAAGACGGGTGGTTCCGTGATAAACTAAGGGCGGGTGAGCCTGATATAAATCTCCAATGCATTGAGTAACGTGAAGGAGTTAAACGTTAAGATTTCTCCGAAGAGATTTAGGGAATATACTTTGATGGGTATTCCAAACGTAACCATGAGGGTTACTCCCTACGTAAGAATGTTATGAATTCCTCAAGTTACCTTTATGTCTTATGATTTCTAAGATTTATTCATGATTTGATGAGGTATGTTAAAGTGATTATATTTTATGAGTAAAGTATGATTTCATACATGGACTAATGTTTTCATTTCGTACTTTTATATCCCTTACTGAGCTTTTTATGCTCATCCCAAGTTTTTGAAATGATTTTCACAGGTCAAGGGAAAGGTACATGATGTGATGATAGTGTCAAGGAAGTGTCAAGAAGGAATCCATGTTTTATCTTAAATATGTTTCCATTGATGGAAAAAATGAGTACTATCTTTTATGTAACCACTTTGTTTAAATGTGAAATGTAATGCATGTTTTATGATCTAATTCTCTAAAACTCTAAACCTAAAAATATCCTCAACGTGTATTCTTGAAGTAACTCAAGATTAAGTAATGTTTAAGGCGGGAGCCTTATAGTTGATGCTTCCCGATAACTATTTTTTAAATACTCTTAACCCTATCCTATTCATCAGTTTTTTAAAACCCTAAAACCCATTTAAAAAAATTTGCCACTCTGATTCATGCATCACACTATTAGAGCAAGGAAAAGGAATCCTAGAACAAGTAGAAAAATGATTATTGTTGACTACAAAAAGTGGTCATGGTTGATTGAGTTGAAAATACCCCTCCCAGGAATAAATTAAGTAGTTGCTCCATATTTTTATTTTTTTTTATAAAAATACATAACTAGTCGGTGGTAGGGGCGAGGGAAGCAATAGGGGTACGGGGAAGTAAATGAGGGTAGTGGGGGTGATGGAGGTGGTGAAGGAAGCAGGGTGTCGATGAGGGAATCAGGATGGCGACAAGGGTAGTGGGGGGTGGGGCGACGATGAGGGAAGTGGGGTGGTGGCGAGGTCAGTGGGGTAGCGACGATGTCGTAAGGGCGGTGATAGTGACAAGGGATGCAAGGTTTTTATGAGGGTAGCAGTGGCAGTGATGAGGGTAGCGAGGCTGTGATGAGGGTAGTAGGGGCAATGGTGGAAACGAGGGTGATGGCGCGGGGGTGGAGATGATCAGCGATAGACAGTTGATGGTGTAATGATGGGCGGCCTACGATGTGCAATAACTAGTGGTGATAATGAGGTGCAACAGTTTTAGGTAATGAAAAAATGGTCGGGGAAGGTGCATGATGTGTGGTGGGAAGGTGGAAAAGGTGAAATGGACTGATTGCGATGATGATTGAAGGGGTGGACAATGTAGAAGACAATGGGGGTGAATGATGCTGGATGGGTGCATGATGGTATAAGGAAGTAAGGAAAATGTGGAGTTTTTTTAAATGCATTTTTGATTTTTTTAAATGTGTGCAGGTTAATTTTTTTTAAATATTATTGAAAGGCGGCATCCCCTTCGTATCCTTTCATCCTGAATCTAATTTTTTTACAATTTTTTAATATTTAAATTTATTATTTTTATATTGTTTTGTTTTGTTTATATATATATATATATATATATATATAAATTTTCTCGAAGAATTTATATGTTATTTAATATCCAGCAGTACTGCCATTACAATAGTTTAGATTCTGATAGAAACCCTCACCCATGACTCCCTTTTATAAGTGGGCTTGTCCTGAAAATCATTTTGCATTTTCGATGTGGGATTCAAGTTCTCCCTTTCCTGCGTAGAACATTCTGCATTTCTGATGTGAGATTCAAAAATGTTTCAAGTATGTGACATTGAAAAACTATAAAATATAAACTATAAGACTAATATAAATGAAACATAAAACATGGATTAAACATATAAGAAATAGTTTAAAATAAAATAAATTTCGTAACAAATGTTGTTGAAAAATAATTTATAAGCTTTCAAAGCCACCTACTTGAAACTTAAAAATATTTGAAGTATGTGACTTTTAAAGCCGATAAAATATAAACTATAAGACCAATATAAATGAAAATTAAAACATGGATTAAACATATAATAAATAGTCAAAAATAAAGAGAATTTTGTAAAAATGTTGAAGAAGAATAATTTATAAGCATTCAAAACCACCAACTTTTAACTTAAAAAATATTTTAAGTATGTGACTTTGAAAGCCTATAAAATATAAAATATAAACCAAATATAAATTAAAATGAAAGCATGTATTAAAAATATAATAAATAGTTGAAAATAAAAAGAATTTCATAAAAAATGATGATGAAAAATAATTTATAAGATTTCAAAACCACCTACTTGAAGCTTAAAAATGTTTCAAGTATGCGACTTTGAAAGACTATAAAATATAAACTATAAGACGAATATAAATGAAACTTAAAATAAGGATTAAACATATAAGAAATAGATTATAATTAATTTGTTAATTAGAAATATAATTATTAATTATATAATTATTAATTATATAATAATTAATTAGTGAATTAGTAATATAATTAATAATTATTAAATATATAATTAATTAGTTAATTAGTAATAACATTATTAATTATATAGTATTTAATTTGTTAAATAATTATTAATTATTTAATTATTAATTATATAATAATTAATTAGTTAATTAGTAATATAATTATTATATGATAATTAATTAGTTAATTAGAAATATAATTATAGATTATATAATAATTAATTAGTTAATTAGTAATATAATTATTAATTATATAATAAATATTTATTTAATCAATAATTATATTACTAATTAATAATTATATTACTAATAATTAATAATATAATTGTTAATTATATAATAATTGATTAGTTAATTAGTTATATAATTATTAATTATATAATAATTAATTAGTTAATTAGTAATATAACTATTAATTATATAATTAATAATTATATTACTAATTATATAATAATTAATTATATAATAATTAATAATATTACTAATTATATATTAATTAATTAATTAATTAATTAGTAATATAATTATCAATTATATAATAATTAATTACTTAATTAGTAATATAATTATTAATTATATAATAATTAATTAGTTAATTAGTACTATAATTATTAATTATATAACAATTATTTAGTTAATTTATAATTAATTAGTTAATTAGTAATGTAATTATTAAGTATATAATAATTAATTTGTTAATTAGTAATATAATTATTAATTATAAAATAAATAATTATTTAATTAATAATTATATTACTAATTAATAATTATATTACTAAGAAAGCCTTGGATGACGTTTAGGGTTTGGCTGAGCTTCGCCTTACCAGCAATGGCGATTAGCGCGTTTCTTCTTCCTCAGTGGCCCTACTTCAGTCTATGGTGAATCGATTCCTTACACGGGGGCACTTTGACATTTTCAAGGCTCCCTCTAGCATCTCGTTCTCAAAGCAGATTCGTGGAACGCCCCGTGAGGCTGACGATGGTGCGGAAAATAAATCTCTTTACTGCTTTAAGGAGTCGATTGCAACAATCTGTCGTAAGGGTAGCGTTGTCCACATCAAGGCTGATCAAGCTGCGGTTTCGAAACAAATTGAATCGGGTAAACATTCCTCAATTGCTCGAATTGTTTTACCCATGGGTTCAGAATGCTGCTTGATCAGACATGATCAGGCCTCCTACATGCAATTTCTATTCTATGTGAATTGTTCTGTTCGTGGACATTATTGGAACACATGCTCTATGTCCGGTAAGGTTTCTGGATAGAAGCATGCTCCTAGGACTAGCGCAACAAGCATGCAGCCAAACCTGGATTCCAAGCATGGCGTGTCTGTGGATGGTGATGCAGGGATTGACCCAATGGACTGGGGGTGATGGGTGCTCTGGACAAATGGTGAATCACCCAAGTGCGTGTATGGGGTTGAATGGTGCCTACTCCGGTGGACTTCATGCCAATGAGAATGTTCAAACTGAGGTAGAATCTGTTAATGATGAATGAAATCAGCTAGAAACACTCTTACAGTGATCTCAAAAGAGGAGAATTCAGTCTAACATTGTTAACGCGGATGGCATGAATGCAAGGGAGGGTAGTGGTCTTACCTTTAAACCAACTGGGTTTGGTATTAATTTTCCCCATGGGTATGAATCAGGGTTCTGAGGAGGTGATGGTGACTTCACAGCACAATATTCTTTCAGGTTCAAAGCATGATCCAATACACGAATAGGATCATGATGTTGTTCCTGATTCAGATGATCTGGACCATCTTAAAGATGCAATTCAAGCTGAAGTGGACAAGGAATTGTCTCATGAATGAGCCTTGAATTCATCTAGTAAGAAGGGTAAGACTATTTTTATGCACCTCATCCTATACAATCAGAGCGGGAAGAACCGGGAGGGGCTTGACATCAAGCTAAGACATGGCAACAGGGACACCATCCAAAAAGTCATGGATGGGGACATGGTCGTGATGATTGGGTTGGTGGTCGTGGTGTGTCCACTAGGTCTTCTTCTAAAGGGCTCCCTCTGGAGTAGCAAAAGATCAAGGAAAAGTACTCTATGCTCTTCAGGCAAAGAAGCTTGTAGTCAGAGTGGGGATCTGTAGATGATGGTGATGATTCTAGTCATGAGAATGATCTTGTTATAGATGTGTATTTTTCCTGTTTGGATGTGGGAATGTCCTTGTTTGACCCCGTCCACCATCTTTTCTCTGTCACTTTTATTTTTTCTAATAAAATTTTTAGGAGTGGGTTCTCGTGTCTCTTGAACCTCTTGGTTAATTATATTACTAACAATTAGTAATATAATTATTAATTATATAATAATTAATTATATAATTAGTAATATAATTATTAATTGAATACCTTGGATGATATGCCTCTAGAAGGAAGAGATGGAGGAACGGGACGAAAGGGATAAGAAACTCACGACGCCCGTAGAATAATGACCCAAACTTACTCACCCAAGGAGTTTGAATCTCAATTCCTACTCTTCGAATCTTCAAGATGCTCAACTGAGTTCTTTCTATGCAAAGAAAATGGTGTGAGGCGAGGATGCATTGAGTTTTTACTCTTTTACTGATTTTATAAGAGGCACTTTTATCTTTCCAAACAATTGTATCACACAACAAATTATCAAGAATGGAACCACTGTGGATGTTTCGGCTTCATATGGAGAAATTTCGGAATTTTTAGATCTATGAAAACACTCTTTCATCGACCTAGTTTGATTTTAAAAAGGTATGCGTCCTTGGAAATTGACATATATTGTCTCACGATTATCTTTGATTTGTTTTTTTATTTTAAATGTGTATCTTTAGGTTGAGGGTTCTTCCATATACTTTTACCTTCTACGGATTTGAAAGGTCGCGCTTGGAGCTATGGTTCAGTTAAATTATAGTCGAGAACCCTTTAGGTTCATGAATAGACGTTGGTTTCGGCCTCAATGAATTCAAAGATACCTTTTCTCAAGTATGGATCAAAATTTGTGGATTAAATTGGGTGTTGTGGCATTCAGAGATACTATTTGACATCACTTTTGCAATCGACATCCCGATTCGTATGGATATGCCAACTAAAAAATTGATTTTTGGTTATTTTTCTAGTGTCTTGGTAGAAGTTGAATTAAGTTCTTCATTGGTTGATAAGGCAGTACATTCCACTCCTTAGGATGATATTAGTTTAAGAATAGTCTATGAAAAAAATGCCACTTTTCTATGAGGATTGTTACCTTGTTGGGAACTCAAGGTCCAATTGTAGAAGGAGCTTTGATTGTGCTAGATGAAAACTAAAGGGTCATGATATTCCACACTGAAGAAAGAAGGAAGACACTAAAGCTGCCAAAGATGTTAAAACCAAGGATAAAAATCATTCTTCTAAGAATGATACCCATGATATGATGCCTAATACAGTTGAAGAAACTTCTGTCCAAAGGCCACTGCATGGTTCTGGAGATGTTCCATAGAATATGAGAAGTACAGCCAGCCCCAACCTTGGGTCTTCTCCCTGTATTGCTACTAAATTCACCTCTACTACGCTGGTAAATGATAGGCCATCCTGGGCATATTTGGAAGATGATAATGAGTTAGCTACTATGTGAACCTCATATAACGAAATCTTAATAAAAAGGAGAAATGAAGACAAGGATGGGGAGGACTCGAATGATAGAAAACTAGACAAGGAAGTTACTGCACATGCAGAGGTTGATGAAATTATTTGGAAAGAGAAAATTGAAGTCTCCTCAAAATTTTGAAAAGGAAAATCGAATCTTGTTGCTGCTACTACAAATAAATCTAGAGAAAAGGGGATTCATACCAAGGAAAACTCTTCTACTCTAATTTATGGTGTGGGTGAGTTGGTATTTTCTTGTGATCCTAGCATGTAAAAAGATTCATCTTCTATGATGATGGATGGAGTTTCCAGTGGTGCAGGTGGGAACTCTAATCTTACCTACACTCTTGTAAATACACAGAAGGTCCCAACAATTTCCTTGACTCCAAAGGTTGGCCCTGTTAAGGAACCTTGTGAGAAGAATATCGGCTCATCTCTTGGCCTCCATGTTGCTGTTGCAAGTGTTGATCCCGTTCAAGCACATGTCGTGGGTACATCCTGCAAACAGAAGGTGGGATTGGATAGCAACTCCGCTGTAAAACCTGGACTTAATAAAGTATATCCTACTATGGAATATAGTAGCCTTAATTATCATGCTGGTAACTCTTTAGGGGATTTGATCTCTCAATCCCCTAGAAACATATCCAAACCTATGCAGGTTACTTCTGCTGCGGTGGATGGACCCAAGAAGGTTCCCCGTACTCCAGATTCTGGTGGCACTAAAACACATGTTGTTCCAGATGTAACTACAGCGGCACAAAGCAAGTTTGGTTCACCCCCTGAAACTCCACTGATGGTGAGAACTGATATTTCCAACCCAAATACAATTGTGGACCCAGTCAGAGGAGCACAATCTCAAATGGGGAAGGTAAAGAGTAATGCTATTTTATCCAACTCATTTGACATGTTTGCTACTACCAGCAGTGATAATGACGGGAAAAAGAGCAATGTTCCTGGAGTTGAAAGCATGAAGACTATTGTTGTGGCTAAAATTTTGGATGAAAGTGATGGCCTGGGGATATGAGCCAAGACTTGGAGAAGGGGAAGGCAACCTCATGGTATTGGTGGATGACTTCCTCGTCACAACATGAGCACCCGCTCTTGGGTGGGCTAAGACTTTTTTATTGTTATGGTGATCATTTATGGTTTTGTCTATGTTTGTTACTTTTTAATTTTTAAATAGAGGCCTTTTGCTCCTCAACCTTTAAAAAAAAATATATTTATTATTTATAAAATAATCAATTGGTTAATTAGTAATATAATTATAAATTATATAATAATTAATTAGTTAATTTTTCATATAATTATTAATTAGTAATATAATAATTAATTATATAATTAATAATTATATTACTAATTTATAATTACATTACTAATAATTAGTTTTATAATTATTAATTATATAATAATTAATTAGTTAATTAGAAATATAATTATCAATTAAATAAATAATTATTATATTATTAACAATTATGTTACTAATTAACTAATTAATTATTATATAATTTATAATTATATTACCAATTAACTAATTAATTATTATATAATTAATAATTATATTACTAATAAAAAAATTAATAATTAAAAAATTAGTAATTATATAATTAATAATTATATTACTAATTAAATATTATATAATTAATAATGATATTACTAATTAATTAATTAATTATATAATTAATAATTAATAAATAGTAATTATATTACCAATTAACTAATTAATTATTATATAATTAATAATTATATTACTAATTAACAAATTAATTATCAACTATTTATTATATTTTTAATACTTGTTTTAAGTTTCATTTATATTCGTCTTATAGTTTATATTTTATAGTCTTTAAAAGCCACATACTTAAAACATTTTTAAGTTTCAATTAGGTGGTTTTGAAAGCTTATAAATTATTTTTCATCAACATTTTTTATGATATTTTTTTTATATTTTCAACTATTTCTTATATTTTTAATCCATGTTTTAATTTTCATTTATATTGGTTTTATAGTTTATATTTTATAGGATTTCAAAGTCACATACATGAATCTTTTTTAAATTTCAAGTTGGTGGTTTTGAAAAATTATAAATTATTTTTCATCCACATTTTTTTATGATTTTTTTTTTATTTTCGACTATTTATTATATGTTTAATCCATGTTTTAATTTTAATTTATATTAGTAGTATAATTTATATTTTATAGGCTTTCAAAGTCACATACATGAAACATTTTTAAGTTTCAGGTAGGTGGATTTGAAAGTTTATAAATTTCTTTTCATCAACATTTGTTAGGAAATTATTTTTATTTCAAACTATTTCTTATATGTTTAATCCATGGTTTATGTTTTATTAATATTGTTCTTATAGTTTATATTTTATAATCTTTCAAAGCTACCTACATGAAACATTTTTGAGTCCCACATCAGAAATGAAAAATGTTCTGTGTAGGATAGGGAGAACTAGAATCCCACATCAGAAATGCAGAATGATTTTTAGGGAAATCCCTCTTATTAAAGGGAGCTCTGGGTGAGAGTTTCTGTAACAATCTAGAATATTGTGATGGAAATACTGCTGGATATTAAATAACAGATAAATTCTATGGAAAAAATTTGATATAAATATATATAAAAACAAAACAAAACAAAATAGAAATAAAATTTTAAATATAAAAAAAATATTATTTTTCTTAAATTATGGCTAAAAGGAGGAAGCGGGGATGCCGCCTTTCATGCATATTTTTAATTTTTTTGACATGGAAACATTTTAAAAAAAATTAAAAACATATTAAAAAAGCTTGAAAATGTGCGACTACAAAATAAAAAATTAAGGAGGGACGATGGGAGGAAGGAACGTGGGAATTATTTTTGGCCAAAAATTTACTTAGTATTGGGGGACTCCCCTACCGGTCACCAATACCCACTTTTGGTGACCACCTTAGGCGGCCACCCATTTTCACCTCCGCTAAAACCTATTTTTCTAGTGGTGCCTATTGCCTCCAACATTAAAGCCTTCGAAACATTGGTTCTCTATCACAACTTAGTAAACAAGTGAAAAGTGCCCATATTTTATAGACGATCTTAATAAGAGATAGCCAATAGATATAATATCACTTCCTAATGGTATTTTCAGGTAGCCCTCCATTTGGTTAAAGACACCACATCGTGCACTACCTTAGCTTTATAAACCCGATGAACAATACTAGACACTCTTACATAGACCTTTGATGATTCTTATATGGCCTTTTCAAACCACCATGCAATTCTTTCATGGCCATCAGATTTAATTATACATGATTCAGTTTCTAATTTTTCTATTCATCATCCAGATCTGATAGTCATGTGGCTGACTCCACTTACTCTATAACTTCTGTGCTACATCCAAAAATAATTCTACACCAATTCCGTTGAAATATGGATACTACCCAAGTTTTTGAATCTGGAACCAAGTTCCGTTCCACATTCTAGAACTTAGTCTTCATAATTTCTATTTTGGACCTTCTAAATGCCAAGTGAGATGCCTCTATTTTGTTCAAAAAAATGTACTTACAAAAGTAATGTTTTCTCTATTTGGTTCCTCCAAATGTACTTACAGAAGTAATGTTTCATAAGCTTCCACACTATAACCAGAAAAAAAACTTCTCACGCAAAAACCCAATAATCTCCCACATAATAATTTTTTTCACAGGCTAATATTAACAAATCTTCCACCTGAATACTATTCTTAAGGCTTCACTAAGTCCTTCTGAACAACTTTTTTTCACCTTCCCATTGCAGTTTGTAAGGGTCTGGGTTTTCACGAACCCATTTTTTTGTTGTTCTTAGGTGTCAATGGATTTTGGTGATACTTTTATAGTACCATTAGTTGTTTGAGGAGGTTTACATAATTATAAATAATTATATATTATTGAGTTTAAATATGATTTCCAAATTTTGGTTAAGTGTGATATATTAATTACGCATGATGCTTAAATATTTCTCATGGTTTGCAAAATTATGCATCTATTAAAATATTGCATGTCGGGAATAATTTTTCATGTGGTACCCATGATTATTTTGTATTAAAATATTAGGTTATGAATTAAAATAATCTTATTCTTATAAAATATATTATTCATCAATTTTAAATATTTTACGCAAATAAATTTTATTTCATATCATCAAGTTATACTAAGTATCAATTATATTTACTTACATTTGTAATATTATTCAAAGAATCTTATTCGTAGGAAGTATATTGAAAACTATATAATTATATATGTATATATATATTATATTTCATATTATAGATTTTTTTTCATTAAGTTTTACATAGGTAAAAATATTGCAAATATAAAATATGCGCATGTTATAAAGTTACTTTTATTTCAATTAAATATGATATTTATTATTCATTTATTATTATATGTGTATTAATTTTAATAGTTAAGAGTTAGAGAAGTATATTTTTTGAATAGTGTAACTCTATATTAAATATATTTAGGGAAGGTACTTCATTGAAGATTGTAACCCTCTATTAAACAGAGTTAGAGAATGATCTTTTTTAAAGAGTGTAACTCTTCATTAAAGAGGGATGACACTTCATGGATATTTAATAAATAAATTATTACTCTCTTCCTTAAATTGGTTTAGATCCTCATTTGCATACATTTTTCAAAATAAAGTGAGAATCACTATTTTGTATATCATGACAGTGGAACATTATGAATTACTATCAGGGAATTTTACTCTGGTGTTTTGTGGAATCCTCAAGGAATTTCGGATTTCCCACTAGTAGTGTAGTGTGGGGAATACTACATCCTTAAGGTCATTACACCCGAAAAACTTAGAACCTTACCATATTCATCCATTTTCTCCAAAAATCATAATCATTTAGTTCCATAAAGTTGGATTCTGAGTCATTGAAGTTAATTAATCAAGACGTGGTCAATATCAATTGTATTGATGACAATAATTTCTCCCATTGAAAAGAAATAATGACATTCCTCATTACAGTGTTAAATATTTCTTATAGAACTGAATATAATCTTATCTTATCCTTGATGATCCTACCCCATATTTCAATGATACTCCCATTAACATCAAAAAAGTCGATCACATTCATTCAATGAGGAAAAATGTGAAGATGACGAGGTTTTGTGTCGAAAATATATACGCAAGACATTATAAAATCATCAGTATGAATACTTCTGAAAAATAAATTCCACTCAAGATATTTGGGATACACTTTAATTGAAGTACAAATATTAGGAAAAATGTACTAACAAATATATTATTGCTAAAAATCTTAACTATAAGATGGTTGATAAAATGTCAGTGTTGGAGCATGTTTATGAACTCCAAGTCATCAAAAAAAAAATCCTTTAACATTAATATACCATAAACTTTCCATGTAGGTGAAATCATTTATTAATTTCCATTAATGTGTAAGGAATTTGGTAAGTCACTCATTAAAAAGTGTGAGGATATTTCCTTTTAATAACTACAAAAAAACCTTCACATTTTAGAATAATCCAAGTTGAGAGACATGGGTATGAAATAAAAATATAACTCCAAGGTTAATATAATTGAGGGAAAGGAATCACAAAACTCTTAATTACATGTTAATTATAAAATTCAATAATTATATAAGAAAGTAGATCCTTCAAAATAGAAATGGGAGTGTATTATTTACGGAAAACCAATGCATTTTCAATGGATATTTTCTATCAAAATAAAGTGAACAAACCCATTGCAAGTGTGTTGACTGAAGAAAATATAGTTGTAATGATATTTGAAATAAACATGAATTGAATAATTTATGGATGGTGGATTGATTCTAGAGCTACTATGCATGTGATAAATGATATTTTAATGTTTAAAATATACGATGGAAGTACTATCCTTAAGAATGTACACCTTGGAAATAATGTATGCATCAAAGTCATTAGTAGAAGAAGTATAGAACTAGATTTTACATATAGGAAGAAGCTTAATCTTATAAATGTGTTATATATACCAAATATTTTAAATAATCTAGTCTCTATTGATCTTATTTTTAAAAGGGGATTTCACGTTTCATTTAAAACCACCCAAGATCCCTTTTTTTCTTCACTAAAAATCCTTTTAACATGACCAAAATCTTCCATATACTTCTTATATTCGTCCCAAGGTTCCTAAAAGCATTCAAGAAAACCCTCCCAAGCCTTTGGAGTCACACACTCAAGTATGGGATCCTCGCTTTCCCCTCCTTTCAAATTCAAGCAACTTATTTTGAATTAGTTCTTGTAATTTCAAATGGTTATATTTTAATTAATTTATAATAATATTATTAATATTCAATATATGTTATTTTAATTATATATCATTTATTCTCTCTCATATTGACCTTTACCTAATCTCTTACTCTGCCAAAATTCCATAAGGGAACGTCATCCTCCACTTTTTTCTTTTATGAAGCACTCCTTTTAATGTTATGTATTTTAATTTCCATTTTATTATGTTGGGATACATTATTACATATCCCCATTAACTTCCATTTTACTTATAAATTATGATATCCTCTTTCACTCTCATTTATCCCTCATATGAACCTTTATACACACCCATTACCATGCCAAAATTTTATAAGGGTTCTTTCCTTTCTCCACTTTATTCAAATTTATTTATTATGTCACACCTTCTATTTTTAATTCCTTATATTAGGGGATGTCTTTAAATATCCCTCTTACTGTCCATTTCATTTATAAATGATTATATACCCCTTTATCTCTCATCAACCAATTTTATGAATTTCTATATGACGTCGTTATACTACTGAAATTGCATCATGATTTTCCATACAAAAATAATTGTGTAGTGAATACCATACCCATTTTTCTATCAAGGGTATTCAACTTTATGCATATATACTTATTGATTGGATACTTACATTTGTGTATTCCATACTCCTTTATCATGGAATAAATTATAGTATCGAATGAATCCATGTTATATGATCATTGTGGCACACTTAAGAATGAGAATGAAATGATTGTGAAGGGTTAACCCTGATAGCACTCCAATGCATTGGGTAGTGGTTAGTATCATGACAAGTCATGTTGGGAAAGGGGGTTTACCTGATTCCTTTATGTGAATTTTCCCACCATGATGTCTTGGCAGGTTTAGACTTGACCTATGTTTATGGTGTAGTGTTTTAAGTAGTTTCCACATTTCCCATGTTATGATTATCATGCTATATCATGCCTTATTATTAATATTAATTTTATTCTCCATTGATATGCCTATGGTTTAAAATTTATTGTATTCTTAATGTTATTACTTGTTTATTCCATTACTGGGCTTTATATATCACCCCTTTCCTATGCATGTCCTTGTGTTATCCCATGCGGTGTTAAGTACGAAGGATCATTTTGGCCATGTCAACGAAATTTTCAGTAAAGTTGTTTATTTTCATGTTTTAAGTTGTTATGTAATGTACCTAATTTCTAAAAGACACTAGACCTATTGATCTTTTTGGGATTTATTAAGTGAAATATAACATGTATTAATGTGTAATAACGAGAAGGGTTGTTATAGTTGGTATCATAGGATAGGTTTAGTTATTTTTGGATTAGAATTAGAAAACTATATAGAAATCATTAGGATTAGAGAACTCTAGAGAATTACTTAGGTATAAGAGTAAATATAGAAAAATCCATAAATTTGGGTAAGTATTATTAAGTGGTTTATCAAGACAATACATCCCTATCGGGATACTACAAGTGGACATGGTTTTGACATATATGTACCTAGGGGTAACAACTCCAAAAAAGATGTTCTGGGCCCAACTTGGGGTAATTTGGTACATGAAAACATTCCGTACTTCGCACCTAGTTTAAAACTCATTGGGGTTATGCTTTGGTAAATTCATAAGATCATTTCAAACCATTATTACGGTAACAAAAAAACCCCACAAGAATATATGTTAATAAATAGATTTTGGATAACATATATTGAATCATATAAATTCATATGTTAAGGAAATACATGTAAGTTATCCATTTAATGTCATTGGTTTCTCATTTATGTGTTCAACAGTTTAAAATTATTTATCCCTAAGTCTATATTGGATAATGTAGAACCAAAATCAAAAAGTAAAATTTAGGTTTATCATAATTAGTTCTATAAATTCCTTCATATCTTGAAAGTTTAGTATAAATATTCAAACACCACCACAAAGGATGGAAGTAGAGATATCGGGGAAAATGAGAAATGGGGAAATTATTACATCCTAAGTATATAACTCCTCCCCTATCAATGTTTTTGGGCTGAACTTCCCAACGAAACATGTCATAATCCCTTTGGTGGGATTTGATGAAATTTTAGGAATTGATTGGTTTTCTATATATAGAGACAACATAAATTTCCTTGAGAAGCAAATCACTCTCCAAATGGGGAATCAACGCCCAATTCTATACAACTGCAAGGAGGAGGATGAATATTCTTTAGAACCATCATCTCAATAATGGATATTATTTCCCTATAAGAATGTATATCTAGATAAAATTATTGAGTCTAAGGGAAGGATCATCCTAAAAAACATGCCTACTGTGAGGTAATACACTGATGTGTTTCCTGAGTAATTTCCCGGTCTTCCCCCTAGTCGAGAGGTAAAATTTTCAATCAAACTTATACCCATGGAATTTCCAATATCCAAGACTCCATATAGGTTGGCTGTTTTGGAACTTTAGGAACTGAAGAAACAACTACATGAGACTCTGGATAAAGGATTCATATGCTTAAGTTCTTCACCATGGGGTCCACCATTCCTCTTCGTCAAGAAGGAGGATGGGTCAATGCGCCTTTGCATTGATTTTCATGATCTCAACAAGAGAATGATAAAGAAAAAGTATCATTTTCCATGGATTGATGACTTGTTTTATCATCTATTTGGAGGAAAATACTTCTCCTTGGTGGATTTGCAGTCGACATATTACCAAGTTAGGTTGAATAAGGACAATATCCCCAAGAATAATTTTCATATGAGGTACGACCACTATGAGTTCATATTAGTG
Organism: Viscum album; assembly: GCA_963277665.1. NCBI lineage: Eukaryota > Viridiplantae > Streptophyta > Magnoliopsida > Santalales > Viscaceae > Viscum > Viscum album. The sequence goes on from OY728127.1 coordinate 1,826,656,557, forward strand.
CCATTCAGACTCACTAATGCTCCAAAAATATTTATGGACATGATGAATAGTGTATTTAGAGATTACCTAGACAAATTCATGGAAGTATTTATATATGATATTATAATATATTCCAAAACCAAGGAGGACCATGGGGAGAATCTAAATACTATGCTAAAGACCTTAAAAAGGAGTAGCTCTATGCAAAGTACAGAAAGTGTGAGTTTTGGTTTAAGGATGTCTCATTCTTGGGGAATATGATCATAAGAAATGGGATATCCATGGATCCTTCGAACAAAAAAGCAATTAATGGATAAATGAGGCCAACATCTATTATAGATATCTATAGTTTTCATGGGTTATCTGGATATTATCTTTGATTTCTGATAAATTTATCATGATTGTAAAACCCTCTAACCGAGTTAACTCGGAAGGGAGTCAAATTTTATTGGAATGATAAATGCGAAGAATGCTTCATGGAGTTGAAAAGAAGGATTATCACTGCCCTTGTGCTCACACTAACCACAAGTACATAACTTTTAATAATTTTCAATGATGATTTGAAGAAGGTATTGGGATATGTGTTGATGAAAAATGGAAAATTCATATCCTATGCTTCACGCCATTTGAAAATTCATGAGAAAAACTATCCCACACATGATCTGGAGTTGGAGACAGTTATCTTATCTTTGAAAATTTGGTAAAATTATCTCGTTGGGGAGAAGTGTGAAATATATACAGATAAAAAAAGTCTTAAATATATAATCACACAAAAAGAGATGAATATCCACCAATGAATATGGTTATATATCATAAAGGATTACGACTACTCAATCCACTAACATCCTAAGAAAGTGAATAATGTGCTAGATTCTCTTAGTAGAAAGGATCTAGAAATTATTTCATTGACAAGAATTGAGAAGGATCTGATCTTCTTAGTCTTAAAGAGGATGGACATGGGAATAATAAAGGAAGGAACATAATCAATTATTTCATAAATTATTTTTAAAATGTCTCTTCTTGAAAGGTTAAAGGATGCTAAAAAAGATGACGTGGAATTAAAAATAAAGTGGAAACTATAAGAAAATGAAAACCCTCAGATTTAATGTTAAGGGATTGTGAAATTTGGGTAAATATTATGTGTTTCATCAAATCTTATATTAAAGATGGAACTATTGGATGATTCACATAGTTAGAGTTTATTTATTCACCTAGGAAACAAAATGATGTATCTATATCTCTGAGAGAATTATTTTTGGGATAACATGAAGAAGGATATTGCTGATCATACATTAAAGTGCCTAATATGTTAGCAAGTGAAGACTTAAAGGAAAAAGTCTAAGGGGATGATGCAACCATTACCTATACTAACATGGATATTGGAAAACATCACCATGGACTTTGTCCCCATACTTCCAAAGACATCTAAGGGAAACAATGATATCTAGGTTATTTTAGATCATCTTATAAATAATTCACACTTCATTATGATTCTATAGGATTTATAGGTGGATCAACTGGAATAAATTTACATTAGAGAAGTGGTAAGGCTGTATGGAGTACCACTATCGATTGTGTGTGATCGAGGTCCAAGATTCACCACTAAGTTTTGGAAAAGTCTCTAGTATTCTATAAACCATGAGCTAAACTTCAGTACGACTTATCACTTTAAAACTGATTGAAAATATGAGCATACTATCCAAACACTGGAGGAAATTTTGAGAGCTTTCTCAATGGACTTGAAAGGTGGATGGGACCAATATCTTACTTTGGTTGAGTTCTCTTACAATGACAACTTCAACTTGAGCATCCAAATGGCTCCCTATGAATCTCTTTATGGGAAGAGGTGAAGAACATAGGAATGTTGGGTTGAATTTGGGGAATGAAAACTTTTAGGTCTTGAAATGGTCAAGTAAATAGTAGAGAAGGTTAAAACCATTTAACATCACATCAAGGATACCTAGAGTCAAAAAAATAGCTATGATGATAATCGTCGGTGTGATTTTTAGTTTGATGTTGGATATATGCTATTCCTACACATATCTCCATGGAAGAGAGTTATGAGATTTGGGAATAAAGGAATGATTAGTCCAAGGTACATCAGCGCTTTTGAGATCCATGATCGCATTGGAGTAGTGACCTACTGACTAGAACTCCCACAGAACCTATATGAAGTTCATGATGTATTCCTTGTATCCCTCTTGAGGAAGTACACACCAAACACCTAACATGCACTCAATATAGAGGTGGTACTATTGGAGAATGAACTATATTATAAGAAGTAGCTAATGAAGATCTTAGATCGTAGAGAAAATGTTCTATGAAATAATACAATTCCCCTCATCAAAGTATAGTGGCAAAACAAAATGTTTGAAAAAGCAACGTGGGAACCAGAGGAGGTGATGAAGTAGAGTTACCCTCATCTATTTTTATGCGGGAAAATGAAATTTTGGGTGTAAAATTTTTAAAGGGAGGAATATTCTAATGACTAGAACTATTATGAGTATAATTCTTTTTTTATTTAATTAAATGTCTTATGGTTATAGAAAACAGATAAATTTATTTTGTTTTATATATCCAAATTTATTTAAATGACCTTAAGTATCCTTACTATTGATAATATAACCATTGAACAATGATCACATGACTAGTATAAATATAGGGTTTTAACAAATCCATTTGGGATAGACAAAGGAAGTGATGTCCTCAACAGGTAGGATTATACCCAATGAATCCCATTTATTAGAGATTCCAAGGAAGATAGTATTTCTGGGATTTTACCTAGACCAAGCCCAAGCTGAGATCTAACAACTTAAGCATGAAAGAAACCATTTATGGGAGAAGTTCAAGCTCATTGAGAGCACGACCCAAACCATGTTTGCCGAATGATCCCATGAAAGTTCTACCATAACACACCTTACTCTTAGGGTGTATGCTAGTTTATTGAATGGATATGTATCAAGACCCTATAAATAGGAATATGAACAATATTTTTATATAATAATGAATATATTTTAATCCAATTATTGTTACTTTGTAAATGATTTTTAAATCACAAATGGTATTTTTGGTTAATATTCAAATTCAATTAATGAATTAATGAATTAAAAAATTAAAGAATTAATGAATTTTTGAAACAAATAATATTTTAAAATATTATTATTAAATATCTTTTATCAAATATAAATGATTATATAATCTTTATGAAGACAAATGTATTTTTTATAAGGGTTCAAAAAAATGTTATTATAAAAACTCGGCATTTTCAATAAATGTTAGTTTTTATTTTAAAATTGAAAATTTAAATATCTAGAAAATTATTTATATAAAATTAATATTATTTTTTTAATCACAAAAAATCAAAAATATCCAATGGTGAATTTTTCATAATTTTTTGAGATAATTGTATTTTTGGTTAAAAATTAAATACTATATAAATATACCTTGTGTTTTATGACATAAAAATGACCCAAAAGTGATGTAATAAGTAATATAAATAGTATAAAATACTAAATATATTTTTTCCTTAAAAAAATGTAATTTTATGTGTATTTTATTTATTTTATAAAGCCTTAATGAATCCTCCAAGACTTATAATATATTGTAAGATTTTCAAATCATTTCTTTGAGAGTGCGACTCACCTCCATATAAGTAAGGGAATTATTTTATTATCTTTGGAACTTGGAATTATAAAATAATTTAAATCGATACCATTTGTTATAAACCATTGGAGGGTTTTTGTTTTGAATATTTTATTATGTAGTGTCCAAAACCAAAATAATAAAGAAATCCCCATCTTTTCAAATATAAACCCACCCAAGCGCCCATTTATCTTCACTAAAAATCCTTGGAACATGAAAATAATTTTCCCTCTACTCCTTAGATTCACCCTAAGTCTCCCCCATGCTTTCAAGAAACCCCTACCAAGCCTTTCTAGTCACACACTCAAGTAAGGGATCCTCACTTTCCTCTCCTTTAAAATTCAAGCAACCTATTTGAAATTAGTTCTTGTAATTTAAAATGGTTATATTTTCATTCATTTATAATAATATTATTACTATAAAATTTATGTTATTTTAATGATATATCATTTATTCTCTCTCATATTTACCTTTACCTAATCTGTTATTATTCCAAAATTCTGTAAGGAAACCTCATCCTCCACTATCCTCTTTTATCAAGCACTCCTTTTAATGTTAGTTCATTTAATTTCTATTTGATTATGTTGGGATATATTATTGAATACCCGCTTAATATCCATTTTACATAAAAATTATGATATCCACTACCACTCTCATTTATACCTCCTACGAACCTTTCTACACACACGTTACCATGACAAAATTTTGTAAGGGTTCTTTCCTTTCTCCTATTTCTTCAAGATTATTTATTATTTTAGGACTTATATTTTCAATTTTTTTGTTGGGGAATGTATTTATATTCCCCTATTACAATCCATTTCATTTATAAATTATGAGATACCCCTTTCTCTCTCATTAACCCATTTTACGAATTTCTATATGACGCTGTTATGGTGTCGAAATTGCACAGTAATTTTCCATGCCAAAATAATTATGTAGTGAATACCATAACCATTTTTATATAAAGGATATTCAAATTTATGAATATATAATTATTGATTGGAGAATTCATGTATGTATTCCACAATACTTTATCGTGGAATAAATTATGATGTTGAATGAATCAATGTTATATTATCTATGTGGCACACTTAAGCATGAGAATGAAATGATTACGAAGGGTGTGCCCTGATAGCGCTTCAATGCATTGGGTAATGGTTAGTATCATGGTACGTCACATTTGGATAGGGGGTTTACCTAATTACTTTATGGTACTTTTTCCACCATGATTTGTTGGTAGGTTTAGCCTTGAACTATGTTTTCGATGGTGTGTTTTAAGTTGTTTTCACATTTCCCATGTTATGATCATCATACTATATCATGACTTATTATTCATGTTCCTTTTATTCTCCATTGATATGCCTATTTTCTAACATTTATAGTGTTATTAATGTTATTCCTTGTCTATTTCCTTACTGGGATTTATACCTTACCCCTTTCTTATGTATGTCCTCAGGTTATCCCATGCAGTGTTAAGTATGAAGGAACATTTTTTTCATGTCAAAGAATTTTTCAATAAAGATGTTACTTTTCATGTTTTATGTTGTTATGTAATGTACCTAATATACCAAATACACTAGAACTCTCGATCGTTTGAGTTTTGTTAAGTGGAATGAAACATGTATTAATGAGTAATAAAGTGGAGGGTTATTATAGTTGGTATTAGATGACAGGTTTAGTTATTTTTGGGATTAGGATTAGAAAACTATAGTGAAATCCTTAGGATTAGAGAACTCTAGATAATTCCTTAGGGATAAGGATAAGTATAAAAAATATCCATAAATTTTTGTAAGTATAGATTAAGTGTTTTATCAAGAAAATACATCCCTATATGGATACTAAAAGTGTATGTGGTTCTAGAAAATATGTACCTAGAGGTAAAAACTCATAAAAGATGTTCTAGGTATGACTCGGGGTAATATGGTATACTATAATGGCCCTTACTTCACACATATTTTGAAACTCCTGGGGAATATGCTTTGGTAAATTCAAAAGCTCATTACAAACCATTATTAAGGGAACAAAAAAAAATCCCATAAGAATATATGTTAGGAAATAGATCATGGATATCATATATTAATGCCTATAAATTCATAATTTAAGGAAATACATGTAAGTTATCCCTTTAATGTCATTGGATTCCAATTTATGTGTTTAACAATTTAAAATTACTCATCCCTAAGTCTATATCGGATAATGTAAAACTAGAATAAAAAATTTAAATTTAGGGTAATATTCCTTAGTTTTACGCATTCAATCATATCATGAAAGTTTAGTAGAAATATTCAAACACCGCCACAAAGAATGGATGTAGAGATGTTTGGAAAAATGGTAAAAGGGGAAATTATTTCATCCCAAGTATATAACTCCTCCCCTATAAATTTTTGTGGGTGAAACTTCCCAGAAAACCATGTCATACTCCCTTTGGTGGAATTTGATGAAATTATTGGAATGGATTGGCTTTCCCTATATAGATAAAAATTAAATTTCTATGAGAATAAAATCACTCTCCATATATTGTATAATCCCCAGATTCTATACAAGTTCAAGGAGGAGGATGGGAATTCTTTAGCACCATCATCTGAATCATGGATATTATTTACTTATGAGGAAGAGTATCTAGGAAAAATGTTTGAGTGTAATGAAATGATCATCATCGAAGACATGCCTATGTAAGGGAATATTCTAACATGTTTTGTTAGTAATTTCATGGTCTTCCCCCTAGCTAAGATGTTGAATTTTAAATAAAACTTATACCTGGGGTGCTGCTAATATCCAATAATCCATATAAGACGAACATTGTAGAACTTGAGGAATTGAAGAAAAAAATAAAGGAGAATCTGGATAAAGGATTTATATGACCAATTGCTTCACCATGTGGTTCAAAAATCCTATTCTTCAAGAAAAAGGATGGGTCAATGCACCTTTGCATTGATTTTTGTGAGATCAACAAGATCACAATAAAGAAAAACTATCATTTTTCGTAGATTTATGACCTGTTCAATGAGCTACATAGAGCAAAATACTTCTACAACGTGGATCTGTATTTGAGATTTTACCAAGTTAAGGTGAAGGAGGATATCCCCAAATCTGCTTTTCATATGAGTTACAGGCACTCTGAGTTCATAGTGATGCCATTCAGAATCACTAATGCTCAAAAAATCTTCATAAACTTTATGAATATAGTATTTAGATATTATCTCGACAAATTCATGGTAGTATTTATAGATGATATTCTAATATAATACAAAACCAATGAGGACCATGAGGAGAATCTGGACACTATACTAAAGTCATTAAGAAAAGAGAATCTATATGTAAAAGATAAAAAATGTGTGTTTTGGTTTAAGTACCATTCTTAGGGAATATCATCAAAATCCATGGGATATCTGGGAATCCTTCAAAGAAAAAAGAAATTAAAGAATGGTTGAGGAAAACATCTATGACATATGTCTGTAGTTTTCTTGGGTTAGCTGGATATTATCACCAATTTGTGAGAAATTTGTCATGATTGTCAAACCTTCTTACCAAGATAACTTGGAAGGGAGTTAAATATTCTTGGAATGATGAATGTTAAGGAAAATTCATGGAGTTGAAAAAGAGTCTTATCACTACCCCTGTGCTCACTCTACCCACAAGTGGGGAACTTTTTGTAATTTTTAGTGATCCTTAAAAAAATGGATTTGGTTGTGTATTGATACAAAAATTAAATAGTCATAGACTATGCTTCAAGGTAGTTGAGAATTAATGAACAAAACCATCCCACACACGATTCGAAGTTTATAGTAGTGATCTTCTCTTTGAAAACTTGGCGGCATTATCTCTTTGGGGAGAAGTGTGAAATATATACGAATCACAAAAGTCTTAAACATATATTCACATAGAAAGAGATAAATATGAGACAATGAAGATGGTTAATGCTCATAATGGATTAAGAATTCTCAATCAACTACCATCATGGGGAAGTGAATAAAGTGGAAGATTCTATAGGTAGAAAGGATCCGACAATTCCATCATTGATGATAATTGAGAAGCATATGATATTCTTAAATTTAAAGAGGATGGACCTGAGAATAAAAAAGGATAGAACAAAATCAATCCTTTCACAAATTATTTCTCAACCGACTCTTCTTTAAAGGTTAAAAGATGCTCAGAAAGATGATGTGATAATTCATAAGAAAGTGGAAACTATAAGAAAATGGAAATCCTCAGAGTTTAATTCTAAGGAATTTTGATATTTGTGAATAGATTACGTGTTTCATAAAATCCGGAGTTAAAAAATGAACTATTAGATGATGCACATAGATCTACTTTCTCTATTCATCCAGGAAACACTAATATGTATCGATATCTTTGAGAGCACTATTGGTGGGATAACATAAAGAAGGAGACCGATGATTATAAATCAATGTGCCTAGTATGTCAGCAAGTGAAGTCTTAAAGGAAGAAGTCTAAGGGTGAGATGCAAACATTACCCACACCAACATGGAAATGAAAAAAAAAACATAGTGTACTTTGTCACTAGACTTCCCAAGACATCCAAGGGAAACAATGCTATTTGGGTTTTTGTAGATTGCATTACAAAGAATGCACACTTCATTGTGATTCAATAAGATTTATCAATGGATCATTTAAAAAAGATATACATTAGAGAAGTGGTAAGGCTTCACAGAGTACCAATATTTATTGTGTCTGATCGAGATCCAAGATTCACCTCTAAGTTTTGGTAAAGTCACCATCATGCTATAAACACTGAGCTGAACTTCTGTACTACTTATCACCCTCAAACTGATGGATAATCTGAGAAGACTATCCAAACACTTGAGGACATGTTGAGAGCCTAATCAATGGAATTAAAAGGTGGATGTGACCAATATCTTTCTTTGGTTTATTTTTCTTACAAAAAACGTTTCTACTTGAGCATCCAAATGGCTCCCTATGAATCCCTTTATGGTTAGAGGTGAAGAACACCGACATGTTGGGATGAAATTGGGGAATTAAATCTTTTAGGTCCTGAAATGGTCTTGGAAATGATGGAGAAGGTTAAGACTATTCACCAACACATCAAGGTTACCTGAAGTCGACAAAAGAGCTATGATTACAATCATCGACATGACTTAGTGTTTGATGTTGGAGACATGGTATTCCTTCGCATATCTTCATAGAAAAGGGTGATGAAATTTGGAAAGAAGGTAAAGCTTATTCCAAGGTACATCATCCCTTTTGTGATCTTTGATCACATCATAGAAGTAGCCTACCGACTAGCACTACCACTTAACCTATCTCAATTACATGATTTATTCCATGTATCCTTCTTGAGGAAGTACATACCAAACACCTCACATGTAATCAATCCAGAAGTGGTACCATTGGATAATGACCTCTCTTATGTGGAAAATCAAGTAAAGATCTTAGATCGTAGAGAAAAAGTTCAATGAAATAAGACAATGACCCTCTTCAAAGGGTTACAGTGAAACCAAAAGTTTGAAGAAGCAATGTGGGAACCATAGGAGGTGATAAAGTAGAGTTACCCTCTTCTATTTTCGTATGGGAAAATAAAATATCGATGGTGAAATTTTTAAAGGGGGGATACTGTAACGACCCAAACTATTATGAATAAAATTATTATTTTTTGATTTACTTAAATGTATTATAGTTATAGAAAACAGATGAACTTATTTTGTTTTATATATCCAATTGGATTTAAATGACCATTAAGTATCGTTACCATTAATAATGTAACCATTGAACAATGATCACATGACTAATATAAATATTGGATTTTAAAAAATCCAAATGGCACAAACAAAGGAAGTGATGACCTCAACCGGTAAGATCATACCCTATAAATCCCAATTATCAAAGATTCTGAGGGAGGTATAATTTTAGGGATTTTACCTAGACCAATCCCAGGCTGATATCTAACAACTTAAGTATGAGATAAACTATTTACGAGAGAAGTTCAAGCTCATCGAGATCACAACCCAATCCATGTTTGCCGAACGACCCCATGAATGATATTACATCACACACCTTACTCTTAGGGGATATACTAGTGTATTTAAGGGATATATATATAAAGAACCTATCAATATTGATATGTACATTATTTTTTATAGAATAATTAATATATTTTAATCCTATTATAGTTACTTTGTAAATGATTTTTATAACACAAATTGTATTTTTGGTTAATATTAAAATTCAATTAATGAATTTATGAATTCATGGATTTATTAAATAAATAATATTTTATAATATTATTGTTAAATAATGTTTATCAAATATAAATTATCATATAATTTTTATGAAGTAAAATGTAATTTTTATAAGAGTTTAAAAAAATGTTATTGTAAAAAACTCGACATTTTCAGTAAATGTCAGTTTTTATTTTAAAAGTGAAAATTATTATATTTAGAAAATTATTTATATAAAATTAATATTCATTTTGGAATCATAACATTACCCAATAGTAAATTTTTCTTAATTTTCCAAGAGATTTGAATTTCTGGGTAAGAATTAAATACCATATAAATATACCTTGTGTTTTATGACATCAAAATGACCCAAGAGTGATGTAATATGTAATATAAACAGTATACATGATCAAATATATAATTTCATGTAAAAATAATGTAATTTTATGTTTCTTTTATTTATTTTATAAAGCCTTAATGAATCCTCCAAGACTTATAATATATTTTATGATTTTAAATTCATTTCTTTGAGAATGTGACTCACCTCCACATAATCAAGGGTATTATTTTATTATCTTAGGCCCTTGAAATTATAAAATAGTGTAAAATATTTAACTTTTGTATATTCCATGGGCAAAAACCATGGGATTTTTTTTTGATTTTGAATATTATTTTATACAGTATCCAAAACCAAAATAATAAAGAAATCCCCCTCTTTTCCTTTATAAACCCACCCAAGCTCCAATTTATATTCACTAAAACACTTTGAAACATGAACAAACTCTGATCTATACTCCTTATATTCATCCCAGGTCACCCAATCTTTCAATAATCCCCTCCCAAGCCTTTGGAGTCACACACTCAAGTAAGGGATCCTCACTTTCCTCTCCTCATTTCAAATTCAATCAACTTATTTAAAATTAGTTCTTGTAATTTAAAATGGTTATATTCTCATTAATTTATAATAATATTATTAATATTAAAAATATTTTATTTTAATTATATATCATTTATTATCTCTCATATTGACCTTTACCTAATCTGTTACTATGATGAAATTCTGTAAGGGAACCTCCTTCTCCACTCTCGTCTATTATCAAACACCCCTTTTAATGTTATGTATTTTAATTTCCATTTGATTTTGTTGGGATATGTTATTTAATATCCCCCTTACTTTCCATTTTACTTAAAAATTATTATATACCCTATCACTCTCATTTATCCCTCCTACTAATCTTTATTCACACCTGTTACCATGCTAAAATTTTGTAAGGGTTATTTCCTTTATCCTCTTTCTTCAAGTTTCTTTATTATGGTATGCCTTATATTCACAATTTTTATGTTGGGGAATATATTTACATGGTACTATTACTATACATTCATTTCTAAATTATTAGAGACCCCTATCTCTCTCATCAAACCAATTTATGAATTTCTATATGACACTGTTATGCTGCTGAAATTACATCATGATTTTCCATGCCAAAATAATTATGTAGTGAATACCATACCCATTTTTTTTCAAGGTTATTAACCTTTATGAACATATACTTATTGAATGGGTACTTCATGTATGTATTCCAAATTCATTTATCATGGAATAAATTATGATGCTGATTGAATCCATGTTATATGATATATGTGGCATGATTAAGCATGAGAATGAAATGATTATGAAGGGTGAACCCTGATAGCTCTTCAATGCATTGGGTAATGGTTAGTATCATGATACAACACATTGGGATAAGTATTTTACCTAATTTACCTATGGGTATTTTCCCACCATTATTTCTTGATAGGTTTAGCCTTGACCTATGTTTATGATGGAGTGTTTTAAGTTGTTGCCACATTTCCCATGTTATGATTATCATGCTATATCATGCCATATTATTCATGTTACTTTTATTATCCATTGATATGCCTATTTTCTGACATGTATAGTCTTATTCATGTTATGCCTTGTTTATTACCTTAATGAAATTTATTGCTCACCCTTTCTTATGTATGAACTCAGGTTATCCCATGCAGTGTTAAGTACAAAGGAACATTTTGGTTATGTCAAAGAAGTTTTCAATAAATATGTTCCTTTTAATGTTTTAAGTTGTTATGTAATTTACCTTATTTACCAAAGAAAATAGACCTCTTGATCTTCTAGGTTTTATTAATTGGAATAAAACATGTATTAATGTTTAATAAAGGGCATGGTTGTTATAGTTAGTATCAGAGGATAGGTTTTGTTATTTATGGGATTAGGATTAGAAAACTATAGCGAAAGCCTTTGGATTAGATAAATATATATAATTACTTAGGGATAATACTATGTTTAAAAAAATCCCAAAATTTTTATAAGTATAGAGTAAGTGGTTTATCAAGAAAATACATCCCTATTTGGATACTACAAGTGGGAATGGTTTTATCACATATGTACCTAGGGATAAAAACTCAAAAATGATGTTCCGGACCTGAGTTGGGGTAATATGGTACTACAAAGGACCTTACTGCACAACTAGTTTGACACCCCCAAGGGATATTCTTTGGTAAATTTACAATCTCATTATGAACCATTATTAAGGGAATAAAAAAACCCCATAAGAATATATGTTTGAAAATAGATCATGGATAACATAGATTGAAGCCTTTAAATTCATAAGTTAAGGAAATACATGTAATTTATTCCTTTGATATCATTGAATTCCCATATATGTGTTCAAAAGTTTAATATTACTCATCCTTAAGTCTATATCGGATAATGTAGAACGAGAATAAAAAAAGTGAATGGTAGGGTAATCATCCTTAGTTCTACAATTTCCTTCATATCACGAACATTTAGTAGATGTAAGAACCTGGTTTTTCACTCAGGTACGTATGCTTTAATTTTCAGTCTAAATGTTTACTTTTGAACTAATATGAGTGTCTTTTTAGTTAGTAAATTTTTTGATGGTGTCTAGGGCTTGTTCAGAGCCCGAAACCCATCTTATTGGGGAAAACTGGCTTGGCGCATAGTTTAGAGTAAACTTTGCAAGAATTCCGCCCGGTTTGCTTAACCGTACAAATGGTGTTTTTAGGATATCTCCATCTCTCACGGTTAGTGCATGGCCATGAGGCCTAACCGTTTGAAAGCCCCTTTCTCCCCAGGTACTCGTGCATGGCTTGCACACAGTTTGACCAAACCGTGCAGAGGATGTCTTTTCGGGCAGAACCATCTCACACGATTTGCACACGGTTGGAAAAACCGTGTGGAAAAACCATACACAGGATAAAATACTTTGTAAAATGGTAAAAAATTCCCTTAATGATCTATTAAGACAACCCTTCCTTCCTAATATGAGAACCACCAGGATGAACCACTTTTCCTCTCATTTTGGAGCTTTTTGAAGGCCAAAGCTAGGGATTAAGATATCTCCTTCATCCAGCATCTGATTGATCTTCCATTCATCACGTTGTATGTGAAATAGTATGTACCCAAGTCCTCTTTATCCATTATTATTATCCCTTTCTCTTGACCTAGGTATCTTCATGTGAGAATTTTTCACCTTTTTATATATCTACTTTGATCCAAGGAAAATCAAGGGACGATACTGGAGGAGACAGATCATACAACCCTAAGGTGGGTGGTCTATAACTCATCACTAAAGTTCATTGATCTTGGAATATTCATGTGGGGACCATTGATTTCATCAGAATTTGTTTCTTAAATTTATATGCCATGATTGTAATTGTAAGAATTTTATGATTATTATCCTTCCAAATATGTGATTATTTGTTAGCGGTTACACCCACAACTCAATCCGCCTCATGTCGAAGGTTATGCCATAATTGGGTTTTAGTGTTTAGGTATGTTTGAGCCACCATTCAGGTGTGACCTTTATTGACATTTCTAAAGGTGAGTCTTCCTATAATAAATGGTTTTTTGTTTAATGAGAATTGCATAATGGCATCTACCATGTATGCTCACCACTTGACCTGCCTAAGGTAAGTGCTTTAATATGATTATTAAATGTGAAATTTGAAATGGAAAGTATACTAAGTATATAACTTATACCTATTTAAATTAGTTTGAATAATGGTTTCATGTCCATAACATCCCTTTCCACATTGATAGAAGGTAGCAGAGTGAACCTTAATAATTGAACAAGCCTTAATGGTTAATTAAGACTTGATTAAATGGTTGTAATGCTACTTGGCCTATCCACACTAATGGAAGACAAGGTTTGAAACTAATTAATGACTAAATGATTACAATATCAAATAGTAATAGACTAACATGAGCTCGCCATGGATTCTGAGAGGAGAATACCTTGGGTCTTAGGAACCACAGTTCGATTCAAGGATTCTGTTTGCTTAGGTTAATACCCATATAGACTCTGGTTCTTTTCTATTCTTCATATTCCTGGTACACTACCATAGGATCCTTTACATTATTACAGGATACCTCATATACACTCCTTGGATCCAACATTGACTAGTAGGTGCCATGGTGGAAGCCCATAAGGCCTTGTCTTTGCATAGCCCTGTTTTACCTTGGATTATAACCTTGGAATCAATAGGCACCATATTGTGGAATTCCTTGGATTACGCTCCTTAGATTACACACTCATCCCTTATCTAGACTTAGATACTACCGAGTTAGCATTCCGTAAGATCTACATTACCTTGGTTATTACCCTGAAACTCCCTCATAGGATATCTTTGTCAGGTTTCCTTGTTATGTCTTGGGACCTTCACTACATATATTATCATGAGGTGATGTAAGTGTTGGCTATGCCTCATGTGACTTATTAACATTAAATGGTAATTACATAATTTAAATGAACTGGTTACATGTTCAGACACCATCCAAGGGTTGAAGTAGGTACTTGAGTATTCAGTTATATTATGCTGCTTGATTTACTTTATATATTCATGCATGCATACTGCTATATTCTATTACACAAGATGGATTTATAGACACCATTGGTGGTTTCCTACTAAGATTTATCTCACACCCTCTTCGGGCGTTATTTAGTACACAGAGTAGATTACATGGTCGCAGGTGTTGACACATGGAAGCATAAGGATTCAAACACTAGATTGCTTGCTGTTTAGGATGGAGCTTGATAGCAGATGAACGAGTTGTATCTAGGGATGCTTGGAGTATTCTTTTTTTTCTTTCACTTTGTGTAATTGTTATTCCTATTGTCTTGTATCCATGTTTTACATTTTTCTAGTGACATGACATGACATCATAATTGTTCCGGTTGATAGAGTTATTATTATTCTCATTTATCTATTCCCTTAGTTTGCTTCTTCTGTTTATTTATATGGCTTCTACTATTTACTATCCCTTTATATTACTTCTATTATACTACACTATGCTAGTGAGGGTATAGTCCTCCCACAGACACACCATAGACCCTCACTGCTAGTCGGCAACCTCTGGTATTTGGGGAGATGTGCTTGAGTCCATGTGGCCCCTCGATATCAGGGCAACCATTAAGTGTCATCTGGGTTTGGGATGTCACAAAGTAGTATCAGAGGTAGTTTATTTTCTTTATTTACTATTTAAAGACAATATATTGAAGAATAGTAACACTTGGGACTTGGTAATAATCCATGATTGGGCATCACAAACCCATGTTTTGGGTAAGATCCATGTTTCCTAAATTATAATTATTAATATGATTTTTCCTATTATAGTTGATATTATTTCATCGTTGGGTGATGCACATGCTATGTGGTGTTGTTGATTATTACTCTGTTTGAGAATTTATTTCATCCTTATCCCAATGATATGAGGGCAAGGAGAATTGTCTCATACATCATTATAAGAACTTAGAATTCACATGTCATGCATATTTCCATGACATAGAGGTGCATTTAACTACTTTTTCATTACTTGATATGATTGTCATTGTTGAGTGATGTTGTGATAGTTTACTTGTACTTGTATTACTTTGGCTTCGATTGAGTGATTACCTATCTCAATTCATGAGGTGTATGGGACCTCAGAGGTTGGGATTAGTAATTCATGATAGTTTACTTGACCCGTTCGTTCTTGAATCTCTTGAATAATAAGATACAGTTAATTTATACTTTCTTAAGAACCATTTTCAAGTTTATTTTTACTTTCATATCACTTATTACCATTTTATAAACATTGTGAAATCATTTAAGTTAATAATGTTCGTTTTTTCGATAGTTGGTGCTTGAGTAAAAAATGAACTTCTTATAATTACAAGTTGGTCATGTGGTCAAAATTCCATTATCTCTAGAATGATATTCATCATTTAGATATTATATATATCATATATATCTACAATATGTATGTATTTATAATATTACATAACATTTGGAGATAAGAAATGAAATGCACCGTTCATAGAGACAGTAAGCCGTACGTACGCATGGCCGCTACTTTCATTTCTATTTCATATTTAATAGAATGAAAAATTAATGATAAACAGGTATATTATAATTCAAGTATAATATAATATGGCATATATGTTACATAATTTCATTAATTACATCCTTTATATTTTCCATGTATGTCACGAACAAATCATATCACCTTGAGGGGGCGGTAGTCCGTACTTCCTCAAATGAAATTATCGTATTTACACATATTGGAAAGCATAAAAGTATGTTTGTAAATAAAAATTACCGAATAATATAGAAAAAATAAACATAATATATATCATATATAAATATAGTTCCATCATAATGGCCACTATGAGATTTGGTAGGAGAATATTGATCAATCATCGTTTTGTGAGGCAGTAGTTCACTGTCCATAGAAACAATATGTTCTTTACAATTAGATGGTGGTGTGTGTAAGTTTAGTTAGGATACTTATCATAAAAACAACCTAGTATATTGAGGATACTTGTGTTGTTATAAAATAAAGTAATTAAAAGAGTTTATTGGGTTGGAGAAGTAAAATAAAACAAAATAACTTAAGGGAAGACGTTACCTTTAAATTGGGTATCTCCCATTGGTTTGAACAAAAATATTTACTTGAGTTGCCTTATGCCTAAGGGAAGGATTATAAGATGATTATAGGGATGTAGGTAGCTTATTTGGTCAGAGTTTTTATGATCCAATGGGATTTAGAAGTGTGAGTAATGGGTTAGAAGTGAGGGATTTTTATAAGGGGGAGGAGGGGCTCTTTAGGAAAGTTTGAAAATATTATTTTATTATATAATGATTTTCTATTTCTAAAGGTCCAAAACATATTAAAGTAGAATATAATATGACTCATGTTTGAAATAAAATCATCCAATAATAATTTTATAGGTTTTGGATATTGTTTTAATCTTTATAATCTTATTTATTTAAATCATTAATTAATGAGGTAAACACTGCATCATTATTGTGTCATTAATTATTTTATTTATTTGATGTCTAAAATCTATAAAACAAATATCATGATGTAGGAAATATTTTTAGGTTTAAAATTAATATTTATAGTCTAAGATATAACTTATATAACCCCATGTAAAAATTTATTTGCTAAAAGATATATGTTTATGTCATTTTTGTCTTTACTTTAAATTAATTAATATAAAGTGTCATTATCACTCTTAAGTGGATCCATGGGGTCCCAAAATCGACCCAAGGATTCCAATGGTCAGAAATATATCAACCAATAGGATTATGACACATTTTAGAGTAATTTAATATTATTATAATATTATTTTTTTACCCTTATTTACCAGATTTACCCTTTAACCATGGTAAATAAAATATTTACTGAAATAAATATTCATAATGTCAACAAATAAAAGTTACCTTTTTACACAATTTGGACCTCCTGATTAAAAATATTGAATCCATTTTTTTCCAAATTCAAAACACAAAAGTAGAAGAAATTATTTTAAAATTAATTCCCGTTATCGAAACAAAAAACATGTTTTTAAGAAATAATAACTATCAAAAGATTGACACTTATTTATATCCGATTTAAAAGTGAAATTACTTCCAATGACAAAAATTGGATTAAATATTAAAAACATATTATAATTACACTTTAAACCCAATTAAAAAACAATCTTACCTTCTAAATAAATTATATTAAAAGGAAGTTTTGAATTAAAATATAGTATTTTTCACTACTCATAAAAAATGAATTTTATCAGAAAAATACCAAAAATTTATCCAAAGTAAATTTTGATGTCCCGATTCTAAAGAAGAATTTTATTTTGTCAAATAAAACATATAAAAGTTACCAAAACTATATTTAAATAGGGGTTTTCATCCAAAGGTAGTAAATAGTCCTTTTAATGAATATTAGAGAATTTATGCTTAAAATCAGATTCATTCTTATTTTAAGCCTCTAAAATTTATTGGATAAATGTAAAAACATTTAAGAAATATATTTAATCATAATATGGTTAGTTTTTTTCATTCCCACCAATACAACGACTATGCATTAACTACAATTTAAAATAATAATTTTATATTAATATATTTCAGTATAACTCAACGTTGCGTGAAACATAAGTTTTCAATGAATAATTTTTTTTTGCGTATTAGGTATTCCATCGAACATAACATCCCCTTTAAGGTAAAATTAATATTTAATTCACAAATTTTAATAAATATAAAAAAGTTATATTCTTTATTTTCCTGGGATGTTACATCCTTCCCCTGTTTTGGGAATTACGTCCTCGCAATTTTAAAATTGGGATTGGAAACTTCATTGAATGTTCCACATTGTAAAATGAGTCAATAAAAATATCACCTTAAAAGAAAGAAAGAGAAATAAAAATGTCACATGAGATAGCCCATACTAGGATTCAATGTAGGAAAACATGGATATGGAAGAGAAACAAACCATTAAGGTATGATGGAGAGTAGTAGAAAACATGATTAGGAGAAAGTTAACCACAAGAAAATCATAAAAATGTGATGGGTTAAACGGTATTTGATTCCCTAGTAGGAAAAGTTAACGGACAATGTTTTGGTTTTAAGTTACTTTTCATAAAGTTAAAGAATTTTTTTATGATCTTAACAAAAAACATAAGGAAACACACTTACTTGTCATGTAGACTTTCATCCTTTACTAAATTTCTACCGCAAACTCATCTTTTCTTCAAACAATGAGTATTCAAACTAACTTGGTCACATTAAAAGCACTAGAATCAACTTCTAGATTATCAGATAATCCACAAAAGATAAACTATAAATTTCCCCTATCTTTAGACATCAACCAAAACCAAAACATTTTGTACAAGACCAGATAATCCCCAAAAAATATAATACTTTATAAAAATAAATACTAATCTTAATCCCCAAAATTTGACAAATAATAACCAAAGTTCAGAAAAGACCATTCAATAAACAAATGTCCTTAAAATTATTCAAAGTAACCCAATCTAAGACTGTAACCCAAAACTCAGAAGGATTTAATCACCTAGTCTTCCATAGTAAATCTTAACATTTATCTCCAAATAAAATCGACTACTCTTAAAGTCTCATACTGAAGTGTAATTAACTAAATCACAGATTTTCTATAATAGGTTAATCATTTACATAAATAACCCAAATCACCATATGTCCATAATAATAACATAGATTCTTCAAAAATAAAATTCCACCATTACTCATCAAAAGAAAATATAATTATTCCTTGAATAACATTTTCATATATCAAACTTCAGGGTTACACATACTATAAAAAGAATTCCAATGTAATCCCTTCCTCAAAAGATACTTAATACTCTTAAACATTTCATCATCTTAAAATCTACCATAACTCTTGAATCCCTTATATGTTGACTTTTTACTCATTCAACATTCTTCATGATCCATTAACCATTCCTTACCAACTTATTCTGAAATACTTCTTTCCTAAAAATAAAATCATGAATCATATCCTAAGATTAAATAATATCAAAACAAATGTTAAGAAATAATCCATACCTTTCATTGGTTATTGTCAATTTCTTCATCCTCAATCAGAATGACATTAGGTATTGTTAAAAAAATATTTGTATGATCCTGGTGATCCCATTCTGGAAACTTATTCGTAGGAAATCTGTTTATATAATGACAATGCACACTACATTTAAAACATTCAATTGATCCCTCATAATGAACTTATTTCCCTTTCCTAAAGTCAAATGGATTATTCTTTTTTCCATGGAAGGTTCTTTCTTTATGATCTTCATTCCCACATCTATAGCATCTTCCCATACCTTTGATGAATTTTCCTAGGTGTTTCTTTCCACATCCTTGACACATAGGTTTTTGAACATACTGACCTTTATGATTATTACCAGAACTTCCTTAGGGATTTGTTTCTCACATATACAATGCCTTATAAAGACCACCATGATTCAGGTGGTCAATCATGACTCCAAATAGTTGGTTTAGAATAACCACAAGAGTTCACATTGGAGCTCCTGCTTCATTCAGTTGCTCATTTAGAAAACCATCACCATTTTCTTCACATCCACTGTTACTTTGGTGCCTGCTAGATCCAACCATTTTATAAAACCAAAATGGTCAGTGTGAGTATATCAGTAAAATCATCATATAATATCTTATGAAGAGGGTAAATACTAAGATAGAGTTATTCATGTTATCATAAACTCATTCAATTTATCTAAAATAACAATGGATCTTTATAATATTGTTACCATTAGGGTTATGTCAATTATGCTTAAATTACACCCTAACCTCTAATGTTATCTAAAAAGACCTCTAATACCAACTGTAAGGACCCATCTATAAACATTACTTAATCTTGAGTTAAATAAAATATTCACATTGAGGATCTTTTTAGGTTTAGAGTTATAGATAATTAGGCCATAACTATTACATATCAACATGAATATTACATTGAGACCCTACTACTCAGTACCAATTTTTTTCATAAAATAAAAACTCTTAAAAAGAAACCTATTTAGTTAGAAGTTTTAGACATCATGACTTTTCCTTGATCCCATCCTTAACCCTATTCATATTTAAGCACTATAGATTTTTTTTTAAAAACTTGGGATGAGCATAAAAAGCTTTGTAAGGGTTATAAAATAAGGAAAAGAAACATTAACCCATCAATAAATACAAATCAATGAAACCACACTTTTAAATAATAATATACCTCATGAAATCATAATATTTATGAATAACACATAGAAATCATAAATTTTAAAGGTAAATTGTGGAATCCATATCAAACTTACATTGTAGCTTTCACAGCTACATAGGGAGTTACATTTGGAATACCCATCATAGTATATTCCCTAAATATCTTCAGAGAAATATTCACATTTACCTCCTTCACATTACCCAATGAATTAGAATCTATCTCGGGATCACCCACCCTAGGTTTATCATGGAACCACCTGTATACGTAATAATGCCCAAGAACCATAACATATTCATAACACATAAAACAAATATAAAGGAAAGATAACATTTTCAAATTTCAATCACAATATATCATTTAAATATATTTACATAAAAAATACATTATCAAAACCATTTTCAATACCAAAATACATAAAAGAATATATGGTATTTATTTTCCTTTTAAAAACATTACGACTTATTAAGGAAGCCAAAGATCAAATAATACTCGTGGAGGAAGAAAAGGTCGTTGTCACCGCTTACGTTAAAAAGAAACAATCCTTTTTGTAGTTTAGTAAAATTACTTATAGAAAAATATTCTTTTTTAAATTAAATGAGAAGTCAAATGTTTTTATACACTGTATAAAATAAATTCATGCATAAAACAAAATATGCCTCAATGAAAGAATATTTAGACAAAGTCCCTTGCAAAGATCATATCCTTAGATTAAGGATAAATCAATGACATAATTATGTGTGAAAAATAAAAATACACCCTATATAAGTGGATATTAAGTGTAAAAAAATCATAGGACATTGACACATATTCATATCATGACATAATCAAGAAGTATAAGTTTAACCCCAAAGAATTGAAATTGGGTTAAGAAGTTCTCTTACAGAAATTCGACGACGTCACTTTAAAATTCAGAAAATGAGTTGATGAGATAGAAATGGGTATCTCATCACTTAGACATACAATTTACATCAATAAGGATATAGAAGAACATATCCCAACATAAGAAGATGTAAATTAAAATACATAACAAGAAGAAGTCTTTTAAAAAAAGGGTGAAAGGTTCACTTATCAATTTGGTAACATACGAAACATACACCCCATGAAAGAAGAATCATAAAATGAAGACGTAATTACCCATAAATTAAATTATATTACAAAAATAATATAATCATGGGTAGTACATACACCACACAAAAGGAGATAGTGGCAAATATAGCATGAATCTCAAGGGAATAAAAAGTGAGATGAAAACCCCTTACCACGTGGTAATCAATCGAGTCGTATGACCAAAAGTTAATAACCACTAAATGAATCACAAAATACCATTAATATAAAGAGAATCGTGATAATATATATTAAATGGAAGTACACAATACATCACATGCAATAAATAAGTGGCGAACAATGGAATTCTCACATAATTAAAAGTGATATAAGAAACCCCTTACCATGTTGTAATCAACCGAGTCGTATGAAAAAAAGTTAATAGCCCCCAATTGAATCACAGAATACCATGAATATAAATAGAATCATGATAATATATATTAAATGGTAGTACAAAATACACCACATGCAATAAATAAGTGGAAAACAACGGAAATATCATGGAATTAAAAGTGAGATAAGAAACCCCTTAACACGTTGTAATCAATCAAGTCATATGAACACAAGTTAATAACCACCAATTGAATCACATAATACCATGAATATAAAGATAATAATGATAATATATATCAAATTTCCATACATAATACACCACATGCAATAAATAAGTGGCGAACAATGGAAATCTCATAGAATTAAAAGTGAGATAAGAAACCCCTTACCTCGTGTCCGACTTAACCCGTTCGTTCTTTAATATCCTGAATAATAAGCTAAAGTTAATATATAATTTATTAAGAACATTTTCAAGTTTATTATTCATTTTAAATCACTTATTACCATGTTATAAACATTATGCAATCATTTAAGTTAATAATGGTCCTTTTGTCGATAATTGGTACTTGAGTCAAAAATGAACTCTTATAATTACAAGTTGTTCATGTGGTAAAAAATTCATTATCTATAGAATTATATTCATGATTTAGATATCATATATATCATATATATCCAGTATATGTATGTATTTAAAATATTACATGACATTTGGATATAAGAAATGAAATGCACCGTTCATGGAGACGGTAAGCCGTATGTACACATGAACACTACTTTCCATAAGCTACATTCAAAACCCAAAAGATGTTGAATCTAAAGGAGGAATGATGGTAGGAATTATTAACTGATTTTGATTATTATTTGGAGTATAGTCCGGGGAAAACTAATTTTATGGAAAATCCACTCAATAAAAACATAATGTTAGAAACATGTCTTGAAGTAATAATGAGATCTTGGGTGAGATCAAGGAAGTCCTGATGCATTATCATATAAACAAGAATTTATTTTCCCTTATGGTGGAGGTAAATACAATGAGATTTTGGGAGGAGGATGTTAGAAGGTATCAGTTTCCAAACTCAGACACTTTGTCTTCCCCCTTGGAATCCCTCAATCCAAATGTTTGGTAGTAGCTCTACTTCAAAAACCTGAAATATCATAATCTCAAAGATTAGATTTAGCTCTTTCTTCCTCCTTGGAAGGCCTAGATCTTGAAGGATTGTAAACTTGACCATTACAGTAATAAATTATAAGAGTTTTGTAATAAAAGCCTAAAAAATGGACTCTTATCCGAACCCTCATAAATAAAGATACAATCAAAAGTACTCTCGTGGAAACAAGTTATTATAGACTTTATACGGTTTCAATAATTTTAAATTATTTGATATAACTCCTAATTCTTGAAGGTTTGGTTCAATTTATAGCTGAATTTTTAACAAACTCCAATATTATAAATTTGAATTATTTTGGAATTGTTGTAACAACATCAAAAGTAGCTTTGTCATATTCTTATTAACCTAATACATTTTCATATCTTCCAATGAAGTTAGTCCAGCACTGCTACAATGTTCTTTAATATAATATATAATATAATGAACTTATATGGGGTTCTATAAAATCAATAACCCAAACCATTATTCTATAAGGCCTAAAGGGAATTCCCAATCCCCATGGGCTAACAACTAGTTCTAATTAATCATAAAAAGCACATTGGGAATTATTTAACCCTTATACAATAATATAAATAGGTAGAAAAAAAAAGAAAAACATCAACCAAGCATCAAGAGATAAGAATAATAAAACATCCAAACTAGAGTATAAAAAAGATAAATAAATGAGTCAATATCAGAGGCAAATAAAAATAATGATGAAGCATAAAAATACAACATATTAAATGACCAATACAATACCCAAAGGTGAAAATAAAATTCCCCATAACTCTAATAAGCATCCATGTGACCCACAATAATCATCCAACCATACATCTCCCTTGGAAAATCCAACGAGAATTAAAAAGGCATGAATAGACCTAGACATGTAAGAATATTGGTGTGAGCTAAACATCGTAGTCAATCATTACCTAAAGAATTTATGCAGACACTTTCATAATATCTCCTAAAAATTCTAGTTTTAAATTTAGTAGAAAAATATAAAATTTTCATAATATTTTTCAAAAAGAAACATGAAACACATCACACCATGTTAAAAATATTTTTCTTTACTTTAATTAAATCAAAACATTCACTTTTATAAAATTATTTTCCCCCATACAACCCCTCATAAAAAACCATGTTTTAAAGTCTCACATTAAAACCATTTCATAAACGCCTCTTTTTGAAATACACAATTCAAAATTCAAATAGGATTCTAATTTTTTCACATTTTTTTCCAAAACATCTTTGAAAACCAATTGTTCCATAAAACTGGGAATGTTGGCCTAAACTAGAATTATTAAAATCTACACATACTGAAGTTTCAAAAATAAACCATTTCACACTTTTTCTTCAAAACCCTAAAAAATATTTGGAAAACAACTTTTAACATTTAAATAACACCTTTAATACTCATTAATAAAATATTTTAAGGTAAATTAAAAAAAACTTTGAACATCCTTCTTCCAAAACTTTTTTCAAACCACTTTTCAAAACATTTGAAAAGTAAACCCTAATAATGTTTGATGAAATAAAACAACCAATAACAACTATTTTAATTCCAAAAATAAGGTTAAATACACAACATGTACATAGGTACCAATAATATTACATGAATTAGGGGATGCAATTGAAACAAAAGGAGGAACACCCTAGATTATCCTAAAGAGTATAGTAGTCCAATAAGCTCTAACTAACATGCACTAATAAAAGGGATCTATCATGTATTAAAATAACACTAATTTCATAGGTCAAAAAGTGTTAATAACATATTTGGAAGCTCTAAGTCTTCCATTGGCTCTCTCGATCCCAATAGGCTATCTCGATCCCAACCTCCCATGTGATTCCTCAGTCCCATATAGAACATCCCATCCATAGTATCTCACATACCCATGGAAAAATACTTTAACAAATTAACAACCTATGCAAGGTCATTAACTTTTTAAGTCACCTATAATTATTCCCCAATGTTTTCCATGATAATTCAGTTTGTGGTGATCACAAATAAACCATCACATAGATCAAATATATAACATTTTAAATAATTCACACCTCACCTCCCAAAACCTCAAAAGGAAAAAAACCATTACCATAAAAGTATATGAAGTGTATAAAAATTCCCCAATACAAGATTTCTCCTCACCGGATCACAAGTCACCACATGAATAAAGAATCAGACGAGGCTCAAGAGGGTTTCAAACAATTTATGAAAACTAATTTTTCATAAAATTCTAAATGATTCTTTTCCAAAATAATCTTTGAATTACAAAACAACTCACCATTTTAAAAATTCATCTCAATCTACTCTAAAGACCAATTTTATTAAATAACCTTTGAAAATAAAGTGAAAACTCAAACTTCCCATTAAATTAACTTTTAAAACATTAAAATCTACCAATGAGTTTCAAAATATAATTCACATTGGATAACACACCCCTTTGAAACTAACCAACCCATTTTGATCATCTCAAAATCATTAGACACCTCAAACATTTGACTTAAAAGAAAGAACCAAGGTTAACACGACATTTTAAAATCAAAATCCCAGGTTAAAATTTTTGAAGCCTTTTAAAACACTCAAAAACTTTGTCTAAAAATCATTAAATACCAAAAAACCAATTAGAAATCCAAGTTCTCATCAAGAGACTCTTTTAAAAATACTCACAATATTTAAAAACCTACATCATTATTTTTACCAACACATGGCATGGAATTCCATTTCATTCCAATGTTCAAAACCATTTGGAAAAACTATGGACCCTCATGGTTCATAAACATAGGCATATCATTAAAAATAAAACACTTTAAAATAAACAAGAATCTATTAGCATTTAATAGAAGGTGACATCAAGGAAAATGTTAGCATCACTTTTGATATGACCACACTGAGAGGGGGAGAATTAGTGTGGGATGAATTTTTTTTACCACTTTAAACTTTTATCCATTTTTTTTATTCATTAGTCACTTATTCAGTGAATGATTCTATTTTATTCTTCACTCTTAGATAGAAATAATCCACATAAAAAAATATTGTACAAAGAACTAAAAGATTTTTATAAGGTTTTCCTCCAGTGTGGATGAATATGTCCATGGTGTACGATGGATATTATCCCACACACAAAACTTCTATTTTATTATCAATAAAATAATGATCAAGGGAATGGCCTCAAATTCATTCTTCTAGAACTGATCGAGTACAATGAAGGCTTTAAATTTGAAGCACAAGATGCAGGATATTGGTTTTCCACTTCTAAAGTGGTAAAAAATGTAGGAAATGTCTTATTTGATAGAGACCAATTACTCTAATCAACTTCCTATGAATACAGAAATCAAATGGATACCTCAAATGAAGTAATTCGAAGGGATATCTCATATTTTCAGCCATCAAGTGAGCTGCTGATTCTTCTTCTTTAGCTAGAATAATATAAATATTTAGACTATAAACTCAAGTTCTATAACACAAATAATAATACAAGATTATCTCAGTCACAATTTATTATTATTATATTAGTCTTAGACAATTAATATGATATATTAAATTATTGTGTCCTTTTATCAATGTGTCTTCATGAAATCATAGTGATGTTCATGAAACCAAAACCATGTCTCATGCATGTAAAATGTGAATCATTCATGGAATATTACTCAATATATTCTTTCTTCTTGGTGCAATACTCAATGCCCCAAATTCTCAATGTCTTTTATGGAAGTGTTAACTATTGTGTATTCATTCATGAAAGGATTAATATTCATGGATTTACTCAGTTGTATTAATGTAAAATAGTTCACATGGATCCTTTATTTCATGAAATAACGCATTTCTTTCCTTTGTTATTGTTATTAATTATTTTCAGATTATTCTAAACTAGTATGTAATGATATACATTTATTTGAACAAGGTTATGTTAGAAGATATCACTTATTATTTTCACAATTACATGTGTGTAAGATCTAAACCTTCAACTTTGAAAATGATTATACTTTGTAGAACACCTCAAACATCTTTGCGCAACTAAAAAGGTTCATAGATTCATTTCTTCATGTACTATAGTATGTGGTTAAACTTCACTCAAGATATGTACACATATCTTTACTTCCTTGAAAAGACCATTGGCTCATAGTTTCTCTTTATGGATCTCAGTGGGAGTTTATTACTCAAGCACTGGCTTGTGGAACCTTCTTAATGTAATAGACATTCATAGAGGCTTAAATAGATCCCCTATTTTTTTATAAAAATGAGTTCTGTCAAGAATTTTCATCCACGGATCCTTGGATGGTGTACTTAGTATTTATTGAAAAGGTAAACTATGTTTTCACCACCATAGATACATTTTTTTATTCTAGGACAAATAATTATTCAAAGATCCAAATGACTCAATTGTATCACAAATTTTTCAACTAGGTTTCCTTTATTTTTTGAATCCTTATAACGCTAAGAAAAGGTGTGTCTTATCTATCATGATATTGTCTTATTCCTTCATAAAAAAACTCATGTTCATGAGATGAGAAAATGTGTTTCATCATTTTATATTCTCAAAATCATGTATGTTATAACATCACATTTTACTTAACATATCATCCTCAGCATAATCATGTTCTTAAAATATCAGAATGCATGGAAGAGGAAGTTTCATGAATGACTTTGAGTGATCGATCGTGTCTTATTTTTCAGGGTTTTATCACAAGAGATGACATTCAGATGTCTCAAGATCAATTAGTGTTGGATTATACCTAAATAAAACATGAGTAGAAATGATCGTTAAGTTGAAGAGGAAGACGATTTCATGGAGGCGCTAGATGATCATCATATCCCTAATGATCGAATGGATAAGATTATTTCTATATGTTTTTAATAATGATGAATAGTGTCCATGTGTTTCATCTCACATTGAAATTTATAATGGATTTATCCTTGTTAATAAATGAATTTGCTTCCATAGACTTCCAAAAGCGTGTAATTGGGGTCCACTCTAGGGCTATATTGTGTTATCATCCCATGGCATAGCCCACTTCATTCACTGACCTAGATGAACTTTCCCCATGCCTACCCTTTGCAAGCACATTGTTTCATCCACACTCCCTTACTACCATGGATTCCCATGCATGGTATGGTTCCCATGTGGTCTAGCCATTACTCTCATATGTGGTTGAGATAGACCATGTGGGTGGCATTGGTTGGTTGATTTTTTCATAAAGACCCATATATATATACTTATTATATATTATGTATATATTACCAACAAATATTTAATCACTCATCAACATGTTCTTCATGAAAAATATGAGTATCTTTTTTATGTCCTTTTATAATTCCACTTCTCCAAACATGTCTTCATGAAAATTAATATTTACATGGTATTCAATATCACTTCATGAAAATAAATCTTTGTATGATCTTTCTCATCTCCCCTAGACTTCATCTAATAAAAAACACCATTGGATATATATTATTAATTCTTTATATAAATCCATAATAATTCTCCAAGCATCACCACTTCATCCAAAATAGGATATGACCTTTTAACTTCTTGAGGATGGATCCTTCTTTAAATCTTGGAACAAATACTTAAATAAGCATGATTGGGAACACTAATGAATTTCCAAGTTGTTATTCATCTTAAATACATATTGAAAATAAGTTCTTCATCACATACAAATACATTGACAAAAAATAAAACAAGAACACAAATTAGGGTGTTTATAAACACCTACCTTGGTTGAAGAGTCATTAAGCCAAAAGTGACTGCCCACTATAGTCAACACTCCCACAAGACAAGATGTTCACTATACAACCCCTACATGAGAAAATCCACAAGATTCAAACCAAACCTAACCCTAAAATTGGACCACATGATTATTATGTTTCAAAAAATGAGATAAATAAAAGGGAAAATAAGAAATAAAAGTGATAAAGAGGCTTAGAGGGACTTATTATGGAAAAAATAACTTGAAACACTACTATATATATTCCCATTAATAGTGCATAAAAGGCTTTTAACAGTGATAAAAAGCACTGTTTTCCTTATCACTATTAAAGGGTGGGTCCCATTTATCAATGCTAAAAAAGCACTGCTAAAGGTTCCCCTTTATTCGCACTATTTCTAGCACTGATAATCCCTCCCCCATCAGTGCTTTCAATAGTGCTAATAAAGGCTCAACCTACTATAATGTGATGTTTGTATAACATCACACAACAACACATACCAATATGTAAAATATATAATTTAATTTTAATAAATTTTACATCACAAATACAATAAACACTATTATATACATTTTAAAAAATTATAATTTCATTTAAAATTATTATCCAAAAACATTTAAAAACATTAATGTTTCATCGTCTTTGGAACCCGTGATCCCCTCTAAAAAAATTCCACCCATGGTATCAGCTTCCAAACAAATCACCTAAAACCAAGAAAAAAATACACCTATATAAGATAAAAAATATTATGTAAGTAATACTATAAAGAAATAAATTAAACACTAATGTGAAAGAATACACTAATAAAATGTTAATTTTAAATAAAAATACATACTTTGAGTTATACCAGTCACACCATGCATCATATTACGGTGTGGTTCATTCCTACACATCAAAAATGAGATATGAATCATTTTCCTAATGTATCAAAAAATATTAATGTGTTTTATTAGTTTTTAGTATGTCACTTGATCGTTTTACTAAAATTAATGTCAATTTTAAATAATGAGACACGTGGAGTTATAATGGTCACACTACGCATGGTATCAAGGTGAATCTTATTTATACTTTTCAAAAATTACTTGTGGATAATTTTCTTAAAGTATCAAAATAATCTGAATGAATTTTCTCAGTTTTTAGTATGTCATTTATTGTTTTTTACTAAAATGTCATTTCAAACTAGAAACATGCACTTTGAGTCATACCTATCACATTGTGTGTTAGTTTGATATGATAATTCTTCCTATATGTCAAAAATAACTTATGAATCACTTTACTAAATTATCAATAAAATAAGAGTGTGTTTTCTTAGTTTTCAGTGAGTGACATGCATTTTGAACTAAAATGTAAATCTTAAACTAATAATTGACACTTTGAGTCATACCGGTCACATCATGAATTGGATTGAGGTGAGGTTGATTCCAAAATAATAGAAATGACTCTTGGATCATTTTCCTAAAGTATAAAAACAATTCAAATGTTTTTTATTTTTCATTATGTCACTTGTTCTTTTTACTAAAATTAATGTCAATTTTAAATAAAAAGATACACTTGGAGACATATCAGTCACATTGTGAATTGGATTGAGGTTAATTTGATTTCTAAACATAAAAAATGACTTATGGATCATTTTACTAAATTATCAACATAATTCTAATACATTTCCTTACTTTTCAGTATGTCACTTGTTCTTTTTACAGAAATTTATTTCAATTTTAAATAAGAAGAGAGACTTTGAGTTATAATGGTCACACCATGCATCATATTGAGGTTTGGTTGATTCCTACACGTCAAAAATGTATTCTTTATTGTTTTCATAAAGTATCAAAACAATGTGAATGTATTTTCTCAGTTTTTAGTATATCACTTTTTCTCTATACAAAAATTGATATCAATTTTAAATAAAAAGACACTCTTAGAATTATACCAATCACATTGTGCATCAGATTGAGGTGGGATTGATTCATATACATTAAAAATGAATTATTAATCATTTTACTAAACTATAAATACAATATGAATGAATTTTATTTGTTTTTAGTATGTCAGCTATTCTTTTTACTAAAATTAATGTCAATTTTAGATAAATAGAAACACTTGAAATTATACCAGTCATGCCATGATTTTTATTGAGGTGAGTCTGATTCATACACATAAAAAATGACCTATGTATCATTTTACTAAAATATCACAACAATGCTAATGGGTTTTCTCATTTTTTGAGTCTGTCACTTGTTTTTTTTATTAAAATTTCGTTTGATACAAAAAACATATACTTTGAGTCATAATAGTCACATCATGGGTCAGTTTGATGTGAGACTTCTTCTTACATTTCACAAATGACTTATGAATAATTTTCCTAAATTATAAAGAAAATAATAGTGTTTTTTATTAGTTTTGAGTGAGTGAAACTTTTTTAGCTAAAATGTCTATTTTAAACTGATAACGAACACTTTGATTCATACCAGGGACATCATGTATTAGATTGAAGTGAGGTTGATTAATATATTTAAAAAATGAATTATGGGTCATTTACTTAAATTATCAAAACAATCAAAAAGTAATTTCTTAGTTTTTAGTATCTGAGTATTATTTTTTACTAAAATTAATGTCATTTTTAAATAAAAAGATGCACTGTGAGTCATACCAGTCAAACCATGCATTGGATTGAGGTTATTCTAATTATTACACATCCCAAATGACTTGTGGATTTTTTTCCTAAGATATCAAAATAATAAGAATTTATTTTCTCAATTTTGAGTACGTCACTTATCTTTTTTATTAAAATGTCATTTTAAACTGGAAACACACACTTTGATTCATATCGATCATAACGTGTGTCAATTTGAAAACAGACTTATTCCTACAAATTAAAAATGATATATGAATAATTTTAATAAATTATCAAGTCTATTCAATCATGTTTTATCAGTTTTCAGTGAGTGACACTTTTTGAACTAAAATGTCAATTTTAAACTGATAATGGGCACTTTGAGTTACACCAGGAACATCATGTATCAGATTGAGGTGAAGATGATTCAAAAACATTAAAAATGACTTAAGGATTTTTTTTCCAAGAGTATCAAAATAATATTAATGTTTTTTATTAGTTTTGAGTATATCAGTTGTCTTTTTTATTAAAATTAATGACAATTTTAAATAAAAAGACATAGTTGAAGTCATACCGGTTACACTGTGCATTGGATAAAGGTGCTAATAATTATTACACATCTCAAATAAATTATGGATAATTTTCCTAAAGTATCAATGTAATGCCCTGACCCTAGTTACCCATATCCAGTGTATTATTTTAATACATTGGAATGATTACAAAGAATTAAGTCCTGAAGGACCGATCAGTTTAGCAATCTTGGAAAATAGATTACATACATTAACTTTACATTAAAATTTCAAACATAAAATATAGCATAGATAGTTATTTGAGAACTACACTATTCTCTTTATCTTATCCTTTAATATCAATCATAATACACTTCTTTTAATCTTGGGAAAATAAAACCTAAGAAAGGGGTGAGTATTGATGCTCAATAAGGGTAAATAATTTAGTGGAAGCTGTAAACTTTTAAGGAAAGATGTGTAATAAAAACAACATCCTTTTTAAACATAATCTTGAAAATAATATGAAAAAAATAAATCAAACAACCCCATATAAACATGCACATGGATATTCTACTAGTTGAATAATCACATGTAATAACTAATTTCAAAATAAGGGAATTCCAAACGCCGGACATAATTACTACATAGTCAAGGCCTTGTGCCAAGAATAAAAATAAAATTTTTATCAAGGCCTTGGGCCAAGACACTAGTTTTTCTCATGATACCTACCAATGCATAGAGGAGCTATAGTGGGTTCCACCCATCACTTACTATCTCCACTGCATTCATCATATGAAAAAGTTGAAACATAACATAAACATTTGTATTAAAACTAGTGTACGAAATGTCAATACATTAACCATAAACCATGAATGGTATAAAAATAGAACATCCATAGTCAAACATATCATAAATAATTCAATAAAATATATAAGATTGCATTATAATAAATCAATCTCAATCAAGAATAATATCCAATAAAAGATGCTGACATACTTGAAAATGATCAGTAAAACTTTGTGAGAGAAATATACCTTTTTGTGAAATCATTTAAAAGTCACAAATTTAAAAAGGAAGTAATTTTAAAATATATTTTTTTAATAAAAGTGTCCCATAGAAATTTAAAACTTTGTAAAAGAATTATCATTTCAAAATAATCATGTCCATATAAATAAATCATTAATTTTTTTTTGAAAACATGGACATTAATTAAAAGGATTTAGAAAGATAAATCTTTAAAACATTTAAAATGATGATATAGTTAAATAAAAACTCCCATAAAACCATAAAATATTCCTTTTGAAAACATTTTAATGAAATATGGTCATCGATAATAAATATTTCCCAGTAAATACTTGCACTTAAATAATCTCAGATAATAATGAGATTGAGGAAATAACTCTTACCTTGCACTTTTCATTGGTCGAGGGTATGTTTAACCTCATGTATATTGACCATAGTATGTTATTAAATTATACCATAACCATATTCACATTTATTATATCATACATGATTCATTTATGACTTTATAATATCCATTTTATAATGATTTCCATGTTAAATTAACATTTTGGGTAATAAATGCTTTCTTTATCATACATGTTTTAACTTGTTATTATTGATTGTATCACTTAGATCATGATTTAAATACATCCAGAATATGAAACATGATTTATATATCATATATATTTAGAATATAAATATTTATAATAAATAGATATATGAAATGGAAGGCACCGTTTATGGAGACGGTAGGCCATACGTACGCATAAACGTTGTTTCCGTTTTCATATCGTATTGAACGGAAGTAAGTGAATAAGATATATGTAAGTACATATATATATATATATATCCCGTAGAATTATTATGTCATATATTACATACTTATTAATAATATATATATTTTTAATCATCGTTTAATGGTGAATGTGGGAATGATTCTCATCACGTCGTGGAAAAGGTAATCCGTACGTACGCACAAGCAAAATATCATTATATTGGTTGTGAAATAGTATGTAATTAGATGTTATATAATATATAAAAAATCATTAACATTTTATATTTATTATTTACATTAGTTATACAGATTATTATACCCATCCAAATAACGAAGCTTTTGAATAACAAACTACACCACGACGTTGAGATGGTAAGTCGTATGCACGCGTGTATGGTGACTTTGTAATTTATAGGATGTATAGAATAGTGAATATGGTTGTACCATATTTATAATGACATAATAGTATGTATGAGGTACTGGAGTTATTATTTTGGTATGGAAACAACAATGAAATAAGAAGTGGAAGAAGAAAAGAACTTGAAAGAGGGTGGTGAAATTATTGCCTCTTCTTCGGGTGTTTCCTTTTGATTTGATCAAAAGGGCCCCTTAGGTTGGATTTATGATCAAAGTAATGACACTAGGTTGATGTGAGGGAAGTTGGGAGGATATTTGGGCAGGTTTGGTAGAGAAAAATGGCTATGGAGGTATGATTTTTAGAGAATGTGAAGTGCCCTTTTATAAGAGGGGTGAGGGTCACTTTAAGAAAAGATTAAAATATTAATTTATTATACAATAATATTCGGTTTATAATGGTTAAAAATGAATTTATTTAGATACATAGGTGGTTATGAGTATAAACACTCTCAACCAAT
Organism: Viscum album; assembly: GCA_963277665.1. Classification (NCBI taxonomy): domain Eukaryota; kingdom Viridiplantae; phylum Streptophyta; class Magnoliopsida; order Santalales; family Viscaceae; genus Viscum; species Viscum album. The sequence goes on from OY728127.1 coordinate 1,826,691,507, forward strand.
AGGTTTTAGACAAGTTTAGGTTACCATTTTAACCTTATCTTTTAGATTTTACTCTTAGTTAAATAGTTTAACTTTTACCGTGTCTTCTTGTATTCTTACACTCTATGGTTAATAATCATACTATAAACTTCCAAGAGAACATAAAGTGGTTCATTAATGAAATATATAATATTATTTAATCCCTTTCATCAAACCTTAAATTTTCAGGAATATTATATCAACCAATAATATAGTATTTGTTTTAAAAATTAATTTAGGTCAATTTTGACACTATTTGGTATTTTGTTTTTGTGAAAGTCATAAAAACCTTATCACTTCGAATAAAATTTATTTAATAGACCATAACATGTCATATTAACCTAGAAAATTCGTGGTTGGCATAAAAACTTTTAAATTGTATTTATTTTAATATTTATAATATAAACTATTTTAATATTTCATTAAGAAGGTAATTACTACATCATCATTGTGTCATAAATAAATTTAATTTTTTAATATCTAAAAATTATAAATAAAATACCATTATTTAGGAAATATTTTTATATTTATAATGAATATTTATAGTCTAATTTATATTATGTATAACCCTATATTAAAAATTGTTTAGTTAATAAACATTGAATTTAACACTTTTAACTCTTCTTTAAATAAAATAATAATAAATGTCCTAATCTAATCCAAGTGGACCTAAAGGATCGTATTTTATTCATAATGTTGTTTTTGGTCGAATTAAACTTATCCAATAGAATTAGTATGTGTGTTAGGGTAATTATAATATCATTTTTAATTTTAATTACACTATTTAATTTTAACTGTGGTAAATAAAAGTCAAAAGTTACTATTCACCAAAAATTATTTTCATCTTATTGAATCAAATTTTACTTAATTATGTCAACCATGTCTCTCAGATTTTTGAAATTTAACTCATAGAAGTGGTAAAATTATATTTTATGCAATTTTGCTAACGTGCCTAGAAGGTGGGTAAAAGAGGTTAAAAAGTACAATAAAATTTTATACATCTAATTTTATTATAAAATGACTCTAATAAATTAAATTTAACTTATATAAGTATTATATATCTATTTTTACTTAAAATAAATTTAAATAAAATAAATAATTAAATAAAAATTCAGTTTTAAATAATAACATAGTGTTTTTCACTATTCATCAAAAATTGAATGTTTTCAGAAAAATACCAAAAATTCACCCTAAGATAATTTTGATATTTCAAATTCAAAAAAGAAGTATATTTTACCAAATTTAAAACATATAAGTTGAATATATTAATTTAAAATTAATTTCTGTTGTCAAAACTAAAAGGTGGGTTTTTAAAAAGTAAAAACCATCAAAAGATTGACATGTATTTATGTAAAATTTAAATGTAAAATTACTTATAATGACCTGAATTGTATTAAATGATAATAAAATAATCTAATTATACATCAAAACCATTCAAATTCATAATTTAACACTATAAATTATTTCGATTAAAAAAGTTTTTTCAATTAAAACATAGTATTTTCAGTATTCGTCAAAATATGAAAGTTATCAGAAAAGTACCAAAAAAATTATCCAAACTAAATTTTTCTGTTCTGCTTATAAAGAAGAATTTAATTTCATTAAATTAAATATATAAAAGTTTCAAATATTAGTTATAAAAAGGGTTCTCCATTAAAAGGTGGTAAAATTTCATTTTTTCAAAAATACTTCATTTATCTAAAAAGATGAATTTGTTCTAATATTATGTATAAGAAACACATAATATGGATGTTTAAATTATATAGAGTATATAAGATTCAAAATGCATTTAATACTATTCATAACTACTTTTTGAATGGCAAGTTTGGTAAGTTGTGGTGCGCTCGAACTCGGTGTTGCGTGTAGCGCAAGCTATTGAATTACATTAATGAGATAATGTACTATGAAATCTTGGGGTGTTACAATAAAAATAATATGAATTTTTTTCTTTGTTTTGAGTTCATCACTTCTCTTTTCTACTAAAATATTATTTTAAACTAGAAACGCACTCTTTGAGTCATATAGGTCACATTGTGTGTCAGTTTTTTGTTATACTAATTTATATACATCAAAACGACTTATGAATTATTTTCTTAAATTCTCAACATATTATGATATAATTTTCAAGGTTTTCAATGAGTGGAACTTTTTGAACTAAAATATCAAATTTAAACTGATAATGGACACTTTGATTCATACCGGGCACAAATTGTATCATATTAAGGTTTTTCCAGTTCCTACACATCAAAAATGACTTATGAATCATTTTTTAAAGTATCAAAATAATATGGATGTGTCTAATCTGTTTTGAGTATATCAGTTTCCTTTTTTACTAAAATTAATGTCAAATTTAAAGAAAAAGACACACTTTGAGTTATACCGATCACACCGTATGTCAGATTGAGGTGATGGTAATTCATACACATCCCAAATTACTTATGGATTGTTTTACTAAAGTATCAAAACAATATGAATGTATTTTATTAGTTTTTAGTACGTCACTTTTATTTTTTTTCTTCTGAAATTTCATTTTAAACTGGAAAAACGAACTTGGATTCATACCAGTCACATCATGTATCGGTTTAATTTGAGACTAATTCCTACACATCATAAATGACTTTTGAATCATTTTTTAAAATTATAAATAAATACAAGTGTTTTTTCTTAGTTTTTAGTGAGTGAAATTTTTTTAATTAAAATATATATTTTAAAATGATAACAGACACTTTGATTCTTATTAGGAACATCCTGTATTGGATTGAGGTAAGAATGATTCCTACACATCAAAAATGACTTATGGATCATTTTACTAATTTATAAAAATAATATGAATGCGTTTTTTTAGTTTTAAGTATGTTAGTTGTCTTTTTATCTAAAATTAATGTCAATTTTAATTAGAAAGAAGCACTTTGAGTCATACCAGTCACACCATGTTTCTTATTGAGCTGTGGATGATTTCTACACATCTCAAAGTTTCAAAAAAAAATATCAACTTCCAATGTAACCATGATTTGTATTATATTTCTATTTGGAACTTACAAGACTACATATTGATTGTATTTTCTTAGTTGGAAAATATTTTTGGGATAAGAGCATCGACTTATTATGCAATGTTGTAGTTCAATAAAGAATGAAAAAGGAAGGAATGGTAATAATGGAAAATGAAACATGTTATATCTTTTGTGTATTTTTTGGAGATAGTTGAAAGAAAAATATGAACTCCCAAAAGATCTGTGAAAAAACTAAAAAAGTATTAAATAAAAATGATAAGGAAATTAACATACAAATATAATATAAAATGATGAAAAATTAATTAAATGATTTTTAGGAATTCACCATTCCAGGATGGTTGTATACATTCTTGACCCATTTCCTTGTTTTAATTATCTTAGTTGTAGCCTCAGAGTTTGATTGCACCACGATTCATTGTTTCATTTTCACCCTTACACCATTGTGCTAAACTTGTTTTATATTGAAAATTATAAAAATAATAACAAATTTCATTCCATGTTTGAATAATTTATTTTGTGTTTATCACTGTTGAAAAGGGAAATGTTACTTGTTTTGATGATTCCATTGTAGGAGGAGATGATTTGGAGGACCCATGATGAGGTCCAAGAAAAATGTGCCAAACTGCGCAAGATCCATGCACACCAATGGACTCATCTATGCACTGATCCAGAAACATGCATCCAAATAGGATGAAATTTTTTGGAATGGTCTAAAATGCATTGGGATACATTTAATATGAAGGAACCCAAGACTCATTAGTCCATATAGTGGCCCAACCGACTTGATATATCTAGAACATCGAATATGCACGAAGTCATAAGTGGTGTGTTGTGATCTGTTCATATCTCGGAATCTAGTTGTCCAAATTGTGCCAAACGTTCTGTTCATACCTAAAATAGGTGGTTATAAAACTTTTTTATTTTATGCAAAGCGAGATAAGGTTTTATGAAGGTCGAAACCCAAGTGTCAATTGGTTTTATGAAATCTGTGTGCTCAAAACCACCTTCCCAATTTCCTATAAAATGGAACCGTGGGATCCCCAATTATATGTTCAAACCATAAGTGAAGATCTACCATTTTTGGAGTCCTGGAGGAGTCTCCTCCTCATCCTTGATGTTCTGGAGGCCCCTATCCTCATAGGGGGGTCAATAATGAAGGAGTTTCACCCAAGCTTCCTCATCCTCCCAATGTTGAGAGAAACGATGGGTGATTATTGCGAGGGAGATACACACTTGAATAGGGAGTTATAGAACCTTATATTATACTAGATTAATGTAATTTTTGTGTTAATTATTTCACTTATGTATAATATTTATATTCTTCTTCTCTGAATGCATTTATTTGGTTTAATTAAGTGAAATATTTCTCATTTCAATGCCGATTGGGTTGAGATTCAAGTGGGAATCTTGAGTTGTTTCGATTGGACAATAAAAGCATCATCTTTCTCTCACACATACATAAGATTTCAGTATGATTTGGTAGTCCAAACTCTATTATTGAGGTCCAAACCTTGACAACAAATTTTTTGTGTCAAGGGGTGGTTCTTTGTGCATTATTTTAAGAGGAAAGTGGGGAACCAAGATCTTGGTCATCCCTCAACCAAAGGATTAAAACAAAACCTAATAACCAATTGAGAACAAGGAACTATTCCAATGTTGTAGTAACTTAGTAATGATCACTTATTTATCTCATATTTTTCAAAATCCACTTTGAATTTCAACTTTAAAACTCTTTACGTTAAGTTACTTTCTTAAAATTGTTTACAAAATCACCCCCCTCTTTTGTTCTTCTTATTAAAAATCAACACTAAAAACCTATCAAAACTCCTTGATATATGACCTATGGTATTCCCTATACTATAAATCAACCTTAAAAACATAATCAATTTAACTTTTCATGACAATACGGTCAAATTTTGGCGTTGTTTCTGGGGGAGCGCTCTGGTTTTAGTGCGTGTTTTTGATATTATTTTTTGTAAATTTTGCGAATGTTTGTTTTTTTTATCTTCTACCTTTACATTTATTTTTGTGTTCTAATTTATTTCTTGTGTAGGTTTTGTTTATGAAGAATTCTACTCTAGGAGACTTAAAACCTTTCGAACCCGAACTGGAGAGGATCCTGCATCAGTGACCTTGAGATACACAAGAGGAACCTTTGAAGGAGGATGTAAAAAACATCAAAACTCATCTTGATCCTTCTTCTTCTTCTATAACCAAATTAGAACATGAAATTAACGTTTTTAAAATGGCTGAAAACAATAGAACACTAAAATAATTAACCTCACCATATGTTGATATCCAACCCACTTACATTCAAAATGCAAGGCGAGACACCTAATTTTGAACTTAAATCTGGTTTAATTCATTTATTACCAAGATTCCATGGACTTTTTGGAGAAGATCCACACAAGCATCTTAAATAATTTCATACCTTGTGTTCTACATTAATACCTAAAAATGTGGATGAAGAACAAGAAAATCTTAGATCATTCCCATTTTCATTGGAATACACTACAAAAGACTGTCTTTACTATGTTAATTTACCAATTAGAGGTTGGCGGACATGAAACTCCTTTTTCTTGAAAAATATTTCCCAGCCTCTCGAACTGCTACTATAGGGAACAAAATATGTGGTATAAGCAAATCTTAAGGGGAAACATTACATGAATATTGGTAACTATTTAAAAGGTTATGATCGAGCTGTCCGCACCACCAAATAAGTTATTGAATTTTAATTCAGTATTTTAATGAAGGTTTAATTCCTATTGACTGAAATATGATTGATTCTACTACAAGTGGTGCTCTAGTTGATAAAACACTAATTTTTTCAAGGACCTTAATTGATAACAAGGCACAAAACACTCAAAAATTCAGTTCAAGGTCTAATGTACCCATTCGAGGTGTCCATGAGGTGAAAAGTACTAAATTCGAGAGGAAGGTGGACACAAAGTTCAAAGAGGTAAGTACCCTTATTTGACAACATGCTCTTTCCCATGGGAAATCCCAATATCCTCCTCCCATCCATTGTGGTATATGTTCTTCTGACACCCACTACTCTGATCAATGCCCCCAACTAAGAGAAAATTTTTAGAGTTTTAAGGCAATCTTTCCAAGCTGCACTATAACCAACCCTTTAGGCCAGAACCATATTATCCATCATATCATAGGTGGAAAGACAACCTAGCCTATAGGTAAGGGGGTATTCAGACCAACCTCAACAATAATGGAACCAATAGGGTCAGAGTATTCATCCACCACCACCACCTAGAAATCCTCAACCACCCAAAGGCCTTTCCAACCACCCCCTCCCAAAACCAAGACCGTCCTAGAAGATATGATGAAACAAATGGATGCCAACAATCTCCAATTCCAACAAACCACCCATGCTGCCATACATGACCTCAAAACCCAATTAGGAAACTAGATAACTCAGTGGGCAAAATTCAAAGTCATGGGTCGGGTAAGCTACCCTCTCAACTAGTAGTTAACCCTAGGTATAAAGGAAATGTTAGTGTCATAACCCTTAGGAGTGGAACTCATATTAAAAGACAAATGACCCATCCAATAGAGTCATAACCTCCTAAGGAAACCACCATCCCAACCACTACTAAAAATGGCCCCAGAGAAGAAAATCCATGTCCTGAGAGAAGTCCTTCCAAAGGAAAGAGTGTGTATATAGATGATACTTCTATACCAACCATTCCTCTTCCATTTACCCAAAGGGCCACCCAACCATGAAAACAAAAGGAAACATAACTTGATAAGGAAATATTGGAAACTTTCAAAAAAGTCTAGGTCAACATTCCTTTGATTGATGTCGTGAATAAAATTCTAAGATATGAAAAGTTTTTAAAGGAGATGTGTATACATCAAAGGAGACTTCGTGGTGATGAAAAGGTAATCTTGGGGAGGAATCTCTTAGCATTGATAGAACCATCAGTTCATACCAAATGCAATGATCCTGAAACTTTCTCGATTCCATGCACCATAGGGGAGTATTTATTTTTCAATGTTATTCTTGATTTAGGTTCTTATATAAATCTTATTCCTCACTCCATTTACTCTTTATTGTAGGTTGGAGAATTGAAGCCAACTGGGATAGTCGTTCAGCTAGAAAATCAGAGTATAGCACAATCTTCTGGTGTGCTAGATGATGTTCTTGTGAGGGTTCAAAATTAAGGCATGGGCAATGACATGTGGCACTCAATCGACCCTTTATGACAAGACTGCCCCAACTGCATAGTTAGAGGCATCACACATAAGGTCAAATGGTAAATCCCATGGAGGTAGTTGGATTACAGGGGGTGACATGAGAATTAATTTTAACTTATTAAAATATTCCTCACATTCTTTATCAAAAAAAATTCTTTTTCTTTTTGGAGTAACTCAGAGAGTGGGAGTGCAATCTTACTAAAGTCACGAATGAAACGATGGTATAATAAATCATGGCCTGGGAAAGACCGCACATCCCATAAATTTTTGGGGAATGGTAAGGAAGAAATGACATCCACTTTTGATTTATCCACTTGCATACCATACCCAGAAATGACATGCCCCAAAACTATACCTTGTCGCACCATGAAATGGAATTTCTCATAATTTAATATAATATTCTTTTCAATACAGTGATGTAGGACTAAACCAATACTACTCAAAAATTCATTAAAAGAGGTGACATAAATAGTGAAATCATCCATGAAAACTTCCACAAAATTCTCCAGGTAATCTGAAAAATACTAACCATACATCACTGGAAAGTACCCGGAGCATTGCACAGACCAAATAGAATCCTCTTATATGTAAATGTGCCAAAGGGGAAAGTGAAGGTTATCTTTTCCCAATCCTCAGGGGAAATATGGATATGAAAGTATCCAGAATACCCATCAAGGAAATATTAATGGGACTTACCAGCTAGCCTCTCTAGCATTTGGTCAATGAATGGCAAAGGGAAATGGTCCTTCCTAGTGTGTTGGTTTAGTCGGCGATAGTCTATGCAGACACACCAACTATTATACACAAGAGTTGGAACCAATTTATTGTTTTCATCTTTGATTACTATATGGCCATTTATTTATGAATTACTTGAATGGGACTGACCCATTGGCTGTCATAGATGGGGTAAATTATTCCAAAAGCCAATAATTTTGTCACCTCCTTCACAACTTCTAGGAGGGTTGGGTTTACACAACATTGTGCCTGCCTCACTGGTTTAGCCTCATAATTTAATAAAATATGATTTGTAAAAATTGATGGTCTAATACCTAGAATTTAAGAAAGTGTCCATCCCAAAGCTTGTTTATACTCCATCAAAAGTTCAAGAAGTCTCAATTCATGCTCAGGAGGGAGTGAACTAGCAATGATGACCGACAACTTATTTCTATTCTCAAGATATGAATATTTTAAATCTTGAGGGAGTTGTTTCAGTTCTAATTAAGGTGTATTTTGGATTGATGGGAGTGTGTGTGAAAGTGAGAAGTCACTGATCTCATCTAACTGCTCAATGGTATCATCCTCAGATGAGCAACAAGCTTTTATAAGCTTATCAGTATCATCGATGGTCATCGTACTTTTGACCCTACCCAATCAAACTACACCAAAACTAAAAAATAATTCCATGAAATAGTGTTTTCCTTGGATAAATTTAGGTCATATCTTTTAGGGTCCAGATTCATTGTATTCTCCAACCATGAAGCCCTCTGGTATCTCCTTAAGAAACTGAAAGCTGAACCACTCTTCATTCGTTGGATGCTCTTCCTTCAGGAATTCAATCTAGAAATTCGAGATAAAAAAAGCAGAGAATGTGGTGGCTAACCATATCAGTAGAATCCACCCATCCTCAAACATTGACTCATCTCCCTATATTCCTATAAAGAAAATGTTTCCTGATGAGAAAATTTACCGAGTGCTAGATTATATTCCATGGTATGATAAAATTTTAAATTATTTAGTGTCATCTTACATTCCAACAAATTTCAACAGAAAATATGTTGACCATCTAAAACATGAGTCTCGTTGGTACATTTGGGATGAACCCTACCTTTGGTGAACCTATAGTGATCAAGTCCTTAGTTTTTGTGTTCCTAATAGAGAGTTTTAGTCCGTCCTTAGGTTCTTCCACACTCTTTATTATGGGGACCACATTGGTCCCTAAAGGACTCCTTGAAAGGTCATCTATTCTTGTCTCTTTTGGCCCACATTGTTTCAAGATGCCCACTAATTTTGTAAATCTTTTCCTCACTGTCAAAGAATTGGAAATGTCTCTAAATAAAATGGGATTCCACAAAAACCCTTACTCTTCCATGGCATTTTTGATGTTTAGGGCATTGACTTTATGGGACTGTTCCCCAATTCATTTGGTAACCTGTACATTATTTTGGCAGTTGATTATGTTTCAAAATGGGTAGAAGCCCGAGCTACAAGGACTGATGATTCTATGGTAGTTGTAGAATTTATAATAACCCAAATTTTTTTTAGGTTTGCCTTACCTAGGTTCATCATTAGTGACCAGTGTTCTCATTTCTACAATAGAAAAATGCAATCAATTTTGTATCGGTATGGGGTCGAGCATCGAGTGTATACTGCATATCACCCACAGACTAATGGTCAATCCAAGGTGTCAAATAGAGAGGTAAAACAAATTATTGAAAAAATGGTTCAAACCAACAGAAAATATTGGAGTCTTATCCTTGATGATTTGTTATGGGATTAATGTACTTCTTTTAAGACTCCCATTGGCATTTCATCATATCAGCTGGTGTTTGGAAAGAGTTGTCACCTCCCTGTTGATATTGAGCACCAGGCCTACTGTGATATTAAACAATGCAATTCTAGTCTTTCTGGTGCAACTTCTCAAAGGAAGTTATAGATTCAGGAGCTAGAGGAAATTCTCAGAGATGCATATGAGAACCCTAAGATTTATAAGGAGTAAACCAAGGTTTCCCACAACCATCTCATCCTTCTTCATCAGTTCCACATTGGGCAGAAGGTCCTACTTTACAATGAAATTCAGAAGTTGCATCCAAGTAAGCTTCGTTCCTATTGGTATAGACCATACACTGTTTCTAATGTCACTCTATTTGGTGTTGTCTAGGTTCAAAATGAAGAAACCAAGAAATCCTTCACTATGAAGGGGTAGCTCCTGAAGCACTTCCATGAATCCATTTCAGAGTCCTCGATGGAGGAACTCCAAGTTCAAGAAGCAGTCTAGGAATGACACCCACCAGGTTTTATCCTTCCTTCCAGCATTCTATTTTTATAGTGAGGACACCGCACACTCTAGGTGTGGGGGTGATGGGTATATTCCATGGTTAACTAGTAATTTTCTTCATATTTATTCTTTTTCTCTTTTTAGATTGTTTAATAGTATTGTTACATTCCACCTTTCTCTCCCACTCACCATTGTTATAGAATATTATTATTTGTATTCCCAATTTATCATGGAAAATGATTCCCATTTAATCATGGAATTTATTGAAAATTCATGTGGAAGGTCTGTATTTCATGTTATTTTAACATTCAAAAAAATCTGATGAAATGTGCATTTTAGCAAGAATTCAATACAATGGAGTGAATTTATTTTGAAATTTAGTTCTTTTTTCATGATATAAATGGTTTTATCATTTTGAAACCTTTGAGAAGTATGGTTCCCATTTTATGAATAGTTTAAAGGAAAATTGTATCACTTAATCCCTCCACACATTTTTTTCACCCAAATATGATGTGTGAAAATTTTCTTACTTAACGGAAGGTAAATATAACTCAGGTTGATTTTTCTCTACTTTCCATAATCATTTTTCCATTTCTTCATTACTTATCAATATATTTCATTATTATACCAGATTGACCTATGTGTGTGTACTTGTTATCCAACTATTGTACACCCTCAAAAAAAAAAAATAAAAAAAAAATAAAAAATAAAAAAGGGATATATATTAGGAAGGTCAAAAACCACCCTTACTAGACCATTGATCTTATTATAACTATTACAATTAGTGTCACGAGGAGGTCAAACATGGGTCGGTAGAAGAGTGTGAGATTTTTTCCAAGTGAAACTTTTGAAAAATTAATAAATTAGGGGAGTGATGAAATGTATAACATATGGGGATATCTAGATCTAGAGATTATGGTTTGACTTCTAGGAATTCTTAAGTGAGTGGGTCGTGAAATTTTATTGCAAAGGATGTGGGTCAAGTTCAGTGGAAAGGATATTTTAAGTAGACAATTATTAGAATAACTTATATTTACTCGATAAAAAGTGGAAAGAATAACATGAAATGGTTGTCACACACACATGTGGAGAATTAGTGACAGGATTTAATTTTAAATTATTTTCTTTTATTGGTATCATGCATCTCTTGTAATTTCATTTGGATACAATTTTTGAGACGTCTTTTTCAATGATAATTGAGAATAACTCCTGGGTGTGATTTTTGATTTGATCACATTTCTATCAGGAATTAAATATTCATTGAATTTTAAATATTTATGAATTTGGAAATATCTATATTCATAATTTTTTTAATTATGACTTTTCCCATGAGTGAAAATGTTTAGGTGTGTGGGTGTGATCGCACCGCGATTCACTGTTTCATTTTCACCCTTACACCACTATGCTAAACTTGTTTTATATTGAAAATTATAAAAAACAAATTCATTCCATGATTGAATCATTTATTTTTTTATCACTATTAAAAAGGAAAATTTAACTTGTTTTTATGATTCCATTGCAGGAGGAGGTGATTTGGAGGACCTATGATGATGTCCAAGAAAAATGGGCCAAACTGCGTAAGATCCATGCACACCAGTGGAATAATTAGTGCACTTATCATGAACCGTTAATTTAAATGGCCTGTAATTTTTTGGGATGGTCCAAAATTAATTGGAATGAAATTCCTATGAAGAAACCCAAGACTCATCCGTCCATATGGTGGTCCAACTGACCTGATCTGTATAGCACACCGAATCTGCACGAATTCAAAAGTGGTGTACTGTGATCTGTCCATATCTCGGGCTCTAGTTGTCCAAATTAATCCAAACATTCATTGGAGATAGAAAAGATGTGGGGATACAACTTTTTTATTTTCTCCAAAGTGATATAAGGCTTTATGAAGGTCTAAAACCATGTGAAAAGTGGTTTTAAGAAATCTGCCTGCTCAAAACCACCTTTCGATTTTCCTATAAAATGGAACTTTTGGATCCCCATTTGTAAGTTTTATCCAGAAGTGAAGCTCTTCCATTTTGGTGTCCTGTAGGAGTATCCTCATTATACATGAAGTTCTGGAGGCCCCTATCTTCATATGAGAGTCAATAATGAAGAACAAGTTTCACCTGAGCTTTGTCCTCCTCCCGATGTTGAGCTAAACGGTGGGTGTTCATTGCGAGGGAGCTACACACTTGAAGAGGGAGTTCTGACACCTTATATTCTACCGGTTTAATGTAATTTGTGTTTTAATTATTTAACTTATGTTTAATATTTATATTCTTTATCTATGAATGCATGTTTTTGGTTTAATTAAGTGAATCATGTCTCATTTCAATATCGATTGAGTTGAGATTCAAGTGGGAATCTTGAGTTGTTCCGATTAGACCACACAAGAATCCTCTTTCTCTCACACATACATGATATTTCAGTATCCTTGGGTAGACCTAACTCTATTATTGAGTTCCAAACCTTAACAACATGATTATTGTGTCAAGGGGTGGTTCTTTGTGCATTATTTTAAGAGGAAAGATGGGAACCAAGATCTTGGTCATCCCTCAACCAAAAGATTACAACAAAACCTAATAACCAATTGAGAACAAGGAACTATTAAAGTGCTATAGTAACTTAGAAATGATCACTTATTTATCTCATATTTTTCAAAATACACTTTTTATTTCAACTTTACAACTCTTTACAATAAGTTAATTTCTTACAATTGTTTACAAAATCACCCCCTCTTTTGTTCTTATTATTATAAATACACACTCAAAACCTATCAACGCTCCTTGAGAGATGACCTAGGGTATTACCTAGACTATAAATCAACCTTAAAACCTAATCAAATTGACTTTTCATGATAATGTGGTAAAAGTATAATATCTCATGAGCGTGATAAGATTTGAAAAAACCACCCCTAATCAAACAAAATAATCCACCTATATAAGAAAACAATTATTATGTGAGTAATATTAAAAATAAATAAATAAAACATAAATATGAAATAATAAATTAATTATATAAAAAATTGTTTTGTTTTGAAAACAACAATATTACCTATGTTACTGAGGAGAGGAAGTGTTGTTTCTCTTCCTGCAAAGTCAGTGGAGGGAATGTTAAGGAAAGTGATAAATTACAACACTGTAGGGATGAAAAGTTTTTAAAGGAGAAGAATTTTGTGGAAGTTTTGTTGTAGAAAGAAATGAAATATAGATAAAATTTTATAAATTAAATGAACTCTATAATGAATAATAAAAATTAAAATCAATTTTTCATTATATATTTTTTCTGTAAAATAGAAAAATTATATAATAACATTACCTTTAAATATTCCCAAAGGGTTTCCTTCATTATAGTCTGTTCTTCCATGGGATTTTTCACATCATCATGTGTAGAAGACATTATCTACATGATTAGTCAAAAATTTAATTTATATTATGTTAATGTATTATATAAAAAATAATAATATGAGGAAAAACATAGTATATTAAAAAACAATTTTACCTTCTCAGTAAACTCTCACTTGTATCCTTGAACTCCAATCTCTCACGAGCATTATCGATTTTGAACAAACCACCCCAACTCGAATAAAGGAATCCACCTATATAAGAAAATAATTCTTATGTTATTAATTCTAAAAATAAATAAATAAACCATAAATATGAAACAAAACATTACTTTTATAGAAGTCACATATTTAGGTAATATTTGTACATTCTTCAATCAGGTATGTTTCCCTTTCATTTCTAAGAAAATATATATCGTCTTGTAAATATGAGTATTTTTTATAGTCAGAGTAGTACTAGAATAATATAAATAAATAAAGTATTAATAAATATTTTAAATGAAATTGTAATTCTCATCAAAAATACCTCTTTAGGGATGCTATTTTGTTATTGGAATATAATATCTCTCATAAATTTACAAACATAATAACCACAATATTTTATATTTGTTTATTTTGGACACTGTAGAAACATGGATAAAAATAATAAATTTGTTTTTGATATTTTTTTGGATAGTATAATATTATTATATATACCCTAATAATAGTCTACTTTTAAAAATTATTAGGCTCCTTGTGCGTATGGGTAGTCCTCATGTCATGAATTTAACAATATTTAAACACCTCCCTATCATAACATAATTATCATTGAAACATAATATAAAATATATATCTTGAAGTTTAGTTATAAAACATTTTATATTGGGTATTCCAAATTGAAAAATTCCATTATGTATGGTTGGTTTGTTGGGTATCCATACAGTGAATCTAGAAAATAAATATTTGGAGTATCCAATTTGACCATAATGAGTATCTAATGTTTCCTAAAAACAAAAAAAAAGGAATAAGTAATGAAATAAATGAAAATATATTTGATATGATTAAATTATATATTTTTACCCCTAAATAAATGGTATTAAGAAGTGTCTTTTATCTGTAAGTTTTATTTCTAACGATTTGGCCAGTTTTTACACTATTTCATCTATTTTTTTATTTTATTTATTTTTGGTCTGTAGAAGTATCATGAGGACTAATGAGACCAAATTTATGTTAATAGGGTAATCCATTAAATTTTTATTCATATATATTCCAATAAAATAGTTGAAATGTATTTAGTCATAATTAACATAGTATATCAACTATTGGAAAAAAAATCGTGAAAACATACCTCATGTATACATTTACAACTGAGACTCCTATCCATTCATACATAAGGATTTCATTTACATTCTCAAGAGAAATGTAGTCTTAACAGCCTCTCCATACATTTTTATTCAAAATAAACTATTTTATTACTACCACTATGTAACTTTGTATCTGCATGAACCTTTAATGTTAGTAAATGTGGATATTGAACATGTAGGGTAAATGTGATTTCTATAGATATTTTCAATTTATTGGTTGATCATTTAGATGGTTTTGATTTGAACTTTTTTTTCACCCCTTTCCCATTTTCTGTCTGTAATAACAATCATTAGTTTATATCTTTTCTCATTAATTATTAAAGGTTTATCATGG
The DNA here is from genome assembly GCA_963277665.1 of Viscum album. Taxonomy (NCBI): domain Eukaryota; kingdom Viridiplantae; phylum Streptophyta; class Magnoliopsida; order Santalales; family Viscaceae; genus Viscum; species Viscum album. Next base: position 1,826,706,757 of record OY728127.1, read on the forward strand.
AAAATAAATTGTAAATGAATACCACCTTATCAATAGGTTTTTAAAACATATAAAGTTCATGCTATAAATGTTCTTATATCCTGTTTAACCATATTAATATTTGCATCATCAAGTGGAATAGGTAGCTCAGTGCTTAGATTATTAGCTATGATAATCCCCACTCTCCCATGACATGTTGTAAGTGTCCTATTGTATAGATTGTCTTCTTGGATGTTTAACACATTATCCCTCAAAACAAGGTGACGAGTGTGTGTTTATAGATATAAATCACAGTCATTTTCACCCTATATAATATCAGTACAAGAAATGTATCAGTGCCTGTCTGATTCAAATTTCACATAAAAGATTATTAGAATATTTATTAACTCATCTAAGATATCTCTTTGAGTGGAATGACTCGCCTCAAAGCTGGTGGGGGTAGGATAGGATCATCATGCAATGATTGTTCTTGAGTTGTTTCTTCTTCTCCCCCCACCCATAACATTTTATTGAAACTCAGTCTTCCAATGAATTTTTTCTTCAAGGGAAGCGAACCATTGTTTCATCTTGGTAATTTCTTTATCTTTATCCTCCTATTGTTTTTTTCTCTAAAACTTTTCATGATGTTAACCCAAAACCAACACCTCTGATGCATCCATACTGTTCCTAACACTTCAAGGCCACTAATAGTAAGTTTTCATTTGGTATATATTTTAGTGATTCCTATCTCTAAGTTGGATAGAAAATATAGAAAAATAAGCAATCTTTATTTTTTCATATAAATTTAAATAAAAAATATCATTATTTCATAATTACACATGATTCCCACACTTTTTGTGTGTTTTGTTCTATTAGTATCCCATCTTTATTTACATGTGCCTCCTTCCATAGCACATGACATGGGTTGGAAGTGGATTTGTATTGGGATTCATAAATCAATATATAAAAAGAGGAACACAATAATGTTTTTGTTTCATGTCACATAAAATTATTATGGTAGATTTAAAATATGTACCAATTTTTTCCAAGTGAAGCGTACAACATCCTTGCTTTACGGTAGGGTTAAATTGGTTTTGTTTCCGGTTCCTTATTTTCAAATATAAGTTTTTATTTCATAATTAAAATATTTTCAATAAAAGTGATGAATACATGTATTTTCAAATAATTTAGTAATAGACACAATGTACCTAAAAATAAATCTCTACATGATGGCCACTAAATGCATCCCATACTTCTTGGCTTATCAGGTGTTCATACATAAGTGCTGGGTGTGGGTTTATTTTCCCTTCAGGGTCTTTAAGAAGAAATCTCATAATAATTGTGTGAATTCCCCTGTCAATACTTATATAAAGTATTAATATATATTTATTATGGTATTCATCTACTATAAATTCACTCTACAATGGATTATGGAGAGTAAGTTAATGTTTCATTATTTTATTTTTCAGTAAGATAAGTAAAGAATATCATAATGTTACCATAATATCTTCCCAAATCAATGACTTAATCATGGGTACAACATTGTTCCATGAACCAATATCAATCAGCATGAATTGTCAAGTTATGATCACATTGTAACTATTGAACATGTCCTTGTTGGGGTAAACAAGCTGGCCTCATGCAATCCATCTGAACTCAAATTTGATGCCTTTACTTTTCACCTTAATAATTTTTGTTAACACCATAATGCTCTGGTGCTCTTATTTTTTATGTAGAATTAGTTATTCATAATATACCATTTACTCATATTCAAAATCATCAAAATGTTTTTCTTCTTGATTGGTAGAATCAACATGTGCATAAGGTCGTTGTTCCTCTATACTGGGAGCAACAACAGGTTGAGAAACATGTTGTTACTCAATATTGGGAATATCAGCACATGCAAAATTTATTATCTACAAGAGTGTTTTAACATTTAATTTATATTACATAAATGCAGTAATGAATAGATAACAACATGAGGTAACACAATTTATATTACAAAAAAATAACCTGATTATTGATCTCTCTATTTTTTGAAGGTCAAAGGGATTTTACACCTCTATAGAATATCTAAATCCCTTAATTGTGGTCTTATATGATGTAAAAACCCCTATATAAATATGGACCACTGTGAAATGATTATGAAATCCCAATTAAAGTTTCACCCTTTGTTGAATATTCAACTAATCCTTCAGTGGTTTTGGTCGATAAAAGAAAAATTTACCACTTTTGGTTTGTAGGTCCCGGAATATAAAATACTTGTACTTCCTATGATGCCATTATAAATAGTTTATCTTTTTATCGTTACTGAAATCCACTTTCATGAATCTTAATTCATCTATTTTAATATATCTACTCTTATCAACCCACTTTCATTGAAAAATTATCACTATGAATGTTGTATAATCTAACTCCCATATTTTTATGATGATTCCAAAGTATGACATATTCATATAAATTGGATTTATTTCCTTAGTACTAGAAACATGCATTGGTACAACTACATGTGTAAATCCACTATTTTTCACGGTACTTCCTTCAAAAATGTTCATTTTAAAAGAATTTATATCCATTAATTACATAACCATTGTAAGATAATACAAACAAAATTTTTCTTCTAGCTATCCGTCAAATTCCTTCTAAAATTAAATCTGAATTTTCATCTGAATCCTTAAAAATATGGTCTCAAAACCATCCTAAAAACTATTGATTATGTGTATTTGATATCCATTTTTCATCCACTGATGGATTTAAATGCCTAATAATTTCCTTTTTGGTTTTAACATATGGGGAAAACTCTAAAATGTTTTACAAAAATTAAAGGCAGGGCTTCTCCTAATATATAATATTGATTGTGACAATATATCTTCCAAAACTTCCTTCACCCACAAGCTTAACAATGTGATGATATTTTGATAGACCAATTCTTTCCATACTAGATAGGTAGTCAGTATAGAATTCAACGACTTCCTCAATAATATATCTATTCATAATACAAACCTCTAGCCAGCTTCAATTTTTGACATACCCTTTCAAAAAAATAATATATTGTTAAATGGGGTATATCCATTTATAATGTAGAGGACCACATAGTCAAATCTCTCCCACTAAATGAAAAATTAATTGAACCATCATATCAAATAATGTTGTTTGAAAGAACATTTCTAATTTAGATAGTAGGAAGGAGATTTCCTTTTCCATAGTTGGATGTTTTTTTAGTATATAACTTTTCTTCATATAGATTTGAAAAATAAATATATCTTGGTTAATGTATGATATAAATTCTTGGGAAAATGAAATTTAAATATATAGCAATTAGATATTTTATCAAAACACGACATTCATATGTTTTCATACCCTTTAACTTTAAATCAGTCATCAACACGATATTCTTGATATTCGATGAATACCTCTCTATGACATTTACATCATTCAAGAATTTGAAAAACTAAAATCTCTCCTACCTAGAAAGTGTGTAAATATATGGATGAAGAAAGGTTTGTTTTTCACCATTCACTAGTGCCAACTCTTCTCGTATTCCCCTGTCAACCATGTACAAACTATCCTTAATTCCATCCTTTGTTTTGTCATTTGAATTTATTAACATTATAATTACACTATCACATACATTTTTTTTAAAATGCATAACATCAAGAAAATTTTTGATGTACAGAAAATTCAAATATAGTCATTCAAAAAAACTGATCACTTTTTTCAACTAGTTTTTATAAGGTTTTTTGAAAATGGTTAACCAAAAGCAATGTATATATATTTTACTTACTAAAATAGTTGATCACTTATTAGTGGAGATGATGATGTACATTATTTAGAACTTCTATCAATTGATGTGGTCCATGATCATTACTTATGTCATTAGGGTATAAATCTACAATATACTAGAAACATGGTTTTTTATAAATGTTTCAATCAAATTGACTTTGTACCTTGTTCCCAAATGGGATGCCCTTGAGTTCCTTTAATGTTATATCCTGAAATATTTCCATAAGAAGTAAAGTCATTTATCTTCTGATATAACATGGATCTCAATATTAAATATTCATTTCTATAAGCATCATACAATGTAACACCTGAATCCCACAATAATTTCAAATCATTGACCAAAGGAGAAAAATAAACATCAATATCATTACCTAGTTTTTTTGGTCCTCATATAAGCATAGATAACAAAATATATTTTTGTTTCATGCATAACCATGGTTTAATGTTATAATTTAACAACATTACCGGCCATGTGTTATGAGTGTTTCTTTGAAACCCAAAATGATTTACTCCATCTGTAGATAATGCAAGATGAATATTTCTTGGCTCATTTAAAAATTCAGGATACTCATGATAAATTCTCATCCATTGAGGAGAGTCCTTTAGGTGATGAGGTTTCCCATATTTATTTCTTTTATTTTCATTACATTTCAATTTCCTTGTAGTCTCATCACTTATATATAGGTGCATAAACCTTGCAATGATTGAAAAGTACCATACAACTTTCATAGGACCCAATTTATCTTTCTTGTATCGAGAATTACCACACTTTGGGAATTAAATAAGTAATTTTTAGTCCTTGAAAAATATTATAGAGTCATTTTTTCAGTCATGTATTCGTTCATAGATCAAACCCATCAAATGTAGCATTATTTTAACATCATATATTCGTCTAGGGAGCTCATTATCTTCTAGGTTCATATCATTCAAGAGAGAAAGTAGTTCGGTAAAATTGGTATCACTCCATCATTGTCTAGATTTTAAATTATCCATCATAAGGTTGGCTCACAGTACTATATATTTAGTGTAACTAGAATAAAATTTCATCTTTTCACAACTCTTTACCTTCTCAAACAATTTTGTGCAATCATGAAGTTCATATTCAATTGTAATTATTATTTCCTCAATATTATCTTCATTATCATTCACACCTGTAATCAAATCCTAGACACAATCTTCTTTATTGTTCACACATGTAATCATATCGTATGATCTATAAAACACCGTGTAATCTTAGTCACTAGCTATATTACCTTTTTCCCTATTTTGATTCAAAAATTTATAACTTTGATCAATTTCATGATATATCAAGTGTTCTTACAAATCCTCTAGACTAATTAGTCTTGAATAACAACAGTGTAAACATGGAAAAATTATTCGAGAAGGGTCATATGCAAGAACTTTTTCAAAAATGATGAACTATTTCACCCCATCTTTACAAACTTTTTCATATGATTAGAATCCATCCATTATCTATTCATATCGATCCTATTTTATTTAGTAATATTAATATTTGACAAAATAAATACAAAAAATATGTTCAATTGAATGTGGATCTCATGAGATACTTGAAAGAAAATGGAAATGTTGAAAAATGATTTATCATACCACATGATCAAAAACAAAAACTAATTGAAGGACATTTATAATTATAATGGAGGATATTTCACTTTTAAAAACTATTTTTCCCTTAAATTTAATTTTGTAGGAAGTAAAAAAGGTATAGTGAATAATTTTGGATCAAATGATATTCTATTAGTTGATCGATTGAGGTACATACCCTTGAGAATTTATCAACTTTTTGAAAATGAGAATAAAAACATTTTTAAGTAGAAGAAATGAGTCTTTAGGAGATTAAATGACAAAACTATCATCATAAAGGATTATAGATCAATCAATAATTTATTTCATATTTTTAATGAACAAACCACTTTTTGTTTGAATATACATGAATTATAAAATCACATTTACAATATAAAAAACTAATGAAATATGGATATTGAATGTAATAATATAAATATAAAAAGTAAAATCTATATTATTTGAAACACTTTTTATAAAAGAAAATACGGTAATTGAATACAATAATTATTTCAGAAATAAAAAAAATTATTATATTTTTTAAAATATTTTCAACACTAAGATTGAATTTATGAATGTATAAAAGTATTAAACATTTGATAAATTGAAAAATGTATACAGGTATAAAAGTATATATTAAAAATGTATATATATTTATATTAGTATATAAAATTATAGATGTATATATAAGTATCAAATTATATATAATTCATAAAAGAATGAATATTTAAAATAAATATACATAATTTATAAATGTATATAAATTAATTAAACTATAGAAAAGTACATATATTTTTTAAAATAATATATAATTTATAGAATTATATAGTTTAATAAATTTATATGTATAAAATTATGATATTTAAAATTAAAATTTATGAAACTATAAAAGTATAAAAGTATTCAATTTTAATCCATTTATGAAATGATCAATCCTGATTTTAATGTTAATAGAAAAATTCTAGGTGTACCTTGCGAGTCTCATGTGCTTTCATTTATAGGTACAAATGGATTCAAACTACTTTTTAAAAAAAATGTCACTTTATTTTATTGTGAGTGGTTCGGGGAAAATATTTCGGGAATAATATTTCCTTAAACACCACCCATTTCATACTACAGAATTCTTCATTTTTCATCATATTCTTAATCGACAGCCACCATTTATCTACTTTAACTTCCAAATTCTAAATGTATATCCATTTCATCAAAACTAATTGATCAGAGGAACCCAAATTGTTAGAATGCATTATTTTATGAATGAATCCATGGTGAGTTGTTTCATCCTTAGCTTGTTTGGGGCTTTGAAATAGTTCATATTATTATTCATTTCTTAATAATTTTGATTAGGTATTATCATGATATTTTTCACTCCATCTATTTTCCCATTTGGTTACCTATTGGGACAATCACCACATTTTCCATCACACCCATGGTTATATTGGTTTCTCTTAGATCCATCCCTTACTAAAACCAAAATCATGAATCATGTGTACTAAATAATTATATCTCCCAAAGATGTATCTAGATAAGTATTCCTTCTAAAAATAATATTTTATATCATTCCCTATAGATATGGGAAATAAAATAATGAATTATATCAAATTCTTAGTAAGGGAGGGCATATAAATGGCTCATAAAGTGGTTAGATGAAGATCAAATGAGAAAAAATACCAGGAAATAAATATCATATTAAAATTAAAATGGAATAATAATATATTTCTATAAATCATTAAATGATATATAATATCATGATATATTATACATTAAAATATGAAAATAATGATTTTACCCAAAAAAATATCTTAAAAAAAGAAACATATTGAAAAATAAAAAACATGCCATCCATTTTTACCAAACAATATTAAAAAAATAAATTCTCATGAGTAAACTAAATAAATATATAGATATTTTTATATGCAAGTAAAGAAATCAAAATTGTAATGTCCCAGACCTAGGTTTCACTGAAAGGTTCCCCGAGCCCAGTTGGCCAAATGGCCTCAAGCGCATCTCCCCAAATGCTAGAGCCTTTTGAATAGTAGTGAGGGCACAGGGTGGGTTTTCAGAGAGACTATTCCCTCTTAATAGAGTGTAACAAAATGGAATATCAATAATAGAAAAGTATCATCACCAGTAAATCATACTGACAATAGATACATTGTATGAATAGATAATGATAACAAAGGAAAGATCATATAAAATGATGATGATACATGTCATATGTCTATTAAATAAGAAAAAAAATATATCTAAGGGAGGCGTATAATACATGGAATAGAAGTAAAAAAAGGCCAAAAACTTTCCACTAGCATCACAAGCCTCAGCTCGGTCCCCTGCTCCCCTATACCTTAACAACATTCAAGAACCTGTATCAGGGAACTTTCCCTTATTGATACTGGAAATAACATAATCTATTTGGGTACCCAAAGGTGTCCCAAATAGGGTGTGAGATAGAATCCCAAGAGGAAAACACCCAAGTTCAAGTTTCGTCAAGTCAGTGAATATATATAACAGATGTTGGGGAGGGGCAGTTCCTTGTAGTTATAGCCTGGTTGAATTCCCTAAGACCTTCATGTCATGTAATGTATCATAAACCTATGGGACATGTAATCTCTAAGCCTACGGGCCTTGTAAGGGTTACTCCCCATCCCTTGAAAGTTGGGTTATCGAAAATCAATAAAAATGAAGGCCTTCAGGCCATTCAGGCAGGCATTAATAGAATAAGTATAAAGTTACTAAAAGAAAACATCCTATATAGTCTAGGTTATCATTTTATATAAAGTTTATTTAATAAATTAATCTCATGTAATTATTATGTCTTGGGACTTGGTGCATAGTCCAGCATCCCCTTTGTTGATAATATGATCAAAAGATTCCTAAAATTCTATCTATAAAGTACAAGTCAAAGACTAAATCCAAGCTTGTATATTGGCTTTGGAAGATGCATCCTATAAACCATCCCATTCATTATTAATTTTTAAACCTGATTCCATCTGTAGAATTCCAAATTTGGAATCCCGGTATCACTCTAGGTATAATATAAACCAACAACCTACAAGCCCATCCATGTAGAACCTCTCAATAACCTATTTATCACTCTAAGTGCGATATAAAATCACTACCATTCTAGACGATCCTTGGTGGTCCACTAAGGGAGCCCAAGTATCACCCATGGAATATATGATCAATTTCCTTTGATTCTGTTCTTGGAATTCCATATTAAATCCAAGTGGCCCCGGGCATATAATAGTAAAGACACAAAGTCTATCCATGGAAGTTCTCTATGGAGTCCAAGTATCACTAAACATAATAAAAGTACAGTCCATTTGTGTCTGTCCATGGAACTATCATATAAATCCATGTGTCACCCAAGGAATATAATAAATTAACCAATTTAATATTATATAATCAATTCCATTTAAAAAAAATTCATTAAATCATGTCAAGGTCAATACCAAGAACATTCAATTTAAAACTCACCACATGAGGTGACTAAATTCATGGGCTAAGATTATAAGGCTTTCCTCTCAATTTCTAACATGGGAAATTTATTTAAACATGAATATCAAGATTAAAAAGCCATTACATGTCATGGGAAAAGGGTCTGGGTCATTCATCCGTTCCCATTCATCAACTCAATTACAGTTGATACCATAAATCAATCTACATATCAATTCACAATTCAAACATAAATTGACAATTTAATATTAAAATCACATGACACATGGTAAAGGGAACACCTCAAAGGGGACCCATTTCATATACCATCAGGAGGTCCATTTAAAAACACAACATGACCAAGGGGTGGTTTTAAATAAAGTTTCTCAACCTATAACCATTCATAAATAGGACTCTTTAATTTGATAGGTTATACCTATAAATTTATATCAAGGATCAAAATCCATTTCAAGGTGTCACCCGAGAATTGGGTGTGTGGCACAAAAACATATATAAACACTTTTAATTTTAACGAGAGACACGAGACCAGCTACTATAGGTCTATAGTAGATATATCATCTAGTATGAGCTCTTGATTTGACTCAGATTAGGAGAAAATCAAAGAATGGATGAAGAACCTAATAATAGGGGAAATTAGATTGCACCTACATAGTGCAGTTGATGCCAAATAAAACAAGGAATGTCTAAAATAAATTTATAACTCATTAATTCTGATCTAATGAGATGATCAATGCTTGAATCCAATATCGGATGGAGGAGTTACCTAGGTTTCTTGAATATGCCTCAAAGAGATCTCAAAATAGAGGAGTTGTTTTTCATTGGAGGAAATAAGAATTAGTTTTGATTTAATATAAAATATAAGGGTAAAATTGTAATTTTTCCTAAAAATATAGGGCCACAAGGTTTGGCCGCATGGTTTCTCCAAACCGTGTGTCAACCATGCATGCTTAGTTGTAGGTAAGGATACATCACATGGGTTTTCTACATAGTTTGACTATCCATTTGCAGAACATAAAAAATCCCATTGTTAAAATTACAAACATGGTTTCATGGTCGTGTGCCCCATTTCACATGGTTTTTCTAAACCTAGTGTCCTATTCCTACAATTTTCCCAATCATTTCATGGTTTATCCAGCTGTGTGGAATGCCCCTCATAGTTTAATAAAACCATTCACTAGGCCATTTTCAACTTAAAACATGGGTTCTAGAATTCAAAAAAAACCTTGGACATCCCTAATACCTCCATGTACTAAAAAGGCACTCACATTGGCCCAAATTTAAACCTTTAAACTAAGAATTGATGGAAAGTAAAGGATCTATACCTTAAATAAAGAACCAGGTCCTTAAAAACACCCCCTTAAAGAAATTCATCCTTCAATTTCCATTCTAAGGGTGGGGAATCATGATCTGAGAATAAATCTAGCCACTACAATAATACATCATCCTCTCCCTCCCAGGTCTTTTCCTTTACTCAACTTTACTGCCATATCACATGTACTAAAGGAACTAACCGTCCTCGCAGAACCTTCATGTTACGATCCAAAATACGTATAGGATTCTCCTAAAATAATGAATATACCTATAACTCAATTTATTAGGGATGAAAGGCATGAGATAGGTTTGAATAATACAAGTGTAGTTGTGATACATAGAAGATATCATGCACAACTCATTACCTCTAAGGTAACTGCAAGCAATAGGCTATTATCCTGACCATATCTAGAATATCAAATGGCCTGACATATAATGTTGAAAGATTACCCTGTCTCCTAATTCTCTTGTGTCCCAGCTTCAGTGAAACATGTAAAAAAACTCAATACCCAACCTATAAGTCTAGTGGTCATCTACGACAATTGGAGTGTGATTTCTAATGAGACTGTGCAGTATCCATCTATTTCTTCATCAATTGCACCTACTCTGTGGTCTCCTGAACAAGATGAGGTCCAAGTACAACTACCTCTCCTACCTCTAAATATCATGGGTTTGAATATCATGGCCTATCATAAAAATCCATACAAGGAAACATATTAATAGTAGCATGAAATCTATTTATGTAGGTGGATTGAAATAGGGGTATATGCCTATCCCAAGTTCCTCTAAAATCTAGGATGCATACTCACAGCATGTTCTCAAGTACCTGAATTGTGTACTCTGACCTGACATTTTCCTAGAGGTGTTATTTTGTGATCATAAGCACTTGTGTACCCAGTGCCCTCTATAACCCTTTCTAGTACCATGAAGTAAAAAAATAATCCATATCTGAAAATATAGTGCATGGGACCCCATGAATTCATACTATATCACGTATGTACAACCTTTCAATCTCATCAAAACTAAAGGTTTCCTTGATTGGCAGGAAATGTGAAACTTTCATGAACCTGTCAACAATAACCTATACATAGTCATTACCTTAAGGTGACCTCAGTAATCCTATCAATAAATCCATTTCGATGTCAACTAATTCCCACTTGGAGGTGGGTAATTACTGAAAATTTTTTGTTGGTCAATGGTGTTCCACCTTCACCTGCTAACAGGTGGAAAACCTCATGAAAAATCATGTTGCATCTCTTTTTATACCTAGACACCAGTATTGGCGAATTATATCTTAATACAGTTTGGTGACGCCAGGGTTCACTGCCTAATATGATGTATAAAGTCTCACATGATCTCCTAAAACATGTCTGCTAAAACCCATACATGACCATGTACTCTCACAATCTTTTTCCTCACCTACAGTCTAACCAGGATGAGGGTCCTCACCTTCCACACTATCCCAGAGGACAAGGCTCTCAGAATCCAATAGTTTCCTCAACCTCACTCTATCAATTAGGGTAGAGGTAATAGCTAAGTATGATAATAAAGTCTCACCCTGACTGTCGATCACCTCCAAGTGAATCTCATAGAACAAATCCACAAGCTTCCACTCACTACTGACCTATTTCACTGCATGTATCTGATTCCTCCTGCACAGTGCATCGACCACTACATTACCCTTACCAAGAATGTAGGAAAGCTCAAAATTTAAAAACTATAGGTATTTAACCCACTTTTTCTACCTCATAATTGGATCATGGTGTGTAAATATGTACTTGATGCTTTTTTGGTCCATTTACAACACAAAACGCTCTCCAAGTAAGTTATGTCTCCAAAAGTGTAATGCTTGAACAATTTTAGCTAACTAGAGATCATGCATTGAGTAATTCCTCTCATGTGGTCTCAACTAATGAGACCCATACACCATGACTCTATCTCCCTGCATAAGCATTTCTCCAAGCTTGATACCTAATTCATCATAGTAAATAGTGTAACTCCTACCTGGATCTAGAAAAATTAGTATCGGTGATAAATTCAATCTCACTTTAAACTCCTAAAAGGCCATCTCATAGTAATATGACCAAATAAACATCCAACCCTTCTTATTCATTCTCATAAGTGGTGTCACTACTGGAAATTTAGGCTATATATGTGGTTTGAAATTGTGGCTATAAGCCCAAAAACTGTGGTAATATGTTACAGACACTATTCAATATACTATGGCTGGTATCAATGTGGCTATATGGAAAGACCTATAGACATGGTTTGAAACGATGGTTATATCCCTATATCCATATTTAAAACCCTGGATATAGCCCTACAACCACTGTTTTAAACCGTGGCTAAAGCCCTTTAGCAACTGTTTTAAATTGTGGCAGAACATTAAGACACATAGGACCTATAGCCATGGTTTTAAACCATGGATATAGGCCTTCCCATTTCATAAAAAAACACCCCCGCATCCCCCCTTGAAGACCCCCCCACACACACACCTCCATTCCCCCTAGATATCCCCTTGCACCCCTGTGGACAACCCCTGTGCACCCCCTTGAACACCCCCTGCACCCCCATTCCCAACAACCCCCCATCCTAGACACCCCCCGTGCACCCCCATTATAGCCCCCTTAAATACCCCTTTGCACACCCAAGCCCCCTTGACCCCCCCACCATGGAAGTAGCTCACCCCCCTTCAAAGCCCCTATGGATATCCCCTGACCCCCCCTCCTAGACACCCCCATGGATAGCCCCCTTACACCCCACCCCCCACCCTTTCACTCCCCGGGATAGCCCCCTTGCACCCCCCCTATAGTATCCCACCCCTTCAAAGCCCCCATGACAGCCCCCAACCACCCTAGACACCCACTGGAAAGCCCCATGCACCCCCTAGACATCCCCCTACAACCCCCTGGACAGCCCCCTCACACCCCTCCCCTTCTGGACACACCCTTTCACCCCCACTAGACACCCCCTTTCACCCCCCTAGATAGACCCTTGCACCCCCCCCAGATAGCCCCCTTGTACCCCCCCCCTTGAACACCCACTTGCACCCCCTGCATTAGCCCACTCCCTAGACCGCCCCCTTGCACCCACCCCCCTACAAAGCCCCTAACCCCCCTCACCCCATGGACAACTCCCCCCATACACCCCTCCTAGATAGCCCCCTTGAACACCCCCCCGTAGTAGCCCCCCCAGACAGCCCCCTTACACCCCACCCCTATAGTAGCCCACCCCCTTACAAAGCCACCTAGATAGCCCCCGACCCCCCCCCCCCTCCTGGACACCCCCTAGAACCCCCCTAGACAGCCCCCTTTCACCCCCTACCATAGGACACCCCCTTGGACAACCCCCTTATACCCCCTTGAACACCCCCTGAAGTACTCGACCCCCCTTACACACCCCCCTTGCACCCCCCCTTCAAATTCCCCCAAGATAGCCCCTGACAACCCCTCCTACCTGGACACCGCCTCCCTCATGGACCCCCCAGAAATCCCCCTGGACATCCCCCCATCCAATTAAACTTTATAAAGGAGGAATAACTGCTACATAATTCCCTACATGAGGCAATACCTATTATGTGCCAAGTTAACCATGTTAAGTTCAATTTAACTCATCCAGTTCATTAAAACTAGGCAATTCCATTTATAAGATCAAAGGGGGGTCACTTGGTGGTGACTTGGTCATTACAAAACTTTCCTACTTGGGAAATTCCATCTTAAAAAACCATTTTAAGAAAAAGAGGGTAACCACATATAGGGATATAAAAAGGGTCAAGTACGATGTGTGCTTTACGACTAACAACAACATCAAGTATAAGGAAAAAATCAATGCAATAATGTCATGCAAGGTATACCACTATGACCTTTTGTAGAAAGATTGCAAAACCATGACATGTTTATCAAACAAAACAATTATCTTAACTAACACTTATTCATGAATTCAAATTTAATATAAACAATAAGAATTAATAAGGAAATTAAATGTAATTTAAAACATTCTTTAATTAAAGAGGCGAGGAGATGGACTCTACCACAATGGATCCAAACAACACTCAGTGCTTGAAACTTTTATCGGTGACAAATCTAAGCTGCTTCATCCATCCTTTGGAAATATGCACCTTTACATATACATAAGGACGCCCTAACCCCTATGTACGTGACTGAATGGCCTTGAACATTCACAAGAGGATCCTTATATATATGCACACATGCATAAGCTCGTTATCACCCACAGACGTATGGATTTTACATATATATACATAAGCACACCTATACCCTTAAATGTAATCGCACTGCCATGGGTGGATATACATATAATGAGAGAACTTATTATATATATGCTTACCTATTCATACATAGTGAGTCACCTTTGACTTTGGTTTCCACAACACACACGAATGGGTCCCATTATACTTCCAAAAAAATGCTAGAGATCTGATGAATCATCATTAATCGAACCTAAAAATTGAAGTGGGAGGAACATGATTGGTGAGAAAGGAAATACTAAAATAGGTGATGATGATAACAACATCAACATGCATCATCATCATCAAGATTAAGACATCAGGAAAACAATATCTTGTTGAAGTCAACATAGTGTCACGCGAACGCATGGTTGAAATGAGAGATTAACATAAAATAATACAACCAAGGAACAACTCAATCAATGTTCTCAGTAACCAATACCCCAAGTACATAATTTCTTATACAATTTGAATATTTATCAGGACACTTCAAGGACCCTAATAGTAAGTGTTCATTTGGTATAGGTTTTGGTGATTCCTATCTCTAAGTCAGATAGAAAATATAGAAAAATAAGTAATATTTGTATTTTAATATAAATTTAAATAAAAAATATCATTGTTTCATACTTACACATGATTCCAACACTTTTTGTGTGTTTTGGTCTCTTAGTATCTCATATTTATTTACATGTGCCTCCTTCCATAGCACATGACATGGGATGTAAGTGGATTTGTATTTGGATTTATAAAAAAATATATAAAAATAGGAACATAATTATGTTTTTGTTTCATGTCACATAAAATTATTATGGTATATTTAAAATATGTACCAATTTTTTTCAAGTGAAGCATACCACATCCTTGCTTTACGGTAGGGGTATATTGGTTTTGTTTCCTATTCCTTATTTTCAAAACTAATTTTTTATTTCATAATTAAAATATTTTCAATAAAAGTGATGAATACATGTATTTTAAAATAATTTATTACTAACCACAATGTACCTAAAAAGAAATCTCTACATGATGGCCACTAAATGCATCCCATAATTCTTGGCTTATCATGTGTTCATACATAAGTGGTTGGTGTGGGTTTATTATCACTTCAGGGTCTTTAAGATGAAATCTCATTATAATTGTGTGAAAGCCTCTGTGAATCCTTATATTAAGAATTAATACATATTTTTTATGGTATTCATCTACTATAAATTCACTCTACAATAGATGATGGAGAGTAAGTTAATGTTTCATTATTTTATTTTTTAGTAAGATAATTAAAGAATATCACAATGTTACCATAATCTCTTGGCAAATCAGTGCCTCAAGCATGGGTAAAACATGGTTCCATGAACCAATATCAATCGGCATGAATTTTCAAGTTATGATCCCAATGTAACTATTGAACATGTCCTTGTCGGGGTAAACAAGGTAGCCACATGCATTCCATCTGAACTCAAATTTGATACCTTTGCTTTTCACCTTAATAATTTTCACTAACACCATAACGCTATGGTGCTCCTATTTTTTATATAGAATTATTTATTCATAATATTCCATTTACTCATATTCAAAATCATCAACATGTTTTTATTCTTGAATGGTGGAATGAACATGTGCATAAGTCCGTTGTTCCTCTATACTAGGAGCAGCAGTAGGTTGAGAAACATGTTGTTCCTCAAGATTGGGAGTATCAGCACATGAATAATTTATTATCCACAAAAGTGGTTTAACATTTAATTTAGACTACATAAATGCAGTAATGAATAGATAACAGCATGAGGTAACACAATGCATATTACAAGAAAATAACCTGATTATTGATCTCTATATTTTTTAAAGGTTAAAGGGATTTTACCCTTCTATAGAATATCTAAATCCCTTTATTTTGGTCTTATATGACGTAAAAACCCCTATATACATAGGGACCACTGCGAAATGATTGTGACATCCCAATGAAAGTTTCATCCTTAGTTGAATTTTCCACTGATCTTTCAGTGGTTTTGGTCGATAAAAGAACAATATACCACATTTTGTTTGTAGGGCCTGGAATATAAAATACTTGTACTTCTTATGATGCCATTATAAATAGTTTACCTTTTTATCATTACTGAAATCCAATTTCATGAATCTTAATTCATCTATTTTAATATAAATTCTCTTATCAACCCACTTGCATTTAAAAATTAGCACTTTGAATGTTGTATAATCTAACTCCCATATTTGTTTGATGATGCCAAAGTATGACATATTCACATAAATTGGATTTATTTCCTTAGTACTAGAAACATGCATTGGTCCACCTACATGTGTAACTCCACTACTTTTCATGGGACTGCCTTCATCATGTCCATTTTAAATGAATTTATAACAATTAATAACATAACCATCGTAAGATAATACATACACAATTTTTCCTCTAGTTATCCATCAAAGTCGTTATGAAATTAAATCCAAATTTTCATCTGACTCCTTAAAACTATGGTCTCAAAACCATCCTAAAAAATATTGATTATGTGTATTTGATATCCATTTTTCATCCATTGATGGATTTAAATGCCTAATAATTTCTTTTTTGGTTTTAACATATGGGGAAAACTCTAAAATGTTTTACAAAAAATAAAGGTAGGGCTTCTCCTGATATATAATATTGATTGTTACAATATATCTTCCAAAAATTACTTCACCCACAAGCATAAAAATGTGATGAGATTTTGATAGACCAATTCTTTCCACACTAGATAGGTAGTCAGTACATAATTCAATGGCTTCTTCAATAATATATCTCTTCATAAAACAACCCTCTATCCAACTTCAATTTTTGACATACCCTTTCAAAAAAATCATATATTGTTCAATGGGGTACATCCATTTATAATGTAGAGGACCACATAGTCGAATCTCTCCTATAAAATGAACCATCAAGTGAACCATCATATAAAATAATGTTGTTTGGAAGAACATTTCTAATTTAGATAGTATGAAGGAGATTTCCTTTTCCATAGTTGGCAATTGTTTCTGGTATATAACATTTATACATATAGATTTGAAAACAAAATAGATATTGGTTAATGTATGATAGAAATTCTTTGGAAAAATTAAATATAAATATATAGAAATTAGATATTTTATCAAAACATGACATTCATATGTTTTCAGTCCCTTTAACTTTAAATCAGTCATCAACACGATATTATTGATATTCGATGAATATCTCTATATGACATTTACATCATTCAAGAAGTTGAATAACTAATATGTCTCCTACCTGGAAAGTGTGTAAATATATGGATGAAGAAAGGTTTGTATTTCACCATTCACGGGTGCCAACTCTTCTCGTATTCCCATGTCAACCATTTCCAAACTAGACTTAATTCCATCCTTTGTTTTGTCATGTGAATTTATTAACATTCCAATTACACTATCATGTACATTTTTTTTAAAATGAATAGCATCAAGAACATTTCTGATGTGCAGACAATTCCAATATAGTCGTTCAAAAAAACTGATCACTTTTTTCAACTAGTTTTCATAAGGTTTTTTGAAAATGGTTAACCAAAATCAGTGTCTACATATTTTAATTACTCAAATAGTTGATCACCTACTAGAGGAGATGATGATGTACATTCTTCTGAAATTATATCAAATGACGTGGTCCATGATCATTACTTATGTCATTAGGGTATAAATCTACAATAAACTAGAAACACGGGTTTTTATGAATGTTTCAACCAAATTGACTTTGTAACTTGTTCCCAAATGGGACATCCTTGAGTTCCTTTAATGTTATATCCTGAAAAATTTCCATAATAAGTAAAGTCATTTATCTTCCCATATAACATGGATCTCAATGTTAAATCTTCATTTCTATAAGCATCCTACAACGTAACACCTGAATCCCACAATAATTTCAAATCATCAATCAATGGAGAAAAATAAAAATCAATATCATTACCAGTTTTTTTGGTCCTCATATAAACATATGTAACAAAATATATATTTGTTTCATGTATAACCATGGTGGAAAGTTAAAATTTTACAGCATTACTGTCCATTTATTATGAGTGTTTCTTAGAAACCCAAAAGGATTTACTCCATCTATAGATAACGCAAGATGAATATTTCTTGGCTCATTTCAAAATTCAGGATACTCATGATAAATTATATTCCATTGAGGGGAGTCCTTTAGGTGATGAAGTTTCCCATCTTTATTTCTTTTATTTTCATTCCATTTCAATTTCCTTGTAGTCTCCTCACTTCTATATAGGTGCATAAACCGTTCAATGATTGAAAAGTACCATACAACATTCATAGGACCCAATTCATCTTCCTTGTATCGAGAAGTACCAAACTTGGGGAATTAATTAAGTGATTTTTGGTCCTTGAAAAATATTATAAAGTCATTTTTTAGTCATGTATTCGTTCATAGATCAAACCCATCAAATGTAGCATTATTTTATCATCATATATTCGTATTGGGAGCTCATTATCTTCTAGGTTCATATCATTCAAGAGAGAAAGTAGTTTGGTAAAATTAGTATCACTCTATCATTATCTAGATTCTAAATTATCCAACTTAAGTATGGCTCACAGTACTATATATTTAGTGTAACTAGAATACAATGGCATCTTTTCATAACTCTTTACCTTATCAAACAATTTTTTACAATCACGAAGTTCATCTTAAATTGTCATTATTATTTCCTGAATATGATCTTCAATATCATTCAAACATGTAATCAAATCCTAGACACAGTCTTCTTTATTTTTCACACATGTAATCATATCATATGATCTATAAAAATGGTGTAATTTCAGTCACTAGCTATTTTCGCTTTTTCCCTATTTTTATTCAAACATTTATAATGTTGATCAATTTCATGATATATAATGTGTTCTTCCAAATCCTCTAGACTAATTAGACTTGAATAACAATAGTGTAAATATGGAAAAATTATTTGAGAAGGTTCATATGCAAGAACTTTTTCAAACTTGATGAACTCTTGCACCTCATCTTTATAAACTTTTTCATATGATTATAATCCATCCATTATCTATTCATATTGATCCTATTTTATTTATTAATATTAATATTTAACAAAATAAATACACAAAAGATGTTCAATTGAATATGGATCTCATGAATTACTTGAAGGAAAAAGGAAATGTTGAAAAATGGTTTATCATCCCACATGATTAAAAAAAACTAATTGAAGGACATTTATAATTATACTGGAGGATATTTCACTTTTAAAAACTATTTTTCAATTAAATTTAATTTTGTTGGAAGAAAAAAAGGTATAGGGAATAATTTTGAATCAAATGATATTCTCTTTGTTGATGGATTGAGGTACATTCCCTTGAGAATTTTTCAACTTTTTGAAAATGGGAATGAAAATATTTTTAAGTAGAATAAATGATTCGTTAGGAGATTAAATGATAAAACTTTCATCATGAAGGATTAGAGATCAATCTATAATTTATTTCATATTTTTAATGAACAAACCACTTTTTTTATGAGTATACATGAAGTATAAAATCACATTTACATTATAAAAACTAATGAAATATGGATATTGAATGTAATAATGTAAATATAAAAAGTAAAATCTATATTATTTGAAACGCTTTTTATAATAGAAAATACGGTAATTGAATACAATAATGGTTTCATAAATAAAAAATTATTATATTTTTTTAAATATTTTCTACACTAAGATTGAATTTATGAATGTATAAAAGTATTAAACATTTGATAAATTGAAAAAAGTATACAAGTATAAAAGTATATATTAAAAATGTATATATATTTATATTAGTATATAAAATTATAGATGTATATATAAGCATAAATTTTTTTATAATTTATAAAAGAATAAATATTTAAAATAAATATACATAATTTATAAATTTATATAAATTTATTAAACTATAGAAAAATACATATATTTTATAAAATAATATATAATTTATATAATTATATAGTTCAACAAATTTATAAGTATAAAATTATGATATATAAAATTAAAATTTATGAAACTATAAAAGTATAAAATTATTCAATTTTAATCCATTTATGAAATGATCGATCTTGATTTTGGTGTTAATAGAAAAATTCTAGGTGTACCTTGTGAGTCTCATGTGGTTTCATTTATAGGTACCAATGGATTCAAACTACTTTTTTTTAAAAAAAATGTCACTCTATTTTGTTGTGAGTGGTTCGGGGAAAATATTTCGGGAAGAATATTTCCTTAAACACCTCCCATTTCATACTACAAAATTCTTCATTTTTCCTCATATTCTTAATCAGCACCCACCATCTACTTCAACTTCCAAATTCTAAATGGATATCCATTTCATCAAAACTAATTGATCAAAGGAACCCAAATTGTTAGAATGCATTATTGTATGAATGAATCCATGGAGAGTTGTTTCATCGTTAGAATATTTGGGGATTTGAAATGTTTTATATTATAATTAATTTCTTAATAATTTTTAGTAGGTATTATCATGATATTTTTCACTCCATATATTTTCCCATTTGGTTACCTATTGGTACAATCACCTCATTTTCCATCGCATCCATTGGTATATTGGTTCCTCTTAGACCCATCCCTTACTAAAACCAAAATCATGAATCATGTGTAATAAATAATAATATCTCCCAAAGACGTTTCTATATAATTATTCCTTTAAAAAATAATATTTTATATGGTTCCCTATATAAATGGGAAATAAAAGGATGAATTATATCAAATTCTTAGTAAGGGAGGGCATATAAATGGCTCATAAAGTGGTTAGATCAAGATAAAATGAGAAAAAAGACTAGGAAATAAATATCATATTAAAATTAAAATGTATTCATAATATATTTCTATAAATAATTAAATGATATATAATATCATGATATATTATATATTAAAATATGAAAATAATGATTTTACCCAAAAACATATCTTAAAAAATGAAAAATATTGAAAAATAAAACACATGCTATCCATTTTGTACCAAACAATATTAAAAAAATAAATTCTCATGAATAAATGAAATAAATATATAGATATATTTATATGAAAGTAAAGAATAAAAATTGTAATGTCCCAGACCTAAGTTCCACTGAAAGGTGCCCCGAGCCCAGTTGGCCAAATTGCCTTAAGCACATCTTCCCAAATGCCAGAGTCTTTTGACTAGTAGCGAGGGCACAAGGTGGGTTTATGGAGAGACTATTACCTCTTACCAGAGTGTAACATAATGGAATATCAATAATAGAAAAGTATCATAACCATTAAATCATACTGACAATAGATACATTGTATGAATAGATAATGATAAAAAAGGAAAGCTCATATAAAATGATGATGATACATGTCGTATTTCTATTAAATAAGAAAATACATATATCTAAGGGAGGTGTATAATACATGGAATAGAAGTATAAAATGTCCAAAAATTGTCCACTAGCATCACAAGCCTCATCTCGGTCCCATGCTCCCCTACACCTAAGCAACAATCAAGAACCTGTATCAGGGAACTTTCTCTTATTGACAATGGGAATCACACAATCTATTTGGTCACCCAAAGCTGTCCCAAATAGGGTGTTAGATAGAATCCCAAGAAGAAAAAACCCAAGTTCAAGTGTCGTCAAGTCAGTGAATATATATAATAGATGTTGGGGAGGGGAAGTTCCTTGTAGTTATAGTCTGGTTGAATTCCCTAAGACCTTCGTGTCATGTAATGTATCTTAAGCCTATGGGTCGTGTAATATTTAATCCTACGGGCATTGTAAGGGTTATTCCTCATCCCTTTAAATTTGGGTTATCGAAAATCTATAAAAATTAAGGCCTTCCGGTCATTCGGGTAGGCATTAATAGAATAAGTATGAAAGTACTGAAAGTAAACATCATATATAGTCTAGGTTATCATTTTATATCAAGTTCATTTAATAAATCAATCATATGTAATTTTTAAGTCTTAGGACTTGGTGCATAGTCTAGTATCCCCTGTAGTGATAATATGATCAAAATATTCCTAAAATTCTATCTATAAAGTACAAGTCAAAAACTAAATCCAAGCATGTATATTGGCTTTGGAAGATGCATCTTATAAACCATCCCATTCACAATTCATTTTTAAACCTGATTCCATCTGTATAATTCATAATTTGGAATCCCAGTATCACTCTAGGTATAATATAAACCAACACCCTATAATCCCATCCATGTAGAACCTCTCAAGAATCTAGTTATCACTCTAAGTGTGATATAAAATCACTACCATTCTAGAACATCCTTGGTGGTCCACTGAGGGAGCCCAAGTATCACCCATGGAATATATGATCAATTCCCTTTCATTCTGCTCTTGTAATTCCATATTAAATCCATGTGGCACCAATCATATAATAGTAATGCCACTAAGTCTGTCCATGGCAGTTCTCTAGGGAGTCCAAGTATCGCTCGGCATAAGAAATGTACAGTACATTTGTGTCTGTCCATGGAATTATCATATAAATCCATGTGTCACCCAAGGAATATAATAAATTAACCAATTTAATATTATATAATCAATTTCATTTAAAAAAATTACATTAAAACATGTCAAGTTCAATACCAAGAACATTCAATTTAAAACTCACCACAGGAGGTGACTAAATTCATGGGTTAAGCTTATAAGGCTTTCCTCTCAATTTCTAACATGGGAAATTTATTTAAACATGAATCTCAAGATTAAAAAGCCATTACATGTAATGGTAAAAGGGTCATGGTCATTCATCCATTCCCATTCATCAACTCAATTGCAGTTGATACCATAAATCAATCTACATATCAATTCACAATTCAAACATCAATTGACAATTTAATATTAAAATCACATGACACAGGGTAAAGGGAACACCTCAAAGGGGTCCCATTTCATATACCATCAGGAGGTCCATTTAAAAACACAACATGCCCAAGGGGTGATTTTAAATAAAGGTTCTCAACCTATAACCATTCATTAATAGGAATATTTAATTTGATAGGTTATACCTGTAAATTTATATCAAGGATCAAAATCCATTTCAAGGTGTCACCCGAGAATTGGGTGTGTGGCCCAACAACATATATAAACACTTTTAATTTTAATGAAATACATGAGACTAGCTACTATAGGTCTGTAGTTGATATATCATCTAGTATGAGTTATTGATTTGACTCAGATTAGGATAAAATCAAAGAATGGATGAAGAACCTAATAATAGGAGAAATTAGCTTGCACCTACATAGTGTAGTTAATGCCAAATAAAACAAGGAATGTCTAAAATGAATTTAGAAATCATTAATTCTGATCCAATGAGATGAGGAACACTTGAATCCAATATCAAATGGAGGAGTTACCTTGGTTCTTTGAATATTCCTCAAAGAGATCTCAAAATAGAGGAGTTGTTTTTCATTGGAGGAAATAATATTTAGTTTTGATTTCATATAAAATTTAAGGGTAAAATTGTAATTTTTCCTAAAAATACAGGGTCACAAGGTTTGGACGCATGGTTTTTCCAAACCATGTGTCAACCATGCATGCTAAGTTGTAGGTAAGGACACATCACATGTTTTTTCTACACAGTTTGACTATCCATGTGCATACCATAAAAAATACCATTGTCAAAATTAAAGACATGGTTTCATGGTCGTGCACCCCATTTCACATGGATTTTCTAAACCTTTTGTCCTATTCCTACACTTTTCCTAATCATTTCATAGTTTATCTAACTGTGTGGAATGCCCCTCATAGTTTAATAAAACCATTCACTAGGCCATTTTCAACTTAAAACATGGGTTCTAGAATTCAAAAAAACCTTGGACACCCCTGATACCTCCATGTCCTCAAAAGGCACTCACATTTGGAAAAATTTAAACCTTTAAACTAAGAATTGATGGAAAGTAAAGGATATATACATTAAATAAAGAACCAGGTCCTTACAAACTTTCCCTTAAAGTAATTCATCCTTGAATTTCCATTCTAAGGGTGATGAATCATGATCTGAGAATAAATCTAGCCACTACAATAATACATCATCCTCTCCCTCCCAGGTCTTGTCCATTACTCAACTTTACTTCCATAGAACATGTAGTAAAGGAACTAACCTTCCTCGCAGAACCTTCATGCTACGATCCACAGTACGTATAGGATTATCCTAAAAGGATGCATCTACCTATAACTCAATTTCTTAGGGATGAAAGGCATGAGATAGGTTTTAATAATACCATTGTACTTGTGATACATAGAAGACATCATGCACGACTCATTACCTCTAAGGTAACTGCAAGAAATAGGCTATCATCCTGACCATCTCTAGAATATCAAATGTCCTGACATATCATGGTGAAAGATTACCCTGTCTCCTGATTCTCTTGTGTCTTAACTTCAGTGAAACATGTAAAAAACTCAATACGCAACCTATAAGTCTAGTGGTCATCTATGACAATTGGAGTGTGATTTCTGATGAGACTGTGTAGTATCCCTCTGCTTCTGCATCAATTTAACCTACTCTATGGTCTCCTAAATAATACGAGGTCCAAGTATAACTACCTCTCCTACCTCTAAATAACATGGGTTTGAATAGCATGGTCTATCATAAAAATCCTCATAAGGAACCATATGAATATTAGCATGAAATCTATTTATGTAGGTGGATTAAACTAGGGGTGTATGCCTATCCCAAGAGCCTCTGAAATCTAGGATGTATACTCATAGCATGTTCTCAAGTACCTGAATTGTGTGCTCTGACTTGGCATTTTCCTTGAGGTGTTATGTTGTGATCATAAGCACCTGTATACCCAGTGCCCTCTATATCCCTTTCTAGAACCATGAAGTAAACCAAGAATACCTCTCTGAAAATATAGTGCATGGGACACCATGAATTCATACTATATCATGGATATACAACCTTTCAAGCTCATCAAAACTAAAGGTTTCCTTGATTGGCATGAAATGTGAAACTTTCATGAACCTGTCAACAATAATCCATACACTGTCATTACCTTATTGTGGCCTCAGTAATCCTATCATGAAATACATTTTGATGTCAACTCATTCCCACTTGGATATGGGTAATTACTGTAAAATTGTTCCACCTTCACCTACTAACAGGTGGAACACCTCATGAAAAAACATGATGCATCTCTTTTTATACCCTAACACAAGTATTGGCAAAGTAGGTCTTGATACAGTTTGGTGACTCCAGGGTTCACTTCCTAATATGAAGCATAAAGTCTCGCGTTATCTCCTCACACATGTCTGTTAAAACCCATATATGACCATGTACTCTCATAATCTTTTTCCTCACCTACAGTCTAACTAGGATGAGGGTCCTTTCCATCCACACTATCCCAGAGGACAAGGCTCTCAGAATCCAATAGTTTCCTTATCCTCACTCTGTCAAGTAGGGTAGAGGTAATAGCTGAGTATGATAAGAAAGTCTCCCCCCTGACTGTCAAGCACCTCCAAGTGCATCTCATAGAACAAATCCATAAGCATCCACTAACTACTGACCTATTTCACTTCATGTATCTGAGTCCTCCTGCCCAGCGCATCGACCACTACATTACCCTTACCAAGCATGTACGAAAGCTCAAAATTTAAAAAATGTAGGTATTTAACCCACTTTTTCTACCTCATATTTGGATCATGGTGTGTAAATATGTACTTGAGGATTTTTTGATCCATGTAAAACACAAAACACTCTCTACGTAAGTTATATCTCCAAAAGTGCAATGCTTGAAAAATTGTAGATAACTAGAGATCATGCATCGGTTAATTCCTCTCATGTGGTCTCAACTAATGAGACTCATACAATATGACTCTATCTTCCTACATAATCATTTCTCCATTCTTTATACCTAATTCATCAAAGAAAATAGTGTAACTCCTACCTAGATCTAGAAAAATTAGTATCAGTGCTATAGTCAATCTCACTTTCAACTCCTAAAAGTCCATCTCATAGGACTCTGACTAAATAAACATCCCACCCTTCCTAGTCAAGCTCATCAGTGGTGTCACTACTGGAAATTTAGGCTATATCCATGGTTTGAAACCATTTCTATAATCCCAAAAACTGTGGCTATAGGTTATAGACACGGTTCAATAGTATGTGGCTGGTATCGATGTGGCTATAGGGCAAGACCTATATCCACGGTTTGAAAATGTGGCTATATCCCTATATCCAGAGTTAAAACCCTATCTATAGCCCTATAGCCACAATTTTAAACCGTGGCTGAAGCCATTTTGCCACTGTTTTAAACTATGGAAGAACATTAATCCACATAGGACCTATAACCACAGTTTTAAACTGTGGATATAGGCCTTACCATTTCATAAAAAAAACACCCCCACATCCCCGCTTGAAGACCCCCCCCCCCCAACACACACACACACACCTCTATTCCCCCTGGATATCCCCTTTCACCCCTATGGACAGCCCCCGTGCACCCCCATGAAGACCCATTGCACCCCCATGCCCCCCCTCCTGGAAACCCCTCATGCACCCCCAGTACAGCCCCCTTAAATACCCCCTTGCACACCCATTCCCCCTTGAACCCCCCCACCATGGAAGTAGCTCACCCCCCCTACAAAGCCCCTATGGATAGCCCCTGACCCCCCCTCTTAGACACCCCCCTGGACAACCCCCTTACACCCCCACCCCCTCACTCCCCTGGACAACGCCCTTGCACCCCCCTATAGTAGCCCACCCCTATAAAGCCCCCATGACTACCCCCAACCCCCCTGGAAAGCCCCTTGTACCCCCCTGGACAGCCCCCTCACACCCCCACCCCTCCTGGACACCCCCCTTTCACCCCCACCGGACACCCCCCATTTCACCCCTAGATATCCCCCTTGCACCCCCCTGGATAGACCCCTTGTACCCCCCTTGAACAACCCCTTTCACCCCTACAGTATCCCACCCCATGGACCACCCCTTTCACCCCCCCTACAAAGCCCCTCTTGACAGCCCCTGACCCCCCCTCATGGTCACCCCCTTTCATCCCCCTAGACAACCCCTTGCACCCCCCCCCTTCACCCCCTAGACAGCTCCCCCCCCCCCCCCCCGCACCCCTCCTGGACAGCCCCCTTGAACACCCCCCATAGCCCCACCCCCTAGATAGCCCCCTTGCACCCCACCCCTACAGTATCCCACCCCCTTACAAAGCCACCTGGATAGCCCCCGACCCCCCCCCCCCCTCCTGGACACCTCCTAACACCCCTAGATAGCCCCCTTGCACCCCCCTATAGTAGCCCACCCCCTAGACAGCCCCCTTATACCCCCTTGAACACCCCCTGTAGTACCCGACCCCCCTTGCACACCCCCTTTCACCCCCCCATAATATCCCCCACCCCCTCAAATCCCCCCTATATAGCCCCTGAAACCCCCTCCCACTTAGACACCGCCTCCCTCCTTGACCCCCTTGAAAGCCCCCTGAACAGCCCCCCCAATCCAATTAAACTTTATAAATGAGGCATAACCGCTACATAATTCCCTACATGAGGCATTACCTCTTATGGGCCATGTTAACCATGTTCAGTTCCATTTAACTCATTCAATTCATTAAAATTCAGCAATTCCATTTATAAGATCAAAGGGGGGGTCACTTGGTGGTGACATGGTCATTACAACACTTTTCTACTTGCGAAATTCCATCTTAAACAACCATTTTAAGAGAAATAGGGTAACCACATATAGTAATATAAAAAGGGTAAAGTAAAATGTGTTCTTTACGACTAACAAAAACATCAATTATAAGGAAAACATCAATGCAATAATGTCATGCAAGGTATACCACTGTGAGTTTTCATAGAAAGATTGCAAAACCATGACTTGTTTACCAATCGAAACAATTATCTTAACTAACACTTATTCAAGAATTCCAATTTAATATAAAAAAGTAGAATTAATGAGGCAATTAAATGTAATTTAAAATATTCTTAAATTAAATAGGCTAGGAGAGGGACTCTACCTCAATGGAGAGAAACAACACTCGGTGCTTGAAACTTTTATCAGCGACAACTCTAAGCTACTTCATCCATCCTTTGTAAATATGCACCTTTACATATACATAAGGACACCCTAACCCCTATGTACGTGTCTGCATGGCCTTGAACAGGCACAAGAGGATCCTTATATATATGCTCACATGCATAAGCTCATTATCACCCACAGACGTATGAATTTTCCATATATATACATAAGCATACCTATCCCCTTAAATGTAATCGCACTGCCATGGGTGGATATACATATAACAGGAGAACTTATTATATATATGCTTACCTATGCATACACAGCGAGTCTCCTTTGACTTTGGTTTCCACAACACACACGAATGGGTCCCATGAGACTTCCAAAAAATGCTAGAGATCTGATGAATCATCATTAATCGAACCTAAAAATTGAAGTGGGAGGAACATGATTGGTGAGAAAGGAAATACTAAAATAAGTGATGATGATAACAGCATCAACAAGCAGTATCATCAGTAAGATTAAGACAATAGGAAAACAATATCTTGTTGAAGTCAATACAGTGTCACGCAAACTCATGGTTGAAATGAGAGATTAACATAAAATAATACAACCAAGGAACAACTCAATCAATGTTCTCTGTAACTAATTCCCCAAGTACAATTTTTTTTATAATTTGAATATTTATCATGACACTTAAAGGACACTAATAGTAAGTGTTCATTTGGTATTGGTTTTGGTGGTTTCTATCTCTAAGTTGGATAGAAAATATAGAAAAATAAGTAATCTTTGTTTTTTAATATAACTTTAAATAAAAAGTATCATTATTTCATACTTACACATGATTCCCACACTTTTTGTGTGTTTTGGTCTATTAGTATCCCATCTTTATTTACATGTGCCTCCTTCCATAGCACATGACATGGGATGGAAGTAGATTTGTATTTGGATTCATAAATAAATATATAAAAAGAGGAACGTAATTATGTTTTTGTTTCATTTCACATAAAATTATTATGGTAGATTTAAAATATGTACCAATTTTTTCAAGTGATTCATACCAAATCTTTTCTTTACGGTAGGGGTACATTGTTTTTGATTCCTATTCCTTATTTTCAAAACTAAGTTTTTATTTCATAATTAAAATATTTTCAATAAAAGTGATGAATACATGTATTTTAAAATAATTTATTACTAGTTACAATGTACCTAAAAATAAATCTCTGCATGATGGCCACTAAACGCATCCCATACCTCTTGGATTATCAGGTGTTCATACATAAGTGGTGGGTATGGGTTTATTTTCCCTTCAGGGTCTTTAATATGAAATCTCCTTATAATTGTGTGAAAGCCTCTGTGAATCCTTATATAAATAATTAATACAAATTTATTATGGTATTCATCTACTATAAATTCACTCTACAATGGATGATGGAGAGTAAGTTAATGTTTCATTATTTTATTTTTCAGTAAGATAAATAAATAATATCATAATGTTGCCATAATCTCTTCCCAAATTAGTGAATTAAGCATGTTTACAACATGGTTCAATGAACCAATATCAATCGGCATGAATTGTCATGTTATGATCCCAATGTAACTATTGAACATGTCCTTGTTGGGTAAACAAGCTGGCCACATGCATTCCATCTGAACTCCAATTTGATGCCTTTGCTTTTCGCCTTAATAATTTTTGCTAACACCATAATGCTATAGTGCTCCAATTTTTTATGTAGAATTAGTTATTCATAATATACCATTTACTCATATTCAAAATCATCAACATGTTTCTCTTCTTGATTGGCAGAATAAACATGTTCATAAGGTCATTTTTACTCTATACTGGGAGCATCAGAAGGTTGAGAAACATGTTGTTCCTCAAGATTGGGAGTATCAGCACATGCAGAATTTATCATCTATAAGAGTGGTGAAAGAACCCGATTCTTATTCTTGAGGTACATGTTTCTTCCTTTCTCTTTTCCATAAGTGCTTTTTTAGAAAATAAATAAAGTGGGGGAAAATCACCTTTTTGTGGGTACACGCCATGTACTTTTTCACACGCCATGTACTTTGGCCGTGTGGGATGAGTACACAGGGTGTGTCTCCATGCTGGCGATGAAAGGTGTAAAAACTGACTACATGCTGTGTAGTGGGTATGTACACGCCGTGTAGTCAGTCGGCAGGCAAATAGTAAGGCGGTGAAGGCAGCTGCCAGCTGATCATCAGTACACGTCGTGTACTCATGGATTACATGCCCTGTACGCTTGTCGACTGATGAAAAGTGTTGCGGTGGAAAGAAGACGTCATAGGAACAGTTAAAAAATGGAAGGTACGTGCCATGTACTCAATAGTACACGATGTGTAGTCTGTTTTTTTTCGCTTAAAATGGGAAGTATCCTCCCCTGTTCGTAGGGAAGTCTTAGAACTGGAGGAGGACTTGGGAGAGACAGTTGGAGCTTTGGAGATCACCCGAGTGAGCACCAGGAATCTGATTCCGCCACCGTCGATCTTGTTGGAATCGTACGGGTAAGCCCTTCCTTCTCCTTAATCCGTCCTTACCAATTATTTCCGGAGTGGAATTTATTTGTGTTTGAATGGGAATTTATTCTCCCTCATATCTACGTTGTTTTTGGATGATCCGAGGAGCGTCGTTCGCGTATACCGATCTGGGGCGATCGAGGTAGGTGGCTTGGTGTTTAAATTCCAACTATTGTGTGTTTGTGTGTACCATTGTGCTATGAACCCATATTGGGGTGTCGTGGGTCTGAGGCCTTGGATTTTTTGAATACCTAGAATTATATAGGTAATTAAATGTGATAATAAACTATTGTTTGGGATCACTGATTGGATCCAGGACCACCTCAGGGGTGCGTTCCTCTGTTTAGCCGTTTGTCCAGGTTACCTGAGGGTATACCGTAAAATTTAGCATGCTTTAAATTTCATAGAGAGGAATTTTATATAATTGCTTGATTATTTGTTGGGTATGACCCAGTTACTTGTGCCTGAGGGAAGTGTTCTATTTTGCCTGAGGGCAGTGTTCTATTTCGCCTGAGGGTAACACTTCTTATGCCTGAGGGCAGTGACTTTTGTGCCTGAGGGCGACACCTCGTACACCTAAGGGCAATATCTGATATGCCTGAGGGCAGATATCTGAGGGTTTCAATTCTTTGTACCTGAGGGTAAGGTCTTAATGTCTGAGGACATTGAATGTTTACTTAGAATATTCGCTGTGGTGGTATCTTAATTTGAAGGATTAAATGAATGTTAAAATGGAAATATAACTGGTATTTAGTTACTTTTGAGTGCTGCTTAGTTATTTTCATTTTACTACAGCACACGATGTTGCACATTTACACTAACAGTTGGGCATGAGCCTTTGGTGGGTGCCTATTGGGATTTATTACTCACACCCTGTTTGGGTCATGTATTCAGCCCAAACAGACTTTTTTTCTACAGTTGTGGATAAGGGAAAGGCTCCCTATACAGGTACTTGATTGTTGCTGAGGAGTAGGGGAGCATGAGACCGAGCTTAGGCTCGTGATCCTGCTGGATATTTTGTTTTGTTCTATTGTACCTATACTTGATCTGTATTGTATTGTACTGTATTGTTGTGTAACATGTTCTGGATGTTTTCTTAGAACTAGAGGCATGTTGCATCATTATCTATATAACTTTTGGTTATATTTTACTGTAGTTGTTCATTTATAATGTGTATGGTTTATTTCTTCCACTGTTGTTGTATGTTATTTATATTTTCCATTGTGCTACACTTTGAAAAATGAGGGCATAGTTTCCCCACTATCAGACATGGGCCCTCGCTGCTAGTCGGCAGCCTCTGGAATTTGGGGAAATGCGCTTGAGGTCATGTGACCAACCGGGTTCAGGGCACCTGTTGAGTGGCACCCGGATTCAGGACGTTACAAAGTGGTATCATAGGGGGTTCTTTTCGTTGACTTAATGTTTGGAGCCTTAGTCAGGGATAGGATGAAAATATTAGTCGGTAATAAGCTGTACCCGAAGGTAGCTAACCCGTGTACAGGGAAAATCCATTCTACCTCGTATTTTTGCAATTGTTTTGATTTAGAAAATTTTACAGTTGATTTGATTTTCACCGTTGGGTGACGCACTTGTAATTGTGCTAATTATCTGCTATCCATGGGTTCTATTTAGTTGCAACCCGATGAGATGAGGGTATTCCATCTAATGCATCATTTAGTCACATGATAGAAATCACATACCATGCATAGTTCCATGCCATGTTGGCACATTAGAAATTTCATGTTGTTGTGATAGTTGTTGTGCTAGAAAATCATGCTGTTGTGATAGCTGCTTTGATAAATACCTACTATGTGATAGGGTATTTTTTGTGATATTTTTGATAGGATGGACACCGAACTTTGGTTTTTGGGGAGTATAGGCCCTCAATGACCAAAATTTGGTGGATCATTGACTTGTTTACTTGTGTATAACATGTATAAGATGCGAAACTTTGATTTATGGGGAGTATGGGCTCTCACGGATTGGAATTTGGAACTTAAGTGTTGTTTTTCAGTATTTACTGGGTTCTAGAGTAGTTTTAGAGGCTTACTGTCCGAAAAACCCAGTATACACACCGTGTAGTTCCTCGAACACACACCGTGTGTTCTTCTGTTCGGGAATAAAAGAAAACTTTTTGAGTACAAGTTGTGTAGTATCTTCCCGTTTCATAAACCGTGTGGGCGGGGACACGGGGAAGGGGAAGGCTTGGAAAAAACACACCATGTACTGGATGTACACGCCGTGTAGTGTTGACCCGGATTCCGCCCGTGTAACTAACAACACGGATGGAGGAGACCTTGAGACATACATGTTGTGTCCACCTTGGAACATGCCATGTAGTCTGACCTGGGGACCCGTCCGTGTAGCTAACAAACACGGGTCCGTGTTGAATACGCCGTGTACCTGAGGGGAACGTCGTGTAGTCCATGCTAGTGTGAGACCGTGTGGACTTAGCCGTGTGGCTGGGGAAACGAGGTGGTGTACACGCTGTGTACGGGTGTAACATGCCGTGTAGTATTAGACGATTATTCGGTCGTGTCATGAATGGCATGGGTAGTTGGAAATTAAACCATACACGTCGTGTAGTCTTGTTCAATGGGAACCGTGTGGATAAGCCATGTAGAAGGACCCGGGTAGGGGAAGAAATGTCAAGTACACGCCGTGTAGTTAATATACATGTCGTGTAATCTTGTTTTGAAAATCTTGAAGTGCCTTCTTCCTCCTATCCCCTTTTTGGTCCCCTCTTTTTTCAGTCCTTGATAAACTTAAATCTAAGGTGTGTTTTTTGACCTTGTAGAGTCATGCCATCGAG
This sequence comes from Viscum album, assembly GCA_963277665.1. Classification (NCBI taxonomy): domain Eukaryota; kingdom Viridiplantae; phylum Streptophyta; class Magnoliopsida; order Santalales; family Viscaceae; genus Viscum; species Viscum album. Next base: position 1,826,740,423 of record OY728127.1, read on the forward strand.
ACGACCATGCGTTGTTCACCAAGAGAGAGGCAACGATTATACTCTAGAGATGGTGGGCCATGGGCTACCAGTGGATCCTCCAGCAGTGCCAGATGCATCACTAGTCATTATACTGGACACAGGCACGGATGCGCAGTTCTGTGAAGCCTTCATGCGGTTCATGCAGACCTTTCAGGGAGCACCGCCAGCTGCCACATCTATGGCTGAGCTGACTCATATCTTCTAGCAGTAGCATCCGCCTATGTTTTCAAATGATGGCGGACCACAGGCTGCGGAGTATTGGCTGGGGTCTATGTAGACTCTTTTCGAGCACCTTAAGATACCTCCAGGGTGGAGGGTCAAGCTCTCTACTTACATGTTGTGTGATTCCACCAAGAGGTGGTGGGATGTTACCACTCAGTCTGAGCACCACAGAGAAATGGAGTGGGATGATTTTCATGCAGTCTTCTATGAATTCATCTTTCCTGAAATGTTGAGGGAAGATCAAGCACGACAATTCATGAATCTGCAGTAGGGTTCTATGTCGGTGATGGATTATTCTACTCACTTTACCGAGCTTGATCATTTCTCACCCATTCTGGTGGGTTATGAGACGTTGAGGGACGGACGCTTTGAGGATGGTCTTCGATATGACATCTGAGCACTGGTGAATGTTTTCAGGTTGCCTACAATATATGTGATTGTAAACCGGGCATTGATTACTGAGAAGAACCTTCGAGAGGCTTGTGGTGTGGGACTGGGCGGTTCAACACCATTTTATGGTACTATTTCTTCCGGGAAGAGGAAGAGACAGATGGACTTCTCTCATGGTGGCAGTACCATCCAAAAGAATGTTTCAGGTGGTCAAGTCATGTGTTACCATTATGGTAAAGAGGGGCACAAGAGACCGCACTATCCATGTGACCCAGTGGATTGCTGAGTTTGCGGCAATATGGGACTTCTACAGTGCTTTTTCAGGGCCTTTCTACAAATGTTTAGTGAGAGAGGTTCTGTACAGACTTCGCGAGCGAGATTAGGACCAGCAGCTTCTTACCAATCAAGAAATTGGAATTCGTCAGGGCGTGCAGGCCGAGATGGTAGTCGTGGCCATGGTAGGTAGACACCAGGATCTCAGAGGCAGCAGGGTGGGACAGCTCAGGGTAGCCAGGCCATGTCATAGGGTCGCGGCACTGTGCAGGCATATCCAGTTCAACAGACCCAATATGGGAAAGATCTCAGACCTTCTACTATTAGAGGTACTATTCTATTAGCTTCTATTTTATCTTTAGTACTTTTCGATATAGGTGCTACAAATAGATTTATATCTATACCCATTGTGGAGATCCTTGGGCTCTGTGTTTCTTCTTCTTCTGATGTTATGATTCTAGACACTCCGTTGGGGACTAGAATGGCTGTTGTGCATCAGAGCAGGGAGTGCCCCTAGATGTTGGTGGGTGTCACTTTCTATGGGACCTCTATGTCTTGGAGATGACGAGCTATGATGTCATTCTCATGATGGACTAGTTGGTTCCCTTTTGAGCCTTTGTAGACTGCTATCGTCACAGGGTGCGTTTCACGTCACCAGATGGCGGAAAGTTTCTATACAAGGGTGAATGATATGTTCAGGTGAGTCGAGCTGGACCCGAGTATCGTGGGAGAGGTGGAGTCACAACCCAGATTGTGAGTTTATATTTGGATGATCAGGGGACTTTTCAGAAGTATTTCCCTCTAGTGGTTGATCATTCCAAGGATGTCTTCTCGGATGACTTTTCAGGTCTACCTCTAAAGCGAGAGGTGGATTTATCTATTGAGCTTGTTCCAGGGGTAGCACTAGTGTCCATTCCTCCTTATAGGATGGCTACACCTGAGTTTTAAGAGCTCAAGAGAGAGTTAGAGGAGATACAGTCAAAGGGTTTTATCCGACCTAGTACTTCTCCTTGGGGTTCACCGATATTTTTTGCGAAGAAGGTGGACGATACCCTCAAACTCTGTGTGGATTATCGGAAGTTGAACCAACTGATGGCCAAGAACCGTTATCCCTTGCCAAGTATTGATGATCTTTTTAATCAACTTTGAGGTGAAAGAGTGCTCTAGAAGATTGACTTGAGATCGAGATATCATCAGTTACGTGTTAGACCATCGGATATACCGCTTACAGCTTTTCGGAGCAAATATGGTCTATACGAGTACTTGGTTATTCCGTTTGGACTCATGAATGCACCAGCTATTTTCATGGATTTGATGAATCGTGTGTTCCACCCTTATCTGGATTCTTTTTGGTAGTCTTCGTGGATGACATCTTGGTGTACTCTCACACACGACACGACCATGCCACCCATATTGAGATCGTACTGAGTACACTGAGAGAGCATCGACTATATGCTAGGATCTCAAAGTGTCACTTTGGGATGGACCAGATTCACTTCCTAGGTCACATCATCTCATAGGCAGGAGTTGTAGTAGACCCAAAGAAGGTGAGAGCAGTATTTTCCTAGAAGCAGCCTAATAATTTGTTTGAGATATGGAGTTTCATGGGGATGGCTGGTCACTAAAAGCGTTTTATACAGGAATTCTCCCGCTTAGCAGCGCCGTTGATGGGTTTGACTAAGAAGGGTGTAAAGTTCATTTGGACAGAAGCTTGCGAGATAGCCTTTCAATAGGTGAAGGAAAGGTTGACATTAGCACCAATCCTGATACTTCCAGAGTAGAGAAAGAGATATACAGTTTACTATGATGCATCAAGTATTGGGGTGGGAGCTGTGTTGATGTAGGGCAATCAAGTAGTTGCGTACGGGTCTCAGTAGTTGAGGCCACATGAGAGGAATTACCTGACACATGACCTCGAGTTGGATGCATTTGTTTATGTGTTGCGCTGTTGGAGACATTATCTCTTGGGAGAGCATTTTGTGGTTTTCACCAACCACAAAAGTCTCAAGTATATCTTTACTCAGTGTGACTTGAATCTAAGGCAGTGGAGGTGGGTGGAATACCTTCAGTCCACCGATTTTGAGCTTGTCTATACACCTGGTAAGGGTAATGCAGTTGCTGATGCACTGAGCAGGAAGACTCAGATAGAGGCAATTCATGAGGCCAGTGGTGAATGGAAACTTATGGATTTGTTATCTGAGATGCATTTGGAGGTGCATGACAGTCAGGAAAAAACCTATCTTTCATCTTTAGCTATAACTTCTACCCTCCTGGATAGAGTGAGGATGAGACATCAATCTGATTCGGAAGGCCTAGTCCTACGGGAGTCGGTGGCAAGTGAGGACCCTCCTCCTAGATGGAAGATAGGAGATGATGAGGTACTGTGTTTCCATGGACTAGTGTGGGTTCTAGGGGATATACACAAGGAGATGATGTGGGAGTTTCATGCTTCAGCTTGGGAAGTTCATCTCGGAGTTACCAACATGTACCGTGACTTGAGACGTCAGTATTGGTGGCCGGGTATGAAGAGGGAGATAGCTAGTTTTGTTACGAGATGTTCCACCTATCAGTAGGTGAAGGTGGAGCATCATAGTCCATCCGGACTGTTACAACAGTTACCTATTCCAGAGTGGAAATAGGATGATGTCGCGATGCACTTCGTGACTGGGTTGTCGAGGTCACCTTACGACAATGATGTTGTGTGCGTTGTTGTGGATAGACTCACAAAGGTAGCTTAATTTTTGCTGATCAAGGATACCTTTAGAGTTGAAGATCTCATGAAGTTGTATATCCGAGAGATCGTGCATCTTCATGGGGTCCCTCATTCTATTGTTTTAGATAGGGACACCCATGTTAAGTCTCTTTTCTGGTAGAGTTTTCAGAGGGAACTGGGTACGCAGGTGCTTCTGAGCACAGCTTACCACTATCAGACCGATGGTCAGTCAGAGCGTACGATACAGGTGCTAGAGGAAATGATGTGTGCATGCGTCCTAGAATTTGGGGGCTCTTGGGAGAATAATATACCCCTAGTATAGTTTTCCTATAATAATAGTTTTCAGGAAACTATTGAGATGGCAACTTATGAGGATTTATATGGTAGGTCATTCCGATCATCGTTGTGCTGGTTAGAGGCAGGTGAGGCAGCTTTACTGGGACCACGTCTCATATAGGAGACTTCTGATCTGGTCCAGTTGATTCAGAAGCAGATGGCTATCGCGAAGTCTCGTCAGAAATCTTATGCTGATCGCCGCAGATGACCCTTGGAGTTCACGGTTGGGGATCAGATTTTCTTACATGTTTCACCGAGGTTGGGACACAGACGGATCAAGAGACAGGGTAAACTTTCACCGAGGTATGTGGGTCCATTTGAGATTCTAGAGAGAGTCGGTCCAGTTGCCTATCTGTTGCAGTTACCATAGAGGTATCAGGCCATGCACGATGTCTTCCATATATCTCAGTTGTGCCATTATCATTCGGACCCGTCTCACGTCTTTCAACCATATGAGGTTGAGCTTTAGGTAGATGCATCCTTTTAGGATCATTTGATTTGTATCGTGGATAGGAACACGAAGTTTCTCCGAGGCCGGTCAGTTCCTCTCGTACGGGTGCTATGGCTGCATGGCCGAGTGCAGGATGAAACGTGGGAGCGGGAGACTGATGTACGTGCTCAGGGGAAATATTTGTTCTGAGCTTTATCTTTTCCACCCTTGGAATATAAATTCGGGGACCAATTGCATTAACGGGGAAGTTTGTAAGAACCCGATTCTTATTCTTGAGGTACGAGTTTCTTCCTTTCTCTTTTCCTTAAGTGTTTTTTTAGAAAATAAGGAAAGTGGGGAAAAATCACCTTTTTGTGGGTACACACCATATAATTTTTCACACGCCGTGTACTTTGGTCATGTGGGATGAGTACACAGGATGTGTAGCCATGCTGGAGATGAAAGATGTAAAAACTGACTACACTCCATGTAGTGGGTATGTACACATCGTGTAGTCAGTCGGCAGGAAAATAGTAAGCCGGTGAAGGAAGCTTCCAGATGAGCATCAGTTTACACTATGTACTCATAGATTACACTCCATGTATGCATGTCGAGTGATGAATAGTGACGCGGTGGAAAGAAGCCGCCGTAGGAACAGTTAAAAAATGTAAAGTACAAGTCATGTACTCAATAGCACACGCCGTGTAGTCTGTTTTTTTCGCATAAAAAGGGAATCAACCTCCCCTATTCACAAGGAAGGCTTAGAACCGGATAAGGGCTTGGGAGAGACAGTCTTAGCTTTGTAGATCACTCGAGCGAGCACTGGAAATCCAATTCTGCCTCCGTCGATCTCATTGGAACTGTACGAGTAAGCCCTTCCTTCTTCTTAAGTCGTCCTTACCAATTCTTTCCAGAGGGGATGTTATTTGTGTTTGAATGGTAATTTCTTCTCCCTCATATCTACTTCATTTTTGGATGATCCTAGGAGTGTCGTTCGCGTATACCGATCAGGGGTGATCGAGGTAGGTGGCTTGGTGTTTAAATTCCAACTGATGTGAGTTTGGGTGTACCATTGTGATATGAACCCATGTTGGGGTGTCGTGTGGCTGAGGCATTGGCTATTTTGAATACCTAGAATTGTATAGGTAATTAAATGTGATAATAAACTGTTCTTTGGGATCGTTTCTTGGATCCAGAACCACCCTGGGAGTGCATTCCTCTCTTTAGCCGTTTGGCCAGGTTACCCGAGGGTATACCGTAAAATTTAGCATGCTTTAAATTTCCCAGAGAGGAATTTTATATAATTGTTTGCTTATTTGTTGGGCTCGTCCTAGTTACTTGCGCCTGAAGCCAGTGTTCTATGTAGCCTAAGGGCAGTGTTATATTTCTCCTGAGGGCAACACTTCTTATGCCTGAGGGCAGTGACTTCTGTACCTGAGGGCGACACCTCGTACGCCTGAGGGAAATATATGATATTCCTGAGGGAAGATACCTGAGGGTTTCGATTATTTGTACCTAAGGGTAAGGTTTTCATGTTTGTGGACATTGACTGTTTAATTAGAATATTCACTCTGGTGTTATCTTAATTTGAAGGATTAAATGAATGTTAAAATGGAAATATAACTGGTAGTTAGTTACTTTTGAGTGCTTCTTAGTTATTTTCATTTTACTACTGCACACGCTGTTGCACATTTACACTGACAATTAGGCATGGGCCTTTGGTGGGTGGCTACTGGGATTTATTTCTCACACCTAGTTTGGGTCATGTCTTCGGCCCAAACAGAGTATGTTGCTGTAGGTATGGATAATGGAAAGCCTCCCTATATAGGTACTTGATTGTTGCTGAGGATTAGGGGAGCATGAGATCGGGCTTAGGCTCGCGATGCTACCGGCTGTTTTGTTTTGTTCGGTTGTACCTATACTTGAGCTGTTTTGTATTGTACTGTATTGTTGTGTAACATGTTCTGGCTCTTTTCTTAGAACTAGAGGAATGTTGCATCATTATCTATATAACTATTGGTTATCTTTTACTGAAGTTGTTCATTTAAAATGTTTATGGTTTATTTCTTCCACTATTGTTGTACGTTATTTATCTTTTCCACTGTGCTACGCTTTGAAAAATGAGGGCATAGTTTCCCCACTATCAGACTTGAGCCCTCGCTGCTAGTCGGCAGCCTCTGGTGTTTGGGTAAATGCGCTTGAGGTCATGTGACCAACCGGGTTCGGGGTACCCATTGAGTGGCACCCAGATCCAGGACGTTACAAAGTGGTATCAAATGGGGTTATTTTCATTGACTTAATATTTGGAGCCTTAGTCAGGGATAAGACAAAAATGGTAGTCAGTAATAAGTTGTTCCCAGGTGTAGCTAACCCGTGTACAGGGAAAATCCAGTCTACCTCGTATTTTTGAAATTATTCTGATTTGGAAAATTTTACAGTTGATTTGATTTTCACCGTTGGGTGACGCACTTGTAATTGTGCTAATTATCTTTTATCCATGGGTTCTATTTAGTTGCTACCCGATGAGATGAGGGTATTCCATATCATGCATCATTTAGGCACATTCTAGAAATCACATGCCATGCATAGTTCCATGCCATGTAGGCGCATTAGAAATTGCATGTTATTGTGATAGTTGTTGTGCTAGAGAAGCATGCTATTTTGATAGCTACTTTGATAAATACCTGCTATGTGATACAATATTTTTTTTGTGAGCTTATTGATAGGATGGATGCTGAACTTTGTTTTTTTGGGAGTATGGGCCCTCAATGATCGGAATTTGGTGGATCATTGACTTGTTTACTTGTGTATAACATGTATTAGATGTCAAAATTTTATTCGTGGGGAGTATGGGCCCTCACGGATCGTAATTTGGCACTTAAGTGTTTTTTTCAGTATTTACTGGGTTCCGGAGTAGTTTCAGAGGCTTACTATCTGGAAAACCTAGTATACATGTCGTGTAGTTCCTCAGACACACGCTGTGTGTTCTTCTGTTTGGGAAGAAAAGAAAAAAATTTGAGTACATTCCATGTACCCTCAGTACAAGCCGTATAGTCTCTTCATGTGTCATAAACCATGTGGGCGGGGACACGGGGAAGGGAAAGGCTTGGGAAAAAAATGTCGTGTACCAGATGTACATGTCGTGTAGTGTTGACCCGGAGTCTGCCTGGGTAACTAACAACACGAATGGAGGAGACCTTGAGACATACACACCATGTCCACCTTGGAACACATTGTGTAGTCTGACCTGGGGACTCGTCCATGTATCTAACAAACACGAGTCGTTGTTAAATACGTTGTGTACCTGAGGGGTACGCCACGTAGTCCTTGCCGATGTGAGACCGTGTGTACTTAGATGTGTGGCTGGGGAAACGGGGTGGTGTACACGCCGTGTGCGGGTGTAACACACTGTGTATTATTAGCCGAGTAGTCGACCGTGTCACAAATGACACGGGCAGTTGGAAATTAAACCATACACGCCGTGTAGCTGACATACACTCCATGTAGTCTTGTTCAAAGGGAACCGTGTGGCTAAGCCATGTAGAAGGATCCGGGCAGGGGAATAAAAGTCAATTACACGCCGTGTAGTTAATATACACGCCGTGTAGTCTTGTTTTGCAAATCTTGAAGTGAATTCTTACTCTTGTCCCCTTTTTGGTCCCCTCATTTTTCAGTCCCTGATAAACTTAAATCTAAGGCGTGTTTTTGACCTTGTAGAGTCATGTCGTCGAGACGACCACGCGTTGTTCACCAAGAGAGCGACAACAATTATACTACAGAGATTGTGGGCCATGCACTACCAGTGGATCCTCCAGTAGAACCAGATGCGGTGCCAGCCGTTATACCGGACACAGGCGCGGATGCGCAGTTCAGTGAAGGCTTCATGCGGTTCATGCAGACCTTTCAGGAAGCACTGTCGGCTGCCACATCTATGGCTGAGCTGACTCGTATATTCTAGTAGTAGCATCCACCTAATTTTTTAGGGGATGGCGGACCACAGGCTGCGGAGTCTTGGCTGGGGTATATACAGACTATTTTCAAGCACCTTGAGATTCCTCCAGTGTGGAGGGTCAATATCGCTACTTACATGCTGCGTGATTCCGCCAAAAGGTGGTGGGATGTTACCAATCAGTCTGAGAACCACAAAGACATGGCGTGGGATTATTTTCAGGTAGTCTTCTATTACTTATTTTTTCCTCAAACACTGAGGGCAGATCGAGCTCATGAGTTCATGAATCTGTAGCAGGGTGCTATGTCGGTGATGGATTATTCTTCTCACTTCACCAAGCTTCAGCGTTTTTCACCCATTCTAGTGGGTGATGAGACGTTGAAGGCCAGATGATTTGAGGACGGTCTTAGAGATGACATCTGAGCACTGGTTAATGTTTTTAGGTTTCCTACAGTACATGTGATTGTGAACCAGGAGTTGATTACTGAGTTGAACCTTCGAGAGGCTAGTGGAGTGGGTCAGGGTGGTTTGACACCAGTTTTTGGTACTATTTCTACCAGGAAGAGGAAGAGATAAATGTAATTCTCTCACAGTGGCAATACCAGCCATAAGAATGTTTCATGTGGTCAAGTCATGTGCTACCAGTGTAGTAAATAGGGGCACAAGAGACCACAGTGTCCACATGACCCAGTAGAGTGCCGAGTTTGCACCAAGATGGGACATCTACAGTGCTTTTTCAAGGAATTTCTACCAATGGATAGTGAGAGAGGTTCTGTATAGACTCTTTCAGTGGGAGTAGGACCAATAGCTTCTTACCAGTCAGGAAACTAGAATACATCAGGGCGTGTAAGATGAGATGGTGGTCGTGGTCATGGTAGCCAGATAGCAGGATCTCAGAGGCATCAGGACGGGACAACTCAGGGTAGCCAGGATGTGTCGCAGGGTTGCGGCACTGGGCTGGAATATGTAGTTCAACAGACCCAACTGGAGAAGGATCTTGGACCTTATACTATCAGAGGTACTATTCTAGTAGCTTCTGTTTTTTCTTCAATACTTTTCAATACGGTTGCTGCACATAGATTTATATCCGTACCCATTTTGGAGAGCCTTGGGCTCTTTGTTTCTTCTTCTTCTGATGTTATACCGCTAGACACTCTGTTGGGGACTAGAATGGCTGGTGTGCGTCAGAGCAAGGAGTGAACCCTAGATGTTGGTGGGTGTCACTTTCTATGGGACCTCTATGTCTTGGAGATGACGAGCTATGATGTCATTCTTGGGATGGATTGGTTGGTTCCCTTTCAAGCCTTTGTAGACTTCTATCATCGTAGGGTGCATTTAACGTCACCAGAGGGTGGAGAGTTTCTATACAAGGGTGAATGGGATGTTCAGGCGAGTCGAGCTGGACCCGAGCATCGTGGGCGAGGTGGAGTCACAGCCCAGATTGCGAGTTTATATCTGGATGATCAGGGGACTTTTCAGAAGGATTTCCCTCCAGTGGTTGATCGTTTTAGGGATGTCTTATCAGACGAATTTTCAAGTCTACCTCTGGAGCGAGAGGTGGATTTTTCTATTGAGCTTGTGCCAAGGGCAGCACTGGTGTCCATTCCTCCTTATAGGATGGATACACCTGAGTTGCAGGAGCTCATGAGATAGTTAGAGGAGTTACAATCAAAGGGTTTTTATCTGACCCAATACTTATCCTTGGGGTTCGCCAGTCCTTTTTATGAAGAAGGCAGACAGTACCCTCAAACTATGTGTGGATTATCGGAAGTTGAACCAGTTGATGGTCAAGAACCGATATCCCTTGCCAAGGATTGATGATATTTTTTATCACCTTCAAGGTGCACGAGTGTTCTTGAATATTGACTTGAGATCGGGATATCATCAGTTACGCGTTAGACCATCGGATATACTGCTTATAGCTTTTTAGAGCAGATATAGTCTATACGAGTACTTGGTTATGCCGTTTAGACTCACGAATGCGCCAACCGTTTTCATGGCTCTGATGAATCGTGTGTTACACCCTTATCTGGATTCCTTTGTGGTAGTCTTCATGGATGAAATCTTGGGGTACCCTCACACTCAACACGACCATGCCACCCATCTTGAGATCGTGTTGAGTACACTGAGGGAGCATCGACTATATTCTAAGCTCTCAAAGTGCCACTTTGGGATGGACCAAATTCACTTCCTAGGTCATATCATCTCAGAGGAAGGAGTTGCAGTAGACCCAGAGAAGGTGAGAGCAGTAGTTTCCTAGGAGCAGCCTAAGAACATGTTTGAGATATGGAGTCTCATGGGGCTGGCTGGTTACTACGGACATTTTATACAGGACTTCTCCCGCTTAGAAGTGTCGTTGACGGGTTTGACTAAGAAGGGTGTGAAGTTCATTTGGACATAAGCTTGTGAGACAACCTCTCAAGAGCTGAAGGAAAGGTTGACATCAGCACCCATCCAGATACTTCCAGAGTAGGGAAAGAGCTATACAGTTTACTGTGATGCATCAGGTATTGGGATGGGGGCTGTATTGATGCAGGGTGATCGAGTAGTTGCATACGGGTCTCAGCAGTTGAGGCCACATGAGAGGAATTACCTAACGCATGACCTCAAGTTGGCTACAGTTGTTCATGTGTTGCGTTGTTAGAGACATTATCTCTTGGGAGAGCATTTTGTGGTTTTTACCGACCACAAAAGTCTCAAGTATATATTTACTCAGCGTGAATTGAATTTGAGGTAGCGATGGTGGGTTGAATACCTTTAGTCCTTCGATTTTGAGCTTGTCTATACACCAGGTAAGGGTAATGCAGTTGCTGATGCACTGAGCAGGAAGACTCAGATACAGACAGTTCATGAGGCCAGTGGTGAATGGCATCTTATAGCCTTGTTCTCTGAGATTCATTTGGACGTTCACGACAGTCAGGGGAAAACCTATCTTTCATCTTTAGCTGTGACTTCTACCCTCCTAGATAGAGTGAGGATGAGACAGTTATTTGATTTGGAAGGCCTAGTCCTACGGGAGTCGATGGAAAGTGATGACCCTCCTCTTGGATGGACGATAGGTGATGATGAGGTATTGAATTTCCATGGATGAGTGTGGGTTCTATGGGATATACATGAGGAGCTGATGCATGAGTTTCATGCTTCAACTTGGGTAGTTCATCCTGGAGTTACCAAAATGTACCGTGACTTGAGACATTATTATTGGTGGTCGGGATTGAAGAAGGAGATAGCTGGTTTTGTTACGAGATGTTCCACCTGTCAGGAGGTGAAATCGGAGAATCAAAGGCCAGTCGGACTGTTACAACAGTTACCTATTCCAGATTGGAAATGGGATGAGGTCGTGATGCACTTCGTGACTGGTTTGTCGAGGTCACCTTACGGAAATGATATCGTGTGGGTTGTTGTGGACAGACTCACAAAGGTAGCTCACTTTTTTCCGATCAAGGAGACCTTCAGAGTTGATGATCTCGGGAAGTTGTATATCTGAGATATCGTACGTATTCATGGGGTCCCTCATTCTATTGTTTTAGATAGGGACACCCATTTTATGTCTCGTTTCTGGTAGAGTTTTCAGAGGGAATTGGGTACGCAGGTGATTCTGAGCACAACTTACCACCATCAGACCGATGGTCAGTCAGAGCGTACAATACAGGTGCTAGAGGACATGATGTGTGCATGCTTCCTAGACTTTGGGGGCTCTTGGGAGAACCATATACCCCTAGTAGAGTTTTCCTATAATAATAGTTTTTAGGAAACTATTGAGATGGCACCTTATGAGGATTTATATGGTAGGTCATTCCGATCACCATTGTGCTGGTTAGAGGCAGGTGAGGTAGCTTTACTGGGACCACGTATCATACAGGAGACTTCTGAGCTGGTCTAGTTGATTCAGAAGTGGATGGCTATCGCGAAGTCTCGTTAGAAATCTTATGCTGATCTCCGCAGATGAACCTTGGAGTTCGTGGTTGGGGATCAGGTTTTCTTATATGTTTCACCGAGGTTGGGACATAGATGGATCAAGAGACAGGGTAAACTTTCACCGAGGTATGTGGGGCCATTTGAGATTCTAGAGAGAGTCGGTCTAGTTGCCTATCAGTTGTAGTTGCCACAAAGGTATTAAGACATGCATGATGTATTCCATATATCTCAGTTGCACCATTATCATTCAGAATCGTCTCACGTCTTTCAGCCATAGGAGGTTGAGCTTCAGGTAGATGTTTCATTTGAGAAGCATCTGATTCATATCATGGATTGGAGCACAAAGGTTCTCCGAGACCAGTCAGTTCCTCTCGTACTGGTGCTATGGCAGCATGGTTGAGTGCAGGACAAAACCTAGGAGCAGGAGACCAACGTACATGTTGTGTAACCAGAGTTGTTCTGAGCTTTATCTTTTCCACCCTTGGAAGGGCAATTTAGGGATTAATTGCTTTAAGGGGGGAAGTTTGTAAGAACTTGGTTCTTATTCTGGAGGTACGGGTTTCTTACTTTCTCTTTTCCTTGATTGTTTTTTTATAAAATAAGGAAAGTGGGGAAAAATCACCTTTTTGGGGGTACACGCCGTGTACTTTGGCCGTGTGGGATGGGTACACAGGGTGTGTAGCCATGATGGTGATGAAAGGTGTAAAAACTGACTACACACCGTGTAGTGGGTATATACACATCGTGTAGTCCGTCAGCAGGAAAATAGTAAGGCGATGAAGGCAGCTTCCAACTGAGTGTCAATACATGCCATGTACTCATGGATTACATGTTGTGTACGCATGTCGACTGATGAACAATGCCGCGGTGGAAAGAATTTTTCGTAGGAACAGTTAAAAAATGGAAAGTTCATGCGATGTACTCAATAGTACACGCTGTGTAGTCTTTTTTTCGCTTAGGATGGGCAGTAGCCTCCCCTATTCATAGGGAAGGCTTAGAACCAGAGGAGGGCTTGGGAGAGCCGACTAGAGCTTTAGAGATCACCCGAGTGAGCACCGGGAATCCGATTCCGCCTCCGTCAATCTCGTTGGAACCGTACGGGTAAGCCATTCCTTCTCCTTAAGTCGTTTTTACCAATTCCTTCCCAAGGGGAAGTTATTTTTTTTTGAACGGGAATTTCTTCTCCCTCAGATCTACGTAATTTTTGGATGATCTGAGGAGCGTCGTTCGTGTATACCGATCAGGGGCAATCGAGGTAGGTGGATTGGTGTTTAAATTCCAACTACTATGCATTTGTGTGTACCATTGTGCTACAAATTCATGTTGGGGTGTCGTGTGGTTGAGGCCTTGGCTGTTTTGAATACCTAGAATTGTATAGGTAATTAAACGTGATAATAAACTTTTGTTTGGGATCGCTGCTTGGATCCAGGACCACCCCGGGGGTGCGTTCATCTGTTTATCCATTTGGACAGGTTACCCGAGGGTATACCATAAAATTTATCATGCATTAAGTTTCCCAGAGAGGAATTTTATATAATTTCTTGCTTATTTGTTGGGCTCGTCCCGGTTACTTGCGCCTAAGGGAAGTGTTCTATTTAGCCTGAGGGCAGTTTTCTATTTTGCCTAAGGGAAACACTTCTTATTCCTAAGGGCAATGACTTCTGTGCCTGAGGGAGACACCTCATATGCCTGAGGGAAATATCTGATATGCCTGAGGGAAGATACATGAGGGTTTCGATTCTTTGTACCTGAGGTTAAGGTCTGCATGTCTGAGGACATTGACTGTTTACTTAGAATATTCACTGTGGTGGTATCTAAATTTGAAGGATTAAATGAATGTTAAAATTTCAATATAACTGGTAGTTAGTTACTTTTGAGTGCTGCTTAGTTATTTGCATTTTACTACTGCACACGCTGTTTCACATTTACACTGACAGTTGGGCATGGGCCTTTGGTGGGTGCCTACTGGTATTTATTTCTCACACTCTGTTTGGATCATGTCTTTGGCCAAAATAGACTATGTTTCTGCAGGTGTGGATATGGGCAAGGCTCCCTATACAGGTACTTGATTGTGGCTGAGGAGTAGGGGAGCATGGGACCAGGCTTAGGCTCGCGATGCTACTGGATTTTTTGTTTTGTTCTGTTGTACCTGTACTTGAGATGTATTGTATTGTACTGTATTGTTGTGTAACATGTTCTGGCTGTTTTCCTAGAACTAGAGGCATGTTGCATCATTATCTATAGAACTGTTGGTTATCTTTTACTGCAGTTGTTCATTTAAAATGTGTATGGTTTTTTTTCTTCCTTTGTTATTGTTTGTTATTTATCTTTTCCACTGTGCTACACTTTGAAAAATGAGGGCATAGTTTCCCCACTATTAGACCTGGGCCCTCACTTCTAGTCGACAACCTCTGGCATTTGGGGAAATGTGCTTGAGGTCATGTGACCAACCGGGTTCGGGGAACCCATTGAGTGGCACCCGGATCAGGGACGTTATAAGTGGATTAACATTTAATTTAGATTACATAATTGCAGTAATTAATAGATAACAAAATGAGGTAACACAATGTATATTACAAAAAAATATCCTGATTATTGATCTCTCGATTTTTTAAAGGTTAAAGGGATTTTACCCCTCTATAGAAGATCTAAATCCCTTCATTGTGGTCTTATTGGATGTAAGAACCCCTATATACAAAGGTACCACTGCCAAATGATTGTGACATCCCAATGAAAGTTTCATCCTTAGTTGAATTTTCAACTGATCCTTCAGTGGTTTTGGTCTATAAAAGAACAATTTACCACTTTTGGTTTCTAGGGCCTGGAATATAAAATACTTGTACTTCCTATGATGCCATTATAAATAGTTTATCTTTTTATCGTTACTGAAATCCACTTTCATGAATCTTAATTCATCTATTTTAATATAACTCCTCTTATCAACCCACTTGAATTTAAAAATTAGAACTTTAAATGTTGTATAATCTAACTCCCATATTTGTTTGATGATGCCAAAGTATGACATATTCACATAAATTGGATTTATTTACTTAGTAATAGAAACATGCATTGGTCCAGCTACATGTGTAACTCCACTATTTTTCATGGGACTTCCGTCATCATATTCATTTTAAAATAATTTATAACCATTAATTACATAACCATTTTAAGATAATACATACACAATTTTTCCTCTAGTTATCCATCGAAGTTGTTCTGAAATTAAATCTGAATTTTCACCTGACTCCTTAAAAATATGGTCTCAAAACCATCTTAAAAACTATTTATTATGTGTATTTGATATTTATTTTTCATACATTGATGGATTTAAATGCCTAATAATTTCTTTTTTGGTTTCAACATATGGGGAAAACTCTAAAATGTTTTACGAAAATTAAAGTCAGGGCTTCCCCTGATATATAATATTGATTGTGACAATATATCTTTCAAAAATTCCTTCGCCCACAAGCATAACAATGTGATGAGATTTTGATAGACCAATTCTTTCCACACTAGATAGGTAGTCAGTATAGAATTCAATGGCTTCATTAATAATATATATCTTCATAATACAACCCTCTAGCCAACTTCAATTTTTGACATACCCTTTCAAAAAAATCATATATTGTTCAATGGGGTACATCCATTTATAATGTAGAGGACCACATAGTTGAATCTTTCCCACCAAATGAACCATCAAGTGAACCATCATATCAAATAATGTTGTTCGGAAGGACATTTCTAATTTAGATAGTATGAAGGAGATTTCCCTTTCCATAGTTGGCAATTTTTTCTGGTATATAACTTTTCTACATATATATTTGAAAAAGAAATAGATCTTGGTTAATGTATGATATAAATTTTAGGGAAAAATGAAATTTAAATATATAGGAATTAGATATTTTATCAAAACAGGACATTCATATGTTTTCAGACCCTTTAGCTTCAAATAAGTCATCAACACGATATTCTTGATATTCGATGAATACCTCTATATGACATTGACATCATTCAAGAAGTTGAAAAACTAATATCTCTCCTACCTGGAAAGTGGGTAAATATATGGATGAAGAAAGGTTTACTTTTCACCATTCACTGGTGCCAACTCTTCTCATATTCCCATGTCAACCATGTCCAAACTAGCCTTAATTCCATCCTTTGTTTTGTCATGTGTATTTATTAACATTCTAATTACACTATCATGTACATTTATTTTAAAATTCATAACATCAAGAAATTTTTTTATGTACAGACAATTACAATATAGTCATTCAAAAAAACTAATCACTTTTTTCAACTAGTTTTTTTAAGGTTTTTTTAAAATAGTTAACCAAAAGCAGTGCCTACATATTATACTTACTCAAATAGTTGATCACCTATTAGTGGAGATGATGATGTAAATTCTTCTGAACTTCTATCAAATGATGTGATCATGATCATTACTTATGTCATTTGGGTATAAATCTACAATATACTAAAAACAAGGGTTTTTATGAATGTTTCAACCAAATTGACTGTGTACCTTGTTCCCAAATGGGACACCCTTGAGTTCTTTTAATGTTATATATTGAAAAAATTCCATAAGAAGTAAAGTCATTTATCTTCCCATATAACATGAATCTCAATATTAAATCTTCATTTCTACAAGCATCATACAACGTAACACCCAAATCCCTCAATAATTTAAAATCATCGATTAATGGAGAAAAATAAACATCAATATCATTACCCAGTTTTTTTGGTCCTCATATAAGCATAGATAACAAAATAGATTTTTGTTTCATGCATAACCATGGTGGAAAGTTATAATTTAATAGCATTACCGACCATGTATTATGAGTGTTTCTTTGAAACCCAAAAGGATTTACTCCATCCGTAGATAACACAAGATGAATATTTCTTGGATCATTTAAAAATTCAGGATACTCATGATAAATTCTCTTATATTGAGGAGAGTCCTTTAGGTGATGAAGTTTCCCATCTTTATTTCTTTTATTTTCTTTACATTTCAATTGCCTTATAGTCTCCTCACTTCTATATAGGTGCATAAACCTTTAAATTATTGAAAAGTACCATAAAAACATCATAGGACCCAATTCATCTCTCTTGTATCGAGAAGTACCACACTTTGGGAATAAATTAAGTGATTTTTGGTCCTTGAAAAATATTATAGAGTCAATTTTTCAGTCATGTATTCCTTAATAGATCAAACCCATCAAATGTATCATTATTTTATCATCATATATTTGTCAAGGGATCTCATTATCTTCTAGGTTCATATCATTCAAGAGAGAAAGTATTTCGGTAAAATTGGTATCACTCCATCATTATCTAGATTCTAAATTATCCAGCTTAAGTATGGCTCACAATACGATATATTTAGTGTAACTAGAATACAATGGCATATTTTCACAACTCATTACCTTCTCAAACAATTTTTTACAATTACGAAGTTCATATTCAATTTTCATTATTATTTCCTCAATATGATCTTCCTTATCATTCACACTTGTAATCAAATCCTAGACACAGTCTTCTTTATTTTTCAAACATGTAATCATATCACATGATCTATAAAACACGGTGTAATCTAACTCACTAGCTATATTATATTTTTTCCTATTTTTATTCAAATATTTATAACTTTTTTCAATTTCATGATATATAGTGTTCTTAGAAATCCTCTAGACTAATTATTCTTGAATAACAACAGTGTAAAAATGGAAAAATTATTTGAGAAGGTTCATATGCAAGAACTTTTCCTAACTTGATGAACTATTTCACCCCATCTTTATAAACTTTTTCATATGATTAGAATCCATCCATTATCTATTCATATCGATCCTATTTTATTTAGTAATATTAATATTTAAAAAAATAAATACACAAAATATGTTCAATTGAATATGGATCCCATGAATTACTTGAAAGAAAATGGAAATGTTGAAAAATGGTTTACATCCCACATGATCAAAAACAAAAACTAATTTAAGGACATTTATAATTATAATGGAGGATATTTCACTTTTAAAAACTATTTTTCACTTAAATTTAATTTTGTAGGAAGCAAAAATGGTATAGTGAATAATTTTGGATCAAATGATATTCTATTTGTTGATGGATTGAGGTACATTCCCTTGAGAATTTATCAACTTTTTGAAAGTGGGAATGAAAATATTTTTAAGTAGAATAAATTAGTCGTTATAAGATTAAATGATAAAACTATCATCATGAAGGATTAGAGATCAATCAACAATTTATTTCATATTTTTAATGAACAAACCACTTTTTTTATGAGTATAAAAGAAGTATAAAATCACATTTACATTATAAAAAAAAAATGAAATATGGATATTGAATGTAATAATATAAATATAAAAAGTAAAAGCTATATTATTTCAAACCCTTTTTATAATAGAAAATATGGTAATTGAATACAATAATGGTTTCAGAAATAAAAAAATATTATATTTTTTAAATTATCTTCAATACTAACATTGAATTTATGAATGTATAAAAGTATTAAACATTTGATAAATTGAAAAAAGTATACAGGTATAAAATTATATATTAAAAATGTATATATATTTATATTAGTATATAAAATTATAGATTTACATATAAGTATAAAATTATATATAATTTATAAAATAATGAATATTTAAAATAAATATACATAATTTATAAATGTATATAAATTTATTAAACTATAGAAAAGTACATATATTTTATAAAATAATATATAATTTATAGAATTATATAGTTTTACAAATTTATAAGTATAAAATTATGATATATAAAATTAAAATTTATGAAACTATAAAAGTATAAAATTATTCAATTTTAATCCATTTATGAAATGATCGATCTTGATTTTAGTGTTAATAGAAAAATTATAGGTGTACCTTGCGAGTCTCATGTGGTTTCATTTATAGGTACCAATGGATTCAAACTACTTTTTAAAAAAATGTCACTCTATTTTTTTGTGAGTGGTTCGGGGAAAATATTTTGGGAAGAATATTGTAGGACCCCAGGACACCTTGAGAGGGGAGGGGTGAATCAGGGTGTCAACTTTTTTACTTTTTAAAGTTGTGGATATTGTTCCCATGTTGGTAGGAACTAGTTAAACCTGTATGATGGATATGATCAGTAATGAAACATTCACATGCACAGAGATGATGCAACAATTTTTTACTTGGTTCACCATTTAGGGCTACGTCCAAGGAGCATACGCCGATAGGTTGTCAGTCGTACCAAATTCCACTATTATTCACTAGTTGTGGATTACAAAGGTTAGAGCACAGTCACTCTGTCCCAGGCTCACTGCCTTTACAAAGGTTCAGGGATAGCTCACTGCTTCCCTTGGGTCACTCCCATTGACTCCTCCTGGCTCACTACCTCTGGTGAAGTCTCACTCAGCTTATAGACGTGAAGATCTCTTCAATAGATTTGCATTTTAGTCTTTGTCTCCTGTTCAGCATGAGACAATGCTTGCGTCAGAGTCCTGAGTTGATGCTATTTTGTATAAAATATTTAACATTAGTGCAATAACTTAATGCACTAAATCTTCTTCTTATCTTCCTTTAATTCCCAAAATGGACACCTAAGTGTATTGATATATTCCCCTCTTTCTGTGCAGATCTGAGTTTAGTTGCACGAATTGTTCTTCTTCTCTTTAAAAAGCACAACGAGTGTGTTAAACACCAGTCATGTCTATGTGGTACCACTTCTCTTCATAAAACCAAATCATTCACTATTCTTCCGTCTTCACAAATGAATACATCATCTGTTTCACTGAAGGTATCGAGCAATCTTCCAGCTTTTGTGCAGCTCCAAAAAGACGGGCGTACTCCAACAACACCTGGCGCTCTTCCCCAAGCCCGGTGTGCAAGTCCCAATACAGCACGCAAGTCTTCAGCATGAATGTCCAAACTAGCATGCATGTATCACCAAACCACTTGTACGACACCACCTACTTCAACTTCAAACTTGTGCGACACACTTCCTTTCTCACCCAAACCTCCTTGGGAATGCAGCCAACAACCAGTGCGTAAATTCTACTTATGCGACCACAAAACACTTGCACTACCACCACACCTGTGTGACAGGAGATCTGATTTTCTCTAAGTGTTGATCTTGTATAGAATGAGGAGGGGTCGACCTATATTTATAGGCATTTTGACACCCTACGCAACGGCGCACAAGTCTCCCCTCGACGCACAAGTCTCGGCGCACAGGTCCAACCGCCCAATCATCTATCGCGCTACTCACTTGTAAGACCACACCAATACTTGCATGACCCTATTTCCTTTTCCATATTTTGATGTCCTGATCTTGAAAAACAACAGGCGTGCAAGTTTCCAAACCTCCTAGGCACCGACTCGTAAGTCCTTTCTCAGCGTGTAGGTCACTTGCGCGACCAAACCCAAAACTTTCATGGCCCTTATCCCTTTTCCATATTTACATGTTCTGATCTTGGAAGACACTAGGCACTTAAGTTACCTCTCCTTCATGTACACGGCGCACAAGTACCTTTTCCAAAACCACTTTTCTCCATTTGTTGATTTTCAGGCCCAAAATTTTTGAAAACATGGGAAAATGGTGCCACCTTGTATCTGTTCTTTTTGTACCGCCTCCAGATCATCCATTCCTTTGTCGACGTTCTTGAATCAAACATGGATCGTTAACCATGACCCTTGAACTCGACATGCCACCATGATATATCCTTTTTCAAACAATTTGTATGTCGTTGTTTTCTTTGTCAACAAGCACGATCACCTCAAAAACACTTCTTTTTGGTGATTTGTCTCCTTCAGCAACTCTTCATCATTCAACACAAACTCCACTATTGAAATATATATCCTTTGATAGATCAGATTTACCATAATCATATTTTGATACAATGTGAAGTTCATGTCCATCTCAGAATTCCAATCCCTTGCACATTGTCTTATTCTTAAACCGTCATTCTCTAATTCATGCAAAACATATGATTCAACTCTTCAAGTAGGATCTGGCATGGTTATCATGCAACCATGAAGAATTGCATGGTCTTCATCAAATCCCCATTCTTCTTTAAGCATCCTCAGATGGATTATACCTCAACATTCTTCATTTTTGTAAACAATGTTTCACCCTTGACACGT
This sequence comes from Viscum album, assembly GCA_963277665.1. NCBI lineage: Eukaryota > Viridiplantae > Streptophyta > Magnoliopsida > Santalales > Viscaceae > Viscum > Viscum album. The sequence goes on from OY728127.1 coordinate 1,826,761,821, forward strand.
GTTCTTTGAACTTATGATCAGTATAACAATCATCTGAATTTCCATTCCTCCATTTCATTGGATTATTGCTTGGTCTCCTTCATTTTGATATTCATTGACAACTATTGACAACAAATACAACCTTATACACAAAGTGGTCCCAACAAATATTTCCTTAAAACCTCTCATTTCATACTACAAAATTTTTCATTTTTCCTCATATTCTTAATCAGCAGCCACCATCTACTTCACCTTCCAAATTCTAAATGGTTATCCATTTCATGAAAACTAATTGATTAGAGGAACCCAAATTGTTAGAATGCATTATTGTATGAATGAATCCATGGTGAGTTGTTTCATCCTTATCATGTTTGTGTCTTTGAAATAGTTTATATTATTATTCATTTCTTAATAATGTTGAGTAGGTATTATCATGATATTTTTCACTCCATCTATTTTCCCATTTGGTTACCTATTAGGAAAATCACCTCATTTTCCATCGCACCCATTTTTATATTGGTTCCTCTTAGATCCATCCCTTACTAAAACCAAAATCATGAATCATGTGTAATAAATAATAATATCTCCCAAATATGTATCTAGATAAGTATTCCTTATAAAAATAATATTTTATATGATTCCCTATAGAAATGGGAAATAAAAGGATAAATTATATCAAATTCTTAGTAAGGGAGGGCATATAAATGCCTCATAAAGTGGTTAGATCAAGATCAAATGAGAAAAAAGACCAGGAAATAAATATCATATTAAAATTAAAATTAAATCATAATATATTTCTATAAATCATTAAATGATATATAATATCATGATATATTATATATTAAAATATGAAAATAATGATTTTACCCAAAAACATATCTTAAAAAAGAAAAATATTGAAAAATAAAAAACATGCCATCTATTTTGTACCAAAAATATTAAAAAAATAAATTCTCATTAATAAATGAAATAAATATATAGATATATTTATATGAAAGTAAAGAATCAAAATTGTAATGTCCCAGACGTAGGTTCCACTGAAAGGTTCCCCGAGCCCAGTTGGCCAAATGGCCTCAAGCGCATCTCCCCAAATGCTAGAGTATTTTGACTAGTAGCGAGGGCAAAGGGTGTGTTTGTGGAGATACTATTCCCTCTTACTAGAGTGTAACATAATGGAATATAAATAATAGAAAAGTATCATAACCAGTAAATCATACTGACAATAGATACATTGTATGAATAGATAATGATAACAAAGGAAAGCTCATATAAAATGATGATGATACATTTCATATGTCTATTAAATAAGACAAAACATATATCTAATGGAGGTGTATATTACATGGAATATAAGTACAAAAAGGACAAAAAAATTCCACTAGCATCACAACCCTCAGCTCGGTCCCATGATCTCATGCACCTAAGCAACAATCAAGAACCTGTATCAGGTAACTTTCCCTTATTGATACTAGAAATCACACAATCTATTTGAGCACCCAAAGCTGCCCCAAATAGGGTGTGAGATAGAATCCCAAGAGGAAAACACCCAAGTTCAAGTGTCGTCAAGTCAGTGAATATATATAACAGATTTTGGGGAGGGGCAGTTCCTTGTAGTTATAGTCTGGTTGAATTACCTAAGACCTTGGGGTCATGTAACGTATCTTAATCCTATGGGTCATGTAATCTCTAAGCCTATGGGCCTAGTAAGGGTTAGTCCTCATCCCTTTAAATTTGGGTTATCGAAAATCAATAAAAATGAAAGCCTTTCGGCCATTTGGGAAGGCATTAATAGAATAAGTATGAAAGTATAGAAAGTAAACATTCTATACCGTCTAGGTCATCATTTTATATCAAGTTCATTTAATAAATAAATCTAATGTAATTATTAAGTATTGGGACATGGTGCATAGTCTCGCATCCCCTGTAGTGATAATATGATTAGAAGATTCATAAAAGTCTATCTATAAAGTACAAGTCAAAGACTAAATCCAAGATTGTATATTGGATTTGGAAGATGCATCCTATAAACCATCTCATTCATTATTCATTTTTAAACCTGATTCCATCTGTAGAATTCAAAATTTGTAATCCAAGTATCACTCTAGATATAATATAAACCAACACCCTACAAGCCCATCCATGTAGAACCACTCAAGAACCTAGTTATCACTCTAAGTGTGATATAAAATCACTACCATTCTAGACCATCCTTGGTGGTCCACTAAGGGAGCCCAAGTATCACCCATGGAATATTTGATCAATTCCCTTTGATTCTATTCTTGGAATTCCATATTAAATCCAAGTGGAACTGGCCATCTAATAGTAAATCCACTAAGTCTGTCCATGACAGTTCTCCAGGGAGTCCAAGTATCGCTCAACATAAGAAAAGTACAATCCACTTGTGTCTGTCTATGGAATTATCATATAAATCCATGTGTCACCCAAGGAATATAATAAATTAACCATTTTAATATTATATAATCAATTTAATTTAAAATAATTACATTAAAATATGTCAAGGTCAATACCAAGAACATTCAATTTAAAACTCACCACAGGAGGTGACTAAATTCATGGGCTAAGCTTATAAGGCTTTCCTCTCAATTTATAACATGGGAAATTTATTTAAACAAGAATCTCAAGATTAAAAAGCCATTACATGTAAATTGAAAAGCGTCATGGTCATTTATCCATTCCCATTCATCAACTCAATTACAATTGATACCATAAATCAACCTACATATCAATTCACAATTCAAACATCAATTGACAGTTTAATATTAAAATCACATGACACAACGTAAAGGGAACACCTCAAAGGGGTCCCATTTCATATACCATTAGGAGGTCCATTTAAAAACACAACATGCCCAAGGGGTGGTTTTAAATAACGGTGCTCAACCTACAACCATTCATTAATAGGAATCTTTAATTTGATAGGTTATACCTATAAATTTATATCAAGGATCAAAATCCATTTCAACGTGTCACCCGAGAATTGGGTGTGTGGCACAACAATATATATAAAAACTTTTATTTTTAACGAAATACACGAGACCACCTAATATAGGTCTATAGTTGATATATCATCTAGTATGAGCTCTTGATTTGACTCAGATTAGGAGAAAATCAAATAATGGATGAAGAACCTAAAAATAGGGGAAATTAGCTTGTACCTACATAGTGTAGTTGATTCCAAATAAAACAAGGAATATCTAAAAAGAATTTAGAACTCATTAATTCTGATCCAATGAGATGAGAAATGCTTGAATCCAATATCGGATGGAAGAGTTACCTAGGTTCTTTGAATATTCCTCAAAGAGCTCTCAAAATAGTGGAGTCTTTTTTCATTGGATGAAATAAGAATTAGTTTTGATTTAATATAAAATTTAAGGGTAAAATTGTAATTTTTCCTAAAAATATAGGGTCACAAGGTTTGGCCTCATGGTTTTTCCAAACTGTGTGTCAACCATGCACACTTAGCTGTAGGTAAGGACACATCACATGGTTTTTCTACATAGTTTGACTATCCATGTGCATACCATAAAAAATCCCATTTTCAAAATTACAGACATGGTTTCATGGTCGTGCGCCCCATTTCACATGGTTTTTCTAAACCTTGTGTCCTATTCCTACACTTTTCCCAAGCATTTCATGGTTTATGTAACTATTTGGAATTCCCATCATAGTTTAATAAAACCATTCACTATGCCATTTTCAACTTAAAACATGGGTTCTAGAATTCAAAAAAAATCCTTGGACACCCCTGATACCTCCATGTCCTCAAAAGGCACTCAAATTAGGCCAAATTTAGACATTTAAACTAAGAATTTATGTAAAGTAAAGGATATATACCTTAAATAAAGAATCAGGTCCTTACAAAATCCCCCTTAAAGAAATTCATCCTTGAATTTCCCTTCTAAGGGTGGTGAAGCATAATCTGAGAATAAATCTAGCCACTACAATAATACATCGACCTCTCCCTCCGAGGTCTTGTCCTTTACTCAACTTTACTGCCATATCACATGTACAAAAGGAACTAACCGTCCTCGCAGAACCTTCATGCTAGGATCCAAAATACGTATAGGATTCTCCTAAAAGGATGCATCTACCTATAACTCAATTTCTTAGGGATGAAAGGAATGAGATAGGTTGAATAATACCAGTGTAGTTGTGATACATGGAAGACATCATGCATGAATCATTACCTATAAGGTAACTGCAAACGATAGGCTATCATCCTGACCATCTCCAGAATATCAAATGGCCTGACATATCATGGTGAAAGATTACCCTGTCTCCTGATTCTCTTGTGTCCTAGCTTCAGTGAAACATGTATGAAAACTCAATACCCAACCCATAAGTCTAGTGGTCATCTATGACAATTAGAGTGTGATTTTTGATGATACTATGCAATATCCATATCCTTCTGAATCAATTTCACCTACTCTATGGTCTCCTGAACAATACGAGGTCCAAGTTTAACTACCTCTCCTACCTCTAAATAACATGGGTTTGAATAGCATGGCCTATCATACAAATCCTCATAAGGCACCATATGAATATTATAATGAAATATATTTATATAGGTGGATTAAACTAGGGGTATATGCCTATCCCAAGAGCCTCTGAAATCTTGGATGCATACTCACAGCATGTCCTCAAGTACCTGAATTGTGTGCTATGAGTTGACATTTTCCTAGAGCTGTTATGTTGTGATCATAAGCACCTATGTACCCAGTTCCCTCTATTCCCCTTTCTAGAACCATGAAGTAAACCAATAATCCTTATCTGAAAAGATAGTGCATGGGACCCCATGAATTCATACTATATCATGGACGTACAACCTTTCAAGTGAATCAAAACTAAAGGTTTCCTTTATTGGCAAGGAATGTTCAACTTTCATGAACCTATCAATAATAACCCATACATCGTCATTACCTTAAGGTGGACTCAGTAATCCTATCATGAAATCCATTTCGATTTCAACTCATTCCCACTTGGAGATGGGTAATTACTGTAATATTTCAGTTGGTCACTGGTGTTCCACCTTCACCTGCTAACAAGTGGAACACCTCATGAAAAAACAAGTTGCATCTCTTTTTATACCGAGACACCAGTATTGGAAAAGTAGATCTTGATATAGTTTGGTGACGCAAGGGTTTACTGCCTAATATGAAGTATAAAGTCTCGCATTATCTCTTCACTCATGCCTACAAAAACCCATACATGACCATGTACTCTCACAATCTTTTCCCTCACCTATAGTATAACCAGGATGAGGGTCCTCACCTTCTACACTATCCCAGAGGACTAGGCTCTACAAATACAACAGTTTCCTCATCCTCACTCTATCAAGTAGGGTAGAGGTAATAGCTAAGTATGATAATAAAGTCTCCCCCTGACTATCGAGCACCTCCAAGTGCATCTCATAGAACAAATCCATAAGCTTCCAGTCACTACTGACCTATTTCACACCATGTATATGATTCCTCCTGCTTAGTGCATCGACCAATACATTACCCTTACCAAGAATGTAGGAAAGCTCAAAATTTAAAAACTGTAGGTATTTAACCCACTTTTTCTACCTCGTATTGGGATCATGGTGTGTAAATATGTACTTGAGGCTTTTTTCGTCCATGTACAACACAAAACAAACTCCAAGTAAGTTATGTCTCCAAAAGTGCAATGCTTGAACAATTGTAGCTAACTAGAGATCATGTATTAGGTAATTACTCTCATGTGGTCTTAACTAATGAGACCCATACACCATGACTCTATCTCCCTGCATAAGCATTTCTCCAAGATTGATACCTAATTCATCATAGTAAATAGTTTAACTCCTACCTGAATCAAGAAAAATTAGTATCGGTGCTTAAGTGAATCTTACTTTCAACTCTTAAAATTCCATATCGTAGGAATCTGACAAAATAAACATCCCACCATTCTTAGTCAAGCTCATAAGTGGTGTCACTACTGGAAATTTAGGCTATAGCCGTGGTTTGAAACCATGGCTATAAGCCCAAAAACTGTGGCTATAGGTTACATACATGGTTCAGTAGATCGTGGCTGGTATCGGTGCGGCTATAGGGTAAGACCTATAGCCACGGTTTGAAACTGTGGCTTTATCTCTATATACATAGTTAAAACCTGGGCTATAGACCTATAGCCACAGTTTTAAACCATGGCTAAAGCCCTTTAGCCTTAGTTTTAAACTGTGGCAGAACATTAAGCCAAATAGGACCTATAACCATGGTTTTAAACCGTGGATACAGGACTTCCCATTTCATAAAAAAACACCCCCACATCCCCCCTTGAAGACCCCCCCCCCCCCACACACACCTCCATTCCCCCTGGATATCCCCTTTCACCCCCGTGGACAACCCCCGTGCACCCCCTTGAACACCCCCTGCACCCCCATTCCCCCAACCCCCCCCCCCTCTTGGACACCCCTCGTGCACCCCCTGTACAACCCCCTTAAATACCCCCTTGCACACCCATGCCCTCTTGAACCCCCCCACCACCATGGAGGTACCTCACCCCCTGCAAATCCCTTAAGGATATCCCTGACCCCCCCCTCCTAGACACCCCCCCCGGACAGCCCCCTTACACCCCCCTTTAACTCCCCTGGACTGCCCCCTCGCACCCCCACCCCTGCAAAGCCCCCAAGACAACCCCCAACCCCCCCCCCTCCTGGAAACCCCCTGGAAAGCCCCCTTGCACCCCCTAGACATCCCCCTACACCCCTAGACATCCCCCTCACACCCCCCTCATATAAACCCCCCTTTCACCCCCACTAGACACCCCCCCTAATATCCCCCTTACACCCCCCTCCCTACAAAGCCCCTCTGGACAGCCCCTGACCCCCCCACCCTCCTGGACACACCCTTTCATCCCCCTAGACAGCCCCCTTGCACCCCCCACCTTCACCCCTTGGACAGCCCCCCCCTCACACGCCTCATGGACACCCCCCTTGAACACCCCCCCTACAGTAGCCCCACCCCACTGAAAAACACCCTTGATCCCAACCGCTATAGTAGCCCACCCCCTTACAAATCCCTCTGGATATCCCCTGATGCCCCCCCTCCTGAACCCCCCCTAGACAGCCCCCTTTCACCCCCCTGTAGTAGCCCACCCCCTAGACAGCCCCCTTATACCCCCTTGAACACCCCATGTAGTACCCCACCCCCTTACACCCCCCGGCAGTAGCCCCCCTTCAAATCCCCCCTAGATAGCCCCTGACACCCCCTCCCACCTAGATACCGCCTCCCTCCTGGACCCCCCCTAAAATCCCCCTGGACAGCCCCCCCATCCAATTAAACTTTATAGAGGAGGCATAACTGCTACATAATTCCCTATATGAGGCATTACCTCTTATGTGCCAAGTTAACCATGTTCAGTTCCATTTAACTCATTCAATTCATTAAAACCCAGCAATTCCATGTATAAGATCAAATGGGGGTCACTTGGTGGTGACTTGGTCATTACAACACTTTCCTACTTGGAAAATTCCATCTTAAACAACCATTTTAAGAAAAAGAGGGTAACCACATATAGGGATATAAAAAGGGTCAAGTACGATGTGTGCTTTATGACTAACAACAACATCATGTATAAAGAAAAACATCAATGCAATAATGTCATGCAAGGTATACCACTATGAGTTTTCGTAGAAAGATTGCAAAACCATGACTTGTTTACCAAATGAAACAATTATCTTAACTAACAATTATTCAAGAATTCCAATTTAATATAAAAAAGCAGAATTAAGAAGGGAATTAAATGTAATTTAAAACATTCTTGAATTAAAGAGGCTAGGAGAGGGACTCTACCTCAATGGATCCAAATAACACTCGGCGCTTGAAAATATTTTTAGCGACAACTCTAAGCTGCTTCATCCATCCTTTGGAAATATGCACCTTTACATATACATAAGGATGCACTAACCCCTATGTACATGTCTGCATGGCCTTGAACACGCACAAGAGGATCCTTATATATATTCTCACATTCATAAGCTCGTTATCACCCACAGACGTAAGAATTTTCCATATATATACATAATCACACCTATCCCCTTAAATGTAATCGCACCACCAAGGGTGGATATACATATAATGGGAGAACTTATTATATATATGCTTACCTATGAATACACAGTGACTCGCCTTTGACTTTGGTTTCCAAAACACACACGAATGGGTCCCATGAGACTTCCAAAGAATGCTAGATATCTGATTAATCATCATTAATCGAACCTAAAAATTGAAGTGGGAGGAACATGATTGGTGAGAAAGTAAATACTAAAATAGGTGATGATTATAACAGAATCAACATGCAGCATCATCAGCAAGATTAATACATCAGGATAACAATATCTTGTTGAAGTAAACACAATTTCATGCGAACACATGGTTGAAATGATATATTAACATAAAATAATACAACCAAGGAACAACTCATTCAATGTTCTCAGTAACTAATTCCCCAAGTACAGAATTTTTTTTTTACAATTTGAATATTTATCATGCATGATTTATTTTAAATTGTATCAACAATATTCATTTCAAGATCTCTTGATATTTGAAGAAAATATGTGCATAATTAATAGTGTAAGAATTATAAGAAAGAAAATAAGTGAGCATATGAGAAACTAATAATGTCATCGAAAAATGATAAACATATTGACATCATGTCGTAGGCTATACTGCAGTCATGATTTTAGAGAAGTACCTGCCACAAAAATGCCTTTTGAGGTGGACACCCCACTCCCTCCCTCCTAGATAGCCCCCCTCCCTCCTAGATAACCCCCTCCCCCATCCATCCTAGAAACCCCCTCCTGGACAGCCCCCCTCCACCTGCAAACCCCCTTGCACCCCCTAGACATCCCCCCATCCATCTTGGACAACCCATGGATAGACCCCCCCTGGACAACCCCCATCCATCATAGAAACCCCCCGGACAACCCCCTCCCCCTGGACAGCACCCCCTCCCTCCTAGACACCCCTCCCCCCTACAGACCCCCCTTGCACCCCCCTAGACATCCCCCATCCATCTTGGACACCCCCTGGAAAGCACCCCCCCAGACAACCCCCCTTGTAGACAACTTGGACAGCCCCCCATCCCTCCTGAACAACATCACCCCCCTGGACACCCCCTCCCCCTGGACACCCCCACCCCTCCTGGACGCCCCCCCCTTCTGGACACCCCCTGGATAGCCCCCCTCCCCCCTGCGACCTCGCTGGACACCCCCCCTCCCCCCAGCAGACCCCCCTAGACAGTTAGTGTTGGGGTACTACAGTTAGTGTTGGGGTACTACAGTTAGTGTTGGGGTGATACTGTTGATGTTCTACCATTGAGGTTCCATCATTGGTATGTGACTACTTGATGAAGAACATAGAAATTGTAAGTCTTCATGTATTGAAGTTACCATGAATCACTTATGATGATGCAATTTAATAAGTTATTCTATGGATAAAATACCATGATATAGAAGGGATCATATTGAATAAACTACCATTAGTATACTCTCTTGGATAGCCACCCTAGTTCACAAATCCAATATAAATAAGAATATTATAAAAATGATACACTATAAGTAGACCTAAGAAACTATTGTCATTGGTAAATGATAGATACTCCATTTTTAAATTATGGATACAAATAGAACTACTTTATTTAATTCAACGTGAAAATAAGTGGTGTTTCTATCTCCATCTTAGAGCTAGCAAACCCGAGTACTTGCACAAGATTTTTTTTCTACCTCTATAAATCCTTCCACAAGATTCTTTTGTTTTTCCATGAGATTCATAAAATTTTCATCATCCAAAGAGTCTTTCAGGTTTCTATCTAGTATATCTATTTTATGTTCTAGTTCTATAATTCCTATAAGGGAGGAATAATTTAGTGTAGACCATTCCTTAATGACTCCTTTCAGACATCTAAGTTTCCTTCATAGTATATCGTAATGATTTCCATACAATGTACAATATCGGTATTACATCACTATTGATAAAAATTCTTCTCACTAAGTCTAAATCATATAGAAATAAGAAACCTATGAGAATCACCGTCTAAAGCTACCAGTGGGAGAAATGGGAAAGAGTGATATTAGAGATCCCTCTAAAAGTGGTAGCCCTACTGCCATGTTTCATGACCCTAGTTTAGAAGGAATCACACAGTCATATAAAGACTTGGACTTAAGTCTATTGGTCACACCACTAGATTCAATGTTAGCTTCAAAAACCCTCTAATCTCTTGGTACATCATTATTAAAATCTAGATCACTAAAATAGTTTGACATAAAAACCAGAGAATCTTCAACTGCAGGAGTAATTGTATAAGGGAGGAGACATAAAATTGGGAATTGAGGGAGCTACAAAGAGAGAAATAAATAGAGATTACTAACATCCTCACTAAAATTTGTAACTCTCCTGGAAGCCCAATCATCCTTTATTGTAATATCCAGCTCATCCTCACCATACAATGTAGTTAAAATTACACATCTACCAATATCATCATAGATAATATAATCATGAGATCCAAGTAGAAGTAACCTGAAAAGGACTACCTTAATTTTGAATCATTACTTATTTTTAAATATACAAAGATAGTTACCCCTGGGAAATATTTACAATGCACATGGGTGACTATGAGGGTGGATTATCATTGTTATGGTTTTGAGAAATTGGATAAGAAATTGTATCTTATTATAGCTTAAGATAAAGGTAGTGATGGATTTATTGAAGACCAGTGGGCATTAAGAGGTCAAAAGAAATATTATTTCTAATCGGGTGTAGGAGATGAACATGTAGACATACAGAAGAAACTTTTTATGATTTATGATACCAGTAAGGGGAAGAATTCCCTTGGATAGACCCCCCTGGATAGGACCCCCCCTACAATACCCCTTCCCCCATGAAAATCCCCCCTCCACTCCCCCCTGGACAGACCCTAGACAGACCCCCCTGCAGATAACCTCCCCCCCAGACAAGCACCCCCCCCGAACAGGACCCCCCTACAGCGCCCCTTCCACATGAAAATCACCCCCTCCACTCCCCCTAGACACCCCCCCATTACAGAGACCCCCCAACACAACCCCCACCACTGTACTTCCCCCCAATCCCTATACAAAGCCCCCCCCATTGTTTTTCTCTCATGTGAATTCACATGGTAATAATCCAATGCTCTAATAAATGACCCACTTCTCAATAAAAAAACACAAGTGCTCAAAAAATACATGTTCTAATGGTCTCAAAACTATCCACTACTCAATAAGAGTACATTCAGTATAAAAAAATAAAGCACAACTCATATTTAATACATGTAAAATAAAATATTAACTAAAACAAAATAAATTGACCCACTACTTGAAAATATACCGTTGCTCTAATCTTTCATGATGATGTATTTCTCCAAAATCGAGTGTTAGTCCACCCTGTCACCTTGTATGAAAGATCGAAACCCTGCATTAATATTGATTATACTTAATATATTTAAAACATAAATTTGTGGTACATACTATTTAAATAAAATTGGATTAAACATTAGTAAGAAGCATAAGATACAAAAAAAATTAAATTTGAATTCATTGAGAAAAAATATCACCAAATGTATGAATAAATTTAAGATAGGGTGAATTTTTATTAATTACACCATGTGGATAGGCATTAATTATACCATAGGGGATATGTCATGTATTTGTACATGGATAGAAAATCTATGTACAAAGAGTGCACAAGCATATATGAGAATACATAAGCATTGATTGAAGTACAGAAGCATACACTTGGGAAGATAATATACTATGTGTTCCACATGTAAATTCCATGTAATTTCACAAGTACTACCATGCCAGTTCTAGATGAGGACATTCCTAGGTGTCCATTAATGGTCACACATCATGTGAAACTATGTAAACATCATTTAATTTTCTATGATACATACAACCTATGAATCTGTTTATTTGATACTTGGATTTAGGCCTTTGAGTAGCCTATCCTGAGTAGTTTACCATGCATAACATAATGGAGGAACTCGTTATTATAGGTGAGATATGGTGAAATGTGATGCTAATGGGGTATGCCTCTTAGTGATTATTATACAATAGTAGTAATCATGTGTGAGACATAACAATGAAGCAAATTCAACATCATTTTTTTTATGTAATACAATTAACGACACTAATGTTTCCCTTGAGCAATCTAAAGTAATGATCAAGTGCATATTTAAATTTTACCCCCTACCCAACCTACACCCTCCCCCTCCTCCTTCCCTACAGACAGCCCACCCCCTCCTGGACACCCCCTGAATATCCCCCCCTCCCCCAGGACACCCCCCAGACACCCTCCTAAACACCCCCATCCCTCCTAGACACCCCCTCCTAAACACCCCCACCCTCCTAGACAACCCCCCCACCTTTGGACCCCCGCCCTCCTATACACCCTCCCTCTAGGACACCTCCAGATCTTCACAAGGCCCAAAGAATTTCTTTGATTGTTGTTGGATGGTGACAAGTGTTAGGGTATCAAATTATAATCATTGGTAATGGTTTCACCCTCCGAATATGAATAACCACATCAAGGACTCCACCCTAAAATCCAACATGAATAATCTATTCATCAGTCACTCATGCACAAAATAAATAGTTTCAATATAAACAAAACAATAAAAAAGAGTATAATATTTTTGAAATAGTAGAAATTCATAAATCACATCATCACATCATCACATAATAAAGTAATAAGAATCCCAAGTATATAAAAAACTAAAATAAATATCTGAGCCAGCAAGGATTATATATAAACATATAAAAATATGACCAAACCTGGATCACTACTAACTACCTCCTTATGACCCACAATCCCCCATACCATCTTATACCATCTATCATCAGACCAACTCGAACATTAACCAAGGTAAAAGAACATAACCTGGTATCTTTAAAGTAAACATGAAATTTTCATACACCCATTGGTGTATGCAAGGTGTGAACCAAATTGTTCCTAGTAGTATTTCAATAAGGAGTTTGTATAATTCATTTGAAAAGAAATTTTATTAATGATAGTTTAAAATATAAGTAGTGAATAGGTTTTTCACAAGAGGGTGTAAAGAAAAAGTGTAACATGCCATAACTTCTTTTATCAAACAACTTCCATTTTCATTTTAAAAGGAAATGATTTCAAACTATGGAAAAATGGGGTTTCAAATCCATTAAAATAGAAGTAATCCTTCTTCCATTTTTTTCCAAATCCATATCTCAAAACCACACCTTTAAATCAAACATCATTCTATTATTTAACAATATACTTTCAAAACTATTTTTTAATTCAGTTTGAATATATACCAAAACCATAACTACAATGGAAAATATAAACATAACATGCACCAAGATATCAATGGTAAATTGATAATAAGAAATAACTAAAGTAATAGTGGGGATACAAATAAGTCCTGGGATGAGATCCTCTAATAAATATTCAATGAATTATAGAAATCATGGGAAACTCATTAGGCTCTAGAATGAGTGATACTAGATATAGTTCATCATATTACTCATTGGGACCCTATATGAAATTAGATCATCTCATTCAACTTCCCCTTTCAGGTCTCTCCACATATAAAATAGACCCCTGGTAGGGTGCTAATCTTTTAGGGCACTGTCTAGCTAACATACACTAAGATAGCATCACAGGCCACTAGACCTTCCATTATTTACCTAAATTACCATGATAAATCAATCTAGTGGAGTTGGAAAATCAAAATAATCACAATAATTGATAAAAAAGTATTTTAAATAAATCTCATCTCACCTATAACTCCAACTCTCTCATAAGAAATAACCCCTTTCACTTCATCCATATCAAAAATAGAATACAACATCCCTCCTTAGGGGCCATAAATCAAATCAAGCATAACCAAAAAAATTGGAATAATTTATGGTCTGATACTCATTATAAAAATATCTTATATAAAGTGAAAATATTCCTTTTCAAAAACCAACTAGGAATTCCAAGTCATTTCAACAATTTAAAACCTGACTTTATCGCCTTCTTTATAACTATTCTATTTGAAACCACACTTAAAATCATTTGTAAGACTAACTACCTTTTCATTCAAGTCATTTTAAAATCCATTAAAACAATTCTTTTTCAAAAAACCATGAAAATCATACCAATACCCAAATGGGTTCAAATACCTTTTATTATAAAAATTATTTTAAAACAATCCATATAGGCATTCCCACAAACACTTTTCATTTAAACCAATTAATTAAAATTTTGAAAACCATTAAAAAACATTTATTCCAAGAGAGAAAAACATTTATAACACTTTTTAAACCTATTATATATTTTAAATATTGATTTAATTTGATAAAAGAAGTTTTAGAAAACACCAATCACTAAATGACATTCTAATTAAAGTAAATATAGAAAAATACCTACCTCAATCCAAGAATAATTGGTTGTGCAAGAAATATTAAAGGTGGAATTTCATGAAATGTCAAAAAAATCATATAGATTTGATACAACATAGCTATGAATAAATAATTAAAAATAATGAACACATAATTGTTTATAAGAAGGAAGACGATCACCGGGAGGGGGTTGCCTGTGTCGGAGGAGGTGGGTAGGCTACCTAGGAGCAGTGTCGGTGGGGGAGTTGAGGTGTCCTGCATTTGGTGGCAGCGTCGGGGGAAGTGAATCAGAGATGAGAGCTCGTATTGGGGTTTCCCCATTCAGTGGAAGTGAGGGGAACCGTTGCAAGGGTCACTATCATGAGGGGCACTGTCGCGAGGGGCACCATCAGTGGAGGAGGATCAGGGAGAGGATAGGATGCAATGGGCACCGTCGAGGAAGGAGGATCATGCACATAGGGTATCGGGGAGGAGGGCCCCACTGTGAAGGTCAAGGGTTTTGAGGGTCACACATAGAGGGTATTATGGAGGAGGGCACCATCATGAAGGTCAGAGGGTATTGGGGAAAAGGGCATTGCCGTGAAGGTCAAGGGTTCGGCAGGTCACACATAGAGAGTATCAGGGAGGTGGGATGAGGATCTCAATGAGTTTAGGAAAAAAAACATATGGAAATTTTTAGCCATGCCCTGAAATTTCAATCAAGGCTATAAACAAGATATATCCATAGACCTATAAAATCGTGGTAATAGGTCTATGGCTATAGCTTAAATTTCTAGTGGTGTGTAGCTATGTATGAGAACTCCTATATGAAATGTCTATAATATCCAAATATCCCTAATAAACTCCTTAACTAAAAGATGTTTTGGGATGCTCCTAGGAAACTATAGATCTCACCTTCTCTAGGTCCACTAATGCTCCTGTCTCTGAGATAATGTGAACCATTAAGTGAATTTGATCCGTCCAAAAGTGTCACTTGGTGAGCTTAGAATAAAACTGATATTCTCTTAGTGTATTCAATATGATCTCAATATGTTTGTCGTGGTCATTTTTATTGTGATAATAAACCAAGATATCATCCATGAAAACCACCATAGATTAATCAAGATAAGTATAAAACACTCAGTTCATTAGTTCCATGAAGATCGTTGGTGTGCTCATGAGACCGAATGACATAACCAAATAATCTTATATGCCATACATAATATGAAAGGTCCTGTGAGGTATGTCTAATGGTCTAACACACATATTTTTATAACCATATATCAAATCAATCTTTGAGAAAACCTGTGTTCCTCATAGTTGGATGAAGATATCATTTATCTGTGGTAGAGGAGACTGGTTCTTAATCTTCTACCAGTTTAATTTATGGTAATCCATATATATCCTGAGTGTACCGTATACCTTTTTTAGAAGAGGGATCAATGAAACCCGTGAAGAAGTATTAGGTTAGATAAAACATGTTTCCTCTAAATCCTCTATCTTCCTCTTGATCTCTTTCATCTTAGTATTAGTCATCCTGTAAGGAGGAATAGATATCAGTGAATCTCCTGGAACTAGCTTTATAGAGAACTCTACCTATATCACTAGAAGAAATCCTAAAAATCATTCAGGAAAACATCATTGAATCAATCAAATACTAGAGGTAAATATATCTGAAAAGCTCCCTGCTCATCTATATATAAACTCGCAATCTAATCTATCATCCTACCTATCCCACGATGCTTGAGTACAACTCAGCTTTCATGGACATCCCATTAAATTTTTTGAATAAAAACTACACCCTATGGTGATGTGAAGGTCACCCTATGGTGATAGAAATCAATGAAAGTATGAAAGGGAACCAACCATTCCATGCCAATAATGATGTCAAAACCTATAATCTAAGGACAAATTGGTCCCATATGAAGTGAAACCTACCAATCTCAATGGGAGAATTCCTTGCAGTGATTTACATCCTCCATTCTAATACCCAAAAGAATTTCAAGCATCATTAAGCTATCAGAATTATAAACACTGAGCCCAAGGATTTCCATAACAAGTAGAGATATAAAGCTATGAGAAGCCCCTATATCAAAATATTTAGAGCTAAAGTAGAGGCTACTAGAATAGTACCTCTGATAGTAGAATTTATAGGATCCTTCTCTTCATGGTTCTATTGAATTGCATATATTTGGCCTGAACCATGGCCTTGTGATATTTCTTGGCTACCCTAAGAAGATTCATTCACCTTTTACTATAAAACTGGGGTATTACTACCACAACCACAACCACCACCTCAACCTAATCGGACATCTGTACTCTAGATCCATGCATGATGAGAAGATAATAACCCCGGTCCTAAACATAGAGTCGATGTAGACCCTCTCTCACTGGATTTCAGAGGGAAATCTCTACAAAATCATTGTAGATTACCCATATTGCCATAATATTGGCACACAACTGGGTCCCTCGTACATTATGGCCTCTTATATTCTGGCCTACAACACTGGTATCACCTCACCTAGCTACTTGAGTATGTTCATTGACTGTTAATATCACTATGTAGAAGCTTCATATGATGCTTCCTTATAATTTTCAATGCAATACCAGATCTAGATGTCGAACCACCCTTGATCACACCTCCAGCCTCTCTTAGGTTATGATCTATGATAAGCATCTGATTCACTATTCTATAAATGGTATTCAAATGAAAAACATTCACCTAAAATTGGATGTCATATTTGATACCATACTCAAATCTCCTATATTTAGATATCTTGTCACCCATTAGGATAGGTGAGAATTGTTGGAGCTTAGTAAAATGGGCTGAATATTACATAACTAATAACGTTCCCAACTCCAAGAGCATGAACTCTGAGGATCTATTATCCCTCAATGTCTTGGGATAGAAGTGATCATAAGAGGTCATATGAAAATCCATACAGTCCATCTACCAATGACGTTCTGTCTGAGTAATAACATCCCACCATCTCTTGGAGGAATCACACATCAAATACATAATGATATTTACCCTCCTATCAAGAGTCATATCTAGATGATATAAGATAGATATCATGTCCTCTAGCCATGAATCTATAGCTTATGGTCCACCATCCCCCAGAAAAATGGGTGTTTGCTGCAGCTGGAACTCATGCGTTAATTCTTCCATAGTCAGGGCAGGTTATAGTGCACCCTGAACATTCTACAAGAATCACATAAATCCCTCACAGAACTATACCTCTGCACCTATGTCTTCTATAGATATTGGTGCCTCAATTGTAACTACTAGAAGATCCAATGGTAGCCTATGTCCCACCACCTCTAGGGTATAGTCATCTCCACTCATCATGTGTATGACTGGAGGATGTCACGATGATATACCTCTATATATGAAAAGTGCACGCCTCAAGTAAATATTATCATTAAATTTCACAGTTTAAAAGAACAAATACTAAAATAGGATAGGTATAAGCCTTCCTATATAAGAACACACCCCTCTTCCTTCTCCTTGAGTTAGGTCAAGGCGTCATACAGATCATATATAAGAAATATATACTACCTACTTCCCACTGCTAAGTTTGAGACTGGGTCAAGTTCTTTTCTATTAAAAAAATCAGTTTCTAATTCATTTTCATTAAAATTCATATATTCATTTTCATTTTATTTCATACTCATTTCACATTTATAACACATTTAATTTAAATAGGTTGAACCAAATGGTTCCCAAAATTCTAATCCATGAGGGGTCATAATCATCAAGAACCAAATTCTAGCATCCATATACTTCACACCATTACATGTTCCAAAATACCTATCACAACAATAGGTATATATATCATGGAACCTATCACAATAACATGAAATAAATAATGTATCCAAAATATAATGGCATAATTCATGTCATGGGATTCTTGTAAAGTTCCTAAAATGATGCATGAGATGGAACACCTTCATCTCATCGGGTTTAAACACAATAGAACCCACAATCATATCAATAATAACATCATAATACAAGTTCATCAAATAATAGTTTAATAAAATCAACTATAATAGTCAAAATTCATAAAATAGAAATTCAATTTGAGGAAATTTGTAATTTTACTATACGCGGGTTCGCTACCCTCGGGAATAACTCATTACAAAATCCCAATTTATTCATATCTATTTATATTTTCTCCAAATAGTAAATAAAATTAGAAAAGAATCATTTGATACAACTTTGTAACATCCTAGAACAGGGTTCCACTAAAAGGTTCTTGGAGCATGGTTGGCCACATGACCTCATGTGTATCTTCCCAAATGAAAAAGGCTACCGACTAGCTGAGAGGGCCTATATTATGTTTGTGGGGAGAATATTTAATTTTACTAGAGTATAACATAGTAGAATATCAATAATAGATAATTATAATAAGTAGTAAATCATACAGATAATAGATACATAGTAGGAATAGATAATGATAACAAAGGAAAGATCACATACAATGATGAAGATACATATCATGTGTCTAGTAAAGTAGCCAAAACATGTATATAATAACGGTGTCCAATACATGGAATAAAAGTACATAAAGTACCAAAACTTTCCACTAGAGTCACAAGCCTCAACTAGGTCCCATTCTCCTCTAGTCCTAAGAAACAATCAAGGGCCTGTATCAGGGTGATTTCCCTTATCCATACCTACAATCATATAATCTGTTTGGGTACCCAAAGGTATCCCAAACAGGGTGTGAGGCATAATCCTAGTAGGAAACCACCCAAGGTCAAGTTCCACTTAGTCAATGAATATTTATAACGGAGTAAAGGAAATAATAGAATAAGCAAGGAAGTACAGAAAGTAAACATCCTAAATAGTCTAGGTTCTTATTTTATATCAAGTTCATTTAATAAATCAATATCATTTAATTATTAAGTATTTAGACCTAGTGCATAGTCATGTGTCCCCCAGAGTGATAATATAATCAAAAGATTCGTAAATATTCTATCTATAAAGTAAAAGTTAAGGATAGAATATAATATTGTGCTTTGAATTTGGCAGAAGCATCCTATAAATAATCCCATTAATTATTCATTTATGAGCCTAAGCCCGTCCATGGCCTTCCTAATTTGAAATCCCAGTATAGCTTTAGGTATAATATAAACCAACACCCTACATGCCCGTCCATGGATAACCTTTCAAGAACATGTGTATCTCTCTAGGTGTGGTATAACATCACTTCTATTCAATTTCATCCCTTGCAGTTAACTAAGAGAGACAAATATCACCCATGGCCATAAAATACACATCGACACTAATACTAAAATTAAAACTTATAATTATCACCACTTGACAAATTTTTCATATGTGCATGACATCTATTCCATATAATCCTTGATGAACCTATGTTCAAACGCTTATCAAAATGAAAGTCTTCCAATATAGGAAATGTAAATTAATATTAAATAAACCTATACACTCTTAGTGCATACGTGTGGTATGGGTATATAACTAAGGGGTTAATACAGTCCGAATGACATGCATAGAGGTTGGATGAAGTAAAGACCCAGATGGAATAAGTGATTAAATAGGAGAAGAAATAATCTCATACCTTGTAGCGGTGATGATTCCTTGATTAAGAGTGGTGAGGGAAAGGAGCGAAAGCGATAAGGAGAAAAGGTGGCATGGCAAGGAGCGATGGTGTTAAGAAGCAATAGAAATGGTGGTAGGGAAGGAAAAATCAGGGAGTGATGGAAGGGACTGACATCACCGAGAGTGATAGGAGCAGCACAACGTTTCCACGAATGCTTCAAGGTGTGAGGATATGGTGAAGGTATTAGGGTTCATTTTATAATAATTCATAAGGATTTTATCCGCACTTTCAAAAAATAACTGATAAAGAGTAGTTTTATCAATGCTAATATAGAAAGTACTGATAAAACTACTCTTTATTAGTGCCTTTTTATCACTGATAAAGACACCCCTTTATCAGTGCTCAAAAAACGTCGATAAAGACTGGTTTTAACAGTTCTTTCTTAACATTGATAAAGGGGAATCTTTATGAGTGCTAAAAATCACTAATAAAGATCTAAATAGATAAATATATTTATTGTTTAAATGTATTTACTATTTAAATATATTTATTATAATTTTATAAATATATTTATATATTTATATATATTTATAAAATTATTAATATAATAAATATATTTTTTTATTTAAATATATTTTTTATTTAAATATATTTATTAGAATTTTATAATTATAAATAAATATATTTAAAAATATTTATATATAATCATAGATATATTTATATAATAATATCTCATGGCCCGCACTAATTTGGTATATTTATATAATTAAATATACTTATATCAATATATAAATATATATAATTAAAAATATAATAATTATATTTATTATTTAAATATATTTATTATAATTATAATTACAAAGAAATATATATAATTTTTTTATATATAATTATAAATATAATAAATATATTTATTATTTAAATATATTTATTATAAGTTTGTAATTATTTAAATATATTTATTATAATTTAATAATTATTTAAATATGTATTTATTGTAATTGGGATTCAGATTAGTGGAAAGGCACCCCGTGATATTGCATGAAGCCTAGGATTAATTCCTGACTGAACCCCATTATTTGGGGTAGTTCGATTTATCTGTGTGAAGGGGAGGATAGCTTCAGCTTTGCTGGTGGGGCACTCAGGCAGCATAAAGCATGAAGAGTGAGAGATTTGAGGTGGGGTCGTTGAGCACCGAGGGACCTCGTCGATGATGTATGGCATCTGTAGTAGTGGGTGTCCGTATGATGGTTGTTTGCTATGATTGATAGTGTAGGATGTGAGGTGGGGTCATCGAGCACTAGAGGGTGACTATGTGACCAGTGCAGGTGCGGGGTTGTGGGGCGCATGCCATATGGAGACAGGTGGCAGGGCCCTGTGGGGCTGCTACAGAGGTTGAGCAGGGTGGATCAGCCATTTTCAGTGGTGGTTGGTGGAAAAAATGTGGGTGACTACTATGGAGGGAACAATGGGTTTAATTACATACAGGCTGAGCCTATGGGTCATTTAGGCTTACAATCCAAGTTCTAAATAAACAGGGTTTGATGGGCGGGCTATCCCCTTAGGGGGGCTATGGTCAGTCTTTCCAACCTGTGTGTGTGGTGTATATGTGTTTGAATGAAATTATATCCCCAAACCACCTAATATATATAAATATGTATTTATTTATTTATATTTATAATATTAATTAAATATATTCAAAAATTATTTATGTATAATTATAAATACATTTATATAAATATATATATTTATTAATATATAATTACAAATATACTAAATATATTTATTACAATTTTATAATTACTTAAATATATATTTATTAATTTATATTTTCAGAATTACTTTTTTAAAAAATAAATATATTTAAATAGTATTTATATATAATTAAAATTTTATAATTATAAAAAAATATTATTTAAATATACTTATTGTAATTCTATAAGTATTTATGAAAACATAATAAGTTAATGGGTATAACATGAATGAATCATACATAGTAAGGTATAAATCATAAAAAACGAGTCATCAAATATATGGAAAACATGAATAATAAGGGTATTAATTTATAAATGAACATTCATGAGTCATGAATACCTAACATATTCATGTGTCATCATAATATAGGTAATATTAAAATTGGGAACATAGAAACTCGCAATCATGTCCACAAATAAACTTATAATCATATAGAGATAATTATACTCCCACATCAATATATGAATATAAATAATGCCAATCATGTCTGTGAATATCATTATGTAATGGGATATAAATACATACATACCAAATTCACTGGATACATTGTAGCAGTGTAGGTACTGTATCAGGGTACTTTAGTGGTAGTATTATTCATCTAGAATGGGCTTTCGGGCCACTAGGCCTTCGGGCCATCAAAGGGGTGGTGGTGCAAGCATGACGTGTAGGTGGTGATGCATGCATGTTGAATGAAGGGAATATGGTCCATCTAATGGTGGTCCTACAGTCCATGTAATGGGCTTCAAGCCCACTGGGTCTTTAGGCCAAAATTATATAATGTAATAAAAGTGGCTGGTTGGGTGGGTTATCCCTTGGGGGGTTATGACCTGCCTTTAAGGGTTGTGTGTGTGTGGTGTGTGTGTGTTTAAATGTAATTGTACCCCCAAGCACCTAATATAATATATATTTAAAAAGTATTTATATATAATTATAAATATATAGTTATAAATATAATAAATATATATTTTTTAAAAAACAATTATAATGTTATAATTATTTAAATATATAATTATTTATTTATAATATTATAAATAATTTTTAAAACATTGTATATATATTTGAATTATTAAAAAATATAAATTAATATATCATATTTATATTAATTATAAACATGATTTTTTGAATTAATTTATATAAATAAAAATTATTTTTTTAATAAAACATAGTAATATATACATTAATAATATTTTTTATTAAAAAAATTTTATTATCACTTTTAGATAACGCTGATAAATGTGATACTTTTATCAATGCTTTCTGCTTAGTGCTGATAAAAGCAGGTGCTTCCCTTTCCCTAATTTTTGGTAGTGAGATAGAGGAGGAGGCCACAAAAAATGGGAGGAGTAAGAGGGAAACTCCCAAAGGGTGTTCTCCTAGTCCTTTTGAATGTGAGGGGGAGAGAAATGAGGGTTTTATTTTTTAATTCAAGTGAGGAAAAAAAGAAATTTCATGTTTTAATGAATCTGGTTAGGTAACATGGTTTGGACACATAGTTTGTCAAATCATATACCAATCATGTGAAAGTCACTTCCTAGACCAAAACTCACTCACACGGTTTACATGGGACCCTACATGGTTGGAAAAACCATGCACCTACCTTTACAAATGTCATTGTCAATTGGAAATAATATTTGACTGCTTTCCACACTGTTTACTAAACCATGCGCAAGCCATAAACCCTCACCCTTATATACCAAAGGTTCCTCACAATTTCCCCTATGATATGCACAATTTTAACTCAATTGTGTATCACCCATGTAGACCAACCATGCATAGAAAAAATAAACTGAAAAGTCCACTGTGTAAGGGTGACCACATAATTTACTCTAAACCATGTGTGAAAAGTGTACATAGCATGAAAACATCAAAATTTCTAAGTTTTGGGTCAAAAATCCCTAGAAACTTAAAAGTACTTCCAACAACATAAAATAATATAAAACAAAGAGAATAGTAACGTGTTGGGGGTCACAATTCTCCCCAACATCCCAATATATACCCCCATAAATTCTCAGGTCCAAGTAAATGATAATGAGAAAAATATTCTAAAATCAATACTCAGAATAAAAGAAAAATCCTTGAAAAACTGAACAAATCCTCAAACAAAATTGAGAATCCTCAAACAAAAATGATCAACAGCTGATCAAGGTGAGTCTCTAAGAAAGTGGATACCTAGTATAGGTCTCCGCACCATTTAGAACTGATCTAAAACGATATTACAACTAAAAATCTATTTTTCATAAAACAAGATAATGTCACCAAGGAACCACATTCTTGAAATTTTAAAGGGAATTACAAAGAACCTCTGGCTATATCCAACCAAAAACAACCACCTCAAAAACCACCAATGAGGTACTAGACCAAAGATCATCCCAAAATACCACAAAAATCGATTACCAGACATATGGTATCCCAAAACCAAAGAGGATATCAACCAAGAACATGTCTCGTGAATAAATGGCACGACTCTAACCTAAGGGTTATAATTGGGATAAGATGGTATTTAGATCCAAATCCAAAAAATATAGTCCCATGGGGATTCCAATAGAAAAAAAATATGATGGCATCCAAGGCCCAACTTTAAACAATACTACACCCCCAAGTATCCATGAATTCACCCTAGGCTTTTCACATGTACAAACTAACAAAAAAATAGACCATGGTCAACACCATGCAAAAACAATACACCAAAAAATGAGGCACAACATTCCCCAAAAGAAACACCTCCCATACATAGTAACCAAATAAAAAACCAACACGAATTTGATTAATAAAAACCACTCTCAAAATCAACAATCTTAAATTCCAAAATGGTTCATCACCCAAAACAGACACAACCAAGAACCTGAAGGATACACAAAATGATGGTCACTCCATCAACCCCAAACATATTTGAGCCCAAATAAACAAACATACCTCACTAGAAAATACATAGGAGTATCAAAGAAATCTAATCATCACTAGTCCAACTAGTTAATAAAGGATCATATCCTAAGATCTTATGCTCTAATGGTTTTGTCATCTTTTTTATTAAGGGAAAAAAGTATCTTTCCATCTTAAGTCATAGGGTGCACGAAAAATATTTATTGAAAAACATTTTCCGGAAATCCTTCAATTCCAATGCCTCGATATCCTCCTCAGGCTTTATATTTTTTATCAATGTCCACCATTGATCAGCTTCACATTCTATATAATAAGAATCCAAAATAACCTTCTCTTGTTTAGAACATTTAAGGATAGAGAAGATCTTCGAAATGGAGTTGATCCATTGTTCGACAATTGAGGGATCTAATGATTCATTAAAAGTAGGAGACCTTTGTCTCATAAAGATCTCAATTGTGACTTATTATTTCTTGGGGGGTTGAATTTTCCTCCTGACCCATGTGTCTATTCAAAACTTGAGTTAACTGAGAGATTATCATGACAAAGTTTGTGATTCTCGCTCCCATCGGATTGGGAATCTCATTAAAACAGTCGTCACATTGATCTTTGCATTGGTTTTTCGACCAAGTCATCCTATTACTGGACATTTTCTGGAATAAAAGGAAAGTTATGGTTAACTCATAAAGGTTAATCCAAAGAAAAAAACGGATCACTTATAAATTACTTTTATTTGATTAACTTATGAACTTATAGGCTTCAATCTATGTTATCCATGATCTACTTCCCAACAAATATTCTTAAGGGATTTTTTTATTCTCTTGAAAATGGTTCTTACTAAGATTATGAATTCACCAAAGCATGTCCCCAGGGAGTTTCATAACCAAGAGTGTATAAAGGCCTGTTGTCATGAACCAGTTCCCATTCGAGTCTAGCTCAAAGTAATTTTTTTGGGTTTTACCCCTAGATACATCTATGCCAGAGCCGCCTCTACCTGCTCGTATCCAGATAGGGATATATTTTCATGATAAACCACAATCTCAATAGTCACAAAAATTTAGGGATTTTTTTATAACACTTATTCTTATCCCTAAGGATTTCACTAGAGTATCAAATCCAAATCCCAAAAATAACTAAGCCTCCCTCTGATACCAACTATAAGAACCCTTCTTTTTATTTCACATTGAAACATAATTTATTACATAAAACCCTCACTTGATACAACATAGAAGATCAAGAGGTATTGTGTCTTTGGGTCTTAGGAACATTATATAATAACTTAAAACGTGAAACACACAACTTTATTGAAAACTTATTTTACAAGACCACACACATTTATTCGTACTTAGCATATCATGGGATAACCTAAGGACATGCATAAGAAAAAGGTGATATATAAATACAATTAAGGGAGTAAAAAGGCATAACATGAAGAATAAATTACATGTTATGAAATAGGAATATCAATGGATCATAATAGATACATGAACATAAAGGCATGATATAGCATGATTATCATTACATGGAATTGTGGAAACAACCTTTAACATTATATTAGCATGAGATAAGGCTCATTGCATATGGATCATGAGTAAAACCTCATTACACTTGAATTATCATGATTAAATACTCATTTCACTTGATTTATTATGATACTAATCTTTACCCAATGCATTGGAGCGCTATCAGGGCGCACCCTTCTTAATCATTTCATTTCATGCTTAAGTGTTCCACAAGGATCATATAACATGGATTCATTAAACAAAATAATTTATTCCACAATAAAGGAATGTGGAATTAATACAAGAAACTCTATAATAAATATGTAAATTTTCATAAAGGTGAATACCCTTGATAGAGAAATGGGCAAGGTATTCACTACAAAATGACTTTGTCTTGGACAAAATTGTTCTGTAATTTCGGCAGCACAACGACATGACATAAGAATTCATAAAAATGGTTTATGAGAGAGAAAAGGGTGTATCATCATATTTACATTAAATTTATTGTAAGTTTTCATATAGATACATTTCCCAACATATGTAATGGAATTTATATTCATAATAAAAAATAATTTCTTCAATGAAAATGAATGGAGAGAAATCCCTTATGGAATTTCGGCATGGTAACAGGTGTACAAGGGTGGAATTAATGAAATAGAAAGAGTTATATAATCATTAAAAATAAGTAGGGAAGTATTTGGGAGGTTCAAAATCATACCCCAACATTTTTAATTGAGAATAAAAGGGCATAACAACAAAATGAAATTTAAACAAAATGAGAAAGGAAGAAATCCCTTACTTGGAAGAGTGATCCCAAAGGCTTGGGAGAGGCTTGAGAGAGGATTATTGGGAGCTTGGGGAACCATGGGAGGATTATAGAGAGAGGAGGTAAGATTTTGGTCGATCTCCAAAGGATTTTAGTTAAGAGGAAGTGGGAGCTTGGGTGGGTTTATATAGAAAAATAGAGGGAATTCTTTATTATTTAGGTTTTGGACACCACACATTAAACTAATTAAAAACACAAACCAACACATGGTTATTTCTCATGGTTTTTTCAAAATTGTAGAGTAAAACATTATTTTATAAGTACAATGTCCTAAATTCTTGAAATATTAGGATTTCGTATGTGGATGTGTGTCACACTCTTAAGGAAATCAATTTAAAAAGTTAAAATGTTTTATAAGTCTTGGAGGGTCCACTAAGGATTTGTAAAATAAATCAAAAAAACCTAAAATCACATTATTTTAATGTTAAAACATATATTGGCTGAACAACCAATTTATATTATTTTATTACACCACTATTGGTTCATTATGATATCATAAAACACATTATAGAATTAAACGACATTTAATTTTTACCCAAAAAATTGACTATCTCAGAAAATTATGAAAAATTCACCATTAGATAATTTTGATGTCCTGATTCAGAAAATAATATTCATTTTATCTAAATAATTTTCTAAATATTTAATTTTTTACTTTTAAAAGAAAAACTGACATTTATAAAAAATTCATGGGTTTTGATAAAAATGGATTTCAAACCTTAATAACAATTCCAATTGTATTCATAAAAATTATATGATAATTTATATTTAATAAAAAGTAACTTAGTAATAATATTTTATCAAAATATTAATTAATTAAAAAATCCATTAATTTATCAAAATAGATTTCTTAATTTAATATTAACAAAAAAACTATTTGTGCTTTAAAAACTATTTATAAATTAAAAATAATAAAATGAATGTATATTCTTTATTATATTCAAAAATAATGCACATAATCATATTGATAAGGTCTTGTTACATAACCCCTTATAAAACCCACATAATACTGAAGGGTAAGGTGTGCGATGGTGACAGACTCTTGGGGTGGCTCGGATAATATCGCTTGGGTAGTAATCTCTATCAACATCAACTTATCTCGTAGGCGGTTCCATTCAAGCTTAATGTATTGAAGAACAGTTTGGGCTTGGTCAAGAGCGAATCCCAATGATGAAAAATCCATTATGAATTCTGAAAAATGGGCTTCTTACTGAGAAAGTATACTGGATGAGGCCATCGCTTCCTTTTTCTAAGTAAATTAGATTTGTTAAATCCCTATATTTATTC
Source organism: Viscum album (assembly GCA_963277665.1). NCBI lineage: Eukaryota > Viridiplantae > Streptophyta > Magnoliopsida > Santalales > Viscaceae > Viscum > Viscum album. Next base: position 1,826,790,009 of record OY728127.1, read on the forward strand.
TAATTATGTGATCACTGTTCAATGGCTATATTAGAAACTGTTACAATTCTTAACGGTATTTTAAAATCCAAAAATATAAAAACAAGGAATTACATATGTTTTACATAACAATTTTTCACAATAAGACATTTAATTAGATCAAGAGGAATTTTCATTAATGAATGTTTGGGTCGTTACATTATACCTGGGAATACCACAAATTTATACATGTTAGAAGGTATCAATTTCCAAACTCAGACACTTTGTCTTACCCCTTGGAATCCCTAGATCCAAATATTTTTCAGTAGATCTACTTCAACAACCTGAAATCTCATAATCTAAAAGATTATATTTAGCTCTTTCTTCCTCCTTGGAATCCCTAGATCTTGAATTATTTTAAACTTGACCATTACAATAATAAATTATAAGAGTTTTGTAATAAAAGACTAAAAAATGAACTCTTATCAGAACCCTCATAAATAAAGATACAATAAAAAGTACTCTCATGGAAACAAGTTATTATAGAATTTATGCGGTTTCAATAATTTTAAAATATTTGATATAACTCCTAATTCATGAAGGTGTGGTTCAATTTATAGGTGAATTTTTAACAAACTCCAATATTATAAATTTGAATTATTTTAGAATGGTTATAACAAAATAAAAAGTAGCTTTGTCATATTCTTATTAACCTAATGAAGTTTCATATCTTCCAATGAAGTTAGTCCAGCACTGCTACAATGAACTTAAATATAATATATATTATAATGAACCGATCTGGGGTTCCATCAAATCTATAACCCAACCCACTATTCCATAAGGCCTGATGGGAATTCCCAATCCCCATGGGATAGAAACTAGTTCTAAGTAATCATAAGAAGCACATTGGGAATTATTTCACCCATATACTATAATATAAATAGGTAGAAAAAAGAAAAACATCAACCAACCATCAAGAGATAAGCATAATAAAACATCTAAACTAGAGTATACAATAGATAAATAAATGAGTCAACATCAAAGGCAAATAAAAATAATTATGAAGCATAAAAATAAAAACATATTAAATAACAAATACAATACCCAAAGGTGAAAATAAAAAACCCCATAACTCTAATAAGCCTCCATGTGACCTACGGTCATCATCCAACCATACATCTCCCTTGTAAAATCTAACGAGAAGGAAAAAAACATGAATAGACCTTGAAATATAAGAATATAGGTGTGAGCTAAACATCCTAGTTAATAATTACCTGAAGAATTTATGCAGACACTTTCATAATATCTCCTAAAAATTATAGTTTTAAATTTAGTAGAAAAATATAAATTTTTCATAATATTTTTCATAAAGAAACATCCAACACATCACACCATGTTAAAAATATTTTTCATTATTTTAATTAAATCAAAACAATCACTTTTATAAAATTATTTCCCCCCATAAAACCCCTCCTAAAAACAATGTTTTAAAGTCTCACATTAAAACCATTTCATAAACACCTGTTTTTGAAATACACAATACAAAATTAAAAAAGTATTATAATTTTTTCACATTGTTTTCCAAAAAATCTTTGAAAACCAATTATTCTTTAAAACTGGGCATGTGGGCCTAAACCGACATTTTTAAAATCCACACACATTGAAGTTTTAAAAATAAACCATTTCACAATTTTTCTTCAAAACCATAAAAAATATTTGGAAAACAACTTTTAACATTTAAATAACACCTTTCATAATCATTAATAAAATAGTTTTAAGGTAAATTAAAAAAAACTTTTAACTTCCTTCTTCCAAAACTTTTTTCAAACCACTTATCAAAGCATTTGAAAAGTAAACCCTAATACTATAGGATGAAATAAAAAAACTAAGAACAATTATGTGAATTCCCAAAACAAGGGTAAATAAACAACATATACACAGGTACAAATAATATTACATGAATTAGGGGATGCAATTGAAACAAAAGGAGGAACACCCTAGATGATCCTAAAGAAGATAGTAGTGTCATAGGCTCTAATTAACATTCTCTAATCAAATGGATCTATCATGTATTAAAATAACACTAATTTCATAGGTCATAAAGTGTGAATAAAATATTTGGAAGCTCTAAGTCTTCCCTGGGCTCTCTCGGTCCCAATAGGATCTCTCAATCCCAACCTCCCATATGATTCCTCAGTCCCATATAGATCATCCCCTCCATAGTCCCTCACAACCCCATGGAAAATATCCTTTAAAATATTAACAACCTATGCGAGGTCTTTAAATTATTAAGTCACCTAGAATGATTCCCCATGGGTTTTCATGACAATTCAATTTGTGGTGATCACAAATAAACCATCACATAGATCAAATATAAAGCATTTTAAACAACTCACACCTCACCTCCCAAAACCTCGAAAGGAAACAACACCATTATCATCAAATTATATGAAGTGTATAAAGATTCCCCAATACAAGATGTCCCCTCACAGGATCACAAGTCACCACATGCATAAAGAATCAGACAAGGATCAATAGGATTTCACACAATTTATGAAAACTCTTTTTTCATAAAATTCCAAATGATTCTTTTCCAAAATAAGCTTGGAATTCCAAGACAACTCACCATGTTAAAAATTCATCTCAATCTACTCTTAAGACCAATTTTATCAAAGAACCATTGAAAATAGAGTGAAAACTCAAACTTCTCAATAAATTAACTTTTAAAACATTAATATCTACCAATGAGTTTAAAAATATAATTCACATTGGATAAAACACCCCTTTGAAACCAAACAACCCATTTTGATCATCTCAAAATCTTTAGACACCTCAAACATTTGATTTTAAAAAAAGAACCAAGGTTAACATGACATTTTAAAATCAAAATCCCATGTTAAATTTTTTGAAGAATATGAAAACACTCAAAAACTTGGTCTGAAAATCATTAAATACCAAAAAACTGATTAGAAAACCAAGTTCTCATCAAGAGACTCTTTTAAAAACACTCACAATCTTTAAAAACCAACATCATCATTTTTACTAACACGTGGCATGGAATTCTATTTCATTCCAATGTTCAAAACCATTTGAAAATATTATGGGCCCTCATGGGTCATAAACATAGGCATATCCTTAAAAATGAAACATTTTAAAATAAATAAGAATATATTGGCATTTAATAGAAAGTGACATCAAATAAAATGTTAGGATCACTTTAGGGATGACCACACTGAGAGGGGGTAAATTAGTGTGGGATGAATTTTTTTACCACTTTAAACTTTTATCCATTTTTATACATTAATCACTTATTCAGTGAATGATTCTATTTTATTCTTCACTCGTAGTTAGAAATAATTCACATAAAAAAATATAGTACAAAAAACTCAAAGATTTTTATAATATTTTCCTCAAGTGTGGATGACTATTTCCATGGTGTATGGTGGCTATTATCCCACACACACAACTTCTCTTTTATTATCAATAAAATAATGATCAAGGGAATGGACTCAAACTCATTCTTCTAGAACTTATTGAGTACAATGAAGGCTTTAAATTTGAAGCACAAGATGCAGGATATTGGTTTTCCACTTCTGAAGTGATAAACAATGTAGTAAATGTCTTCTTTTATAGAGAACAATTACTCTGATCAACTTCCTATGAATGCAGCAATCAAATGGATACCTCAAATGAAGTAATTATAAGGGATGTCTCATATTTTCATCCATCAAGTGAGCTACCTATTCTTCTTCTTTAGCCAGAATAATATAAATATGTAGACTGTAAACTCAAGTTCTCTGACACAAATAATAAAAAAAGATTATCTCAGTCACAATTTATTATTATTATATTGGTCTTCAACAATTAATATTTTATATTAAATTACTGTGTCCTTTTATCAATGTGTCTTCATGAAATCATAGTGAAGTTCATGAAACCACAACCTTGTCTTATGCATGTAAAATGTGTATCATTAATGGAATATTCCTCAATATATTCTTTCTTCTTGGTGAAACACTCAAAGAACCAAATTCTCAATGTCTATTATGGAAGTGTTAACTGTTGTGTATTCCTTCATGAAAGGATTAATAATCATGGATTTAATCAGGTGTATTAATGTAAAATAGTTCACATGGATCCTTTATTTCATGAAATCACACACAGTTTGCCTTTATTATTATTATTCTTTATTTTCATATTATTCTAAACTAGTATGTACTGATATATATTTATTTGAACAAGGTTATGTAAGAAGATGTCACTTATTCTTTGCACAATTACATGTGTGTGAGATCTAAAACTTCAACTTTGAAAATGATTATACTTTGTAGAACACCTCAAATATCTTTGCACAACTAAAAAGGTTCACAGAATCATTTCTTCATATACTATTGTATGTGGCTAAACTTCACACAAGATATGTGCACAGATCTTTCCTTCCTTGAAAAGACCATTGGCTCACATTTTTTCTTTATGGATCTCAGTGGGAGTTTATTACTAAATCACTGGATCGTGGAACCTTCTTTGTGTAAGATACATTCATAGAGGCTTAAATAGATCCCCTATTTTTCTGATAAAAATGAGTTCTCTCAAGAATTTTCATCTACGGATCCTTGGATGGGGTACTCAGTATTTATTGAAAAGGTAAACTATGTTTTCACCACTATAGATACATTTTTTATTCTGTTCCATATAATTATTCAAAGATCCAAATTTCTCAATTGTATCACAATATTTTCACCTAGGTTTCCTTTATTTTTTGAAACCTTATAACGCTAAGAAAAGTTGTGTCTTATCCATCATGATATTGTCTTATTCCTTCATAAAAAAACTCATGTTCATGGTATGAGAAAATTTGTTTCATCATTTTATATTCTCAGACTCATGTATGTTATAACAACACATTTTACATATCATATCATCCTTAGCATAATCATGTTCTTAAAATATCGGAATGTCTGGTAGAGGAAGTTGCATGAATGGCTTCAAGTGATCGATCATGTATTATTTTTCAGGTTTTGATCACTATAGATGACTTTCAGATGTCTCAAGCTCAATTAGTGTTGGCTTATACCTAAAGAAATCATGAGTAGAAAAGCTCGTTAAGTTAAAGAGGAAGACGATGGCATGGAGGCTATATGATCATCATATCCATGATGATCGACTAGATAAGATCATTTCTATATGTTTTTAATAATGATGAATAGTGTCAATGAGTTTCATCCCACATTGAAATTCTAAATGGATTTTTCCTTGTTAATAAATGAATCTACTTCCATAGACTTCCAAAAGCATGTAATTGGGGTCCACTATAGGGATATATTGTGTTATCATCCCATGACATAGCCCACATCATACACCAACCCACATGAACTTTCCCCATGCCTACCCTTTGCAAGCACATTGTGTCATGCACATGCCCTTACCACCATATATTCCCATTCATGGTATGGTTACCATGTGATCGATCCATTACTCCCATAGGTGGTTGAGATAGACCATGTGGGTGGCTTTGGTTGGTTGATATTTTTCATAAAGACCCATATATATATATATACTTATTAAATATTATGTATAGTATTACCAACAAATATATAATCATTCATCAAAATTTTCTTCATAAAAAATATGAGTATATTTTTTATGTCCTTTTATAATTCCACTTCTCCAAACATGTCTTCATGAAAATTAATATTTACAAGGCCTTCAATATCACTTCATGAAAATAAATATTCGTATGATATTTCTCATCTCCCTTAGACTTCATCCAATCAAGAAACTCCATTGGATATATATTATTAATTCTTTATATAAATCCATAGTAATTCACCAAGCATCACCACTTCATCCAAAATATGATATGACCTTTGAACTTTTTGAGGATAGATCTTTCTTTAATGCTTGGAACTACAACTTTAACAAACATTATTGGGAACACTAATGAATTTCCAAGTTGTTATTCATATTAAATACATATTGAAAATAAGTGCTTCATCACTTACAAACACATTGAAAAAAATAAAACAAAAACACAAATTAGGATGTTCATAAACACCTACCTCGGTTCAAGAGTGATTAAGCCAAAAGTCATTTCCCTCTATAGTCAACACTCCCACAAACCAAGATGTTCCCTATACAACCCCTACATGAAAAAATACCCATGATTCAAACCAAAACTAACCCAAAAATTGTCCAACATGATTATTAGGTTTCAAAAAAGGAGATAAATAAAAGGTAAAATAAGAAATAAAAGAGATAAATAGGTTTAGAGGGACTTATCATAGGAAAGATCACTTGAAACACTACTATAGATATGCCCATTAACAGTGAATAAAAAGGATTTTAATCATGCTAAAAAGAATTTTTTTCCTTAGCACTATTAAAGGGTGTGTCCCATTTATCAAGGCTAAAAAAGTGCTTCTAAAGGTTCCCCTTTATTAGCACTATTTGTAGCACTGATAAATTATCCCCCCCATCAGTACTTTAAACAGTGCTAATAAAGGTCAACCTACTGCAATGTGATGTTTGTATAACATCACACTACAACACATACCTGTATGTAAAATATATAATTTAATTGAAATAAATTTTACATCACAAATATAATAAACACTACTATATACATTAAAAAAATTAAAATTACATTTAAAATTATTATAAAAAAAAATTGAAAAACATTAATGTTTCATCGTCTTTGGCACCCGTGATCCCCTCTCAAAAAATTCCACCCATGGTATCAGCTGCCAAACAAATCACCTCAAATCGAGAAAAAATACACCTATATAAGAAAACAAATCTATGTAAGTAATACTATAAAGAAATAAATTAAACATTAACATGAAATAATACATTAATAAAATGTCAATTTTAAATAAAAATACACACTTTGAGTTATACCAGTCACACCATGCATCATATTACGGTGTGGTTCATTCCTACACACAAAAAATTAGATATGAATCATTGTCCAAAAGTATAAAAAAATATTAATTTGTTTTCTTAGTTTTGAGTATGTCACTTGATATTTTTACCAAAATTAATGTCAATTTTAAATAATGAAACATGTGGAGTTATAATGGTCACACTACACATTGTATTAAGGTGAATCTTATTTATACTTTTCAAAAATTACTTAGGGATAATTTTCTTAAAGTATCAAAATAATCTGAATGTGTTTGCTCAGTTTTTTGTATGTCATTTGTTGTTTTTTACTAAAATGTCATTTCAAACTAGAAACATGCACTTTGAGTCATACCGGTCACATTGTGTGTTAGTTTGATGCGATAATTCTTCCTATATGTCAAAAATAACTTATGTAACACTTTACTAAATTATCAATAAAATAAGAGTTTTTTTCTTAGTTTTTAGTGAGTGACACACATTTTGAACTAAAATGTAAATCTTAAACTAATAATGGACACTTTGAGTCATACCGGTTACACCATGAATTGGATTGAGGTGAGGTTGATTCCAAAACAATAGAAATGACTCACAGATCATTTTCCTAAAGTTTAAAAACAATTCAAATGTTTTTTTAGTTTTTAGTATGTCACTTGTTCTTTTTACTAAAATTAATGTCAATTTTAAATAAAAAGATACATTTAGAGATATATTAGTCACATTGTGAATTGGATTGAGGTTCAATTAATTTCTACCCATCACAAATGACTTATGGATCATTTTCCTAAATTATCAACATAATTCGAATACATTTCCGTACTTTTCAGTATGTTACTTGTTCTTTTTACTAAAAGTAATTTCAACTTTAAATAATAAGAGAGAGTTTGAGTTATATTGGTCACAATATGAATAATATTGAGGTGTGGTTGATTCCAACATGTCAAAAATGACTTTTGTATTGTTTTCATAAATTATCGAAACAATGTGAATGTGTTTTCTCAGTTTTTAGTATATCACTTGTTATCTATACAAAAATTGATATCATTTTTTAATAAAAAGACACAATTAGAATTATACCAATCACATTGTGCATCAGATTGAGGTGGGCTTGATTATTACACATTATTAATGAGTTATTAATCATTTTCCTAAACTATAAAAACAATCTGAAATCATTTTCTTTTTTTTTTAGTATGTCAGATATTCTTTTTACTAAAATTAATGTCAATTTTAAATATATAGAAACACTTGAAATGATAATAGTCATGCCGTGATTTTTATTGAGGTGAGTCTGATTCCTACACATCAAAAATGAATTATGTATCATTTTCCTAAAATATCAAAACAATTCTAAAGCATTTTCTCATTTTTTTAGTGTGTCACTTGGGTTTTTTATTAAAATTTCATTTGATACTAGAAACATGTAATTTGAGTCATACTAGTCACATAATGGGTCATTTTGATGTGAGACTTCTTCATACATTCCACAAATGACTTATGAATCATTTTCCTAAATTATAAAGAAAATATGAGTGTTTTTCTTAGTTTTGAGTGAGTGAAACTTTTTAAACTAAAATGTCGATTTTAAACTGATAACGAACACTTTGATTCATACCATTGACATCATGTATCCGATTAAGGTGAGGCAGATTTCTATATTTCAAAAATGAATTATGGGTCATTTACTTAAATTATCAAAACAATCAAAAAGTAATTTCTCAGTTTTGAGTATGTTAGTTATCTTTTTTACTAAAATTAATGTCAATTTTAAACAAAAAGACGCACTTTGAGTCATACCAGTCACACCATGCATTGGATTGAGGTTATTTTGAAACATACACATACCAAATGATGTGTGGATTGTTTTCTTAAGGTATAAAAATAATATCAATTTATTTTATCAGTTTTGATTATGTCACTTGTCTTTTTTACTAAAATGTCATTTTAAATTGGTCACAAACACTTTGATTCATATCAGTCATAACGTGTTTCAGTTTGAAGTAAAACTGATTCCTACGCATCAAAAATTACTTATGAATCATTTTCATAAATTATCAATTCAATCTGATCATTTTTTATCAGTTTTCAGTGAGTTAACCTTTTTAACTAAGAGGTCAATTTTAAACTGATAATGCACACATTGAGTCATACCTGGAACATCATGTAATGGATTGATGTGAAGATGATTCAAAAACTTAAAAAATGACTTTTGGATTTTTTTCAACAGTATCAAAACAATATTAATGTTTTTTCATAGTTTTGAGTATATCAGTTGTCTTTTTTATTAAAATTAATGTCAATTTTAAATAAAATGACACAGTTGAAGTCATACTGGTCACACTGGGCATTGGATAAAGGTGATGATAATTCTTACACATCTCAAATGAATTATGGATAATTTTTCTAAAGTATTAATGTAACGCCCCGACCCAAGTTACCTAGATCCATTGCATTATTTTAATACATTGGCATGATTACAAGGAATCAAGTCCCAAAGGATAGATTCGTTTAGCAGTCTTGGAAAATAGATTACATGCATTAAATTAAAATTAAAATTTAAATCATAAAATATAGCATTGATAGTTCTTTGAGAAATCTATTATTCCCTTTAGCTTAACCCTTTATATTAATAATAATACACTTCTTGGAATCCTGGGAAAATAAAACATAAGAAAGGGGTGAACTCAGATGCTCAGTAATGGTAAACAATTTAGCAGATGCTATAAACTTTTAAGGCAAGATGTGTAATAAAAAAACTGCCTTTTTAAACCTAATATTGAAAATAACATAGAAAAACTAAATCAAACAGCACCATATAAACATGCACATGGATATTCTACTAGTCGAATAATCACATGTAATAACTAATTTTATAATGAGGGAATGCCTAACGTCGAACATCATTACCACATAGTCAAGGCCTTGTGCCAAGACTACAAATAAATTTTTTTCAAGGCCTTGTTCCAAGACACTAGTTTGTCTCATGAGACCTACCGATGCATCGAGGAGCTATAGTGGGCTCCACCCGTCACTTACTAAGTCCACTGCATTCCTCATATGAAAAAGTTAAAACATAACATAAACATTCATATTAAAACTAGTATACAAAATTTCAATACATTAACTATAAACCATGAATGGTTAAAAAAATAGAACATCCATAGTCAAAAATATCATAACTCACTCAATACAATCACTACCAAAAAACTGGGCAAGGCCAACGCCAGCCTTTATCAGTGCTAACGAAAAAGCGCTGATAAATGGGGGTACTTTTATCAGCGCTAAAAAAAGTACTGATAAAAGTACCCCTTTATTAGTTCTTTTTTTAGTGCTGATAAAGGTACCCCTTTAACAGTGGTTTTGTTTAGTTCTGTTAAAGGGTATCCCTTTATTAGCGCTTTTTAGTAGCACTGATAAAGGGGGTCTTTATCAGTTCTTTTTTTAAAAGCGCTGATAAAGGTTCTACTTCCAAAAAAAATCATTAAAAAAATATATTAATATTTAAATATATATATATATAGTTATATTGATATAAATATAATATATATTTTTTAAATATAATTTTAAATATATTTTAGATAAGTATAAATATAAAGTTACACTTAATATATATGATCTTTAGTGAAAATGGCTTATAAAAAACATAAAAAATATTTTTAATAAATAATTTGCTAATTATTATAGAGTAATAGTCATTTAATAACAATTTGAAGACTAAAAAAATAAAAAAATTAAAAAAGATCCAAAATATGTTGAAAACGCAACTCAAACTTCAAATGGCCATAACTTTTGATCCGGGTGTTCGTTTGAGCTCTACAACATATCAAATTGAAGCCTACGATGAGATCTACGCGCTGGTGACCCAAGAGAAGCCTCTGTGACATATTTTGAGGCCAAAAAAGTCCCATAAGGCCTCCAAAACTGAGTTTTTAGTCAAGATATCCCAATTTTTTTTAACATTTTGTGGATTTTCAGCCTTGTTTAAGTGGGGTATTATTGACTTTTTTTGTGGGAACTGAATTTATTCCAAGGTATTACATTCATATTGATATTATGTCTTTGAAATTTTATCATTTTTTATAATGCACTGCTATTTATAATCAAATATATAACAATATATACATATTTTTTTATATATTCACACATAAAAAATTTAATTATAAATATAAATAATAAAATATATTTACATATAAAATATATTAGCTTTATCTAAATAATAACTAATATCCATTTTATTTAAAATACCAATATATATTACTATACGAATAAATATAACTAATTATATATATATATAGAGAGAGAGATATCATGAAATGGAAAAAAATCCAAATAGAGGAGTGGTAAGGGCTCAGGCGCGCAGAGGGGAGGTCTCAAGTTCAAAACCTGGTGGAGGCATGGGTGCGTGCAAGGGGGTGGATTTGGGGGGATAGCACTGATAAATGGTGGAGGGGGTGCGTATGGGCGCTGGAGGGGCTGGAAAGCGCTGTTAAAAGGGGGCTCAAGTGCTATAAAAGCCCCCCCCAATTAGCATGATTTTTTTTAAAAAAAATTAATTTTTTTTACTTTTATTAGCACTAAAAAGAATGCGCTAATAAAGGACCCTTTTATCAGCGTTTTTTTAGCACTGATAAAAGGGGAATTTATTAGCGTTTTTTGGAGCACTGATAAAGGGGACCCCCCTTTATCTTCACCGGCTTTAATAGCACATTTCTAGCACTGTTAAAAGCTATTTTTAGCACTGATAAAAGTCATATTTGTAGTATTGAATATGGAAGATTCTATTATAATAAATCAATATCAATCAAGAATAATATCCATTAAAGGATGCTGACATAGTTGAAAATGATCAGTAAAACTTTTTGGGAGATATATAACTTTTTGTGAAATCATTTAAAAGTCACACATTTATAAAGGAAGTAATTTTAAAAGATATTTTTGAATAAAAGTGTCCCATACCAATTTGAATCTTTTGAAAATAATTATTATTTCAAAACATTCATGTCCATATAAATAAATCCTTAAAATCATTTTGAAAACATTGACATTAATTAAAAGGATTTAGAAAGATAAATATTTAAAATGTTTAAAATGATGATCTAGTTAAATAGACCCTCCCATAAAACCTTAAAAGATTCCTTTTGATTTTTTTTTATGAAATATGGGTATCTATGATAAATATGTCCTAGTAAATACTTACACATAAACAATATTGGATAATAATGAGATTGAGGAAATAACCCTTACCTTGCACTTTCCTTTGGTAGATGGTATGTTTAACCTCCTTTATAATGACCATAGTATATTATTAAATTATACCAAAACCATATTCATATTTTTTATATCATACATGATTCATTTAAGACTTTATACTATCCATTTAATAATGATTTTCATGTTGAATTAACATTTTGGTAAATAAATGCTTTCTTTATCATGCGTGTTTTAACTTGTTATTCTTGATCGTATCACTTAGATCATCATTTAAATACTTCCAAAATATAAAACATGATTTATATATCACATATATTTAGAATATAAATATTTATAATAGATAAATATATGAAATGGAAGGCACCGTTTATGGAGACAGTAGGTCATACGTACGCATAAACGTTGTTTCTGTTTTCATATCGTATTGAACGAAAGTAAGTGAATAAGATATATGTAAGTACACACACACATATATATATAAATAAATATCCAGTATAATTATTATGTCATATATTACATACTTATTAATAATATATATTTTTATAATCATCGTTTAATGGTGAATGTGGGAATGATTCTCATCGCGTCATGGAGACGGTAATCTGTACGTACGCACAAGCGACAATATCATTATATTGATGGTGAAATAGTATGTAATTGGATGATATATAATATATAAAGAATCATTAACATGTTATATTTATTATTTAAATCATTTATACTGATAATTATACCCATCCAAATAATGAAGTGTTTGAATAACAAACTACACCACGACGTGGAGATGGAAAGCCGTACGTACACATGTATGGTGACTTTGTCATTTATAGGATGGATAGAATAATGAATATGGTTGTACCATATTTATAATAACATCAAAATATGTAGGAGGTACCAGATTAATTGTTTTGGTATGGAAACAACAAACAAAGAGGAAGTGGAAGAATAAATGAACTTGAAAGAGGGTGGTGAAATTATTACCTCTTCTTCGGGTGTTTCTTTTTGAGTTGATCAAAAGGGATCCTTAGTTTGGATTTATAATAAAATTAAGGACTCTAGGTTGATTTGAGGGAAGTTTTGAAGATATTTTGGCAGGGTTGGAAGAGCCAAATGGCTATGGAGGTATGATTTTGAGAGAATGCGAAGTTCCCTTTTATAAGAGGGGTGAGGGTCACCTTAGGAAAAGATTAAAATATTAATTTATAATACAATAATATTCGGTTTATAATGGCTCCAAATGAATTTATTTAGAGTCTTAGGTGGTTATGGGTAGAAATACTCTCAACCAATAGGTTTTAGACAAGTTTTGGTTACCATTTTAACCTTATCTTTTATATTTAACTCTTAGTTAAATAGTTTAACTTTTACCATGTCTTCTTATATTCTTACACTATATAGTTAATAAACATACTCTAAACTTCCAAGAGAACCTAAAGTGGTTCATTAATGAAATATATAGTATTATTTAATTTTTTTTGACAAACCGTATATTTTTTGGTATATTATATCAACCATTAATATAATATTTGATTTAAAAATTAATTTAGGTCAATTTTGACACTATTTGGTATTTTGTTTTTTTGAAAGTCATAAAAACATTATAAATTCGAATAAAATTTATCTAATAAACCCTAAAATTTCATATTAACATAGAAATTCGTGGATGTCATCAAAACTGTTAAACTATATTTATTTTAATATTTATAATATAAACTCTTTTAATATTTCATTAAGAAGGTAATTACTGTATCATCATTGTTTTATAAATAAATTTAATAATTTAATATCTAAAAATTATAAATAAAATACCATTATGTAGGAAATAGTTTTATATTTCTAATGAATATTTATAGTTGAATTTATCTTATGTATAACCCAATATTAAAAATGGTTTAGTTAATAAACATTGAATTTAACACTTTTAACTCTTCTTTAAATAAAATAATAATAAATGTCCTAATATAATCCAAGTGGACCTAAAGGATCATATTTTATTCATAAGGTTTTTTTGGTCGAATTAAACTTATAAAATAGAATTAGTACATGTTTTAGGGTAATTATAATATCACTTTTAGTTTTAATTACCCTATTTACTTTTAACTGTGGTAAATAAAAGTCAAAATTTACTATTCACCAAAAAATATTTTCATCTTATTGAATCAAATTTTACTTAATTATGTCAACCATGTCTCTCTGATTTTTGAAATTCAACTCATAGAAGCGGTAAAATTATGTTTTATGCAAATTTGTTAACGTTCCTAGAAGCTGGGTAAAAGAGGTTAAAAAGTTCAATAAAATTTTATACATCTAATTTTATTATAAAATTACTCCAAAGAATTAAATTTAACTTATATAGGTATTATATACCTATTTTGAATAAAAATAAATTTAAATAAAATAAATAAATAAATAAAAATTTGGTTTTAAATAATAACGTAGTGTTTTTCACTATTCATCCAAAATTGAAAGTTTTCATAAAAATACCAAAAATTCACCCTAAGATAATTTTGATATTCCGAATTCAAAAAGGAAGTCTATTTTACAAAATTCAAAAAATATATGTTGCATTTATTAATTTAAAATTAATTACTATTTTCAAATCCAAAAGGCGGGTTTTTAAAAAGTAAAAACTATCAAAAGATTGACATGTGTTTATGTCAAATTTATATGTAAAATTAATTATAATGACATACATTGTATTAAATGATACAAATATAATCTAATTATAAATAAAAACCATTCAAATTCATAATTTAACACTATAAATTATTTCGATTAAAAAATTTGTTTTCAATTAAAACATAGTATTTTTCACTATTCGTCAAAATATGAAAGTTTTCAGAAAAGTACCAAAAAGATATCCAAACTAAATTTTTATGTATTTCTTATAAATAAGAATTTAATTTCATTAAATTGAATTTATAAAAGTGTCAAATATTTGTTTTAAAAAGGGTTCTCCATTAAAAGGCTATAAAATTCCATTTTTTGAAAAAGACTTATTTTATCTAAAAAAATGGATTTGTTCTTATATTATGTCTAAGAAACACATAATATGGATGCTAAAATTATATAGAATATATAAGATTCAAAATGCAGTTAATACTATTTATAACTGTCTTTTGAACAGCAAGTTTGGTAAGTTGTGATGCGCTCGAACTCGGTGTTGCGTGTAGCGCAAGCTATGGAATTACTTTAATGAGAAAACATACTATGAAATCTTGGGGTGTTAAAATAAAAATAATATGAATGTTTTTTCTTTGTTTTGAGTTCATCACTTGTATTTTTTACTAAAATGTGATTTTAAACTAGAAACACACTCTTTGAGTCATATTTGTCACATTGTGTGTCAGTTTTTTGTGATACTGATTTCTATACATCAAAATGACTTATGAATTATTTTCTTAAATTCTCAATATATTGTGATATAATTTTCAAGGTTTTCAATGAGTGCCACTTTTTTAATTAAAATGTCAATTTTAAACTGATAATGGACACATTTATTCATACCAAGCACTTACTATATCATATTAATTTTTTTCTAGTTCCTACACATCAAAAATGACTTATGAATAATTTTATTAAAGTATCAGAATAATATGGATGTTTCTTATTAGTTTTTTGTGTATCGGTTTCCTTTTTTACTAAAATTAATGTCAAATTTAAATAAAAAAGACACACTTTGAGTTATACCGATCGCACCGTACATCAAATTGAGGTGATGCTAATTCATACACATCCCAAATTACTTATGGATTGTTTTACTAAAGTATCAAAATAATATGAATGTGTTTTATTATTTTTTAGTATGTCACTTGTATTTTTTACTGAAATTTCATTTTAAACTGGAAAAACACACTTGGATTCATACCAGTCACATCATGTATCAGTTTAATTTGAGACTGATTCCTGCATATCATAAATGACTTTTGAATCATTTTTTAAAATTATAAATACAATAAAATTGTTTTTCTTAGTTTTCAGTGAGTGAATTTTTTTGAATTAAAATGCTAATTTTAAAATGATAACAGACACTTTGATTCTTATCCGGAACATCCTGTATTGGATTGAGGTAGGAATGATTCCTACACATCAAAAATGACTTATGGATAATTTTACTAATGTATAAAAATTATATGAATGTGTTTTCTTAGTTTTAAGTATGTTTGTTGTATTTTTTACTAAAATTAATGTCAATTTTAAATAAAAAGAAGCACTTGGAGTCATACCAGTCACACCGCATGTCGAATTGTGTTGCGGATGATTCCTACACGTCTCAAAGTTTCAAAAAAATTCCCAAATTCCAATATTACCATGGTTTGTATTGCCTTTATTTTTGGAACTTAAAACACTACATATTGATTCTATTTTCTTAGTTGGAAAAGATTTTTGGGATAAGGGCATCGAATCAATATGCAGTGTTGCAGTTCAATAAAGAATGAAAAAGGAAGGAATGGTAATAATGGAAAACAAAACATGTTATATCTTTTGTGGATCTGTTCCAGATAGATGAAAGAAAAATATGAACTCCCAAAATATCTATGAAAAAACTAAATAAGTATTAGATAAAAATGATAAGGAAATTAAATTACAAATAGAATATAAAATGATGAAAAATTAATTAAATAAGTTATAGTAATTCACCATTCCAGTATGGTTGTATAAATTCTTGACCCATTTCCTTGTTTTAATTACCTCATTTATAGCCTCGAATTCTGATCACACCACGATTCATTGTTTCATTTTCACCCTTACACCATTGTGATAAACTTGTTTTATACTGAAAATTATAAAAATAATAACAAATTTCATTCCTTTTTTGAATAATTTATTTTGTTTTTATAACTATTAAAAATGTAAATGTTACTTGTTTTGATGATTCCATTATAGGAGGAGGTGATTTGGAGGACCCATGATGACGTCCTAGAAAAATGGGCCAAAATGTGCAATATCCATGCACACCAGTGGACTCATCCACACACTTATCATGAATAGTGCATTTAAATGGGATGAAATTTTTGTGGGATAGTCCAAAATGCATTGGGATACATTTCATATGAAGGAACCCAAGACTCATTCGTCCATATGGGGGCCCAACTGACCTGATCTATCTAGAACACCAAATCTGCACGAAGTCCAAAGTGGTGTGTTGTGATCTATTCATATCTCGGGCTCTAGTTGTCCAAATTGTTCCAAAAATTCTTTGGAGACCTAAAATAGGTGGGGATAAAACTTTTTTATTTTATGAAAAGTGATATAAGGCTATCTGAAGGTCTAAACCCATGTGATAATTGGTTTTAAGAAATCTGTGTGCTCAAAACCACCTTCCCAATTTCCTATAAAATGGAACCTTGGGCTCCCCATTTGTTAGTTCAAACCAGAAGTAAATATCTACCATTTTTTGGAGCCCTAGAGGAGTCTCATCCTCATCATTGATGTTATGGAGGCCCCTATCCTCATAGGGGGGTCAATAATTAAGGAGTTTCACCTGAGCTTCCTCCTCCTCCTGATGTCAAGATAAATGATGGGTGATCATTGCGAGGGAGATACAGACTTGAATAGAGAGGTATGGAATGTTATATTATACTAGTTTTATGTAATTTGTGTGTTAATTATTTCACTTATGTTTAATATTTATACGATTCTTCTCTCAATGCATTAATTTGGTTTAATTAAGTGAAATATTTCTCATTTCAATACCGATTGGGTTGAGATTCAAGTGGGAATCTTGATTTGTTCCGATTGGAAAACACAAGCATCATATTTCTCTCACACATATATAAGATTTCAGTATTCTTTGGTATACCTAACTCTATTCTTGAGTTACAACCCTTGACAACATTATTGTTGTGTCAAGGGGTGGTTCTTTGTGCATTATTTTAAGAGGAAAGAGGGGAACCAAGATCTTGGTCATCCCTCAACCAAAGGATTACAACAAAACCAAATAACCAATTGAGAATAAGTAACTATTACAATGTTGTAGTAACTTCATAATGATCACTTATTTATCTCATATTTTTTAAAATCCACTTTGTCTTTCAACTTTACAACTCTTTACATTAAGTTAATTTCTTAAAATTGTTTGCAAAATCACCCCTAGTTTGTTCTTATTATTAAAAATACACACTCAAAACCTATCAACACTCATTGATATATGACCTATTGTATTCCATAGACTATAAATCAACCTTAAAAACATATTAAATTTGATGTTTCATGACAACGTGGTCAAATTTTGGCACCATTTCCGGGGAGAGCTTTGTTTTTAGTGCGTGTTTTTTATATTTTTTTTTATAAATTTTGTGAATGTTTGTTTGTTTTATCTTATACATTTAAATTTATTTTTGTTTTATAATTTATTTCTTATGTAGGTTTTGTGTATGACACATTATACTCCATGATACTTACTACCTTTCGAACCCAAACCAGAGAGGATCCTACATCAGCGACCTCGAGATACACAAGAGGAACCTTTGAAGGAGGATGTACAAAACATCAACACTCATATTAATCCTTCTTCTTCTTCTTCTGGAACCAAATTAGATCCTGAAATTAACATGTTTAAAATGGATGAAAACAATATAACACTAAAAAAATTAACCTCACCAGATGTTGATATCCAACCCACTTACATTCAAATGCAAGGCGAGGAACCTAATTTTGAACTTAAATCTCGTTTAATTCATTTATTACCAAGATTCCATTGAATTTATAGAGAAGATCCACACAAGAATATTAAATAATTTCATACTGTGTGTTCTACATTAAAACCTGAAAATGTGGATGATGAATAAGAAAATATCAGAACATTCCCATTTTCATTGGAAGACACTGCAAAAGACTAGCTTTACTATGTTAATTCGCCAATTAGTGGTTGGAGGACATGAAACACCTTTTTCTTGAAAAATATTTCCCAGCCTCTCGAACTGCAACTATAAGGAAAGAAATATGTGGTATAAGGAAATATCAAGAGGAAACATTACATGAATTTTGGTAACTCTTTAAAAGGTTATGTTCAAGATGTCCACACCACCAAATAAGTTATTGACTTTTAATTCAGTATTTTTATGAATGTTTAATTCCTATTAACTAAAATATGATTGATGATACTATAGGTGGTGCGCTAGTTGATAAAACCCCAATCACTACAAGGACCTTAATTGATAACATGGAACAAAACATTCAACAATTCAGTTCAAGGTCCAATGTACCCATTCGAGGTTTCTATGAGGTGATAAGTACTGAATTCGAGAGGAAGGTGGAAATAAAGTCCAAAGAGGTAAGTACCCTTCTTCGACAAAATTATCATTCCTAAGGGAAATCCCAATCTCCTCCTCCCATCCATTGTCGTATATGATCTTCTGACACCCACTACTCTGATCAATGCCCCCAACTAAGAGAAACTTTTGAGAGTTTTGAGGCAATATTTCTATGATTCCCCTATAACCAACCCTTTAGGAAAGAACCATACTATCCATCAAATCCTAGGTGGAAATACAACCAAAACTATAGGTAAGGGGGTATTCAGACCAACCTCAACAACTATGGGACCAATAGGGTAGGAGTAGTCATCAACCACCACCACCCAGAAATCCTCAACCACCCCAAAGGCCTTTCCAACCACCCCCTCACAAAACTGAGCCTATCCTAGAAGATATGATGAAACAAATGGCTACCAACAATCTCCAATTCCAACAAACCACCCAAGCTTCCATACAAGACCTCAAAACCCTATTAGGCAACTAGCTTACTTGGTGGGCGAAATTCAAATTCATGGGTCGGGTAAACTACCCTCTCAATTAGTAGATAACTCTAGGGATAAAGGAAATATTAGTGACATCACCCTTAGGAGTGGAACTCATCTTAAAATCCAAATGACCCCTCCAATAGATTCATCCCCTCCTGAGGAAACCACCATCCCAACCACTGCTAAAAATGGTCCAAGAAAAGAAAATCCTTGTCTTGAGAGAAGTCCTTACAAAGGAAAGAGTGTGTATATTGATGATTATGTTATCCCAACCATTACTATTCCATTTCCCCAAAGGGCCACCCAACCAAGAAAACAAAAGTAAACTGAACTTGATAAGGAAATATTGGAAACTTTCAAAAAAGTGCAGGTTAATATTCCTCTGATTGATGTCGTGAAGAAAATTCCAAGATATGCAATGTTTTTAAAGGATATGTGTATACATTGAAGGAGACTTCGTGGTGATGAAAAGGTAATCTTGGGGAAAAATATATCTTCATTTATAGAACCATCACTGCCTACCAAATTCAATGATCCTGAAACTTTCTTGATTCCATGCACTATAGGGGAGTATTCATTTTCCAATGTTATGATTGATTTCAGTGCTTCTATAATGTGATTCCTCACTACATTTACTCTTAATTGTGGGTTGGAGAATTGAATCCAAATGGGATAGTCGTTCAGCTATAAAATCATATTATAGCACACCCTTCTGGTGTGCTAGAGGATGTTCTTATGAGGGTTCAAATTTTAATTTTTCCTAGTAATTTTTATGTGCTTAAAATGGAAGATGATAGGATGAATGGACATGCCCCAATTATATTGGGGAGACCTTTCTTGAAAACTACAAAATCCATAATTATTGTCCATAATGGTATATTATCTATGGAATTTGGTGGTGACATAGTCAATTTCAACATCCTTGATGCCATGAATCACCCCTCAGAAGAACATCCCTCTCCATCTATTAATACAATTAATGTACTCCCTTCCCTTGAAAAACAACTTTTCATTCCCCCGATCCTCTTTCTGAGTTTTCTTCATTGGTTGAAATTATAGGTAATGAATCATGCATTGATTGTTGTAGTGGTCTAGAAAAGTATCATGCATGTTTATTAATTGATAATTTCTTGAACATCGAGGATCCAATGACCATTGATAATACTGATAAGCTTATAAAAGCTCATTACTCATATGAGGATGATACCACTGAGTAGTTAGATGAGATCAATGACCTCTCACTTTCACACACACTCCCATAAATCCAAAATCCACCTAAATTGGAACTGAAACAACTGCCTCAAGATTTAAAATATTCATATATTGAGAATAGAAACAAGTTTCCCATCATCATTGCTAGTTAACTCCCTCCTGATCATGAATTGAGATTGCTTGAACTTTTGAGGGAGTATAAACAGGCTTTGGGTTGGACACTTTTGAAAATTACTGGTATTATCCCATCAATTTTTATACAACATATTTTATTAAATGATGAGGCTAAACCAGTGAGGTAGGCACAACGTCGACTGAACCAAAACCTCCTCGAAGTTGTGAAGAAGGAGGTAACAAAATTATTGGCTTTTGGAATAATTTACCCCATATCTTACAACCAATGGGTCAGTCTTGTTCATGTAATTCATAAAAAATGTCCTCATAGTAATCAAAAATGAAAAAAATAAATTGGTTCCAACTCGTGTGTATAATAGTTGGTGTGTTTGCATAGACTATCGCTGACTAAACCAACACACTAGGAAGGACCATTTCCCTTTTCCATTCATTGACCAAATTCTAGAGAGGATAGCAGGTAAGTACCACTACTATTTCCTTGATGGGTATTCTGGAAAATTTCAGATCCATATTACCCCTGAGGATCAAGAAAAGATAACCTTCAATTTCCCCTTTGGCACATTTGCATATAGGAGGATGCCATTTTCTCTATGTAATGCTCTGGGTATTTTCTAGTTATGTATAGTTAGTATTTTTTCAGATTACCTGGAGAATTTCATGGAAGTTTTCATGGATGATTTCACTGTTTATGTCTACCCTTTTGATGAATGTTTGAGTAGTCTTGGTTTAGTCCTACATCGCTGTATTGAAAATAATCTTGTATTAAATTATGAAAAATTCCATTTCATGGTGCGAAAAGGTATAGTTTAGGGGAATGTCATTTCTTGGGATGTTATGCAAGTGGATAAATCAAAAGTGGATGTCATTTCTTCCTTACCGTTCCCCAAAAATGTATGGGATGTGCGGTCTTTCCTAGGTCATGTTGGATTTTTTCATCGTTTCATTCGTTACTTTAGTAAGATTTCACTCCCACTCTCCTAGTTACTCCAAAAAGAAAAAGTATTTTTTTTAAAAAAGAATGTGAGGAATCTTTTAATAAGTTAAAATTGAGTCTCAGGTCACCCCTGGTAATCCAACAACCTCGGTGCGATTTACCATTTGAGATTATGTGTGGTGCCTCTAACTATGTAGTTGGGGAAGTATTTTAATAAAGGGTTGATTGAGCTCCACATGCCATTTCCCATGCCTCACATACTTTGGACCCTACACAATCAAAATACACCACAACTGAAAAATAATTCATTTCCATAGTGTTTTCATTGGATAAATTTAGGTCATATCTTTTAGGGTCGAAAGTCCTTGTATTATCTGAACATGTAGCCCTTCGGTATATCCTTATGAAACCGGAAGCCAAACCACACCTCATTCGTTGGATGATCCCCCTTTATGAATTCAATCTTGAAATTCAAGATAAAAAAGGAGCAGAGAATGTGGTGTCTAACCATATCAGTAGAATCCACCCATCCTCAAACATTGACGCATCTCCCTATATTCTTATAAATGAAATGTTTCCTGATGAGAAATTGTACCGAGTGCAAGATTCTATTCCTTGGTATGCTGAAATTGTAAATTATTTGGTAGCATCTTGAATTCCAACTGATTTCAATAGAAACCAGGCTGACCGTCTAAAACATGAGTCTTGTTGGTACATTTGGGATGACCCATAACTTTGGTGCACCTATAGTGATCACGTCCTCAAGCATTGTGTTCCTAATATAGAGTTTTAGTCTATCCTCATGTTCTTCCCCACTCTTGCTTGTGGGGGACACATTGGTCCCTAACAGACTCCTTGTAAGGCCCTCGATTCTAGTCTCTTTTGGCCCACATTGTATCAGGATGCCCATGACTTCTGTAAATCTTGTCCTCACTGTCAAAGAATGGTGAATATCTCTAAAAGAAATGAGATTCCACAAAAACCCTTACTCTTCCATGAAATTTTTTATGTTTGGGGAATTGAATTTATGGGACCATTCCCCAATTCATTTGGTAACCTGTACATTATTTTGGTAGTGGATTATATTTCAAAATGGGTAGAGGCACGAGGTACAAGAACTGATGATTCTATGGCAGTAGTAGAATTTTTGATAACCCAATTTTTTTGTAGGTTTTCCTTACCTAGGTTCATCATTAGTGACCAGGGTTCTCATTTCTACAACTAAAAAATGAAATCACTTTTTCATTGGTATGGGTTCGGGCATCGATTGTCTAGTGCATATCACCCACAGACCAATGGTCAAGCCGATGTGTCAAATTGAGAGGTAAAATAAATTCTTGAAAAAATGGTTAAACCCAACAGAAAATACTGGAGTCTTAGACTTGATGATTCATTATGGGATTACTATACTGCTTTTAAAACTCCCATTGGCATGTCATCATATCGGCTGGTGTTTGGAAAGAGTTGTCACCTCCCTGTTGATATTGAGCACCAGGCCTACTGGGCTATTAAACAGTGCAATTCCAGTCTTTCTGGTGCAGGTTCTTAAAGGAAGTTACAGATTTAGGAGCTAGAGGAAATGAGTAGAGATTTATATGAGAACTTTATGATTAATAAGGAGAAAAACAAGGCTTTTAACGACTGTCTCATCCTTTATCATCAGTTCCACATTGGGCAGAAGGTCCTCCTTTATAATGAAAGGTTGATGTTTCATCCAAGTAAGATTTGTTCCCACTGATTTGGACCATACACTGTTACTAAAATCACTTCATTTGGTGTTTTCCAGGTTCAAAATAAAGAAACCAAGAAAACCTTCACTGTAATGGGGCAGCAGCTGAAACACTTCCATGAATCCATTCCAGAGTCCCCGATGGAGGAACTCTGAGTTCAAGAAGAACTCTACGAATGACATCCACCAAGTTTTATCCTTCCTTCCTATATTCTATTTTTATAGTGAGTACATTGCACACTCTAGGTGTGGGGGGTATGGGTATATTCCTTGGTTAGTTTGGAATTTTCATCATCTTTCTTCTTTTTCTATTTTTAGATTGTTGAATAGTATTGTTACTTTCCCCCCTTTCATTCCTACTCACCATTTTTCTAGAATATTATTATTATTCATATTCCAAATTTATCATGGAAAATGATGCCCATTTAATCATGGAAGTTATTGAAAATGCATGTGGAATGTCTGTATTTCATGTTGTTTTAACATTCAAAAAAATCTGATAAAATGTGCATTTTAGCAATAATTAAATACTATGGTGTGAATTTATTTTGAAATTTAGTTCTTTTTCGATGATATAAATGGTTGTATCATTTTGAAACCTTTAAGAAGAATAGTTCCATTTTTGTTAATAGTTTAAGGAAAATTGTTTCACTTAATATCTCCACAGATTTTCTTTTCACCCAACCATGATGTGTGAAACTTTTCTTACTTAATGGAAGGTAAATATAACTTAGGTTTATTTTTATCTACTTTACAAAATCATTTTTCCATTTCTTCATTCGTTATCCAATATATTTCATTACTGTACCAGATTGACCTATGCATGTGTACCTGTTATCCGACTATTGTACACCCTCAAAAAAATAAAAAATAAAATAAAAAAAAGGTTTGTATATTGGGAAGGTCAAAAACATCCCTTCCTCGACCTTTGATTTTGTTATAACTATTACAATTAGTGTCCCGAGGAGATCAAACATGGGTTGGGAGAAGAGTGTGATATTTGTTCCAAGTGAAAATTTTGAAAAATTAATAAATGAGGGGAGTGAAGAAATGTACAACATATGGGGATATCTAGTTCAGGATCTTATGGTTTTATTTCTAGGAATTCTTAAGTGAGTGGGTCTTGAAATTTGATTGCAAAGGATGTGGGGAATGTTTGGTGGAAATGATCTTGTAAGTAGACAATTATTGAAATAACTTATATTTCCTCGATAAAAAGTGGAAAGAATAGAATGAAATGGTTGTCACACACACATGTGGAGAATTAGTGACATGATTAACTTTTGAATTATTTTCTTTTATCAGTATCTTGCATCTCTTAGAATTTCATTTGGATACAATTTTTGGGACGTCTTTTTCAATGATCATTTAGAATAACTCCTCGGTGTGATTTTTGATTTGATCACATTTCTATCAGGAATTAAATTTTCATTGAATGTTAAATATTTATGAAGCTAGAAATATCTACATGCATAATTTTTGGAATTATGACTTTTCCCATGAGTGAAAATGTTTAGGTTTGGGGGTGTGATCACACTGTGATTCACTGTTTAATTTTCACCCTTACACCACTGTTCTAAACTTGTTTTATATTGAAAATTATAAAATAATAACCAATTTTATTCCACAAAAGAATAATTTATTTTGTGCTTATAATTTTTAAAAATGGAAATGTTACTTTTTGATGATTCCATTATAGGAAGAGGTGATTTGGAGGGCCCATTATGATGTCCAAGAAAAATGGTCCAAACTACGCAAGATCCATGCACACCAGTGGACTCATCCACGCACTTCTCATGAACTTTGCATTTAAATGGGATGAATTGTTTTTTGGAATGGTCCAAAATTAATTGGGATACATTTCCTATGAAGGAACCCAAGACTCATTCATCCATATGGTTGTCCAACCGACATGATCTGTCTAGCACACCGAATCTACACGAAGTCAAAAGTGGTGTGTTGTGATCTGTCCATATCTCGGGATCTAGTTGTCCAAATTGTTCCAAAAATTTGGTGGAGACATAAAATAGGTGGGTATACAACTTTTTTATTTTCTACAAAGTGGTATAAGGATTTCTGAAGGTCTAAAACCATGTTAAATGTGGTTTTAAGAAATCTGTGTGCTCAAAACCACCTTCCCATTTTCCTATAAAATGGAACCTTGGGATCCCCATTTGTAAGTTTGAACCAGAAGTGAAGATTTTCCATTTTGGAGTCCTGGAGGAGTATCATACTCATAATTTAAGTTCTAGAGGCCCCTATAAAAATATGGGAGTCAATAATGAATAAGAAGTTTCACCCAAGCTTCCTCCTCCTCCTGATGTCGAGCTAAACGGTGGGTGATCATTGTGAGGGAGCTACACACTTCAAGAGGGAGTTACGACACCTTATATTCTACTGGTTTAATGTAATTTGTGTGTTAATTATTTAACTTATTTTTAATATTTATATTATTCTTATCTGAATGCATTTATTTGGTTTAATTAAGTGAAAAATTTATCATTTCAATACCGATTGAGTTGAGATTCAAGTGGGAATCTTGAGTTGTTCTGATTAGACAACACAAGCATCCTCTTTCTCTCACAAATACTTGAGATTTCAGTATTCTTTGGTATACCTAACTTTATGATTATGTTCCAAACCTTTAAAACATTATTTTTTTGTAAAGGGGTGGTTCTTTGTGCATTATTTTAAGAGGAAAGAGGGGAACCAAGATCTTGGTCATCCCTCAACCAAAAGATTACAACAAAACCTAATAACCAATTGTGAACAAGGAACTATTAAATAGCTGTAGTAACTTAGAAATGATCACTTATTTATCTCATATTTTTCAAAATCCACTTTGTCTTTCAACTTTACAACTCTTTACATTAAGTTACATTCTTAAAATTGTTTACAAAATCACCCCCTCTTTTGTTCTTATTATTAAAAATACACACTCAAAACCTATCAACGATCCTTGAGAGACAACCTAGCATATTACCTAGACTATAAATCAACCTTAAAACATAATAAATTTAATCATGACAATGTGTTCAAAGTACAATATCTCGTGAGCATGATAAGATTTGAAAAACCACTCTAAATCAAACAAAAGAATCCACCTATATAAGAAAACAATTATTATGTGAGTAATTTTAAAAATAAATAAATAAAAAATAAATATTATATAATAAATTAATTATATAAGCAATTTTTTTTGTGAAAACATCAATATTACCTATGTTACTGAGCAGAGGAAGCGTTGTTTCTCTTCCTGAAAAGTCATTAGAGGGAACTTTAAGGAAAGTGATAAATTAATACACTATAGGGGTGAAATGTTTTTGAGGGAGAAGAAGTTTTTGGAAGTTTTGGTGTAGAAATAAATGAAATATGGATATAATTTTATAAATTAAATGAGCTCTATAATTAATAATAAAAATTAAAATCAATGTTTCATTATTTAATTTTTCTGTAAAATAGAAAAGTATATAATAACATTACCTTTAAATATTCCCAAATGGTTTCCTTCATTATAGTCTGTTCTTCCATGGGATTTTTAACATCATCAAGTTTATAATACATTATCTACATGAGTAGTCAAACATTTAATTTATATTATGTTAATTTAGTATAGAAAAAATAATAATACGAGGAAAAACATAGTATATTAAAAAACACTTTTACCTTCTCATTAAAATCTCAGTTGTATCCTTAAAATCCAATCTCTCACAAGCATGATCAATTTCGAACAAACCACCCCAACTCAAACAAAATAATCCACCTATATAAAAAAATAATTTTTATGTTATTAATACTAAAAATAAATAAATTAAATGTAAATATGAAATAATCCATTACTTCTATGGAAGTCACATATTCATGTTATATGTGTACATTCTGTAATCAGGTGTGTCTCCCATTAATTTCTAATAAAATATACATTTTATTGTAAATATGAGTATTTTTTATAGTCATAGTAGTACTAGAATAATATAAATACATAAAGTATTAATAAATATTTTAAATGAAATTGTAATTCTCTTCGAAAATACCTCTTTCGGGATGCTATTTTTTTGATGGAATATAATATCTCTCATAAATTTACAAACATAATAACAATAATATTTTATATTTTTTTATTTTGGACACTGTAGAAACATTGATAAAAATAAGAAATTTGTTTTGATTTGTGTTTGGATAGTCAAATATTTTTATATATACTCTAATAATTGTCCACTTTTAAAATGTATTGGGCTCCTTGTGCGCATGGGTAGTCCCCATGTCATGAATTTCACTATATTTAAACCACTCCCTATCATAACATAATTATCATTGAAACATAATATAAAATATATAACTTTAAGTTTAGTTATAAAACATTGTATATAGTGTATTCCAAATTGAAAAATTCCATTATGTATGGTTGGTTTGTTGGGTATCCATGCAGTGAATCTAGAAAATAAATATTTAGAGTATCCAATTTGACCATAATGAGTATCCAATGTTTCCTAAAAAAGAAAAAAGGAATAAGTAATGAAATAAATTAAAATATATTTTATATTATTAAATTATATATTTTTACCCCTGTATCATTGGTATTAAGAAGTTTCGTTCATTCGTAAGTTTTATTTATAACGATTTGGCTAGTTTTTACACTATTTCATCTATTTTTTTATTTTATTTATTTTTGGTCTGTAGAAGTATCATGAGGAATAATGAGTCAAAATTTATGTTAATAGGGTAATCCATTAAATTTTTATTCATATATATTCCTATAAAAGAGTTGAAATGTATTTAGTCATAATTAACATAGTATATCAGCTATTGGAAAAACAAATCATGAAAAAACACCTCATGTATACATTTACAACTGAGACTCCTATCCATTCATACATGAGGATTTTATTTACATTCTCAAGAGAAATGTAGTCTTAACAGGCTCTCCGTACATTTTTATTCAAAATAAACTATTTTATTACTACCACTATGTAACTTTCTATCTGCAAGAACCTTTAATGTTATTAAATGTGGATATTGAACAGGTAGGGTAAATGTGATTTCTAAAGATATTTCCAATTGATTGGTTGATCATTTAGATGTTTTTGACTTGAACTTTTGTTTCACCCCTTCCCATTGTCTGTCTGTAATAACAATCATTGGTTCATACCTTTTCTCCTTAATTATTAAAGGTTTATCATGGAAAATAAATTGTAAATGAATACCACCTTATCAACAGGTTTTTAAAAGATCTGAAGGTCACGCTATGAATGTTCCAATATCTTGTTTGACCATATGAATATCTGAATCATCAAGTGGAATAGGTAGCTCGGTGCTCGGATCATTATCTACGATAATCCCTACTCTAACATGACCTGTTGTAAGTGTCCTATTGTGTAGGCTATCTTCTTGGATGCTGAACACATTATCCCTCACAAAAAGGTAACGGGTGGGTATTGATAGATATAAATCACATTTATTTTCACCCTATATAATATCAGTACAAGAAATGTATCAATGTTTTTCTGATTCACATTTCATAGAAAAAATTATTAGAATATTGATTAACTCATCTAAGATAGCTCTTTGAGTGGAATGGATCACCTCAAAGCTAGTGGTGTGGGACAGGATCATCATGAAATGGTTGTTCTTGAGTTGTTTCTTCTCCCCCCCCATAACATTTTATAGAAACTTAGTCTTCCAATTAAATTTTTCTTCAAGGGAATCTAACCATTATTTCATATCTACAATTTCTTTATCTTTATCCTCCTATTGTTTTTTTTTTCTCTAAAAAATGTTCAAGGTGTCAACCCAAAACCTGCACCTCTAATGCATCCATACTATTCTAGACACATCAAGGCCACTGATAGTAGGTGTTCATTTAATATAGGTTTTGGTGATTCCTATTTCTAAGTTGGATGGAAAATATATAAAAATAAGTAATCTTTGTTTTTAAATATAAATTTAAATAAAAAATATCATTATTTCAGACTTCCACATGTTTCCCGCACTTTTTGTGTGTTTTTTCTATTATTATCTCATCTTTATTTACATGTGCCTCCTTCCATAGCACATGACATGGGATGGAAGTGTCTTTGTATTTGGATTCATAAATCAATATATAAAAATAGGAACATAATTATGTTTTTGTTTCATGTCACTTAAAATTATTATGGGAGATTTAAAATATGTACTAATTTTTTTCAAGTGAATCATACCACATACTTGCTTTATGGTAGGGGTACATTGGTTTTGTTTCCTATTCCTTATTTTCAAAACTATGTTTTTATTTCATAATTAAAACATTTTCAATAAAAGTGATGAATACGTGTATTTTAAAATAATTTATTACTAGCCACAATGTACCTAAAAAATACATCTCTGCATTATGTCCACTAAATAAATCCGATACTTCTTGGCTTATCAGGTGTTCATACATAAGTGGTGGGTGTGGGTTTATTTTCCCTTCAGTGTCTTTAAGATTAAATCTCATTATAATTGTGTGAAAGCCTCTTTGAATCCTTATGTAAAGCATTAATACATATTTATTATGGTATTAATCTACTATAAATTCACTCTACAATGGATGATGGATAGTAAGTTAATTTTTCATTATTTTATTTTTTAGTAAAATAAAGAAAGAATATCATAATGTTACCATAATCTCTTCCCAAATCAATGCCTTAAACATGGGTAAAACATAGTTCCATTAACCAATATCAATCGGCATGAATTGTCAAGTTATGATCCCAATGTAACTGTTGAAAATGTCCATGTTGGGGTAAACAAGCTGGCCACATGCATTCCATCTAAACACAAATTTAATGCCTTTAATTTTCTCCTTAATAATTTTTGCTAACACCATCATGCTATGGTGATCTTATTTTTTATGTAGCATTAGTTATTCATAATATAACATTTACTCATATTCAAAATCATCAACAAGTTTTTCTTCTTGATTGGTGGCATCAACACGTGTAGAAGGTCATTATTCCTCTATACTGGGAGCAGTAACAGGTTGAGAAACATGTTCTTCCTCAAGATTGGGAGTAACAGCACGTGCAAAATTTATTATCTATAGAAGTGGTTTAAAATTTAATTTAGATTACATAAATTCAGTAATGAATATATAGCATCATGAGGTAACACAATGTATATTACTAAAAAATAACCTGATTATTGATCTCTCAATTTTTTGAAGGTTAATGGGATTTTACCCCTATATAAAATATCTAAATCCCTTCATTGTGGTCTTATATGATGTAAAAACCCCTGTATACATTGGGAATAGTGTGAAATGATTGTGACATCCCAATTAAAGGTTCATACTTAGTTGAATTTTCAACTGATCATTCAGTGGTTTTGGACGATAAAAGAAAAATTTACCACTTTTGGTTTGTGGGGCCTGAAATATAAAATACTTCTACTTCCTATGATTCGATTATAAATATTTTATCTTTTTATAATTACTGAAATCCACTTTAATGAATATCAATTCATCTATTTTAATATAACTCCTCTTATAAACCCACTTTCATTGAAAAATTAGCACTTTGAATTTTGTATAATCTAACTCCCATATTTGTTTGATGATGCCAAAGTATAACATATTCACATAAATTGGATTTATTTCCTTAGTACTAGAAACATGCATTGGTCCTGCAACATGTGTAACTCCACTATTTTTCATGGGACTGCCCTCATCATGTTCATTTTTATTCAATGTATAACCATTAATTACATAACCACAGTAAGATAATACATACACAATTTTTCCTCTAGTTATCCATCGAAGTCGTTCTGAAATTAAATCCAAATTTTTATCTGACTCCTTAAAAATATGGTCTCAAAACCATCCTAAAAACTATTTATTATGTGTATTTGATATCCATTTTTCATCCATTGATGGATTTAAATGCCTAATAATTTTTTTTTGGTTTCAACATATGGGTAAAACTCTAAAATGTTTTACAAAAATTAAAGGAAGGCCTTCTCCCGATATATAATATTGGTTGTAATAATATATCTTCCAAAAATTCCTTCACCCACAAGAAGAAAAATGTGATGAGATTTCTATAGACTAATTCTTTCGACGCTAGATAGGTTGTCAGTACAGAATTCAATGGCTTCCTCAAAAATATATCACTTCATAATACAGTCCTCTAGATGACTTCAATTTTTGACATACCCTTTCAAAACAAATCATATATTGTTCAATAGGATACATCTATTTATAATGTATAAGACCACATATTTGAATATCTCTCACCAAATGAACCATCAAGTGAACTATCATATCAAATAATGTTGTTTGGAAGAATTTTTATAATTCATATAATATGAAGGTGATTTCCTTTTCCATAGCTGGCAATTTTTTCTGGCATATAACTTTTCTACATACATATTTCCAAAAGAAATATATCTTGGTGAATTTATGATAGTAATTATTGGGAAAATGAAATTTAAATATATAGGAATTAGATATTTTATCAAAACATGACATTCATATGTTTTCAGACCCTTTAACATTAAATTAGTCATCAAAAATATATTCTTGATATTCTATGAATACCTCTCTATGACATTTACATCATTCAAGAAGTTGAAAAACTAATATCTCTCCTACCTAGAATGTGTGTAAATATATGGATAAAGAAAGATTTTTTTTCACCCTTCACTAGTGCCAACTCTTCGCGTATTCCCATTTCAACCATTCCAAATACACTATCACATACATTTTTTAAAAATTCATAACATCAAGAAAATTTCTGATGTATAGACAATTCCAATATAGTCATTCAAAAAAACTGATCACTTTTTTCAACTAGTTTTCATAAGGTTTTTTGAAAATGGTTAATCAAAAGTAGTGTCTATATATTTTACTTACTCAAATATTTGATCACCTATTAGTGGAGATAATGATGTAAATTATTATGAACCTCTATCAAATGATTTTTTCCATGATCAGTACTTATTTCATTAGGGTAGAAATATACAATATTCTAGAAACATAGTTTTTGATGAATGTTACAACCAAATTGACTATGTACCTTGTTCCCAAATGGGTCAACCTTGAGTTCCTTTAATGTTATATCATGACAAATTTACATAAGAAGTAAAGTCATTTAACTGCATATATAACATAGATCTCAATATTAAATCTTCATTTCTATAAGCATCATACAACATAACACCTGAATCCAAAAATAATTTCAAATCATCGATCAATGGAGAAAAATAAACATCAATATCATTACCCACTTTTTTTGGTCCTCATATAAGCATAGATAACAAAATATATTTTTGTTCCATGCATAACCATGGTGGAAAGTTATAATTTAACATCATTATTGTCCATGTATTATGAGTGTTTCTTTGAAACCCAAAAGGATTTAATCCATCTGTAGATAACACAAGATGAAGGTTTCTAGTCTCATTTCCAAATTTTGGATACTCGTGATAAATTCTCTTCTATTGAGGAGAGTCCTTTAGGTGATGAAGTTTCCCATATTTATTTATTCTATTTTCATTCCATTTCAATTTCCTTGTAGTCTCCTCACTTCTATATAGGATCATAAACCTTGTAATGATTGAAAAGCTCCATACAACTTTCATAGGACCCAATTCATATTTCTTGTATCGAGAAGTACCACACTTTTGGAATTAATTAAGTGATTTTTGGTCCTTGAAAAATAGTATAGATTCATTTTTTCAGTCATTTATTCTTTTATAGATCAAACCCATCAAATGTAGCATTATTCTAGCATGATATATTCATCTAGGGAGCTCATTATATTATAGGTTCACATCATTCAAGAGAGAAAGTAGTTCAGTAAAATTGGTATCACTCCATCATTATCTAGATTTTAAATTATCCAACATAAGTATGGCTCACAATACTATATATTTAGTGTAACTAGAATACAATGGCATCTTTTCATAACTCTTTAACTTATCAAAAAAATTTGTACAATCACGACGTTCATCTTCAACTTTCATTATTATTTCCTCAATATGATCTTCATTATCATTCACACCTGTAATCAAATCCTAGACACAGTATTCTTTATTGTTCACACATGTAATCATATCATATGATCTATAAAACACGTTTTAACCCCATTTACTAGCTATATTCACTTTTTACCTATTTTTATTCCAACATTTATAACTTTTATCAATTTCATGATATATCAAGTGTACTTCCAAATCCTCTAGACTAATTAGTCTTGAATAACAACATTGTAAACATGGAAAAAGTATTTGAGAAGGGTCATATGCATGAAATTTTTCAAACTTGATAAACTCTTTCACCCCATCTTTATAAACATTTTCATATGATTAGAATCCATCCATTATGTATTCATATTGATCCTATTTTATTTATTAATATTTATATTTTACAAAATAAATACACAAAATATGTTCAATTGAATATGGATATCATAAATTACTTGAAAGAAAATGGAAATGTTGAAAAATGGTCTATCATCCCACATGATAAAAAAACTTATTAAAGAACATTTATAATTATAATGGAGGATACTTCTCGTTTAAAAACTATTTTTTACTTAAATTTAATTTTGTAGGAAGCAAAAAAAGTATTGTGAATAATTTTGGATCAAATGATATTCACTTTGTTGATGGATTGAGGTATATTCCATTTAGAATTTATCATCTTTTTGAAAATGGGAATGATAATATTTTTAAGTAGAATAAATGAGTTGTTAGAAGATTAAATGATAAAACTATCATCATGAAGTATTAGAGATCAATCAATAATTATTTCATATTTTTAATGAACAAACATCTTTTTGTATGAGTAAACATGAAGTATAAAATCACATTTACATTATAAAAAACTAATGAAATATAGATATTGAATGTAATAATATAAATATAAAAAGTAAAATCTATATTATTTTAAACACCTTTTTATAATAGAAAATATGATAATTGAATACAATAATGGTTTCAAAAATAAAAAAATTATTATATTTTTTTAAATATTTTCAACACTAACATTGAATTTATGAAAGTATAAAAGTATTAAACATTTTATAAATTGAGAAAATTATATAGGTATAAAAGTATATATTAAAAATGAATATATATTTATATTAGTATATAAAATTATATATGTATATATAAGTATAAAATTATATATAATTTATAAAAGAATAAATATTTAAAATAAGTATACATAATTTATAAATGTATATAAATTTATTAAACTATAGAAAAGTACATATATTTTATAAAAGAATATATAATTTATATAATTATATAGTTTTACAAATTTATAAAAGTATAAAATTATGATATATAAATTAAAATTTAAGAAACTATAAAAGTATAAAATTATTCAATTTTAATCCATTTATGAAATTATCGATCTTGATTTTAGTGTCAATAGAAAAAAATCTAGGTGTACCTTGTGAGTCTCATGTGGTTTCATTTATAGGTACTAATGGATTCAAACTACTTTTTTTAAAAAAAATCCTCTCTATTTTGTTTTGAGTGGTTTGGGGAAAATATTTCGGGAAGAATATTTCCTTAAGCACCTCCCATTTCATACTACAAAATTCTTTATTTTTCCTCATATTCTTAATTATCACCCACCATTTATCTACTTCACCTTACAAATTCTAAATTGCTATCCATTTCATCAAAACTAATTAATCAGATGAACCCAAATAGTTAGAATGCATTATTGAATGAATGAATCCATGGTGAGTTGTTTTATCCATAGTATTTTTGGGGATTTTAAATGGTTCATATTATTATTCATTTCTTAATAATGTTGAATAGGTATTATCATTATATTTTTCACTCCATCTATTTTCCCATTTGGTTACCTATTGGGACAACCACCTCATTTTCCATCGCACCCATTGTTATAGTGGTTCCTCTTAGATCTATCCCTTACTAAAACCAAAAGCATGAATCATGTGCAATAAATAATAATATCTCCCAAAGATGTATCTATATAAGTATTCCTTCTAAAAATAATATTTTATATGATTCCCTATAGAAATAGGAAACAAAAGGATGAGTTATATCAAATTCTTAGCAAGGGAGGGCATATAAATCACTCATAAAGTGGTTAGATCAATATCAAATGATAAAAAAGACTAGGAAATAAATATCATATTAAAATTAAAATGGAATAATAATATATTTCTATAAATCATTAAATGATATATAATTTCATGATATATTATAAATTAAAATATGAAAATAATGATTTTACACCAAAACATATCTTAAAAAAAGATAAATATTGAAAAATCCAAAACACGCCATCAATTTTTTAACAAAAAATATTAAAAAAATAAATTCTCATGAATAAATTAAATAAATATATTGATATATGTATATGAAAGTAAAGAATCAAAATTTTAATGTCCCAGACCTAGGTTCCACTAAAAGGTGCCCTGAGCCCAGTTGGCCAAATGGCCTCAAGCGCATCTCCCCAAATGCCAGAGGCTTTTGACTAGTAGCGAGGGCATAGGGTGTGTTTGTGGAGAGACTATTCCCTATTAACCGAGTGTAACATAATGGAATATCAATAATAGAAAAGTATCATAAGCAGTAAATCATATTGACAATAGATACATAGTATGAATTGATAATGATAACAAAGGAAATCTCATATAAAATGATGATGATACGTGTCATATGTATATTAAATAATACAAAACATATATCTAATGGAGGTGTATAATACATGGAATTTAAGTAAAAAAAAGGACTAAAACCTTCCACTAGCATCACAAGCCTCAGCTCGGTCCCATGCTCCCCTACACCTAAGAAACAATCAGTAACCTGTATCAGGGAACATTCCATTATTGATACTTGAAATCACATAATCTATTTGGGTACCCAAAGGTGTACCCAATAGGGTGTGAGATAGAATCCCAATAGGAAAACACCCAAGTTCAAGTGTCTTCAAGTTCGTGAATATATATAACAGATGTTGGGGAGGGGTAGTTCCTTGTAGTTATAGTCTGGATGAATTCCCTAAGACCTTCGGGTCATGTAATGTATCTTAAGGCTACGGGCCATGTAATCTCTAAGACTACAGGCCTTGTAAGGGTTTTTCCTCATCCCTTAAAAATTGGTTTATCAAAAATCAATAAAATTGAAGGCCTTTGGGCCATTTGGGCATGCATTAATAGAATAATTAAGAAAGTACTAAAAGTAAACATCCAATATAGTCTAGGTTCTCATTTTATATCAAGTTCATTTAATAAATCAATATCAGTTAATTATTATGTATTGGGACCTGATGCATAGTCCAGTATCCCCTATAGTGATAATATGATCAAAAGATTCTTAAATGTCTATCTATAATGTACATGTTAAAAACTAAATCCAAGCTTGTACTTTGGATTGTAAGATGCATCCTATAAACCATCCCATTCATTATTCATTTATAAACCTGATTCTATCTCTAGAATTACAAATTTGGAATCAAGGTATCACTATAGGTATAATATAAACAAACACCTTATAAGCCCATCCATGTATAACCTCTCAAGAGCCTAGTTATCACTCTACGTGTGATATAAAATCACTACCATTCAAGACCGTCCTTGGTGGTCCACTAAGAGATCCCAAGTATCACCCATGGAATATATGATCAATTCCCTTTGATTATATTATTGGCATTCCATAGTAAATCCAAGTGGCACCAGGCATATAATAGTCAATCCACTAAGTCCGTCCATGGCAGTTCTCTAGGGAGTCCAAGTATCGCTCGGCATAAGAAAAGTACAGTCCATTTGAGTCCGTGCATGGAATTGTCATATAAATTCATGTGACACCCAAGGAATATAATAAATTTACCACTTTAATACTATATAATCAATTTAATTTAACGAAATTACATTAAAACATGTCAAGGTCAATACTGAGAACATTCAATTTAAAACTCACCTCAGGAGGTGACAAAATTCATGGGCTAAGCTTATAAGGCTTTCCTCTCAATTTATAACATGGGAAATTTATTTAAACAAGAATATCAAGATTAAAAATCCATTACATGTAAAGGTAAAAGGGTCATGGTCCTTTATCCATTCCCATTCATCAAATCAATTACAGTATATGCCATAAATCAATCTACATATCAATTCACAATTCAAACATCAATTTACAATTTAATATTAAAATTACACGACACGGGGTAAAGGGAACACCTCAAATGGGTCCCATTTCATATACCATCATAAGGTCTATTTAAAAACAAAAAATTCCCAAGGGGTGGTTTTAAATATAGGTGCTCAACCTATAACCATTCATTAATAGGACTCTTTATTTTGATAGGTTATACCTATAAATTTATATCAAGGATCAAAATCCATTTCAAGGTGTCACCTGAGAATTGGGTGTGTGGAACGAAAGCATATATAAACACTTTTACTTTTAACAAAAGACACGATACCACCTACTATAGGTCTTTAGTTGATATATCATCTAGTATGAGCTCTGGATTTGACTCGTATTAGGAGAAAATCAAAGAATGGATGAAGAACCAAATAATAGGGAAAATTAGATTGCACATACATAGTGTAGTTGATTCCAAATAAAACAAGGAATGTCTAAAATGAATTTAGAACTCATTAATGTTGATCCAATGAGATGAGCAATGCTTAAATCGAATATCGGATGGAGGAGTTACCTTGGTTCTTTGAATATGACTCAAAGATCTCTCAAAATGGAGGAGTTGTTTTCATTAGGGGAAAAAAGAATTAGTTTTGATTTAATATAAAATTTAAGGGTAAACTTGTAATTTTTCCTAAAAATATAGGGTCACAATGTTTGGCCATATGGTTTTTCCAAACTGTGTGCCAACCATGCATGCTTACCTATAGGTAAGGAAACATCGCTTGGTTTTTCTGCACAGTTTCACTAACCATGTGTAGACCATAAAAAATCCCATTGTCAAAATTTCATACATGTTTTCATGGTAATTCACCCCATTTCACATGGTTTTTCAAAACCTTGGGTCATATTCCTACTCTTTTCCCAAGCCTTTCATGGTTTATCTAACCGGGTGGAATGCCCCTCATAGTTTAATAAAACCATTCACCAGGCCATTTTCAACTTAAAACATGGGTTCCAAACTTAAAAAAAACCTTGGACACCCCTGATACATCCATGTCCTCAAAAGGAACTCACATAAGGCCAAATTTAAACCTTCAAACTAAGAATTGATGAAAAGTAATGGATCTATGCCTTAAATAAAGAATCAGGTCCTTACAAACTCCCCCTTAAAGCAATTCATCCTTGAATTTCCCTTCTAAGGGTGGTGAAGCATGATCTCAGAAAAAATCTATCCACTATAATCATACATAGACCTCTCCCTCCCAAGTCTTGTCCTTTAATCGACTTTTCTACCATAGAACATGTACTAAAGGAACTAACCTTCCTCATAGAACCTTCATGCTACGATCAGCAATATGTATAGGATTCTCCTAAAAAGGATGCATCTACCTATAACTCAAATTATTATGGCTAAAAGGCACAAGATAGGTATTAATAATACCAGTGTAGTTGTGATACATATTAGACATCATGCATGACTCATTACCATTGAGGTAACTACAAGCGATAGGCTATCATCCCGACCATCTCTAGAATATCTAATGGCCTGACATATCATGGTGAAATATTACCCTTTCTCATGATTCTCTTGTGTCTTAGCCTTAGTGAAACATGTAAGAAAACTCAATACCCAACCTATAAGTATAGTGGTCATCTACGATGATTGGGGTGTGATTTCTGATGAGACTGTGTAGTATCCATATACTTCTGCATCAACTACACCTACTCTATGGTCTTCTAAATAAGACGAGGTCTAAGTATAGCCACCTCTACTACCTCTAACTAACACAAGTTTTATTATCATGGCCTATCATACAAATCCTCATAAGGCACCATATGAATAGCAGCCTGAAATCTATTTATGTAGGTGAATTAAACTAGGTGTATATGCCTATCCCAAGAGCCTCTAAAATTTAGGATGCATACACACATCATTTCCTCAAGCACCTAAATTTTGTGCTCTGGCTGGACATTTTCCTAGAGGTGTTATGTTGTGATCATAAGCACCTATGTACCCAGTGCCCTCCATAGCCCTTTATATAACCATGAAGTAAACCAAGAATCCCTATCTGAAAATATAGTGCATGGGACCCCATGAATTCAAACTATATCATGGATGTACAACCTTTCAATCTCATCAAAACTGAAGGTTTCCTTGATTGGCAAGAAATGAGCAACATTCATGAACCTATCAACAATAACCCATACATCGAAATTACCTTGAGGTGGACTCAGTAACTATATCATGAAATCCATTTTTATGTCTACTCATTCCCACATAGATATGGGTAATTATTGTAAAATTTCAGTTGGTCACTGGTGTTCCACCTTCACCTTCTAACAGGTGGAACACCTCATGAAAAAACATGTTGCATATCTTTTTATACCCAACCACCAGTATTGGCGATGTAGATACTAATATAGTTTGGTGACGCTGGGGTTCACTGCATAATATGAAGTATAAAGACTTTTATTAGCTCCTCACACATGTCTACTAAAACCCATACATACCATGTACACTCATAATCTTTTTCCTCGCCTACAGTCTAACAAGGATAAGGGTCCTCGCCTTGCACACTATCCCAGAGGACTAGGCTCTCAAAATCCAATAGTTTCATCATCCTCAATATGTCGAGTATGGTAGTGGTAATACCTAATTATGATAGGAAAGTCTCCCCCTGACTGTCGAACACCTCCAAGTGGATCTCATAGAACAAATACACAAGCTTCCACTCGCTGCTGACCTATTTCACTGCATGTATCTGAGACCACTTGCCCAATGCATTGACCACTACATTACCCTTACCAAGCATGTAGGAAAGCTCAAAATTTAAAAATTGTAGGTATTTAACCCACTTTTTCTACCTCATATTTGGATCGTGGTGCGTAAATATGTACTTGAGGCTTTTTTGGTCCATGTACAACAAAAAAACGCTCTCTAAGTAAGTAATGTCTCCAAAAGTGCAGTGCTTGAACAATTATAGCTAACTAGAGATCATGCATCGGGTAATTCCTCTCATGTGGCCTCAACTAATGAGACCCATACACCATGAATCTATCTCCCTGCATAATAATTTCTCCAATCTTGATACATAATTTATCATAGTAAATAGTTAAACTCCTACCTGGATCTAGAAAAATTAGTATCGGTGCTAAAGTTAATCTCACTTTCAACTCCTAAAAGGCCATCTCATAGGAATCTGACCAAATAAACTTCCCACCCTTCTTATTCAAGATCATAAGTGGTTTAACTTATTTAAATTTAAGCTATAGCCACAGCTTGAAACTGTGGATATAAGCCCAAAAACCATGGATATAGTTTATAGACAAAGTTCAATAGATCATGGCTGGTATTGGTGTGGCTATAGGGAAAGACCTATAGCCAAGATTTGAAATAGTGGCTATATCCCTATATCCATGGTTAAAACCATGGATATATCCATATAGCCATAGTTTTAAACCGTGGCTAAAGCCCTATAGCCACGGTTTTAAACTGTGGCAGAACATTAAGCCACATAGGACCTATAGCCACGATTTTAAACTCTGGATACATGACTTCCCATTTTATAAAGAAACACCCCCACATCCCCCCTTAAATACCCCCCCCACACACCCATTCCCCCTGGGTAGCCCCTTGCACCCCCAGGGACAGCCCTTGTGCACCCCGTTGAACACCCCCTGCACTCCCATACCCCCTGACCCACCCTCCTAGACACCCCCTTGAACCCCCTGTACAACCCCCTTATATAACCCCTATACACCCATGCCCCCTGGCACACCCTGCCCCTCCTGAACACCCCCCTTGCACCCCCTTGTACATCCCCCCCCCCCCCCGTGGTAGTCCACCCCCTAGACAGCCCCCTTGAACACCCCCTTGCACCCCCCACCACCATGGAAGTTTCTCACCCCTACCCTGCAAAGCCCCTGACCCCCCCACTCCTGGACACCCCCATGCACCCCCCCTGGACAACCCCCTTACACCCCCACCCCTATAGTATCCCTCCTTTGAAAAGCCCCCCTGACAGCCCCCACCCCCTCCTGGAAATCCCCTGGAAAGCCCCCTTGCACCCCCTTCACCCTCCCCCCCCCCCGCATTTTCCCACCCCCTGGATATCCCCCTCACCCCCTCCTGGACACCCCCCCCGGACACCCCCCATTCACCCCCATGGATAGCCCCCTTGCACCCCCCTACAGTAGCCCACCACCCCTAGACCGCCCCTTGCACCCCCTACAAATCCCCTCTGGATAGCCCATGACCCCCCCTCCTCGACACCCCCCTTGCATCCCCCTAGACAGCCCCCTT
Organism: Viscum album; assembly: GCA_963277665.1. Taxonomy (NCBI): domain Eukaryota; kingdom Viridiplantae; phylum Streptophyta; class Magnoliopsida; order Santalales; family Viscaceae; genus Viscum; species Viscum album. The sequence goes on from OY728127.1 coordinate 1,826,832,223, forward strand.
GCAACCCCCCACCCCCTGGATAGCCCCCCCCCCCCTCGTAGTAGCCCCACCCCCTGGACAGCCCCCTTGAACCCCACCCCTATAGTATCCCACCCCCCTACAAAGCCCCCTGGACATCCCCCGACCCCCCCCCATCCTACAGTATCCCACCCCCCTGGACAGCCCCCTTACACCCCCTTGAACACCCCCTATAGTAGACCACCCCCCTTGCATACCCCCTTGCACCCCCCCCCCCCCCTACAGTAGCCCCCATCCCCCTAAAAATCCCCCCTAGATAGCCCCTGACACCCCCTCCTACCTAGACACCCCTCCCTTTTGGACCCCCCTTGAAAGCCCCCTTGGACAGCCCCCCATCCAATTAAACTTTAGAAAGAAGGAATAACCATTAAATAATTCCCTACATGAGGCATTACCTATTATGTGACAGGTTAACCATGTTCATTTCCATTTAACTCATTCAATTCATTAAAACCTAGCAATACCATTTATATGATCAAAGGGGTGTCACTTGGTGGTGACATAGTCATTACAACACTTTCCTACTTGGGAAATTCCATCTTAAACAACCATTTTAATAAAAAGAGGGTAACCAAATATAGGGATATAAAAAGGGTCAAGTACGTTGTGTGCTTTACGACTTACAACAACATCAAGTATAAGGAAAACATCAATACAATAATGTCATGCAAGGTATACCACTATGAGTTTTCGCAGAAATATTTCAAAACCATGACTTATTTATCAAACAAAACAATTATCTTAACTAACACTTATTCAAGAATTTCAATTTAATATAAAAAATCAGAATTAAGTAGGAAATTAAATTTGATTTAAAACATTCTTGAATTAAAGAGGATAGGAGAGGGACTCTACCTCAAAGGATCCAAACCACACTCGGTGCTTGAAACTTTTATCAGTGACAACTCTAAGCTACTTCATCCAACCTCTGGGCATATGTACCTTTATATATACATAAGGATTCCCTAACCCCTATGTACATGTCTTCATGGCCTTGAACACACAAAATATGATCCTTATATATATGTTCACATGCATAAGTTTGTTATCACACACACACGTATGAATTTTCCATATATATACATAATCACAACTATCCCCTTAAATGTAATCGCACTACCATGGGTGGATATACATATAACAGGAGAACTTGGTATATATATTCTTACCTATGCATATGAAGTGAGTCGCCTTTGACTTTTGTTGCCGCAACACACATGAATGGGTCCCAGGAGACTTTAAAAAAATTCTAGAGATATGATGAATCATCATTAATCGAACCTAAAAATTAAAGTGGGAGGAACATGATTGGTGAGAAAGTCAATAATAAAATAGGTGATGATGATAACAGCATCAACATGCAGCATCATCAGGAAGATTAAGACATCAAGAAAATAATATCTTGTTGAAGTCAACACAGTGTCACAAGAACACATGGGTGAAATGAGAGATTAACATAAAACAATAAAACCAAGGAACAACTCATTCAATGTTCTCAGTAATTAATTCGCCATGTATAGAAATTTTTTACCATTTGAATATTTATCATGCATAATTTATTTCAAATAGAAGCAATAATATTCTTTTCAAGATCTCTTGATATTTGAAGGAAATATGTGTAGAATTAGTAGTGTAAGAATTATAAGCAAGAAAATAAGTGAGTGTATGAAAAACTAATGGTGTCATTGAAAAATGATAAACATATTGACATCATGTCATAGGATATACTATAGTCAGTATTTCAAAGAAATACATGCCACAAAAATACCTACTGATGTGGACACCCCCCTCCCTCCTGGATAGCCTCCCTCCCCCTACAGACCCCTTTCACCCCTGGATATCCCCCCCATCCCTCCTGGACATCCCCCCCCCCCTCCTGGACACCCCCCCTCCTGGATAGCACCCCCTCCCCCCTACAGACCCCCTTGTACCCCCTGGATATCCCCCCATCCATCCTAGACACCCCCCATAGACTGCCCCCATCTAACCCATACACCCCCCTCCTGGACAGCCCCCCAACTATCCTTCCCCCCATCCATCCTAGACACCCCCTTCAAGACATCCCCCCTACCCCTGCAGACCCCCCTTTCACCCCCTAGATAGCCCCCCATCCATCTTGGAAACCCCATGGACAACCCCCATCCATCCTAACCCCCCTCCTGGACAACCCCCCATCCATCCTGGACCCCCCCGGGGGACAGCCCCCCTCCCCCTGGACAACACCCCCTCTCTCTTGGACACCACCTCCCACCTGAAGACCCCCCTTGCACCCCCACCCCCCAGACAGCCCCCCATCCATCCTGAACACCCCCTGGAAAGCACCCCCCCCCAGACAACCCCCCTGTAGACCCCCTTGGACAGCTCCCCCATCCCTCCTAGATAGCACTCCCCTGAATATCCCACATCCCCCTGGACAGCCCCCCCTCCTGGATATCCCCCCCTTCTGGACACACCCCTGGACATCCCCCCTCCCCCCTTCAGACCTCCCTGGACATCACTCATGGACAACCCCCCTCCCCCAGCAGACCCCCCCTAGACAGTTAGTGTTAGGGTACTACAGTTAGTTTTGGGGTACTACAGTCAGTGTTGGGTGATACTATTTATGTTCTACCATTAAGGTTCCACCATTGGTATGCGACTAATTGATGAAGAACATATCTATTGTAAGTATTCATGTATTGAAGTTACCATGAATCACTTTTGATGATGCAATTTAATATGTTCTTCTATGTATAAAATACCATGATATAGAAGGGATCATATTGAATAAAATACCATTAGTATACTCTCTTGGATTGACATCCCAGTTCACAAATCCAGTATAACGAATATTATTATAAAAATGATATACTATAAGTGGACCTAAGATAGTGTTTTCCACTATTAATCAAAAATTGAAATCTTTCATAAAAATACCAGAAATTCACCCTAAGAAAAATTGGATATTTAAAATTAAAAAATTAATTCTCTTTTACCAAATTAAAAACATAGAATTTGTATTAATTAGTTTAAAAATAATTCTCGTGGTCAAAACCAAAAAACGGGTTTCTAAAAAGTAAAAACTATCAAAAGATTTACATGTGTTTTTGTCAAATTTAAATGTGAAATTACTTAAAATGACCTAAATTTTATTAAATGATAAAAATATAATCTATTTATACTTCCAAACCATTCAAATGTATAATTTAACACAATATATTATTTTTATTAAAAATGATGTTTTCAATTAAAATTTAGTATTTTTTACTATTCACCAAAATATGAAAGTTATCAGAAAAACACCAAAAATTTATAGAAAGTAAATTTTTATGTCCCAATTATAAAGAAGAAGTTTATTTTTTAAATTTTAATATATAAAAGTGTCAAATATTAGATTTAAAACGGATTCTCCATTAAAAGGCGGTTAAATTGCATTTTTTGAAAAATACTTCCTTTATCTAAAAAATTGAATTTTTTCGTATATTATATCTAATAAACACATAATATGGGTATTAAAATTATATGGAGTATATAAAATTCAAAATATAGTTAATACTATTCATGAATGTTTTTTGAACGGCTTGTTTGGTAAGTCATGGTGCGCTCAAACTCAGTGTTGCATGTAGTGCGAGTTATTGAATTACTTTGAAGAGATAATGTACTATGAAATCTTGGGGTGTTACATTATCCCCTCCTTCAATAAATTGCATCCTAACAATTTGAAATTGTTTTTTTAAAATAAAATTTTAAAAATATAAAAATATCTTTGTGGAAAAATCACATCAGAAATTGGGTTAATAAAATTTAGTCTTAATAAGATGGAAAGGGAAATAAAAAAGTCACCACCAAATTATAATCTCGATTAAGAGAACATTGGTGGAAATTAGAGACATATAATTTAAGTAAAAATGTAAATATTTATAGGGAGTGATTGAGGTCATCAATCACAAACAAGTGTAAAATTGGGGGCCTCAAAGGCATCAATCTATGATGATTTAAAATATCATCAGTTCAAAAAAACATAAGGTATTTGGATAAAATATTTCTGGTTTTAATATCCCTTCCCTAAAGTTTAATAATTAATTTATTCATATAATTAGAGGAAAAAATATACTTGACAAGTATAGTGTCATCCTTCAACTAATTCCAACCACAAACTCATACTTCAAAAGATATTAGAATTCAAAAATATTCTATTTATCCTAATCGTATAGGGTTCCAAAAATAATGAATTTATAATTCATTTGTCAGACTCTTTAAAAAACTACATTATACAAACTAGGACATCATATAGGACAGTGGTAGGTGATTCACTCTTGTCGCCCTTCAGTTGTGGGTTCAAGTCTTGCGGCCTTGTCAGATGCGACGGGTTGTCTACCGACCTCCAGGTTGTCCTTTTTATAACAATCCAAAAATAATATTAAGAAAATATTTAACCTTAAAAATAGTATCCAATGTCAAAATTAATCCATTCTAACCTTTAGACTTATCCAAAGTACTTCTGTCCAAACTCACAGTCCAAAATTTATAAGGAAGGTAAACACAATGAAGATCTTTTTTTCCACATAATAAAATGTGAATAATTTCATCATGTATTATTTTAAAACACGGTAACACCCTGAATTACCATAAAACCTTAGTGATTAAATTCATGCTCCCTTGTTCCTTATATAATATTAGATATGTTCTTTATATCCAAAAATTTTGAATACTCCAACAATAATGGAATAAACAAACCATTAATCAGTTCCAAGGTAGTCAAGAATATTCAATATAATTTAACCAAATCAACCATATATTATTCCAAAATCACTACCTCAGTATCAGGACCATATTTAGGTTTATCTTTCCTTCAACCATGTATTTTCCAAAAAATTTAACTTGTTATTGAGTCACTTTTCTTAGTGTTATTCAATCTCAAATCCTCAATTAAATAGTATTGTAGTACAATCCTTATTTATTTCCATAATTCATATAACTAGTACATCGTTGATACAACACTCAAATGAAATAATTCTTTAATAACAACATAAGAACACTAGTCATTCCTCTTCATCTGTGGTAGCATCATAACTTGATTATTATCCAATAGCATCATTCGGGGCATACTCTGAGGATTTGGACATTGATTTGCGTTGTGACCCACCTCCTTGAAGATGAAACATTGTACATTTGAAACCTTTTTTTTACCCTTTAAATCATGTACTTGGTGTCCTTTTTCTCCAGACTTATAAAAAACTCCCATTACATTCAAGAATTTACCAAGGTTATTCTTTCCACAATTATCACATATGGGAAAATCCTGCTTTCCCCTCTTCCCTTTATCCATCTTTCTCTCTACCATCCTTTTCTTCTCTAGCTTCCATTCAAAGCCATAGGACTCAGATAATTCTTTACTTATCTTATTAAAACATGATACTGTTTATTCATATGATGAGAATCTGTGGGAGACTATTTACCTTCTAAATTTTGGCCTAATACCATGAAAGATATGATCATTCTTACCCTTTGGATAATGCGTATTACTGGAGTTCTCGTTCCTTCTACTGGGAGCCATTTCTAAACAATGGCATACACTATGTTATTTTATGAATCGCATTTCATAATTCCAAACATGTAAAACACCTAACATAAATTGAAATGATTATGCATATAATATATAATCATAAAAAAAATTTCTTTGTGGATGTATTTACTCCTAAATCCTTTATAATGTCTTGTAAAGAAAATGTGAATTGTACTAAGAATATCCTTCAGGAGTGTCATAACCAAGAGAGCAGCAAGGACCGTTGTCATGTACCAGGATATCTCGGATCAAGCCTGAAACTCCTTGTCTAATTTTTCTCTCCTAGGTACATTTGTGCCAGAGTCGCCTCTACCTGCTTGTATCCAAACAGGGATGTATTTCTTGGGAAAATTCAAAAAATTTCTACATTACCAAAATTATAGGAAGTTCTTCTATACTAATCCTCAAAGTCTATCTTAGGGTAAGGCTCTCTAATCAGAGTATATATAAATCTAGTTTCAAAGGTTATTGCTAAAATTCCCCTGATACCAACTGTAATGTCCTGACCCTAGTTGCCCAGAGTCAGCGCATTATTTTAATACATTTACATGATTATAAGGAATAAAATCTTAAAGGACTGATCAGTTTAGTAGTCTTAGAAAATAGATTAGATGCATGAATGTTACATTAAACTTTATAACATACAACACAACAAAAATAATCCTTTGAGAATTCCATTATTCCCTTAGTTTAACCCTACATATTAATCATAATACACTTCTTGGAATCCTGGGAAAACAAAACATAAGGGTTTAGCTTAGATGCTCAGTAAGGGTAAATAATTTAGCGGAAGCTATAAACTTTTAGGGAAAGATGTATAATAAAAATATCAGTATTTTAAACAGAAAACTAGAACATAATATGAAAAAAAATAAAACATCACCATATAAACATGCACATGGATATTCTACTAGTCGAATAATCACATGTAATAACTAATTTCATAATGAGGGAATGCCTAACTTCGGACATCATTACCACATAGTCAAGGCCTCGTGCCAAGACTATAAATAAAATTTTTGTCAAGGCCTTGTGCCAAGACACTAGTTTGTCTCATGAGACCTACCGCTGAATTGAGGATCTATAGCAGGCTCCACCCATCACTTACTAAGTCCACTGTATTCCTTATATGAAACTGTTGAAACATAACAGAAACATTCATATTAAAACTAGCATATGAAATGTCAATACATTAACCATAATCCATTAATGGTATAAAAATAGAACATCCATATTAAAACATGTCATAACTCATTCTATAAAATATGTAATATTTCATTATAATAAATCAACCTCAATCAAGAATAATATTCAGTAAAGTATGTTGACATAGTTGAAAATGATCAGTAAAATGCTTTGAGAGAAATACCCCTTTTTCATGAAATCATTTGAAAGTATCATAATTTAATAAGGAAGTCATTTAAAATAAATTTTTGAATCAAATTGTCTCATACCACTTTGAATATTTTTTAAGGAAATAAAATTTTAAAAAAATTGTGTCCATATTAATAAATCCTTAAAATCATTTTGAAAACATAGACATTAATTAAATAAATTTGGAAAAATAAATATTTAAAACATTTAAAATGATGATATTGTTAAATAATCCCTTCCATAAAACCTGAAAATATTACTTTTGAAAATATTTTTATGAAACATGGAAATGGATGATAAATATATCCCAGTAAATACACACATATAAACAATCTCAGATAATAATGAGATTGAGGAATTAACTATTACCTTACACTTTCCTTTGGTCGAGGGTACATTTAGCCTCTTGTATAATGACCATAGTATGTTATTAAATTATACTAAAACCATATTAATATTTATTATATCATATATGATTCATTTATTACCTTATAATACCCATTTAAAAATGATTTCCATGTTAAATTAACATTTTGGGTAATAATCGTTTTCTTTATCGTACGTGTTTTAACTTGTTATTATTAATCGTATCATTTAGATCATAATTTAAATACTTCCAAAATATAAAACATGATTTATATATCATATATATTTAGAATAAAAATATGTATAATAGACATATATATGAAATGGAAAACACTGTTTATGGAGATGGTAGGTCGTATGTATGCATAAATGTTGTTTCCATTTTCATATCGTATTGAACGGAAGTAAGTGAATAAGATATATGTAAGTACATATATATATATATATATATCCATTAGAATTATTATGTCATATATTACATACTTATAAATAATATATATGTTAATAATCATCGTTTAATGGTGAACCTGGAAATGAATCTCATCGTGTCATGGAGATGGTAAGCCATACATACACACGAGCGACGATATCATTTCCTTAATGATTAAAAGGTGTGGAATTGGATGATATATTAATTTTACAGAGAAATTAGCATGTTATTTTCATTATTTATATACATATTACTCATTATTATATCCATCCAAACAACACAGTGTTGAATAACAAATTACACCATGGTGTGGAGACGGTAAGTCATGCGTACGCACACATGGTGACATTATCATTCATATGATAGATAGAATAATGAATATGGTTGTACCATATTTATAATAACAACAATGTATGTATAAGGTACTGGATTTATTATTTTGGTATGGAAATAACAAATAAATATAAAGTGGAAGTAGAAAAAAACTTTGAAAGAGGTGATAAAATAATTACCTTTTCTTTGGGTGTTTCCTTTTGATTTGAACAAAAGGGATCCTTAGGTTGTATTTATGCTCAGGGGAAGGCCTCTAGGTTGAATTGAGGTAAGTTGGGAGGAGATTTGGGCAGGGTTTGTCTGAGCCAAATGGCTTTGGAGGTGTGAAATTTAGAGAAGGTGAAGTACCCTTTTATAAGAGGGGTGAGGGTCACTTTAGGAAAAGCTTGAAATATTATTTTATCATACAATCATATTTGCTTTATAATTTCCCCAAATTAATTTATTTCAATAATTATGTGGTTATGGGTTGAAATAATCTCAACCAATAGGTTTTAGAAAAGTTTAGGTTACCATATTAACCTTATCTTTTAGATTTAACTCTTAGTTAAATAGTTTAACATTTACCATGTCTCCTTGTATTTTTATATTATAGGGTTAATAAACTTACTATAAAATTCCAATAGAAAACAAAGTGGTTAATTAATGACATATATATCATTATAAGATTCATTTTACCTAACCTTATATTTTTAGGACTATTATATAATTTAATAATATAGTATTTGTTTTAAAAACTCATTTAGGTCAATTTTGACACTATTTGGTATTTTGTTTTCTGTGAAAGCCACAACAGCATGATTACTTCGAAAAAAATACATTTAATCAACCCTAACATGTTATATTAAACTAAAAAATTCTTGTATGTCATCAAAACTTTGAAATTATATTTATTTTAATATTTATAATACCATTTATTTGATTCATTCATTAGTCGGGTAATTTCTGCATCATCATTGTTTCATAAATAAATTTAATTATTTAATGTCTAAAAATTATAAATAAAATAACATGATGTAGGAAATATTTTTAATTTATAATAAATATTTATAGTCGAATTTATATTATGTATAACCCTATATTAAAAATGTTTTAGTAATTAAAATTTGAATTTTACACTTTTAACTCTTCTTTAAAAAAATAATAATAAATGTCCTAATATAATTCAAGTGGACCAAAAGGATCATATTTTATTCCTAAGGTTTTCTTTGTTGAAATACACTTATCCAATAGAATTATTATGTGTGTTAGGGTAATTATAATATCATTTTTACCTTTAATCACCTTATTTACTTTTAACCGTGGTAAAGAAAAGTCAAAAGTTACTATTCACTAAGAATTATTTGTAACTTATTGAAACACATTTTAATTAATTATGTCAACCATGTCTCTCGTATTTTTGAAATTCAATTCACAGAAGTGCTAAAATTATGTTTTATGCAAATTTGAAAATTGCCTAGAAGGTGGGTAAAAGAAGTTAAAAAGTTCAATAAAATTTTATACATCTAGTATTATTATAAAATGACTCCAATGAATTACATTGAAATTATATAGGTATTATATATCTATTTTTAATTAAAATAAATTTAAATAAAATACATAATTATTTAAATAAAAAGTCAGTTTTAAACAATAACGCAGTGTTCTTTCACTATTCATCAAAAATTGAAAGTTTTCATAAAAATACCAAAAATTCACCCTAAGCTAATTTTGATGTTGAAAATTAAAAAATGAATTATATTTTCCAAAATTAAAAACATATAAGTTTCATTAATTAATTTAAAATTAATTCTCATTGTCAAAACCAAAAAGCGGGTTTTTAAAAAGTAAAAACTATCAAAAGATTGTCATGTGTTTATGTCAAATTTAAATGTGAAATTACTTAAAATGACCTAAATTGTATTAAATGATAAAAATATAATCTAATTACACTTACAAACCATTCAAATTTATAATTTAACGCTATAAATTATTTTTATTAAAAAATTTGTTTTCAATTAAAATATATTATTTTTCACTATTCACCAAAATATGAAAGTTATTAGAAAAACACCAAAAATTTATCAAAACTAAAGTTTTATATCCCAATTATAAATTAGAAGTTTATTTTGTCATATTGAATATATAAAAGTTTCAAATATTGTATTTTAAAAAGGTTTCTCCATTAAAAGGTGGTTAAATTTCATTTTCTGAAAAATACTTCCTTTATCTAAAAAATTGAATTTGTTCTTATATCATGTCTAAGAAACACATAATATAGATGTTACAATTATAAGGAGTATATAAAATTGAAAATGTAGTTAATATTATTCATAACTATTTTTTGAACAGCTAGTTTGGTAAGTCATGGTGCGCTCGAACTCGGTGTTGCATGCAGGATAATTTATTGAATTATTTTGAAGATATAACATACTATGAAATATTGGGGTGTTAAAAGGGGGGTATTATATCTTTACTAATTTTATATATGGTCAATAAAGTATTTAAATTTTCACCAAGTTTGAAATTTTGGTTTTTTAGGTTTGAATATAGTTCAATTCCAAATTATAAAATGCAACTCAAATAAAACTGCAACAAATAAACGTTGAAAATTCACATTAAGGTAAAGTCAGATACAACACATTTGTAATCAATTTGAATAGTACCAACCTTAACAACCCAAGTCAATCTAAACCAAAAAAATTGAGAATATGGATATATGATTCTCTATATTTCCCACAACAACTTCAGGTTCACAATCAACTCTGGCAATTAATCTATTGAAGTCATCATAAGTAATAAATGGATTTGTTCTAATGGCAGTAGGGATAGTGTCAATCACATCATCACCATCATCAAAAACATGTCTTGGAATTACTTCAATAATGATAACAAATTTTTGTCTAAGATGATCTTTGACATAAAAAACATGTTTCTTCATTAATATAAATACATATGGTTCATCGGTATCAAGAGTGTGAGTTATGTCAATAAATTGAAATCCATAATCATCAATAAAGGTTCCATGCCTCATCATCGAATCAAACCACTTGCATTTGATCATTGTGACTTGACCATGAGAGTAATAATCCAATATTATGATTTTTTCAATGACTCCATAATAAGCTACATTTTCAAAATGAGGTATAACATCAGATGCACTAGAATAATAGTATGTGGTAGTAGTTAGCATAACACCATCATGTTGTTTTATCATGTTATTTTCTCATTTAGTGATAATAAATTTGTACCCATTGATAACAAGTGATTGACATTCACAAACCATGGTATTAGGACCAAAATACAAATATCATAATTCCTCATAAACAGAGTTCACAAGAAAACTCGATACTTGAAATATAAAAAAATATTAAATTTAATTAATTATTTATTTTATTTATTTATTACAACAATATTTCTTCCTTCAATTTCAACCAAGTAGAAAACTTGTTTCTATACAAAGCCTCTCTCCTTCTCAAATATATAGAACGATTCTTTCTATTTATCATTTATTTATATTACCTATAGATAAAAATAGAAATATTTTAATAGATATGTAAAATTACAAGATATGAGATAAGATATACATGTTCAATTTACTTACTTGATGTAGTCATCGAACAAATCATAGTTGAACAACACTATTTGATGTGCCATCTCCCGCTCTTCAAGGCGTAATGTCATCAATGTATGTAATCTAGGAATTCCTCCTATTTGAGGTAGTGATGGAAAACTAGGTTCTATTTTCTCATACTATTATTCTTCATTTCTCATTGGTCTGTTCATTCTCGTAGTAATATCATACAAATACATTGATTAGAAATCCATACATTCTTGAGCCAAGTAACCATTCACGATAAAACCTTTGGGATGATTCATGTTCTGGACATAAGATTTAAATGTGTATATATTTCTTTCAGTTGGATACATCCAACAAAAAGAAATAGTTCCTCCCAAAATTATTTTGGTTGGAAGATAGAAAGTCAGATGCAACATGCATGTGAAAAAAGATGGAGGAAGTATTTTCTCTAACTCACACAAAATTATTGGTGTCTCTGCCATAATTTTTTTCAAGAAATGTCTGGACAACTTCTTAGCAAAAATATCTCTAAACAAAAATGGAACAACTAAATAAATAACACCCTTAAATTATTTTACAAAAGATGATGGATTTCAATTGGAATCAACTCATGTAGAAGGACGTGATAATCATGAGTCTTCAAATATTTCAGATTCAACTCTATTCTCTTGACCTGTTTTGATATATTGCTTGAATAGCCATTAGAAATGTTAATAGTCTCTAGTACTTCTATAAATTGATTTTTTTGCAGGTTTCATCACATAAGAAGCACATGGAACTTTCCATTTATTTTCACTAATACACACAGGATGCAATTCCGGTCTGATTCCCCAATCCAAAAAGTCACGCTGAGATCATAACTCATCTTCTGTATTTCTCTTTACATTAAGAATAATTGAAAGAAACATTTCACATGTGTTCTTTTCAATGTTCATTACATCTAGGAAATGATGTAACAAATTGGTTGACTAATACAGAAACTCAAAGAAGATACTTCTCTTCTTCCAATTGTAATAGGTATCATTGGAAACATTCTTTCTCTTTCTAGATTTCATTTGACCCTTACCCAATGAAAAACTGAAATCTTTCAATTCATTAAGCATGTCAGTTCTAGACATATATTGAGGTGGATCGTCAGTTTCCATGGTATTTTCAAATCTTTGACGATTATTTCTATATGGATGGTTCGTTGGAAGGAATCTTTGATGTCCCATAAAACTAAAAATATGGAAATATTTAAGTATTTTGGATCAATTATTCTTCATAAAAATAGGACATGATATTTTTCCCTTCGTACTCCATCCATACATCATTGCATAAGTAGTAAAATCATTAATTGTCCACAAAAGTGCAGCACACATCTGAAATATGTCTTTCAAACATGAATCGTATGTGTGCACACCCACATCTGAAAGAAGTTTCAACTCATTTATTAAAGGTTTCATGTATACGTCTATTAAATTTTCAGGATCAGAAGGGCTAGATATAAGTATACTCATGAAAATGAAAATTTTTTTCATACACAACCATGGGGGAAGGTTATAAATGTGTATGAAAACTGGCCATGTGATATGCAAAGTAAGAATCTTCCCAAAATGATTAAAAATGTCACATGAAAGACCCAACCTTGCATTACACATGTCAGCTACAAAATCGGGATATTGAGAATCAAATCTCTTCCATGAAAATCCATCTGTAGGGTGAACCAACTCTTCATTATTATTCTTTCTCTTGGTATCATTTCATCAAATTTTTATTGATATTTTATCATACATGAAAAGTTTCTCAAGTCTTGGGATTAATGGAAAGTTCCACATTACTTTCTTTGGCACACGGTATGGTGTTCCATCAGCTTTTAGATTCTATCTGGATGTTACACATTTGATACAATCATTTCTTTCAGTAGTTTCCTCCTAGAATAAACTACAATATTCTAGTCAAACATGATATTTTTTTTGAAAATCCAAGTTCCTCAACTAACTTTCATGCCATATAATGCTTTGAGGGAATATCTAAAATATCTAGAAGTAAGTCCTTCAAGAAGGTAATAATGTAATTCATGGCATTATTAGAAATCCCATACATGTTTTTCCCATGAAACAATCGAATTAAAAATTCCATCTTTTTTATTTTACCACATTGTCGATATATTGGAGTTGTCGCAACATCATTCAATTTTTTCACCCTTTCAACATCATCATTTTCATTGGACGCATCATGTGTGACCATATAAAATTCTTCTTAGGTCAACATTCTTTCCTTCTCATGATGACAAATAAATAGAAATCGGTCATATATCAAATTCTCTAATCCAGTCTTCTCATTTGGATCATCGTCATTTTGAGATTACATTTTCTCCCCATTATGATACCACGCATAATAGTTTGTTTGAAAACCATATTTGGTTATATGGTAGATAACTTCTTCAGGGCTCAACCAAGGTATTCCAATACAATTATAACATGGGCAGTGTATGTGACCACTATCTAAAGCATTTCTAAATGAAAAATATAAAAATATCTCCAAATATTTTTGAAAATTTCTTGAGATCCGATCAGTTTCATACATCAAACTTCTATCCATTCTATAAAAAAATTGTAATAATTCATTTCATGAAAGAAATTCAATAATACTGAAGTTAAATCAAAAATATATTTAATTAAATGAGAATTTTTCACTTTATATAAAACCATAACCAACAAAATATGTAGATACATGTTGAAATGTAGAATTAGAAATTATAGTATTATATTAACATCAATTTTAGATTGTGTAAGAGAAAAAAATGACACATAGTGGAATTAAAAAAAAATTGGAGGTTTAGTTTCAATATAGAACATAGTCCTCTCCACATGATAGTAACCCACTACTATGCACATTTATTTTAAAAAATAAAATTAACCATCACATGGATCAGGTTTTACATGCAATAATTACACACTAAGATTTCTAGGATATAAATGACCTCTATTTTATTTATTCATGTGAAAAATATTTAAATAGAAATAAAATGGAGTATCAGAGTAAACCCTTTTAAAGAATAAGATAAGTGATAAGTAAATATACATTAAACACATGCACAACTCAAATGTAAAATGATACATAGAGGGTGAATAGTGTATTGAGTTTTTGAACTCAGACTTAGATAAACTTTGGTTGATGAGTTATCTTTAAATATATACCTCATATAAGATTAAATGATCCAATTAATATTTCTCTTAGGTGTGGTAATAAATCTTAGGAAAAAAATTGTTATGTGGAGAATTATGTAACATAGTACCCTCATATGTTCCATACACCCATTTCACAGAATGCACATAATTCCCCCACTATTTTCCATAGAATGCACAGAATTTCCCCACTGTTTTATTCCTTCCTTTTCACAAAGGAAAAAATTCTCCAAAAATAGTAAAATAGCATACAAAAAATTTAAAAAAAATAATAAACACCTAAAAATATACTACAATATTTATATAATTCAAAAAAACTAATATAGACAATATACTGAATACTATAGGATGAATTCATATGTTTATAATTCATTCATATCCAATTATTCAAGGTATCATTATCAAAAAAAACACCACATTGGAAAGCAAAAAATTCCACTTGAGCTCAAATTTTAAAAATATTCATAGAAGGTTCAACATTCTAAAAACATGTATATTTTATGAATTTCAAGTACGGTATAAATTTTTTCATATTTTTATTATTCACCTATGGGACATATATTCATTTGTTCAAAAAATGTTATATTGTAATCAGAATCATACAAGCATGAAAAATAATAAAACTCAACATAAAGGGTACTTCATATATGTCTAAGTAGGATAGTTATTCTCTCATGGAAACTTTATGAAAGATGTAGCCTTGGACTATGCTATAGATAATGAAAGGAAAATCCTAATTTTATTCATGTGTATCTGTTCATGGGATTTGACTCTATGGAAATGATCATCAAAATATAATCATTTCTCACAATAGTTATATATGTAAAGATATATGGACTCTTAATGAGTTGATACCTAGAGGAACGAGTTATAGAAAAGGATAAAAATTTTCTTGATTTCACTAAGTTTGAGTTTCATTTGGAGATCATCATGATAAGTACTTCAAATATTTCTAGAATTTGTGATTTTGGATAGTGTCCTGTTATAATGATATAATTGATTTTTTTGTAATTTATATCTCTCATGTAACAAGGACACCACCATAGTTTCAGAGGCACTTTTCTGAAATAAAAATCTAATGTTCCCTATAAATCACTGGAGTTTAAAAATTTTCATAGGATGGATACTCAATTATGGTTTTCTATGGTGGATTTACATAGATTTTTTCAGATGAGTTACATATATGAAATAGTATGTCTTCCCAATATTGGAGGGGGAATTCATTTAGAGGGAGCTTGAATGATTGGATGGAAACATGGAATATAAAACAATATGGATATTATGGATGGGTGGTGGTCACATTTTTGGTAGTGGGACTTTAGTGTGATCATGAGAATAAAAATTGAGTGGGGTATTATTAGACTCTCATTCAATAAAAATTATCAAGTGGTATAATTTATGGTTCTAATTTAGAGTGATTTTCCGAGAAAAATGACAGATCTTTGTATGTTTATTCAACATATGAAACACTTGGGTGAGCCTAGAATATGATTACACACCAACACCATGGAATTATGATTTTAGGAAGATTTATCAGTTCAATAGATATCGAATCATTATTTAAATAGATATTCAACTAGAGGAATCATGTGTTATATTAGGGAAAGTATGATACACTGTGTTATCATAAGGTGGTGTGTTTTGTGGATAGAGATGGACAAGTTACTACTACTACTACTACTAAGATTGAATTTTATTTCCAAAATCACTTTTGGGGAAAAGTGGGAAACCATGAAAGTCAAGGCCGAAAGCCTTAGGCTTAATAAGAAATAAAAAAGTCATTAATAGTGAGACTAAAAAGATTGGAATTGCTTACCCAATATATCCCCCAATGAAGGGTGTGGGCCTTTGTATCCAGGTCATCTTTGAAAAAGTTTTCAAAGAAATTAACAAGCTTTTCCCATGTTTTCATGTACTCCTCCGCATTGATTTTTCTTTCATTTAAGCCATGTGCTAAAAAAAAGTCTTTTTTAGATCTAGTACATTTAATCTTTGCTAAAATTACCTAAAAGGTCTCTCTATAATATTTTTTTCTTCTCCTCATCTGAGGCCATGAGCTTAATGGAAACTTCCGGCATTTCTTCATTTGAATAGATAAGGAGCTTAGATGTTCCTTGTATAAGTTCAATCTGAAAGATTCAAACAAGAAGGATGAGTTTGGTTTGTGGATAAAATTTGAGTCTCAGTGTCTGAATTATGAAGAGGTACTTTTTATACATGTAATGGTGAATTTTTTAATGATTTTCATAATTCATTAAGGATTTTGGTATGTGAAGCTTCTAGTATCCATACAAATTTATAGAGTAGATAAAGGAATTTTTGTAGTTTATGAAATTTATAATTTCACTGATGAAATACATATAATCCTTCCATAAAAATACTATCTCACCACATGATATCATGTTTAGATTTTTTGACACCCAATGGAAATCATAAGGACATGTGTAAGAGAAATAAAAAAATAGATGTTATATAGAGGTAATCTACTCATTTTGAGGTGTCCTTTTTTAAATAATGAAGGTACGACATGAGGATATTTCAAGGTTACATTTTTTATTATATTGAGATTTAATTAAATAAATCGGTTAAAAGATAGTACCCTCACAAATATAGTGAAATACAAGGGTGAAATAGCTTTAATATCCAATCATAATATATCTATAAGTAAATAATAATTTCCAATAACAACTGTGGAAGAACAAACAATGACTTAAATCAAGGAAGGTTTTCAAAGATTAGTGGATCTTTAGTTTAGGGAAAATAAAAAAACATATTTTTCTTTAAATAAATCTGAATGAAAAAAGGGACAAATAGAGGAAGAACATAAAACTCAGTTATAACTTTCAGATTTTAAGTTGAAGAACAAAAAATGGTTGTTGGGAGAAGAGTTCTCACACTAGGAAGAATAAGAAATCTCATTTAGGGAACAATGTTGTTGGATTGGGATCTATTCCGGGTTGTTGTATTTGTGGAATTATATCCCAATGGTTTTAAAAACCCATTGGGAAATTTGATCAGAATTAACCTATTCCAACAGTTTGAATAAACCATTAAGATAGGGGGTAAAGTGGAGGTAAACTCCCAACGACATGACGAAAACCATTGGAATAGGGGGTGATCATTCCCTATCCCAATGATTTCATAAAAATATTTGGAAAATTGTCCCCTAACCCAACGGTTTTAGATAACCATTGGTAAAAGTGTCTCTAACATGTCTTATCCCAACGTTTTTTCAAACTTTTGGGAAAATACTCTCTAAAAATTCTTATACCAATGTTTTTCAACAAACCGTTGGTATAAGAACCCTATCCCAATGGTTCATTTAAACCGTTGGGTAGGGGTTTTGGTATAGGAGGTATTTCCATTAGTGTCGGCTAATTTACTTTATTTATTTATTTCTATCTATGCATGATTTATTTTATGTATTCAAGACCACAATCACAAAAATAAATGAGTTAATATGAACATATAGATTATCCATAAATGTTTTATACCACATGGTTAATTAATTAATTAAAATCAAATTAATATTAAAAATACATGTAAATTATAAAATAAGATAAAATTTATGCATAATTAATTAAAATATTTCAACCTAATATTAATTTAGATTAAGCCTTCCATTACTTTATTGGGACTGAAACCATATAACTAAGTGTAGTACATGGTCAAAGTATGGAAACTTAATTTTATTAGGGAGTTCTCATGAGGGTTTTGGGTTGAGTTAACTAAACTTGTATTTATTTTAATGGATAATTTCTATTCAATACCAATTTTGAGGAAAGTTTGGAGTAAATCCAAGTCATGATTTCAGGATAGGGGAATCCACTTAATGAATCAAGGAGCCTCAAGTTCTTAGTTGGTAAGACTATCTACATAATTACGTTATTATGGTTTTCATTTCCAAAGTATGGATCATTAAGAAAAGTGATGGGGATCCTTTCCACTAGAATGTTAAAGAAACTATACATTCCTAGTTTGATGGTGAGGGCTATTTAGACTTGATAAAATAGTAGGAGATTTAATAAAAAAATAATTTATTATATCTCACCTAATTCTTAATCATGAAAAGAACTAATAGTATTATATTTTCAATTATAAAATAAAATGACATGTTCATCATCCACACTATACCTATGATCAATAATGGAGAAATAATACCCCCTAACTGGCAATAACTTCCAAGAGTAGTTTAGATGACTTCGGGTTGTGAAATTCCATGAAAAAAAATATTATGTGCTAGAATATACAATACCTGATCTATTTTCTAAGGATGCAAGTGATGAATATTTCCTTATCTATGAAAAATTTGAGTGACATGGACGACATTCAATGTTTTATGCTTTTATATATGTCTAGTGAACTCATGAAGTCTCACAAAAATATGGATGTGTATAGAATGCTTGAGAACCTTTGTGGTATTTACCGCGAGAGAACTAGATAGAAACAGTTTGAGATATCCAATTCTCTCTTTCAGAGAAATTTTGTAGAAGGTTCCCTGTAACGTCTTGACCTAGGTACCACATACCGTCACCCTGATCCAGTTAGTTACATGACCTATGGTGCTCCTCCCCATATTCTAGAGGTTGTCGACAAGTAGTGAGGGTCTAATATGTAATTTGGGGAGACTATACCCTCTTTATCAAAGAAACAAAATAGTGTAAAAAATAACCAATATCCAAATGATAACATTCTATAACAAAAAATAATATCATGACAATAAAGACCAACATTGCATGATAATCCCAAAATAGGAAATCAATATCCAAAACCAAGGTAGTAAATATGTCTTTCCATATATGTGTAACGTGTCAAATGAAAAAACAAAATAAAGAGACACTGAAAATTCCCAAGTGGGTCCCAACATCATGTTTTGTTCCCTAATCCATTCTCCAACCCAACTCATCCATCTATCATTGGGATCTTTCCCTTATCCTATCCAAAAAACATGAAGTCTCTTCGGGTACCGACCAGGAATATCATGTAGGGTATGAGTAAAACTCAGTAGACCACCACCAACGGTGTCTAAAACAATATCAAGTCTATAATAGGGTTTTTGGTTTTATAAATAACAAATTAAAAAGGATAAAATAAACATTTTTCACATTAAATTATTCTATAATTAACCTCATAAATTCTAGGGTTTCCATTGATACTCAAATCAACAATACCTTCTTTGGCCCATTTTACAGTCTGAACCATACACCAAGGGATATCAAATTTCATTCCATCATGGGATTTCATTATTCACTTAATCTCAATTTCACATTCAACCAATTGGGGATTAGAGTGGAACTCCAGTACCCCGTGGGTATTTGGAGCAGTAGTCCATATCCCACAACTCAGTGATCACATGAAATACATATATATATAATGGATTCCTAGAGTGTTAGGCTAGAACCCTATAGATATTTGGAGTAGTCCATGTCCCATAACTTGGTAAAAAATATCACATATCATGATTCCACATTTTTAACCCATTAATCATCCATTTCCATAAATCATTATTCAACCCATTTCATAAATTCATTTATCAACCATAAATAATTTATAAATCATCATTTCAATCATATAGGTGCACCCCATGGGTTTCCATCAAATTCATAATCCTATTAATCAATTAATTTCATAATCTCTTTATTACATCAATTTCATAATCCCATTAATCAAATAATTAATTAATTACATTCAAAATTTGATTTCCCAATGTGGTAATTTTAGTTTCAAAATTACATACACCCAAATAAAATCAAGACTATGGGAATTGAAAATTAGACCACGTATCTCAAAGTCATTGATGGAAATTTTCCAAAACAAAATACCCAAATTGATGCAGAAAGATTGAAATCACAATAATGTGGAAGATCTATGACCAAAGCCTAATATCTTGATCCAAATGAACAAGGTCCATAAAAACATAGATATAAACCATCATCAATAGAGTAAAAGTCATTCCTCTTCATCGAGAAAGAGAGACAAGAGAGAGGGGAAACCAAATGGGGAAGAAATTTCATACTGTGGAGGAGATGATCTTTCAATAAAACCTTCGATTCATCAAGAATGAGGTTCTATAAGCCTTGGAATCCTATCAGGAGCTTCCAAAATCAAAGGAATTTTCTTAGGGATGGGATGGTCTATTTGGGGTTAAAATAGAGGGGTTTAGGAATTTTAAATAAATTTTTGGGGAAGTTAAAGCCTACAGGCATAGTTTCCTGGGATGAGGAACATGGCTTGACAAACTATGAAGCTCTACATAAGGGGTACACAGTTTCCCCTAGGTGTCATAATGTTTTAAAAACATGTTCCAACCATGAAAATCCCCTCTGTTGGTTGGTGCACTATTTGGGAGGTAGGTCACATGGTTTGTCCAAACCATGCACCAATTATGTGCCACCTCCCATCTCTATAAAACAAGGTTCATGGTTTCCTAGGTAAAACCACGTGGTTTTCCTTAACCTTGTACCAACCATGTGCATCCCCATGGGATTCTAGTTTTATCCAATTTCACCTAAACATCTCCAAAACACAACCCAACCAAGGTATAATAAAAAAGGGTAAAAGGAACCTGAAAATGTGTATGAGGAATATTTATAAAGGTTGAGATCTTATAATATCCCCCACCTTATAACATCTTGTCCTGGAGCTATGCTCCCATTGATCTCTAATATCTTGAGGTAAAAAGATCAAGCCACTTAGGCTACATATCTTCTTCCATATCTCATGTTTCCCCCTGAACCCAACCATGTTGACACAATATTCTAACTCTTTTCATGGTATTCCCCCACAAAACTTTCTCACTGAGATCCATAACATGAATCGGATGCTCCTCAAAGGAATTACTAGCCTTAAGCTCAACATCATCAATGTCAATCACATTAGAAGGATTGGGGTAATACTTTCAAAGTCATGAAACATAAAAA
This sequence comes from Viscum album, assembly GCA_963277665.1. Classification (NCBI taxonomy): domain Eukaryota; kingdom Viridiplantae; phylum Streptophyta; class Magnoliopsida; order Santalales; family Viscaceae; genus Viscum; species Viscum album. Next base: position 1,826,853,938 of record OY728127.1, read on the forward strand.
AATCATGAAAATAACTATACCTTTGTGGAAGAGCCAATTAGTATTCCACTGGTTTGATACTATCCATAATTCCAAAATGTCCAACAAACCTAGGTGCCAACTTGACCTACCTCGGAATCCTATGATGAACTAATCTAGGTGACACCTGAAGGAACACACGATCACCCATTGTAAACTCAAGGGGGTGTTGTTTTCGATTAGTATATATCTTATGCCTATTCTGAGCTATATCCATAAGTTTCCAAATCAACTAGACATAATATAATGTATCCTACATCAGAATCAGTCCCAAAAACTCAGACTCACCTGCCTATATCCAATATAGAGGTGATCTATATGGCCAACCATAATGTTCCTCATATGGTTCCATTTTAATTGTGGCCTGATAACTATTGTTATGGGTGAACTAAAAATAACTAAGTGATTCTCCAAAAACCCAAATTCTGGGACACACACTCGTAGCATATCCTCTAATACATGTATAATACATTCTAACTTCCCATATTTCTTTGGGTGGAATGATTTAAATAGAAATACCTAGGTACCCAAAACCTTATGTAAGCATTTCCAGAAGTGTGAAGTAAACTGCGGATCATTTTCTAAAACAATACTTCTTAGTACCCCATGTAAATAGACTATCTCCTAAATGTACATGTCTCCCAACTGGTCCACTTTAAAAGTCTCTCAGATAGGCAATAAATGGTCTAATTTCATCAGTTGGTCCACAATCACCCATAATGAATCATTTTTATGGGGCATCCTCCGAATTCCCACCATGAAATCCATGGTAACATTTTCCAACTTTCTTTTTGGATTGTGAAATGGTTATAGTAAACCACCAGGTAATTGATGCTCAGCCTTCATCTGCTGACAGGTGTAGCATCATGTCATAAACCCTGCAATATCCTTTTTCATGCTCATCCACCAATATTGTCAACATAGGTCATGGTACATTTGGTAAAACCATGGTACACCACCCACTTTGAGGCATGAAACTCACACATAACCTCTTCTCACATACGTATAGGTACAAGAACATGGTTTCTAACATAGATGATCTCATCCTCATCTATGGTCCAATCAGAAGGTGACTCCCCAACTTCAAGGGTTTACCTCAAGTCCAAACACTTAGGATACTCATACTATCTCTCTTTGATCTAGATCAAAATGTATACTTGATAGATAAGGATACAAGGGTTATCTTCTCTTGGTCCTCATGAACCTCTATATACATTTCAACCATCGGAATAATTATCTTCCAATCTAAACTAGACTCTTGAACTGCTTGAGTTTGTTTCTTCCTAATCAAAGAATCAATAACATTATTTCCCTTCCGAGGTGTATATTCTAGTTAAAATTAAAAAGATTATATATATTGAACCCATATTCACTATCTGAGATTCAAATCTCATTGTGAATATATATAATTTAAACTTTTGTGGTCAGTATACAGAGTAAAATTTTCACCCAATAGATAATGTTTCCAACACTTCAGGGCATAAATTACCATATCTAAATTGAGATTGTTCATAGGGTAATTCTATTCACGTGGACTTTACTTGCAAGACCCATACACCACAAAATAATCTACCTATATCAACACTGCTCCAATTCTAAAACAAGATGAATCATAAAACATGGTATACTCATCACCCTACTTGGGTAGGATCAAAATTGATGTGGTAGTCAAATGCTTATTCAAGTCCTGGAAATAATTATCACAAGCTATTGACAATTCAAACTTAATTACCTTCTTAGTCAATCCCAAAAGTGATGATTATAAATAGGAAAATTCTTGGATAAACCTTTGATAATAACCCTCCAAACCCATAAAGCTATTGATATAAAAAAATGGATGTTCCAAAGAAACCACTGCTTATACCTTATTTGTCTCCACTAACACACCTTCCTTCAAGATGATGTGACCTAAGAAATGTACCATGTCGATCAGGAATTGATACTTAGATATCTTGGTGTATATATAATGCTCTCTCAGTGTACTTAGGATGATGTTAAGATGTTGGGAATGATCGCCATGAGTCTTGGAGTACACCAATATGTCATCCACAAAAACCACCATAAACTGATCAAGGTATGGGTGAAAGATTCAGTTCATAAAATTGATAAATATAACTGGATCATTCTTCATCTATAATGGAATCATGAAAAACTCGTATAGGTCATACCTACTTTTGAAAGTAGTTTGTGGTATGTTAGAAGTTATAACTCTCAACTGATGATACCCCATCCTCAAGTTAATATTGGACAACACACAATCTCTTATCAATTGGTCAAAGTGATCATAGATATGTGCAAGAGGATACCAATTCTTCACTATCATCTAATTCAACTTCTGATAATCAACACATAAATGCAATTTTCTATCAACCTTCTTATAAAACAAGGCAGGATAACCATTAGGTGATGCAATTGGATGCATAAATCCCTTATCTATAAATTCTTTCAGATGATTCTTAAGTTCCTAAACCTCTATTGGTACCATTATATAAGGTGGAATAGAAATTGGTTCAGATCTAGGAATGAGATCAATTGAAAACTCAACATGCCTCTCAGCTGGAAACCCTGATAATTCCTTAGGAAACATTTCATGGAACCATCACACAATAGGTAGAAATACATTATTCATTAAACCCTTGTAATATAGAAAAATAATTTCAACCTAGGTAGTAAGATCCCCCGGTTCGTGATGAACTGGCCCTGCACGGCCTTCCTGGATATACCACTCTTTTAGATGAACATAATCATTACCCTCCATAGACATAAAGGTCACTCTCCTATGGTAAAAATTGACATGGTCTTGATACAATACCATATATTCCATACCGAAAATCAATAAAAATCCCAAAATGTCAAGTATTTAAAGATCCCAAAAGAAATTATACTCTCCAACCTTAAGAGAACACCCCTTACATAAACATATGTATCTCGATCATACTCCCAATGGTTTTTTGATCATCATAACCTAATTCATTAACTCTACCATTAGACTCAACCCATTAACAAGTTGAGAAGATATAAAATAATGAGAGGCTCCTGTATAAAATAAATCACTATAAATAATATAATCAAATATAATAGTACCTCTAAATGAATATTTCCTAGCCTCACTATCCAAAAGTGCAGGCTGGACTATATGAAACTGTACTTCCCCTCTTCCCTTTGCTACAGTCAGAGTACCCTGAGCTGCACCACTTAGTTGATATGGGCACTCTTTTTTGGAAGTTCCTTATCCACTACCTAAACTTCCATATCCAAAAGAACTCCAAATTCCAAACTAATATGGGTAGAAGACCCCCTTATAACACTCTAACTCTTTCTAGATCCTCCATCATTACCCATTAGTTGAGGGTTCCTAAAATACCTCTCCAAGTGACCCATCCTACAATAATATCATCACTCTAGTGGTGGTTAGGGACACTGGCTATGAATGTGACCTAGCCTACCACACTGGTGGTAGTATATATTGTTAATACTCTATGCAATTGATCCTTATCCCTAGCCACTTTGATTTACATCTCCCTAGTTAACATTATAAAATAGATTCTTCCTACCCTCATAAGATGTACCACCTTATTATCTAGTAGAAACCACCTACATTCCACTGGAATCCTCCTTCAGTTTCCCCTTAGAAATGAGAGCCTAATTCACCACTTCAAAAAAAAAACGTTTTCAGCTGAAAGATGTTAACTAAGGACTCAATCTCACATTTAATCCCATCCTAAAAATGCCTCATTGTAGTAGCCTTGTCTCTCACCAATGCTGGAACAAATCACTACAAATTAGTAAAGCATCTAGTATATTCCATCACAGATATACTCCCTTGAGTTATCTTTATAAACTCTGTTGTTTTCTCTTACTTGAGCATCTTAGGGTAAAAGTGTTCCAGGAAATTTTCTTGAAATTAATTCTATACCATGTTCTCTAGCTACCAAACATGATTCCGAATATCCCACCAACACTTTACTTGGCCATGTAACATATAAGTCACATGCTTGACACTCTTCTCAGAAGGAGTCTCCAAACAGTCAAGGATCATCTGGATGGACTCAATACAAAACTCATCTACCTCAGGTAAAAACTCTCTTATGAAGGTTAGAGGGTTCTATAACAAGAAATCCTATGTTAGCTCAGACATATTCCACGCAACCTACCTTGGGTACCTTTATATAAACTTCATCAAGTGAGAAAATTTCCCATGGAACTTCTCTTCTGGCCCATCACTCGGAACTATCGGGGCCTCAGGTTCTACTCATAGTGGGACAATTCCATCCATGTCCTCTGTCCATCCTATTAAAAAGTGTATTCATGGATTTATATATCTACAATTCCAAAAAAAAATTTAGTACACATAACACAATATTAACACATTTATTTAAGAGGTATTCACATAAATACATAACAAGTCATTCCTCATACCCCACCACTTGATCAAAACAAAGGTATTATCACTAACCTAAACCATCCCTCATAAGGGTCATGGTTAACATAGGGTAAAACATTTTCATATTTCAAGTTTCCCATTATACACCCATTTTATCCATTTTAAATTAACATAGTTAGCATCATTTATAATTTTCAATTTCATATTAGGCACCTTTTTATCTTAAATTACTCAAACAAATAAATGCATTTAATTTTAACAACTCACCCAAAACCTTATTTATGTGTGTGCCAAAATGATGAATGTCAAAATAAATCCTGAGTACCAAGAATGATTCATGCTTACAAAACCCTTGTTCCATATCATGCCATGATGTAAAATCTAAGAAAAATACAAACATCACACAAAAAAGTGCATCACTCAAGGTGAAATAATATTCAACCATAACATAAAACATCATGAACATCAATACCACCCTTGGTACATGGTATTTTCCTCATACATTAGTAAGCTACTCCCATGAACAAGCTCATGACCAAGCCATGACTCATTCTAGTCACATGTCCACCATTCCCAAATAATAAGACAACTAAAAAGAAAAGAAAATATACCTATAATACCACTTTGTAACATCCCAACTCGGGTGCCACATACCAATTCCCTGAGACGGTCAGTTCCATGACCTCAGGTGTTCCTCCCCATACACTATAGGCTTCCAACTAGTAGCGAGGGTATAATAAATAATGTGGGGAGACTATACCCTCTTTATCAAAGAAGCACAATAGTGAAAATGAATAACCAGTATCCAAATGATAACATGATATAACAAAAAATAATATCATAATATTAAATACCAACAGCACATGATAATCCCAAAAAAGGAAATCAATATCCAAAACAAAGGTAGTAGATATTTCATGCCATATATGTGTCATGTTTCAAATGAAAAACCAAAATAAAGACACACTTACACCTCGCAAGTAGGTCCCAACATCATGTATGGTTCTCTCATCCATGCTCCATCCCAACTTAGCCATCTAAAATAGGGATCTTTCCCTTATCCTTCTCTACAAACATGAAGTCCATTCATGTACTGATCAAGAATCTTGGGTAAGGTGTGTGTATAACTCAGTAGGCCACCACCAATGGTGTTTAAAAAAAAATATAGTCTATAATGGTGTATTCTGTTGTATAAAAAATAAAGTAAAAAAGATAAAATAAAAAGTTTTTACATTAAATTATTCTTTAATTAACCACATAAATTCTTTGGTTTCTGTTGACACTCAAACCAATAATACCTTCTTCATCCCATTCCAGATTCTAAACCATCCACCGAGGGATATCACATTTCATTCCATCATGGGTTTTCATTATTCAATTAATCTCAATTTCACATTCAAACAATGGGGGCCTAGAGTGGAATTATTTCACCCTATGGTTATTTGGAGTAGCAGTCCTTATCCCAAAACTGAATTATTACATGCAATACATATATATAATAGGGGCCTAGAGCAGCAGTCTGGCACCCCATGGTTATTCAGAGTAGCAGCCTCTTTACTACAACTCAGTCAAGAATATCACAGCTCATGGTTCCACATTCTCAAACCATTTATCAACCATTTTCATAAATAATTATTCAACACATTTCATAAATTCATTTATCAACCATTCATAATTCATAAATTATCATTTCAATCATATCAGGACACCCCATGGGTTGCCATAAAATTCATGATCCCATTAATCAATCAATTTCATAATCTCATTAATCAACCAATTAATTAATTTAATTAAAAATTTGATTTCCCAATGTGGAAATTGTAATTTCATAATTACATACACCCAAATAAAATCAAGTATGTGGTAATTGAAAATTATACCACCTACCTCAAAGTTTTTGACAAAAGTTCACTAAAACAAAACCCACAAATTGATGTGAATAGATCGAAATCACAACAGTACTGAATATCTATGACCAAAACCTAATATCAAGATCAAAAGTAACAAAATCAAACAAAACCTAGATCTAAACCATTTATAATAGAGTAAAAATAATTCCTCTTCATTGGGAAAGAGAGATGGGAGATAGGGTAAACCAAATGGAGAAGAAATTACATATCATAGAGGATATTATTGTTATATTGGGTCTTTAATTGTTAAAGAAAGGGGTTTTAGAAGCCTTTTAATTCTCCTGATATCTTCCAAAATCGAAGAAATTTTCTTAGGGTTAATCCAGGGTGATTTGGGATTAAAACTGTGGGGTTCATGGATTTTAAATAGATTTTCAAGGGAATTAAAACCCATGTGCATGGTTTTTTTGGATGAGATGCATGGTTTGAAAAACTATATGCCTTAAACATGTGACACTACTTAGGGGTGTATAGTTTCTCTTAAGCGGTGCACATTTTGAAAAATTGTGCACCAACCATGAAAATACCCTCTATTAGAGGGTGAACAATTTGGGATGGAGGTATCATGACTTGGCCAAACCATGAAGCAACCATGTTCCACCACATGTATCTCGAAAATAGGTCACACAGCTTCCTGGGGAAAACCATGTGGTTTTCCCTAACCATGTGATAATCATTCAAAACCCCATGGGCTCCCAAATTTCTCTAATTTTACCCAAACATACCCAAAACACAACCAAAAAAAGTTTAACCAAAACAAGGATCAAAGAGTACATGAGAACTTTCATGAGGAATCTCCAAAAAATTTAGGATCTTACATTCACCAACTGGGTCTCATGTAGTCAAGCTCATTAGCTACATTGAGTTCCTAAAGTTTCTAGGTTTTAAACTCCCCAAATAACTAGGAATCAATCTCATTCTGGAATTACTCCATTAGATCCAATTTAGCTTTATTGTAAATTTTAATATGAACAACATTGAGAAGTATCTTCTAGGTCTTATCACTCTTCTTCACCAAGTTGATAGGGATACAAAGAATGAAAATACTTTCATCCTTATGGTGAACAATCAGAAAGGGAAAGTAAAGAATTAAAATTCCAAATCTTCTTCACATCCTTCCAAGAATAGTAAGATCAAGGGGAATGGAAGGGAATAGGATGTTTTTTGTTTTTCATGTGGGAAGAAGGTCTACTAGAATAAAAATTTCACCCATCCAAAGAAAAAAGGGGAATCTTGAGGTGTGTTTGTTATCCAGTGAAATTTATCTATTTATACAAATTGGGTATTAGATATATCTTATGGAACTCACATATTTATTCAAATATAGAAACCAAGTAGATTAAAAAATATTGACCAAGGGGAGGTAGATCTATGAACAACCAACATAGATAAACTTGTTGATGTAGCTATCAGGGACTACCACCTCACATTTCCAACCAAAATGATCTTGATTTTAAATGGTTGTTATTATGTGCCTTCAGTTACCAAAATCATTATTTATGTATCCAGACTAGATACAGATAAATTTATTTTCAAATTCGAGAATAATTTTTTCTTCTTTTATAAATATATAAATTTTTATGTTAAGGAACATTTAAATAATGGTATTTATATGTTTTATTACAAAAACCAAGTAATGTAAATTGATAATTAAGTTACTTCACATGACTCATACCACACCCAACATTGGGATCACCAGCTAGGTCATGTAAATGAAAACCACTTGACTAAATTACATCAAGATGGATATTTAGATTCTTTTTAACTAAAACTACTTAGTTTATTTCATTCATGTTTATAATGAAAATAAAAAAAGAACCATTTAGTGTGAAAGGTGAAAGGGCTAAATATATTATTGAATTATTTCATACTAATGTTTTTGGACCATTTTCTACTGAGGCAAGGGGTGGGTACTCATACTTCCTAACTTTTACTGATGATTTTAGTAGATAAGGATATGTCTAATTAATGAGGTATAAGTCAGATTATTTTGATAAATTCAATGAATATAAGAATGAATTTGAGAACCGACTTGGTATGAAGATTAAGAAACTCGGTTTAGAACATGGTGGAGAATATCTTAATCAAGACTTCATTGATTATTTATAGTAGTTCAGGATATTATCTCAACCCATTCCTCCTTATACTCCTCAATGGAATGGTGTAATAGAAATGAGGAATTTCAACTTATTGTATATGGTGAGATCAATGATAATTCATGTGAGTCTTCTATTATCCTTTTGGGGATACGTGTTACAAACATTAGAATACGTACTAAAATGAATGCCAACTAAAGTAACAAGCAGCATACCATACCAATTATGGAATGTAAATAAACACATTTTTTCTTACTTACAAGTGTGGGGTTGTAAATAATTTGTTAAGGCTTATTAAAGTAATAAGATTTAACCCTAAGGTACAAAGTATATCTTTATAGGATATCCTAAAGAAACAAAGGGATACTGATTATACAATCCTTCAGACAAAAAAGTTGTGATCAATAAACGTCCCAAATTTTTTGAGGAGGATCATATCTCTAAAAGAGATAATGGTTGTGAGATAGACTTAAATGTAGTCCAAACTAAATATACACAAGAGTTGGTATAGGAAAAATTCCATAAACCTCCATGGAAGAAGAAATTGTTCTAGATACATAATTATTGTGTAGGAGTACTATAGAGGTTAGAGGACCAAAACAGTATGGTTTTATAGTCATCTAGGATGGTGACTCATTATTAGTTGATAATGATGATATTGTAACATACAAGGAAGCATTAGGTGGCACAGATGTTTCCAAGTGTCAAGAGGAAATGAATTCTAAAATGGATTCCATATACTAAACCAATTATGGATTTTGGTAGAACCTCTAGTATATGTAAAACCCATTGGTTGAAAATGGGTATTCAAGAAGAAACTGAACATTGAAGGACAATTAAATACTTATAAGGTGTTACTAGATACAAAAGGGTTTAAATTGTATCAAGGAATTAACTACGGTGAAACCTTTTCACCAGTTTCAATGTATAAATCCATTAGAATTATACTTTCTATTATGGATTTACAATGTTATGATATTTGGAAAATATATTTTGAAATATCCTTCATTAATAGGAACCTTCAGGAAGATTTCTCTATGACACAACCTGAAGGGTTTGTGACTCCAATGGATTCCAACAAGGTATGAAAGTTTCAAAGATCCATTTATGGATTAAAGAAAGCATCTAGGTCATGGAACCTTCATTTTAATGAGGTCATAATGGAATTTGGTTTCATAAATAATTAATTTGATTAGTGTGACTATAAATGGTTTAGTGGGAGTGAATTTGTTTTCTTAATTGTATATGTTGATGACATATTACTCATTAGAAACAAAATACTAGTATTACGGTCTATTAAGGAATGGTTGAATAAATACTTCAATATAAAGGACTTGGGAAAGGTATAATATATTCTTGGGATCAAGATTAATCAAGATAGATCCAAGAGGTTCTCAGCCTAATAAAAAGTACATACATTGACAAGATACTGAAAATATTCAGTACAGAACAATACAAGGGGGGATTGTTTCCAGCGTCGCATGACATTCAGCTTTCCAAGAAAATGTGTCCTCAGACACATGAGGAAATAAATAGGATGGAAAGGATTCCATATGCTTTATTGATTGGGTCGGTTATGTATGTTAGGATATGCACTAGGCTAGATATCACCTATTAATTTAGTATTGTATGAAGATATCAAGATAATCTAGGTGACCATCATTGGATGGAATTCAAGACCATCCTTAAGTATATAAGTAATAATAAGGATATGTTCTGGGTTTATGGGGGAGATGAGGAACCATTCATCAAAGGATATGAATATTCTAGTTTCCAAACTGATTGAGAAGACATAAAGTCACCATTCGGATACATCTTCACTTTGAATTGAGGTTTTGTGATCTGGAAGAGCTCAAAGAAGGTTGTGGTTGTAGATTCTACAGCATTATTATGAGTATATTGAGACATTTTAGGAATATAAATGAGCATTATAGATGTCAAAATTCATCCATGATCATGATGAGGTACCTATTAGAAAATATCCTATCACACTCTATTATGATAATACTGCAACAATGGCTCTTAAAAAATATCCAAGGTCACATCAGCGGATGAAGCACATACTTAGAAAGTATCATCTCTTTAGGTATTTTTCTAAGATAGGTGAAGTTTCAATGAGTATTATTTCCATGTAAGAAATTTGGTGTACCCATTTACTAAATATTTTACTCATCAGAAACATTGTTATCATGTGAGGTCTAGTGGACTGAAGGTCGTAGGCAGTTGGCTCCAGTCTAAGTGGGATTTTTTCGGAGTTGGTTTCCTAGGACCAACTTTTTTGTACTTTTATTACATTTATATTCAATGTATTTAATATTAATAAAACATTTTATTACATAATTTTCATTTATATGAATGAATCTAATGTAATAATTTCCATGAGTATACATCACATTGATAAGGTCATATTAGTTCTCCACTATGATGAGAACCTTGATGTGCTATGAAAATATTCTTAAATAATGTTCTACGGTTGGGTAATATACTATAATGGGACACATAGTACATATACTATTAAGTTCAAGTACTCATAAGAATATTATACTTCTTCTCATAAAGTTCATACTTGGTATTCTCCAAGAAGAGATATTATGATAACAGACCCACTGGTAGGAATTCCATATGTATTGGTGTTTTTAGATATTCCTATATATGAGTGCATATGATAGTCCTTAGAATTTAATATTATAATTAATTCATGTTAAAAATCATGTACATAGATGAATTTCACAAACCATTATGATAACAGTTCATGTATATGTTGGATATGTTGGGTGTGTCACAAGTGACATGTCATTAATGAATAAGTCAAGGAAGGATTTTTCCCTTCCATATTTATAGAAGTTTATATCTCAACCCTTTGGTTGGAATGGAACCATTTCCCAAAATTTCATGGCCATGGTGTAACAACATGTTTATTTTAGATAGTCAAAAAAAGGTGTATCGAGCATATAGGTTGGTGATATGGGTGTGCAACCTTCTTGATGAGATATTGAGACAAAGGGATTATAATAAAATGTGAGTTTTCATATGTGGTTGTCATGGTTGTGACATTAATTTCTTTCTCTTGGGTTCATTGACACATTTCCAGATAGTAATCCTGGACTTTAGGCAAGCTCACATAATGCCAATGATAAATAATCCTAGAGGTCCACACACTAAGTGTTTTCATTGACCTAAATTAAATTCTATTTGAATTTAATTATTGGAATAAATTTTATTCCCAAGACTGGGTAACAATTTTATTCAAGTTTTATTGATTGCTAATATTCACAAGGTAATAAATAATTATTTTTATATTAATAAATAATTTATTTGATTACGTGAATATATATAAGATATTTATTCACTAGATTGTGAATAAAATATCTATTTTTTTATTGAATATTTTTAATAAACATTTATTCACTAGATTGTGAATAAAATATTTATTTATGAATAAAATGTGTATTCGATTATCCAATAAATTCTAGAGGGGTTTGAATGGACCAAGACTGAGTTTGGTGAAAAATATTAATTAATAAGACCATTATATAATATTTTTTATTGTGAAAGTTTGTGTAAACAACAAAATAATAATGATGATATTATTATTATGTTTCATGGGGTTTATTAAAGGTTTTAAATGGTATTTAATGGTCATCATGAAATTAAATAATATTTTAACATAAACACTAACTCTATAAATAGACTATTATGACTTTTGTATATGGAATCCAAAATTGAGAATAGAGAATTCTTGTGCACAATAAATTCTATCTTGACTTATCCTTCTATATATTTCTCAATAATGATAAACACAAGAAAATTTTCTTCAAGACTTAAGAATGAGTGATCAAGAATGAACAATGTAAGACATTAGATTTTCCATGCTAGCACCCAATAATTGAGTGGTGTTTCTCATAGATCATTAGAGAACATGTGGATCACCTCTAGAGGGATTATATCCTTAGATCTTCATATCACAATGAAGGAAATATGAAAGGGTCTTTCTAGATGATCAAAAATCATCAACAATGAAAGTTCATAAGCCCAGGTATTTATTTCTTTAGATATTAAATATATTAATTATAAATTTGACATGCATGATCCTTGCTTATGGTTTCCTACAATGATTATTAAAATAAATTTTAATATATCACCCACCACCACATGCTTCCACTATACTCAGAACCATCAGATATCCATTCAGTTTAAGGGAATTCTATATATATCCTTATAAAGATCATCATGTGGATAGGTGCAATGATCATACGAAGATCCAAGATGACATAGGATGGAGATTTATGATTCCATATACTGGATAAATGAGAAGGGGGTCCTAGTAGTGAATATTGTATGAAGCCTGAGATAAATATGATCTTTATCAAATAGACAATTAACAACGTCCTTCTGATTAGGCAAGAAATAAATTAAAGAAGGCAGTTTATCAAAGGAGGCATTGGGGTGAGTCTTGCATGCCAGGATGAATGATAAAAGTTTCATAGGATAAATGAGAATCAGAAAAAGGTACATTATTTCAATGGATATAAAATAATGTGAAGTTATATTTTCCCAAATATTGTGAGTTACATATGAATTTTATGTTAAGGCATAGTGATCAAATAAACTAGCATCATAAGGGTGATTTCATCGGATGGGAAGATCAGATGGTTGACTCATTATATAGAAAAATTCATATGAATGAACATGATTCCATCAGATAAAGGAGGTATATAAAGAGCGTAAATTGAAGAAAAGATAAGTTTTTTGGATTGAAATAATCAGTTGAATAAGATTTTAGAGAGGTGATTTATCAAATGCAAAAACATCAAATGCACCAGACAGAGGAACAGTCACTAGACAGAGGAGTTCTTAATAAAGTCGTCGGAAAAACATATGTAAAATGGATTATTTAGGAGCTTTACATAAAATTTTTAAAGTCCTTAAAATGATGATACTGAGAGGGTTTTTTAAATTTTGTTATCTAGCTGAGATAAGGAAGTTTTAATAAGTTTCTTAACACTGAGGTTAAGGAAGTTTGAAGAAGGTAGAAGATGTTAGAGTTTTCATGAAGCTTTAATAATATTTTAGAATATTTGAGAATCATATAGTAGAGTTGAGATGAGATGTAATCTCAAAATCATAATTTTAGTTGAGTAAGAAAATGATATTTGAGTTCCGACCCTTTTCCCTAGTATCACACCTATAAAAAGGCTGTGTAAGTACAATACAGGAAGTAAGAGAGTAATGTTGTTTATATTCATGAGGGAAACAAAGTGATGAAAATTTTCTAGCAGTGTGAGGTTCTAAAAAAGGAAACACTTAGTTGATGTAAAATAAATAGATAGAGGTTCTGATCATAGTTGTAATGGCTAGAGGTTTATATCAGAGGCATCAGATAGAGGTTTGTTGGTTGTAGGTACAATGGACAGAGTTTTATCGGATAGAGGTACTAATTTGGGAGAAATTTATTAGAGATGTACTAGATGGAGGTATACCATATGGATGTTGAGTCAATAATTATTGAGGCATGGATTTAAGAGGTGAATCTTATAGAAGGTGAGGTGTATTGGATAGAGTTATATCAGAAAAAAGTATAGGTGCACCAAATAGAGTACACCAGATGGATTTATTGGATAGATAATTTCCATATAAATATTTAATGATCAATTTTTATATTTTTATCTTATGTTGGATCTAAAGATAAGAAGATTTTGTAACTGATGGAAGTCAGTATAATCATTCCTATTTGGAGATGGTAAGAGATTTTTGGGAGATAGCTGAACTATAGGATGCAGTATAAATACCTCTCACTTGTAATTAATGAAAAGATTATTAGTGGAAGAATCCATGGACCGACATGGGTATCCATGACAAGTATATAGGTTCTCATGCTAAGGTTGAGCCTTTTAAAAATAATTGTATTATTTTATTTATATCATATGCATAGAATAAGTGTAAATAAGTGAGGATGGGTTTTCTAAATATCCATACATATTAACTAATAATAGAGGTTAGATTAACTTAAAGTAATAAATAGTTTAAGTTGAATATAATTGATAAAAGTTTTTCACCAATGATTCACCCCCCCCTTAGGGTGATCGTATGATTAACCTATGAATCTCAATTGGAATTAAAGTATATTACATCTACTTTTATCTATATTTTTTGTTCCTAGTTGTGTTTAACTATTCCATATTAATTGAAAATTTATAGAATTTGAAGAAAGTTTTTATCTAGAATTTAAGAAAGTTAATCTTGAGATGAAGAATACAAAAGTGGTTTATGATTGTGGAAACATTTATTTTTCATTAAAAAACATGAAAAATCTGAATAATAAATAATTTCAGAAGAAGAATAATTTTTTCTATAAAAATAAATAGAAGGAGTATCCACTCCCACTTGATGTTAATGTGTCTAGTAAGAATTATTGTTTATCTAATAAAATTTATACATTGAAATAAAATTTATCAATATATGACTTGGATGTAAATACTAAATATTTCTACTTTAAAATTATATTTTACAAGAAAAATGCTCCTATTGAAGTTAATATAGATATACTTTCACATATTGGGGGACAAAAGGAGAAAATATCACAGTTGAAATCAGATCTCTATGAAACAGGTAAAGCACTAAGAAATAAGATCTGTGAATATATTTCTCTCACTAAACATGATAAAGGTAAGGAATAAATTGATTTATGTTCTTAAGAAAAATTCAACCTTGCAGAGGAAATATTGTATATTTTTTTTTTCAGAATGTTGGATTTAAAGATGTTTTTAAGGAAATATGTTATGAGTTTGAATCTACTATTCAAGTCAAGAACTCACAGTTAGTTGATAAATATTGAAGAATTGAAAATCTTGAAAAATCACAATAGGAGAAGAGGAAAATGGATGAATAAAAATATCATAAAAATTACATGTTTGATACCCACACTAAGATCAATAAACTTAAGGATGAGTCAAAAGGAGCCTATAAAGAAAATTTATTTATTACATAAGAATATTTTCTAAGGATTTTATGGGAATAAGATGTGTTGAAAAAAGTTTTCAAAGAAAATATTAATGCACTAGAAGATACTCATAAGGAAATTGTTGAGGTTAATAATTCTCAATTAGAGATCAAGGAAAATTGAGTAAAGTAACTTCATTATTCCTTGAAATAGTTAATTAAGTTGCATGAAAAAAAAGTTGCAAAAGTTATAAGTTTTTTGTGAAGATAAAGTGGGGAGTTTTGAAGATCAGGAGAACACTTCAAACATAAAGTGCCTTGATCAAGATTTGATATTGAAAAACACATAAGTTTTTCAATCTGAATCTTCACATGAATATAAAATAATAATTTATGCCAAAGTTTCTAAGGAAATTCTTACTTCAAGAAATAATTTATCCAATGGAAGGGAGAATGTGAAATCATCATAAGAATCATATTTTGATAAGATAAAGAAAAAATGTCACTCTATATTATGATAAATATTTTATAATTAACTCCTAAAATCTTAGTGTACACTATAATTATGGAAAAAACTGGGTAAAGAAAGTTGTGAAACCCACATTTTTTAAGAAGTTGGAAGTTCGAAAAAAAGGTAAAGAGTTCCTGTTGACACCCTTTTTGTCAGGTGGGATGAAAATATTATGAAGGGAACCTCAAGTAGGTTAGAGAGGTGAATATATCCAAGAATAATAAAAAAATCCCAAGATTTCATGCGTGCACAACCCTGTGCATCAAAAGTCTTGTACAACCCCCCTACATGACAGTTAAAGCATAGACACACTTACATGGGGTACCTACACCGAGTACCTATTCCATGGAACTTCATGGAGTAACTCCTTCAGCCAGGGTCCCCTGTTTTCCTATAAAGAGGACCTTGGGGCTCCTCATTTTCACAACTAGAAAATTAAAAGAATCTTTGAAGCTCTAGTCATATATCCCCTTCACCCAGGTCCTCCAAAATCCCTCAGGTAGTCCTCTCCAACCTGAGAAAATAGGTAATTAAGGGGGACATTGGGATAAAAGTCCCTACAAGGTATGAAATAAAAGACACCTATGTGAGGAACATATTTCCACCTAGTGGACAAACACTTGTGAGAGGCCCCTTCCCTAATCAGATACCTATGTAAGAACCATCTAGGGACACCTGAGGAGACCTATGGTTCCTAGGATAATGCCTAACTAAAGTTTTGTCGCATAGGTGGTCTATTTACCAAGGCATCTCCAACTCGCGCATGCATATTCCCCCTACACGAAGCACTTAAAACTCCTCCAAGGCCCTATGTGAAGAACCTTTTCTCACTAATATATGACTTGCGTGAGCCCCCCTTTGACTCCTCTTCTGAGATAAAAATGGCAGGGATCCTCTTCATTTGGATCCATTGTCTGATGGGGACCATATTGAGACCTCCATTGAAGCCTCTAGACATGAAAACCCTTGGTCTTAGGTACACCAGCATGTCTCCCATTTCAGTATGCATTCCTTTGGTCAAAATTTTCCCACACTTGTAATACTAGATGGGTAGGTTCCTCGGGGTGCATGTGAGCATGAATCCCCTCAGTCATAAGGACCCTAACCCTAGGGGAAGTGTAAGGGATCCCCTGGTCTAAAATACAAGGGTTAGAGCCTTGTGAGTCACACATCATCTCTAAGACCAGGGGCCTATATTTTTAGGCCAGGAGACATGGAATGAGATCCTCCTCTCTTCCCCCAGAATCAATTTTAGGGAATACCTCCTGGAGTAATCCCTTATAATTTCTTACAGGACCTCTCATACTTCATTCATTATTCCTTATCCAAGATCGTGGGTGGTATCCATATGGGTAGTTATACATGACTATCCTAGATACAATGATGAGAAGGAACTGGCACATAAAATCCCTTTCTTCCTCTCTCGTCGCCCTGGCCTCTTCCACCAACAGAAGGGGGGCCATGTGGTTTGTTGGATCTTTCACTTCCTCCTTATCACATTCAATTGTGATTCACATTAGATTAAAGGTTGGATAAGATCATGACATATCCACAATATAATGCATGTTTTGGTAGGGAATATTCTCTTGAATCTTCCTCTCACCTTCCTTCAGATTTCCTACTTAGGTGTGGGTCCCCAAGGACATGTATCCAACCTTAGGGTAAATTAGATTGTGTGGTTTCTCAGATATTTTGCTTCCTCTTGTTTCTCACACCGAGCATGACTCATGTGGTCTTAGAGTTTGGTGGTGATCATGATATCTGCATGATCCCAAAACCAAATAATGGACCTCTTATTTGGAATAATCCCCAACCATGTCACTATAACACTACCAATGGGCCTACTATTTGGTATAATCCCCACTCATAACCATGATTTTGGGCCTACTATTTGGTGTAATCCCCAACCTCCATTAATAAGGGTATCCTCCTTAGGAATAATTCCCAACCAAACCTCCCAAATAAATAAGGTAATCCTATTCAGGAATAATCCCCAACTTAATCCGATCAAAGGGCCATACACCCCTGTAAGAAAAACCATCAGACGGCCTCCAAGGAATAATTACTCACAACTAAACTATGTGGGATTCGATTACCATCCAAATGGGATATGTAGGAAGCCTCATTGAGGCCCAAAACTGACACCCCAAACCAAACCTAATTCTCTCTAGGCCGCATTCTTAGTAGATATGGCGATCCATATCCCTTTCAGGTTCCCTGGAATACTTCAACATAAGTCCCAAACCAAAAATTATCTAGGCACTTTATTCTCATAAATCCTTATTGTATGATGTTAAACTTCACAATTTGGTCCTTATCACATGACCTTAAAAGGTATGATGTGTCCCATTAAGTAGAACCAAACTATGTGGGTTCTGATTCCTTTCACAAGGATATGTAGGAATTCCATTTTATGTGTTTGATCCTAACATAAAAATGAATCCCATGTCCTTGTATGATTATTCAATCTAGGTAACCCCGATGTATGACTCAAAAACAGCATCATAATAATAAGGAAAAAGAATATTGAATCAATACATAAAAGGGTACCATTTATGGAGAACCCCGAATACCTATAGATATATCAATTGATGAAGAAACTTGGATACATACAGATGATTATAAATTCCATACATGCTAATAATTGATTTTTAATTTAAGGTTTACCAACTTCATACTTTGGAATTAATGAAGGATTAAAAAATATAACTTAAATATATAAGAGATTCTCATAGTAGGAAATAATTCCCCCCAAAAGGGTGTGATGAGCCTGACTTCCCATCCCCTCGACTAATGTGAGTTTTTAAGTATCATTGGACACACTTCCTAATGAGAACCTAACTTTGGAAAGTAGTTCCCTCATGGATATAGAATCATTGGGTGTTTCCGACTCCATGAACAAATCCCATTGGAATGTGTTCGAAAATAGTGAGCTTGAAGTGAATGAGGATGCCATCCTAGGTAGTCTGGCCTAGGTCATCTAGACTCTGACATGCAAGATGACCCATAAGGGGTAGAAACTGTCCAACAGGGAGTAGGGTCACATCTTTATCCCCTCTAAAGAATCCTACCAACCAAATGTGGTGGAAAATTATGAGTGGGTGTATAAACCCACCTACCCTAATCTATCTATCTAGAAGACTCTTCTGACGGCATCCCAAGAAGACTGCCATTCAAATTTGGCACTAACTTGTGAGAAGGAACATACACCTTCCCGCATCAATCATTTCCCCTTGAAGCATCATATAGCAGTGTCCAAATAAGTCCACCGGTCTAATTTGATGGCAAAGCTTGAGTAGGCACAAACACCTACCCACACTTATGAAGCTTTCCATCAATCTTGTCTAGAAGCACCCAGTGAAGTTAGTTGAAAAGTACCAATGATGAATTGGGATAGACCTAACTCTCATCCCCCACACCAGAGTACTCTTATTATCCACTAGTAGTAAATGGAGGATATGAGGAGGAACATACCCCTTCTCCCGATATGTAATGGGAATGTATCCCTATTTCAATCACTGAAGTCACAAAGTATGTCCTGAAAATGGTGAAAGGGAAGACGAAAATCCCTTCCCACATCCTACAGACCTACCAGGACATCATAACGATGATAGCAATAGTGACAAAGGTATAAGCACACAACTCCATCCTTAAAAATAGGTTGGATCATTAGTATGTCGCCTCAGAGAAGACACATGCCTCTATTCCCATCCAGGAAGGTCATGTTAAAAACTCCCCCATGATATATGAACAATTGGATCGGTAACATACACCCATTCCAATAGGATGTAATTAGCCTATTTTAATGGATTGTCTAAGGTCAGAACAAACCCAGGAAAAATTCCCATAATCTTATTAGAAATTCTATAAGAAACATGGGAGCTAGTCAAGCAAGCTCTCGTACATAAAAACAACTTTCCCCAATAAGTGGCCCCAGTCACTCAAAAGAAGGAATCGAAAAATAAGA
Organism: Viscum album; assembly: GCA_963277665.1. Lineage (NCBI taxonomy): Eukaryota > Viridiplantae > Streptophyta > Magnoliopsida > Santalales > Viscaceae > Viscum > Viscum album. The sequence continues at coordinate 1,826,873,763 of OY728127.1, forward strand.
CTCACCAGAGACAAATGGAAAATGAAAAAGATATTTATGACCCCGATCTACTTAATATAAGAGTTAATAAATCCATTGGATGTTTATCTATGGAATCTCATGATCGCACTCTCCGATTACCAAATTAAGGGAGTAGTAATAGTAATTCTAAAGGTCCTCCCCGGACACACCACCATGAATTCTTGCTTCATGTCTATAGTCTAATTGATCTCGAGATCCTGTCACCCAATGAGAGTCATGACGGCCCTCCATGTGACTAGAAGATCAAATAATAATAGGGTATCCCCCTTGTGGTAATACACCATGGTATTCCTCCCCATGATGGAATTTTCTATGAACTTTCTCTCTATAGTAATGTTTCACTTCATTAAGAGGGTCCTCCCCTTAGCAATCTAGTGATGACAAATCCCTCCTACCATGAGGCACTTATGAAAATAGGTCTAGTAATGTTGGATTCCTTGTAATTGAAAAGTGAAATCCATTCACATATAGAATACATCGCAAGGTGATGGTCATTCTCCAAGCAACCCTTGGATCATCATCCTTCTATTGTGACAGAGGAAGCCACTACCAATCTTTTTGTTTACAATAAAGTGGTAGATAAGCATCCACTTTGGTCGGAATAGTTTGAGGGAAATCTAGAAAAAGAAAAATATGACATGCTCAACATGACAAAATGTATGTCTAAAGAATACATAACAATCATGTTCTAGCCTTTATCCACCCCTCAATATAGCATTCTAGAGGTTTTTTGAGAAGATTTTTTGCACGATATCTAACTCAATATATGGAAAAAAAGTCATCGCATGATGTGAAAAAGTATTAACCTATGAAAATTATCAAAGTCACATGAAAGTAATAGAAGGGATTCAATACCAAACTAAATTGGTGGATCTCATGGTTGCACAATATCCATAGTTTGGGAAGTAGTAAGGATCCATTTAACGCACATTCCCCAACATATTAAAAAAATTATATCAGCTGATCACAGATGCCCCATATGGTGTTCATATAAACGGATGGTGTGAACATGGAGAACTTAATTTCACCACACTCCCCAAATAGAAAATCCTACTGAAGGTGGTATTCAATGTAATAACTTCAGGTCAACTTCAAAAAATGGATTTGTTTATGACTGATGATAAGCTCAACAAAAAATGGCCATAAATAATTATCACCAACATCAGGAAAAAATAGAGAAGGCTATTGAAATAATTTTTCATCATGAAAATGAAAATATTGAGAAATAATCCCTCTTAAAGGAAATTAGTCATTAGATAGTGAAAATTATGAAAATAACACAACAAACTTTGGAAGCAGGTAATTCAGGTGCATACCAAGTGATGCACCCATCCCTTGTTCAAAAAAGACTTTGTAAAATCAGAAGGGAAACTAAAGCAATAGACACCACAGAAATCCATGAGAAACCCCAGCTTATAAGGCTTGGGGATTTTTCAACATAACCTTTGAGGTTAGAAAAATATACCTGAAGAATTGTCAAATTGGAACAGGAACAGTCCCATACCTCAGTTCTGGGGTATTTTTCACCTCAACAACCTCCTCCTCAATAGATGTTTGTCTTCTCCCGATTGGGGGAAACACTATAGAATGAATCCTCCTATTTTTTCCCATCCTTTTATTTGATATCCTCATTATGGACATTCATGACTGAACTATCTAGAGATTCCCTGCAGATTATTGTCCACCAAACAACACCCAAAAATTAGAAAAGGAGAGGACAAGGCCTTGTGGAGGGCATTGAAAAATTCATTCTTGAAATTAGACTAAAAATATTCCAACAATGCATTATACATCAGTGAATTTCATTAACACTACCCTTGAAGACCCTACAGAACACAAGGACAATTCAGAGGAGTTGGAATAGGAAGTTTCAATTCAAAATACGATACAGAAAAAATTATTGAAGGAGGTGTGTATACCCAGAACCAGATATTTTCCCTAAATCTGGGTGTTCCCTTAATCACTCTACCAATACCTCCTTAGATAGCACCCAAAAAATAAAATAGAAAAGGAAAGTTTTCACCTAAAATAATCCATGAAAAGGTTGGACCCCTCACACTTGAGTAAATATTTTCTCAACAAGAGAAAGATATTGAAGAATTGAAGATGCTAAATGTGGAACTACTTCAAGGAATCCTTCCTGCTGGAATGTTTTCCAATAATATCTTTAACTTTCACTCCCACTGTTGAACCTCAACAAAGAGGGTTTCCCATAAAAAATGAAATGAATCTAGAACATCTGCTTAATATTGTATACCAACCACCAATATACTTAGACCCCACAGAAATATATCGGTAGATCCCTCCATTGGGTATACAACTAGAAAGGTTCCAGACACATCCTTACCAACCTTCCCCTATAGGTTACCCACATTGCCGCCACAGATGTCCCAAATGGTTGTTTACCCTATTTAATCTTTTTCCCAGCCAAAAATTCCTTAAGGGATCATGAATACTATTGAGTACCTAAAGGATCTATTGGAATATATAGAGGAATGGCATGCACCGGTACAACCAAAGAACAATCACTTACACATAATGGGTTGATCTAACTCTTCCACCATGGAACATCAAGAATCCTGAATTTCCAATTTTCAACAGCTCTAGGGACCCGAAGTAGCACTTGACACATTGTTTTCCCACTATGATCCCATGATGGGGACCCGTGAACAAAAATAAGCAGTGAAACTCAGGTGCTTCGTGCAATCACTGTAGGGACCAAACTTTGTGTGGTACACTAGCTTGCTGGCTCGGTCAATTACAGGGTGGGAACATCTATGTCGAAGGTTTATCTTCCAATTAATCTTGAAATTATAGAATACAATAGTCATTGACCTCTCAAACTAAAAATAGTGGGATAATGATAGGGTATTTGATTTCATTTCTCAGTATAAAGGTTTTACATACACCTTAAACAAATAGATTATTCAAGAAGACATGTTTCCCATCTGTATAGTGAATCTTCATGATGAGTTTCACACACCATTTATCCTTATAAAATATACATGAGGGTTTTGAGACCTCTTCAAGATTTCTCAAAGAGTGGAATACTCTAACACATAGACCAAGGATAAGTACCAAGTAATTATATCAGCTCAGGGAAAGAGAATAGAGAAAGTTAAGGACACTACTATTACACTTAAGTAGGCCCCTACACCCACTCCCACTCCAAAGTCTACACCATATCTTGTGGCTCCGCCTCCTGAGCATTAGAAACAGTTCCCACCATGTTATGAGGAAAAATAGATAAAATATGAAGATATTTTACGGAGATGAAGAATGAGGTTTATTATTTTCAAAATGACCATGTCCTTGTCTGCTTTATCTTGGAATTGGAAAATAACATGATCATGTTTCCAAAGCCTAAGAAGCCCAATTTGGATGGAGATTAATATCTCCCAAACTATTTCCCCTTCCATAGAACTTTGGTGAACAACATCTAGAAATATTTTGTTTTCAAATACATCATGAAAAATATGGTGGACTATGGGAAAGTAATGTTGGGAAATCCACCTGCGCAAGTGGTATGTGTTTCTTCCAGTGATCTGGAGGAGGATAATGAATGGGAAGAAGTTAATAGTAAGGGTACACAAAAGTTAAATGACTGGATGGCCATAAAAATGATCAACCTGACTTATGATATCCTCTGATCATAGTTTCAATAGCTGAATATTCCCATGTATTCTTCCACTACAACACGGTTGAATCCATCAGTAGCTTAGTCCTATGAAATCCAGTCCTCCAAAAAATGACATGGTCAGAATATAAAGGAGAAAATAAGGGGATATGATATTATTTTCAAGGCCAAATTTGTATTTTACTTTAGAATACTTAATTACTATAGTCCCAGAATCTTGGGCATCGCCCTTCCAAATGATACAATAAGATTCGAACCTTCTGATGAGATCTTCATCAAATAAGGAATTGATATTTGGTTCCCTTAATGTTATGCACTTAATGGATCACTTATGATATAATGAGTGTGAATATGAACCCAAATTACCTACACTTGATTGGGGAACTGGGGGAATATTCCTTTAGATTTGAGGATATAGGGGAAGATGTAGTCGTGCCAGGATTCACAACTTTAACGGCATCCCTACTCGAACTGTCTACATTGCCAAAACTCATGGGAGAGCTCTCCATCGAGCTCAAAAAATTCTAGAAAGTTCCCCCACACATTCCAGGGTATACCCTAAAATTATCATCTTAGAATATTGTATAGAGGATAATTCATCACCTAATCCATTTTAGCCTGCTGATAAACCTAGTAGACTTAATCCACTGAGGTAAAAAGCACCTTTAACTCTTGTTCTAAGGGATGATCCATCCACATCAAGTACTTTAGTATTAAAATAACCTACAAAAGTGTGAAACCATGTTCAGAATCAAAAATATTTGGACCATAAGAATGAAATTTTGAAGCAATTATCCTTGGTACTAGACAAGTTGTCAATCTTGGATGCCTTGAGACTATCAAAAGACCTATAGAAAGCACTCTTAATGGTTTTGTCAAGCCCTAAATAATTTTAATTTGAGGTTACTGCTGCCAAAGCATATTGTATAGAGAATGATACTTAAGAATTCCACATACTCATCTCTTTAATATACTAGGATGAGGATGCCATTATACAAGGAATTTTTAGACACTTGTATATATCTATCAAGATAAATGAAATTTATATCTAATGATCCTTCATTGAAAACATCTAAGGATTCAACCTCATTCTGATATGAACACTTCATCAAATGGATTTTGATGAATCTCACTTTTCCCCCTCCAAATTAATGTTATAGGGTTATGATAATAATGATAAAACGCCTCTTAGATAAATCAAACTCAAGAATAAGTTTTGGGATCTCATATCTGACTTATAATTCATGGTTGTTCAGAATGATATAGCCTTCAACATTCTACCAGGAAGACCATGACTACATCATCATGCGACTATCCCCTTATCATGACACCAATTACTCAAATATTGTATCAATGGTAAAATTGGTACATTTCATGATGGAAAATAAACATTTATATCCATTGAATCATAGTACATTGACGCAGAATTCTACCAAAGGAAAGGTAAATAGTCTATGACTAATGATGTCGCTCAAATAAATGACCTAAGTGGTATGGAGCTGATTTCGGCTAATACTTTCAAGAAACTAACTTCAAAGTATACATTGTCCATAAATAAAATCAAAGAGGTGGGTTCAAATTTGAGCACACATTTAGAAACTTCCATGATGTCAATCACAAAATATAATCCCAGTAATTCTTGAGAAATTTTCAACTCTCCAAGCAGTAATGAAATCCTAGATGAAAACAACTTTATTCCATCCCCCAAGATTAAACAAAACCTTATTCCATAATCTTGTCTTGAATAGTTTTTCATGAAAATGAGAGAAAATGAATATTCTCATTCTTAGTGCCACAACACACCTTAGGATATTAAAAAAGGAATTTCACCATCAATCGAGCTGAAATTATTTTCTTCATCTTCTAAATGTCCAAATGTCGACTCCTCCCATAACTTTAAGAAACTTTCTTCATCACATACTTCCCAAGTATATGAGAAAGAGGTAAATCATGAGGGAGAGGAAGAGGAAAAATACCTAGGGTATTCCCTTCCAATATTTTAGGGAGTTTTCTACAACACTTTTTATGATCTCAAGGAAATAAATCTAATCATGAAAGAAGATCCACATCCCACTTTGATTAGTGCGACCATGAATTCCAAGTAAGAAGAGGTATACACATCCTGTTGGAAGCAACATTGGGACATGTTTTCTTGGAATTAAATAGAGATTCTAGGCCTTTCTCCTAAGGTGAACACCCATCACTTAGGTTTTCCAAAATACCATCGAGGATACAAATAGGCGGTCATAAGAAAACACCTGAATCACAACTCCAAAATTGAGGCTGAAGTGGAAAACTCATGAAGGAAAAATTCATCCAAGAAGTTAAATACTCAAAATGGATAGATAATATCATCCATTTAAAGAATAAAAATAAGAAAATCAAGGTCTTAGTTGACTTCATAGATCTCAACTGGAAATGTATGAAAGATTACTTATCAGTTCCAATAACAGAACTATGGATTGATGTAATGAATGGTTATCAAGCCCTCTTCTTCATGGATGGTTATTCAGTGTACAACCAAATTTTTATGTACCCTAAATATGAATAATAAACTGCATTTAGATCCTCCAAGGAGTATTTTTCTATTGAGTAATACCATTTTTCTTGAAGAACTTTGGTGCCCCATACCAACGTGACATGCACTGTATCTTAAAACCCTTCTTGAGGAAGTTTGTCAAATGATATGTTGAAAATATAGTGGTTAATTCTAAACAAAATTATAAAAACCTAGATAATCTTGAGACCATATTCCATATGATATGATGTAATATCCTAAAGATGAACCCCTTAAAATTTTCTTTCAGGGTAACCTTGCGAAAATTTCTCATCTTTGTCATACACCATCGCGGCATCAAAGTCGACCCTGAAAATATGAAGGATATCATTATCATTTCCTATCCTCTAAATCTTAAATAGTTTAGAGGACTTAAAGTACACTTGTTATACATCCAATTATTTATAGTCAACCTCACAGGTAAGTGTTTTCCCCTCCCCAAATTGATGAAGAAAGGGGTTGTGTATCAGTGGACTAGTGACTGTCAGGAAGCATTTGATAGTCTCAAGAAATATCTCTTGATACCACTAGTATTAATGCCACCCATTGAGGTAAATACACTCATTATATATATCACAACCCTAGATTGATCACTAGGAACCTTCCTCACACAAAATAATTATGTTGTGAATTAAAATAGCCTCTATTATCTTAGTTCAACCATGGTTGACGCTGAGACACGATATTCGAATATCGAGAAGATATACCTTGCATTAATCTTTGAAATTCATAAAATGAGACACTACTTTTAGAACCACAAGGTCCATTTAGTCTCTTGAAATAACCCACTCAAATATATCCTCAGTAGTCCTATGTTGATAGGATGTTTGGCATGGTGGATTGTTATCCTACAATAGTTTGATATACGGTTTGTGCCTCAAAAAGTAGTTAAAGGACAGGATTTGGTATATTTTCTATCAGATCACCCTTCTGTAGAAACAGAATCATTAAATACTAAATTTCCAAATAAAGAGATATTTTCTATTTGAAACATCCCCCAAATGTGGTACATGTATTTTGATGGTGCATCTAGGAGCCCATTAGGGAAGAGAATAGAAGACCCTAATCTCAACAAAGTGGGGTAAGGGGTTATGATCATTTCCCCAACAAAGGCAGTTTTACCCTACTCGTTATTATTTTTAGAAGGCTATAAAAATAATGAGTCAGAATATTAGTCCCTCATTAAAGTAATGAAATTGGAACTCCAAATACTAGTGGACCACCTAGAGGTGAAATATGATTCAAAGTTGGTAATTAAACATATCAACAAGGATTATGGCATCAGAAAAGAAGAGTTAATACCATTGATTTATTATTTCCAAGGATTGATGAAAAATTTCCCCTCATAGTCGACATTGAATTATGTCCTATGATCGTATAATGCCCAAAAATATTCATTGGAAAGTTCATCTATAACTTTGGAATATACAAATTGGGACGAAACAATCATCATCATTGTATATCTCTGAATGGTTTTTCCATTTATTAAACTAATAATGGAAGAGATCAATGAATTCAGTCCTATACCTAAACCATATGGTCTTACCATTGGGTTGATGAATCCAATCATGGAATACCTTCATAATGGAGTAATCCCATTGGACAGAGCTGGGAAAGATAAAATCTGACAACAAGAAACTAACTCAACCCTTTATGATGGCCCAAATCACAAAAAATATTCTCTATAAACAAGGATTTTATGGATTCCTTATAAGATGTATTAATGGAGAAAATGCTAATATTTTCATAAAATAAGTACATTTAGGAGCCTATACTACCCACAAGTCAGGATATAGGTTTTCCAACCAAATCTAAAGGATTGTATGCTTACATCCTTTGATGATGCAGGATTGCACCAAATTCACCAAGAAGTGTCATTCATGCCAACTTCATCCATAAACCCCAGAGTTGCTACATATAGACAAATACTCTTAGACATTTTCTATATGGGTTATGGATGTTGTGGGTTCATTCCCTATAGCTATGTCCAAGCAGTTCAAATACATTATAACTACTACCGACTTCTTCTCAAAATGGGTTGAGGCAATACCCATAAAATAAGTTAGGGCCAAAAGAATTGTTAGCTTCATGAAATCCAACATCATTTCCAAATTTGGTATACCCCATACAATACTAAGAGAAAATGGCACAAATTTCTATTCTATTGAGGTGAAAAAATTTGTATCAGGAGTACAACATCAAATCCAACCATTCATCCCACTATAATGCAGTAGCTAATGGACCGATAGAGTCCTTTAATAAGACCCTGTCAAACATACTCCAAAATATGGTGGATAAGGATAATTATTATTATATTGATAAAATATTTCATGCCTTATGGGATTATCATAATACAACCCATACTGCCACATGGTAAACCCCATATTCACTGGTATACAAGATAGAAGAAGTCCTTCCCATTGAGGTATAATTTTCATCGCTTAGTATTGACATCTGTGACTTTCTATCCATGGATGAGAAATCCCAAAAATGGATGAATGAATTTCAGTGACTTGATGAGAAAAGATTGAACACTTTTTGTCACTTAGGGGTTCATAAAAATAGGATAGTTCTAGATTTTAACAAGAAGGCCCACCTATATTTGTTCCTTCATATAGAATAGGTACTGGTCCTTAGGTCTCTAATGATTCTAGGAAAGAAGCCTCCAAAACATGAGCCAGAGTGGGAAGGACCTTACTCTATACATAAGGTTCGCTCTAACATAGCTTATTACTTGATATAAATGGATGGAGTGATCATTATGACCCCAACCAATGAAAGTTTCCTGAATAAATATTTCATACGATCACACAAATAACATCTTAGTTGCATGATATTAAACTGCATATTCGGTCTTTGTCAGGTGACCTAAAAAGGAATGAAATTCATACAAGATGTAGGAAATTAAATGGAACAAAAAATATATATATTCCAAGAATAGGACTTTAAAAAAAATGAAATAATATCTAAACCATATTATGTTAAACTTCATGGTTCACATCCTTGTTTCATGATGTAAAATTGTGTAACATTTAGATCCATGTTTGAGTGGATCACAATATTTGGTGCTGGTACCCCACCACATCTTTATTCAAGAACTACATGTGGATTGAATATCCTTGGAATGAGATGAATATTGATGCCTAGACCTTATGTCCTAGGCCCATCCATCATTATAGAAAATATCAAATCCCCCTTTTGGCATCAAAACTTAGTTGATGTGGAAAATTGTTTTCAAGAACTACATGTGGCTTAATTCTTGCTCCAACAAGATACATAGTGATTCCTGAGTCTTATCCCCTTGTCCAGCTCAAATATTTCTTTCCATGTTGGGTGACCCACATCCTTACCACAATACATTAAATTTTATGACTAACATCCTCATTTCATGATGATAAACTACACGATCATTCTGAGAATTGTGTGTTGCTTTATTCTCATTCCAAAAAGATGTGTAGTGACTCCCAAATTTCCAAGCCTAGGTCTTGCTAAAATAAGAAAAAAAATCCCCAATCCATGTGTATGGGTCATACCTTCATGGGGAACATTTTAATAACTATGTGTGTCTTGATTCCTTCCATCACAGGATATGTAGTGATTCCCATATTTCAATTATTGGGCCCATCCGCAATATTTCCAATATTTCATGTCAGGTATTTTTCATCCTAAATGAATGATGTTAAACTTCATGGGATTTCAAAACTATGTATGGATTTATTCTCATTCTAATGAGATATATAGATATTCCAGGATTATACATCTTGTAACAACCACCACAACACCTAAATTCCCATATCCTTCACTTGTGTTTGCTTTGTGTCATGGAAGAATCTTTTACCACTCATTTTTTCTCACATCAAGCATAGATAATGTGGGATTAGGATTTTCGGTAAATTAGTTCCCTACATAAGTAAGTAATATCAATTTGCATCAGGGTTATCATGTTATTATCTTCAATACCTAAAAAGTAACACTAGATGTTCTTTCCATGTGACTTTAAACTGCATGTATTCCTCAATAACTATGTGTGGCTTGATTCTTGTACTAATGAGATTCATAGTAACATCTATAAATTCAATATTAATCCGAGATACAACAAAATATTTTAAATTTTCCCATTATCCTATGTATTATTCATATCTATATAAGAGGATTCAATATGGTCTCTCTCCCCATGTGTGAGCCTGTGTTCAAAAAAACCCTTTTTTCCTTCATGAATGTACTCAATCAGTGTGGATGATTTTTTTATAACTACATGTGTATTGATTATTATTCTAAAAATATATGTAATGAATCCTGGGCCCTTTTCCTTATTCCGTCCATGATATTCATTTTTCACATCAAATCACCTTTATCCTCATTGCGTGACGTTAAAATGCACAACTGATTTCTTCACCGCATGACTTTAAATTGCATGGTTTCCTAAGAACTACTTGTGTATTTATTATCATTTAAATGATATATTTAGTGATTCCTAACCCTTATATCTTAGCCTTATCCATAGGGTAAAGAAAAAACACACCCTCTCCTACATATAAAAAATATCTATATAGAATCTCTTAATTTGGGTATCCTCATTCAAGGGTCCACCATGGAAATAGAGATGTAACCCTACAACATATTAGTCATATTTATGAAAGGGACTCTACAATTCATGGAAAATATTGTTATAAATTATTTATTTGTGCTTAGACATATCCCTTACACATTTCATACTCCTAATCTTGGACACTTTCTAATATTCCTAATCTTTCTACAGCTACTGAAAATAGAATTTTGGATACCTCTAGACTCATTTTCTTGACTATGTAGCAACATTCCCTAGTAAGATTTTCATAAGTTTAGCACAAATTTTAAGGGAATATAATTCAATGGATTCCACTATTTTACTATGCTATAACATTCCTTAGTTATATTTTAATAAAGTCTCCCTCAAAATGGGTTTTTCAACCAATGGTACTTTCATCCATGGGAAAATTCTATTCTGTTTTTGTAACCTTTGATGACATTATGTTTGAACCCTCTATTAGGATTGGGTATACAGTCATCCCCCACATACTTATCACATATCATTTCTCCCAATATAGTAACCCCCAAGATCATGTTTTACAATTTTCTCCCTCAGGTATGAAGTATACCAGAATGACCTTAGTCTGGTAGGCCACATATTACCTATCATTTCTATAATTCTATGATCCTAGTCATATGACCTAAAACTACGAGCACCATATTTCCTAAATTTATTTCAAACCAGCACAGGAAACCTTTTCCCTCATTCTTGAATAATTTTGACTTGGAATGTTCCTCCCATATTTAGGCACTTTCCTTCCAAAACCCAAACTTTGTGTTTGAGGAAATATGAATTTCTATAAACTTCCTTCATCCATCAGTAATAGAATATCATAATTCTTGAAAAATCATTTGCCTAACTATTCTATAACACACCTCATTTGGATTTTCATAAGTCACCTAAAAGTTTTAGGGGTTTTTATCCAAAGGATTCCACTATTTGACTTTGTAGTAACATGCCCTAGTTGGCTTTTCTTAAAGTATCCCACAAAACGGGTTTGTAAACCAATGGTAGCTTCATCTTGAGGAGAGACCCCCTCTATCGCCATAATCCCTTTTCTCCATACCACACTTCAGATCCATAGATCCCCAAATTATAGTTTACAATATTCCCACCTCATACCTGAAAGTTATGGTGCATTCCTAGATATATTACCATGAAATTGGAGAATTAGTAACCTTTCATTCAAAGATAAAGACCTTAAATTATATCCACCTAATTTCCTTTTTTATGATATTAAACATCATATCATAATTTCCTCATTGTACAACATTAAACTATATAGAATAACATTCTAGTCACAAGATGTTAAACTATAAAACAAAATCCTCACCATAAGACATTAAAATGTATGGTCAATTTCCTAGTTACATGAAATTAAACTGAATGATGCTTCAAACTTTGTCAGAAAAGGGACTCCTCCTAACAGCAGTCATTTAACAAAATGTACCCTCCTTCACTCAATCTAAATTTGTGTAGGAGTGGTTTCCCATTAAAATCCAATTCAAATATAGATATTCCCTTAATTATCAAACATCTTCCATGGGAAAACCACTCATCGTTGTTTTTAGAAATATGAATCTCTATAAACTTTCTTTGGCCATCAGCAATAGAATCTTGGAATTCCTAATAATTCCCTTTCTTGACTATGTTGTAACATTCCCTAGTTGGATTTGCATAAGTCTCCCACAAAAAGGGCATGTCAGCCAGCATATTCTACTATTTGACTATGTTGTAACACACCCTAGTTGATTCTGAATAAAGTCACCCACAAAATAAGTTTATTTACTAGTTGTAACTTCATGACTAGGAGATACCTCCTCTATTTTTTAATATCTTGTGTTATATTGATAAATAAAAAAATTGTGACTCGAAATTCCCCTTCAGATATCTAAATAATTTCGAAACATTCTCATACCACAAGCCTTGTTTGGGTCATCATTTCGAAACTTTTGGTCAAATTTGTTTGACCTTAAACACAAGTCTATTTAGTCTAGTTTTCAATACATTAAACTACCCAAAAAATGATACATAGTACTCACCATATTAAAAACCCATAAAGGGAACTCTGTAAAAAAGTTGAGTCTCAGCTCTTTGGACCTGCACTCTGTGTGGTTTTGGAAAAAAATAAAGTCATGAAAAGATAAAAGGTATAAAACTTATTAGGCTGGAAACCCATAGAGGGTGTCCTAAGAAAAATCCAATTCTCTCCCTCTAAGTCTTCTCCATATCAGGATTAAGAAAAAATTTGGGCAATGACCCAAAATGACACAAAGTTTGTAAGGTTTTCCATATAACCTTAGCATCAGTCGAACTATGCTCACTAGGCCCCATTGATTAGTAAAAAATAGTGTAATCCTTCTCCATATTATTATAATTATAACATGATGGCATTCTATAGACGCCGAAAAAAAGTTCGTAACTCCTAGAGGAAGTTTCGAAATGGAAAAGTGAAGTCATATTCGGAATCAGAGGCCTGGTCCGGAGGCCCAGGAAGTGGTGCACGAAATAAAGGAGGGCTTTCACGAAATAAGGATGTGCATGCAAATCATTCCCGGGATTTGCATAATTGAGTCGATGGTGCGCGCAATTTTGTGCGCCCTAGTTCCGCGCGGTGAATCTTTGCGCGTCGACGGTTCCCGTCGCGGAAACTTTCACGCACTGCCTAGATTCCGCGTCGACTGATGCCTATAAATAGAAGGCGACCCTTGATGGTTTGAGAGTTTCAGAATTCGGATCGGCTCCCATGCGCGCAATTCGACTCCCCCCACGTGTAATATGACTTTCAGTTAATCCCCATTTTCACGCAACCTTGCCCCGGGGTTCGCCTTTGCGCGCAACTCCACTGGCTTAAGTGAATTTGCCTCCTCCTCCGGGTACTTCCCTTGCGCGCGATCGTTGCCCCTTGCGCGCAATCCCCTTCTATGCATGCAATACCTTGCGTGCAATCACCTATCCGTGCAATCCTCTGACCCTATTGCACGCCATCCTGGTGTTTTGCGTGCAAACCTTCCTTTTGCGCGCAACACCCAGGACCCCTTTACCTTGACGCCCCTTGGCTTCCTTTCCGCGCCGGCACCTAATGTCTCCCCTTCCGAGCATGCGCGCCATGCGTTGTTTTCCCATACGGCCTTCCAGACTCATACGAAGTAACCTCAAGGTCCCTTGGTCGATGTTTCCTGTTGCGTTTCTTTGCCTTATTCTTCTCCGCATAGGCACGCTAACGGCTATTGCTTCTTCGCATAGCCACGCTAACGTGGACCCCTCAATGGTTTGCCCTGCGGCCCCCCTTCACTATGGCCTTGCCGATGCCTTCCCTCCAACAAGGGGTAGAGGGAATTGGGTATGTAAGCCCTAGGGGTGTGGAGCGAACCCACCTCGTCCAAGCTGCAGGACGTTAAACTACTAAGCACCTCATCCTTAACACATGACGTTAAACTATGGTCTGACCCCGTGCTTCGCACACGGGGTCCCCACAGCTCGGACATTTTTTACACCTATCGTCTCCACGGTAATGGAATATTAATTGCATGGAATGATATCCTCCTTTTCGGAGTGGCGTTTGTCCACGGGGGAAGGGCTACCTCAGATCGTAAGCCCCTAGCCTCTCTTACGGAAGGTTTCACCCATGCACCTCCGTACTTCCCCCCTTCCAAGGCTTGTGGAGTCCCTTTCCCACTATGCTTTGTCGCACCACGGGCTTCCACCCTAGAGTAAGCCTTGGCACCCAGGGCCGCTAACCACGTGTAAGCCCCTATTTCCTCTTCGGGCCGCTCCACGCGTAATCCCCATTCCGCTTCTCACGGACGCACCCTTCGTGACGTGATCGTCTGGTCCCTACTGCCTCTTGTTTCTCACACCGAACATGACTCACGTGGGCTTAGAGTGCACATCGACCATGACATCCTCCTATGGGCCGCCCCAGAGCATAAGCCCCATACCAGCGAACTACGTGGACTTTGATCCATGCTAACACATGGTACGTAGGAAGCCTCCACGAGGTTCAAGCCCACCACCCGGTCGTTCCGACCTCTCCACGTCGGTTCCCTGACCGCCATGGGCCACCTCAGAGCGTAACCCCCATGTCCACCATGGGCCGCCTCAGAGCATAAGCCCCAGATCCCTCATCCCGCATGACGTTAAACTGTATTCCCTCGTCCCGTATGACGTTAAACTGTATCTCGTCCCGCATGACATTAAACTGTATTCCCCCTCTTGGGCCGTCTCAAAGCATAAGCCCCATGCCTCACACCCACGTCTCATCCCGACTTCCCCCCTCAAGCCCACGTGCCTTGGGAAGCTCATGCCCTAGCCCGGAGATCTTACTTCCTCCAGGCTACAATCCATGCATCCATTATCATAGGTCACCTCTTCAGGTGTCCCACCGTATCACCGAACTACGCGGACTTTGATTCCCAGCCATGGGGATACGTAGGAAGCCTCCACGAGGTTCAAGCCCGTCATTCCATCCCTTCTGATCCTTACTCGGGCCGCCACATCACGGTGAGATCATGCCACCCCATCCCACTCCATGGTATCCGGGAAGCCGCCCACGTGCTGGCCCCGACATTAGTGTTCCCCCTAGGGGTTCCTTCAATCTGATCCACTCTCAGTGTTTCGATCAGTCTGATCCATCTCCGTAAGACGTTAAACTCACGACATACCCCGTGTTAAACATGGGAAGCTAAGGAAAACCTCAGATGGTACATAATTCCCCGCGTTTGATGTGGGATGCCTCGGGCTTCCGCGCCCTCGAGAAGCCCTGTGATAAGGGACAGAAGGCATACATGTTGATCCCCAGTGTCAAGACATTCCAATGACACCCCAACATGACCATTCTCCTCACCGAAGGTTGCTTCCCCAAAAATACCCCTTGGAGCGTCTCAACAGAAGCAACATAATTAACTGGCGTCCATGCAGATATGGCGCCGGGAACGAGCTTCACGAACCCGTCTAAAATCTATGAGGGGACCCGGACTAGGTGACAAGCTCCGAGGAGGAATCCACAAAAGGAAGAACCAACATCCCATCATCCCGGTTTCGATCAAGGAGCAGACGTCCCTGAATAAGGAACAGATGCCACCTGCCTTTGGAAAGCGGGAATGCGGGGCAACAAGCCGCACGTCCTCCCATGCGTGATGGACATGCGCACGCGCCCCGGCGTAAAAGCGTCGGAAACAGAAAATGGTGAACCCTACATGAAGCTCTTCTCCTCAATATGGGGACAGGTAGCGTTCGGGGTGTCAGAAGATTAGCATGTCACCAGGTCCGGGTACCTATCACCGGGACGTGAAACCCGCCAGGGGTTGAGGCAGTCAGGATGTTGAGAACTCCATTTTACGGCGTCGTCAGCGTGGATCCCCCTCGCCGACCATGGAAGACGGAATGACGTTGGGATATTGGTTGTCGATTTCTTTTCCTGTTAGTACTAATGGGTTCATCTCCCAGCTTCTAGGAATCAGATCACTGCATCCGGAGCTCGATCGCCACCTACCCACCGGCACAGGGGTAGGGGCAGTACCGACGCGGATACACCGCGCAGTCTCTCCTTTTCCATAGTCACCCCGGCTCCTATTTCCATGAATGTCAGGCGCTCACGCCCCCTCTCCCCATCAGAAATCATCCAGCGAAGGGTGATCAATGACTTGGTTCGTAGGTACGATGAGGAAGGGATCATCCCCACCAGGGGCATGGCCCATTTGGATCTAGAGGTGGTTGCGCCTCACTATCTTCGCCACCCCCAAGGGCCGCACAGGGAGCTACCGCTCCCCACTCTGACGTTCAACTGCTTTGGGAGCCTATCCTTGGAGAGCCTTGACACGTCCGTCCCCTACGCCAATGAGGTGGGGGATGTCCGGGTCCGCCCGATCGGAGACCCGTCCCAGGGGTTAACGATAAGAACACCTGCCAGGCTGCATCGACGTCATCGCCCGGCTCCCTGGGCCGAGGACTAGGCAATCTTTGTGCCCACACCACCGAATCCAACCCATCTGACCCGACGCCAGTGTCAGGCGCGAGCGGAAGAGAACGCCCGTCCTGGGGCACCAACGTCAGCAACCGTTGTGGCCCGAGCCACTGCTGACTCCTGCTACCAGACCCCCACACACATTGAGCAGGGGCAGTCACATGCCTGACTGGGATCGAGGCCCCGACCGCCCCACAGGCAGGTTGGGTTGACTCTCCCGGTCGCGGGCACAGGCAATGGCCATCGCGGACCGATCCGAGGTAGTGCCACCCACCATGAAGGCTCATTCTGTGCCACTGATCTGGAAAGTCAAAGGCTTCTTCGTGACAGATACGCTCCAGGTATGACTCTTTCCAGCACCCACTACATTGGGTATGAGGTCACTCCCCCTACCCCTGGTCGTGAGTATGGAGCCATTGCGTATCCAGTCGCTCACTCACATGGAGGTCCTCCCCATTTCCCTTTAGACATATGTCCTGGTGCATCCCACACCCCGGCCTTCAGTTCCCTCTACCCCAACACTATTGCGACCAGGGGACTCCTTGACGGAAATCATCCTTACCCTGAGGAGCCACCCAGGGGTAGGAAGGCGGGGCATCATCGCTGTAGGAGGAATGTCAGGGGAGTCCGGAAGGAAATTTGACCAGTCCTTTTCTCGGACTCTGAGGCGGAGTACGACTCAACGGTGGAACCTTCCCCCCAACCCTTTGAGTCGAGGGCATGGATGGGGACGCGGCGCGTTAGTCTCATACTCCCCGAATGTGAGATCTGTATGATTCCCTCCTCCCTTTGAAGGTATATCCAGGAGGACGAGGACTTGGCGTACCCCCAGGGGTCAAACCCGTAGTTATCACTGGCCTCCCCGGAAGTGCCTTCCACCTCAGTCAGGGAGGGTGGGGAACTTTTCTGGGGATCGAAGGAAGATCCGCAAGGCAACACACCCTCGGCGAGCACCGACGCTGTGACAGGAGGCCCATTCGCTGGCCCATCCTATCGCGATGTGGTAGCTAGGGTACTAAAACCCTTGGAGGACGACTCAGGGATTGGAGACCAATCAGCATGTTCTCCATATTCCCCACCGGCCAACCCACCGGCCCGGCGACCTGCCTCAGCGTTGTTGCTAGCTCCTCGGCCATTCTCAGTTGATGAGCTTGGGTAGCAAGGTCTGGACCCTGAACCGGAGTCATGGAGCTTCTATACCGTCCTCACAGCGGGCCACTTCCCCGAGATGTTTTGGCTGGTCACAGGATCGAATTTTGATATACCAGAGTCGCTCACTCAGGGAGAGTTTGAATGTTTCCTCCAGACTCTTCGGGTGACTCACTCCCATCTTCTCCATCAGCTAGCACCTTATCCTAGGAGTCAATCACATCTTGAGGATATCGGTGAGCAGTGCCGTCGGGTCGACCTGGCAGCGCTCCCTGCGGTTCAGCACCCTGAGTCGCTTGGCCACCGTAGGGCCCTCTAGAAAAAATGCATTCAGAGTTTTTAAGTACTCCGCAAGGTTATTGAGGAAGCCACCCCCCATGCGCACGTCTGCGGATGGGGGCAATACGTTGCCCTTCTTTTCTGTGCGATCCGCCGACAGCCCGATTCACCGGGCGGCCCTGAGGGAACGTCACCAAAGGTAGTGGCGATCAACATGGCTAACCTTTCAGATGAGGGAAACGATGTGGATCTCCTCTATGGGGAGTCACCCCCTGGGGACAAGCTACCGCTGGACCCGTCTGGGAGGATTACTCGCCACCAGAGGAGCCTCCTAGGTCTCCCCACACCCACTGAGGCACTGAAACTGAGCCGAAACATCGTCAAGGGTAAAGAGCATGTCGAGGCTGTCAAACTGGCTGGCCCATCTACCTCGGTGTAGAAGGAAGAGGAAGACTTCGAGAAGGCCATGCTACGCCAACAGCTTGCTGAGAAAAAGAGGCTGGTTGATGAGATCTTGGCCGAACGCATTGTAGAGCGGCGGCCTGACTACGGTAATCCTAGGCCAGGACAGCAGGGGCAGGAGCACCCACCCCTTGCTGAGATTCCCCCGGGAAACCGCGACCATGTCACGTTCTCCGACAGGGGAGAGGCTAGCGCCCATGGAAAGAGGGCGCGATACGTCTCGCCAAACCCTCCTGACCGGCGGGATCACCTGGGGGACCATGCTCAGTTTCCTCCCGATGCCCCGAGAGTCACTCCGCCAGCCGCCCTGCGAGCTGATGAGCTTGATTACTGGATTGGAGAGCCCGGAAATGCACTTGTGGTTAGAGATCCCCATCAGGATAGTAATCCACGTCCGGACGATCTGATGGAAGTACTCATCGCCAGCTTGGAGGCCCTGGAAACTCGGAAAGTGGCAATCCCGCCGGACGACAATCCATACCCAGCATGGGTGGATGATATGTTGGCCCCGCCGGGATTTGGGAACCCCACTTTCACCCCCTTTAATGGGACTGGAGACCTGCCACAACATATGTCCCACTTCAACTCGAGGTGCGGGACTATGTTAGGGACTCCGGCGTAGCAGGAGGCTGCCAAGATCTGTTGCTTCGTTCAGACACTGGAAGGACCAGCATTTGTCTGTTACAGCTAGCTCCCTATTGGATCTGTGACTAGTTGGGAGGACCTTCGCCGAAAATTCCTCTACCAGTTCAGTTACACAACCTAGAAGATGAACATTGCAGACCTCTTTAGGTTCAAACAAAGGCCCAATGAGCGGGTCACAGACTTTGTCGCCCGGTGGAAGGGGCTCATGTACTCCCTTGACATGCCACTAACTCAGGATAAATTACTAAAAATGTGTGTAGGGAACATCAAGGTAGAGCTGGTTCCTTCTCTGATCACTCAAAATTACCCTAGAGGGTTCCGGGATTTCTCAAACAAGGATCAGCGCCTCGAAGAAGCCCTACAACAGCCCAGTCAGGCACGCCCGTTGCCTCCTATAATCCCTGCAAGGAGAGCCACCAGAGTCGAGCCCATTCTCATAGCCTAGATAGAGGCCCCCAGATAGCTATAGTTTCTACCAGTAAGGCTAGCTCAGCAGCCTCATAGGGTTCCACCCCCACGGGCACAGCCTCCACCCCAGCAGCGACCGCCTCAAAATCGACAGGCACCTCCGCGTAATGCACTGCCACCACCCAGAAGAGATAATCAGGCTCCGCCTCCTCAGCATGCTCCTCCAGCCCCTGGTCATGGTCAGACTCCAAGATCCCCCTTTCCAGACAGAAGGAATCAGACTTACTCATTTGACGAGGCCCAGGTCCCCGATTATTTCCATAGCGCCTTGGATCAGAGGATCGTGCGGCTGCCTGAGTGCCGGAAGCCAGAAGAGGCGCGTCTCACTGATCATCCTAACTACTTCCCTTATCACCGGATCCTGGGACACACCATCCAGCGATGCTATGTGTTCAAGGAATGGCTCCAAGACCAGATTGACAACAACATAGTCTGGTTGGGCCCAGCCCCGGCGCAGGTGTAAGGTGTCTTCATGAGACCAGATGGCAGCAGTGACAATGAGGATGAGTGGGAACAGGTTTCCGACTGTGGGTCCTGGAAGTATAACGACTGGATGGCCCTCAGGATGGTTTCCCATTCCCATGGAATCATTTTTGCCCACCTGAGTCAGCCAGAGCCCTCAGAATCTGCGAGCGCCGCTTTGGCATCATCGTCCCAGCCAACCTCTTCCCAGAAGAGCAAGCGGCGGTGCAAGAAGAAAGAACGCACCCTGCCAGTGTCGCCATCTTCCCGCACTCTTGGCGATTTTATGCCCCCAGATATGGGGATCCCTCTGAGACTCTGTTCGGTAGTGGATGACTCCTCGAGTGAAATCCCAGGGTATTCTTCGGTTAACACCGTAGAGTTGGTAAATCCATTTTTGACTCCCAACGATGAGAAACGTCAGGTGGACCTCCCCAATGTCCCCAACCATCACCAACGTAAGTGGAGCCGTGGCTACGTGAATCGCCGGGGCACGACAGTCGTTACCTCCAATCAGGTCGTGCACGCTACTGGGACCAGGCAACAGGCTCGATACAGAGATCAGCGCACGCGGCCCCCTCACCTGGTGTTGACAGGTTTGCCTCCACCACCATTTGTGTTGCTGGATTAGGTGGGACCACCTAGTCCGTGTCGCAACCAGCCCAGCCCTGCCACCGGCCGACTACAGCCTTCCGGTCTTAACGTAGAAGCCACCTCCCGGGCTTTGACTAGTGAAAAGCAAGACGTTCCTAGTACCAGTCAGTCAACGGTCCCACCGGCAGGTCCCGTCATGCCTCCAATCGCAAAGCGGCCTCCTGTAAGCAGAATCTCGTGTTTGGATCGAAAGTATGATGTTCTGAAGCACCTAGACGACATTCCAGTAAGGCTTTCTATCCTTGAGGCCCTCCGCCTATCGTCTGAAATGCGCGAGGAGCTCGCCGAGGCTCTAAGGAGCCCCCTCCAGTTTGAGACGGAGGTGGCGGCCACAGAAGCCTTCCACACTGAGGCGACTGAGGATGCTGAATTTCAGACGGTTATCTCGTTTTCCGGTGAAGATGAAGACCTTCCCATACAGGGGAACATTCACCCATTGTACATCACCGGCCAGTTCAATGGCGTGTAAGTCCGCCGCTGTCTTGTTGACATGGGTTCCGGGATTAACCTAATCCCAACTCGGACAATGCGGAAACTGGGGTTGTTTGAGGATGATTTAACTCCCTCTGACCTCAGGATCTAGGGGTATGAAAGAACCGAGCAAACTTCACTCGGAAAGATTCATCTAAAGACCCAGTTCGGTGGCCTAATTACCAATACCGAATTCATGGTTGTCTCTCAGGACACCACCTACAATGCGTTGATGGGTAGGTCGTGGCTCCACCTTCACGCAGCGGTCCCCTCATCGTATCACCAGTGCCTCAAATACTCCCTTAAGGGTCGAGTGGGTGTGCTCCAAGGAGATGCGTCTCTTTTTTCCTCTTGTGAAGCCCATTATCTGGATGCTAACTATTACAAGAGCAAGGACAAGTAGATCCTGGTAGGTGAGGTCAAGCATGCCACTATCGTGAGTGATCCCTAGGCAGGTTTGGACAACGCATATTTCTTCCCAATCCATTGGTTGGAGGCCACGACCCCCGACATGGGGCAGTGCTTTGTTGTTTCGGGTACCAGAGGAAGGAATATTTTCGGGTCCAAGTGACAGCGGGAAATCACCTCGTACTCTTACACCAGCTAGGCCCAGGTGATCCCCGAGCCACCTACCCCTGTACGATATCGGGATGTTGGGCTCATGGCAATGGCAGTACGTCATTCGTGTCTGTTTCGCCGGTCCAGAATCGATCGGCTCAAGAAACGTGCCACTACTGCTTTGATGTCATAAATCGTGGCCCCTTGGGCCGAAGGCCAGATGGGATTGGATCAACCACCTTTGTCGCCATGTTCTCCACAGTGCATGGGTCCCCTGACGTGACAACCTCTGCCACCCAAGTCAGCACCAGCTTCCCATCAGGGTCTGGCAGCCCCGAGATGGCTCCCCCCATGGATAATCCTTCCACAAGTGGAGAGGAGGACATGGAAGATACTCATCCTGCCTTTGAGGAGGGCGTCCCCACCACGGTCGTCGAGTTAGTGCAGGTGAACCTTGGTAGCGAGGCAGACCCAAGACCCACATTGGTCAGCGCTTCTATGACCCTCGAGGAACGACAACGGTACGTTGACTTCCTCAGATAGCACCGTGATTTGTTCTCCTAGAGTTATGAAAAGATGCCAGGACTAGATCCCCAGGTAGTCATCCACCGCCTTGGCCTTCCAGCAAACTATTGCGGGTTCAAGCAGCCTCCCAGAAAGATGCACCCCTCTCACGGTTCCATGGTTGAGACCGAAGTTGATAAGCTCATCAAGGCCAAATTCGTCAAGGAATTTCAGTACCCTAGGTGGCTAGCCAACATTATGCCAGTCAGGAAGAAGAACGGGCAGATCAGGGTCTGTATCGACTTCCACGATCTCAATTGCCACTGTCCGAAGGATGATTTTCCCTTTCCCATGATAGAGTTGTTGATCGATGCCACAGCCAGGTTCCAAGCCCTCTCCTTCATGGATGGGTACTCTGGGTACAACCACATCCGGATGTCCCCCGAGGATGAAGATTTCACTGCCTTCAGGGCTCCCCAGGGTACTTTCTGCTACCAGGTTATGCCCTTCGGCCTAAAGAATGCAGGTTCCACCTATCAACGGGCCATGCACTGCATATTCAAGCCAATTCTCAGGACATTGGTGGAGTGCTACATGGACGACCTAGTGGTTAAGTCTCGTCAGCACCAAGACCATCTCAAAGACCTTGAGAAAGTGTTCGACTTCCTCCGTTCTCGCCACTTGAAGATGATCCCGTTGAAGTGTGCATTCGGGGTCACCTCCAAAAAGTTTCTTGGATTCATTGTTAGGTATCAAGGCATCGAGATCGACCCAGAGAAGATCAAGGCCATCAGTCTGATGCCTCCCCTGAGTAATATTCGGGAGCTGATAGGCCTTCAAGGACACTTAGCCTATATACGCCGATTCATCGCGAATCTGGTCGGCAAGTGTAAGCCCTTTTCCTGGCTCATGAAGAAGGGTGCCGCCTACGAATGGGACAAAGAGTGTCAGATCGCTTTTGAGGAAATCAAGAAGTATCTACTTCAACCTATGATCTTGATGCCACCCGTTTCCGGAAAGCCGCTGGTCCTTTACGTGACCGCCCTGGAGGGATCCCTCAGTGCACTTCTCACCCAAAATAACAACGAGGGAACAGATAATAGCCTCTACTACCTCAGCAGCATGCTCCTTGATGCGGAAATTAAATATTCTCCCATCGAGAAGAGCTGCATGGTGCTCGTATTTTCTATGCAGAAATTGCGGCACTACTTGCAGCCCCACGAGGTACAGCTGGTCTCTCGGGTAGACCCGTTGAAATAAATTCTGAACCGACCTATGTTGACTGGCTGATTGGTGCACTGGGCGGTGATCCTCCTGAAGTTCGACATCAGGTTCATACCTCAGAAGGATGTCAAAGGACAGGCGTTGGTAGACTTCTTAGCTGCCCACCCAACCTCCGTGGACCAGCCACTGGATCTAGGATTTCCTGATGAGGCAATCCTCTCAGTCGATCACGCCATCCCATGCTGGTAGATGCACTCTGACGGTGCCTCCCGGATCCCCACCGGTAGAAGGCTCAACGATCCTAGGCTTAACAGAGTGGGCCTAGGTATCGTCTTCATCACCCCGAAGCAAGTCGTTATCCCGTATTCATTCCTATTGTCAGAAGTCTGCACCAACAATGAGGCAGAGTATCATGCCCTCATTACTGGCCTCGAGTTGGCTCTCGAGATTGACATACCCCATCTATATGTAAAAGGGGACTCCGAGCTAGTCATCAAGCAGGTCAATGGTGACTATGCTGTCAGAAATCTAGAACTCATGCCATTGCTGGAGTGCACCCTCCGTCTAATGGATAAGTTCCCCTTCTGGCCAGAGGTCTTTCACATTCCCCAGCCATAGAATAGTCAAGCAGATGCTTTGGCCAGCCTGGCTGCATCACTTGCAGAGCCCGAATAGGATGACCTAATCATCCATGTGGCGCACTGGAGAGTCATTGCTCTTGTTATTCCAGAGGGAGATCGTGGCCCGCGATTTAACCATCTCACCGCTGGTGCCCCTACGTTAGGATCCCCGAGGGCTTCAGGCATGGTAATCAAGACAGTTCCTGACTGGAGGATGCCCTTGGTTGAATATCTCCAGCATGGTAATCTTTCGCAGGACCGAGCTGAGCGAGAACGAATTCGACTCCGCGCACCGCAGTTCACCCTTCAAAGAGGTCCCAGCCTTGAGCAGCTCCTTTACAAGCGCGGATTTGATGGTGTTATCCTCCGTTGTCTTCAAGGAGTCGAGATCCCACAGGTCATGCAATAAGTGCACGCTGGTTCCTGTGGCGCCCACCAGGTCGGGTCGAAGTTGTCCCACTAGATTCGGAGGCTGGGATACTTCTGGCCCTCCATGATCTACGACTGCATCGAGTATTCCAAGAGGTGTTATGCATGCCAATTTCATGCTAACTTTGTGCATCGGCCACCAGAGCCTCTCCATACTACCAAGTATTCTTGGCCCTTTACAGTCTGGGGGTTGGATATCATAGGGCCTTACCCGCCGGTGACGGCCCACCAGTGCCGGTTCATCTTAATCGCTACGGATTTCTTCTCGAAGTGGGCAGAGGAAATCCCGCTCGGGGAAGTCAAGGCATGTTATATCGCTGAATTCGTGAGCTCCAATATCATCTATCGGTTTAGAGTACCTCACGCTATCCTCACAGATAATAAAACTAACTTCCGAGCAGCCGAGCTGAAGAAATTGTACGCCAAGTACAACATTCACTCTAACCACACCTCCCGCTACCATGTTCAGGAGAATGGATATATGGGGGCGTTTAACAAAACCCTCTCTAACATTCTGCAAAAGATGGTTGGTTAGAATAAGAAAAGTTGGCCAGAAAATATCCCCAATGCCCTCTGGGCTTATAGGATGACGACTCGTAACTCCACCCAGGTGACTCTGTATTCCCTGGTATATGGAGCTGAGGTCGTCCTACCCATCGAGATCCAGTTTCCCTCATTACGCACGGAGTTCTACGACCAGCAAGCACCGGATAGAGTTTCCGAAATCTGTCTAGCCGAATTGGAAGCGCTGGATGAAATTAGGCTTCGCGCTTTACATAACTTGGAAAGGCATCAGAGCAGGATGGATCGAGCTTTCAATAATAAGGTTCGCCTCCACTCCTTCCTGCAAGGTGACCTGGTGCTGGCTCTCAGAGCGCCAATGATTCCTGGTAGGAAACCACCCAAGTTGGAGCCCAAATGGGAGGGGCCTTTTATTGTCCATAAGGTCTATCCTAATGGCTCGTATTCCCTGGTGATTATGGATGGTGAGTGCATAACTCCTCCCACCAATGCCATGTTCCTCAAGCAGAACTTTGCCTAAGCCTCCAGGTGGTCCTACATGACCTTAAATTGTATGGTCCCGCATGACCCTAAACTGCACCTGGTCCCGCATGACCTTAAACTGCACTAGGGTCCGAGCTCTAAGACCTAAAACTAAGATCCTCCTGCGGTACCGCATGACCTTAAACTGCACCCGGTCCAGCATGATCTTAAGCTCCACTTTTCCCTACATCTGGGATCCTTGGTCCGAGTTCTAAGACATAAAACTAAGATCTGTATTTCGTCCAACATGATGTTAAACTGTGTCTCTAGAACTACATGTTGCTTGATTCCCATCTTTATAGGATACGTAGGATCGCCTGAACACTTAGATTTCAGGTCCAGTACCGTCTCTTAGGAGATCCCATGATCTCCCGGTTGCCTCAGTCTTTTGGCCTGCCCTTCCCTTGGGAATCCGCCATCTTTTGGCCGCTCTCAGACTGAGCCCTTCGACCCTCTCTAGTGGTCTGCTAATGTGTTCAGAGTACTCTAGTCTAGGACCTGGAGTGTTAGATTCGACTTAGACAAGTTTTCGTCCACTTTTCAAGCTTTGTGTTCCCCTTCATTCAGGCCCCACCATCCTTCACACCTGGAGGGACCACCAAGAACGGCCTGGATACAACGCCTAAGGGCTCTCCTACCGTCACGGGCCAATGCCCCTGAGGGTTTTGAGTGACAAATTGATACAAATCCCGTGTTTGGAATGTGGCCAGCAGTTGATACTCATTTGTTTGCCCCTACTTCTAGGCTTACGCGACAGGATGCTGTGTTGAGAATGTTGTCAGCAGTAATCCTCGCCGTCACGCCAGCTTCCTCAGGCCTTGAATGTTGGTTGCATGATTCACATTGTGTTCCGCCCCACTGTGTCAAGGTGGAATATTGACACTCCTTGTACTAACCCTCAGTACACCCCCACACATCAGACATACCGAGCTGGGTAACGGTGTCTCTCGGGGCTCCCGCGATCTGAGCGCTAGAGTATGTGCTTGGGTTTATTCTTTACAAGTTGTGTGCATCTTGACCCTCATCCCCATGGGGAACGAGGAGTCTCCCAGACATTGCGTTTCGGGCCCAGCGTAGCTAGGAGCTAGCATCTCCTACCCCCCCTGATTGTTGAACTCTCGTAGGCCCCTTTAGCCCGAGGCTCCTCTCTCGGAATCGCGCGCGGTGATGGTATGGGATTACACCCTTACCCGCATCAGGTATGCTTTATCGCATCGTGCGTGTTCCTGTTGGTCCAAACCATATGACCTTAAACTGTGATGTTGGTCCAAGCCTTACGACCTTAAACTGTGTTGTTGGTCCAAGCCTTATGAATTTAAATTGTGCTGTTGGTCCAAGCCTTACGACCTTAAACTATGTTGTTGGTCCAAGCCTTACGAACTTAAAATGTGATGTTGGTCCAAGCCTTATGACCTTAAACTGTGTTTTCGGTCCAAACCATATAACCTTAAACTGTGTTGTCGGTCTAAGCCTTACGACCTTAAACTGTGCTGCTGGTCCAAATCATATGACCTTAAACTGTGCTATTGGTCCAAACCATATGACCTTAAACTGTGTTGTTGGTCCAAACCATATGACCTTAAACTGTGTTGTTGGTCCTACCATGAGACCTTAAATTATGATGATATCGTCCTGGCCTCATGACGAAAAATGGCACCGCATTGTGATGACCTCCCCATGGGGGACATCACGCCAGGTATTGGTCGATTACCATGTCGCTTGTCAATGCCTGTTATGGCTTGATTATTGTGGAGACGCCAGGAATTTCTACCCTAGGCCATTCTCCCTACAAAAGAAAAACCATTTACCTTCAAGAACAAACAAGATATATCAAATGCCACTTCTTTTGGTGTGAGGGTTGGACCTGCATGACTCCTTCGTCCTTTGCGTAGGTGCCATATCGCGCCATGATGCCTCTCAAAAACTATGTATGGCTTGATTCTCATCCTTATGAGATACATAGGAGCGCCTGGGAACTTCCCCGCAGGCCCAACCTAACTTTTCATGTTCGGTCTCTCGGCCTAAACGCGTACCCAGGAGCACATAGTAAGCAGGGCTTTTCCCCACACTCACATTGGGTTTTGAAACCGCTTTACCATGTGTCTCCCATTCCCATTCTCCTTTGGTCCGAGTTCTAATACATAAAACTAAGATCCTTTTCTTGGTTTTCCACGACTCGGTCTCTCTTGTGGGATTGTACGGTGTGGTGCGGGATTATGTCCTCATTCACGTCGGGTTACTTGTCATGTCGTGCCTATCCCCAGATGAGATGTTTCCCACGTCCCACACGACGTTAAACTGTATTTTGTCCAACATGACGTTAAACTGTGCTTCTAGAGCTATGTGTGGCTTGATTCTCATCCTAATGAGATACATAGGAACGCCCGAACATTTTGTCTTGGGTCCAGCGCCAAGGATTACCAAACCTCATCCCTCCTTATTGTCGGCCCCTCGGCCTGACTTCATGGGATGTGGTTCAATCGTGACGTTTACCCCGAATAAGTTCGAGATGCCCTATATTAATAATGGGAAGCGGAAGTTCTCTCGCCAGAGAGGTCCTGCCTGAAAATTGGGACGACCCGTGATCAGGTTGGTACGTCCGCCTAATGCGCCTCCGCCACGGTGGCGCAATTTCGGGAGTATTGGACTCTATTTGAACAAACCACCACTCCAAATTCCACGCTTTGCGTGCCCCTTTATTCGGATCCTCATTCTCTTTCATGTTTGACAGGACCCCCTAATAGTATGGATGATAGACCCACAGTCCGCCTACTATCCTGGGCCAATGTTCCGGAGGACTGGTCATGTTTAACGGGACCCCCTAATAGTACGGGTGATAGACTTTGGTCCGCCAGCTGCCAAAATATGGATGATAGACCTTTGGTTTGCCTATTGTAGAAATATGGATGATAGAACTATACTCCGCCTACTGTCCTAGGCCAACGTTTCAGGAAACTGACCGGTGATATTTGAGTTAGGCCCTGTGTTGCAAACATGGTCAGCGGTCAGCCCTCATTTATTATCCCCACTCTAGGCCAACACGATATGGATGCTACGTTTTGGTCATGGTTAACAGTTATCCTTCATCGTCGCGCCCCACAGTGTTCCGAATTTAGGTAGCGGGAGTCACCTTTCCTTTCCATCTCCCTATGTTCGGATGGATTTCAATGCCCCCAGCATTGCCCCGCTCTTGTGTCAGAGCACATTGAGATGGTGATATATCAATCGGTTTGTGGTCTTCTCCTCACAAATCTAGGACCAATTTTGGATGCTTGAGGCTTGGTCAATTCCCCATAGTTGGACGAGATGATAACACGAGTATCCTTTACTTATCGCGTTGGGTGAGACCCACAAGAGCTTAGTGATGGGTTGTTATTCATTTTGGAATTTTGGTTGAGCATATTAAACCAAGGGTACAGATGAATGGATTTGGCCATGTATTGGATTGAGATGGTGAGAAGTACAAGCAAGAGGTTCATGAGATGGACAAAACAAATCCCTTAAGGATCAGTGTGCTGAATCGACCTTTCTAGCGCTGCTACCCTTTGGCTGGTAGCCTCCAGGACTGATTCATGCTCCTCGAAGACTCTCTCCACATCAGCCACTACAGAGCGCAGCTCGCCAATCCTAGCTTGTAAATGTGCCTGCTCGGTTCGATGTACGGTCATCTGGTGACTCCCCTCTATCAGTTGTTCCTGCGCATCATCCAGCTGGGCCTTCAGTTGCTCCAAAATCTCAGAGCATGTTGCAATGAAGGCCTCCTTATCTGCCGCCTGCCCTTCGAGGTGCCGGACCTCTTGCTCCGCCCTCAGAAATACTCGGGCGCTCGCTAATCTTTCCCGACACTGGGCGACATCGGTGCGCCGGCTACTCTCGCGTATCTTCTCGGCCATGTAATCACATACCGTCAGATGAAGGCGCTGAGTGTCATCCCCTCCGGCGCACAGGAAGCGTAGCCAGGTCTGGAGTGATCCCATCCGCCTCATCCAATCCGACTGGGGATGTCTGAGAAAGCACTGGATACACTTCCACCCTTTGCGCCGTGTCATCCAGCTCTCCTAGGCTACCTCTGAGTCCGAGTCATCTACCTCTTCAGGGTCAGCGGGTCGGTACGTAGGGAAGGCAGCCAGCAGATCAGCAGCAGGATCTGCCTCAGGGATTTCTTCATGAGGAATAGGATCCTCGACGTCCGAGCGACCTTCCTCTCTCTCCCCAGCAATGAAGATTCCTACATCAACCTCCGGAATCGCCACAAGAACAGCACCGCTGATGCCCACTACCCCCTACTCACCAATTTCCAGGGTTGACTCAGTGTAGGGAGCATGTTCCAAATGAGGTGGTATGTCCGCCACTAGTCCGCTCACGGATGGCTCGGGCTCCGCATCCTGATGAGCCTCCAATGTTGAGATCATTGCGCAAGGCGTACACGGATTAGTTGGGATCTTTTGATAACAAGCGCCAGTAGTGAAGCGTGAGACTTACAGGAGTCCAGATCATCGGTCTCTAGTGTTCCGGCCGCTGCAGGAGCCGCCATGATGGAAGACCCCTCTGCGCTTGTTAATTCAATGATGGGTGTCGGATCCCCATCATGTCCCACCAATTAATCTCCTCCCTCCTCTAGCGGGGACGCCCATCCAACACTCAGCCACTCCTAAGTGAGGCAGAGAGACAGTTTGGAAATTGGAAAGGAGAATGGATGAAGAAGGAAAACGAATGAAGATAGAGACAAACCTCGAGTATCTCGGTTATGTCAAGATCAGAGCCGAAAATCTCTCCGCTCTCTTGGAGACTCCCATGGTATGTCGCCCCTTGTGACCCCTCATCTTCGGGTTCTCCTTCTTCTTCATATTCTCCTTCCCCTTCGTCTTCTCCGGTCTCCTCCTCCCCCTCCGACTCCTCGTCACTATTTCCTTCTCCCGACGACATCACTTCCGAATCATGCTCCTGGCCGAGCATCACTTTAACTAGGAAAGGTGGCTCTGCACGCCGACCCCTTTGGCATGCGTATGTGTCCATGGCCGTCAGATAAGCATGCCGCCGATGGAAATTTACCCGGTCGGTAACTCGAACGAGCCCGACCACTGGAAGCTGGATCCTGTTTTGTATGATCTTCTGCCAGACGACTTCAAGGCTCAGCAATTGCTGCAGGGTCCTCCAGGCCAACCATAGTGCCAAGAAAATTGCATCTTGGGAAGGTTCGAGCAGGTATCTTATCTGCTTCCCGGGCAGTTCCCTGGCCGCCTCATGTAACCCCCCATGGGAAATGAGGTCGCGGCAGCGCTGTGTGATGTTCCCACTACTGAAGTCTCAGACTGCGCAGGCCTCGCTGCCTGACGCACCCCTGGTTCCCCCCTTCCGGCAACACCTTGCCTTCTCCCCTGTCGCCTGGTTTCCGCGCAAGTAACCTCGAGTTGTCGGACTCTCTTGCGTAAAATCCCCTCAGGGTATGAGATGGTCCAATGTTCGGCATACTCAGTTGCTAGGCCAGCATCAACCCCAGTGGGAGGAAGAGTAACGACATCGCCAGAGCCGAAAGTGGTAAACATCAACCACATCTAGCGCAGAACGAATGGATTCTTCTCCTGCCAGACAGCCCTGAATACCTTCTTTGGCATTCTTTGGAGGCACCCGAACTGCCTGGCGAATCGGGATGACACGTAAGGCTTGCAGATCACCTTCCCGTCGATCCGAGCCACGAGCACCCTGCCTCGAATGCTCTGGAAATATTCCTATTGTTATAGAGAGTCTCTCCCATTGTCCACCATCTGGACGACTGGGGTGGGGAATGGGCTGAAGTGGAAGTTTTTGTGGTTTCCGATGCGGATTCTCACACCCTCCTCATTGAGCGTCATCGACGCCACCCCTGCGATGTTCAACAAGGACGGTCGCAGGCCATTACCTGAAGGACGGATGGTGTTTGGGAAAGTGTACCCACCGAGGTGAGTCGCCACCTAGCCGTGGAAGATCTGGAAGGGGCCACATACTCTCTGAGGTGACCCCCCACATGAGATGCGTCCTAGGATGGTGTACAGCTTGGCCAGTATGGGGACACCCAAGTTGAACCGTTTGTTGGCGGCCATGGTACCTGCCATCACCAGTGTTGCTGGACGGACGCCCATCCTTGCGTCCCGCACCGGCAGGATCCACCCACTCAGGAAGGTGGCAAGGAACCTGGCATACCGGATGTTCGGGTCCTGGGCCTCGATGACGCGATATCCCCATGATTAGTATTGCCCCGCCTCTAGGGTCCTCCAGTATGACCCATCCCTGCTCCTCTGAGCCGCGGTTGGGTACTGTTTACCCCGTCCCGGCATCTTGATGGCTGGATCCTTCTCAAGGAACAGGCTGAACCAGCCCTTGTAGGCAATGTCCTTCAGGAAGTCCTTGACCCCCAGCCTCTCTTTGGCCAGCTCCAGCAAGTGCCATGTCAGCATGGGCGTCCGTGACCTGTCTTCCCAGGTGTTCTTTGGAGGAATGAACTCATCGTATTTGTAGACCTCCAGTGGGATACCTCCAATGTAGTGAACGTCCCAGAGACTAATGCCAACTTCCCCATGATGAAGGTGGAATGTATTGGTATCAGGAGACCATCGATTGAATAGCTCTGGCCCGAGCTCAGGTTGACAGTGGAAGTGGAACTGCGACATCCATACCGCCTCAAACAGGCCAATATACCGCATTTCATCCCCGAACTGGTCGCAGGTATGGCGAACCCAAAACACCCAGGCCCACTCACTGGTGAAGTTACCCCCAGACCGCAGGTCCCAATCCTTCATCCATCCCTTCGTGTCATCTGTGATGCTCTGACGGAACGTGCTCGCGTAGAGGTCTGGAGAATTCTCTACGACAGGCTCATCCCCGGTAATGGTCCTGGTCCTTGGGTTCAGGACATATATGTTCATATGTCTGGTTTCCCTGGCAGGACGGTCGTTGTTGGTGATGTTGTAGTGAGGAAGCTCATCCTCCTGGGTCACCTATGACCACGCCGACACCTGATGTCTCCCCTGCCGGGTAACCCATGACCGCGCCGTGCAGGACCCCTTTACCTTGATGCCCCTTGGCTTCCATTCCGTGCCGGCACCTGATGTCTCCCCTACCGAGCATGCGCGCCATGCATTGTTTTCCCGTATGGCCTTCCAGGATTGTACGAAGTAACCTCAAGGTCCCTTGGGTGGTGTTTCCCATTGCGTTGATTTTCCTTATGCTTCTCCGCATAGGAATGCTAACGACTATTGCTTCTTCGCATAGCCACGCTAACGTGAACCCCTCAATGGTTCGCCCTGCGGCCCCCCTTCACTACGGACTTGCCGATGACTTCCCTCCCACAAGGGGTAGAGGACATTGGGAATGTAAGCCCTAGGAGTGTGGAGCGAACCCACCTCATCCAAGCTGCAGGACGTTAAACTGCTAAGCACCTCATCCTTAACACATGACGTTAAATTGTGGTCTGACCCCGTGCTTCACACGCAGGGTCCCCCCAGCTCAAACATTTTTATGCCTCTCATCTCCATGGGAATGGAATCTTCCTCGCATGGAATGAGATCCTCCTTGTCTGAGTGGAGTTTGTCCACGAGGGGAGGGATGCCTCAGATCATAAGCCCCTAGCCTCTCTTACGGAAGGTTTCACCCGTGCACCTCCATACTTCCCCCTGCCAAGGCTAGTGGAGTCCCTTTCCCACTGTGCTTTGTCGCACCACGGGCCTCCACCCTAGAGTAAGCCCCAGCACCCAGGGCCGCTAACCATGCGTAAGCCCCTATTTCTTCTTCGGGCCACTCCACGTGTAAGCCCCATTCCGCTTCTCACGGACGCACCCTTCGCGACGTGATCGTTTGGTCCCTGCTGCCTCTTATTTCTCACACCGAGCATGACTCACGTGAGCTTAGAGCGCACATCAACCATGATATCCTTCTATGGGCCTCCCCAGAGTGTAATCCTCATACTAGTGAACTATGTCGACTTTGATCTGTGCTAACGCATGGTACGTAGGAAGCCTCCACGAGGTTCAAGCCCACCACCCGGTCGTTCTGACCTCTCCAAGTCAGTTCCCAGACCACCATGGGCCACCTCAGAACGTAACCCCCATGTCCACCATGGTCCGCCTCAGAGCGTAAGCCCCAGATCCCTCGTCCTGCATGACGTTAAACCGTATGCCCTCGTCCCGCATGATGTTAAACTGTATCTCGTCCCGCATGAAATTAAACTGTATTCCCCCTCTTGGGCCGTCTCAGAGCATAAGCCCCATTCCTCACACCCACGTCTCATCCTGACTTCCCCCCACAAGCCAACGTGCCTTGGGAAGCTCATGCCCTAGCCCAGAGATATTACTTCCTCTAGGCTCCAATCCATGCGTCCATTCTCACAGGTCGCCTCTTCAGGTGTACCACCGTATCACCAAACTACGCAGACTTTGATTCCCTGCCATGGGGATACGTAGGAATCCTCCACAAGGTTCAAGCCCGTCATTCCATCCCTTCTGATCCTTACCCAGGCAACCACATACCGGTGAGATCATGCCACCCCATCCCACTCCATGGTATCCGGGAAGCCGCCCACGTGCTGGCCCCAACGTCGGTGTTCCCCCTAGGGGGTCCTTCAATCTGATCCACTCTCAGTGTTTCAATCAGTCTGATCTATCTCCGCAAGATGTTAAACTCGCGGCATACCCCGTGTTAAACATGGTAAGCTGAGGAAAACCTCAGATGGTATATAATTCCCCGCATTCGATGTGGGATGCCTCGAGATTCCGCGCCCTCGAGAAGCCTTGTGATAAGGGACAGAAGGAAGACATGCCGATCCCCAGTGTCAAGACATGCCAACGACACCCCAAATTGACCATTCTCCTCACCTAAGGTTGCTGCCCCGACAAGACCCCTTGGAGCGTCTCGACGGAAGCAGCGTAATTAACTAGAGTCCATGTAGATATGGCGCCGGGAACGAGCTTCACAAACCCGTCTTAAATCTATGCGGGAGACCCGGACTAGGTGACGAGCTCTAAGGAGGAATCTATGGAAGGAAGAACCAACATCCAATCATCCTAGTTTTGATCAAGGAGCAGATGTCCCTGAATAAGGAACAGATGTCGCCCGCCTTTGGAAAGTGGGAATACGGGGCAACAAGCCGCGCGTCCTCCCATGCATGACGGACACGCGCGCGTTCCCTGATGTAAAAGCGTCGGAAACACATTCAATAAAATGAGTAAATTTCTGTGTTGTGTTATAATTAAAATGAGGAAAAAAATGCAAGAAAAAATGATTGGAAATAAGAAACAAACCTCTTCATTTATGTTCCAAATCATAGGGGAACTTTCACATACTAGATCCTCTTTGTAAAATTTTATTGTTTTCATCGACATATGCTTTGATAAGTTGAACTATATCTTGATCATTTTCCATAGGTATCCATATCCGGACTGATGGAGTAGTAGCAGACTCCTCATCATTATGAAGCTTCTCCTACTCTGTAGAAACAACATCTCTTCTTTGTGTCAAATCCCTTACCAAGGATCAATAGAGTTTGACTGCCTCTTCCTTCACAGAATTTAATTCTTCTTGAAGTCACACAATTCAGATATATTTCTCATCAAGGAAATATTGATACTCCTACATGTTCTTGGTATGGATTATCTCATCTTGGGACATAGTATCCTTGATATTTTCAAATTTTCCCACTCACTATGCCTCAGACCGTTTTGTTCTTCACTTCTCTTCACTTTGTTGGAAGATCAAATTCACCATATGACGGATCTCACGGTAATAAAATCCATTCTATCGTAACATTCCAAACTTGAAAAGAAATTGATGAAGTCATGATGAAAGGACTTCAAGAGGAATATCCCTTACTATCTTCCAGATATCTCTCCAGAAAATACAGCGCATGGTGTGAAGAGAATCCTTTATCTCCAAGTTTGATTCAAAGTCTATCTAGGAGGGAGAGATGTATTCTAGGATTAGTGTACTCAATGAGTCACCTTGTTCCACTCCCTCTAAAACAACCTTAATTTCACCTACCAATGTTGGTGGAGTTAGAATAGAATCCCCCCTCCTAGGATCGATCACTAAATTCAATGTCATTGAATAAAAATTGACACCTTTCATCAATATCAAAAGTTCAACAGACAACAAAGGCAGTGAAGTAACCAAAATAGTTAATAACACTCACCCATTATTGGGTCAATTATTTAGATTAATACCTCCATGAAAATATCAGCCTAAACTCTCAAAGCGATGACCTCTTTATTAGTAGTATCCTCCTAAGTTTTCTCAATAACTGGGATCAGTGGCTCTCAGGAACCTCCCACTTCAAAATTGTCATCAGTCACTTCCTCAACAATGGAAGCAAGATGGGGTTAGATGCCTTGTTCATGAATTACCTTGTCTATGTTCTCTGTAGAAAAATATTTTTATATTGATATTTTATTTTTTATGTTGACTGAATAAAGGCCAATTGTATTTAACAAAAATAATTCAAGAAATATAGAACTCATGTCTATCCAATAACCGATTAAATTCCTCAAATTTCTCCATATAGGTAGGGATATTAATGATCTTTAAACTATCCTCAAGGTTTATTAATTCACCACTTATTTCATTATATAATCTATCACATCTTGCATCATCCTCACCAGTAGGGGTATTTGAGACACGTTGCTCGGGACCTAAATTAGATCCACCAATGATTACATTTTCTAACTTCTCAGCAGACACAACATCATCAAGACCTATGGACTTATGTTTAACATCAATACGTTTATTGGGCCGTTCGAGATCCTAATCATCCCCTTCCGGGGTGAAAATGGTACATAAATTGACTGCTAAAAGTTACTCTAATGCAGGCAACAGATCTAAAATATCATGAGGAGAGAAAATTCAGAAACAAAACATGACACTTTATGGTGT
This sequence comes from Viscum album, assembly GCA_963277665.1. Classification (NCBI taxonomy): domain Eukaryota; kingdom Viridiplantae; phylum Streptophyta; class Magnoliopsida; order Santalales; family Viscaceae; genus Viscum; species Viscum album. The sequence goes on from OY728127.1 coordinate 1,826,910,378, forward strand.
GCATCTAACATTATCATGGCCCTATACCCTCTCTTAAGGAATAGGGGCAGACGTGACTGCATCTCTTGATGCTTCATCCATCAAATGGTGGACTCATCATCATGGGTATGTGCCTCCCCCAAGGTATCCTCCTCAATCCTTAAATGAACAATGCTAGATCCCTTAAGGGAGGAAAGATATGAAAATTTTGTAAATGAAAAACATGGTCAAAGGATTATGTCAAGAAATTCATGAGATCAAATGACAAACAGATACTTACTATGGTACATACATCAGGACAACTTTATTACCCTCTTTTGATTCCTCTCTTGGGATTGTTAAGGGACTGTATATGTCCTCTTAGAAATGAAAACTTGAGTTTAAGGTCTAGGAATTCCCCCCACCATCTTATCCACCATGGTTGTCTAACCTAGGGATATTTTCAATGACCCAAAGTCCTCATCCACTACCCCAATGGAGGTGCCTTTGGGCCCATATTTTTGAGATTCCAGTGCCTTTTCAACCGGTTGTTCTTCTTATTATTCTCCTTTGAACTGAAAAATAGATCCCCCAAAATTAATGATAGCATATGAAATAGTAGAAAGGGGAAAGGAGAAGAGAGAAATACATCAGCAGGGTCAAGGTAGTCATCCTATTCCTCTTTATTGTGACAAACTACCCCCTCGAGTCTTCCTCAATTCAGCATATTAGATACTCATGTGGTTGGTATTTGATCATTGGTTTCATATATCAACATCTCCAAATCTTTCATATATTGTTCCACCTAGTCCAGATCACTTTTGGGGTGAAGAGTGGAGGGTTCTTAGATATATCCTATCTCTGGGTTGTGTAAGCTATATTGGAAAAATATCCATGCATCTCTGATGTCACGAGATATTATCTTCCAAGATCGAATCACTAAGGGTCATACATAATTTGACTTGGAATAATTTTTAGGCCTCTAGTCTCTCATAGAAGAACCAGTGATCATAACCCAAGACTCCTCCTGGTGATGAAAACTGGACCTCCTTGGATTAAAAGGTGTGGTTTTCTCAACCCCTTCATGCTCGGTGGTATTTGTTCGAAATTTACATGAAGACTTTGGGGATTTTGTATCTTACCTTTGGTTTGAACCTTTCTACCGTGCATGACACGACTAGCATTTTTTGTGGTTGTGACCTGGTGAATTACTTTCTTTAATAACCCTTTAGGGTATGAAGAGATCTATACACTAACATACCAATCCTCTAGCCTAATTTATGCATCTGATGGAGGTAGAGTGATTGAAATTTTGGGTACCTCCATGGCCATTAGGATCCAGAATTTTTAGGCTACCATTGGATGTTTGTCAATACTAACATGCATAGGAGTAAAGATACTTGACTATTCTAGACATTTTAACTAAATATAAAAATTGATATGGAGCATGGGCCATAAATATGACCTCACTATCATTGTGAGTCACCATTACACTATCTCTAAATTCCATCATATATGCCCTCAGTTCGTTATCTCTCTCCTTATCATCATCAGTAAGCATCCTCATATATGGATCACCATATGGGAAGAATTTTAAGTCCCCTAATACATTCATTATACTTTTCACTTTTTCATACTTCAGTCATAAAGGCTGGATTCTAGAAACAACCTAGAAAAATGGGTCAAATCAGCTATCAGGGACTTTAACTGAACTCAGCACAACATAAGAACAAAAGTGTACTGCAATCCACCTCCATAGCACTTGAAACTAACTTTAACTTATAAAGTTGTCCAATACATTTTACGCATGTAGTAAATACCTGTGAATCCTCACCAGGACATGCACAACCAACCCTATATGTTTCCCTTCAGATAATATGGCTACAATAACAAAAGTATCTAACCTCATGACGCCATTGGATTCACAAAATGAAAGAAGGTAGATACTCAAACACATTGTGAGGAACCCAGTCAGATGGGTCTTCAAAAAAACGTCATGATTGACCTTGTAACCATAACAAGTATACTTGACCTTCTCCAATGTAGTCCATATTGTGCCAGGATCACCCCAATTCTATTAAGTGTGGTATCTTGTAGGTCACTTGTACTTGGATCCTTTTTCTTATGGATTGATAAAATCCTTCATCCATGTTTCAAGATAGATCTTGCCCTTGGGGTGAGGATCTTTGTTCTACACTTTATTTTCCACCTTAAATAGCTCATGGGCCAAAGGTAGTGTCTTTTCAATATCGTCCCACTTTGTCTTCAGTGGGATAAACTCATCAAATATGTACCCAAGAATTGGGGCTCTAGAAGTTGTGTAGACTTCCCACAACCTAATACCAATTTCTCCATGCATCAGATGGAATTATTTTGAATTAGGACTCCATCATCTAAAAAACTCAGGGATGATTTCATGTTTTTTATAAAAATAAGTTTTCCCTACCCAAATAGCCTCTTATATGATGAATTCTTTCTAGTCCTTCTTAAACACTACACAAGTCTGGAAAACCCAGTATGACCACATCCACTCGGGTCTGACTCCCATTCTAGAACAAAAAACTCAATCCTTCTTCCAACCTTGTGTCTGATCTATCTGTAAAGCACGAAAAGTTGAGTCATAACAGTGAGGCTTTGATTTCAGGATATATGGCTTAATATCTAGAGTAAAGCACTATAATGCATTAAAAAATCAGTCTGAACCTTCCTTTATTGATATAAACATCCTTGGAGGAAATTTTGGTGGAATAGAAATTGGTGTGCTTCATGAACCAAAACTTTGGGAAGTAACTCTGAGACGTATGGTTTAAAGCATCCCCCAAAAGACCACAATTATACAAGGGAAGGTAATTTATTCTTGGATACTCACATTTATATAGTTCCAAGTGCTTCACTGGATCCATAAGAGTAGGTTCAACCATGTTGTATTAATCTGGACCAACAGCTTTGATCATCTCAAATGCACGTGTAGTAGCTTGTTCAAGATAATTCATCAGGGTAGCCATTGAAAACATGAAAGAATACATCGAGATATTTTTTCATTAATTAAAAATATTAACTTAAAATAATTAAAAATTTTGGTAAAGTAAAAGTCTCGTTTAGGCTCTTCGATTAGGTTCCTCATGCAACCCCCTCCACCAAGTTTCTTGTATAGACCCATAGATAAGAAGCCTTACATAGGTTCCTCGATGAGTTAAATCTTCACATAATGATCACTTAGGTGTTTGTACCATCTACTTGCATGGTGAATATTCTTTAGAAGACCTATGAAAACAACAATCATGGAATGGATGGGTGACCGATCTGTGCAACAAGAGCAACAGGCTCGAGTACAGAATGGAAGAAATCGGCAAAGGGTTCAGTGGTATTTATATATACTGCTAGCCTATACATGGATCCTACACACTAGACCTATATAGGGTACCTGTGGTATGGACTTACGCACTAAATTTTTGCACTATACCTATGATACTAACCTGATTGGTTACCCTATGCAGCATACCTATTCCACCTTCATAATATTTTCCCTGTTTAACCTTAGGACTCAGCTCTCTTCTTTTGATCAAATCTAATCCTGAAGGGGGCATTTTTTTGACACTTTTTTTTATAAAATGGGATAAAAATATTATCAAGGGAACCTCAAGTAGTTTATATAGGTGAATATCCCTAAGAATAATCAAAAAAGAATACCCAATATAGCCTGTGTACACACCCCTGCGCATCATAAGGCTCACACAGCCCCCATGCGTGGCACTGAAAGCAAGGACACCCCTGTGCAGGTTACCTACTCCAAGTACCTACACCATGGACAGGTAATGGATAACTCCATTAGACAAATTTCCCAATTTCTGATAAATATGACCCCAAGGCTCCTCATTTTCACAATTGGAAATTTCGAAGAAGCCCTAAAGCTCTGGTTGCACAACCCCTTTGCCCAGCTCCTCCAAAATCACTCAGGTATCCCTCTGAAACAATAGAAAAGAGGTAATTAATGGGGTAGTGGGATAATAGTCCCTCCAAGGTCTTAAATACAATACACCTATGTGAGGACCTTATTTCCCCCTAGTGGAAAAACACTTGTGTGAGACCCATTCCCTAATCAGGGACCTATATGAGACCTATCTAGGGACACCTAAGGAGGCCCATGGTGCCTAGGATAAAGCCTTGACCAAGTGTTGTTTCCCAGTTGGTCTATTTCCCAAGGAATATCTAGATCTCATAGGCTTATTCTCCCTATGCTAAGTACTTTTAATTCCACCCAAGCCCTCCATGAATCACGTTTTCTCACCAATCCAGGACATGTGTGATCCCCCCTTTGAGTCATCTTCTAAGCCACAAATGGAAGGGATCCTATCCATTTGGATCCCTTGTATAAGGGGGCCATATTGAGACCTCTAACAAAGTCTCTAAACTTGAGAAAACATGATAGGATTCACACCAGCATGTCTCCCAATTGGGTATGAATTCCTTTAGTCAAATATTTCCTTCACATATCCTACCTAATGGGTAGGGTCCTCAGGGTGCATGTGAGTACGTATCCCCTCGATCATGAGGACCCCAACCCTAGGGGTAGTGTTAGAGCCTTGTGCTTCCCACATCATCTTAAAGACTCAGGGCCTCTGGTTCTAGGTGGGGAGATATGTAATGGGATCATCCTCTCCTCCCCGAAGCCAATTTTAGGGAATACCTTCTGAAGTAAACCCCTATCCTTTCTTATGGGGCATCTCCTTCTTCATTACTACCTTCTTATCCATGAACATGGGTGGTATATATATGGGTATTCATATGTGACTATCCTAGATACAACTATGGGAGGTAATTTAAAAATCAAATCTCTTATTCTCCCATTGCCCTGGCCTCTTCCATCAGTAGAAGGGGGACCAAGTGGTTTACCAAATCTTATGTTTCCTCTTTATCACATTCAAGTATAACTCACATAGACTTAGAGGTTGGATAAGATCATGGAATCCACACAGTCTGATGCATGATTTGGAAGAGAATATTTTCCTGGATCTTTCTCTTGTCATCCTTCAAAGGGCCTCCATAGGCATGGGTCCTCAAGGCCATGTATCTGACCATATGGAAAATCATATTTTTTGGTTTCTTATATCTTCTAGTTCCTCTTGTTTATTAAACAGAGCATGACTCATGTGGTCTTAGAGGTTGGTGGTGATCATAATATTTCATGATCCCCAAACTAAACAATGGGCCTCCTATTCGGTATATTCCCCAACCATGTCACCATACCCCCACCAATGGGCCTCCTATTCAGTATAAGCCACACACATAACCAAGTGTCTAGGCCTTTTATTTATTTTAAGTCCCAACTTCCAATCATAAGGGCATCCTTTTTAGTAATAAGTCTCAACCAAACATCCCAAATCAAAAAGGGAATCCTCTTTAGGAATAATCCCCAACTTAATCCTCTCAAAGGGCCATACTCTCGTGTGAGACAAACCATTAGAGGGACTCCATAGGCATGATTCCTCACAGTCAAACTATATGGGATTTGATTCCCATCCAAATGGGATATATAGGAAGCATCATTGATGTCCAAACCCGACACCCCAAACCAACCCTAATTCTCTTCGGGTTGCATTCCCAGTAGAGACTTATTTAACCCTGGATCCATATCCCTTCCAGGTTCCCTAGTCTGTTTCGACATAAGCCTCACACCAAACATTGAATACACACCTTAAACCTAGACATCCTTGTCGTATAACATTAAACTGCATGGTTTTTTCCTCATCACATGACATTGAAAGGTATGATGTGTCCCATTAAGGGGCACCAAAAAATATGGGTTATGATTCCTTTTACAATGATATGTAGGAAGACCATATTATGGTTCTGATCCCAACATCAAAATGACTCCTATATCTTTAGATGATGATTCACTATAGAGCACACCACTGTGTGGATCAAAACCAGCATCATAATTAGATATAAAAAGAATCTTGAATTAATACATAAGAGGGAACCATTGATGGTGAACCGCAGATACATACAAATATCTCTGTTGATGAAGAAACTCAGATACATACAGATGATTATAAATTCCATACATTGTAATAATTGATTATTAATGTAAGTTTGACCCACATCATAATTAGAAATTAATGAAGGATTCATGTTTTGGGGTTGGTGTCCTAAGACCAACTATTTTTACTTTGATTATGTGTATATTCGATATATTGAATATTAATAAAACTTATTATTACATGTTTTTGTTATTCTTTGTGACTCTATTGTAATAATTTCCAAGAATATACTTCTAATTGATAAGGTCATAGAAATTCCCCACTATGATGAGAACCTTGATGTGATATGATGATATTCTCAAATAATGTTCTTTTATTAGATAACATACTATGATGGGACACATAATACATAGACTGTAAGGTGCGATTAATCGTAAGCAGAACCATAAGATGGTCTTCCTACATATCCTTGTGAAAGGATATGGCTTTTTATAGAGAATAAAAAATTTATAATAGATAATTTTTGCGCACAAAAAAATCTCTCTCAAATCCTCCTTATCTCTCCCACTCTTGAATAATAATTGGGAGAGAGATTTATTCAATACTAAAGAACAAGTTATCAAGAATGAACAATGCAATACATTTGACTCATTGTGCTGGCACTTGGAGATCAAGTGGTGTTCCTCGTAGATCATAGGAGAACGTGTGGATCCTTGATGGATAGATTCTATCCTTGGATCCTCACAGTGCAATGAAGGTAATCCTAAAGGGATTTTTTAGACAATAAAAATTCACCAATGAAGAAAGTTACTAAGACCAGTTGATGTTATTGAAGCAATTCTTCCTACTCTCTGAAGATGTACCTCTTGGTCATCCATCAGAAACCACATATCCTCTACTAGAAGCCTCCTTTAGTTTTACCTTAGATATGAGAGGCTGATTTACTGTGACACCCCATGATTTCATAGTGTGTTATTTCTTCAAAATAATTCAATAACTTGCACTACACACCACACCGTGTTCAAGCATACCATGACTTACCAAACAAGCCGTTCAAAAGAGGTTATGAATAGTATTAACTAAATTTTAAACATTATATAATCCTTATAATTTTAGAATCCATATTATGAGTTTCTTAGACATAATGTAAGAACAAATTCATTTTCAGTATTGCACTTTTACCAACTTTTAATAGTGAACACTTTTTAAATCCAATATTTTAAACTTTTATATATTCAATTTGAATAAAAAATTTACTTTTTAGAATGGTGACATCAAAAATTTACAATGAAACGTCCCAAGCTTCCACGGTACGCTTTCCTTTGAATAATATAGTAGCGTGTGTTGTACGCAACTTCGAGTTCTAACACACACCACAACCAATCAAACTAGTCGTTATGAATAGTAATACCAACTTTTTGAAATTATATATATATTATATTTCAAAATGGACTTCATTTTTTGATACGGAATATCAAAATTATCATAAGTTGAATTTTTGGTATTTTTCTGACAACTTCCAATTTTTATGAATAGTAAAAAATACTTAAAAACAACTTTTTTAATCAAAATAATTTATAGTGATAAATTATATTATTGAGTGGTTTTAAAGTATAATTAGAATATATTTTTACCATTTTATCCAATGGTGTTCATTAGAATTAATTTCACTTTGAAATTGGACCTAAACAATTGTCAATCTTTTGATATATATTGTTTTTTAAAAACACGCTATTTGTTGTGACAATGGGAATTAATTATAAAATTAATTAATTCAACTTATATGTTTGGAATTTTGTAAAATAGACATCATTTTTGAATTCATAATATCAATTATAGCTTAGGGTGAAATTTTGGCATTGTTCTGAAAAACATCAATTTTTGATGAATAGTGAAACTACTAAGTGGTAGTTAAAAAACTGAATTTTTTCATAAAAATTAATTTTACCGCTTCTGTGAATGGAATTTCGAAAATACAAGAGACACGGTTAATATCAAGAAGTAAAATGTGGTTCAATGAGATGAAAATAATTTTTGGTGAATAGTAACTTTTTACTTTTATTTACCACGGTTAAAAGTAAATAGGGTAATTAAGGGTAAAAATGATATTAATATTACCCTAACACATGTCCTAATTCTATTGTAAAAGTGTATATCGACCAAAAACAACCTTAGGAATAAAATATTATCATTTAGGTCCACTTGTATTAGATTAGGACATTTATTATTATTTAATTCAAAGAAGAGTTAAAAGAATTAAAATCAAAGTTTATTTACTAAAACATTTTTAATATGGGGTTATACATAAGATAAATTAGATTTTAAATATTCATTAGAAAGATAAAAATATTTCTACAGAATTATATTTTATTTATAATTTTTGGACATTAAATAATTTAATTTATTTATGACACAATGATGATGCAGTAATTACCATAATAGTGAAAAATTAAAATAATTGATATTATAAATACACAAATAAATATAATTTGAGACTTTTTATGAATTACACTAATTTTATAAGTTAATATGACTTGTTAGGAATGATTTAATTAAATTTTTTTGAAGTAATCATTCTGTTATGAGTTTCACAAAAATCAACTATTGAATAGACATAAAAGAGTTTTAAAAAAACATATTATATTATTAATTGATATTAAATTCCTAAAAATCTAAGGTTCGTCCAAGATACTTATATCATGATAGTTTCATCATTAATGGACCACTTTTGGGTCGCTTGGATGTATATGGTAAGTTTATTAACCATATAATATAAAAATACAAGGAGACATTGTAAAAGTGAAACTAATTAACTTAGAGTTAATACTTAGAGATAAGGTTAATATAGTAACTCAAACCTGTCTAAATTCTATTGGTTAAGTGGTTTTCGACCCATCCCCACCTTAACCTTTAAATAATAAACTTTTGAGCCATTATAAACCGAATGTGAATTTATTATAAATTAATATTTCTAGCTTTTCCAAAGGTGTCCATCACCCCTCTTATAAAAGGGAACTCCTCCTTCTCATTTATTCACACCTTCAAAGCCTTTTGGTTCAGCCAATATCTGCCCAAATACTCTCCCAACTTCCCTCACTACAACCTAGAGGCCTTAGTTTGATCAGAAAGCCAACCTAAGGAGCCCTTTTGATCAAATCAAAAGGAAGAACCCGAAGAAGAGGTAATTATATGGCGGGTGCGGTTATTTTCCACCGTTATAAAATCGTCGAAGCTTCCCTTACAAGATTATAAGAATATTTTCAAAGAAAATGTTTTATTTTATAAATATATGACTCTTAAATGATTTAAAAAAAGAAATAGATATTTCTCTAAAAAGAGTTTTGATTTCATCTATGTCAACATCCTTTGATGGATTTTATGCTTATTTGAAGGTTTTGTGATATGTTTGACTGTGGATATGCTATTTTTATACCATTCATAGTTTATAGTGAATGTATTGACATTTCATATGCTATTTTTAATACGAATGTTTATGTTATGTTTAAACCCTTTCATATGGGAATGCATTGGACTTAATATGTGACGGGTGGAGCCCGTTATAGCTCCTCGATGCATCGGTAGGTCTCATTAGACAAACTAGTGTCTTGGCACAAGGCCTTGGAAAAATCTTATTTGTAGTCTTGGCACGAGGCCTTGGCTATGTGGTTATGATAGTCCGGCATTATGCATTCCATCATTATGAAAGTGGTTATTGATATTGCATGTGATTATTCGATTAGTAGAATATCCATGTGAATAAGTAAATGGAATTATTTCATACTATGTTGAAGTTCAAGTTTAAAAAGATTTTTTTTTAAGTTATAAATTTCCTTAAATGTTTATTCTTATTTATGAAAGTTTTCGCTATATTGTTATCCTTACTGGGCATTTGAGCACACCCCTTTTCTATGTTTAATTTTTCCCAGGATGTGAAGAAGTAAATTATGAATGACCTGCAGGGATATTATAAGAGGATAATAGTGTGAACTATGGAGACAATATGTTGTTGTAGTAGTTTTTCACTTTATGATGTAATGAAAAAATTTATGAATATATCTAGTGTTTCCAAGGCTACTAAACCAATCGGTCTTTCGATATTTGATCTTTCTTGTGATCATGCCAATGTTATGTAATAATGCACCGACTCTAGGTAACTGGGGTCAGGGCGTTACAGTTGGTATCAGAGGAAGTTTAGTACAAACCTTGGAAGCTAGATTTAGATAAACTATGATTAGAGCACGTAGACCTAAGATCAAATTTGAGGATTAGTATAGAAGAAATTCCTATAATTTTGGTATTGTAGAGATTTTGAGAGTTTTCCGAGCAATACATCCCTGTCTGGATACGAGCAGGTAGAGGCGGCTCTGGCATAGATGTACCTAGGGGTAAAACCCGAAAACACCGCTTTGAGCTAGACTCGAACGGGAACTGGTGCATGACAATGGGCCTTACTGCACTCTTGGTTACGAAACTCCTGGGGGATATGCTTAGGATAATTCTCATTTTCTTTACAAACCATTATGATGGGTTTATGAGTATATACATCCTCAAAGGAGACATTTTTATGATTATGGATTATATCCATAAACTATTTAGTTTATGTTATGTGTTTTACACGTTTGGGATTAGGTATTGTTATTCATAAAATAATCTAGTGTATGCCATTGTTTAGAAATGGAGCCCAGTTAAAGGAATGAGAACTCCAGCAATGCACATGATACAAAGAGAAAGAAGGATCATATATTTCATGGTCTTAAGCCAGAATTTATAAGAGAAATAGTCTCGTATGTATTATCATCATATGAAGAAATAATGTCACGTGTTGATAAGATAAGTAAAGAGTTTACTGAGTCCTATGGCTTTGAAGGGAAGCAAGAGAAGAAAAGGATGGAAGAGAGAAAGATGGATAAAGGGAAAAGGGAAAAGAATAATTTTCCCATATGTGATAACTGTGGAAAGAAACACCCTGGAACTTGCCTGAAAGGAATGGGAGTTTGTTATAAGTGTGGAGAAAAAGGGCACAAAGTACGTAACTGCAAGGGTAAGAAAATGGTTTCAAATGTACAATGCTTCATTTGCAAGGAGTTTGGACACTATGCGAACCTATGTCTCAGTCATCAGACTATGCCGCAAATGATGCTATTGGATAATAATCAAGTTATGATACTACCACAGATGAAGAGGAATGATTAGAGTTCTTATGTTGATTATGTAATTTGAGTGTTGTATCAACAATGTACTTGTTATAATAATTATGGAGTATATAAGGATTGTACTGCAGTACTATTTCATTATGGACTTGAGATTGTGTGGAACAAAGAAAAGTGACTCAATAGCAGGATAAATTTTTGGAAAATATATGGTTGATAGAAAGATAAACCATAATATGGTTCTGATACCGAGGTAGTGATTTCAGAATAATACATGATTGTTTTGGATAAATTATATTGGATATTCTTGACTACCATGAAACTGATTAATGATTTGTATATTCCATCATTTTTGAGGTTTACAACATTTTTGGATTGAAAGAGTATATCTATTATTCTATAAGGAATAAGGGATCATGAATGTAATCAATAAGGTTTTATGAAAATTCAGGATGTTGCAGTGTTTTAAAAGAATACATGATGAAGGTGATCACATGTTATTACGCGGCAAAAAAAAGGATCTTAATTGTGTTTAACTTCCTTATAAATTTTGGACTAAAGTATTTTGGATAGTTGTAGTTTGGATTATTTTGGATTGCCATAAAAGGACAACCCGGAGGTCGGGCGACAACTCGTCGCATCCAGCAAGGCCGCGAGACTTGAACCCACAACCAAAGGGGGACAAGGGTGTATCACCTACCACGGACCCACGTGATGTCCTGGTTTGAATAATGTCGTTTTTAATGGTTCATCTAGATGAATTATAAATTCATTTTTTTAACCCTATACGAATAGGATAAATAGAATATTATTTTTAAGTTCTATTATCTTTTAGAGTAAAAGATGATTTTGTGGTAGAACTTAGTTAAAGGTTGAGACTCTACTTGTCAAGTATATATTTTTCTTCTTCTCTTATTCAATGAAGAAATTAATTCTTATACTTTAGTGAAGGGATCTTAAAAAAAATGTGTTATCTTAATACCATATGTTTTGCTGAACCGATGGTATTTTAAATCATCATAGATTGATGAATTTAAGGCCCTAATTTTGACACTTGTTTGTGATTTATGACCTCAATCACTACCTATAAATATTTACGTTTTTCCTCCAATTATATGTCTCTAATTACCACCAATGTTCTCAGAATAGAGATCATAATTTGGTGGAGATCCTTTCATTTCTCTTTTCCTCATATTAAGACTAAACTTTATCAACCCGATTTCCGATGTGGGTTTTACCACAAAGATATTTTCTATATTCAACCTTTTATTTTCGAAGAACAATTTCAAATTGCGAGGACGCAATTTATTGAAGGAGGGGAGAATGTGACACCCCATGATTTCATAGTGTGTTATTTCTTCAAAATAATTCAATAACTTACACTACACACCACACTGTGTTCAAGCACACCATGACTTACCAAACAAGCCGTTCAAAAGAGGTTATGAATAGTATTAACTAAATTTCAAACAGTATATAATCCTTATAATTTTAGAATCCATATTATGAGTTTCTTAGACATAATGTAAGAACAAATTCATTTTCAGTATTGCACTTTTACCAAATTTTAATAGTGAACCCTTTTTAAATCCAATATTTTAAACTTTTATATATTCAATTTGACTAAAAAATTTACTTTTTAGAATGGGGACATCAAAAATTTACAATGAAACATCCCAAGCTTCCATGGTACGCTTTCCTTTGAATAATATAGTAGCGTGTGTTGTACGTAACTTCGAGTTCTAACACACACCACAACCAATCAAACTAGCCGTTATGAATAGTAATACCTACTTTTTGAAATTATATATATATATATATTATATTTCAAATTGGACTTCATTTTTGGATACGGAATATCGAAATTATCATAAGTTGAATTTTTTGTATTTTTCTGACAACTTTCAATTTTTATGAATAGTGAAAAATACTTAAAAACAACTTTTTTAATCAAAATAATTTATAGTGATAAATTATATTATTGATTGTTTTTAAAGTATAATTAGAATATATTTTTACTATTTTATCCAATGGTGTTCATTAGAATTAATTTCACTTTGAAATTGGACCTAAACAATTGTCAATCTTTTGATATATATTGTTTCTTAAAAACACGCTATTTGTTGTGACAGCGGGAATTAATTATAAAATTAATTAATTCAACTTATATGTTTGGAATTTTTTAAAATAGACATCATTTTTGAATTCAGAATATCAATTATAGCTTAGGGTGAAATTTTGGCATTGTTCTGAAAAACATCAATTTTTGATGAATAGTGAAACTACTAAGTGGTAGTTAAAAAACTGAATTTTTTCATAAAACTTAATTTTACCGCTTCTGTGAATGGAATTTAGAAAATCCGAGAGACACGGTTAATATCAAGAAGTAAAATTTGGTTCAATGAGATGAAAATAATTTTTTGTGGATAGTAACTTTTTACTTTTATTTGCCACAGTTAAAAGTAAATAGGGTAATTAAGGGTAAAAATGATATTAATATTACCCTAACACATGTCCTAATTCTATTGGACAAGTGTATCTCGACCGAAAAAAACCTTAGGAATAAAATATTATCATTTAGGTCCACTTTGATTAGATTAGGACATTTATTATTATTTAATTCAAAGAAGAGTTAAAAGAATTAAAATCAAAGTTTATTTACTAGAACATTTTTAATATAGGGTTATACATAAGATAAATTCGATTGTAAATATTCATTATAAAGATAAAATGATTTCCTACAAAATAATATTTTATTTATAATTTTTGGACATTAAATAATTTAATTTATTTATGACACAATGATGATTCAATAATTACCATAATAGTGAAAAATTAAAATAATTGATATTATAAATACACAAATAAATATAATTTGAGACTTTTTATGAATTAAACTAATTTTATAGGTTAATATGACATGTTATAAATGATTTAATTAAATGTTTTCGAAGTAATCATTCTGTTATGAGTTTCAAAAAAATCAACTATTGAATATACATAAAAGAGTTTTTAAAACAAATATTATATTATTAATTGATATTAAATTCCTAAAAATATAAGGTTCGGCCAAGAGACTTATATCATGATAGGTTCATCATTAATGGACCACTTGGGGGTCTCTTGGATTTATATGGTAAGTTTATTAACCATATAATATAAAAATACAAAGAGACATTGTAAAAGTGAAACTAATTAACTTAGAGTTAATACTTAAAGATAAGGTTAATATAGTAACTCAAACATGTCTAAATTCTATTGTTTAAGTGGTTTTAGACCCATCCCCACCTTAACCTTTAAATAATAAACTTTTGATCCATTATAAACCAAATATGAATTTATTATAAATTAATATTTCTAGCTTTTCCAAAGGTGCCCCTCACCCCTCTTATAAAAGGGCACTCCTCCTTCTCATTTCTTCACACCTTCAAAGCCTTTTGGTTCGTCCAATCTCTGCCCAAATACTCTCCCAACTTCCCTCACTACAAAATAGAGGCCTTATTAAGATCATAAATCTAACCTAAGGATCCCTTTTGATCAAATCAAAAGGAAGAACCCGAAGAAGAGGTAATGATTTCACCACTCTTTTCCAAGTTCCTTTCTTCTTCCACTTCTTCTTCCTTTGTTATTACCATTATAAAATAATAACTCCAGTATCATATATATACTGTGATGTTATTATAAATATGGTAAAACCATATTCAGTATTCTATCCACCCTTTGAATAACATGTCACCATACGTGCGTACGTACGGCTTACCGTCTCCACGTCGTGGTGTAATTGTTATTCAATATATTATTATTTGGATGGGTATAATAATGATGTGTAACTCATGTAAATAATAAATATAACATGTTAAGGATTCTATATATATGATATAACATCCATTTATATATTATTTTAATATCAAAATAGTGATATTGTCGCTCGTGCGTACGTACGGACTACCGTCTCCACGAACGCGATGAGATTCATTCTCCATCGTATCCATTCAAGTATAATTATCATTTGATGATTTAAAAATAATGATTAAGGACTTGATATCATTATTTATATGAATAATATACAACCTATCCATAAAAAACATGGCTTATGTAACAAAACATATAAAATAAAACGAGTAAGTTAACACCTCAAACGACGTTAATACTAAGATATTATTAACAAAGCAATGTTAAAAGATCATATATGATATCATATGAATGTATATGATTCTTGTATAATTTAATAACAATTATTTCACTATTATAAAGGATTTTAACCTACCCTCAACCAAGTAAAAGTGCAAGGTAAGGGTTATTTCACAATCTCTTCATTATCCGAGGTTGTTTATACGTAATAATCTACTAGGATCTCTTTATCATCCACATCCATGTTTCTTAAAAATGAATTTAAAAACATTTTTACTATTTACTAGAATATGGGTTAAAGTCATTTATACCCTTGTTTGACTTTTTATAAGAGGTTTATAAAGGAATCTTTCCGTCTTTTTCCAAACAAGGTGCTTTTTAACCTTTTCGACAAAATTAAGGTAAGAATGTTTTTTTAACTTATACGGCGGGTGCGGTTATTTTCTGCCATTATAAAATCGTCAAAGATTCCCTTACAAGCTTATAAGAATATTTTCAAAGAAAATGTTTTATTTTATAAATATATTACTCTTAAATTATTTAAAAAAATAAATATATATTTCTCTAAAAAGAGTTTTGATTTCATCTATGTCAACATCCTTTGATGGATTTTACGCTTATTTGAAGGTTTTGTGATATGTTTGACTATGGATATGCTATTTTTATACCATTCATAGTTTATTGTGAAAGTATTGACATTTCGTATGCTAGTTTTAATAAAAAAAATTACGTTATGTTTAAACCTTTTCATATAGGAATGCATTGGACTTAATATGTGACGGGTGGAGCCCGTTATAGCTCCTCGATGCATCGTTAGGTCTCATGAGACAAACTAGTGTCTTGGCACAAGGCCTTGGAAAAATCTTATTTGTAGTCTTGGCACGAGGCCTTGGCTATGTGGTTATGATAGTCTGACATTATGCATTTCATCATTATGAAAGTGGTTATTGATATTGCATGTGATTATTCAATTAGTAGAATATCCATGTGAATAAGTAAATGGCATTATTTCATACTATGTTTAAGTTCAAGTTTAAAAGGATTTTGTTTTAAGTTATAAATTTCCTTAAATGTTTATTCTTATTTATGAAAGTTTCTGCTATATTGTTATCCTTACTGGGCATTTGATCTCACCCCTTTTCTATGTTTTATTTTTCCCAGGATGTGAAGAAGTAAATTATGAATGACCTGTAGGGATATTATAAGAGGATAATAGTGTGAACTATGGAGACAACATGTTTTTGTAGTAGTTTCTCACTTTATGATGTAATGAGAAAATTTATGAATATATCTAGTGTTTCCAAGGATACTAAACCAATCGGTCTTTCGAGATTTGATCTTTCTTGTGATCATGCCAATGTTATGTAATAATGCACCGATTCTAGGTAACTGGGGTCGGGGCATTACATTTACCACTTTTAAAAACTTATTCAGCCAAAGGATGTTAACTTGGGACTTAATCTCACATTTAAGCTCATTCTGAAACCACTTTTCCATAGTATCCTCATCCCCTGCCAACACTAAAACAAAGTGATGTAAATCAGTAAAGCAACCAGCATTGTCCATCCCTAGTCTAGATATTCCACCAATTATTCTCCTAAACATGTAAGTTGTAAGTATCCATTTTGACTCACTTCTCTTCAAG
Organism: Viscum album; assembly: GCA_963277665.1. NCBI lineage: Eukaryota > Viridiplantae > Streptophyta > Magnoliopsida > Santalales > Viscaceae > Viscum > Viscum album. The sequence goes on from OY728127.1 coordinate 1,826,927,243, forward strand.
AGTCTCTAGGTGGCCAAGTATTTTATGGATAGGCTCAATCTAGAAGTCCACTACCTCATGTCCACCCTGTCTGGTGAAAGTCAGAGGGTGCTGCAACTGGAACTCCCCTTTCAAGTCAGACATATTCTTATCAACCCACCCTTGGTATATTTCCCTAAACTGCATAAACCATAAAAAAATTTAATGGAATTTTTCTCCATCTTCCTCACCTATAACTATCAGAACCTTAGGTTCCACTATTAAAGGTACATTTCCATCCACGTCCACCTATCATCCTACCAAAAATCATCATCATGGAGTCATATCTCTACAATTCTAATCACACATCTTAGGACACATTACACAACATTAAAAAATTATAGGTATTCACATAAATCCATAAGAAGTCATTCCTTATACCCCTCAACACGGTAAAAACTGAGGCGTTATCACTACCCTTAATCATCCTACTTCTAGGTCATGGTTAAAAAAGTGTAAACTCATTACCATACTCAAGTTTCTCATTATAAACCCATTTTACACATTTTTCATCATTTTAAATTTTTCAATTTCACATTACGAACCCTTTTTTTAAAATTTACATAAGAAATAAAGGCACTTTCATATAAATAACTCATCCCAAAACTTTTTTTCTCATATATGCCTGAAATAATTCATGTCACAATAAACCCTAAGTTCCTAGAATTATGTATGAATACTCAACTCTCATTCCATACTAGGCCATGATTCAAATCTCAAAAAATCTCAGAAACATTAATCACATCACACAACAAGTGCATCACTCAAGATGAAATAACATCCAACTGTAACAGTTCACATCAATAATAATAATCCCACCTGGGGTAATTAGGTTTTCCCCCATAAATGGGTTAGATACTCCCATGCATGAGCTCTTAAATAAGTCCTAACTCATCCTAATATACTGTCTAACTTTCCCAAATAGTACGACAAAATAAGAGAAAATAAAACCACTCATGTGATACCACTTTGTAACATCCCGACCCGGGTGCCACATTCTGGCACCCCAAGCTGGTTGGTTATGTGACCTCAGGTGTGCCTCCTTGTATGCCAGAGGGTTCCATCTAGTAGAAAGGGTCTAATATATAACATGGGAAGATTGTACCCTATTTATCAAATAAGCACAAAAATAGAAATAAACAAACAATAAACAAATGATATCACCATAACAAAAATAATACCCGTATCGCATGATACGGAAATACATATACAATATTCAAAACTAAGAATTAGATATGTAATTCCATATATGTTTCAAGTGTCTAAATAAAACCCAAAAATAAAGACACACTGACAACTCCCCAATAAGGTCTTGATATCATTTATAGTTCCCTCATCCTTGATCTATCCCAACTCAACCATCTAACATAGTGATATTTCCTTTATCCTATACTACAAACATGAAGTCTATTCCGGTATCGATCAAGAAACCGAAGTTGGGTGTGAGTACAACTCAGTAGGCCACCACCAATGGCGTCTAAAATGATATCCATTAAATAAAATTGTATGCAATTATATAAATAATAAGTTATGATAAATTAAATAGCTATCACATTTAATTATCCTTTAATTAACCACATAAATCACTTGGGTTAATGATGACACATGAACCATCAATATCTTCTTCGACCCGTGTCAAATTCTGAACCATGTCACATAGGGATTCACAATTTATTATCACATGGTCTTTCATTATCCATTTAATTTCAATTTATATCACATCTAATTCAAACCATAGTCCCATGCCAGTATTTTGGGACTAGAATGCCATGGCTAGGACCCTAGGGGTATTTGAAGCATCAGTCTATGTCCCACAACCCATTTATTAGTCAATCACATGTGGGTTTCTAAAGCATCAGTATGTTTCCCATGCTTATTTATCGCATGATTTCATTTGGGACTAGAATGTCATGTCTATCACCCAATGGGTATTTGAAGCCTAATTTGGTGTCCCACAACCCATTTATCAATTAATCACACATTTAATAAGATTAATCCTCATTAATATTCTTATCAATATTTCACATCATGGAATACTATTTCAATTATTAAAAGAAGCATTTTTCAACACATTAATCACATGGAATAATATAAACAATTCACCATTAAACAATTTTTCACCATTTAACCATTTAATCCATTAACCCAATAAAGTTAATCTAAACATCCATTGATTCCCATAATTAATCAATTTCATAATTCATATTTATAAATCAAATAAAAAATCTCATCAATTCACCAATAACATAATCCCAATATCCCATCAATTTCATAATTACATCATTCCATTAATTAATTAATAAATTAACTAATCCAATTCAAGATGCAATTTATAAACATGGAATTTATATTTCACAATTCTATACACACAATTATAATTAATACTATGGTATTTTCAATTTATACCACCTACCACAAGATCGTTGATGATCATTTTCCAAACTGGAAATCCCCAAATTGAAATAGAACATTCAATTTCACAAGGAATAACGAGATCTAGAACCAAAACCTATATCCAAGATCAAATGGATTAATATATATCAAAACATAGATCTAAACCCACATCAATGATTAATAAAAAACTCATATTTATCTGAAAAGAGAGATGGTAGCGAGAGGAATCTAATCGGGAATAGATCACATACTGAAAGAGGGTAAGATCTATCAGTGGATCTTTAATTCATGAAGAATGGTGTTTGAAAGGCCCTGGAATCCATCTGGGAGCCTCTAAACCATAGTAAATTGTCTTAGGTTGAATATAGGAAAATGAGGGTGAAATCCAGGGAGGTTCAATAATTTTAAAATAATTTTTCAGGGGGTCAAAACCTGTGTGCACGATTTCCTGGGCTTGGGTGAATGGTTTGAAAAACTATGCACCAACCGTGCAATCCACTTATATCTAGAGTTTCGTGATTTGTTTGAGGTAGGTTAAAACTTTAGGAAAACTATTCACCAACCATGCACTACCCCTTCCTCAACAAATCTCCAATTTCACCCAAAATCTCCCCGAAGTAAAACCAAAACAAGATACACACAAAACAAGGGTAAAAGAGTACTTGTGAACGACCTCAAGACACCTCCAGAAATGTTTAGGATCTTACATTCCATATACCAATACAAGAAGTGTACTTACACTAACCCTAACATTTCATCATAACTTATAATACTCCATGAAAAATATCATCTAGGGATAAATCAAAGTTGCACTTTGAGAGGTCAATTGTCATTTTACTTCATGAAATGTACAACTATATATTCATATATGAAGTCAGTGTGAAAGGATGATAAATTGGATATTTCATTTTCAATAATACAATTAATTTTATATTCTTAAACAACTTTAAGAATATTTAACAAAATCATATATAAGAGTATGTCAACATATCATATATGATAGATTTCTATGTCAATATTATGTTTGCTACGAGTATTGTCTAGGGATAACTCAAAGTCATAATTTAAGTGGTCAATTATCATTTCACTTAACAAAATGTATATATATATATATAAATATATGCATCCAATGTGAAATAATGATAAATTGAATATTTCCTTTTCAATAATATGATACATTTTATATTCTTAAACTCCTTTAATAATACTTAACAAAACCATACATAAGTGTCCATATAACATATCATCTATGATAGACTGTTAGATTGGTCTTATATTTGCTTCACTTTCAAGGATTTTTTCATCCAATCACATCTCTATGTAATTTATGCCACATATCTAGGTGGATATATTATAAAATCCTTCCACTAAACTTTTTAGTGAGTAACATCTATGAAGAAATCTAGTTGAATAATAGAGAGACTTAGGAATCATATTCCTAATGTTCATCTCCTTAAACATATTCAAAATCCTTAACTCCACAACATCAATTGTTACGATGTTTATAAATATTGTTTTCTCCTTCGAACTCTTTCTAAGTACTTATAATTTTTTCTAATTATATCATCATCATTCTTGGAACCTTTTCGATCAAAATGTATTCTTAAAATCTAATGTAACTATTTATATTATTATTTTCCCAAAACATCTTAAAATATTTTAGGATAAGGTGGAATTCACTTTTTATTTCAACTGGTATAATTTTTTATTTTATAAATTTGAACTTCTCTAAGCCCAAAAATTCTCCCACTAGCCTCTTAAATGCTATATTTTCTTCAAAATACCATGCTAAGATACAAAAATTCCTTTGTGTAGGAAATAATAATTATTTCCTCTTAGTATAAATTTATAGAAGACTATTTAATCTATATCATATATGGTATTCCATGTGTTGGAAGTATATTTTTGAAAAAAGATTATTCTTTAAAATATTCCTCTGATGGTGGTGGAACCCCATTTCCTCATATTTTAACAAACTAGATAAATTATTTTATCCTAGATAAAACACTTTTATCCTAATATTCTTCTCAAAACATGTTACAAAATCTGATGAATCATAAACCATGTGTTTTAAACCCATCATCTCATATTATTTATAAAAACTCTTTGTTAGTAAACAATTAATCATATCATATAAGAGAAATGAGATAACTATATGCATCCTTTACTTAAATGTTACATTCAAATTTCTGACGTAGCAACTATTTTCTTCATCAATTTAATGAAAAATAAAAATTTTATCAATTCTTCTCTTGATTTTGAACTTATGTATTCTCACAACATAATATTTTCTCATATGAGTATCATTTTATACAAACATTTATGAAGTACTTTTATTAAATTTTTTACCACTAAAATAAAGAATCCTTATAAAATCACCATATCCATAGTGGGCCATGATCCATGTTTCACTAATTAATGATTCCACTTTAGTGTTCCTCTCACCACATATCTATTTAGTTATACAATCATGACAATAATATCAAATATTATTCTTAGATAATTGAGTAGAAAACTCTTTTCCCAATCCATCATATGGATAAACTCAACTATATTCCTCTGGTATCTTAACTCTTAGGTATTTTTAGCTAAGTGTGAATCAATGATCACAGTGGTATTTGGTTACCAAACTATTAGGGTTATCCATTTTCACCATTCCATACATAAGATACTCTATGAGCACCCAACTTTATCATAAACCTACCCAGTTTTATGATCAAGACTATTTTTATTACGCCCTCAAGCCTATGTGTTTTGGGTCAGTGCAGGCTTTCTTTCCAAAGGAAGACAGTCATTGGGATATACCAACTAAACATCGGTTGTGCATTGGTTGAGATAATGATATGTTGGCTTATCCCTTTAGGGTTTTGATTCCCAACCCGGGACTCTCTTAAATATTTAAGACATGTTTGTGAATACTTCCTTATAATTATATCACTACCAGTTACCTTCATGTAAGAAATCAGTTGAAACCATGAATCGATGTGAACATCTTTATGTATCATAGGTTCTCCATATTTCTCTTACTGGAAATTATATTGTGGTTTAAAATAGCACAACTGGGTGCTCTAGGATTTATCTCTATCTTGGTATGTGGTAAGTGTTGTTGAGTTGGGATCAATCACATGAGAGGGTATTTTTACATATCCTTAAGAAGAGAATTAGAATCCACACAGTTTGATTCCACTTAATGGGACACTTCATTCCTTTTAAGGTTGTGTGACAAATATCAATGTGGTTTCTTTTAATACAATGTAACCATGACTGAGTGAAGTTCCTTTTTTTTGTCACGCATTCGGGACTTACTTTGAGTAGTTTAATATTGTGTGGAATGATTTATTTCTATGTAGTTTAAATTCATACAATTAATACTATCAGGAGAAGAGTACATAGAAATGGTTGGCGTGAGACTTATGTATTAAACCCCCTTTCTAGTTCTTCTTCTTTGTAGGTAACTAGATATGATAGGGTATGGTTGGGATTGTAGGGAATATAACCCATTGAACTAAATGGATCACAAGGCATATGGCATGTTGAGGAAGAAATACTTGCATGGAATATGATCTATTGAGTTAGATTTGGGGATTAAATTTAATAGGAGACCCATATCTATTCAACCTATAAGATGACTCTAGTGAAGGTATGTTTTGGATATTACATTGGATTAGAGGTTTAGTATGTTTATGACTCATTTAGTGGAAAAGATATAAGGTCATAAATTAAGATATTATTGGGGCTTAGACCTAGTTTGATTCTTAATATAGGTGTATGGATCATTGAGCAGACCAAAAGGGCCCACTAGATTCTTAATATGGGTCTTCTAGGATGGGCATTAGAGGTTTTATCAATCACTTAATTTCAGGAACCCTCATTATCATGGGAATACATGATTATAGACACCCTAAGGGTCTATCCAGATGAGAAGTATTTCTCATGAAAGATCCATTATAAAAGGAATACATAATCTAAGGGGAGCACTTTGATTTGCAGAACCCCATCATGTATCTTAGGAGGCTATGAAGGGGGCCTTACAGGAACATGATTTTTGGGGGTTTTACCTTGGAAAAAGGAAGACAATGTGGTCTTTTGGGTCAATTTAGCCCAGGTAGATGACCTAGGTGGGAAGAGGGATATAAAATAGGTTTTTGTTGTGCCTAAAGGGTTTGGTTTCATTTATTTTCAATATGTGAATAGGTGTTTGGTGACGAAAAGTGGTGATTATTTGAGGACTATTATGGATACATCCTTAAGATTCAAATGTGATTATTTATGTGTGGATATTAAAGAAAACTAAATGAATTTTTTTTAGGATTAAGGAACATTGTCTACACCACTTGATGGAAGATGTAAGGCTTAGAATTGATTGGGAGATGATTGTGAAGGTTTCGAGTGCAGTGGAAGCATGTGATGGGTTGTTCCCAACATTTCTTTATTTCTTGATCGATGATTAATCAAATATTTTCATGATGATAAATTTCATGATCATATAAATTAAATAAAATAATATAAACAATGGATAAAACACCAGAACTAGAGCACAAGATCATCACATATTATTTATAATTAATTTAAGCAATTTAAATAATTACCTTGTGAGAAATTCTTTCTTCTTTGATGGATCTGAAAACAGATCTACATTGTGCCATCATTGTGTTATAGGAATCAATAGTAGATTCACTCTATTGTTGATCCATATGTGTTCCAAAAATCTATGAATGTCATTATAGGAATCTCTGGGTGCTAGCACGACAAATCCTATTGCTCCATCGTTCTACTTTTAACGTCAAAAGAACCACAGCCAAAGCGTTCTCCTTGATATATCTAGACTCGAGAGTAAAAGATGGAGGAAGATAAATCTCTGTTCTTGGGAGAATTCTTGGATAATGGATCTCTCTAGGGCTTCAATAGGATTCTCTGGATTCATTGTGCACAACAAAACAAATTAATTATCTCTCTTGAAAAATAATATAACTGTGTTTTTATACCGTTAGGGTTAGAAATAAATAATTTAATAAGTTTTCTTTAATATTTATTTAATCCCTATAGAACCCCATGTCTATAATAATAATATTATTATTATTTCTCAACATGTAATAAACTCATGAATTAAAAATAAATATTGTAGCAGGTACTGTTCGATACTGTAGCAGGTACAGTTCGGTACTGTAGCATCCAGAACTATTCACCCGATTTGGGCCTTCGGTCCACCAGTTTGGGCCTACGGGTCTCAAGGGAATTTGGGTCATCAAAGGCCTTCGGGCCTCAGGGCCTTTGAGCCACAGAGACCATGGAGTAGCCCATTTCACATAGAGAAGGCCCCAGAAGAGGATCAGAGCAAAAAGAGTAGTAGTCACCAGAAGTAGAACTAATCGGATTGGAAGAATGAGAGGGTATGGAAACCGCCATCGGGACTAGAAACCATGCATCTTTGTATGGGTCAATTCTAGCCGATCAGAAATTCAAAGCGGGGAGTTAGGTGATCAGTGATGCAGAAGCTGGGGAGGGGCAGTTCTAGTGGGTTTGGCCTATGGGTCATGTAATGGGAATAGTATGCATCTGGGCCTTCGGGTAATGTATTGGCCTTTGAGTCATGTCGGCCCTTGTTCCTTGGGCCTACAGGTCATGTAAGGGTTTCCCTTTAACCCTTAAAATGGGAATTATCAATGATAAAATAAAAATGAACGCCTTCGGTCCATTCAGGTATATTATTTCTCATCGGACCTCTAAACTCGATCTTTAATTCCTACACAATATTTATGGGGACTTGAATAATGGATATTTATTTAATAAAAAAATATCACTGCATTATTCACCAATAAATAAATAAATATTATATTCAATAAATAAAAAATAAATATTTATTAAATATTCTTCTAACATTATATTCTCTAGAATAACTAGTGATGGAATATATGCGATCGAGAAAACATGAATAATTATTAAACCATGTGTGTGAATAATATTTATTCAACTTGTTAACTAATAAATAATAATATATTATTTAAATAAGATTCTAGATACACTTAGTGTGTGACCCTCTAGACCTCTTTCTCAGTGGCATTAGACAAAGCAGCCTAAAGTCCATGGTTAGTGTCTAGAAACACGAAAAGACACCCATAGAAAAATAAGTTAATGTTGTAATAACATAATACCTCATTCAAATTCTTACTGTATAACATAATCTCTTTATCATGATATCTCTAATCAAAGAGGTTACATTCTTGTGTCATCAACCTATGTGCTCGATTTCTCTTTCTTTAAATTTTTAAAAACCAAACTTTTCAATAGAAAACCATAGCCATGGATTTATTTAGGATATAAGGGGAAAATACTTTATCACATTATTCATTAAGAAAATATTACTCATGATGCACCCAACATATCCTACCACACCATGAACATATGTTGTCACGGTTTTCATTAATACATCAAAGTACACAACTTGTAATACTCATTAATAATAATCTTAAAATCTAAGGATCAATACTCACGTCTGAAGATTGGAACATCCATTGAAACATATAAATGTGGATTTCTACTGATGGGTATCATTCTCATAATATCCTACACTGGATATTACCAAGTTTCTATACCATGAGAAAGTACCTCAAATTCTTATGAGTCTCCACCCCTGATAGAGTGAATCATTTGTGTCCTTAAAATGATTTTATCCTGTCATAGAACATATATTTAATAATACTGTCATGGCACTTCACTAATACAAAATAGGCCTTTAACATCACTAACTTTTATCAGCACTAGCAAAATGAACTGATAAAGGTTCCCTTTATCGGTGCTAAAACAAGATTTGATAAAGGGTACCATTTATCAGTGGTTTTTCTAGCACTAACAAGTTCCCTTTATCAGTGATTTGTTTTAAACACTAATAAAGGGTACCCTTTATTAGTGATTTATTTTTAGTACTGATAAATGGATCCTTCATCAGTGCATTTTTATCACTAATAAACATCCTGAATAAAATGAAATAATTAAATAAAAAAATATTTTATTAAAAAATATTAAAATTTTATTAATTAAATAATTATTGATAAAAATGAATAAATTGATTATATAATATATAAATTATAAATACTAATAAATATTATATATTAAATATATTTATATATGTAAAATTAAAATTAAACAAATAAAAATTAAAAATAAGTAAATTAAGAAAAAAATTAAAAAATTTATTAATTAAATCATTATTGGTAATATTAATAAATAGTATATATTAAATGTATATATATATATATATATATATATATGAATGTGTCATGACCCGTCCCATGGGGCCTGGACGTGACTACCCCAAGCCTGCCTTTCATAGGCCAGGGGTTGGTGACTATCACCTGAAATCTTTTCCCGAACAGGGAAGGCATTGCCTTAGAGATTTGTACACACTCAAAAGGGGAAACTGAAGTAAAAAATCAAAAAAAAAGTATTGTATAACCACGAGAGTAAAGTACAACCACAAGTACAACTGTAAACTGAAAAAAGTGGGCCAAAATACAAGTCCTAGAAACTGAAAAGAAAGTAAACAGCTGTCGCATCTGCCCTGAAGCTCTACCTAGAGGGTAGTAGTTATAAGTCTAAATTCGAAGAAGAGGATCTTGACTACTCCTATCGTACCAAGCTTCACCAAATCCCAAACCTCCAAACTCTACCTCAGAGTGTCAGTAGTCTTCACCAGACACACACATGCAGGCAAATCCCATACAGGGGGTGAGTATAATAATACCCAGTAGGGACCTCGAGACCTCTGAAGGTCTCTCGGCAATCCACAAAGGAAAACATCACAAGAAATACCACAAAGGTAATATCACAAGCTTGATCTAAATCATGAAGAACAAAGAAAAAGAGATATCTCACTCTAATGGTATAACTTCAAGGTTACTGAGATAGGGATGACTGGTCGTAAATCCAGATCACCCTGTCTGTAGTAACTCTACTTCTAACTCGTACAGGTCACTGTAGGCTGACCCGTATTGGTCACTAGATATTGACCCGTATTGGTCGCCGGTGCTGGCCTGTATTGGTCGCTAGATGCTGACCCATAATGGTTTCTGGTGCTGACCCGTATTGGTCATTGGTGTTGACTCTTATTGGTCACTGGTATTGAGGAAGGGATGATTAGTCATACTGAAATATCATCACACTCTGTAGTTTCTGATGTTGACCCATATTGGTCGCTCTTCTTCTTCATGTCACAGCCATCCACTAGATTCCTACACGAAGCACGCCTGATCTCCGGAAGACTCTACTCCTCAAGACATCGGTCATATTTCAACTGAAACAAATTCCCACTGAGAAGTAACCCGATGATTCATCTCTTTATGAGGGTTCCAACGCAACAGATGACGCATTAATCGGATTCCCAGTCTGTAAGTTATTGGCATTTTAGTGCCGAGGGCCTGGTTGGATTCAGAGTCAATCCAACCCGGCCGTACTCCAACATTCTCCAAAACCCAAGTGGAGTAAGTCAAAAGTACCATCTCGCTCCAAGGATCCTAATGATGTAGATGATTCATCAAACGGATTCCTGATTCGCAAGATATTCCCATTTAAGCGTTTCTGGGCCCGAGAGGGGTCCAGGTCTGACTCATCCCGGTCTGAACCAGCCTGGGCCGGCCCAGTTGGGTGGGGTTGCAGCGGGTTCAGCCCGCTGTGATGTGGACCGGCCTGGTCCGCTAGGTGGTCCGGCTCGCTCGCTGGTGTGACCCGCACTGGGGTCACGCGGTCATTGGATCCCAAACAGATCAAAGGAGTCATTCCAATTTATTAAAGGTGGCATCGCCTTATCACCCATAGACCTGCAGGAGGTGGGTCATCTGCAGCTCACCACCACCGCAGCTTTCAGCCACGACCCTTCAATGTAGCGTAGGATGGCGCGCCACCTCCGCCTCCACTGTCAACCACTGTCGGCTTCCCATCCGACCAACGCGGAGCTGAGCAGCGCTGCTCTTCCACTGTGGCTGGTGGTTGCTGGCCACTACCCACAGTCGCCATGCTGGTCATTGGTGCTACTGTGTCGGTGTCGTTTTGGTGTTACTTCTACAGGCCAGCAGGTGAGCCTCGGTGGTCCATTCTTCCTCTCGGACACATCTATGATCCTCTCGGGATGTCGTCGTCATTTTACGGCCCTCAAAAAAGCCTTATCGATACGTTCATTATTTCTCCACGAAGAACACACCAAGGACTAGTTTAGAGGAGGGTCTAAGCCTTATTGGTTTTATCCCGCTCCCTTTGCATTATCATTTTAAACATGAGGAAAACTAATAATAATCAAAAGGAAGAGTAATCCCCTAATTTGAGACCCCTCAACAACCACCCGCATTTTTAGATGAGACGCGGATCAACCCGTTAGTCGGTTGGCCTGCGTTCATTAAATTTTTCAAGAACAGGAAGAGAGGGAACATCAAATCACGTAAACCCCCTACCTTGAGATTCATTGGAGGCGTCATGCTTGCGGTGGTAGGATCATCCACGTTGGATGGAGTCATCTGCCTTCCTTGATCCGGATCGTTGTCGCCTGAGCCTCCGTCCTCTGTCGGTGGATGTCACCGCAGGACTTCACCAGAGTTTCCTCGATTGAAGAAGTTGTGCCATAACCCCACCCCAAGATCCATTTAAATAGGAGGGGGAGAGGTGAGTAACACACTAATGAATTAATGAGGTTCATTAATAGATGTAATTAATGTGCATCATTAATTGACGTAATTAAAGTGTCTTATTAATTACGCGAGGGTTGGTTACGCAACCAAACTATAACCATGTAATTAACACCCCATAATTAAAGGTCTGACCAACTTTGTGGTCCCCACCACTGCCACTCAACAGGTTGTATGAAAAAGAAAAATAAATAAAATAAAAATTACATGTTATTTTACTTTTAAAAGTCGAAAATTTAACTTTTTCTCCTGACTTACTGTAGTTGAAGTGAAACTTACCTTAAGAGAATCCTGGACCTAAGGATTCAACAATGCCCTCATATTTTAAATCCGAGCACCAGTTCAAAAGATAGAAAATGCTGCTTGTGCGTTTACTGAACATACCTGAAAAAAAAGTTTAGAAATTCATTCTAGGCACACCGGGCCTCAGAATCACGCACCGTCAATTTTCACAGACTCGTAAAAATTCCAAATAAAAAAAATACATGGAATTTTCCATGTCTTTAAATTATCCCCATCTTGGGTCTTTACATCCCCTAAATCCAAACAAGGCTACACAAACAAAGTGGGGTACTGGTCACGCATATGAGCCTCTCACTCCCATGTTCTATCCTAGAGATTTCCATGTTGCTACAGAACACGCACTAGAGGTATCGACTGCCCAAAAAGGATCTATTCTTGTCGACCCTCTATCTCCACCAGGTACTCCACAAAAGTTTCCCCGTCATCAATCTCTAGTTTTCCATAGTCGATGATGTAAGATTGGTTGTGAAAATATCTCCTCAACTAGGATATGTGGAAGACTTCATGCACCCTCTCCAACTGCGGTGGTAGTGCTAAGCGGTACATGATTAGCCACTGGAAGTGGATAATATTCATTTTTAATATCTTTATACTCATTGTTCCAAATTCCATAAACATCGTTTTTAGTTCATTATATAAATAGAACTTCATTTCTCATCTCAAATGCAATTCATGTTTAAAATGCAAATTTGGGCCCAATCAATCATCTTTTTGTGGTGAACATTATATTCTTTTTTTAAATATGATATTTTGTATATGATTGATCACTTTGTTTAGAATATTTTATATTTTAGGAGTGATGGATGAATCCCAAGATATGATAGAGATTTTTCATCATGAATGCAGAAATTCTGCGGACAAAGCATAATGGGCCTAAGGCCCATCAAATAGAAGTGGGGCCCACAAACCAAGCCCAATGAAGCTAAAATTTTTAAATTATAAATATAAAAATATGAGGATAATTTTATTCAACTGTTTCTAGAGATAATTCAGATGTTTTCATGGAGATATATGGATCCAAAGATTACATTTAAATGGTTGGACCGATATGAATGCCCATAAATTCTTCCAACCATTTCGGGCATAACATTAAAAAAGATGCACCAAATGACCTGAAATTTGGAAGGATGATAGAGGACACATGGAAGAAGATATCTGTTTTATACGACCCCTGATGATTCGTCCATATTTAATTTCAAATGCGAACGTCCAAAAGGAGGATGAATCTGGACAGTTTTTTGGGTCAACTTCGAAACGTCCAATTCCCTTGATTTTTCCACCCTCCTTTTGACTCTATAAATTAATGGGGATGGAATTTATTGTTGTTGGGTGTCTATAAGGCTCCTAATATTCCTATATAAGAAGATTGTGGTGAAGTGAATTATCATCTAATATTTTTCTTTGAATCCAAGTTTTTTTCTTTCAATGCAAATCTTTCTTTCAATTGTAATTCCCCGCTTCCGTTTTGTAATCGCATCGTCAATTTTTCCCATGTACGTTTTTCAATAATTTTAGTTTCTTAATACATTTTTTTCTTATTCTTAATTTCATCTTTTTATTTTCTTCACATGCTGATACCATTGAATCAAGGTGTGAATTTATTCACACCAACACTTCTGATTTTTTCACACAATGGTGGAGTGTAAATTTTTCTTAACGTTTTTCTTCGTCAATCCCACTTCTTTAAGTAGAATTCCCACTTACATTGATAGAATAACATCAATGAAGGGTTAACCTTTTATGTGTTTATCCTAGGGATTTTCATGGGGTGGATTGAATGTTATTTGATGTTCTTAAATTCTTAAATATGTTCTTCATTTTAAGAGTTACTTCCTTTGATTTATCTTCTTCTTTTTCTTCATCGACTTTAACAATGACAAATTTTGAGTGATAGTAAGATTCAATTACATTGAGTGATCATGAAAGTTATTCTATAAGTGAATTGGTTATTAGACTTAAAATTTTTTATGGATTAAATCAGAGAATGATATTGAATAATTATTTCATTTTATGGATACCTCTTGAACTGATAAACAGAAAATCCAAAGAAAAACAAATACATCCAATAAATCCCTAAAGACAACCTAGGAAGGGATCATATTAATTAATTTTTTTAATTCAATTCATTTTTTTTCTTTAAATCAAATCACCATTTCTTCAAATCAATAAACACCATAGTTGGCCACTTTATAGCCAATCCCACATCCAATCATAGTGTCTCAAGGTTTCTTCTTTGGTCCCTGTGGATTCGATAACTCAAGCCGTAATACAAGATACCGCTTAAACCATATAAATTGGGTAAATTTGGGCACAACCAAATTTTGGCGCCATTTCCAGGGAACCATGTATGTACCTTAGACCCTCATCTTATTTTCTCACCCCAAATTCTCTATTGTCCCCCTAATTTCTGTTCCCTTTCCCCCTTTTTGTTTCTGTGTGTGTGTCCAAAGAATCCAAAAAACAATTTTCAATCAACTCCAATGGATTATCCACCAAAATACCAATTCATAAACCAATTTTTTAATCAAGTCAGAAATCAATATTGGGAAACACCTCACATAGGGAATTTAATTGACCCAACCTTGATTGAATACAACACACCCGATGAGTTGTACAATCAATGGGATGATGATTGTTTAAAGGATCAATTTCCAGCCCTATTGAGGATGATTGAAGAGATCAAACTTAATGAATTTAATGATTCACAAACTCCTTTCCAACCTAATCCTCAAAAAATCCTTGAAAAATTCTGTGAACAAATGGATATAATGAATTCAGACGTTTCAAATTTGAGATTAGAAGTACAAAGCATTAAGACTTTTGAGAAACCCATTCCCACTCAATATGTACTTTCCTCATCAATGATAGATGAATATTTTATCCCAAAAACATCTCATGAATTTACAAAAGAACTAACATTTGGATATGGGATAACTGAAGAGAATGAAGGAAATGTTGAAGGGTCTTTAACTTAGGAGGAAATTGATTTTTTGGACTCAAAAGAGGAAAATTTGACATCATGGATTGATTTTTCTGAATATAACTCCATTGATAATTTTTCAGAAGCACCAATAATTGAACCATTAGGAGATATCACAAGCAATGAGTCCATTCCCATTCCTGATATTCAACTAGAAAATTTTCAGGATGAATCATATTTTCAAAATGAACCAATTCTTTCTAAATGTTTTGGAGAAGAAACTGATTTTGATTTAATTTGTCAATATCCTTTAGAAATTTTCAATGAACCTGAGGTCAAAATTATTTTACTTTCTTCCCAACTCAAGAATCCCACAATAGGAGATAATAAATACCTTGTATTTGTAGTTAATTATTCTCAATAAACCAATAATGTTGGAATGGTATTTGATGTCTTAGGAAAGACTAGAAATTCAACCGAGTCAATCATTTTTGATATTACATGGATTTTCCCACTCATTGTAAAACAAAGGATTGCACATGAAACGAATTCTAAAAAAATAATCAATCCCATTAAAGTTTAAGTGGACAAGAATGGGGCCCTAAAAATGTTGAAAGTTGGTGTTGGATAATTTGGGGGCTCCAAGTCGAGATAAAGACTTTAAATTAAGCGTGTTCTGGGAGGCAACCCAGCTTCTTCATTTTTTATTTTATTTTGTGTGTTTTTGTGTTTTTTTTTTCAAGGTAAACCCTTTGGGTTTCCAATGTGATCTAATATTTTTTTGTGAGATTTAATAGTTGAATAATTTTGATCATTTCACATAAAACCCCTTCCATCCAGAGTTCAAACCAACCCTTCAATCACCCCGAAGAGTCTACTTGGACATGAAGCAAATGTGATCATCTAAATTTTGATGGTCATCAAATTTAAAATAGGTGATTTTGTTACATGAATTTATTTCAAATCACATATCCCCTCCTTCCCAATTCTAATCTCTCTTTCCTCTTCTCTTTCAAAACTGAGGGCAACTTCATTCTAAGTTGGGGGAGTGAAGATCTGGGATTTCAAAAAAAATTGTAATTTTATGATAAAAAAATTTCAATTCATTATCCTTGAATGCATAATGTAAATTGTGAAACATGAAAAATTATTTTCAAATGATTTTTAATGCTTTGATTATGATTTTAATTCATGTTTAAGTTTATGAGCATTGTTTTTGGAAAGTGTGGTTATCCTATGTGATTTTTCCAAGTTTACATTTTTTCAACCTCTTAATTAAAATGCCAAAATGCACGACCATTTGATCTTGGGTGTAAGTTTGAGTTCTTTGGTCCCTTTCATTATATCATAGGGTTTGGGGTCACCTTTAGTTTAATTTGAGTATTCAAAAAAACATTAAAAAATTGAAAAAAATAATGACCACATAGAGCAATGTTTTTTCCAAATGTGTGGTGTTCGTCACTTGGGAATCGTGACTCCATAAATGTCTTACCCAAAGTTAAGCTTTATATCTCTATTTTACAGCATGTAATTGACAATATGTGTGGCGTCCGGTACTTGGGGATTGTGACTCTATATTTTTCTTGCCCAGAGTTAGTCTTTTAATATTTATTGTGGTTAAAAAATAGAAAAAAAAGGAATAAAAAAACAAAAAAAATGGATACTCATGTTAATATTTAATGTGATTATCACCTAGCGCTTCCATTTTTCCCCCTTGAATAAGAAAATGGGACCCATATCTTTTGTGATGCACAACACATCATCATGCTTAATTGAAATTGGATGAAATGTTACGATGAATTTTAACAAAGGAATAGGTTTGGTCTTGGGATATTCTTATGGAATTATCTTGTGTGAAATAATTTTGAAAGGTTTCATAATTGTTTGTAATGATGTTTTTATGAGTAATTCAAGTTAAAATAATTTCGTAAATAGAATATAATTTCATATTTTTTAGCTACTTTTTTCTCGGGACTAGAAAAAGTCAAGTGGGGGTGTGATTAGCTGATAGAAGTGGCTAATATTCATTGCTAATATCTTTATATTCATTGTTCCAAAGTACATAAACATTTTTTTAGTGCATTATATAAATAGAACTTCATTTCTCATCTCAAATGCAATTCATGTTTAAAATGAAAATTTGGGTCCAATAAATCATCTTTTTGTGGAGAACATTATATTCATTTTTTAAATTTGATATTTTTGTATATGATTGATCACTTTGTTTTGAATATTTTATATTTTAGGATTTATGGATGAATCCCAAGAGATGATGGAAATTATTTAGCATGAATGCATAAATTTTTCGGACAAAGCATAATGGGCCTAAGGCCAATAAAATAGAAGTGGGTCCCACAAACCAAGCCCAATGAAGCTCAAATTTTTACAGTAGAAAGTGAAAAATATTGGAATCATTTTATTCAACTTTGTACAGATCTAATTCTTGAGTTTTCATAGAGATATATGGATCCAAATTTTACATTTAAATGTTGGGATCGATATGAACACCCATAAATGCTTCCCACCATTTTGGGCATAACATTCAAACGGATGAACAAAATGACCTGAAATTTGGTCGGATGATATAGGACACATAGAAAAAAGATATTTTTCTTCTACGACCCCATATTATTCTCCCATATTTAATGTCAAATCATAACATCTAAAAGGAGGATGAATCTGGACAGTTTTCTGGGTCAACTTCGAAACATCCAGTTCCCTTGATTTTTTCTCCCTCCTTTTGACTCTCTTAATTAATGGGGATGGAATTTATTATTTTGGGGTGTCTCTAAGTCTCCTAATATTCCTATATTAGGATCTTGTGGTGAAGGGAATTATAATATAATATTTTTCTTTGAATCTAAGTTTTTCTTTCAATGCAAATCTTTCTCCGCTTCCGTTTTGTAATCGCATCGTCAATTTTTCCCATGTAAGTTTTTCAATAATTTTAGTTTCTTAATAAAAGTTGTTCTTATTATTCACTTAATATTTTTATTTTCTTCACATGTTGATACCATTGAATCAAGGTGTGAATTTATTCACACCAACACTTGTGATTTTTTCACACAACGGTGGTGTGTACATTTTTCTTAATGTTTTTCTTCTTCAATCCCGCCTCTTTAAGTAAAATTACCACTTACATTGATAGAATAACATCAATTAAGGTCTAAAATTTTATGGGTTGATCCTATAGAGTTACATGGGGTGGATTGAATGTTATATTATGTTCTTAAATTCTTAAATATGTTATTCATTTTAAGAGTTCCTTCCTTTGATTTATCTTCTTCTTTGTCTTCACCGACTTTAACGATGACACATTTTGAGTGATAGTACAATCCAATTCCATTGAGTGATCATGAAAGTGATTTTCTAAGTGCATTGGTGATTGGACTTGAAATTTTGTATGGATTAAATCAAATAATGATATTGATGAATTATTTAATTTTATGGATACCTCTTGAACTAATGAACAGAAAATCCAAAGAAAAAAAATACATCCAATCAATCCCTAAAGACAACCTAGGATCAGCCCATCTTAATTAATTTTTTTAATTCAAGTAATTTTGTTTGTTTTTTTATTTAAATAAAATAACCATTTCTTCAAATAAATCAACACCATAGTTGTCCACTTCATAGCCAATCCCGCATCCAATCATAGTGTCTCAAGGTTTCTTCTTCGGTCCCTATGGATTCGATAACCAAATCCATACTACAAGCGACTGCTTACACCATATAACTTGGGTGAATTTTAGCATAACCAAATTTTAGAGTCTTTTACAGGGACCCAAGTAAGTACATTAGACCCTCATCTTCTTTTATCACCCCAAATTCTCTATTCTCACCCTAATTTCTCTTCTATTTTCCCCTTTTTATTTCTATGTGTGCCCAAAGAATCCCAAAACCAATTTTCAATCAAATCCAATGGATTATACTCCAAAATACCCCTTCATAAACCAATGTTGTAATCAAGTTGGAAATCAATATTGGAAAACACATCCCATAGGGAATTTCATTGACCAAACCTTGATTGAATACACCACACCCGATGAGTTGTACAATCAATGGGATGACGATTTTTTAAAGGATCAATTTCTATCCATATCGAGGATAATTGAAGAGATCAAACATAATGAATTTAATGATGAAAAAACTCCTTTCCAAACTAATCCTAAAAAAATCCTTGAAAAATTGTGTGAACAAATGGATATAATGAATTCAGAAGTATCAAATTTGAGATTAAAAGTACAAAGCATTAAGACTTTTGAGGAACCTGTTCCCACTCAAGATGTCCTTTCCTCATCAAAGATAGATGAATATTTTATCCAAAAAACCTCTCATAAATTTACAAAAGAACTAAACATTGGATATGGGATAACTTAATAGGATGAAGGAAATGTTGAAGGGTCTTTAAATCAGGAGGAAATCGATTTTTTGGACTCATAAGAGGAAAATTTGACATCATGGATTGAGTTTCCTGAATATAACTCCATTTATAAATTTTCAATAGCACCAATCGTTGAACCATTAGGAGAGATCACAAACAATGAGTCCATGACCATTCCTGATATTCAACTAGACAATTTTCGGGATGAATCTTATTTTTAAAATGAACCAATTATTTCTAAATGTTTTGGAGAAGAAACTAATTTTGATTTAATTTTTCAATCTCCTTTAGAAAATTTAAATGAACACGAGCTCAAAATTATTTTACTTTATTCCCAACTCAATAATCCCACCATAGGAGATAAGAGAGACCTTTTAGTTGTAGTTCATTCTTTTCAAGAAACCAATAACGTTGGAATGGTCATTAATGTATTAGGAAAGACTATAAATTCAACTGAATCAACTATTTCTGATATTACATGGATTTCCCCACTCATTGTAGAATAAAGGATTGCACATGAAACAAATTCTAAAAAAAGAATCAATCTTATTCAAGTTGAAGTGGATAAGAATGGGGTCCTAAAAATGTTGAAAGTTGGTGTTGGATAATTTGGGGGCTTTAAGTCGAGATAAAGACTTTAAATTAAGCGCTTTTTGGGAGGCAACCCAGCTTCTGAATTTTTTATTTTATTTTGTGTGTTTTTGTGTATTCTTGTAAAGGTAACCCCTTGGTCTTTCCAATGTGATCTAATATTTTTTTTGTGAGATTTAATAGTTGAATAATTTTGATCATTTCAAATAAAACCCCTACCATCCAGAGTTCAAACCAACCCTTTAATCACCCTGGGGAGTCCACTTGGACATGAAGCAAATGTGATCAACTATATTTTGATGGTCATCAAATTTAAAAGAGGTGATTTTGTTAAATGACTTTATTTCAAATCACATATCCCCTCCTTCCCAATTCTAATCTCTCTTTTCTCTTCTCTTTTAAAACTGAGGGCAGTTTCATTCTAAGTTGGGGGAGTGAAAATCTGGGATTTCGAAAAAAATTAATTTTATGATAAAAAACATTTCAATTCATTATCCTTGAATGCATTAATGTAAATTTTGAAACATAAAAAATTATTTTCAAATGATTTTTAATGCCTTTATTATGATTTTAATTCATGTTTAAGTTCATGAGCATTGTTTTTGGAAAGTGCGGTTAACCTATGTGATTTTTCAAATTTTGAATTTTTTTCATCCTCTTAATTAAAATGCCACAATGCACGTCCATTTGATCTTGGGTGTAAGTTTGAGTTCTTAGGTCCCTTTCATTATAGAATATGGTTTGGGGTCACCTTCAGTTTAATTTGAGTATTCAAAAAAACATAAAAAAAAATTAAAAAAAAATAATGACCACATAGAGAAATGTTTTTTCCAAATGTGTGATGTCTGGCACTTGGGGATCGTGACTCTATAGTTGTCTTGCCCAGTGTTAGGATTTATATCTCTATTTTAGAGCATGGAATTGACAATATGTGTGGCGTCTGACACTTGGGATCGTGACTCCATAGTTGTCTTGCCAAGAGGTAGTCTTTTCATATCTATTGTGGTTTTAAAAAAGGAAAAAAAAGAAACAAAAAATCAAAAAAAAGGATACTCATTTTAAGATTTTATGTGATTCCCACCTAGCACTTCATTTTTTCCCCTTGAACAAGAAAATGGGCCTCATATCTTTTGTGATGCACAACACATCATCATGCTTAATTGAAATTTGATGAAATGTGACGATGAATTTTAACAAAAGAATAGGTTTGGGCTTGGGATATTCTTATGGACTTATATTGGGTGAAATAATTTTGAAAGGTTTCATGATTGTTTGTAATGATGTTTTTATGAGCAATTAATGTTAAAATACTTTCAGAAATAGAATTGAATTTCATATTTTTGAGATACGTTTTTCTCGAGACTAGAAAAAGTCAAGTTGGGGGTGTGATTATCCACTAGAAGTGGCTAATATTAATTTTTAATATCTTTATATTCATTTTTCCAAAGTCCATAAACATTGTTTCTAGTGCATTATATAAATATAACTTCATTTCTCATCTAAAATACAATTCATGTTTAAAATGAAAATTTGGGCCCAATTAATCATCTTTTTGTGGAGAACATTATATTCGTTTTTTATATTTGATATTTTTTTATATGACTGGGAACTTTGTTTGGAATATTTTATATTTTATGATTGATCGATGAATCCCAATAGATGATGGAGATTTTTTCGCATGAATGCATAAATTTTTCGGACAAAACATAATGGGCCTAAGGCCAATCAAATAGAAGTGGGGCCCACAAACCAAGTCCAATGAAGCTCAAATTTTTACAGTAGAAATAGAAAAATATGGGGATAATTTTATTAAACTATGTCTAGAGATAATTCAGAAGTTTTAATAGAGATATATGGATCTGAAGTTTATATTTAAATGGTGGGACCGATATGAACACCCATAAATGTTTTTCACTATTTCATGAATAACATTCAGAAGGATGCATCAAATGACCTGAAATTTGGACAGATAATAGAGGACACATGGAAGAAGATATTTTTCTTCTAAGACCCATAATTATTAGGCCATATTTAAAGTCAAACACGAATGTCCAAAAGAAGGATTAATTTGGACAGTTTTCTGGGTCAACTTCGAAACGTCCAATTCCCTTAATTTTTTCTCCCTCCTTTTGAATCTCTAAATTAATTGGGGTGGAATTTATTATTTTGGGGCATCTCTATGGATCATAATATGCCTATATAAGTAGATGGTGGTGAAGGGAATTAGAATCTAATATTTTTCTTTGAATCCAAGTTTTTCTTTCAATGAAAATATTTCTTTCAATTGTAATTCCCCGCTTCCGTTTTGTAATCGCATCGTCAATTTTTCCCATGTAAGTTTTTCAATAATTTTAGTTTCTTAATAAAAGTTGTTCTTCTTCCTCACTTAATATTTTTATTTTCTTCACATGTTGATACCATTGAATCAAGGTGTGAATTTATTCACACCAACACTTGTGAATTTTTCACAAAACGGTGGAGTGTACATTTTTCTTAATATTTTTCTTCATCAATCCCGCTTATTTAGGTCTAATTCCCGCTTACATTGATAGAATAACATTAATGAAGGGATAAACTTTTATGGGTTGATCCTAGGGAGTTTCATGGGGTGGATTGAATGTTATTTTATGTTCTTAAATTCTTAAATATGTTCTACATTTTAAGAGTTACTTCCTTTGATTTATCTTCTTATTTGTCTTCACCAACTTTAACAACGAAACATTTTGAGTGATTGTAAGATCCAATTCCATAGAGTGATCATGAAAGTGATTCTATAAGTGCATTGGTGATTATACTTGAAATTGTGTATGGATTAAATCAGATAATGATATTGAGGAATTATTTCATTTTATGGATACCTCTTGAACCGATGAAGAGAAAATCCAAAGAAAAACAAATACATCCAATAAATCCCTAAAGAAAACCTAGGATAATCTTATCTTAATTAATTGTTTTAATTCAAGTAATTTTGTTTATTTTGTTCTTTAAATCAAATCATTATTTCTTTAAATCAATCAACACCATAGTTGGCCACTTCATAGCCAATCCCGCATCCAATCATAGTGTCTCAAGGTTTCTTCTTCGGTCCCTGTGGATTTGATAACTCAATCTATACTATAAGAGACCACTTACATCATATAACTTGGGTAAATTTCAGCACAAACAATACACCAAACTTCCAATCCTCTGAAGTATCAGGAATGGTCTGATAAACCTCAGTGAGACTTTTCCACCTTGGCCAAATCTTCGTAGTCCCCGTCGAGGGGAGACACCCAAGAATACGTGGTCCCCCTCCTGGAACTCTAGTGGTCTCCATCTCTTATCATAATAGAACTTCTTTCGGCTCTGTGTAGTCTTCATCCACTCTCGGATGACCTGCACCTTTTTAGTGGTAGCCTGTACCATCTCCAGGCCCATGAATGTTGGATCTCCCAGATCTATCCAACATAAGAACGATTTGCACGGTCTTCTGTACAATGCCTAAAAAGGGGCTATACCAATGGTGGAGTGATAGTTTTTGTTGTACGCGAACTCCACCAAGGGTAGGTGGTCCTCCCAACTGCAACCAAAATCTAGGACACATGCACAAAGCATATCCTCCATGGTCTGTATGGTCCGCTCAGTCTGACCATCTATCTGCAGGTGAAAAGTTGTGCTCAAGTGAATCTGAGTCCCGAAAGCCTCCTACAATACTTTCCACAATCGGGATGTGAAGCGTGCATCACAGTTTGAGACTATCGTCTAAGTCACCCCATGAAGTCGCACGATCTCATGAATGTAGAGACATCTCAAGCTCTCTTCAGAACCCCTCTCTCAAATAGCAAGGAAGTGGGCTGACTTGGTGAGTTGGTCAATGATCACCCATATGGTATCGTTCCCTCTAGACATATGTGGTAACCCCATTATGAAGTTCAATGATATCCCTTCCCACTTCCACTCTGGTATCTCGAGGGGTTGGTTCAAGCATGCTGGTACCTGGTGCTCAGCCTTCACTTGCTAGAAAGTGAGGCATCTAGAAACAAACTCCACCACAACTTTCTTCATCACTGGCCACCAGTACTGAAGCCAGAGGTCTTGATACATCTTTATTATGCATGGATATACTGCCAAGGGGAATTTATGGAAATCCCTTAGCACCTCATCTCGTAGTGACACTTGTACAATTGTACATAATCTAAAAGGTATAGTGTGCTCCCCACCTTCAGAATATCCGTAAGGTGCATGGCTTGAGGATATATGATCACATGTAGTCTCATAGCTATTGTCTCCGAGTTGCACCTCCATGAATCGCTGAAGGAGTGGAGGGGAAACTACCATCAACTAGAGGTAGACTGCATCATCTCTATCCACGTAAGATATCTAAAGCAAGGATAACTGCTATGAAGCCTCATTCAGTAGCTGCGAACTCAATCTCCAGCTTAGTGTATCTGCCACTACATTCCCCTTCCCATGAGTATAGACTATCTCAAAGTCATAGTCCTAGAGGAACTCTATCCAATGTCATTGTCTCAGATTCATATATTTCCATGTGAATATATATTTGAGACTCTTGTGGTCTGAGTAAACAATGAACTTCTCTCCCATCAAGTAGTGTCACCACATCTTTAGTGTGAATACTACTACTGACAACTCCAAGTCATGAGTCACATAATTATTCTCATGAGGCCTCAACTGTCATGATCAATAAGCAATCACAACATCACCCTACCTCAGTACGCAACCAAGTCCAATCCCTGGTGTATCATAGTAAACCACGTAGTCAGTTCCATCCTCCAGCAACCACAGGATGAGAGTGATGTTCAAGCTCTACCTCAGCTGTTGAAAGCTATTTTAGTATGTCTCTGACCATAGGAATGGATTCCCCTTCTTCTTCAATGCATTCATAGGTTCTTCTATTCTGGATAAATTGGGTATGAACCTCCGATAGTATCATGATAATCCAAGGAAGCTCCGCACCTCAGTAACACTCCTGGGTGGCTCCCAAGAAAGTACTGCCTTGATCTTTGCTGGATCCACTACAAATCCAGCCTCTAAGATGATGTGTCCCAAGAACTGGACCTTCCATATCTAGAACTCACACTTCAAGATATTCCCATATAACTGGTGCTCCCGTAGTGTGTCAAGAACTATCCTCAAGTGTACAATGTGCTCTTACTCAAACGATGAGTACACCAAGATGTTGTTGATGAAGACCACTACAAACCGGTCTAAGGAGGTCTGTAAGATCCTGTTCATGAGACCCATGAACACTGAAGGGGAATTCTTCACACTGAATGGCATAACTAGGAATTTATAATGTCTGTACCGACATCTGAAAGTCATAATTCAGATGTCCTCATCCCACACACGAATATGGTGATAGCCTGATCTGAGGTCTATCTTTGAGAACCACTTCGCTCCTTTGAACTGGTCAAACAGATCATAAATCCTTGATATAGAATACTTGTTCTTCATGGTCACCTAGTTTTTGTGCCAGAAGTTCACGAATAGCCTCAAACTTTTGTCTACCTTCTTAGCAAATAACATTGGGGATGCCCATGGAAAAACATTGGGCCTTACGAATCCCTTACTCTGTAAGTACTCCAACTATACCCTCACCTCCTGAAGCTCCACAGGGGCCATCTGATATGTTGGTGTAGATGTCGGTGATGTTCCTAGGTACAATTCAATGCGGAATTCTACCTCTCTATGAGGAGGTAGTCCTGGGACATCTTTTAGAAATACGTACTCATACTCGTCCACCATCGCTGGGAACTGTGGTCTCGCCTCATCCACCATATCGAATGTCATGAAATCCAAATGATATGTAATCAACTACACCCTCCTGAGTGCAAGTCCATCTCACACTGCTCTATTTTCCTTCTCACCAACAAAGGAAAACTAGCCTCCATCTCTATGCATACATCGCATTGTACATCAGAAGCAGTTAATCTATGTGTGAACTGGTGATAGTCATTCTATTCCTAGAATGATGGTGTAGGGATTCAACGCTACTACTAGAATATCCCATCTGAAAACCTCTCCTCCGAGAGTAAGATCACACTTTCATCACTAGTGTATGACCATTGAATCTCCTCCTATAGGAATATACAAATGCAAAGGTTGAGCTAAAAGCTTAGTCAGAATCTTAGAGTCCCGAACTAAGTCTACGACAAGGAAATAATGGCTATCACATATTTCAATAAGCACTACTGCTAAAGTATAGAATATATAGATCGTACCATGTATCATCTCTGGGATGTCAGGATCGTGAGCCTCTATTTCCTGTAGCTTGTACTTTCCCCATCCACCTGCTCCCTGAGCTTGTGGTGGACCGCCTGGGGGTGGTGGTGGTAGTTCCTGGTGACCCCAAACACCTCCCATTGCACATCCTACTCCCCTACCCCATCTTCCACCTGGCTAACGCTCATGATCCTACCGCTGCCACTGCCTCGGTGGCCCCTCCACCATTTTTCAATCATCCGCGTGGGGAGTCAGACAGTCACAAGCTCTGAGACCTTGTCCCCCGCAAGAAAAACAGATCATGCCTCGCTGGTGGCTCCCTCGGCCTCTCGAGCATCGCACCTATGACCCTGTATCCCTGTGCCGCCATCCGGAAGGTCTAGCCTATTGGGGTTTTTTCACCGTCTGTCTACTACCATCTGCAGATGACTCTGCTACCTGTCACCCGGTAGGGGCTCCCACTATCGGTGTCTACTCAGCAAGGAATATCTCCACCAACAAAGCTCTCTCTATCACCCTAGCCTATGTCGAGATATTGAGAGAAACTATTACATCTTTGATATCTCATCGGATCCCCTGCTCAAAGTTTCGAGCCCTGAAGTAAGGTTCATGTACCATGTCTGTGGAGTATCGGGAGAGTTCAATAAATCTCTCCAAGTACTGAGCCACAGTCTGGCTTCCCTGCTGCAAATGCAGCAGCTCCTGAATATGCATAGAGTGTAGTGTCACTGGAACAGACTCCACCCTGAAAAGGCTATCAAATTCTGCCCAGCTGAGGGTCATCTCCTCATGCACCAGGAGCGTCGAGCTCCACCATCGTCCTGCCGAGCCCTGAAGAAGGTTAGCATCCAAGATCATCGTCTGCTCGTTGGGTGTCTCTACAAAGTGAAATACCCACAAAACCACCTCAATCCAATCCTCTGCTACCTGGGGGTCCATCTCTCCTTTAAAACTTAGAGGCCTCTGACTCTAAAACTCATTCAATGCGCTCACCAGCGTTCATGATCCACTAGTAGCATCCACTACTTAATAAGTGGTGGTGGTGTTGGTACACCACCCAAAGGTTCCATCATTTTGAGTGGTCCCTGAACTGACGCCTCATCGCTCGGTGGGCCACTATCACAATCTCTAAACGGAATCTTGGATGGCTGTCTTCATGGAGGAATATTGTAAGAAACAGATGTGCCACAGTCAATAAGTTATACCTAGTGATCTGACTCAAGAAATATCAAGAAAACTTTTCAAAACACTAGCAACTGGTGTTTTCATGTACTGAGTCAGAAAATAGAATTCAGGGTCCTGGTGTATGGACACGTCGACTGCCGCACCCACACAAGAATCCCTATAATGAAAACTGAACTCAAGAAACTTCACACTATTACCTCATTAAAAGTAGACTCTTAGTTCTTCTAGTAGAACCAACCTCCCTTTAATATCACTTTATCACAACCGGTCCCACAGTGCCCGGACGTGACTACCCCAAGCACACTTTCCATAGGCAAGGGGTTGGTGACTAGCACTTTAAGTCTTTTCCCCAAAAAGGAAATACATTTCCTTAGATATTTGTACACACTCAGAAGGGGTAACTAAAGTAAAAAATCAAAAAAAAAATATGGTATAACCATGATATTAAAGTAAAACCACAAGTACAACTGTAAACTGAAAACAGTGGTCCAAAATACAAGCCCTAGAAACTAAAAAAAAGTAAAAAATTGTATCATCTTCCCTGGAGCTCTACCTGGAGGGTATTATCTGTAAGTCTAAAGTCAAAGAAGTGGATCTTGACTAATCATGTCGCACCTAGCTCCACTAAGTCTTGAACCTCCAAATTCTTCCTCAGAGCATCAGTAGTCTGCACCAGACACACATGTGAAGGCAGAGCCCGTGCAGGGGTGAGTATAACAATACCTGGTAGGGACCCCGAGACCCCCCAAATGTCTCTTAGTAATCCAAAAAGGAAACCAGCATAATAAATATCACAAAGTTAATATCACAAACATGATCTAAATCATGAAGCACAAAGAAAAAGAGATAGATCACTCTAATGGTATAACTTCAAGGTTACTAGGATAGGGATGATTAGTCATAAAGCCAGATCATCTTATCTATAGTAACTCTACTGCTGACCCGTATAGGTCACTGTAGGCTGAACCGTATTGGTCGCTAGATACAGACCCGTACTGGTCCCTAGTGCTGACCCGTATTGGTCTCCAGATGTTGACCTGTATTGGTCACTGGTGTTGACCCATATGGGTCACTGGTGCTGACCCATATTAGTCACTGGTACATAAGTAGGTATGATTAGTCTTACAGCAAGATCATCCCACCATGGAGTTTCTGAAGTTGAACCTTATTGGTCTCTCTTCTTCTTCATGTCACATCCAGCCACTGGATTCTCGCATGAAGCAAGCCTAATATCCATAAGACTCTGCTCCTCAAGTAATCGATCATATTTAAACCAGAACGAAGTCTCATGAAGAAGTAACCCAATGATATGTCTCTTCATGAGGGTTCCAATTCAACAGACGGTGCATCAACCAGACACCCAGTCTGTAAGTTATTGGCATTTTAGTGCCGAGGGCCCGGTTGGATTCAGAGTCGATCCAACCCAGCCATACTCCAACTTTCTACAAAACCAAAGTGGATTATGTCAAAAGGATTGCCTCACTCCAAGTATCCTAGTGCCATAGACAGTTCGTCAAACAGAATTTTGGTTTGCAAGATATCGCCCTTTAAGCGTTTTTGGGCCTGAGAGGGGTCTGGGTCTGGGTCTGGTCTGACCTGACCTCGGATGACCCGACTCGGTCGGGGTCCAACCCATATCGGTTGGGCTGGGTCGTGGCAAGCTTGGCCTGTTGGGCCGTGGATTGGCTCAGTCTGTTGGGCAGTCCTGCCCGCTCACTGGCGCGACCCATGCCGGGGTCGCACGGTCACCGGCTCCCGAACGACTCAAAGGATCCATTCAAATTAATTAAGGGAAGTGCCAGGTGGTTCCACCTTTTCACCCATAGACCCACAGGAGTGGGTCCTCTGTATCTCAACACTGTCACGGCTTCATGTTGCGTCCCTTCAACGCGGTGTGCGACGGCGCGCCACCTCCGCCTCTGTGGTCGGCCGTTGTTGGCTGCTCGTCCGACCACTACGGCACCAAGCGGTATCTCTCTTCCACCACGATCGACGATTGTCGGCTACCTCCATCATCTTCTGGCACCGTTCATCAGTGCCACTTCACCAGTGTTGCACCGGCATTTCTTTCGTGGGCCACCGGGTGAGCCCCGGTGGTCCGTTCTTCCTCCCAGACACACATACGGTCCTCTCGGGATGTCGCTGTCATTTTGTGGCCCTCAAAAATGCCTTTTCACCGCGTTTGTTATTCCTCCACAAAGAACGTACCAATGACAAGTTTAGTGGAGGGTCTGAGCCTTGTTGGTTTCGGCCCTCTCCTTATGCGTTTGCAATTGAAACATGAGGATAATTAATAATAATCAAAAGGAAGAGTAATCCCTAAATTTAAAACCCCGCAAAAACCACCCGCATGTTTAGACGACACACAGATCAACCCATTAGTCGGTTGGTCTGAGTTCATTATATTTTTCAATAACAGGAAGAGAGGGAACATCAAAGCACATAAACCCCCTACCTCGAGATTCACTGGAGGTGTCGTGGTCATGGCGGGAGGATCATCCACGTTGGATGGAGTCATCAGTGTTCATTGATCCTAGATCGTTGCTTCCTGAGCCTCCGTCCTTCGTCAGTGGATGTTGTCGTAGGACTTCGTCAGAGTTTCTTCACTTGAAGAAGTCATCCCATAACCCCACCCCGAGCTCTATTTAAATAGGAGGGGGAAAGGTGAGTAATGCACCGAGAAATTAATGAGGTTCATTGATTGACGTAATTAATGTGCCTCCTTAATTGACGTAAGTAAAGTGTCTTATTAATTACGCGAGGGGTGGTTACGCAACCAAAGTGTAAATGTGAAATTAACACCCCATAATTAAAGGTCTGACCACCTCTGTGGTCTCCGCCATTGCCACTCAAAAGGTGGTAGGAAAAAGAAATATAAATAAAATAACAATTACATGTTATTTTACTTTTCTTTAAAAAGTCCAAAATTTAACCTTTTCCTCCCGACCTATTACGGTTGAAATGAAGCTTCCCTTAAGAGAATCTCGATGTTGTGGATTCAACGGTGCCCTTGGATTTTCAATTTGAGCATCGGTTCAAAATATTAAAAATTCCACCCATGTGTTTACTAAACGTACCCGAAAAAAAGTTCAGAAATTTATTCTGGGAACATCGGGCCTCAGAATCACACGCCATTAATTTTCGCAAACTCATAAAAATCCCAAATAATAAAAATAATTTCATGAAATTTTCTAGGTATTTAAAGAATGTATATAAATATGATTTATATAATACAAAATATTTAAGTTTTACATTAAATAGTCATATATTTAGTGAAGAATAGTTTATAATTAAAAATAAATATGAATTAAAAATACTGACTAATTGCATCGAGTAATGGACATAATTGAATGTCGTTTGATTTTTTAATTTAACATATATCAAACATGTTTTATATTAATTTCACATAAATATACATATTTAATGCATTTTTATATACAACACACACATACAAATATTTACGTAATTAATGAAATCTTATATAAAAACACATACACCTAATATTTATATAATTTATTCAAATTTTTGTATTCATTTTAGAATTTCATTATAACATGATACATTTAATATATCATGTATTTAATTGGAAAATTTTATTTATTTAATTTTAATTTTATTATAGATAGGTATTAATTCATTTTTAATTTTTTTTGTTATTTTGGGTATTCAATCAATTTCTATTATTTATTTAAATAAAATTAATTCCTATGTTTTAATATTTTCTATATGTATTCATATTTATTTCAATATATATCCATATTTTTTATGTAATTTATATTTAATTAATATAACTTATCCATTTTTTCAATATTGTTAAAGTGTACTCATTTTTAATTATTCAATTTCACACATTTTTTATAGGCACGCACATGAGATTAAATATTCATTAATAATGTGAAAAATATATTTTTCAATAAATATTTATAAATAAATATATTTATACATTTATATATTTTTAATTATAAATAAATAAATATTGTTTTTTAAAAAAGTATCTATATAATTATAAATAAATATATATATATATTTTTAAATAATTATAAAATTACAATAAATTTATTTAAATAATGAATATATTTACTATACTTATATTTTTATATATATTAAATATATATATATATAAATATATAATTATATATAATTATATAAATATATATATAATGATATAAATATATAAATATTATTTTTTTTAAAAGAATTTATACAATTATAAATAATTAATTATATATTTAAATAATTATATAATTATAATAAATATATTTATTGTATTTATATTTATATTTATATATATAATTATATAAATATATTTACAAAAAAATATTCATAATTATAATTATAAATCCTTTATGAGTTCTTTTTTAGTGCTGATAAATATGGATTTTATTAGCACTAAAAAGGCACTGATAAAGATGTCTTTTATGAGTGCTTATTAATTTAGTGCTGATAAAAGGGGTATTTATCAGTGATTTTTTGGAAGCGCTGATAAAAGCTTCCGGATCTATTTTAATAACCCTAGACAGTCATGAACTAGTAATGATATCTAAGTCATTCCATGGAATCCACATGCTACCAATGCTCCTCCTCATCCAATCCAAACTCTAATCGAGTATTAAATCAAGGATCGAACAGTTACAAGGCTCAAATCTAAGATTCAAATGATTCAAGGGTGAAATGAATCCAAGAATCAAATGATTTCCAATTTTGTTGATATATCTACTTTCTCTAAAATGGTTCAAATCTTTAATCCAAGTTATGTTAGTTTATCCTCCTCCTCACTCGTTGATTGCTTGTTTGGTGATATCTATTTTCATTTTTATCATCATTATTTACACTGCCACCCCCGATTCCCATCGAGTCACCCTTGATTTTTTCCACCCCTCTACCCATGATTTTTGTTTCCCTATTCCCCCTGATTTCTATAGCCAATATTTCACCTTTACCACACCTAGAGCTACATAACCTCTCAAGTTGGAATGCAAGGCATGCGCCTTTGGATCGTCTTGGTGAGGTCGCACCACCTCACCAGTGGGGACGTGCAATAGGTGTGCCTTGCCTCACCTCACACCAAGATATGATGAGGCACACACCTTTGACAAAAATTCCATAATATAATATAGAATTATTTCATATTTATTGTGGTTGTGATTGCAGTTTCATTTGTGACTCGGATGGAGATCTCTATTTCAAGTGTCGTGCATGTGACATTCAAATTTATCAACACTTACTACATTCCATTTCTCCAAACCATGTACCAAAAGTTATCATTATAGGTAATCATGAATCAAGTTATGACCACCCCCATAACCATTGTTGACTGATTTAATGAATTTTTAATTCAAGAACATCCATTACAGTGAGGACTAGGACATCACTAGCTATTAATGTGAATGACTTAGAATTTCATTTTTCATTTTTAATTGAAAATACTCCAAAACAATAATAGATGTTGTTTTGAAAATAAAATAAGTATTTTCAAATTTATTAATTTGTGTTTATTATTATAAAAATAATTGTATTTATTTATTAAATAGCATAATTTAATTTCTTCAAAACAAATAAATACTATTATGCAATTAAATAAAGAAATAAAAAGATTTTTAAAATAGTAAATATACATTAAAAAATTAAAAAAATTGTATTTTATGTTAATAACATCTATTATTTGTGTAGCGAATATTTAATTATAATTGTAAAACACGTTTTGGTATCCCATACCTCCCAATATTCTTTACAATGAACAATCCCAAAATAAAAAATCACTGACTGTGTCAAAAAATGGTCACGAGGGTTGTCACTACTCAATTCTTGATTGACTGAAACCCTAACTTCTTGTAAATAATTAGGATTAAAAATATGAAGGAGAGGATGATAACTCTTTATTTATTAAAATTTTTTATCAATACATTTTTATATCTTCTAGTCGATGGAATATGAGTTTATTATTCTTGTTTATCATATTTGGGTTTCTTATTCCTCTTTAATTACCAATATTATATTTTCATTTGTTTAGGGTATTTACAAAATACTTTATGTCTCATTTTAATAGAGGTAGGAATAGTCTTAGTTAGATTATTTAAAGTATTAAAAGTGTGATTTCTCCTATAAATATAAAATTCATAGAGGCCCCAAGGATTCATATATCATTACATGTCCCTGCTGAGACCCCTTGAATTGTGAAAAGGAACATGTATTCTCACAATTATCACCTTAAATAGGCCATGAGTTAATAATTAGTGTCGATGGTGTAATTATCAAAAATGTGAGGAATTACCCATTTAAGAGAACACAATGGAGTAAAACTTTCATCCTCATCAGCTTCATCTCCTAAATAGTTATTATTATAATTTTTTTCTTGATACCCATCCCTCGTATATTTTATGTTTCTTTTACTACTCTGAGTATTAGTAATCCCATGTATGATTACTACTTAGAGTATTTCAAGCAACATAGGTGCATATCCACAAGAGATGGAGGGTGAGATTCAAACAACAAAATGCAATGATAACTGTTTGGGAGATGAGCTGATGAGGATGGTAGTTAACTATAAATTTCAACTTTGGATGAATTTGGATGATAAATTCTACCATATTTTAATAATTATTTTCTTAAATTAAATTATCCATTTTCTTCAAATAATTCTAAATTTATTTGAAACAATCAAATGTTGGGTTTCCCTTATTATAATTATCTATAACTTTCACCTTTGATAATGAATATATTATGTGTATTTATTTATTTATTACAAAAAATGAATATTCTATGAACCCAATAGGATGGATATGAATCAAAAATAGATGAATTATAATAATTCAACAAAATAGTATGAATATGTAGTTAAATATTTCATCACATTTTCAATAGATCAAACATACGACCCTTCTCAAATACTTTTTCCATGTTTAAATTATTTTTTTTTCAAGAAAAATTAGTCTGGAAGAGTTAAAATAACATTTGATTTGTCAGGGAATAGATCAGAGCTATAAATGTTAGACTAAACATGGGTAAAAACTAAATGTGAACAACTATTGGGATGATACTATGATTTATGAATCATTTTATATGAATACCAGTGTAAATGATGATGTAAATCACATGAACGAAATGACAATGGAAATTGAAGATGGCCTTCATGGTTTTACAAAGTTGTTTGAGAGGTTAAATAGTTGTGATAAGAGACCATTGTATACTGGTTGTACTAAATACACAACATTATTAGTTGTATTCGAGTTATATAATTTGAAAGTTGGAAGTGGAAGGAGTGAAACCAGCTTTATGGAACTATTTTTTCACCTGAATGACATGCTACCAGAAAAAAAATGAACTATAATGTCTAATATATGATGCTAAACAAATTTTATGTTCAATGGGTATGATCTCTAAAAAATATATTCTTATCCAAATGATTTCATTTTTTAAGGACCATGAATCACTCATAAAATTCCTTAAGTGTGGCGTAGATAGATACAAGAAAAATGAATCAAATCATTTAAAATATGCATGGTTCATTCCTATCATTTCATGATTTAGAATAATATATGGATTTTTGGAAACTGTGAGATAGTTAACATGGAATGAAGATATAATAATTAAATATGGGAACCTATGTCATCTAGCAGATTCTCCTCAGTGGAAGAAAATTGATTTCGAGTATCCTAAATTTGGAAATGAATTGAGAAAATTTTGTCTTGCGTTATCTATAGATGGAATAAATCCTTTTGGTGTATAGAGTAGTAGTCACAATACAAGACATGTTATATTGGTAAATTATAACTTTCCACCATGGTTATTCGTGAAGTGAAAATATATTATGTTTTCTCTACATATATCTTGTTAGGTCCAAAAGGGGCCTAGATACCCTAAGAGGGGGTTGAATCAGGGTATGGATATTCTTTCCAAAAATAATTCCTTCCCCATTGGATCTTGATCTCTTTATTAAAACGGTTACTTTTTTTCACTTGGGTGTTAATTTTGATCTTATTCTTTCCTTATTTATCTGATGATGATGCTTTGAATGTAATGCAGTAAAGCAAACACATTGGCTCACATATTTTTAATTGGTTCTCCCTCATTGGTCTATATTCAAGGACATACAACAACGATGTTCCATTGTACCAAATCCACTAAATCACACTACCAATTACAATGTTTGGTCTAGGTCACTTCCATGCCTAGGCTCACTATCATTACAAAAGTTTAGGGTCTGCTCACTACATTCCCAAGGGTCACTCCCTACATCTCTTCCTCTAGCTCACTACCAGTGGGAAGGATCATTGTCTTCCTCTTTATTCTTGCACAACTCTTGGAAGGGATACACTCACAATTTATGGACTTATAGATCCCTCATTATCTCAAATTATTGTATCCTATAATTTGTGTAGATGATCTAATGAAGGCCAAATTTCATTCACTGATTAATATCACTTTACCATAGATTACTGGGAAATCCCTCTTTCATAAATCTCCTTCGTCGAGATCTTTGCGAAGACTCTTCCTGAAGATCAAACAATCTTTATGAAACTCATTTACTTTCACAAAACTCATAACATCAGGTTGTATTTTATAACCTTAGTGAATCTCTTGCTTTACCCTGAAGCTCACTAAGCCTTCACAAAGAAATTCTATTTCACAAAGAATATTCGATTGGATTTTAAAGCCTTTGTGAATGTCTTCGCATACCACCTTCCTGAAAACCTTCATAAATACAGATCCTTAAGATTTTCTTTAAGTCTCGCTACTCTTCTAAAGTGGGTAGAGGCCTATTTATAGGTTTTTCCTCTAATTCCATAAGCTTTTGGCCATGTCATCACCATTTCTCAAAGATCCTTAATTTCCTTTATATCACTCCCTATTTCATGAAGCCCCATGAAAATTTCTCAATCACGCTGCTCATCGTAACTTTGGAGAGTTCAATCAAAAACCTTTATAGTGTTCATGAAGTATATTCATAACTATGGAGACCAATATCAGAAACCTTTTTGTCTTCATGAAACACCCTTCTCAAACTCCCTTTCTTCTTAAAACTCATTACTTAGCCATATTTTCATAAGGATTCAAAGAAATCCACTTTTATGATGCAATTTGTAATTCAATTCATAATCACAGAGATGTCCATCACAAACCTTCACACCTTCGTGAACCACCATTCACGAAACCCCAGTCTTTGCAAAATTTATGCCTTTTCCATATTTTTACTAGGACTTCATGGAAATCCACTTCCTCAATGATTGTCATCATCTTGGAGATCACCATCAAAAACTTTTGTGCCTTCATGAACCACCCTTCAATAAAACCTAGTCTTCGTGTAATTCATGCCTTCACTATATTTTTATATGGTCTTTGAGGAAATCCACTTTTGTGAAGATTTTTCATAATCATGGAGATCACCATAAAAAACTTTCATGCCTTAATGAACCACCCTTCGCGAAAACCTAGTCTTCATGAAATTCATGCCTTTTCTATATTTTTATATGGCCTTCAAGGAAATCCACTTTCATTAAGATTTGTCATAATCGCAAAGATCACTATCATAATTATTTGATCCTTCATGAAACACAACTCATTAATCCCATCTTCAAAAAATTCAATCCTTTACCATATTTTTATGATATCTTCAAGAAAATACCCTTTTTTTATGCTTGGAAAAACTCCAAATTTTGGACCCCAAAATTTTGGCAAACATAGGGAAATGGCGTCACCTTGTATGTGTAATTTTATATGGAACTTCCAGGGCTTCCATCCCTTTGTCTTGGATCTTTATCAACATACCATGTCAAAAATCACTTTAGACTCTACAACTTACCAAGTAAACTCACTTTTTCAACAAACACAATCAACCCAAAAATGATGCAATTTTACCTTGAGAGATTTTTTCCCAACAATGTCCCCCTTTGGGTTTGTTGACAACTTATTCATAATTTGATAATTCATGGAAGCTCCTTACATCCTCTACCACCATTCGTATCATGCGATTCAGATAGAAATAAAATATTTAATCATCGCGCATTCTAATCCCACATTAGAAATGCTCATCATGAGAAACAAGAGTAATATGAAAATTCCATAAATGAATCACTTCATTCCTGACACCAATTCATGAAACCCATAAACTACTTTAATCATGAACCTAATCTGTTGTGATATATCTTCTTTGATTGATCACTTCTAGCATCATCAGATTTAATTATCCTACTCCCGCTATCTTGTTTCTCCCCCTATCTTGCTTCTCCACTTATCAACTTCTCCTTGTGTATTTCCAAAAAACATTGCCTCCCTTATTTAGGCACAATTTATTTCCTATTTAATAGTCACACTTTCTCCCCCTTTGTCAACGAACCCAAAGGTCACTCCTTTGTGGTCTACAACAAGGTAAAGAACACATATCATTACAGTAGGGAAAACACACCAAACTTCAAGGAGAGGGGGTTCCACATCCACACTATTTAAAGTGTGGAGAGTTTACTGAACTCCTAGATCCATTCAATGTTACTCAAATGCTTCTTTGGGTAAGGCCTTTGTTAAAATTTTCACAACCTGTAGTTTTGTAGGCACATACTCCAACTTCACAAGTCTGTTCTCCACATTATCCTTGATAAAATGATACTAAATTTCCATGTGCTTTGTCCTTGAATGATGGACTGTATTTTTTCTGATATTTATAGCACTTGAATTATCACAATAGATACCGATCAAAGACTTCAATTCAACTCTCATATCATCAAGTTTCTATTTCATCCACAATAATTGCATGAATTCTTGAGTGTCCTCAACAAACTCAGATTTTGCGATGCTTAATGAAATGAAATCTCACTTCTTGTTTAGCCAAGAAATACACAATTCACCAAGATATAAAGCACCTCCTAATGTTGATTTCCTATCATTTGCTGAACTGGCCCAATCTACATCTGTATATCCCAAAAGATCTAGTTGATATTTGCCTTTATACATCAAACCAAAATCTATTGTTCCTTTGATATACCTAAGTATTATTTTCACTATAATTATATGGATTTATTTGGGATTACTTTGATATCGTGCTACTTGACATGTAGAAAAAAATAATATTTGGTCTGTTCACTGTGTTATTGAAGATTCTGATCATTTTCTACTACAATGAAATCATTTCTTTCATCTACTTACTCAACCTATTGTTGAACCACTTCCAATATTATCTCATATCTTCTTGGTATCCTAAAAACAGTCAATTGATACCATTTTGTTAGATCAAAAATAGGTAATCATGAAATACATGAGTTTTTCTTCTTCTCCCCCAAAAAATTCTTCTTCTCCTACATCATTTATTCACATATGACACTTAGAAATAATCCATCAACAAAACCTCTATGCCTAATGAATTATAACTCAATGTAAGAAAAAATAGATAAAGGTAATAATAACATCAATGACCATTTTTCTAAATTACTTCCTTTCTTCTTCAACTCTACTAACAGATTTGAATCAGTTGATATTCTGGAGCACATCACTTCACTACTTTGCATCTTTTGATGTGAATTCCCCTTAGATTGTATCTCCCTAAAAACATAAAATAGTTGAACATCAGTTAGTAGAATTTAAAAACATAGGGATAGGGGAAACTCTAGAATCCTCAAGAAGAGGATTTTGGTTGATCTAGATTGATCAACCCTTTGATGCTTTCTTGCAGAGCATTGTGCTGTTTTTGTGTTTGTTCCAACTACCTGGCCAAATTTAGCTATTCTAGGCATATGACAAGGAATTATTTACCCACATGTTGAGTCTTCTTATGATATATAGTTTCTATAGGCTTTCCCTTTTTCACAATTTGAGGCTTAAATCCACTAGTAAAAATTTCATTCTTTGAGGTTCCACCCGAATTCCATTTCTCATGATTCATTCTTTGAGAGGGAATCTCTCCACTAGCCATATTATTTTTATTATTCCTCCATTGGAGGGATATTTCCCCTTATTTAACTTATTTCCTTGTGAAGCATGTTATATTGTAGAGAAAATATTCATTCATTTTTCTTTTATCATTTATTTGAGTCTCCACATTATTTCTTACTGCTGGTGGATTCTTCACTAAACATACATTCTTCTTACTCACAACTGGAGTAGCTCCTCCCTTTTTCTTCCAAGTTTGTTCACATTCATTCCTAGAGAGTTATTGTGAGTGTAGTAGAGGAGGTTATTGATACACCATTCATTGATCTCCTTGTGATTCCCATGAGGCTATAAACCTATTTTTCAACTTATGATTCTATATTTTAATATAGGACTTTTTGTTATACACTGCCGGAGTTTGGGATCTTCTTTCAAGTTCCTTTTCCCTCCCTACTTTCTTCCAGCTAAAATATCTTACTGAATTTCCATAATCAGAACATGTAAAACATCTCCCATTAAAAACATACCTCATGTAATTATTTTTCGGCTGAGTTGTTGATGTAGCTTGAGTTTTTCCTCTAACATTGAGCTCCTGTAATTCTTGACACATACTCATATTATGTCCCTATCTTTCTTAATAATATAATCTGATGGATGATTTCTTCTAATAGTCATTAATTTCATACTTTTCATGAAGCTTCTTCTAATTATCATATTTATCAATATTTCTGCCTTCATATCATGAAATATATTCCAAATCCTCTAAACAAAAACTCAATGTATGACCATGAATCACACAGAAATAGCACATGATGTCATTAATTCCTATAAAATACTTTTTAGGTCTGTCTTTAACACCTACCAGAAGTTTTTTATTTTTAGGACTATTAAGGGCTCTTTTACTCTCATGAATGGGAGAGGTTTCATCATATCCAATACCAGTTTTCCCCAAATTAAATGGCCTTTGGGATAATAAAATCCTTTCATGATTCTCCTCTGAAGTAAAATATTTTCTTTTCATTTCATCATCACTTCCTACAGGATAATCAAATATTAAGTGCAGAGCATCCTTCAACTTGGCCTTTCCATTGGAATTAGATTTATATACTTCTTTATTCACTGATTCTAGCTCTTCTCTCAATTGTTGAATCTTAGTATCCCATGATTCAAGTTGAGAATTAATTTTTATCTTGAGATTCTTCCCTCTACTTATCTTATCTTTAAATTCACATGTAATATTATCCAAAATGTCGCTTTACTCCTTTATTTTAAATTTTTATTGAGTAGTAGAATTATAATAGCATTTATTCTCTTATTCTGGCCTTGGGTTCTTCTGAACTAGTTCGCACAACTGTGTAGTAAGATTATCATTTCCAGATTACAGATTTTGAATTTCATATGACTTATAATTCTCTTCCTTGTCATTATCTTTGTTCTTTTATCTATTTTTATTCATTTTTTATAGTTCTTCATCTTGGGAATCATTCTTATCCCTTAGATTCAGTAGTCACATCGATAAACCTTTGATTTAAACCTCTTTGATTTTTACCTCAATATCCAATACTTGGATCCAAATATCTTTAGATTTAATTTATTTAGAAAATTTCTGATCTGATTCCTTTATTTTGTGGATAGCTTCCACTTCATGTATTCTTGAAATTTCATCATCATTAATAGTTCCAGCATCAATTGGAATATCAGGTTCTTCACTCATTCCTTCTACATAATTGAAT
The DNA here is from genome assembly GCA_963277665.1 of Viscum album. NCBI lineage: Eukaryota > Viridiplantae > Streptophyta > Magnoliopsida > Santalales > Viscaceae > Viscum > Viscum album. The sequence goes on from OY728127.1 coordinate 1,826,968,520, forward strand.
GATTAAGTATTTTCACTACATGATTTATCCAAATAATTATTTTTTTCACTACTTTATTCCTTCAATTGAATCACACTCTTTCCATATACACTTCCACTCTAAGGAATACCACCAAATTATTCTTCTTCTTTGAAGTTATTCCCTTTTCCATGGCACAATAGGATAAGAGAAAACTAAATCGTTAACTTCAACAATCAATTGAACCAATTCAGGTAAAAAAATATGATAAAATAAACCTAACCCTCTGATACCAATTATTAGGTCCAAAAGGGGCCTAGATACCCTAATAGGGGGGTGAATCAGGGTATGGATATTCTTTTCAAAAATAATTCATTCCCTGCTGGATCTTGACCTCTTTATTACAAGGGTCACTTTGTTTGCACTTGGGTGTAAATGTTGATCTTATTCTTTCCTTATTTATCTGATGATGATGCTTTTAATGTAATGTAGGTAAAAAACACACTGGCTCACAGATTTTTACTTGGTTCATCTTCATTGGGATAAATTTAAGGAGAAAACAACGACAATGTGCCATTGTACCAAATCCACTAAATCACACTTCCAATTACAATGTTTGGGATAGATCACTTCCATGCTTAGGATCACTTCCTTTATAAAGTTTAGGTTCTGCTCACTGCATTCCCAAGGGTTAGTACCTACTTCTCTTCCTCTGGATCACTTACAATGGGAAGGATCACCATCTTCCACTTCCTTCATTCACTACTCTTAGAAGGGATCCACTCATAGTTTATGGACTTGTAGGTCCCTCATTATCTAAAATTAATGCATCCTATACTATATGTATACACCCTATTTAATTCCAAATTTCATCCATTGATGAATATAAATTTACCACAGATTTCTAGGAAATACCTCTTTCATGAATCTCCTTCACAGAGATCTTTGCAAAGACTCTTCGCGGAGATCAAATAGACTTCATGAAACTCGTTTACTTTCACAAAAATCAGAACATTCAGTTGGATTTTATATCCTTCACAAAGCACTTTCTTTCCCCCAAAGCTCACTGAGCCTTCACAAAGCAATTATATTATGCAAATAACATTCATTTGGATTTTAAAGAGTTTGTGAATGTCTTCACTTACCACCTTTGCAAATCTTGAGCCTTAATATTTTTGTTAAGTCTCACTACTCTTCTGAAGGGGTAGAGGCCTATTTATTGGCATTTCTTCCGATTCCATAAACTTTCGACCACGTCATCACCATTTTGTGAAGATCTTTAATTTTATTTTATGGCTCTCCCTATTTCTTGAATCTCCATGAAAATTTCCTATTCGCACTGCTCATCGTAACTGTAGAGAGTTCCATCAAAAAACTTTGTGGTGTTCATGAAGCCTATTTGTAACCATGAAGACCACCATCAGAAACCTTTGTGTCTTCGTGAAAAACCCTTTGAAAACTCACTTTCTTCAAAAAACTTATTTCTTATCCATATTTTCATAAGTCCTTTAAGGAAATCCAATTTTTAGATGCAATTCATAATTCAATTCATAATCGTGGAGTTGTCCATCAAAAACTTCTGCGCCTTCATGAACCACCCTTTGTTGAACCCCAATCTTTGTGAAATTCATTCCTTTTCCATATTTTTACTATGAATTCATGGAAATCCACTTTCGTAGTGATTTTTGTAATTGTGGATATCACCATCAAAAACTTTCACTCCTTAATGAACCAACGTTTAAGAAAACTTAGTCTTCACGAAATTAATACCTTAGCCATGTTTTTATATGGATTTTGAGAAAATCCACTTTCATGAAGATTTTTCATAACCGCGGAGATAACCAACAAAAACTTTCACCCCTTGTAGAACCACCCTTTGCGAAAACCTAGTCTTCACAAAATTCATGCATTTTCCATATTTTTATATGACCTTCAAAGAAATCCACTTTCACAATGATTTTTTATAATCACAGAGATCACCATCATAATTCTTTGATCCTTCAAGAAATACAACTCCTGAATCCCATCTTCTTGAGATTCAAGTCTTTACCATATTTTGATGATATCTTCAAGAAAATACACTTTTCGTGATGCTTGTCCAAACTCCAAATTTTGGACCCCAAAAATTTGGTAAACACAGGGAAACATTGTCACCTTGTGTATGCAATTTTATATACCACTTTTGAGGTCTCCATCCCTTCGTCTTGGATATTTGTCAATATACCATGTCAAAAATATCTCTATAATCCACAACTTACCATGAAAACCCACTTTTCCAACAAATACAATCAACCCAAAAACTTTAGAATGTTACCTTGAGAGATTGTTTTCCAACATATCTAGACCAAAGTAACCTAGTAATGATATTGATGTCTATTTAGATCTATTGATTGAAGATCTGAAAATGATATGGGATATAGTTGTTATAATGTATGATTCTCATAGAAATGAAGAATTCACATTGAGGTCCATATTGTGTGGGAAAATAAATGACTTCCCCGCTTATGGAAATTTATTAGGCTACAGAATTAAAGGAATTTTGGGGTGTCCCATTTGTGAAAAATTCACACACTCATTTCAGTTGAATAATTACTTGAATAATGTGTTTTTAAGACATTGAATTTTTTTACCTTGATAACATAAATACCAATCCTGGATGACATCATTCAATGGGAATATCAAATAAGGTAAAACTCCATCTCCACTAACAGGTGATCAACTGTTTGATAAAGTAAAAGATATCGATACTGTTTTCGGTAAACCATTTTGAAAAAACTTAAAAAATCATTTTGGAATAATATATCAATTTTATTTGAATTAACATAATGGAATTTTTTGTATGTCAGACATTTTCTTGATGCCATTCATGTAGAAAAAAAAAATTGATAGTGTTATTGGCATGTTAATAAATGTTCCTGGAAAAACTAAAGATGGAATCAAGGATAGTTTGATCATGATTGACATGGGGATAATAGAATAGTTGGCACTAGTGAAGGGTAAAGGGGAAAATTTTATTCCTCTGGCAGCTTACACTCTATCCAGATAAGAAAATTTGAAATTTTTCCTTTTCCTTAATTGTTTAAAAGTTCCATAGGGGTATTCATCAAATATCAAGAATGTCATTTCAATGACTAGTTTGAAGTTATATGGACTAAAATCACATGAATTTAATGTTTTGATGCAAGATTTGATGCATGTTTCTTTCCATTAAATTTTTCCTCAAAATGTATGACATACATTAACCAAAATCTTCTTATTTTTCAAATCCATGTGAAGTAAAGTTATAGACCTGACGATGTTTCCAATCATGAATAAGGAGGTTGTAGTCATATTATGTGAATTAGATATTTTCTTCCCACTATAATTCTTTGATATAATGGTCCACCTAATAGTTCACTTGGTTAGAGAGGTTAAACTATGTGGTACTTTCCATTATAGATAGATGTACCCCATTGAATGGTACATGAATATTTTAAAAGGGTAAGTCAAGAATCAAAGTCGGCAAGAAGGTTGTATTGTAGAACAATATATTGTGGAAGAATTTGTAGAATTATGTACCAATTACCTATCAGATGTTTCTAGTATCAATCTCCCAAAGTCCTATCATAGTGGATGCCTTATGGGTAGATAGATTTCTAGAATAGATGTTTTTACAATTACCTTGATAGAGTACGAGCAAGTTCACCATTAAATTTTACATAATAGTGAATATGTTGACCCATATGTTGAAACCCACAAAGAAATTATTAGAGATTTAAATCCATCAAGGGATGAAGGATGGATATAAAATACATATAATAAATAGTTTATAGGATGGTTTCAAGATAAAATTTACAAGGAGTTATCTGAAAATCAAAATTCAATTGTCGAATGACTTTGATGGCTAACTAGGGGACCGAATGCATATGTTATATCTTACACTGGTTTTTTAATCAATGGTTATACATTCTATACTAAAGAACATGATGACTGCAGTATGATGAAAAACAGTCGTGTTACACTTATGGTAGAAGTGATGCAGATATCTGATTCCATGGATATAAATCCAATTTATGAAAATATGTCATATTTTGGCATTATCAAAAAGATATATGATTTATATTATACAAAATTTCAAGTGATTATTTTCTATTGAAAATGGGTTGATAATATGAGTGTAGTGAAAATTGATGAAATGGGATTTATAAAGGTTAATTTCAGTATGAAAGGGGGGGAATGAGTTTTTCATAATGGAATCATAATTAGTGAAAGTATTTTCTGTCTTAGATCCAACAAACAATAATTGGTTGATTATCCTACTGGTGACTAAAATGAAAGTCAGGTCAAATGAAAATTCAATTAAGGAGTACCCTTTCATTGGTAGATCACAATAAGTTCATGTCGGTCCCAATGTAGAAAATTTATTGTAAATTATATGGGACTATAAAGAGGGGATTTGGATTCTCAAAAGAGGAAACAAATACCTAAAATATTTAAAAAAATAAAGAGATTTCAATGAGAAGGTAAAATTGTTTTTTAATATACTATATTTTTCTCATGTTATTTTTTTTTCTCTGCTGCATTACCATAATCTAAACTAAATTTTTAACTACTCAGGCAGATAATGTATTCTACACATGATGATGTTACCAATATCATGGAAGAACATACTATAATAAAGGAAACCCTTTGGAAAGATGTAAATGTAATGTTACAATATACTTTTTTTATTTTAATGAAAATTATATAATGAAATTTTGATTTAATTTTCATTATTCCTTATAGTGTTTGTTTATTTTAGAATATTTTTGTCCATATTTCATTCCTTTCTACACCAAAACTTCCAAAAACTTCTTCTCCCTCAAAACCTTTTCACCCTTGTAGTGTTGGCATTTATCACTTTCCTTTAAGTTCCCTCCACTACCTTTGTAGGAATATCAGTCATGCTAAACCTACTCAATCATAGATATAATCTTGATTTTTTCACAATAAAATAATTTTCCATAGAAATAATGTATTATTTAATATTTATGTTTAATTTATTTCTTTTTATTACTACTCACATAATAATTGTTTTCTTATATAGGTGGATTCTTTTGTTCAAGTTAGGGTGGTTTGTTCGAAGTTGTTCATGGTCGTAAGATATTGGACTTTAGGTCTGAAACTGAGATAATGATAATAATGAAATAGTTCAAGAATGCATACAACCATCATGAAAAGGTGAATTACTACTACTTATTTAATTAATTTTTTCATCATTTTATCTATTATTTGTAAGTAAATTTCCTTATCACTTTTATCTAATACTTATTTAGTTTTTTTCACAAATATTTTGGGAAGTCGTATTTCATAGTTTGTATATTTTAGAAGACTTATATCCATCTTTCATATATTTCTGCACAAAAACTTCCACATACTTCTTCTCCCTCAAAACCTTTTCACCAATGCAGTGTTGGAATTTATCACTTTCCTTCAAGTTCCCTCAACTGCCTTTGCAGGAAGAGAAATGATGTTGCCTATGCTCAATCACAAAGGTAAGATTGATGTTTTCACTGTAAAATAATTTTCCATAGAAATAATTTAGTGTTTCATATTTATGTTTATTTTATTTCTTTTTATTATTACTCGCATAATAACGTTTTTCTTATAATGGTGGATTATTATTTTTTGATTTGGGGTGGTTTGTTCGAATATGCTCATGCTCATGAGATATTAGACTGTGGCCCTGCAACTAAGATAATGACAACAAGAAAATGGGTTAAGAATATATACATCCATCATGAAAATGTGAATTCACACTACTTATTTAATTAATTTTGTCATCATTTTATCTAATATTTCTAGGTTAATTTCCACATTATTTTTATCAAATACTTATTTAGTTTTTCCACAAATATTTTAAGAATTCATAATTTTCTTTCATAAATATTCAACAATCCAAAAAATAGATAACATTTTCATTTCAACCAATGTTACCACACTTTCCATTGTATTTCTATATTGAACTACCAACACCGTAGTTCAATGATAAATATACAGTGTTGGTAGTTCAACAAATAAAGTCAATGGGAATCATGGTAACATTGGAATTTGGGATTTTTTTGAGACTTTGGGACATGTAGGAATTAGTCACACCTCAATTTGACACACATTTTGACTGGTATGACTCCAAGTGCTTCTTTTTATTTAAAATTGACATTCATTTTAGTAAAAAAGAAAATTGGCATGCTAAAAAACAGATAAAACGCATTTATATTGTTTTTATACTTTATTAAAAAGATCCATAAGTCATTTTTGATGTTTAGGAAATATATTCACCTCAATCTGATTCACAGTGTGCTCGGTATGACTCAAAGTGTCTATTATCAGTTTAAAATTTAAATTTTAGTTCAAAATGTGTCACTCATTGAACATCAAGAAAATTCACTCATATTGTCTTGATAATTTTTTAAAATAGTTTATAATTCATTTTTTATGTGTATGAATCAGTCTCACATAAAACTAATACACGATGTGATCGGTATGACTCAAAGTACGTGTTTCTAGTTTAAAATGACATTTTAGTAAAAAGGGAAAGTGGCATACTCAAAACCAATAAAACACATTCATATTATTTTGATACTTTATAAAAAAAATCCATAAGTCATTTGAGACGTGTAAGAATTAGTTAAACCTCAATCTGAAGCATGATGTGGCTGATAAGACTCTAAGTGTTCCTTTTTATTTAAAATTGACATTAATTTTAGTGAAAAAGAAAACTGACATACTCAAAACTGATCAAACACATTTTTATTGTTTTTATAATTTATTAAAATGATCCATAAGTCATTTTTTATGTGTAGGAATCATCCTCATCTCAATCTGATGCATAGTGTTCCTAGTATGACTCAAAGTGTCTATTATCAGTTTAAAATTGATATTTTAGTTCAGAATGTGTCACTCACTAAAAACTAAAAAAAATCACTCTTATTATATTTATAATTTATTAAAATTATTTATAAGTCATTTTTTATGTGTAGTAATAATTATCACATAAAACTAATACATGATGTGACTAGTATGACTCAAAGTGCATGTTTTGAGTTTAAAATGACATTTTAGTAGAAAAGACAAGTGAAATACTCAAAACTAATAAAACACATTTTAATTGTTTCTAAACTTTAGTAAAACGGTCTATAATCCATTTGGGACATGTATGAATCATCCACACCTCAATTTAACACACGATGTGACTGATATGACTCTAAGTGCGTTTTTTATTTAAAATTGACATTAATTTTAGTAAAAAAGTAAACTGACATACTCGAAACCAAGAAAAAACATTCTTATTATTTTTATACTTTATTAAAATAATACATAAGTCATTTTTGATGTGTGTGATTCGGTTTTACCACAATATGATTCACGGTGTGCCCGGTATGACTCAAAGTGTCTGTTATGAGTTTAAAATTTACATTTTAGTGCAAAATGTTCCACTCATTGAAAACTAAGAAAATGTGCTTGAATGGTCTTCATAATTTATTAAAATTATTCATAAGTAATTTTTGACGTGTATGAATCAGTCTCACATCAAACTGATACACGATGTGACTGGTATGACTCAAAGTGCATGTTTCCTATTTAAAATGACATTTTAATAAAAAAGACATGTGACATAATCAAATCTAATAAAATACATTCTTATTTCTTTTTTACTTTAGTAAAATGATCCACATGTCATTTGAGATGTGTAGGAATCATATTCACCTCAATCTGATGCACAGTGTGACTAGAATGACTCCAAGTGTGTCTTTTTATTTAAAATTGACATTAATTTTAGTAAAAAAGACAATTAACATACTCAAAACCAAGAAAAAGCATTCATATTATTTCAATAATTTATAAAAAAGATCCATTATTTAATTTTTGACATGTAGGAATCATCATCACCTCAATCCTACTCATGGTGTTCGCGGTATGACTCAAAGTGTTCATTATTAGTTTAAAATTGACATTTTAGTTAAAAATGTATCACTTGCTAAAAACTGAGAAAATGCACTCAGGTTGTCTTGATAATTTAGGAAAATTATTCCTAAGTCATTTTTATGTGTATTAATTAGTATCACATCAGACTAGTTCATGATGTAACCGGTATGACTCAAAGTTCGTGTTTCTAATTTAAAATGACATTTTAGTAAAAATGACAAGTGATGTACTCAAAATTGAGAAAACACATTCATATTGTTTTGATACTTTATGAAAATGATCCATAAGTCATTTGGGGTGTGTAGGAATTATCTTAACCTCAATATTATGCATGATGTGACCAATATGACTCAAAGTTCATCTTTTTATTTAAAGTTGACATTAATTTTAATAAAAAATATATCTGACATACCCAAAACTGTGAAAACACATTAGGATTGTTTTGATAATTTAGTAAAACAATAAATAATTTATTTTGTATGTATAGGAATCCTCACCTCAATCTGATTCATGGTGTTCCCAGTATGACTCAAAGTGTCCGTTATCAGTTTAAAATTGACATTTTAGTTTAAAATGTGTCACTCACTAAAAACCAAGAAAACAAACTTGGATTGTATTTATAATTTAGTAAAATGATTCATAAGTCATTTATGATGTGTATTAATCATTCTCACATCAAACCAAAACATGATGTGACTGGTATGACTTAGAGTTCATATTTCCAATTTAAAATGACATTTTAGTAAAAAAGACAAGTGACATACTCAAAACTAAGAAAACATGTTAGTATTATTTTGATAATTTATTAAAATAATTCATAAGTCATTTGGGACATGTAGAAATCATCCTCACCTCAATATGATGCATGATATGACCGATATGACTCCAAGTGCATCTTTTTATTTAAAATTGACATTAATTTTAGTAAAAAAATACAACTGACATGCTCAAACCAAAAAATGCATTCAGATTGTTTTGATAATTTACTAAAATTATCCATAAGTCATTTATGACATTTAGGAATCATCCTCACATCAATCTGATGCACGGTGTGCCTGATATGACTCAAAGTGTCCATTATCAATTTAAAATTGACATTTTAGTTCAAAATGTTTCACTCACTAAAAATCAATAAAACATGTTTATGTTGTCTTAATAATTTATATAAATGATTCATAAGTCATTTTTGATGTGTATAAATCATTATCACATCAAAAGGATACACGATGTGACTGGTATGACTCAAAGTGTGTGTTTCTAGTTTAAAATGACATTTTATTAAAAAATAAAGTGACGTACTCAAAACCAAGAAAACACATTTGGATTATTTTTATATTATATAAAAACAATCCATAAGTCATTCAAGACATTTTGGAATAGGTTGTACCTCAATCTGATGCATTGTGTGGCCGGTATGACTTAAAGTGTGTCCTTTTATTTAAAATTGACATTAATTTTAGTAAAAAAGACTACTGACATACTCAAAACTGAGAAAATGTATTTATATTATTTTTATACTTTTGGAAAATTACCCATAAGTTATTTTTGATTTTTAGGTATCATCTCCACCTCAATCTGATGTATAGTGTTCCTGGTATGACTCAAAGTGTTCGTTATCAGTTTAAAATTGATATTTTAATTCAAAATGTGTCAGTCACTGAAAATTGATCAAACAGACTCAGGTTATCGTGATAATTTATGAAACTATTAATAAGTTATTTATTATGTTTATAAATCATTATCACATCAAACCAATACCTGTTGTGACCATTATGACTCAAAGTGCGTGTTTCTGGTTTAAAATGTCATTTTAGTTAAAAAGATAAGTGACGTACACAAAACTGAGAAAACACATTCATATCATTTTGATACTTTATAAAAACAATCTATAATCCATTTGGGACATATAGTAATCATCTTCACCTCAATATAATGCACGGTGTGACTGATATGACTCCAAGTGAATCTTTTTATTTAAAATTGTCATTAATTTTATAAAAAAGACAAGTGACATATTCAAAACAAAGAAAACACATTTTGATTGTTTTTATAATTCAATAAAATGATCTATAAGTCATTTTTGATGTGTATGAATCAGACACACCTCAATCCAACCCACGATGTGCCCGGTATGATTCAAAGTGTATATAATGAGTTCAAAATTGGTATTTTAGTTCAAAATGTGTCACTCACTAAAAACAGAGAAAATTTGTTCAGATTGTCTTGATAATTTAGTAAAATTATTCATAAGTCATTTTTGACTTGTAGGAATTAGTATCACATTAAACTAATACACTATGTTACTGTTATAACTCAAAGTGCATGTTTCAAGTTTAAAATAACATTTGTTGTAAAAAATAAAAGTGATGTACTCAAAATTAAGAAAACACATTTGGATTATTTTGATACTTTATGAAGATGATACATAATTCATTTGGAGTGTTTAGGAATCATTTGAACCTTAGTTCGATGCATGGTGTGACTGGTATGACTCCAAGTGGGTCTTTAAAATATATACATGTCATTTTCATTTAAAACACGCATCACATCACCAAAACTGAGAAAATGATCCTAGGTTGTTTTCTCATCATTCTATCGAATATTAATTAATTAATGACCTTATCATTTTTTTATAATTATTTTGTTAGTTTTCATATAGATAATTCTTGAAGATGAACATAAAATGGTGTGACATTCAAGAATCAACCGCAACTCAATCTGATACATAGTGTTCCTAGTATGACTCAAAGTTTTGTTTAAAATTAAAATTTTTTGTTAATTTATTTATTTATATTATTACTAACATAAGAATTTTTTTCTTATACAGGTGTGTTCTTTTACTCAAGTGGAGGTGGTTTTTTTAGGAATATCATGAGTCGGGGTCAGTATCAAAAGACAAATTAAAATTGATGTTTTTGAATGTATGTAATAATTTTTACTTATGTAATTGTATAAACCAATGTTTTAAATATATATAATATAGTGTTTTTTTCTATTTGTGTTGTAAATTTTATTTCATTTAAATTCTATATTGTTAGTTGATTTTACTGATTTCTAGTGGTGTTTCTGGTGGTGTAGTGTGTTGTTACATCACACTATATTGGTGTTGTAGTGTGTTATCACAGCACACTACATTATTCCCCTTTATTAGTGCTTTTAAAAGCACTGATAATGGGGTCCTTTAATAGTACATTTACAAGCAGTGATAAAAGTACCCTTTATCAACTCTTTTATAAGTGTTGATAAAGGTATCTTTTATTAGTGCTTTTAAAAGTGAAGATAAAGGGGTTCTTATAAAATCCTATGGATTTTAATCTTTCCTTGATAGTGAGCACTTATCTAGCACTGATAAATGACATTTTAGTACTATTAAAGGCCTATTTTTAAGTATTTCTTATGGGTTCTCATCATAGTGGGTAACTGTTATGACCTTTCAGTGCAACAACTACTCTTAGGACATTATCACATACTATGATATGTAAAATAACAATCATAATGTGATAAGAAGTTTATTAATATTCAAAAATATGAATAAAAGTTATCATAAAGTACATAAAATTTAGTTCTAGGTAACCAACTCCAATAGAATCTCATTTTTACTAGAGTCGACTACAAAAACCTTCAGTCTGCTATCTCTCGCATGATACTCATGCTTCTACTGAGATAGGCCTTTAGTCAAGGTAACCACCACATTTTCTTCGGTGGTAACTCTTATTACTATAATTTCACCCCTCTGATAAAAATTCCTCAAGAGGTGATACATTCAGAGTATGTGCTTTGTCTATTGGTATGACCTTGTCTCTTTTTCAAGATCCATCACTACAGTATTATCACAATACAATGTGATAGGTTCTTTAATTCTAGGCACCACATCAAGATCCTAGATAAAGTTCTATATCCAAATGGATTCCTTGACTGTATCAGAAGTTTTTATATACTCTTAATTCACTATAGAATCAGCAAAAACTGGCTATTTTGAACTCTTCCAGCTCACAGCTCCTCCATTGAGATAGAAAAAATATCCTGACTATGACTTCAAATCATTATGATCAGTTTGAAAACAAGTATCAATATAACCCCTGATGACTAGTTTTTCATCTTCTCCATACACCATGAACATATCCTTATCCCTTCTCATATACTTGAGGATGGCCTTAATAGTAGACCAATGTTTTTCTCCTAGATCTTCTTTATATCTTCCTACCATGCTCAATGCAAAACATGACATACATGATTGATCTTATCGTTAAAGCGTATGAGATATTACTTATTCTTGATTTCTTCTTTTATGTCTAAGGATATAAATTCTTATAAATATTTATACCATGTGAAACTAGAACCAATCACATCTTGGATTGTTCCATAATATATATCATTAGTATATGATCAATATATGTACTTTGAATTAGTCCAATAAGCCTCTTGGATCTATCACGAATGATTTTGATCCCTGAAATATAGGATTATCTAGCTAATTACTGCATGGAGAAATAATTTTTTAACCAATCCTTAACATACTATAAGACTGGTATGTTGTTTCCAATAAGTAATATGTCATTATCATATACTAATATGATAGCGACTAATTTTCTACTAAACCTCTTGTAAACACATGGATCACATTTGTTCTTAATAAAACCAAATTATTTTATAGATTCATCAAATAAAATGTTCCATGACCAAGATTCTTACTTAAATCCATAAATGGATCTCTACAACTTAAAAATATTTTTGGAATCACCTGGAGTCACAAACCCTTCTTCTTTTCTTATATAAACATCTTCCTACAGGTTCCCATTAAGGAAAGTTGTTTTGATGTCCATATACCAAATTTCATAGTCATTATAATTTATTATATCAAGTATAATTTTGATGGATTTAAACATTGAAAAAGGTGAAAAAATTTCATCATATTCAATTCATTTATGTTGTTTAACCCCTTTATCCACTATCTTTTCTTTATAGTTATTTACTTTAAATTTCATGTTCAATTTTCTCTTGAATACCCATTTTCATCCTATGATCTTTACATCAACTGGAACATCAACCATAACCCAAACTTGGTTCTAACACATGAATCCATTTTAAAATTCATGGATTCTTTTCATCTTGCATCATACGAACTCTCTACTACCTTTTTTTAGGAGATAATTTCATCATTATCCACCAATAATGAGTCATTATCTTCGGTGACTAGAAAACCATATCTTTCTGGATCTCTTAACTCTCTAGTTCTTCTACATAGTACTTGTGTTTTAGGAACTATTTCTTCTATGGGGACCTATGGAATATGTTCATGTACCAAATCTTGTGTATCTTGAGCATAAAATTCATCGAATTCAATCTTTCTCCTGTTATCCTTTTTGAGGATGTTCTCTCCCTCAAGAAATACAGCTTGTCTGGTGATATTCACTTTCTTGTATAAGGGGTTGTATAAGTAGTATCCCTTTATTTCCTTAGGATATCCTATAAAGATACACTTTATTTCCAAGGGTGCTAGTTTTTTTTTTGAAAAGTACTTAACAAATTCCTTGCAACCCTATACATGTGCATGTGACAAAACGAGTTTCTTTTCACTCCATAACTCAAAGGGAATTCCATTTTCCATTTTATTTGATACTCAGTTTAATGTGTATGCCAAAATTTGTAATTCATATCCCCAAAAGTATAATGTAAGATATTCATGACTCATCATTAAACTTACCTTGTCTAACAAGGTGTGGTTACTCCTTTCACTAACACCATTTTACTATGGTGTGTAAGGTGGAGTGAGTTGAGATAAAATGCCAAACTCCTATAAAAGGTTGACAAACTCTTGGTTAAGATATTCACCACCTCAATCCAATCGAAGCTTCTTTATCTTCTTTCAAAGTTGATTCTCTACTTCATTCTTGAATTCTTTTAAATTCTCAAAGGAATTGGACTTATACCTCATCAATTAGACATATCCATATCTACTCAAGTCATCAGTAAAATTTATGAATTAAGAATACCCACCTCTAGCTTCTACTATAAATGGTACACATACATTACTGTGTACCAATCCTAGAAGCTTTATGGCCCTTTCACCCTATCCACCAAATTGAGGTTTTGTTATTTTTCCTTATAAACAATCATGACATCTTTCAAGTGGTTTTATCTTAGAAGAGTCTAAATAAATATATTGAAATGTCTTTGTCAAATGCTTCTCATTTACATGACCAAGATGGGGATGCCATAACTGGGTGTTATATGATTCATGTGAACATGATTTATTATCTATTTCCAATAATTTTTTTCATAATTTAATACATAATACTGTTATTTAAATGTTTCATTCCATAACACATGTTGTCTTTATAAAAGAAATAAATTTTATTTCAAAACATGAAAATAAAACCGTCTTCATCTAGGTGTGACACAAAAATTACGTTCTTTATAACAATTGGTACATAATAAAAACACCTTAAAACCAGAATCATTTTCATTGGAAATTAAAGGTGGTAGTCACCAATGTCTAGACCAAGCAACATCGCATCATTGGAAACTCACAAATCAACCTCCCCTTTAGAAATATTTTGGAATCTACTTGGTTCCTGCATTTGGATATAGATGTGAGAACTAGAAGCTGTACCTAAAACCCAATGTGTAGATATTGATAGATTACACTCAATAACTAATGCACCTTTAGATTCCCCTTGATTCTGGGTGCAATATTTCTTCCAATGTATTTTCTTGAAACATGCAAAACATATTGTATCCTTTTTCTTACCCTACCTCTGGATCTTACTCTTCTTAGTAGGTCAGTGCTCAGGAAAACAATAAAAACCATAAAATAATAAAAACAAAGTACAAGATATCAAGATAGGATACACTAGCCTATGGGGGGATAGAAGAGGCGGAGCCTGAGGGAATATCTTTGAACAATGATCTTACAATCATTAGTTAAGGAGCCCAACCCTATTTAAATAATCAGTATGCTTGATGAACTACCTTTACTAGCTAAGTCATTGGCCGCATAATTACCTTCTAACCAAATATGTCCAACACTTGATCCTTTATTGATAAAGTTCCTTCAATTCCTAATTAAGTACATTAGATCTCAAGTTTTATTGGCCTACTCTTGAATTAACCGGACAATTATAGCTAAACCATATTTGATTTCCGCCACTTAGAGGTTGAAGATTTTGCACAA
Source organism: Viscum album (assembly GCA_963277665.1). Taxonomy (NCBI): domain Eukaryota; kingdom Viridiplantae; phylum Streptophyta; class Magnoliopsida; order Santalales; family Viscaceae; genus Viscum; species Viscum album. The sequence continues at coordinate 1,826,983,596 of OY728127.1, forward strand.
CTGAATACCCATGGCCATTGCTGTAACTTCCTCACCCATTGAGGTACCCGGGAAAAAAAGGAACTGAAACACATATAAACCAAACCATTATTATTTAAAACTAGTCTACCACATCTCATCACTCCATACAAACATGACCTATCCACATTCAGTTTCAATCTGGAGGTATGAGGCTTCCATCTGACCCATCTACCTTGTCTGTCTCTATCCATTGCATTGATCATGTTCATGCTTGGAATTATCCTCCTTATAGAATAATACCAGGTTCCTTCCTTCTTATTTATCCTCAGTTTTTCCATCAGAATCTTCACTCAAACATGGAAGAATATTTGGGAGTGCCTTTGGCTTTTTCAAACCTTATTCTTAGCTTCCCATGACGTCTATAAAATAGCTGAAAAAATCATAGAGTGGTATCTTCATTCCACCCCATCCTACTTATCCCCCTAGAACCATGATTTCATCACTTAATTCATGGAATCAACAAGTATATGCACATTAATCCCTTATCCCATGAACTTTCATATTCCATTTTCCCATTCGCTCTAAAAAAGGTGCCACAAAGACTTAGAGTGAGGTATGTTATAGTAATGGAAGTTGGAGACCAAGGTCACACCACTCTTCTGCATGTTCTCATATTTTGGTATTTCGTTATTTCTTATCTACCACACCATAAAATTCATTTTAATAGGAATTTCTTTAACCCATAGCTTAGAGGACCACTCACCCCTACCAGTACTTTCATGCATCGAGTTACTAAAATCTCTACTATTGAAGTTACCTAAAGAAATCCTGAGAAAAGGAATTTTTATAGTTCCTTAACCAGTAGGATATTCTCATATATTTCCATCTGATTCGAGTTCAAAATGGCTTCAATAAAGGATAGAAATAGACTTTATTCTCTAAATGAGATGTTTGGAACCAGGAACCCAGTAAAATAAAGAGGTTCCCCTACCCAATTGGATGTCCAAAATATTATATCCCCATATCCCACCACCCATCGAACATTATCTTGAATCCCTTCCAAGTGACTCTTCATACAAGGCGTGAGCCATGAGAGGTGTCTTGGATGACCCTCCCAACTTCTCCAGTCCTCCTCATATCGATCTTTAATGAACTCATCCCACAATGAACAACCTTCTAGAATTTCTCATGTTAGATGAGCTTGCATACCCTTCATAGCCTCTATTACACTATTAAGACCAATTCCTCCTTCCATGATTAGCCTTTCAAGATGAATCCATGAAGCCCAACGACAACACCCATTTTGAATTTCATCCCATAGAATGTTGTTAAAAATAATATTCATCTTGGCGATGGTTCCTTTTATTAGTCTTAGGATAGAGAGAACATGCATCAAAATGGATGTTAGGACACTTTTGATCAGTGTGATTCCCCCCCGCCCAAAGGATGGGGAATTTTTTCTAGCACTATATTCTACCTGTGATCCTATTAATCAAATCATCAAAGAGAGACTTTTGAATTCTTCCATTTGAAAGGGGTTCACCAAGATATTTCATTTGTAGAAAAAACTTCTGAATGCCTAACTTTTTTTGAATATGTCACGACCCATCCCTTGGGGCCCGTTCCCTGACTACCCCAAGCCCGCCTTACATAGGCCAGGGGCTGGAAACTAGCACTGGAAAGGCATATCCCTTAAATGGGAAGGCATTGCCTTTTTAACCTGTACAGACACATAGTCCAAGAACACAACAAGAAGCAACCACATAGACTAGAATGAAATAAGATGCAACCACAAAGTAAACTACCGTAGTAAAAGAGAGCTCAAAGTACAAAAGGGGTCGGAATACAAGACCAAATGTAAAAGTACAAGTACGAATAGAAGTAAAATACAACTGAAAGAAAAAGGAAAACAACTACTGGGTCGTCCTTTGAGGTTCCTACATGTAGGGTAGGTATAGATCGCCTCCTCAGCACTCCACATTCGTCAGTCTCTTCCACATCACATCACGCTGAATGGTCCACCTATGAGCACCGTCCAGTCCTAGATCCCTCAGCCTCAATCAACGTTGTACGTTGTCTACACCAGACACAACAAGGTGCAGGAAAAGTCCGTGAAGGGGTGAGTATAAAAATACTCAGTAGGGACCCCAAGACCCCTGTAGGTCTCCTAGAGTTCCACAAAGTAAAAACCACAAAGCAAGACATCAACTCTACTTAGGTATATGCCCATAAATATACCTAAGTTATCAAAATATAGTCATATCATACATGAGGGAAGGACACCACATAGGTAACACCATGAAGGTAGAAATACCACACAGGTAACACCATAAAGATAACACCATGAAGGTAACTCCACGAAGGTAGAAGTTCCACATGGGTAACACCACAAAGATAGAAGTACCACATAGGTAACACCATGAAGAAAATACCACAAAGGAAGAAGTACCACACAGGTAACACCATGAAGATAAAAGTACCACACAAGTAACACCACGAAGATAGAAGTACCACACAGGTAACACCATGAAGATAGAAGTACCACACAGGTAACACCCTGAAGACGATTCCACAAAGGTAGAAGTACCACACAAGTAACACCATGAAGAGAGAAGTGACATAGTGGTAACACCACGAAGATAGAAGTCTCACACAGGTAACACCACGAAGATAGAAGTACCACACAGGTAACACCATGAAGATGATACCATAAAGGTAGAATTACCACACATGTAACACCACGAAGATCAAAATCATGTATAACTTAAGTACATAAGTACAGATGATTATTTTTAAACTATATCATCTTATTCTGTTAAGAACCACTAATGCTAACCCACATAGGATCGATAGGTAACTAACCCCTGCTGACCCACACAGGATCGATAGCTAACTAACCCCCGCTGACCCACACAGGATCTAACCCACAAATGATTAGTATGCACTGACCCACATAGGATCATTGATCACTGACCCACATGGGATATGACCCATACAAGATCAATAGTTACTGACCCACATAAGATCGATGTTCTTTCTTCACGTTGCAACCTACCACAGGTTTCCTCGCACCTGGTGCGCTCATGTTCCGTAGAATATGCCCCTAGAGATATCGGTCATACCTTGACCAACAATAAGCTCCAAAAAGGATTAACCTAAAGGATTTCCATGTCATAAGGGTTCCAATGAGACAGACAGCGCATCAATCAGACGCCCGGTCTGTGAGTTATAAGCATTTTAGCTCTGACAGCCCGGTTGGATTCGAGTTCAATCCAACCCAGCCATACTACAACTTTCTCCAAATCTCAAGTGGAGTATAAAAAAGGACCTTATCGATCCAAGGATCCCAATGATGCAAACGGTTCATCAAACAGACATCTGGTTCTCATGATATGCCCCTTTAAGTGTTCCTAGGTCCGATTGGGCCTGGGCCAGGGTGGACTCGGCCCACTGGGGAAATGTCTGGTACGGACTACAAGAGGGTAACATCGCAAGGGGGGGCATCTAGAATAGGGCATACCACAAGGGGGCAGCTCGCAAGGGGGGTGGCCCACAAGGGCGGCCTGTCCAGAATAGGGCAGCTCGCAAGGGCAGCGCGACCAGAATAGGGCGACACGCAAGGGGGGTGGCCCGCAAAAAGGACGGCCTGGCCAGAATAGGGTGGTGTACAAGGGGGCGGCATGCAAGGGTGGCCTGGTTAGAATAGGGAGGCCCGCAAGGGAATCCTGGTCAGAATAGGGCATCTCGCAAGGGGGCGGCACGCAAGGGTGGCCCGGCCAGAATAGGGCGGCCTAGGAAGAATAGGGTGGCTTGTAAGGGGGCGGCCCAGACTGCAGGGGGTGCCGGCCCACTAGGGAAGCTACCCAATCTAGGGCGGCAGCCCACTGGGGAGGTGTCCCACTGGGGCGGCGGCCCACTGGGCGGCGACCCCCATTAGCAACGGCCCGGTTTGAGGGAAGCGTCCCGACTCGAGGGTGGTGGCCCGGTTTGGTCCGACACGGGGGGTGTAACCCCCCAGTCACCCGGATTCCCGAATGGCCCGAAGGCTGTTCGGTTGGTGAGGCGGCGACACTGTGTGGGTGCCACTCGGTCGTTGGGGAACCCGCCGGAGGCGGGTTTGGCCTCTGTCGTAGCTTCGGTCGTGGCTTCCATTTTTCAGCGGTGCGGCAGTCGCACCGACTTCCTTCTCGCGGTCGGCCGTCGTGTCAACTGCCTTTTCCATTCATCGCAGCTGACAATCCGTGTCCCTCCTCTTGTGGCATGCATCGATGTGCTCGTGGTCTTCTGATGTATTGTAAGGAAAGAAAGATAGCGAAGGGTTCAGGACGGGTTCATTAGGCTCATACCATCCATGTTAGCTCATAATATGGAGGATATTAAGGGAGTTCAATAAACAATTGTATTGGGAACAAGATGAATCCCACAAGATTCCCTGCAATGACCTCCCACAAAGAGGAATGAATCACGGGTCAACTCGTTAGTCAGTTGACCCTCATTCTTTGTATAATTTCAAGAATGGGGAAGAGCGAATCAAAAACGCACAAATGAAAATAACCCCCTCCTTGGAAGAGACGTCTGCTGACAACGGATGATGGAACCTCCTTCATCATTGTCGTTGGTTCATGAATCGGTGTCACTCGTCACCGCTCGTTGGAACCAGTCTTGTCTTCCAGGTGTTGGCGTCGCGGTACTTTACCAAGGCTTCGTCGCTTGGTGAATTCATGACAACACCCCTACCCGAGCTCTATATAAATAAGAGAGGAGAAGGAGTGTGCAACACTCAGGGAATTAATGAGGTTCATTTAATTAATGAACCTCATGAATTCCCAACTGTGTGGTTACAAGAAAAGAAGAGTCAAGCCATTTATTGGCTTGACACGTCGTCGGTCCCGCCAGTGTTCTTCGTCCGTTGGAGGAAAGAAAGAAAATAAAATAAAAAAACATGTTATTTTATTAATCTTTCAAAAGTCCCCAAAAAATAATTTTTTCCCCTGACCTATTGTGGTCGATGTTGTTCCTCCCTTAAGCAAATCTCGGTGTTGCGGATTCAACAGTGCCCTCGGATTTTTAATCCAAGCAACGGTTAAAAAGTTATAAAATGCCACTCACGCGTTTACTGAACGTACCCAAAAAAAAGTTCAGAAAATTATTAACAGTCACCCTCGACTTGCACCAGTCAAGGTTAGGCTCTGCCTAAGTGAAACACACCCCGGATAACCCAATGGTACTCTCGGATTTCCAATCTGAGTTACCGTTTAAAAGTTATGGATTTTACAATAAAATAATTTTTACTTAATTATTTTATTTACGGCCAAAAACTAATTTTCACTGGTGTCCTACGCTGGCCAATGTTAGTATCTTCCTAAAGAGAGCATACCCTCACAAGTTTAGCGGTGGTATTGAATTTTTAATCTGAATTACCATTAGTGATTTATAAGCATTTGAAAAATAAAATAATTTTATTTAATTATTTTATTTACAGTTATGTCATTTTTGGGTTTTCCCACAAGAGGCTCGTGTCGACTAAACTTAAGTTATGCCTAAGGTAAACCTGCCATCTTGAGCATAACGGTGCCCTCAGATTTCTAATCTGGGCAGCTGTTTAAGATTTATTCCGCTTTTTCAGTAAAAATTCTTACGCACGTTATTTAAAGTTTAACAAAACTTCGACGGATCATTCTGGGCACTCTGAGCCTCAGAATCACACGCTGTTAGATTTCGCGATCTCAAAATAATTCCACATAATTAAAAAAAAATTATACGGAAATTTTGGGACATTACATTCTCCCCACCTTAGGGATTTTTGCCTCTGAAATCCAAAACATAGACTAAGGAAATAAATGGGGGTACTGAGCATGAATCTGAGCCTCTCGATCCCATGTGCTCTCTTGGAGGTTCCCATTATGTCAGTGAACGCTCACCAGAGGTATCAATCACCCTCAAAGGACTCACTCATGTTGATCCTCTATCTCCACTAGGAACTCTGTAAAATTCTCCCCATCATCAAATTTCAACTCGCCCTAGTCGATAACGTGTGATGGATCATGCACACACCTTATTAGTTGTGACACATGGAAAACTTTATGCACCCAGTGCATCTATGGGGAAAGAGATAGATGGTATGCCACCTCACCCACTCTGCTGAGAATATAGAAAGGTCTGATGAACCTCAGAGATAGCTTGTCTCCTGGTCAAACCTCCACAATCCTCGTCGGGGTGAGACCCGTAGGAAGACACGGTCTCCCTCAACATCTCCTTTCCAAAGAATCACCGGTACCATGGTGCGACCTCTGAAGAGGATGATGTGCTCCCCACCTTCAAAAAATACTTCAGGAGACCATCCTGAGGATATCTGAGCACGTCGGGCCTCATAGTCAACATCCCAAGTTGTGCCTCCCAATTTTTCTGAGGAATTGGGGGAGTGACAGTCATAGACTGGAGGTAAGATACTCCACCTTTATCCATTAAGGATATCCAAAGCACGATTAGCTGATCTGATGCCTCACTCAGCAGTTGTAGACCAGATCTCCTACTAAGTGCGTCTGCTACCATGTTCCCCTTCCCAAGAGTATATACTATCTCAAAGTCATAGTCCTAGAGGAACTCTAGCCATCGTCATTGTCTCAACTTCTGAAAGCTCTGCTGAAACTTCTCCATCCATAGGAAAGGCTCCCCCTTCTTCGTCAAAGATGGAAAGGGTGCCTCTACCCTAGAGAAGTCTGGTTCAAAACTTTGGTAGTACCCATACAAAGTAGAAGTCTCTATCTCTTTAGGGAGGTAATCCTGGAAAAATCTTTTGAAAATATGTCCCCACACTCTAACACTACTGTTGGGAACTGAAAAATCAGAACTCCTGGTGCCACGAGGGTAAGGTTGGCCAACCCAAGAGTGATCGGATGCACCCTCCTATGCATTAGTTTATCTTGTGCTGCCTGGGTTTCCTTTTTCACCGACCAAGGAAAACCTCATTCCAATGTTGTAGATAAACCACAACCTTTTTTCCAAATACAGTCAATCTGAATATGAACTGTGGATGTCCATTCCATACCCAAACTAACGTCGTAAGGCCTCAATGCTGCCACCAAGAGGTTCCAACCAAAACTCTCACCTCAAGGGTCAGATCACACCATCGGTGTAAGTGTGGTTATTGAGTTTCCTCCGAAAGGTACCTCTATCTGTGAGGTTCAATTCAAAGGCTTAACCGGAAACTCTAGGTTTTGGACAAGATTCATGGAAGTAAGGAATGATTGGTACCTATGTGTATTAATACAGAAACTAGTAGTAGACATAGATCGATCATCAAATCATTTCTAAAGACCTTGGGTCGCACTCCTTGACCATATGCAGCTACTCCCTTCTCCTATCCTCCATCTCCCTGAGCCTGGTGGGGACCACAAAGGGGGGTGGTTGTAACATGTAGAAATGTAAACCACCTCATGCTTCTCTCTTAGCTCTGCTTCCATGTCTGCAGCCCTGCAGATTCATTTTTCCCTAACACTTCTTCTTCCTGAAACATTTTTACACACCCAAGTCTCTGAGACTGGCGACGATTTCCTGCTTTCTCACTACTAACATTCACTGGTTGTATCTGATCAGTCAAAGAACATTCAACCACAAAGTTACTCTCTATAACCCTAATATAGGAATGAATACATAGAAGAATAGTGTTGTATCGAACATCCTTAAACACGCCATGCCTAGAAGTCCAAGCCCCAAATCACTGATCATATCGTATTCATCGAGTACCAGGAATGGTCAGTGCGCCTCGATGAATACTCATCTACCGACATGTCATCCTGCCGAAGCTGTAGAATCTCTAGAGAACTCTCAACCACCTCCTCAAGCTAGTCCTTATCCCCCTATGAGTCAGGCTCACCTCGGAACCTGATGGGTATCTGATGATGAAACACACGTAAGGCACTAATCCTAAATGTTTCCTCTACCGGTACCACCAGTTGTAACTACTGCCCAACGGGTGGTGGTGCTACTGGTACACCACCTGAAGGTGCCAACGTAGTAAGAGGGCCCTGCATCGGAGCCTCATTGCTCGATGGTCCATCATCATGTACTCTCTCAGAAAACCTGGGTGGCTGTCTTTGTGGTAGCATCCTGATAAGGAACAAGTGCACCATGGTCATTAAGTTATACCTGGTGAGCTGACTCCAAAGAAATAAAAATAAAAAAATTCAAAAACACACGCAATTAGTGTTTTCGTGTGCTGAGTCGAAAAATAGAATTCAGGGTCCTGGTGTATGAATACATTAGCCACCACACCGACACTGGACTCCTCAAACTGAAAACCACACTCATAACACTTAACACTATTGCTTCACAGAAAATATGAGAGTTCAAGTTTTTTGGTAGAACCGAACTCCTCTGATACCACTTTGTCACAACTCGTCCCTCGAGGCTCGTGCCATGACTACCCCAAGCTCGCCTTCCATAGTCCAAGGGCTAGAGACTAGCACTAGAAAGTCATATCCCTTAAATGGGAAGTCATTTCCTTTTAAAACTATATAGACACATAGTCCAAGAATAAAACAAGAAGAAACCACGCGTACTAGAACACAATAAGATGCAACCACAAAGTAAAATACCATAGTAAAAGAGTGCTGAAAGTAAAAAGGGGCCGGAATATAAGACCTACTATAAAAGTAAAAGTATGACTGGAAGTACAATACAACTAAAAGAAAAAGTAAAACAGCTATTGGGTCGTCCTACGAGGTTCCTATATGTAGGGTAGGTATAGATCTCCTCCACAGCACTCCATGTCTATCAGTATCCTCCGCTTCACATCACACTGAATGGTCCACCTCCAAGCATCGTCTAGTCCTAGCTCCCTAGGCCTTGATCAACATTGTACTTTGTCTACACTAGACACAACAAGGTGCGGGCGAAGCCCGTGCAAGGGTGAGTATAACAATACTCAGTAGGGAACCCAAGACCCCCGTAGGTCTCCTAGAGTTCCACAAAGGAAAAACCACAAAGTAATACATCAAATATACTTAGGTATATGCCCATACATATACCTAAGTTATCAAGATATACTTATCTCATACATGAGGGAAGGACACCACATAGGTAACACCACAAAGGTAGAAGTACCACACAGGTAACACCACAAAGATAACACCATGAAGGTATCTCTACGAAGGTAGAAGTACCACATGGATAACACCACAAAGATAGAAGTATCACACAGGTAACACCACGAAGACAATACCATAAAGGTATAAGTAATACCACAAAGGTAGAAGTACCACACAGGTAACACCACGAAGATAAAATTATCACACAGGTAACACCATGAAGACGATACCACAAAGTTAGAAGTACCGCATAGGTAACACCATGAAGATAGAAGTACCACACTGGTAACACCATGAAGATAGAAGTACCACACGGGTAACACCACGAAGATAGAAGTACCACACAGGTAACACCATCAAGATGATACCACAAAGGTGGAAGTACCACAAAGGTAACACCACGAAGCTCGCAATCAGGTATAACTTAAGTACAGAAGTATAGATGATTAGTCGTAAACTAGATCATCTTATTTTGTTAAGAAGTACTGCTGCTGACCCACATAGGATTGATAGGTAACTAACCCCCGCTGACTTACACAGGATCGATAGGTAACTAACCCCCACTAACACACACAGGATCTGACCCACATAGTATTTGTACGCGCTGAACCACACAGGATCACTGAGCGCTGACCCACACAGGATCGGACCTACACAAGATCGATAGATGCTAACCCACATAGGAACGATGTTCTTTCTTCACGTTGCAGCCTGCCATAGGTTTCCTCACACCCAGTGTACTCAAGTTCCGTAGAACCTGCCCCTCAAGATATCGTTCGTACCTCGACCACCACTAATCTCCACAAAGGAGTAACCCAAAGGACCGCCATGTCGTAAGGGTTCCAATGCGATAGACGTCGCGTCAATGGGACGCTCGGTCTGTGAGTTATAAGCGTTTTAGCTCTGAGGGCCCGGTTGGATTCGGGTTCGATCCAACCCTGTCATACTCCAAATTTCTCCAAATCTCAAGTGGAGTATACCAAAAGGACCGTCTTGATCCAAGGATCACAACACAGTAGTCGGTTCCTCAAACAGATGTTCGGTTCTCATGATATGCCCCATTAAGTGTTCCAAGGTCCAGTGGGGCCCAGGTCTGGTCCAACTCGGTCGGACCGACCTGGCCCGACTCGGTCTGGGTTTGGCTGATGTCCTGTCATGCCTGCAATAGGGGAGTCCCATCTAGAATAGGGTGTCCCATCTACAATAGGATAGCCCACAAGGGGGGTGGCCCTCAAGGGCGGCCTGACCCGAATAGGGCAGCCCACAAGGAGGTGGCCCGCAAGGGCGGCCCTGCAAGAATAGGGCGGCCCACAAGGGGGGTGGCCTGACCCGTGTAGCGTGGCGGCCCGGTCCAGGGCAGCGGCCCGCTGGGGCAGTGGCCCGTTGGGGCGGTGGCCCACATTGGTAGTGGCTCGGTCTGAGGGATGTGGCCCAACTCGAGGGCGGTGGCCTAGTTCGGTCCGACGTGGGGGGTGTAACCTCCCAATCACCTAGATTCCTGAATGGACCAGAGGCCGTTCGTTTGGCGAGGTGGCGGCGTCGTGTGGGCACTGCTCGGTCACCATGGAACCCACTGGAGGTGGGTTCGGCCTCTGCCGCGGCTTCAGCTGCGGCTTCTGTTCTTTGGCAGCGTAGCTGTCGCAACACCTTCCTTCCCACGGCCGACCATCGTGTTGGCCGCCTCCTCCATTCGTTGCGGTTGATGAGTCGCGACCCTCCTCTTGCAGCATGCGTCGATGTGCTCATGGTCTTCGAAGGTGGTGCAAGGAAAGCAAGATAGTGAAGGGTTCGGGCTGGGTTCGTTAGGCATGCACCCTCCACGTTAGCTCATAATATGGAGGATATTAAGGGAGTTCAATAAATAGTTGTATTGGTCACAAGATTAACCCCACAAGATTCCCCGCAATAACCTCCCTCAAAGACGAATGAATCTTGGGTCAACCCATTAGTCGATTGACCTGTGTTCTTCATATAATTTAAGAATGGGGAAGAGGGAATCAAAAACGCACAAACGAAAATAACCCCCTAACTAGAAGAGACGTCCGCTGACGACGGTCGACAGAACCTCCTTCATCGTTGTCATCAGTTCGTGACTTGGTGGCGCTCATCACCGCTCGTTGGAACCAGTCTCATTCTCCAGGTGGTTGGCGTCGCGGTACATTTTCAAGTCTTCGTCGCTTGGTGAATCCGATCCAACACCCCTCCCCAAGCTCCATATAAATAGGAGAGTAGAAGGAGCGTGCAATGCTCAAGGAATTAATGAGGTTCATTTAATTAATAAACCTCCCAAATTCCCAATGGTGCAGTTATAGGAAAAGAAGAGTCAATCCATTTATTTTCTTGACACGTCTCCTATCCTGCCAGCTCCATTTGTCCATTGGAGGAAAGAAAGAAAATAAAATAACAAAACATGTTATTTTATTAATCTTTCAAAAGTCCACAAAAAATAACTTTTTCACTCGACCTACTATGGTCGATGTTATGCCTCCCTTAAACGAATCTTGGCACTGCAGATTCAACGGTGCTCTCGGATTTTTAATCCGAGAAATGGTTCAAAAGTTAGAAAACACTACTCACACATTTACTGAACGTACCTAAAAAAAGTTTGTAAAATTATTAACAGTCACCCTTGACCCGCGCCGATAGAGGTTAGGCTCTTCTTAAGTGAAACACGCCCCAACGAACCCAACAGTACTCTCAGATTTCCAGTCTGAGTTACCATTTAAAAGTTATGGATTTTCAATAAAATAATTTTCACTTAATTATTTTACTTAGGTCCAAAAACTAACTTTTATTGGTGGCTCGCACCGGCCAATGTTAGTATCTTCCTAAAGAGAGCATACCCTCATGAGTTCAGTGGTGGTCTCAGATTTTTAATCTGAATTACCGTTCATGAGTTATAAGAATTTTAAAAATAAAATAATTTTATTTAATTATTTTATTTACGGTTATGCCATTTTTGGTTTTTCCCACAAGATCCCCGCACCGACTAAACTTAAGTCGCTCCTAGGGTAAACCCGCCATCCTGAGCACAACAGTGCCCTCATATTTCTGATCCGAGCAACTGTTTAAGAGTTATTCCAATTTTTTAGGAAAATTGCTTACGTGCGCTATTTAAAGTTTAACAAAACTTCAACGGATCATTATGAGCGCTCCAGGCCTCAGAATCATGTGTCATCAGATTTCACGGTGTCGAAATATTTCCATATAATTAAAAAAATTATATAGAAATTCTGGGACATTATAGAATAACACTAATGCATCTCCCTGGGAACTTGTTAGAAATATAAATGTTGCTTTTACTCTAGTTAACATGTTTCCCACTCATACCTCCATATGTTAACCTGACTCCCATGAAGTCATTGATAGACCTTTTTCTGCCATTGATAAAAAATAATAAATCATCAGTGAACATTAAATGAGAAACAAGGCTACTCCCAAATTTGGTTCTGAATGCCATTATATTTTCTACTTCTAATTTTTTTGAATATTCCTTGAAAGAGCCTCCTAATCCATGATAAAAATATTTTGTGAAAAGGGATCACCTTTCCCCATACCACACACCGTTTTGAAGAAGCCAAAACCCCTCCCCACTAAAGATATAGACATCCTAGGGGAGGCATATTACCTGAAGCACAGATCGAAAAAACTAGTCCTACAATACAAGTTTCCTCGTGACCTTATGAATAAATTCCCATTCAATTGTATCATAATATTTTTCCATGTCCACTTTTATGATCACATTTGACCAGATATCCTTTTTGTTGATGTCCTCAATAATTTATTGGGAAATTCCAATGGCTCCTTGAATGCTTATCCCTTTTAAAAAGTCGTGTTGTTCCTTTTAAATGACTCTAGGGATAATGTTATTTAGTCTCCTATTGATTAGGTTGGACAGAATTTTGTAAGATAAATTACAAAGGCAGATAGGCATGTATTGGCTAATTGAAATGGGATCTTTAACCTTAGGGATGATGACAACTCTAGATGTACAAATAGCCCTTGGAAATGCATCACCTACGAAAAAATCTTGAACTTTTTCCCCAATAATCTCCTTCACAATGTCCCATGCACCAACATAGAAAGATCTAGGAAACCCATTTGGGTTCGGGGAGCTCTCCTACTTCATGCTGAGGATAACATCCTTGATCTCATTAGTTTCTGTAATAGTGATCAAAGGGTCACAATCCCAATATTCAATGATCTCCCCTCAGTCCCTCCCAACCTTTTCCTCAGAATTATCCATTGTCCCATCCAGGAGATTTATGAAATGATCCAAATATATTTTTCCAGCCACCACTATATCCTATGTGAAGGATCCATCGACCTGTTTTAATTTGATCATCTTGTTAAATCTCCTATTATTTTTGAAATCATGAAAATACGCAGTGCCCCCCCCCCCTCTTTTAGCCACAAATCACATGACTTGAGTCTGAATAACCTTTCAATTTCTAGAAGTTTCTCAGATAATATGGATTTCTTATAATTGATGGAGAAAAAAATTTCATCATCACACCTATCATGAAGACTCTCTTCCAGCCTCTTGATTTCTCTTTTTAAGTCATTATTAACATATGTTTTGCCAACAAGCCACTCCAAGATGTCCCTCTTCAGTCATTGAAGGAATTTTGATAGGAAAACCCAAGAAGATCCCCCCTCTAGATGGTCCCATGAGTCTTTGATCATACGGAGGAACCCCTCCTCAAGATTCTAATTTATGGAATAGAAGAATCATGAAGGCTTCCTATCATCTTTCTTTAAGGTAACCTGAAGTGGAGAACGGTTAGAGATAGCCCTGGAAAGGTGAGTGACCATGTCCTAGGAAAAGGAATATACTCCTTAGAGATTATATGGGCTTCGAACAAGTATACACCATATACTATTGGCCCCTTTATGATTATTTCACCAGGTATACTTACTTCCAGTAAATCCCATATTCATGAGACCTTTGGCCTCAATAAAATCATGGAAATCCTACACTAAATATCTATCATAATTGGCTCCTCCTATCTTCTCTAAAGCATCAATGATAATGTTGAAGTCTTCCCTAAAAAATCATGCTAGTTTTTTCAGTTGGAAATGTAACGCCCCAAGTTTTTTAAAATAAATTTGAATGCATGAATCTTTATTTTAATAATATATTCATAACTAGCCTTTAAACATAATTTTTTCACTTCTATGTTTTCAATTTCGAATAATAGTCATCTACAATTGTGATCAGTAAGTTATTTGGAGTCTAATGGAACCAACTTTATTTTTAGTGAATAGTAACATACCCTTCTGAATAGTAATATGAATAGTAATATGACCCTAATGAATATTAAATTGTATTATTATTTTATTTTTTTAAGGCTTTAAGATAATGACAACTTGATTAATTTTTAAAGGTGTTAAAAAAGGATTTGTAGATTTAAAAATGTTATTTTTGAATAAATTGTGATTTTATTTAAAAATTAAATTAATAATATTTAGAAAATTATTTTCAAAAAATGGAGTTCATTTTTGAATTCTACATGTTGAAAAATTTTTAGGGTTAATTTTTGGTATTCTTCTGAAATTCTTGAATTTTAGATGAATAGTGAAATATAATAAAATACCATATATTCAAATTATCAGTTAAATACACTATTTATGACATCATAAGTGATGTAAGACCACTTGGTTCAAAATCACATGCCATTATTACTATTTTTGGTAACATTAATTAAGACTATTAAAATTCTTGTGCAAAAATATTATAATAATGATTAAAATAATGAAAAATACCTCCTCTCCTCCACTACAAATACCACCCTCATTCCCCTCTTCCTCTGACACCTCTCAAACCTTGATCCTTACCTAAGTTCTGCACAATACTCCTCCCAAGGGTCTTCCCCACGTATAAGTCCTGTTGGTCTCACTAAAAGGCCAAAAATAAGGGCTTTAAGAAGGATCTCAAGGAGAAGAGATCAAAAGGTAAACATCCTCTTTCGTTTTCTTTCTTTTATTTTCATTTCCTTTTATATTCTTCCTCTTTCATAACTTACACTTATACAAGAGTCATGAATGATCTAGTATCTTACATATTGTGTATTTAATCATGTTTATGGAAGAAAAACCATTATACTTCTTCTCCTCTCCCACTTATTCAAGAAATTAAAACATCGTCCGTGATGTGCCGATTTACCAACATCGTGGACGATGTGATTTCAATTTATTTTTATTACTTAAAGATTGGTCATAAAACCATTTTTATGGTTGAAACAGATTATAATTTATTTATTATATCTTATATGAGGTTCTTTAATCATTATTTACACATGTTATTAATTTATAAAACAAAATGAGTTCTTTACAATTGAAGAATTTCCAAAATGAACTAAAAAAATATCAATAATGTTTTAACTTATGAGTCATCCTCATGTCATAATTAAAAATGATAAATGGAATAATTTATGGTTATAGAAATATGTAAATACCACTCCATTCCAATTATGTAGTTTCAATTCCAATCAACAAGAATACCCATCATGAATCGATCATGGAAATCATGTAAAGAATGCACCCAAAACGATGGAAGGAACAAAATACTAACAATTAAAGGGAGAAATGATGTAATTAAATGATAATATAAGGTATTATAAACATGAATATGTTTCTTTAAGATATTAATAACACTATTTTAACCATTATACAGATGGTTTAAATGATTTTTAATTAAGACAAACCAGAGGTAAGGGAATTCTTGACACGATTTCCATTCTTTGGGTTAACCTTCTACTTAATTATTTATGTGGTATTAAAATTGTTTGTGTGATGAATTATGATTATATTATGTTTAATTATGTTTATTTATAGTTTATATACATATTACATCCACTCTATTAAGTCTCACTTTAATTATATGATTTTTTAAGGGGTTTTTCTTTTAAAATCCTCTTTTAAAAATTCGGTTTTACAAGATTCAAAAGAAATGTTTTTATGAAATTGTTATTGTTGTATGATTATGTTCTGGTTCTTGGGAATTGATTTTTATGAAGTTTGGGACCTATATCTCCATCCAATTTATTGGGTATGTGTAATTTTGAGGTCAGTCGTATTGTTACTCCAAGTGTAACTACGATGGTTACACAAATTGTAAGGTATCCATGAGGGTTAAAAATTATAAGATAGCTGAGAGGGTTACAAGATTATGTAAGTAATTCACCAAGATACATTAATGGTTATACTTATGTTCTATATGTTTTTTGGAAATCTCATGTAAATCTCAAGTTTCACAAACTAAGTTTATATGGGTACAAGTATATCTTTTTTTGAAAATGATTTCACATGTTATAAGTATTCATGGACTAATGTTTTCTTTCCTTATTTTTATATCACTTACTAAGATTTTTGTGATCATCCCAAGTTTTTAAATGATTTTCACAGGTTATAAGGATGTGTAAGACAAAGAAGGAATCCAAGATAAATGTTATGAAGATTTTTCAAAGAAAACATGTTTTATTTTAAAAAATATATATTTTGGAAGATATGGATACTGTTTTTGTGGTATTTGCTCCATATGAATGTGGAATGTTATGTATATATTATATCCCAATTATCTAAAACTCTAAACTTGAAAATATCCTCAATTTTAAAGGAAATGATTTCTTGACTAAAATTCAAGATTATGTAATGTAATAAGTCTAGGCCCTTATAGAAAAGTATTAAATTGTTTCTATAACAATAACCTCTCTGCAGGCTCACAACTAGCATACACAAAGGATAAGAGGACTCTAGACCCCTAGCATTAATACACATAGTGATACATTGAGGGGAGGACTCCACGGGCTATAATGAAACCGATTGTTTCTAGAATAACCATATGTGTTTTTCGAATTCATCATCATGCATGCAATCAATGAATCCCATCTATCTGCTGAAATAGGAGATACGAGAAACTCTATGCTTAGGTTCCAAGATAACAACCGTGGAAGCTGAATGATGATGAACCTCCATATCTAAGAAAGCACACTTGACCTGATCACCCAGACCATTTTCATTCCAAATTATGATAGAAATCATAAAATAAGAGAGGATACATCCTTATGGAAAGGGAAACCTGACTTAGATACCGATTTGAGGTCAAAGGTTCCCCTATCCCTAGAGTGGGTGATGGGACAAAGACTAATGTTGACCACAATAGAGGAATATTTAAATCTACCATATTCCATCACACTAACTTGAGTAATATCCTTATAGTCATCAATCATCTCATTAAGGACCAAAGATCTATTATGAGAGTGAACCAAGCAAAACTGAGATGATGGAGACGCCCCATCTTGAAACAAGAAGACCATGAGAATTCTTTCTGGTGAAGACCAGGATGCATGGATCTCTTCAAGAACTCATTATGGGATAAAATTATCAAACAAGGCAAACATGGTTGATGATGAAGGTCCTAGAACCAAATCTTTGAGACCTGTTTGGTCCAGAAAACCCATGAGGGGACAAGGTAATAGAAATTTTGAAATAAGGGTAAATGGGGATTGAGGTAGGAAGAGGTAAGGGCCCAACATCACTAAAAAGATCTTTAGGAACTAGAAAGGTCAATGGGATGGGGTTCGAGATGGGTGTGTGAAGATCAAACAATGAATTTGAATCACTCAACAAATCCATGCCTCTGTCACCTAGAAAAAAAATAGACATCGTCAGAGGAGAATCTGAAATCAACATACTCTCATCTCTACACAGATGAGGAGATAGATCCACAATAGAGGGCTCGTTGAATGGTGATTCCTCCATGGGGTTGTTCATCTTCAACCCCATGCCCCTTATTTTTCATTTATCCACAATATGCCCCTAAAAATAGAATTCAACACAAAAAGAAGGAATGTACAGGTAGAAAATAAGCTACAACCAAGAAAAAACTACTCTCACTCTAATCAGAACCTGAGATGAGAGATTCACTGAGATGTCCACTTCAATGCAGATACTCGGGTTTTAGGAAGACATTAAACATAGAGTATCATCATCCTAACATAGGAATTAACCCAACACATTACCAATTTATTGAAGAATCGTAGGATTGTGGAGTGGGATCGAAAGACCGTGGAGGCGGATCCACACCGCTGCCATACTTGATTCTTTACCAAAATGTGCATCCCATGACCACCTGGAAAGCCTGAAGTTCCAGGTACCGCATCAGCACTCCTCCCTATCCCAAGCCTTTACAAAATATTCCTTGAAAAATAAATGAATGCAAAATGAAAACCTTGAAATATTCGAGACAGCAGTAGGTTTTTTAAGGCCCCAAGAATTTAAAAAGGATTTTAAAATTTAAGAGAATATTTCTCTCACCCAAACCATGCCACTAGGGAATTATTATGAAATTTTTATGCTTTGTGATGTTCAAACTCAAAAAAATCCACAATGGGACACCCATCCACTCTATTGGAGCACCGGGGAACATGATTAATGGAATAAATATTGGGGAGACAAGATCTAAAGATAGGGGGATGCTGATCTAGCAAGATAATATTTTTAAAGACTTCTCCCCCACCACCTCTGAAATAGCAGCACCATCAACGAGCACCAGAGAAAGAAATGAGGATGAGGAAAGTATGATATATATGAACAACTCATTTTGAAATTTAATCTCTAATATTTCTAAGCATTCAGTATATCCAATCAACTTGACAACATGATTCCCAACTAGCACTGACTCTCCAAGATTAGTTGTAAACAGATCATTGGAGATCCCATATGTCTCTTATCTCTCCTTCTCTTGATAGAGATCCCAAAGGTGATATATCATGCTATATTAATTCATATCCTCATGTTTCTTCAAAAGCTCATTGGTTATGGATGATAGCATAAAACATTGAACATCTATAGTATTATTCAAATTTTTCTCATAGAGAGACAACTCTTCCTCACTATCCCCATTAGGCATATTAGGAATAGGTTCTTCCATGATATATAATTTCCTTTCTTGGAATAGGATAATGTGAAAGCGCCTTTTCCACTCTTGTAAATTTGTTTCCATGATAAAGATATTCTTATAAAGTATGAATCACAGTGATATGTTTGAAGTAAATTTATTATTGTTTCAATAAATTATATGAGCATAGATTTAGTACTTTATCTCATAAAATTTATACAAATAAATAAATATTATATTTATTAATCTCCCACTATTTTATCGAAATACAATAGCCCTTACCATTGGCTTCAGAATATATTGTTTCTTAGACATTATAGTGGAAAGGATTCATATTCCCCTTCTCATTACCCCAACTTTGGTTGGTCAAGAAATTTGAAGATTATTAGGTAGGCATTCCAAATTCTAACTGAATTAACTCACAATTCCTTGATTTGTTGAGTGGAATCCCAAAACCAAAATCCTTAAATTAGATTTCCTCAACCCTTACCTCTTAGTTACACCAAGTCCTACTTTGGAAGTCAACCATTGATGTGAAATAAGTTAATTCAACCCAAAAATTCATGTTATAATTCCATGATAATTAAAACCACCCTAACTTTGGATGGTTAAGCACTTTGAACTATGGTTCGATTTTAACTGTAATAGTGGAAGGCTATACCGACTTAATATTTATAATTGAGGGATTTTATCTTTTATGCATAAATTTCAAATTATTATCTAAATTACATGCTTGTTAATATTAAGTGGATTTAATTAAGTGATTAACCATGTATTAGATGATATTTATGCATAATCCAATTTATTTTAGTTCTATATTGCATGATTGTTAATTAATTAATTCATGTGATCCTGAAAAAACATACGCAATGAAAGAACCATGCAACTTGAAAGAAATAAAATAATAAAATGGTATGATCATGAGATTTTACTAGTGGTTAGTTTATCTAGCAGATAATAAAATAACCATCTACTTAGGGGAAAACACCTTGAACCATTTATGGTTTGTATTGCAGTTTTCCAATTGTCCACCTATGTACCTCTCTTGGATTGGTTTAGCCTTAGCTCCAAACTTGAATCACCTCCACTTTATTGGGAGATCCATCCATTACATATGCTCTTAATCACACACAGGTGAGGGGAATGGGTTTATATAAAAGAAACCATGGGCACAGAGACCCTTACATAATAAGAGGAGACATGACATGCAGACCAACAATTTAATTTACTAATAAATTAAAAGAAACCAATAACATAAAAAGTTCTTGTATAAGCTCATGATCATCTATATGCATGAAATTAATTACACATTTAATAAAATTAGTATTCAAATCATTATTGTTTTTTATTTAAGATAAATCTCACTCGAATCAATTAATTATATTCTTTAATTAATCAATTATTTTATCTTAATTCTCATATGAATTTCCTTGAGATTATCATCCATCATAATTTTAAAAAAATTAAATAAATTTATTTAAAATTAATTGTGTATATAATTTTTTTTATAGGAAACACGGTGAGTATCCATCTGAACTACCCAACATGTATTATAATCGTATATTGTTTACTCTTGCAACATGTAGCATACATGACTTATCACGTACTTTCATGATGTATACTGTCAACTTAATGATTACACAGATTACATTATTTTTCTGTCACATTTTATTATTCAATGCATGTAGAGTAATAACTATAATAGGACTCATACATGATATGCAGATCCAAACATTATACAAAAATTAATTAAATATCTATATATATTAAAACCCATCGAATGGAGTATATTATCAACTTAATGAACACATGAAATTACATGATGATAAGGTTTGTATAGTGTAATAAATTAATTTTTATTCAGCATAATTTGGTAAAAGTGCATGGTGTGTACATTAGAGCTACACAACATGTATTTTTTCTCATCGTTTATTTGTGGTACACACCTAGGGACTCAGCATGTTACGATGCCATAGAAAATTTGAAGTACATGGAATGTACATGGGATACACATAATGTGGCCTCCAAGTTACATAGTCACCATTCATGTAGGCCGTGTAAAAAGATACATGCCTTGTCTATGACTAAAGGACTACAGGCCATGTACGGAAGTTACATTGTGTGTACTCCGACTGACAGTGCACCAGGCTAGCCCAGTCAACATGTGGTGTATAATTAAATACAATGTGTGTAATAAATGCACACACCTTGAATTAATTAAGTATTAATTATTGTTGAATTGAACACTAGTACACGGCGTGTACCTCCAGGTTACATGGAATGTACTCTTGTGTTATCTGGCCAGACTTCTTAGCACCTCCAGATGTGATCTTTGAATTTATTTAGTTCATAAAATTAATAAATTAGATTATATTTACAAGAAACGTAGAGGAATATGTATATCTCACAATTCAAATTAAATAATTATTAAATTATAATTGAAAAGTAATTACTTATGAGTAAATCAATCAATGATCTTTAAATAATTATAAATAATTATGTGCCCTCTCTAATACCACTTGAAGGTTTTGTGCACAATAGCAGCATGTGATGGGTCATGCCCAATATTTATTTTTGTCATGATCGATGGTTAATCTAAGATTTACATGATGATAAATTTCATGATAAATGGAAGTGAATCAAATAATACAGACAATAGATAAACTGTTAGAACCATAGCACATGATCATCACATGTTATTTATAATTAATTTAAGCAATTTAAATAATTTCCTTATGAGAAATTATTTCTTTGTTGATGGATTAGACAATGGATCTACATTGTACCATTGTTGCATTGTAGTAATCAATAATAGATTACCTCTAGTAAAGATCCACATGTGTTCCACAAATCTTTGAACATCGTCATAGGAATCTTCAGGTTCTATCATGATTGATCCTATTGCTTCTGTCATTCACCTTTTAACACCATGAGAAACACTTCCAAAGCATTCTACATCATCTCTCTAGACCCAAGAGTGGAAGATGGAGGAAGATCATTCTCTATTCTTGGGAGTGTTCTTAGAGAAGGGATCTCTCTATGGATTTTAAAGGATTCTCCAGATTCATTGTTCACAACAAAAAAATGAATTAGATCTCTTTAAAAATAAGATAATTGGGTTTATATACTACTATGCTTTGAAATAAATAATTTCACAAGTGACCTTTGATATTTATTTAATCCTTGAGGAATCCCATATCTATAATAATAATATTATTATTATTTCTCGACATGCACTAAACTCATGAAATAAAATTAAATATTATTTATTCAAATAATATTAAATATATATTATTTCCCATTATACCTATAAACTTGGTCTTCCATTCCTCCAAAATATTTATCAGGCCCTGAATAATGTATATTTATTTAATAAATAAATATCACTTCATTATTCATCAATAAATAAATATTATATTCACTAAATAGAAAATAAATATTTATTAATTATTCCAATCACATAATATTCTATCGAATAATGGGTTACGAAATATATGTGATCAAGAAAATATGAATAATTATTAAACCACATGCGGGAATAATATTTATTCAAATTTTTAAATAATAATATATTATTTAACTAAGATTCTATATACACTTAGTGTGTGACCATCTAAGTCTCTTTCTCAGTGGCATTAGGAAAAGAAGCCTAAAGTCCAAGGTTAACATCTAGCAACATTCCAAGGAACCCATAGAGAAATAATTTAATTCCAAAATGACATAATACCTCATACAGATGCTTATTGTATAATATAATCCATTTATCACAATATCTCTAATCAAGAAGGTTTTATGTTGCTTCCATCAACCTATGTGCTCGATGTCTCTTTATTTGAATTTATTGAAACCAAACTTACCTATAGAACACCATGAACATGGATTTTATTTATGCTATACCATTTACATAAAAGGGAATGAGATGTAAACTTCTATTAAAGAATAGAAGGTACAAATACTTTCTCACATTATTCATTAATACAATATTACTCATGAAACAGCCAATATATCCTACCCCACCGTGAACATATGTCATCACAATTTTCATCAATACATCAAATTAAGTGACTTGTAATACTCATTAATAATAATATTAAATTCTAAGGATCAATACTCACATCCACTAATAGAAACATCCAATGACATATAAATGTGGATTTCCTATTGGTGGGTCTCACTATCATAATATCCTACACTGGATATTACCAATGGAGTACACCATGAGAAGGTGCCTCAAAGTACTATGAGCCTCTACCCCTGATAGCCTGAATCATTTGTGTCCTTAAAATTATTCCATCCTGCCATAGAGCATATATTTAAGAATAATGTTTTGGCACTTGTGGGTTCTCATCATAGTGGGGAAATGTTATTTCCTTTCAGTGTGACAACTACTCTTAGGACTTTATCATATACTATGTTACACAAAAGAACAATCATGATGTGATAAAAATTTTATTAATATTAAAAACTATGAATATGGGTTATCATAAAGTACACAAAAGTTGGTTCTAGGGAACCAACTCCAATTGATTGGCATCCATGTAAGCATGAAGTGTTGCTCTGTAACCATCATACAAATGTTGCATAAGCATGAAGTGTTGTTGTGAATAAACATCATAAAAGTATTTCATAAACATGAGTTAAGTTTCCATGATAGATACATTCACCATAGCTTCACATGGTTGATTTTATTTTTATATACAATCAATCCATTAACTGTGGCTTCACACGGTCGATTGAATTTGTACATGATGTTGATTGAGTTTGAACATGAATTTAATATACATGTATGGAAGATTTGAATATTTTTTATGTGGTCAATCTGAATTTTTTTTATGCAGTCAATTTGATTATTTGTTTATACGGTCTATCCACTATTGTAAGAGTTTAATCTTGTGTTCATTCCAGGCATACAGTCGATATGGCCTATGCAGTCGATCTGGGCTGTGATATGGAATGGTAAAACTCAACCTATATAAAGATAAAATGTGAATCTAGTGGCTAAATAATTATAGTTTGGAGTTATTAAAATCTATGAAAAAGTTATTAGATACCTACGAAAGGGTAAGGACATAATTGAGATACTCACTGAAAGGTAAAGGGAGAGTTTCAATACCTACATAAAGGTGATGATAGATTCCTCAAGCTAATTGTAATGAAATATCTTTGGGAATTTTGAAGGATGTAGAAGAATTATGTAGTGGATGAAATGAAAGTGCTAAATGGGAAAAAATTGGGACCACATCATAGGACAAGTCATGGTGTTGCATGTATTCATGCATGTGTTGAATAATTAAGATGAGTTTAGAGAAGTAGATTTTGTAGAGGAATTCAAAGAAGAAAATACCCGAGTCTTTGAGAATATTTGAAAATGGATTTTAAATGAATTTGAAAGTTTAATAAATTGGGAATCTATTGACCTACCTATCAACAGATGGAGCCTATGAAGAACAACACACAAAACCTCTAGATCTGGCCTTGAAACTTATTCCCTTCATTAGATCCCAATAAGATCTCATCAAAACATGATTGGATTTTTTCTCAATAAGATATCTAAAGAAAAAAAATCCTTTTGTAAATTCTATTATGTATAAATGATATTTACAGTTTGAGGTTGGGAGGATAATAATCAAGGGAAAAGAAGGAGAATCCTGAAGGAATTCATGTTCTACACTAGATCTCCCTAGCTCCCCATCCCAAGCTCAAAAGCTGACATAAAACGAAAATAATGTTCACTGCCTATCTCTCCCTCGACTGCTCCCCTTTTATTAACCATTACCCTCCTTGCATATATAATTACCCTCATAAAAAATGACCCATTTTACCCTTATCATACCTAGTATATGCTTTCCACTACCTAGGCTGGTCCCAAACTAAGTCACTCCCCCCGTCTTGAGAAACAGTCTTGTCCCTAAGACTGAAATATAGAAACTAATTCTAGAGAACATATTCATCCTCCTAGGTTGAATTTTATAGTGGCTGATCATGCCATTAGACTAGGTATTGAGGAATATGTACACTATACTACTGTATAATATAGAGAGAAATTATAGTCTCCAACTATGGGAAATCAGATAAGTCCCTAAACAAATCTGAAGGTAATGTGGATTGAACAGAGTGAGTATCAATGGACCATTTGAGATATGAAATGTAGAAGATAGGGTGTGTATGGGAAATTGGTCTCAATTGCATCTAATATTACATGGGCCCAATTCATTTCAAAATAGTAAAGGGGCCAAAAAATGATTAGAGATCTTGTGGTTGATCTTGTGTACAACGGAAGACCTCTTATGAGGCTGAGGATTTAGGAACACCTTATCCCCCTCCTGATATTCCACTAACTTCTGAATACGGTTGGATTTACACTTCATATAACACTTTTAATGAGCAATATGATGTTGTATTTGATTCAAGGCTTCATTATGATTCCCCAAAGGTGAAGCAACGCCCTCTACCCAAATTTTAGAAGGTGAATAAGTGACTATTGAAGGAAATGGAAGATCATAAACAATTTCAAAGGGTGTAGTTTTTATGGATTCATTCCAAGTGGTATTATTGCTCAATTTTACCTAAGGAATCCAATAAGACCAACTTTTAGGTTTCTCCCTTGAAAAACACTGTAGATAAGTTTCTAATCAATAGTTTTCAGCTTCTATTTGACCATTCTCCTATTAATAATAAGCAGAACTAAATTTTAATTTTATACCACTAAAATGAAATAATTCCTTCCAAAAATGGGGGAAAAATTGGGTCATGGTCACTAATAATAGAGGCTATAATTCCATGGATCCAAACCACCGCATGTATGAATACTTCAGTGACCCTTTTAGTGGAATAAGGATGTTGTAAGAGAATAAAACGGGAATACTTTGACAACTGATCAACTACCACAAAAATTAAATCATATCCATGAGACCGAGTTATCCCTGAAATGAAATCTATAGAAATATTTTTCTAAATGAACAAAGGAATCTCTAAAGGTTTTATTAGAATGGTTGGAGAAACTGTAGAATATTTGGAATGTTTGAAAACTAAAAAAATGTTGAACAAGATTTATCAATTGGAATTTCATACCCACCCAATAAAATTTTTATTTCAACCAATAGTATGTCTGGTAAAATCCATAATTCCCCCCTTGGGGAGTTGTATGATATTCTTCCAGCTGTTTTAGAACCATTGGGGAAGCTTCTGGTACATCCAAACAACCACGACACTTTAGAATTCCTTGTGAAAGGGTGTACTTGGGGTGTGATGGATGTCTATCTATGAGACACTACATAACCTTGTGAAGGAAAGGGTCCGAGTGAACACCCTCAGTTAAAAAACCCATATTTTCCCAAATAGGATAGGACTAAATGTGTTGGAGTGCTGAAAAATCTTCTCGTCGAGACATAGAATCAACGGTAGTGTTTTCCTTCCCTAGATTAAACTTAACATAAAAATTATTTTCCAATAACTTATCAATCCAACTCTATTGATTGGTAGTGTAAATGTGCTGATACAATTGAAATTTTAAACTACTATGGTTCGAATAAACAGGAAAAGTCCTCCCCAACAAATATGGACACCAATGTTGAATAGCTAACACAAAATCCATGATTTTTTTTTCATAAGAAGACTTCATTAAAGTCTTTTTCACCAATTATTTACTAAAATATGCAATAGGATTGTGTTATTTCATTAATATTTACCCAACCCTGCAACCGGATGCATTGCACTCCACTTCAAAGTCTTTGGAAAAATCAGTTAAAACCAACATTGGATCCTCTGTAATGAGTTTTTTTAAGTGGTCAAAATCATATTGGGAATCTAGTGTCTAGTGGAAACCCTATTCACAAGTCAAGATAGTTAGGGGCTATTCAATTAGTCTATAACCTTTTATGAATTCTTGAAAATATCTAGTGAGGTCTAAAAAACTCATAACATCCTTCATTGTTTGTGGAGAATTCTAGTCTAAAATAACATGAACCATAGTTGGATAAATAAAGACCCCCAAAGGAGAAACAACATGGACAAGGTACTCCACTTATTTCTAAGAAAAGCAACATTTATTTTTATTAGAAAAGAAATGATGGTTTGAAATCACCTGAAAAACAGTCCGCAAATGTCTAAGATGTGTAACCCAATCACTGTTGTAGAATAAAATATCATCAAATAATTTTAAGAAAAATTTGAAAAGTAAGGGGTGGAACAAGTCATTCATAACTTCCTACAAATTCAAAGGATAATTGTTTATCCCAAAGGGAATAACCAAATATTTTTAATGACCACTATGAGTCTGAAAATTCATTTTTTTCGCATCCTCCTTCTGTATTCTAATTTGATGGTAATTAGATTTTATGTCTAGCTTAGAAAAAATATTCTCCTTCCCCCTCATCCAACAATTGTTCAACCAAGAGAATAGGAAATTTATTAGGTATAGTGACTTGATTTAGCAATCTATAGTCCGAAAACATTCACCAAGTCCTATATTTATCCTTTAATAATAAAAATCTACTAGAATATGCACTTGAACTAGCTTGAATAACCTTGGATTGTAGGAGTTCCTCCACTTTCCATTAAATATCATTTTTTTGAAAGTGAGGGTACTAGTAGGGGTGCATTAAAACCGGTCCTTATCCTAGATATAAAAGAATATTGTGGAAATTTTTCTAAACAAGGTTTAATCCTATGGGTGTATCAAAGACCCATAGCCATTCAATTAACACATTCGGTAATATCCATTGTTGCTAATAAGTGTAGGACCTCGGAACACCCTGAGAGGGGAGGGGTGAATCAGGGTGTCAAATTTTTCTTTTAATGTGATGGATATTGTTCCCATGTTGGTAGGAACTTGTTAAACTTGTATGATGGATTCAATCAATAATCAAACATTCATATACAGAAAGGAAATATAGCAATAATACTTGGTTCACCGCTAAGGGATAGTCCAAGGAGCATATAACGATAATGTTTTGACTGTACCAAAATCCAATAATCTTCACTAGTTGTGGAATACAAGAGTTTA
The DNA here is from genome assembly GCA_963277665.1 of Viscum album. NCBI lineage: Eukaryota > Viridiplantae > Streptophyta > Magnoliopsida > Santalales > Viscaceae > Viscum > Viscum album. The sequence goes on from OY728127.1 coordinate 1,827,011,551, forward strand.
GACACAGTCACTCTATTCTAGGCACACTTCCTTTACAAGATTTTAGGGATAACACACTTCTTCCCCCAGAACACTTATGTTGACTCCCCCTAACTCACTGCTTTGAGAGAAGTCTGACTTAGTTTATCAACTTGAAGGTCACTTTAATGGATTGGAATTAAATATTTTTTCACTTTCTAACATGAGACTTTTCTTGCACCATAGACCTGAGTTGATGCACTTTGAAATCCCTATTCACTAAAAAATTGATATTCAAAACTACCTTTTGAGAAGCTTCTTCAAGAATCTCACTACCATCAAGAAGCACCCTACCTTCATGGAACAAACTACCTTTTTGAAGCTCACTAAGTTAATGAGGAATACCCCATAATTGTGAAGCACTCATTAAACAAAAGAATTGGAATCAACCAAGACTCAAAAATTCCTTCTAAGATGCTCAAGATCGCATGGAATGTTAGTTTCACAGAGCTCCCCCATCTTCTTGAAATTAGAGTGATTCCAGATTTTCCTTGAAAAATTTTGGAAAATTTAATAGGGGTGGCCTCATATTTATAGGCTCGGTCATTTGAAATGCTCTACCACCTCTTAGAGGATTTTCCAGATATTTCAAAACCACCTTCTCATAGATCCTTCATTCGCACTTCTCTATTGTGATTTGAAATTGTCGCAAAGATTTCCATAAAACCATCATGCACCACAATGCTCCAATTCTCATAATCATGGAGATCACTATCACTATTTGTGATGCTCCAATTATTCATCATTTGTGATTCTCATCATTGTAACATTAATCACCATTATCTTTCCTTAAAACTTCACGAAACACCATTTGTGAAGCCCATATTTTCAAAACTCATGCCTTTACCATATTTTCATTAGGCCTTAAAGGAAATAAAATTTTCACGATGCTAGCTAACTTTCTGATTTTGGACCCAAAAATTTGGAAAACACTGGAAAATGACACCACCTTCAATATTATTGTCATCTTGAACTGTAAGATCCCTTTATTTAACAACTATCTAATATTCCATGTGATGATTGACAAAAAACACAAACCATACTCCATTTCCAAGAAATAACATCCTGGGTTCCAACAATCACCCCCTTTGGTTTTGTTGGAAATCTATAAATAAATTCAATGAAGCACCAGTCAAAATCAAAACCTGATACATGAGAAGCAAGACATCCAACACTCTAAGTCTATATGAGAAAAGATTAGTGTATAAAACAATAGGGGAAGCATAAATTGGGTTCTCATGTTTTGGAATTAATAAATATTTCTAAAATAATCTCTGACTGTTTCCTCATAACACTAAATTGTTTTACCATTCTCATTCTCCCCTTATTTATCGATTCTAATTCTCCCCCTTAATCTATAACTATTTAATCATTACACTAAATTATATCTCCATTCTAATTCTACCCCTTTTTAACTCATTTAATTTCTCCATTTCTTCATTATCCCCATTTGGAAATAAGCCTAAAGAACCTGATTTTTACTTATAGAGCTCAAAAACACACTTCCCCAAGAACATATCTCCCCCATAAACATACATCACTTCCACAAATAGTTTCAAACAATCAACACAAATGGGGAGAGGGGAACACTCATAACCTCCTCATGCAATGGGAGGTGGATGAACACTGAGGTTCAATCGATGTTTCTCAAACACATGTGATGCTAATGGCTTGGTCAGAATGTCAACCACTTGGTCATCAGTTTCAACATGATCCATTTTGATCACACCTTGTTCAAATTTTCCTTTGATGAAGTGATATCTTATTTCAATATGTCTCATATGAGGATGCTGAATAGGATTATTTGTAAGATTTATTGCACTCTTGTTATCACAGTGAATCACCATTGGTTTTTTCACCACATCACCAATATCAGTCAATTATTACTTCATCTATAATAGCTGAGTGAAAGCCTTTATAGAAAAGATATAATCATATTCAGAAGTACTAAGAGAATTAATTTTCTATTTCTTACTCAACTAAACCACACATTTATTACCAATAAATAATGCTACACCACTTGTGGGATTTCTATCAACAATATATCCAACCCATTCAGCATCAGAAAACACTGATAGTTCACTGTCTCTTCCTGTAGTAAAGTATAATCCATAATTATGAGTACCTTGAATGTACCTCATGATTCTTTTCACTACCTCAATATGTTATTCCTTTGGATTAATTTGAAATATGTCCACTAGGAATGCTTTAAATACAATATTTGGTCATTTCATTGTCAGGTACAATAAGATTCCAATGATTCTCCTGTACATTGTGGGATCTAAAGATGTCTCATCCTCATGCTCTCCCAGTTTTGTGGCAACCACAATCAGAGTCGACATTGGTTTGGAGTCATGCATATTTAATTTCTTCAGAAACTCTCTAGAATACTTTTCCTAAGAAATAAAAGTGTGGTCTTTCCTTTAAACCACTTCCAACCCCAAGAATTATGTGAGTTCACCAATTATAGACATTTAAAATTCTAATTTCTTTTGATTGGAAAATTCATCCACTATTTCAAGACTACTTCCACAAAATATAATATCATCTACACACACTAGTACCATGAAATGATATTTTTGAGAATTCTTCACATAGATATTGTGATCCACTCTTCCTCTTTTAAATTCAAGATTCTTTAGATAAGAATATAGCTGAGAGTACCATGTCTGTAGTACTTATTCCAGATCATATAGTTCCTTATTTAATATAAAAACCTTCATTTCATCATTACCAAGCATAAATCCCACTATTTGTTTAATTTAGTCTTATTTTTCAAGAAAACCATTCAAAAAAGTTGTTTTGAAATCCATTTGATACACTTTGTATCCTATTTGAATTTTCATGGTAAGAAAAATTCTGATTGACTCCAGTCTAGCTACCAGACCAAAAGTTTCTTCAACATCAACACCTTCAATCTGTGAATATCCTTTATACACCAATCATGCCTTATTTATGATAACATTACCATTCTCATTTAATTTAATTTTTAAAATCCACTTCGTACCAATCACATTGTGGATTTCAGGTCTCTTAACAAGATCTCGTGTCTGGTTCTTATCAATATGATCTAACTCTTCATTCATAGATTTCACCCATGATTCATCCTTTGAAGCTTATTTGGATGAGGTTGGTTCCATAATTGATAAGAAGGAAAATTGTGCATTATTCCTCATTCTCCTCATCTGTGTGGGTGTTTTCCAATCCCCAATGATGTTGTATTGATCAATTTCTAATCTTCTATTTCCCCTATGAGGTTCAAAAGAATCTTCTTCATCCATGGTTTCCTCTTATGATTATTCTTCTAAATCATATTCTTTGTTCCATACCAGAATATTTTACAATCCTTCTACAATTTTAGCATTTGTGTCTATCCCTTGACCATTGATCATGATACCTAAAACTCCTTTTCCAATTACATGATATTCAATCATTTTCCTGAATAATCTGTTTAGATAACAATTGAAATAATGATTCTAGAAGCTTCTTCATCATTCATCATTTGTATCCTCCTCAATAGAAATACTTCTCAACATATTCATAATGGTGAATCTTATCAAGAATAGATTTCAATACATTCCAGTATAGAGAAAACACCAAAATGGTTCTTCATCTTTTGACTATCCACATTGGATAACTTTCAAAACTTCTCCAAGGATAATCTTATTGAACACTTATTATTCATGAATATAGAAATAAGATCAAGATAAGATGTCACCTTATTTATCCTAGTTGTCCAGAATAGAACATCTTCAACTTCATGAAAATGATCCTCTATAATATTTGTATTTGAATACTAAATTAAGGAATCACTCAAAGATGGTGAATTCTTCAGCTTGGATATCAAAGTAGGATTGATATCCCTCATTGCTTCTCAGTTTATCCCCCTGAGAACATGATTCACCTTTCAATTCCCTACATTGTAATCACAAATATAATAATCAAAGATTAATGTAATTAGGTGGATCATCCTTGTTTTATCAATATGCACAGAAAGGTTGAGATGTTTTTCTCTACCAAGTTGGTCCATTTACTCCAGTCTCTATGCTTTCACAAGTGAATATATGTTCTAATTTATATTGAGGAAGCATGGATATCTTCACATACACTTGTAAATTGTGTGGAGAATTTTTATTATAGATCATGGATGACAAATTCTTACTCCCCTTAAGGAAAGCTTTTTGTTCTAGTATTAAGGTTAAATAAACTTTTGCAATGTGACCATATTTCTTGTATCTCTCACATAGAACATATTTAACACATGATTTTACTTTTGGTTTCAAACTCTCATGCACTTTACCTTCATCATTTAGAATATTTTCTCTTCCTTTTCACTATCCTTAGCTTGTTAATCTTCAAGGTTCTTTATTCTTTCCAAATATTCAGGCCAGATAACTAACATGTCATTAGGAACTATGTTGGAACTTTTGGATCTTCCACATGGATTCTTTTGAGTTTCATCCATATTAGTATTTCTTTTGAATTCACTACCCTTAAACTTCTTGGACTTAAAAACTAAGGCCTTCTCACCATTATTATTTGATACCTTTTTGGGAGGATTTTTGTTCACAACATTTTTCTGATTTGTTCCCAAGGTTTCTTCTTCATTATGGGCTAGATTTTTTTATCTTATTTTCTTAGAATCTTTGAATACATGTTGAGATGAAAATATACCAACATTATGACCACTATAATTTCATACATCATAGATGTCATCAAGCATTCCAAATCTGATTGTTGTAAACATATGCTTTTGGACCTATGGATGTTTCTTATTCATCTTTAGATTCCTCCCCCATGAGATAGTCTTATTTTTTTCTTCTACATTTTTAGGATTATACCAAATATTTAATGCATAACGCCCAAATATGTTTATGTACCAACATTAACCCAAAAATATCGATTTCTTTGTATCTCTTGTATAAGGTTGTTGTCTCTTCTTTATGATTTTTGAGCTCTTTGTGGGAAACCATCTTCTATACTATTTTTCCTATCTGCCCTAGTCATGGAGGTAGGTTTCTTATCTTCTTTATTTATCCATACTTGTCCAATATTTATCTTACAACCTCCACTCATCATTATAATAGGTTTAGAGGCATTAACACAAGTTGTTTTGAATGGTACCTATTTCTTCTCAACTAATTGATATAGATCATCAAAAAATGTCATGATCTTATTATCACATGTTGGAGGTATTTCAGCTTTAGAATCCTCTAGAGAGCATTGAGCAGCAATAGTAATTGTTACCTTCTTTTATGAAGTATCAATATATGTCTTCTCAAAATTATCCAACTGAGCTTCCAAATCTTGACATTTCATATTGAGGATGTTTTTCTGATCTTCAATCATAATAATATTTTCTTCACAAGCCTTATTCATTATAAAAAGTTCATCTTCATGTAGTGAAAATTTATTCTGAATTAAAGTTTTGTGTTCCCTGATATTCTTGGATATTTCTTCCAATTGTAAACCCTTCATATTAGTGCTATTTCTCAATTTTTCCTCAAGCACATGGATATTTTCTTCAAGATTCTTTTTTAATCCCTCTTTCTCTTCAAATTCTTTGAGGTGTTTTGAGGAACATATTTAAGTTCCCTATTTTCTTCTTCAAAGGTTCCAACCAATCTAGTGAGTTTTAAACATTCAATAATTTTTTCTTACAATCCCTTTTCTAAAGAATCAGCTTCTCCTTCTAGCTGGGTGGTCTCTACCTGCATACATTTAAATATTATATAAACAAAGGAAAATCTTTCTTCAATAATATCATGTAGATAATTTCATAGTTTCTCAATTGAAAATTCATGTGAGGTTATAGATTGATCAACATCACCGTTGGTGCTAGGATATTTATTTTGAGGAAAACTTTAAAAGGTGCTAACACATACCTCCTGATCACTTGAAAATTTGTACTTACATGAGGTAGAAGTTTTATCCTTTTATTTGTTGGAAACTTGAGCCACATTCTCTTTACATTCCAATACTAATATATATTCATTATCAAAAATTCATATAGAACTAGATACTACCTATTCTTTAGATAATAGGGACTTCCTAAACTATCTATTCTCTTTATTTATTTTTTGTTCATCGGGGTCTTGGTGGATATAGAGTTCTTATTAGAGATAACTAGATATTAATAAAAATGCATTTAATTGTTGACACATGAAAGAAACTAAAATATTCAATAGAGAATATATTTTTAGTAGAGTATCCAACATACATGAACCTTTCCTCTGATAGCACTTGTAGGACCCCAGAACCCCCTTAGAGGGGAAGGGTAAATCAAGGTGTCAAAATTTTCTTTTAATTTGATGGATCTTGTTCCCACATTTGTAGTAACTCTTTAAACCTATATGATTCATTCGATCAAGAATCAAAAATTCACATGCAGAAAGGAAAAACAATAGTTTTACTTGGTTTACCACTAAGGTATAGTCCAAGGAGCATACACTGATAGTGTTTCGGTCATACTAAAATACACTAATCTTCACTAGTTGTAGAATACAAGAGTTCAGACACATTCACTCTATTCTAGGAACACTTCCTTTATAAGATTTTAGGTATAGCACATTTCATACCATGGAACACTTCCATCGACTCCCCCTAACTCACTACTTTGAGAGAATTCCAACTTAGTTTATCGACTTGAAGGTCGCTTCAATGTATTTTCATTAAAGACTTTGTCTATGTCTATCATGAGAATCTAATTTCACCATAGACCTAATTTGATGTAATTTGAAATAATTATTCACTGAAAAACTAATATTCAAAACTACCTTTCATGAAGCTCCTTCGTGAATCTCAATACCTTCATGAAGAACCCTAACTTATCGGAAACAAATCCCTTTTTAAAGCTCACTGGGTCAACATGGAATACCCCATCATCATGAAGCACTCATTAAAAAAAGAATTGGCCTCAGTCAAGACTCAAAAATTCTTTTTGCGATGCTTAAACTCACATGGAATGTCTGTTTCATGGAACTCCCCTAGATTCTTGAAATCATAGAAATTCCATATTTTCTTTGAAAATTTTATATGAAGTGAAGAGGGGTAGCCTCATATCTATAGGCTCGGCCATTCACGATGCTCCACCACCTCTTAGAATATTTTTTGGATCATTCAAAACCACCTTATTATATATCCTCTATTCATGATGGTCCATTGTGATTTGAAATTGTCACGAATCTTTCTATTAAACCATTTTATACTGCGATGCTCCAATTCTCATAATCATGGAGATCACTATTACCATTCGTGATGCTCCAATTCTTCATTATTTGTGATGCTCATCATTTTCATGTAGATCACTTTTGTCTTTCCATGAACCTTCTTGAAACACCATTCATGAAGCCCATATTCACAAAACTCATTCCTTTTCCATATTTTCATAATTCCTTTAAGGAAATATAGTTTTCATGATGCTAGCTAACTTCCAAGTTTTGGACCCAAAAATTTGGAAAACACTAGAAAACGACACCACCTTCAACATTGTCATCAACTTGAACTGTAAGATCCCTTTCCTTTACAACTCAATAATATTACATGTAAGGATTGACAAAAAAACACAAACCATACTCTATTTCCATAAAATAACATCCTTAGTTCCATTAATAACATGGGGAATTTGTAGACCTGTTATGCTTACCTCCCAAGAACATCTGATGGCATCCTATTACATGAGACTATTTCACCCACCCTGCCAAAGGGTAAGCCACATGGTTATGGATGGTTATTACCTAGTGAATAAATTATTTCCTATCCATCCAAAACCTCATAGTCATTAATCCCCAATTAGTTGTCACATCCCCTAAGGTACGCGGTCATACCACACAAAGAATGAGATCTAAACCACCCTGTTGTAAAATATTTTCATCAATGAAACAAGAATAATCTCCCAAAGACTCCTATAAATTTTTTCATGCTCCTTGAGAACTCACTGTATATTCCCATCTCTGTGTTTCACTAGTATTTCATAGGAATATTTTATCATTAAACCAAGTAGTTTGACTAATAAAGAAGAAATAAAATTTTGTGTAGTGTTGTGTTCAGTAAAATTATCACAGCTAACTCCCTGACATGGACCTCCACTTTTATAACCATATTTTTCTTATGATAATACTCCTATTCAGGCTCCAAATAATTGAGTCCTTGAAACTACAATACTGAGCACTCTGTCAAGCTTGGTGCCTGGTCTCCAACTATAGGTTCCTCCTCATGCAACATAATACCACCATCCACTAGTGCCCAATCATATAATGGTTCCCTTTTATCATCCTCAACTAAAATTATGACTCAAATAATAGGATAATCACACTTATCTAATGGAATACATGGTGAACCATAGTAGAAACACAATCCCTTTTACCAGCATCCATCCCACTTCTGAGTTATGAGGTACCGAACTCCTCATCCCCCTGTCATGACTGACTTTAGCATCTCTTATCAGAAAATGATAATAGGTCCATCTTCCCACTAGAAAATATGGACATCTGGTGTAAATAAATTGTGTTGTGATTGGCAGGGAAATGGATACCAAGAGTCACTAGTGTTTACACTACCAAAAACTCTCAGCGTACCCCCATGGAAGTGTACCCTGATTCCACACATCACAGTGAGCTTGATATGGAGTGCTAATCACATCTCCTATAAAAGAGTCTTCAGATTATGAATATGCACCCAATTCTATATGTCATCATGTATTCTATGTAATAAATATCAAACATATTGTTGTACTAATTGTTGACGAATCAGAGAATCCAAAAACTTGAATCTCTCAATATATTCGGACACTAAACCTCATTGATCAAGAGAATCTAAATCCTCATATAGATTAAAGATATCTAAACCCTTGAAAAAATCTGGTAATTAATCTTTAAAATATTTCCAAAATATATTCAGATGAACCTCTACTAATATCATAAACCAATGAATTGAAATCCCATCCATACTCACCTGATATAGTGATAACTTTAGAGCCTCCAGAATCTAGTATATATGGAAGTACAGTTCAACTCGAGTAATCTAACCCTGAGGATCAACACCATCAAATGTTGGTAGCTTGACTTATTGAGTGTGGTTAAGTGGTTCATCCACATGTAATGGAGGATTAAACTCCCAAAAATTCTATCGTTCAAGCTTCTAAATCTCAATGTGCCCTCCGAAAAAAGTACTAGATTCCTTATAATACTTTATCACATGTGATGTTCCCAACTGTAGTTGTTTCTCAAGTTGTCCCACCACACTAGTAATAAAACTTCTTAATTCTTCTTGATCCTTCAACTAGTGTTCACAGTGATGATGATCCTAATCTATTTTCTGTTGTCCAACAGAGAGATTTTCAATTGTAGAAACCAATTCCATCAATTTGACCTCGTTGCGGCCAAATCATTTCTCCATTCTATCCAACCACACCTTATGTAAAGTCTCTATTGTCAATACTTTCTCTAAGAGGTGGTTTAGACCAAATTATTGGATAATTTCTCACTAAGATATCAGAAGAAACAATCCTATGTGAATTTTATTATGTATTAATGAGATTTATAGTTGAATATTTGTGGGAGAAGAAGAAAGGGAAAAAGTAGGAGAATCCTGAAGGAATCTGTGTTCAACATGAGATCTCCCCATCTCCCCTACCCAAGCTCTAAATATGATCTAAAACAAGAAGAATTTTCACTGCCTCACTCACCCCCCTACACTACCCATTTATTACCTATCCCCCTCCTGGTACAACTAATTACCCTTATCAGTAGTGACCCTTTTACCCTTATCATGCATAGTATATACTCTCCGCTACCCAGGCTGGTTCTGAACTCTATCAAAACACATCATTATTCATATATCTATCAATAACATATTAGATCTAATGTTATGGGTGAGAGAAGATGAGAATATCTAATAATAAATAGAGAAAATAGATACTTATCATTGATTTTTGAGATCCAACACACTTTTATTTTCCAAAATCTTCTTTTAGATCAAAAGGGACCTCCAATAATTCCTAGGTAAGGAGAAGAGTTTGAGAGTCTGAGATAGGAAAAGAAAAATGAGGGTTTATGGGTGTAAAATTGAGTTAAAATCTAATTTTTGAATCATTTAATGTACGTTTCACGATATAACCACACAATTTTTCAAACCGTCCACATGATATAGTCTCCAAACCACTCCCTTTCATGGATTGTGTATAGTTTTGGCAAAATCGTTTTCCAACCATGCGCCTACCCAGTGACTCCCAAAATCTCCAATATGGTTTCCAAGAGGAGTTTCACAGTTTCTACTAACCATTCTCAAAACATTAACCCTTAAAACCCCTTCCAAAACTATCCATAAACTCCCAAAACTCAACCCAAGTATTATATATCATCAAAATACATAATAAAAAGAGTAAATTACCTGAAACTGGGGATGTTAAAACACTCATATTTCAACGCCTTTGGAATTTCATAGTGAGGAGTGATTATGTGATAGAACATGACCAATATTATGTTGTCATCTAGTTCTTTCCACATAACCATGAAATTCTTTCCATCTTCTATGAGGGGTTCTTCGACCAAATTTAAACATTAAGGTCATTTCACTACTTCTTTGTCAAGAGTGGGGACGTATGAAATCTCTTTCATTTACTCAAGGGGTGCATGGTCCTAAGGAGGAACAAATGATGATCTTCACCTTGACCTAACATTCGAATAGGATGATATTTCTCTGACTAATTATGGAGTGGTTAATATAGTTGGATTCAATTTCTTGAGTGACTCTCAGTATGAGAGGATACTTGAGCAGCTTTGACATTAGAGGACCTTATGTTGAGGAGCCAAGTCATGTGGGTAGATACTTTTCAACAAGTGTCATGGGGAGGATCTCCATGGTTGATAGCATCAAATTCACCATCATGGGGAAGACATCCATTCTGGATGTTTTATTTGTTTTAGGTATGACCTATATAACATATACCCTAGGAAGGACCTCTAGAGTTATTGTCTTGGTTCTTATAGGGAGGGTCTCTATGGTCACTTATACTTGATGAATTGGAAAGGAGAGGACCTCCCTACAGATCAATCTTTAATTTACAGGGAGAACCTTTATAGAAAACACCATGAGGAGGACCTATATGGCTAATCTTTATTTTTACGTGGGGAGGAATTCCATTAAAGTCACTCTTGGGAGGATCTACAAAGTTTTTGAACATGGTACCATGTGTATGACCTCTGATATTATAGCTACTTTATCCTAGTGATGAAGAAAAAATAGTTTATTGGGTCACCATAGAAATATGTTGAAGATCCTTAATAATATCATTGTTGATAGAGGTAGGGATATAATTATTCTCCTGGATTGTATATTTACCTTCAAGATACTTCCTTATGGGTGTCATCCATTGGGCGACTAGGGTTGAAACCTTGATCATAACTAGGTTCATGCAGCTTGGGAAACAACCTTCATGGGTGGGAGACCTATTAGAAGACTTAGTGATAATAATTGGAATATTTCTATAATATTTCTATATGAGAGAATGGATGTGAGTGTTCTCCCATGTTACCATAAAAATATACTAACAAGCTTCTTGAGAGTGGGTAGGAACATAATCCTATTCTATTCTTGCCAACAGAGATTCTAATGAACTTCTTGATAACAGGTAATAATATGAGTTTCCTCCTTGATCATCATTGAAATATGATGAAGGGATTCATGGATCAGATCAAAGAGATTATCCCACTATTGTGTATTGAGGGGAGATGGAATATGAGCCTTCTCCTAAATAGACACTAGAATATTCTGATGAACTTCACGAGGGTGAGCAAGAATTGGAATTTTTCCTTGGCTTCCATTGGAATATGATGATGGGATTCATGGGTGAAATCAAGGATATGAGTATTCAATATGGTTTTTATCGGTAAAATTAAACATGCTTCTTGAATAAGATAAATAATGTGGGTATAATCTTGAGTGTTGATGAGATAATGGATATAATCCCATTCTTGAACATTTGTATCTTTTTTTCCCCGATGATCCCTCCTCCTAGATGTTCTGGTTCAAACAATCGGAGCTAGAATCTCCATGGTGATCTTCTCAATGTACTCTTGTGGATACAGGGCCCCTATTAGTAATTCTAGAGCCACAAATAGGCAACCCTCATTTTCTATATAATGATTTGTGCCTTCCCAGCCTGTTACTTTTCCAATTTTGGTGGTTGGAGGTCTTCAGGGGAGTTTTTGGTGGCGGTTGGAGTTACAGCAAAGCTATTATGGGAAATAAACATCATGTAAATATATTAAATGACTTTTAATGGTGGTTCATGTCTTGTGTAGCTAGGTGGTTCATGGATTTTACATGGATAGGGGGTAGCCTATGAAAAGAATACTCATCATGTAAGTGGTATTCATGATGTGTAATAAATTGAGGTGTTTAATCCTTTGAGGTGATTTTTTTTAGTGAAATATGGAATTTTTGGAAACCCAAGGATTATATGTTGTGTAATGGATACACAAAATTAAGCTTATGAGATTATAGATTTTAATTCCTTTTATCATCCAAATTTAATTTCATTCAGCTGCCTCCCTTCTCTCTCCTTTTGGTAGAGTCCTAGGTACCTCAAGGAGTTATTCAATCCTTCTTCCTTCTTCTTTTATCCTTTGGTTATTGTGGATCTCCATTAGCGATCTTTGGTAGGTTCTCCTCCCTTTCTTGGTTGGTTTTCTTCCATTCTTCTTCAAGGGATTTGGTGTGGTGATGTTTTTTTGGTTTGGGGTGTGTGTTGTGATATTTTTTTATGATATTTGGGTGTGGTGTAGGTTGATCCATGGTTTCTTATGGTTCGGTTGTGGTTTTCATGTGTTATTCTTTGTTCTATGGTGTGCAATGAGTCAACAAAGCTTCTTTGAGGTAGGTAATCTCTAGTTTCTCTTTATTGTGTATCATGTGGGAGGGGTTTTATTTTTTTCGTCTATGTTTTACATTTTTTCTAGCTTAATCAAAGATAAAGAATTGAAAATTTTAAATTGAAGGGTAAAGGGGATTTAAAACACATTTTTTTACAGATTTTTTATTGTTTTGATATTGTGATTGTACGGGCTTGATTCCCTACTAAAAATTATGGTCATTGGACGATTTTTTGTGCTAGATGATATGTATTGTAACTATTGTGTCTGCTGTGATTATTGTGATATCACCCTAAAATGGAAATTGTCTAACCACTTATATTTGGATAATAAAATGGTTTCCCCAAGATTATATCTTGTGTGATAACGCCCCTAAAAATAAAGTGGAATGTGATAAAATCAACTTTTTATATATTTAAAATTCCTTTTTATGTGTTGTGATGTGTGGTTGTGCTTTTAGGGAAGCAGGGTGGCTTGTTTCACTGTGCTTTTGTGGTGTCCAGATGGTTTGTTTGGTCATGTATTTGGGGTGGAAAGATGGATTGTTTGGCCATTCTTTTGGGGTGGCGAGGTGGTTTTCTTGGCCATGATTATGGGGTGATGAGGTGGTTTGTTTGTCCGTGATTTTGGGTTGGATAAGTGGTTTTATTACATGATTTTGGGGTGGTGAGGTGGTTTGTTTGACATTATTTTGGGGTGGTGTGGTGATGGTACAATGGGAATGTTGATTTTCTTATGATGTGTGGTTTATTTGTGTTAGATTCCTAGCTAGTGATTGAATAACTTTTTTAATAATGATTTAAATGGTTGGGGTTTGGTTTGGTTAATGTGATGGAAATGATAAATTAATAAATAATTTATGGGTTGAGTGATCAAATGTGGATTATTCTTAATAATTAAATGAATGGGTTGGATAATGGAATTGGTTAGCGGTGTGTTGTGGCTTGTGATTTTTTTGGTGTTATGCATTTAAAGGTGGTAGTGAAAGTGGAAATGTTATGAGTTGGTTATTGTTTGGTTGTGAACCCATAGTTTGGGATTGTGTGTGTGACTATATCTATGTACTTGTATATTCTTGTGATTTATATATGCACCCCACCCATATCTATCACTATGTGTTGACACCCGCATAGTCATGCGGGGGTGTTTTTTCTGACATCCGGTGAGGAGAACGGATGGATGTATACCCACTCTTTCCTTATATCACTTCCAGGAGAGGTAGTTATTGTATAGGTTTTGATGGATGAAGGTATATTAGTTCATTAGATTGTGGTTTTGACAACCAAGGTGTTTCGGGGCGAGATGTGATGACACATGTGTTTTCAGGCAAGATATGAATGTGATTGTGGGGTAGCTTATGGTGGGGTTCATGCATGGTAGTAGGAGCACATGATGTTGATTTCCTACATGTTCATAATACCCTACTACTCTGGTTATGTTAGTGGTTGTGATGTGATGGACTAGGTGTTTTCGGGTGAGATTTGACTCTGATTGTGGGGAGATGGACTAGGTGTCTATGGGAGAGATGCGATGTGGCCATTCTTGTGGGGTGGTGTGGTATACAGAAGATATGGGAGTGCTGGGATGTATGATTCTAGGGTGTGAGAGTGGAATACTAGTGTGAAAGAGGTGCAGGGTACCCTTTATCGATATTCTTCTTATTATATTATATAATTTTCTTGTGTTATTTGGTGAGTGTGTCTTAGTGAGGTTGGGATAGATAGTTGACACATTTAGGTGTTGTTGGTTATGGTGTTTTCTCATGGGTTCATTAATATGATTCTTTCACATGTGCATGAGAGACTTTGGTTTTCCTACTGAGTATGCTTGTATGCTCACCCTATGTATATAAACTATTTTCAGGTTTCCAGGAGGATTACATGGACCGTACTAGACATTAATAGCTTGGACCTTAGTTAAATTTCATGTCACTGATTTATCCTTGATTTGGGGTATTTACTTTTAGAGACTTTTATTTTTATCAGTTTTATTTATACATGCATTGTGGGATGGTTTTGGTTTCTTTTTATATTATGCCATGGAGTTGTTTGTGTATGATTCATCTTATCTCCCAATTTTATATTAGTATAGAGGGTAATGTCTCACATACATGAGATTTTTATACCCTTAGTGCTAGTCTCCAACCTGGGGCCTACTGGGGACTTAGGGGTTATTATCTCTCTCCCCTCATTGAGGTATCTTTAGAGGGAGGGGGTCATGAAAAAATGGTATCAGATGTGATGTTTGAGAGATAATATGGAGTTTGAAGTTAGGAACACTGATGATTACATGGGTTGGTATGGAAATAGTTTTATTTGACCTTGGTTCAAGACATAAGCCAGGGAGACTAGTTAGAACATGAGATTTTAGGGGCCCCCATGATCTAATGCATGGAATCTGGTCATATTGTATGACCAAGTGAGGTATACCTGTTTGCAGGGTAGAAAACTAGGAGAGGTACATGCATCATGATGACTTGTGTTCTTATTTTAATTGTGTTGCTTTGGAAAGGGTAAATTTAATTAAAATGAATCTTAATAAAATTTCATACTACCTAGTATTAGGAAATTCTTATTTACTTTTCAGTTATGGATCATGTTCATCATTCATGAGTTACTCAGGTAGTTAAGGTTCAGCAGGCTAATTCGGTTGATCGTCGTAGGGTTGATACAAAAGAGGAGGATGAGGCTTGTTGGAGGGAATTTCATGATTTCCAATGGAAGGATTTGGAGAAGTAATAGGGTAGTGTTTCATATGTGGAGATAGAGAGCTGGATGGAGGAGCTCGATATTTCTTTTAGTTTGATCTAGGCCTTAGTGGGATACCAAGTTCCTAGGGTAGTTAGTCAAATGTGGGGAGTTGCATGTCAATGGTGGAGGTTATATCTGGGAGAGTGGAATGAAGAAAATGTGTTATGGGTCTAATTTCAAAAATTATTTTAGGTAGAGTTTCTTTCATAAACCATGAAGGTAATGAATATGTAGGAGCTTCTTTCTCTTTAGTAGGGGAGTATTTTAGTGCAGAAGTTGGAAATCAAGTTCAAGGACCTTCTATGTTTTTTTCCAAATCTTTTTCTAGATGAGGAGTCTCATGTGAAACGTATTAATGAGTAGCTTCATCCTTCCATCCAGTATGTGACCACTCCCATCACAAGGTTCATCAAATTGAAAGTTTTTATTATAAAGACCCAAATTTTCCATGTAATTTTTTTTAATTATATGGAATTATTATGAGTCTGTGAAAATTAACGGCGCCTGATTCTGGGGCCCGGTGTGCCCGGAATGAATTTATGAACTTTTTTTGGGTACGTTCAGTAAACGCATGAGCGGTGTTTTCTAACTTTTGAACCATTTCTCGGATTAAAAATATGAGGGCACCGTTGAATCCATAATGCCAGGATTCGCTTAAGGGAAGATTTACTATGACCGTAGTAGGTCTGTAGAAAAAGTTGAGTTTTGTGACTTTTTAAAATAAATGAAATAAAATAATTTTATTATTTTATTATTTTATTTTCTTTCAAAACCTCTAATGAATAAGCGGTGTGTGGGTCCAGTGGTGTGTCAATCCATTAAATGGCTTGACCCTACAATCTAAGTAATAGCAACGTTGGGGAAATTAAAAAGCTTCCTAATAAATGAGCCCCATTAATTTCCCCACATTATTACTTACCCTCCCCTCTCCTATATATATGGAGTTTGGGGAGAGGTATCGACACAGCTTTTCCAAGTAACGATGTGTTGAAGGAGTACCAAGATGGTGAACCCTTAGAGGATGGAGTCGATCCCAGCGAGAGGTGATGAGTGACATGAACCACGAACCGAAGGATGATGTGCGAGTGGCGTCATTGGGAATCATTTGCGGGAATGAAGAACTTGATCCACCTTCAAGAATGGGAGCTCTACAATGGTTTTATGAGGTAGGGTTTTTTATTTCTTGTGTTTAATTCAAGTGAATTTCTTGAACCCCCTTTATACTCCCCCTTGTTTATGAGTTAACGCGGAAGGCGTGGGCCTAACGAACATGGACCGAACCATCTGCCACTTTTCTAATCTTACTCCCTCCATGGAAGACTGTCGGCACAATGGAACTGACCGGTTATGAAGGAGGTCCTGCACCAATTCACGCCGCAATAGGAGGTCGCGGCACAGAGCCACGACGGTCATCAGAGTGGCTAGCACCGGCCGTCCGCGGTGGTGGTGTGGCGCGCCGCCGCGAGCCACCGGTGAGCAAAGGGTTGTGGCTTGTCAGCCGTGGAGAACAGAGGAGGTGGCCAGCATGACGAACAGCTATGGAAAGGGAGGTGGCATGACCACCACGCTTCTAGAGAGCAGGAGGTGGCACAACCAGTGCACTTCCAGCAAACAGAAGTTGTGGCTGAAGCCACGGTGGAGGCTGAACTCGCGCCTCCAACGGGTTCCGCAGTGACCAAGTAGCGCCCACGCGTCACCACCACATTGAAAACCGAACGGCCTATGGGATATGTGGTATTTCTAGAGACTGGGGGTCACCCCCCCCCCCCCGTGTCGGCTAGGGCATACCCCACAATCGGCTGTGCTCCCCCTTAGACCGGACCGTGCCCCCCTCGGGCCGGGCCGTGCTCCCCCTCGGACAGAACCGTGCCCCACCTCTGGTTGGGCCGCGCTCCCCCTCGGACTGGGCAGTTTCCCTAGCAGGATTCTTCCTTTACATGTGGCCCCCTTGTGGGCTAGGTTTCCCCTTTGTGGGCTGCCCTATATAGGTCGGGCCACCCTTTTGCAGGCCGCCCTCTTGCGGGTCGGGCCGCCCCTTTGCGGGACACCTTATATGGGTTGTTCCACCCTTGAGGGACGCCCTTTTTAGGCCACCCCTATGAGGGTCGGGCTGGACCTCATCCCAGCGAGCCGAGTCCGCTAAGGCCCAGCTCAGACTGGGTCAGACTAGACCCAGGCCCAACCTGGCCCAGAGGCATTTAAAGGGCCATAACTTGGGAACCGGTCATCTTTTTGACGAACCATCTAGGAAATTGGGACCCTTGGATTGAGATGATCCTTTTTGGTATACTCCAATTGAGTTTTGGGATATAGTTGGAGTACGACCGGGTTAGATCAAACCCAAATCCAACTGATCCCCCAGAACTAAAATGCTTATAACTCACAGACTGAGTGTCTGATTGACGCGCTGTCTATCACATTGGAACCCCTACGACATGGAGATAATTTGGCTTACTCCTTTTTAGATCTTAGTGGAGGTAGAGGTATGACCTATATCTCTAGGGGAAGATACTACAGTACTCAAGTGTTCTATGAGCGGGAATCCAATGGTTGGTAGTGAGGTGGAGGTTGGAGACATACCATACAGAGGTTAATACCAAGCGACCCTTTGTGGGTCAACGCCTAGCGGTCCTGTGTGGATCAGCGCCTAGCGGTCCTGTGTGGATCAGCACCTAACGGTCTTCTGTGGATCAGCACCTAGCAGTCCTATGTGGATCATCACCTAGTGGTCCTAGGTGGATCATTACCTCATGACCCAATGAGGACCAGCCTTAAAGTAGCCCGTCATGGTTCAGTGATATACTGATCCTGGGCGGATCAGATCCTGTGTGGTTCATTGAGAGGTTTAGTTACCTATCGATCATGTGTGGGTTAGACTCTATATGGTCAGAAGAAGTTCCTCTTGACAGAATAAGATGATCTAGCTTCGCGACTAATCATGTGTACTTCTATGCTTCACTGAAAACCTGGTTTGAGCTGAGACTCTAATCGAGTTGAGACTCTAATTGAGTTGTGTCTATTTATTTCATTTTGTGATAGAGATCATGCATTTTGGTTTTCCTTGTGGAATTCTGAGAGACCTTCGGGGGTCTCGGGGTCCCTACTGGGTATTGTTATACTCACCCCTACACGGGTTTCACCCGCACCTTGTCGTGTCTTATGCAGATGATGAGCAGCTGGGATGAGTTTTGAGGGAGCCAGGAATAGAAGATACGCGGGGGATATGGGAAGACATGGAGTGATTAAGAGATGATTTGTACCTACCCTTTAGGTATGATCCTTAGAGGACGACCCAGGAGTTGTTTCCCTTTTCAGTTGTACTTGTACTTTTTCTAGTTGGGCTTGTATTTCGGACCCCTACACTTTCAGCACTCTTTACTACAGCAGTTTACTTGGTGGTTTCATCTTATTGCTTTTTAGTATGTGTGTTTATATGGGTATTACTTCCCATTATAGGGACACACCTTTCTAGTGCTAGTCACCAGCCCCTGGCCTATGGAAGGTGGGATTGGGGTAGTCATGACACGGGCCCTAGGGGATGGGTCATGAAAAAGTGGTACCAGAGGAGTCAGTTCTACCAAAGAATTAGGGCTCTGATATTTTAAATGTAGCAATATTGTTAAGTGTTATGAGTGTGGTTTTCAGTTTGGGGAGTCCATTGTTGGTGCGGAGGATAAAGCATTCATACACCAGGACCCTGAATTTGGATTTCTGACCCAGTGCATTAAAACACTGATTTCATGTGTTTTTGGAATGTTTTTCCTTTTGATTTCTTCTTGAATTAGCTCACTAGGTATAAATTTTTGACCATGGCACACCTGACTTCTTTCAAGATGCCTCCATATAGATAGCCAGCCAGTATTCCTGCGAGAGTATGCAATGACATCCCACTGAGCAATGAGGCCTCAGTGCAGGGCCCTCTTATGGTGTTAGCACCTTCAAGTGGTGTACCAGCAGCACCACTACCCATTGGGAAGATGTTTCCACCAACCCCACCAGTAGAGGGTGCATGCCAACTGATCTTGTTTCATGAGTTTCAGTGGAATAGGCCTCCGAAATTCCAAGGTGATACGGACCAGTAGGTAGCTGAGGACTGGTTGGATTCCATAGCCAGAGTTTTTCGCCTGGTTGGGACACCAGCCAACCTTATGGTGATCCTAGTAGCTAGTCTCTTCTAGGATACAATAGGGAGATGGTGGATCTTGACGCTCTATATACATGACAAGGTGACCCTAGTCTGGGAAAACTTCGAGAGCCTTTTCTGGGAAAATTTCGTCCCAATGACCTCACGCTCTATGCGTATATAGGAGTTGTTGCACCTACAGCAGGGTAGCATGATAGTGGCCTAGTACTCGGTGAGGTTCACTGATCTCTCCTGCTACTCCATCGACATGGTGCAAGACCCTTTCTTTAGGACCCAGATCTTTGAGCAGGGTCTTCAATGGGAGATCAGAGCATCAATGGTATTGCTCAATATATCTGCATAGGTTGGGGTACTAGAAAGAGCGCTTTTTGTGGAGAGATTCCTATATGAGTAGGCACCCACAGTGAGAGACACCACCAGACATCAGGTAGTAGAGTCATCTGCAGTAGGCAGTAGGCAGATGACACAGAGGTCCAAGCGGATCAGACCTTCTGGTAGACGACCCCGGGATGCAGGGTCAGAGGTGTGGGGATCGTGTGGCAGAGGAAGTCAGGCGAGGGATAGGCAGTGTTACATGTGCGGTGGGCAGGGTCACATGGCTCGCGACTGCCCGAACCGTCATACAGACGACCAGTAGATGGTTGAGGGACCGTTGAGGTAGAGGTAGAGGTTCGATCGAGGAGGTATGCAGGCAGTAGGTGGACATGGAAGAGGATCTAGCTACGTAGTAGGTGGTGGGTGGCGATATGAGGTTCTACCAACACCACCACCAGGTGGTCCACCCCGACCATAGGGAGTAAGTGGGCAGGGATGAGCCCAGCTCCAGGCAGCTGAGGCCTATGACCACGGCGCTCTGAAGATGATTAGAGGTACGATATGTGTCTACTCCACCTTAGCTGCGGAACTTATAAACACAGGTTCTAGTCACTCACTACTAGAAAAATGACTTATAGACATGGGCCTATAGCTATGGTTTAATTAGGCAGTGGATATAGGATGATATATAGCCACAATTATTTTAAAACTGTGGAATTAGATTAAATTTAGCCACAAAGTAAACTGCATCAATAGATCCTCACTTCTTTTACCCTCCCTCACAGCTGTACTCTCCTACCCACGATCCCTTTTCTTGAAACTTTCTCATGTGGAAAGTTTTCCCTCTCCATTGGGATCCTCTATACCTGTCATCACGTTCTTCCCTCTCCCTCCTCTGCCTCCGCCTATAGCTGCTCCTCCTCGGGCCGCTCTGCCTCCAGCAGCTCCTCCTCCAGCCGCTCCTCCTCCAGCTACTCCACCTCGGCCACCTCCATACCCGTCATCCCGCTCGCACCTACCTCTTCTCTGGATCCCGACCTTATACCCTAGGGTTCAGGAAATATCATTCTACCATGGTCTCCTCACTTTTCTCCATTCCATTACTGCGTCTACCTCCACCCGTGATCCCAACTTCTACCATACGGTTCCTACATCGCGTCACTCCCGATTTCACCCTCACTATGACCATTCGCAAATGTGAACCTTCTCATCATGGTAATCTACAGGTATTGTGGTTATATTCTATTGAAAATAATATGAAATTCATTTGAATCTTTAACCCTAATTATTTGGATTCCATTATTGGTTCAATAGTGGGCTTCACATTATCTTCTGTTAGTATATTATGTATAAAATGGAAGGAATTATTCATTCTTTTTTCTAATATAGTATATCCAGTGGATGTATTGTTCTTATTTAGCGTGCATCCTAAACTTTATATTTCCTTGTTTCATCTCTAATTTAGATGACCCAATCATAGGTTGTGTCTCATTGTCTCCCATATATTCATAATTAAATTTTAGTGGTAATTTATTCAAATAAAATATTGATGGATTATGGTCTGATAGTTTAATAACTAATTTCTCTTCATGAAACTCATCCCTTAAAAACCCAAATATATGTTTTTGATAGTAATAATCATATTGATCATCACACTATTCAATTTTCTCAGGTGGGTATTTTATACCATTAATGAGTTCATATATTCTAGCTCCTTCAATGTTTAACTAATTTCATAGATTATTTTAAACTTCCTTATCGATCACATCATCTGTTAAATAATCAACCAATTTATGTGGATGTTTCAAAACCTTCAATACATTTTATATCTATTTATCTTCTCTAGCTTGAAAATTTATCATTACTTGTGGAACATCTATTAAGAAACCTCTAGTAGCTAGGAAGGGTCTTCCAAGGATGATGGGTACTTCCCTATCAATTTTCATGTCTGAGAATAGAAAATCACCTAGTAGTATAATTTTTTAAAATATCTCTTGTAAGTATTCAATTACTCCTATCAGGTAAGTGATAGATCTATTTACTAATTATAAAGATGCTATTATGGGATCAATATCTCCAATATCCAATTTCTTATTAACTACAAAATGGATTAAATTAATTTTGGATACCAAATCTACTTGATAAGTAAATGTTATTTTCCTTTCAAACTCATAGGGAATTCTGAAACTATGAGGATCCTTAGGCTTTAATGAGATCTTCTATTGAATTAAAACACTTTAGTTTTCTATAAGTGGAAGAATATAAATTATTCAGGAATCCTCCTATTTGTGATAATGTTCTTATTGAAATTAGTATTTTTGGAAATATTATAATGTGTTTCTTAAAATGGAATAAAAAATTTAACATTTTAAATCATTTCAATAAAACATAGTTAGTATTTATCTCTATTAATATCAAGTTCACTACCTCTTTTTGAAAATTGTGTAGGTGGATTATAATACTTGACATCTCTGTTATCTAGCTTGAACATAAATCTCCTAGTGATTCATTCATTCCAAATTCTTATTTATCAACATCTTCATTAGATTGTTGCTTTAATTTTTCATTGCATTCGTATTATTTTTTTGACAGTTTTCTTCCTATTATTTAGCATCTAATTTATTTTTTAGTCTCTTTTTCATCATTTCCCTTGACTATTTATCCTCATATTTCAGGTAATTTATGTGAATCCATATATTTAATTTCCCCCAATTGTATTAGGAATATTCCCCTTATATATCATTGTGTTTTTCCAAGAAATCCACCCCACTTTAATTTTTAGATTATGGATTCTTGAATGGATACCCTGAATTAACTAATCAGGACATGAGAAGATTTGATTTTGTTCATTTCATAAAATCATTCTTCATTTGATTATTTTCTATCTCTTATATCTTTTTTAATGTATTCTAAGTCCCTATATCCTCTTGGGGTGAATTTTAAGATTGATTCCCTTATATTTTTTCTTTAATCCTTTATTGGATTTATTATTTCCCATTGACTACAAAAGGACTAACTTGTTTAAGATCACCTTACTCCTTCCAAGAAATATTTAGATATTTATACCCTCAGTGGTTATAACTGTTTCAAAATGGATTATATCTCACTTCATGTTCCATATAGTTACCCTTGTAATATACTTCCTCAATATGGTCTAGTGGTGAAGTTGTTTATAGAATGTTAATATTTATGAAATTAATGGAACTGTGACTAAATATTCCATAGTTTATGAATTCCACATTGTTTCCTTATGAATTTGATATGAGAATTGGAAATTATTTTCATTCAATTATATAATTTGGGGGGCTCAAATCAACTATTGCTGAAACATTATTAGAAATATCACAATACATATGATTCAATTTTAATGCAAGTTCATGTAGATTATATTGTAAATGTATTTGAGTTCCTTTACTATTTTATCACTATAATAGCATCCTGTGACTGAATCTATAAGTCTCTAACCTATTACATTAAATAATTTCATTAAATAATTTCATTAATAGTGAGTGAGAAAACTAAAGAGGGAATTTTTAGTAATTTTCATGGAATCATTCCTAATGCTATTGAAATTTTTCTTGTTGTTTTTGTACAAAAATTGATATTTTAGTTCACAAGTCAATGGTTAGTTATATAGGGTAAAATCTCTCAGTAAATGAAATGTATATGAATTCTAATGTTTTGAAAAAGTTATATTCCTTTGGAAGCAATGCATTTCTTTCTTATTAGTTCATTTAGTATGGAATACACCTTAATATATATAAATCAATTGATAATTCATTGAGTTGGAGATAAAAGAAAGTTTTTGTGAAATATATGATGAATAATAATGAAACATATAATGTAATCCCTTTAATGGTATAAAATTACTACAAATTATGGTAATTTAACACATAGTTCCTCTCATTTGGTGAATTTCTAATGCTTGGTGGGTTTCAAAGGGCTGGTCTCCTCTCTACTATAGAACTCCTTCTCTATGTTTTCTTCTCCTATTTTATACCTCAGCGTGGTTCTCATCAAAGTTGGTGATCACTCCACATAGTCAAGATAGGTTAGAATTATTACACATGTAAAACAACACCAAATCACCCCCTTAAACTCCACTAATCTTGCTTAGATGACCATAATTTCTCAAATCGGGATTTTTTTCCATCTATAAAACTATTTAATATATTACCTAATTTATTTTGTTTGGAATGTACATGGATTCCCTTCATCCCCACAAGTTGGCCAGGTACTCAATGTGTCTTGAAAGCTCAACAATATATTTTGTTACCTTTTAAATATTCCCTCTTCAACAGGCATAAAATATCACTCAAACTTGTTTTTTGATTACTCACACTCTATATAAATCCATTTCTTACCTTGGAATGAAAAAACTAAATTATTTCTTTAATTATAGTCCTAAACCTCTATTGAGTTCCAATACTGTCTATGTTAAGTCCACAGATGGTTCCAAAAATGTGGTGTTGTATTAAGAATTTTCATAAATACACCACCGGTTGGTGTTCATAGCCTTCATGGAATACACTGATACATTGTAATTCATTCACTATTCAAGGAAGTTGATATATATTTACTTGATGTTTTTATCCCTTAAATTTTGTATCCTTGGAATTTGGTTGATATCACCAGTTGGATTGCCTGAATTTTCAAATCCTATGAAAATAGAGAATCAAAGCATCTAATAAAAACTGAAAGTTTCATTGTCTCAACTTTCCATGCAATTGGAATTGATTTTTTTAAGTTTTCTTAAGAAAAAATAATTCTAACATTACTTTTAAAAAAATACTGTTTTGGTTCCCATGAATTTGAATGCATTCAGTGTGGGCATGCTTCACTGTTATAAATATTGGTGTCATATAACATTTCCATTAGATATTATTCCATAAAGTTGATGCATGAAACATTCCTTCTCTAATTTTTTTATGAAAATATTTCAAAGTTGTGTTTAGACATGTTTACTATATCACGTTTCAATGCAGGGAAACATTAAAATGCATTCACTATATTGGTAGAAGATACTTTACAATTCTCTCTTTAGAATTATTTTGGGTCCTTTTATAGCATATGTAGCATAATATCTTAGTCTTCATCCTCCAAGTATAAACTATTTGGATTCCATTACTGGTTCCATGGGTATAGAGTGTTTTTCTAGTAGTGAAAAAGGTTATTCAATGTAGTTTATGATATCCTATTGTATTCAAAGATTCAAGGGAGTTGGTTAAGAACTGTTAAAACTACTTGAGAATAAGAAATATAGAGAGTAGATAGGATATTCCATAGTTAGGGATACTATAAGTATATATCTTTAATGTATGGGTCTTGGAATTCATTGGCCCATTTACTAAATCTCATGGGAATGAGTGCATAATTTTTTCAATAGACTAAGTGTCAATTTGGAATGAATCTATTGAATTACTAGATAGTATGGGTTCATATATGGTGATTGTTTTAGAAAATAAATCTTTTATAGATATGCATTTCCTATAACTATAATCAATGATAATGGTTTCCAATTTAAAAATAGTCATTTTAGAGAAATAATGAAAAAATGAGGATGCAAACACAAGAACGTGTGGCCATTTCCAGTCCTAGCCATTACTTCTTATGAGAAAGGTCTTTGTGGAGGGGGATGACTTTGGGTGTTTTTTATAAATATTTTTGGTATTTATTTTAATTTTAATTTCATTTTCTACATACCTATCCTAAAATCTATGTGTCTATTTCCAGTCCTAACCATTTCTTCTTGTGAATATTTTATTTAACACGTTGTGATCAGTAACAGTATGATAAATTCCCACATGCATGAACATCCTACCAAGTCACTTCAACATTGTTTTTTGTTTCATATTAAGGATATTGAAGTTGGAAAAGTTGTGTGCCCTCAACTAGCTATGAGAGTTTCCAGTGCAAGTGCTTCATGGAAAAAGGTTTGTTCTAAGTATAAGCATGCCTTAATTTTCATGTTAATTTTTTAAAACTCACCTTATGTTTGAAATTTTAATGATTTCACCTTCATTTTTGGTTTTTTTTCATGTTCTGTATAAAGTGGGATCATTACAAGAAAAATGATCTATGTACACACTCCTATTATTTCATTTTTTCCCCTGCTTGTGGTCTTCAAAGTCCCTCCACACAATAGTTTATTAATTAGGAATATATGTTTCTAGGATTTGAGGACCCACTTCCTGATTTAGTGAGGAATATCAAAATACATACACATATCTTTGTTTATCCTCATTAATAAAACTCTCTTATGTCAATTGATCTAGTGCACTGGATGCTTCCCTCTTGGATGAGGTTCAAGGATTGGTGCATCAACTAGAAACCCAAATACATAATGATGAAGCCTCTCTGATTCCAAGTAATTTCTTTCTGTTGATCTAATCAACTTTGAAAGTAGAAACTTCCTTGGAAAAACATATTGGCACTGGTTATACTCAATGTTGTTGTCCATATCAGTTCCTCACAAAGTCAAAGATTGAGCATCTAGTTTCATATCTATGTTAATAAAAGAATAATTAAAAGAGTTTATAGGCCATGTCAGTTTAAAAAAAATGAGTTGAAAAGAAGGAAATAAAAAAAATCCAATGAATTAATTCCACACAAACCTTTTTTAGAGGAATTATCCCATAAGTTTTATGTGAACTCATGTAAATCATTTGCATATGAAATGGTTCTCTGTATGTTTTTATGTAGTTACCTAATGGATTTTGGAATTACTTCACAGAAAAATAATATACAGTGACACTAGAAAAAAATTTATGAATAAATATAGAGAATTCAAGGACCTTATTATGTTCAAAAAGTATTTAAGGGGACCCTCCACACTATAAATAGGGGGAGAACAACTATTAATCTTCCACTTTATGAGTTCCATGAAAGCATTATGTAGAAGTACCTATTTACCCCAATTTTCAATCCTCTTTATTCTAATCAGATCCAATTATGATTGGGTAATTTTTGGGTTCCTGAAAATTTGGGAAACAATTTGAGATGAAGATCTTTATATAATAATTCCAAAAATTTTACTTTTTCATCAAAAGGATCATTCACTATGTAAAACAATTAGCAAAACTATGAAGAAATTTCTTGATTAATGCATTCTTTATGGTTAGTTTTGGCCCCTTAATTTTGGTTGAAATGATTCATGTAGCTTGGGTGTCATTTAAGGGAGAAAGGTAACACCCTCAGGCTATTACCAGTCTACTTTATGGCCTTTGTTTTGTGGCGTCGATGCAGTGATCCATGCTGCTTCACATCAATTTTATATGGTAGCAGTTTCATAAGTCCCAGAATAAATAGATACTAACCTTTCTTATAATTACACCCCCAACACACTTTTTGAGAAGTAATTTCAAGAGGCATGAATTTTGAGAAATGACAGTATTTATGAGCATCTACTTAGTGAGAATGTCTTTGGAGATTACATCCCTCATGTAGACTTTAATTTAAGTCTAAAGAGAGTGGGAAACCTCTTACAAAACATCTTTGGGTCCATGGGCCACCCATAAAAGATCCTTGTAGGCCGGACCATGTAAAACCATCATGAGACCCCCCCCCCACCTCTTCTTACCCCATGCGACTCCTTCAACCAGTTATCCTATAATCAACCAAGTTATATGAAGCCACTAACTTGTTAATTCAAACTTTGAAACCATCCATTCCTTCCTCTATAAATTATAGATTCAGCTATCTCCCCATGAATAATGATATATAATAAAACACAAGTCACTTTGGTGGCCTTCAACATATTTTAACAATGGGCTCTCCATAAATTTTAAAAATTAGTGGAATCAATTGACCAACTAGACCCACTATAAATAGTTAGGGTGGTAACACTAATGAATTTGTACTTGTAAGTATGATTTATCTAATATCAATTTAATTATCCAATTTTTTATTGAAATGTTCCTATTCTTCCATGAGTAAAAGAAATCAATATTGTTCTCTCATGGTTATAAGGATAAAATTATGAAGCATGTAAATATCTTGTTTTTATTCCCTATGTGATTTTGATTCTATTTGTGAAATTATTTTGGGAGTTGTGAGAATATGATAGTGAATTATTTGGTGTAGTGGTTAGGGTGTATTTGTCGTCTTATTTATAGAACATCGTTTTATAAGATCATATGATTGTGGTAGTTTTAGAATTTTTTCCATGTGTTGAAGTTCTGATGGGTTTCTTCCAAATTTTTGGTTTCATAGATCCCAAAAAGTGGTATCATATCTTGTTCTTCATCAAGGATCAGCAATCTCAACATATGCTTATGGTAATTTTCTTGCCTCTATGATATTTAATTTTAGTTGGATTTAACTTCTTTTTATGGAATGGAATTATAAGAAGGAAATGTCTCGATAGACAAGTTTGACAGGATGAACTTTGATTTTTGAAGGATAAAGATGGATGATTATATATTTTAGAAGGACTTTGAGTTTCCATTGAAAGGATTAAAACCGTAATAAATTGATAAAGTGGAATGGGAATGTCTTAATATAATGGAACTTGTAGTTATACATATATATTTAAATAAAATGTTTCCTATAACATCTGGGAGGTGAAAACCATAGTAGAGTTAATGAAGGCTATAGTGGATATGTTTGAGAATCCAACAACAATGAAAAACAATGAATGATACAAAGTTTATTTGGTATGATATATCAGAAGTAAGACTATTGTCTAATCATGTCAATGAATTCAAAATGATTTAGAGTCATCTCAAATTTATTAAAGTGAAAATTTTGTATGTTTTTTAGTAATTTTTAATGATTTCATTACTTATATAATAATGGGATATGATGTTGAATTTTATACGAAATTATTATAAAAATTATGAGTATGTGTTTGAATATGTTTGTGATCTTATCCCAAATTAAGAGATTAGGTATAGGGAAGTCCAAACATTTTCTAGAACCATGCTGAATACAAAAGAAAGATGATATTTTATTAAATGGAAATTTCAGAGGGAAAAAAGTTAAATCAATGGAGGGGATTCAGGCTAAATTTTTTGGTCATATAATTTTATGTTTGAATTTTGGGAAGAAAGGGAATCCAATGAAAGATTATAGAGATCACATGGTGAATTTAGGAAAGCATGCTTTAATAATTTCAAGTTTTATAGAGATTATTCTTATGCTTATAGAAATACTAAAATACATACACATTATCATATACTATAATATAATTTTTTTAACACTATACCTATGTGTTTCATTATAATAACATTCTTAACATGAAAAGTATAGATAGTTGTGTATGTAACAATCGCCATGATATTCATATATGGATAATTTCTACAATTGAATCATGTTTTATCTATTAATGACATTATTTTTTTCTTGCAGAGAGATTTGTTTCTAGACTTTGATGAATATTCAGTATAAGTTACCCATCAGAGTAATTTATTTTTAACATGTCAACCATTTTCTTCATATTTTGTTAGGTATGTTACATTCATGAATTATATATTTATCAAAACTCTGAATCATTATTGACTTATTAAAAAAAGGATTTTTTCAGGAGATGACATGCCAATAAATTTTCTATCATCATGCTTCAATGATGAATTATAGTGACATGAATTCATCACACTACAAAAATCCATAATTCATAGAAGCCTTCGGTAATAAAATTGTTTGGCACTACTTCTATCCATTGGGATACGTGGGATAGTGTTTTTGATGGGGGTCATTTGGATCATTGTGCTATGAGATTCTAATTAAGTTTGTTTTTTTACTCTATTTTATTTTGTTGGCTTGGTTTTGGTTTCTGAAACTGGTGATGTATTCAATCCTTTGATCGTGTCCAAAGCTATAAATATCATTGTATCTGTTAACTACAATCATGCCTTGGTGTGGTTGTTCATGAGTCTTTCTTAGTAATCTTCAAATGGATGATTGTGTTGTCTACATCTGTTTTAATTCAGGGTAGCAGTACAACAAGAGTATTAGTATGAGTAAATTCATTGATGGTTATGAAAGATTTAAGACCAAGGTGGAGGATCAAATGAAGATTCTGGAAGGGAGTAGGGAAGAGGTAGAGGCAAGGAGGCAGGGAGTAAGGAGGAGGTAGGGAACAGGGTGGAGGCAGCAGGGAGAAGGAAGCAGTGGTTGACCAAGGAGGTAGGGTGCAAGAGGTAGGGAGTAGGGAGCAGGGTAGAGGCAGGAAGGCAGGGAGGAGGTAGGGAGCAGAGAGTAGCGGGTAGGGAGCCGGGAGTAGCGGCGGTTGAACAGGGGTGCAGTATAGCTGTTTCTTTTTTCTGTAAATGGATTGCAGACCTGGATTTTTTTACTACAAAATCAAGGATACCATTGCATTATATCTGATTTTTTTCTAGAGACTCCATTTTGTATCCATAGTTATAAATCCTGGCAATAAATTCATGTAGAAGAGTTTATGGCCATGGTTTCAAACCATGGATATAACTCTATAGCCATGGTTTTGAACCATGTCTATAGGTCTATTTCCATGGTTTGAACCATGGATATAGGTCTATATCCATGATTTAGAACTATGGATATAGATCTTTTCCTATAGCCATGCCAATAGGATCCATGGTTGGTAAAACCGTGGCTATTACCTATAGCCACGGTTTTTTGGTCTATAACCATGGTTATAAACCATGGATATAGCCATTTTTCTAGTAGTTACTCTTTTATTTCCATGGCCCTCGTTCAGAGCTCAGAGATTCTAGTGGAGTTGTTGGTTCGATCCTTACGGCTAGAGACTCCTACGGTATAAGATTCGATGATTACACACTGGTGCCGACAATGTGACCTTACTCAAGGAGGTGAGATCTTCGGTTGGGATCTCCTAGTAGCAGTGTCGAGGCCTTACGATGTCATCTTGGGTATGGACTGATTATCCACAGTTTATGCTCAGATTGATTGTATTAGGCACAAAGTGCAGTGTGTCCACACAGATGGGACTAGGTTTTCCTTCACTGGTGAGAAGTGAACCTTTGCAGCATAGGATGGACTTACCTAGAGGAGGGTGCAGCCGATTACACATCAGTTGGCTAGAATTACCCTTGGAGTAGTAGATGTTGAGAGTCTGAGATATCCTATAGTGGTGGACTAGTCTGTCAATGTCTTTCCTGATTATGTTCCAGGACTACCTCCACACAGAGAGTTATACTTTCACATTGACCTATACCCTGGGATGACACTAATATCTACACCAACATATCGGATGGCTCTCGCAGAGCTTTGTGATTTACGGGTATATTTGGAGGACTTGCAGAGCAAGGGGTTTATAAGGACCAACATTTCTCCATGGGGAGCCCCGATTTTGTTCGCCAAGAAGGCATATGGGAGTTTGAGACTCTATGTGAACTATCTTTGCCTGAACCAGGTGACCATAAAAAACAAGTATCCACTATCGAGTATTGATGGTATTTACGATCAACTGAAGGGAGATTGTTGGTTTTCGAAGATAGACCTCAGATCAGGATATCATTGGCTCAGAGTATGAGATGAGGATCTGCAGAAGATGGTCTTCAGATGTCGGTACGGCCACTATGAGTTCTTGGTTATGCCATTCGGCATGACCAATGCCCTTATAGTGTTCATGGGACTCATGAACAGGATCTTCCAGCCATACCTCGATCACTTTGTGGTGGTCTTTATTGACTAAATCTTGGTGTACTCAGCGACGAAGGAGGAGCATGCCTATCATCTGCAGATAGTTTTGGACACACTCTGAGAGAACCAGCTTTATGGTAACCTCTTGAAGTTCTAGTTCTGGATACGAGATGTCCACTTTTTGGGACACGTTTTCTCAGAGGCTGGAGTTATAGTAGATCCAGTGAGGATAGAGGTTGTACTTGCTTGGGATCCACCTAGAAGTGTGACTGAGGTGCAGAGTTTCCTAGGGTTGGCTGGATACTACCGGAGATTCATTCCTAACTTTTCCAAAGTTGTAGCACCCTTATTAGCATTGACGAAAAAGAGGAATCTATTCATATGGATGGAGAGATTCCAGCAGAGTTTTCAAGAGCTAAGGCAGAGACTGACGAGTGCCCCCATCTTGAGGCCACCAGAAGAGGGCGTTGGGTACATAGTATACTGCGATGTATCAGGGACCGGACTTGGGTGTGTCCTAATGCAGGAGCGAGCAGTGATCGCCTATGGCTCACAATATCTGAGACAACATGAGCAGAAGTACACTACCCATGACCTGGAATTAGCAGTAGTGGTATTCACCTTGAAGGTGTGGTGACATTACTTGATGGGTGAATGTTTTACGGTCTACTCTGATCACAAGAGTCTCAGGTATATCTTCTCTCAGAAGGACCAAAACCTGAGATAACGGTGATGGCTAGAGTTCCTCCAGGACTATGACTTTGAGATAGTCTATAATATTAGGAAGGGGAACGTGGTAGCAGATGCACTCAACAGGAGGTCTGGTCTATAGTTGTTTAGTGAGGCAACAAAGAAGCTAATTGCGATGCAGATATATTTCATGGATAGAGATGGAGCAGCTTAACTCTAGTCTATGACAGTCACTCCCCCACTCCTTCAGTGATTTAGGGTGGCGCAGCTTGGGGACACTGACTGTGAGGCTCGACGTGCTCAGATATCCTCAGGAAAGGCACCTGAAGTATTTTCTGAAGGTGCGGATCACTTCATCCTCTTCAGAGGATGTACCATCATACCAGTGGCATTACAGGAGGAGTTGTTGAGGGAGTTCTATACATCCCCTCTGGTGGTACATCTTGGTGTAGCGAAGATGTACCAAGACCTCCGGTGTCAGCACTAGTGGATAGGGATGAAGAAGGTTATAGCGGAGTTTGTTTCCTAATGCCTCACTTTTCAGTAAGTGAAGGCCAACCATCAGGTTTCAGCAGGCTTAGCACAACCACTAGAGGTGCCATAGTGGAAGTGGGATCGGATCTCCATGGACTTTGTGATAGGGCTTCCACATACATCTAGGGGACATAATTCCATCTGGGTGATCATTGAACGACTCACCAAGTCGGCCCACTTCTTACCTATCCGAGAGCATGGATCTGTAGAGGGCTTGGGAAGCCTCTACATACAAGAGATTATATAACTTCATGGGGTGTCATCGAAAATCATCTCTGACCATGATGCACGTTTTACATCCCAGTTGTGGAAGGGATTACAGGAGGTGTTCCGAACTCAGCTATGTTTGAGCACTGTCTTTCATCCTCAAATGGATAGTAAAACAGAGAATACTATTCAGACGTTGTAGGACATGCTTTGTGCATGCATCCAAGATTTTTGTTGTAGTTGGGAGGATCACTTTACCTTGGTGGAGTTCATATAAAACAACATTTATCACTCCACCATCGGTATGGAACCATTCAAGGCCCTATACGGTTGACCTTGTAGATCACCTCTATGCTGGACAGACTGAGCGGAGTCAGCACTTATGGGTCCAGAGTTGGTACGGGCTACCACTGAGAAGGTGCAGACCATCCAGGAGCAGATTAATACTACACAGAGCAGGAATAAGTCTTATGCTAATAGGGGACTAAGACATTTGGAGTTCCAGGAGGGGGACCACATATTCTTGTGAGTCTCCCCTCAGCGGGGACTACAGAGATTTGGCCGAGGCGGCAAGTTATCACCGAGTTTTATGGGACCTTTAATGATACTTTGGAGGATAGGAGAGGTGTCATACCACTTGACACTTCCACTGCATATGGATATGGTGCACGATGTCTTCCACATATCCCAGCTAAGGAGATACATGTATGGCCCATCTCACATAATTGACCATGGAGAGCTGGACTTTGATGATGGGGTGATGTTTACGGATGTTCCAATAGAGATTGAGGATCAATGGGAGTGGGTCCTTTATGGGTGGTCAATACCTCTAGTACATGTTCGCTGGCATCATAGGAACCTCTAGGAAAGCACATGGGAGTGGGGGGCTCAGATTCGTGCTCAGTACCCCCATTTGTTTTCTTAGTCTATGTTGTGGCTTTTGAGGATGAAAATCCCTAAGGTGGGGAGAATGTAAAGACCCGAATTTTAAATGTAATTTTTTTTAATTATATGTAATTATTACGAGTCTAAAAAAATTGATGATGCCTGATTCCAAGTCCTGGTGCACCCAAAATGAATTTATAAACTTTTTTTGGGTACATTCAGTAAACGCATGAGTGGCGTTTTATAACTTTTGAACTGTTGCTCGGATTAAAAATACGAGGGAATAGTTGCATCTGCAGCACTGATATTTTCTTAAGGGAGGTTTTACCTTGACTGCAGTAGGTCTGTAGAAAAAGTTAAGTTTTTTTAATTTTTAAAAGAAATGAAATATAATTATTTTATTATTTTATTTTCTTTCAAAACCTCCAATGAATAAGCAGTGTGTGGGGCCACTAGTGTGTCAATCCATTAAATGGATTGACCCTACATGTAACGCCCCGACCCCAGTTACCAAGAGTCAGTGCATTATTACATAACATTGGCATGGTCATAAAAGATCAAGTCTCAAAAGACCGATTAGTTTAGTAGCCTTGGAAACACTAGATACATTCATAAGTCTTACATTACATGATAAAGTGAAAAACTACAACAACATAGTATCCATAGTCCACACTCATATCCCCTTAGACTATCCCTACAGGTTAGACATAATATACTTCTTCACATCCTGGGAAAAATAAAAAATAGAAAGGGGTGAGCTCAGATGCTCAGTAAGGATAACA
Organism: Viscum album; assembly: GCA_963277665.1. Taxonomy (NCBI): domain Eukaryota; kingdom Viridiplantae; phylum Streptophyta; class Magnoliopsida; order Santalales; family Viscaceae; genus Viscum; species Viscum album. The sequence goes on from OY728127.1 coordinate 1,827,046,334, forward strand.
ATATAGCAGAAACTTTCATAAATAAGCATAAACATTTAAGTCAATGTATAACTAAAACAAAAGACTTTTAAACTTGAACTTCAGCATAATATGGAAAAAATGAAATGAAATAATGTCATTTACTTATTCACAGGGATATTCTACTAGTCGAATAATCACATGCAACATCAATAACCACTTTCATAATGATGGAATGCATAATTCCAGACTATCATAACCACATAGTCAAGGCCTTGTGCCAAGACTACAAATAAGATTTTTTCAAGGCCTTGTGACAAGACACTAGTTTTTCTCATGAGACCTACCGATGCATCGAGGGGCTATAGCGGGATCCACCCATCACTTACTAAGTCCAATGCATTCCTCATATGAACAGGTTTAAACATAACATAAACATTCGTATTAAAACTAGCATATGAAATGTCAATAATTTATCCATAAACCATGAATGGTATAAAAATAAAAAATCCACTGTCAAACATATCAAAAAACCTTAAATACTATATGGAAGTTTTGTATCATAATAAATCAACTTCAAATAATCTTAAAATCCATCAAAGGATGTTGACATAGATGAAATCAAAACTATTTGAGATAAATAGCTCTTTTTTTAAATCATTTAAAAGTCACATAATTATAAAATAAAAATTTTAATTTAAAAATATTCTTATAATCTTTTAAGGGAAGGTTTGATAATTTTATAACAGCGGAAAATAGCCGCACCCTCTGTATAAGTTAAAAAAAGGCATTCTTACCTTAATTTTATCGAAAACGTTAAAAAGGACCTTGTTTGGAAAATGATGGAAAGATTAATTTGTAAACATATTATAAAAAGTCAAACAATGGTATAAATGACTTTAACCCATAGTCTATAAAATATTAATAATGTTTTGAAATACATTTTTAAGAAACATGGATGTGGATGATAAAGAGGTCCCAGTAGATACTTACGTAAAAACAACCTCAGATAATAAAGAGATTGTGAAATTAACCCTTACCATGTACTTTTCCTTGGTCGAGGGTAGGTTAAACTCCTGTATAATGGTGAAATAATTGTTATTAAATTATATGAGAATCATATACACTAATATGATATCATATATGATCATTTAGCATTTCTTTGTTAATAATATCTTAGTATTATCGTCATTTTGGGTGTTAACGGATTCGTTTTACTTTATATTCATTGTTATGTGAGTCATAATTATTATGGATGGGATGTATCTTATTCATATAAATAATGATATCAAGTCTTTAAAAATTATTTTTAATCATAAAATGAAAATTAGTCTTGAATGGATATGATGGGGAATGAATCTCATCGCGTTCGTGGTGACGGTAATCCGTACGTACGCACAAGCAACAATATCATTCTTTTGATATTAAAATAATATATAATTGGATGGTATATCATATATAAAGAATCATTATCATGTTATATTTATTATTTACATTAATTACACATCATTATTATACTCATCCAAATAATAATGTATTGAATAACAATTAGACCACGACGTGGAGACGGTAATCCGTACGTACGCATGTATGGTGACATGTCATTAAAAGGATGGATAGAATAATGAATATGGTTGTACCATATTTATAATAACATCACAGTATATAGAATATATTGGATTTATTATTTTAGAATTTAAATAACAAAGAAAGAATAAGTGGAAGAAGAAAATAACTTGAAAGAGGGTGGTGAAATTATTACCTCTTTTTTGGGTTCTTCCTTTTGATTTGATCAAAAGGGATCCTTAAGTTGTCTTTATGACTAAAGGAAGGCCTCTAGTATGGATTGAGGTAAGTTTAGAGGATATTTAGGCAGGGGTTGGCTGAGCCAAAAGGCTTTGAAGGTGTGAATTAGAGAGAAGGGGGAGTGCCCTTTTATAAGAGGGGTGAGGGGCACCTTAGGAAAAGCTAGAAATATTATTTTATAATAAAATCATTTTCAGTTTCTAATGGCTCCAAAAAGGATTATTTAAATTATAAGGTGGTTATGGGTCTAAAACCACTCAACCAATAGGTTTTATACATGTTTGGGTCACTATATTAACTTTATCTTTTAGATTTAAGTCTTAGTTAAATAGTTTGACATTTACCATGTCTCTTTGTATTTTTATATCATATGGTTAATAAACATAATATATACTTCCAATAGAACCCAAAGTGGTTCATTAATGATACACATATCATTATATAAGTCCTTTGGACAAACCTTAGATTTTTAGGAATAGAATATCAATTAATAATATAATATTTGTTTTAAAAACTCTTTTATGTCAATTTTGACACTATTTGGTATTTTGTTTTTTCTAAATTTATAACAGCATTATTACTTCGAAAAAAAATTCATCTAACCAACCCTAATATGTCATATTAACCTAGAAAATTAGTCTAATTCATAAAAAGTCTCAAATTACATTTATTTGGATATTTATAATATCAATTATTTTAATATTTCATTAATTAGGTAATTACTGCATCATCATTGTGTAATAAATAAATTAAATTATTCAATGTCTAAAAATTATAAATAAAATACCATTATGTAGGAAATATTTCTATATTTATAATTAATATTTATAATTTAATTTATCTTATGTATTACCCTATATTAAAAATGTTTTAGTTATTAAACTTTGATTTTAACTCTTTTAACTCTTCTTTGAATTAAATAATAATAAATTTCCTAATCTAATCCAAGTGGACCAAAGAGGTTCATATTTTATCCCTAAATTTTTTTTTGGTCTAATTATACTTAGCCAATAGAATTAGGACATGTGTTAGGATAATAATGATATCATTTTTATCCTTAATTACCCTATTTACTTTTAACCGTGGTAAATAAAAGTAAAAAGTTACTATTTACCAAAAATTATTTTTATCTTATTAAACCACATTTTACTCCATTATATTAACCATGTCTCTTGGATTTTCGAAATTCTACTCACAGAAGCAGTAAAATTATGTTTTATGTGAATTTGCAAATTCTCCTAGGAGATGGGTAAAAGACTGTGAAAAGTTCAATAAACTTTTTATATATATAAAATTATTATAAACTGAGTCCATTGAATTATATTGAACTTATATAGGTATTATGTATCTATTTTGACCTAAAATAAATTTAAATAAAATAAATAATTATTTAAATAAAAATTCGGTTTTAAACTATAACTCAGTGTTTCTCACTATTCATCAAAAATTAAACGTTTTCAGAAAAATACCAAAAATTCACCCTAGTCTAATTTCAATATTATGAATCCAAAAATTATGTCTATTTTAACAAATTCAAAACATATAAGTTTCATTTATTAATTTTAAATTAATTCTTGTTGTCAAAACCAAAAGGCGTATTTTTAAGAAATAATAACTATCAAAAGATTGACACTTGTTTATATCCAATTTCAAAGTAAAATTACTTAAAATTACCAGCATTGGATTAAATGGTAAAAATATAATCTATTTATACTTCCAAATGATTAAAATGTATAATTTAACACTATAAATTATTTTTATTAAAAAGGTTGTTTTCAGTTAAAATATAGTATTTTCACTATTCACCCAAATATGAAAGTTATCAGAAAAACACCAAAATTTTATTGAATATAAATTATTATGTCCTGATTCTAAAGAAGATTTTTATTTTTTCAAATTGAATATATAGAAGTTTCAAATATTGGATTTAAAAGGGTTCACCATTAAAAGGCGGTAATAGTGCATTTTTTTGAAAAATACTTCTTTTATCTAAAAAATTAATTTTTTTCTTACATTATGTATAAAAAACTCATAATATGGATTCTAAAATTATAAGGATTATATAAAGTTCAAAATTCAGTTAATACTATTCATAACCGCTTTTGAACGGCTAGTTTGGTAAGTTGTGGTGCGCTTGAACTCGGTGTTGCGTGAAGTGCAAGTTATTGAATTACTTTGAAGAAATAACAAACTATCAAATCTTGGGGTGTTACATTCTTCCCTCCTTCAATAAATTGTGTCCTTGCAATTTGAAATTGATCTTCTAAAATAAAAGGTTGATAATATAAAATACCTTTGTGGTAAAACCCACATCAAAAATTGGGTTAATAAAATTTAGTCTTAATAAGAGGAAACGGGGAATGAAAAAGTCACCACCAAATTATGATCTCGATTAGGAGAACATTGGTGGAAATTAGAGATACATAATTGGAGTGAAAACTTAAATATTTATAGGGAGTGATTGAGGTTATCAATCACAAACAAGTGTAAAATTGAGGATCTCAAATCCATCAATCTATGATGATTTGAAATACTATCGGTTCAACAAAACATAAGGTATTAGGATAACACATTTTTGGTTTTAAGATCCCTTCCCTAAAGTGTAAGAATTAATTTATGCATAGAATAAGTGGGAAAAAATTATATATATGTATATATATACTTGACAAGTAGAGTTTCATCCTTCAATTAATTCCTACCACAAACTCATCTTTCACTTCAAAAGATTTCAAAAAATATATATTCTATTTATCCTAATCGTATAGGGTTCCAAAAATAATGAATTTATAATTCACATATCAGACCATTTAAAAAAAGAAACTACAATATATATTCTAGGGACTTCACGTAGTCCATTGGTAGGCGATAAATCCCAATCGCACTATGGTTGTGGGTTTGATTCCCACAGCTTTGTCCGACGTGACGGGTTGTCACACGGTCTGCGTGTTTTCCTTTTATAAAAATCCAAAAATAAACTTTCAAAATTAATCCATTCCAACCTTTAGACTTATCCAAAATACTTCTATCCAAACTCGTAGTCCAAAATTTATAAGGAATTTAAACACAATAAAGATCATTTTTTCCATGTAATAACATGTGAACACCTTCATCATGTATTATTTTAAAACATGGTAACACCCTGAATTACTATAAAACCTTATTGATTACATTCATGCTCTATTATTCCTTATAGAATACTGGATATACTTCTTCTATCCAAAAATGTTGTAAACTCCAACAATGATGGAATATAAAAATCATTAATCAGTTTCAAGGTTGTCAATAATATCCAATATAATTTATCCAAATCAATCATGTATTGTTCCAAAATCACTACTTCAGTATCAGAACCATATTATGGTTTATCTTTCTCTCAACCATATATTTTCCAAAAAATTAACCTACTATTGAGTCACTTTTCTTGGTTCCACACAATCTTAAGTCCTTAATGAAATAGTACTGCAGTACAATCCTTATATACTTCATAATTATTATAACCAGTACATTGTTGATACAACACTCAAATGACATAATTATTTAATAACAACATAAGAACTCTAATCATTCCTCCTCATTTGTGGTAGTATCATAACTTGATTATTATCCAATAGCATCATTTGGGTCATACTCTGATGATTTGGAAATTGGTTCCTGTAGTGTCCCAACTCCTTGCAGATGAAGCATTGTACATTTGAAACCTTTTTCTTACCCTTGTAGTCACGTACTTGGTGTCCTTTTTCTCCACACTTATAACAAACTCCCATTCCCTTCAGTCAAGTTCCAGGGTGTTTCTTCCCACAATTATCACATATGGGAGAATTCTTATTTTCCCTCTTACATTTATCCATCTTTCTCTCTTCCATCCTTTTCTTCTTTTGCTTCTCTTAAAATCCATAGGACTCAGAGAATTCTTTACTTATATTATTAACACATGATACTATTTCTTCATATGTTGAGAATACATGGGTGACTATTTCCCTTCTAAATGTTGGATTAATACCATGAAAGATATGATCTTTATTACTCTTTGGATCATACATATTGCTTGAGTTTATATTCCTTATACTGGGCGTCATTTCTATACAATGGTATACACTAGATTAGTTTATCAATCGCAATACATAAATCTAAACTTGTAAAACACTTAACATAAATTGAACAGTTTATGGATATAATCCATAATCATAAAAATGTTTTCTTTGAGGAAGTATATACTCATAAACCCTTTATAATGATTTGTAAAGAAAATGAGAATTATCCTAAGCATATCCCCGGGAGTGTCGTAACCAATAGTGCAGCAAGGCCTATTGTCGTGCACCAGTTCCCGTTCGAGTCTAGCTCAAAGCGGTGTTTTCGGGTTTTACCCCTAGGTACATTTGTGCCAGAGATGCCTCTACCTGTTCGTATCCAGACAGGGATGTATTGCTCAGAAAACTCACAAAATCTCTACAATACCATAATTCTAGGAAGTTATTATATATTAATCCTCAAAGTCCATCTTAGGTGTATGTGCTCTACTCAGAGTTTATCTAAATCTAGCTTCCAAGGTTTGTACTAAACTTCATCTGATACCAACTCTAACACCCCGACCCTAGCTACCCAGATTCATTGAATTATTACATAACATTGGCATGATCACAAAATATCAAGTCTCGAAAGACCTATTAGTTTATCATCCTTGGAAACACTAGATACATTCATAAGTCTTACATTACATGATAAAGTGAAAAACTACAACAACATAGTCTCCATAGTTCACAATCATATCCCCTTAGACTATCCCTGAAGGTCAGTTATAATATACTTCTTCACATCCTGGGAAAAATAAAACATAGAAAGGGGTGAGCTCAGATGCTCAGTAAGGATAACAATATAGCGGAAACTTTCATAAATAAGCATAAACATTTAAGGTAATGTATAACTAAAAAAAGAATTTTAAACTTGAAATTTAGCATAATATGGGAAAAAATGAAATGAAATAATTCCATTTACTTATTCACATGGATATTCTACTAGTCGAATAATCACATGAAATATCAATAACCACTTTCATAATGATGGAATGCATAATGTCAGACTATCATAACCACCTAGTCAAGGCCTTGTGCCAAGACTACAAATAAGATTTTTTCAAGACCTTGTGCAAAGACACTAGTTTGTCTCATGAGACCTACTGATGCATCGATGAGCTATAGCGGGATCCACCCATCACTTACTAAGTCCAATGCATTCCTCATATGAACAGGTTTAAACATAACATAAACATTCGTATTAAAACTAGCATACGAAATGTCAATACTTTATCCATAAACCATGAATGGTATAAAAATAACACATCCATAGTCAAACATATCACAAAACCTTCAATACTATATGGAAGTTTTGTATAATAATAAATCAACTTCAAATAATCTTAAAATCCATTAAAGGATGTTGACATAGATGAAATCAAAACTATTTGAGAGAAATATCTCTTTTTTAAAATCATTTAAAAGTCACATAATTATAAAATAAAACATTTACTTTGAAAATATTCTTATAATATTTTAATGGAATCTTCGATGATTTTATAATGGAAAAAAATAGTCGTACCTACCGTATAAGTTAAAAAAAGACATTTTACCTTAATTTTATCGAAAAGGTTAAAAAGGATCTTGTTTGGAAAACGATGGAAAGATTACTTTATAAACATCATATAAAAAATAAAACAAGGGTATAAATTACTTTAACCCATAGTCTATAAAATAGTAAGAATGTTTTTGAAATACATTTTTAAGAAACATGTATGTGGATGATAAAGAGGACCCAGTATATAGTTACGTAAAAACAACTTCAGATAATAAAGAGATTGTGAAATTAACCCTTACCTTGTAATTTTCCTTGGTAGAGGGTAGTTTAACCTCCTGTATAATGGTAAAATAATTTTTATTAAATTATACAAGAATCATATACACTAATATGATATCATATATGATCTTTTAACATTGCTTTGTTAATAATATCTTAGTATTATCGTCGTTTCGGGTGTTAACAGATTCGTTTTCCTATATATTCATTATTATATGAGTCATAATTATTATGGATGGGATGTATCTTATTCATATACAGAATGATATCAAGTCTTTAAACATTATTTTTAATCATCAAATGAAAATTATTCTTTAATGGATACGATGGGGAATGAATCTCATCGCGTTCGTGGAGACGGTAATCCATACGTACGCATGAGCGACAATATCACTCTTTTGATATTAAAATAATATATAATTTGATGTTATATCATATATACATAATAATTATAATTTTATATTTATTATTTAAATGAATTACACATCATTATTATACTCATCCAAATAATAATGTATTGAATAACAATTACACCACGACATGGAGACGGTAATCCTTACGTACGCACGTATGGTGACTTGTCATTAAAATAATGGATAGACTAATGAATATGGAAGTACCATATTTATAATAACATCACAGTATATATAATATACTAGAGTTATTATTTTAGAATTGAAATAACAAAGAATGAATAAGTGGAAGAAGAAAAGAACTTGAAAGAGGGTGGTGAAATTATTACCTCTTCTTCGGGTTCTTCCTTTTGATTTGATCAAAATGGATCGTTAATTTGGCTTTATGACTAAATTAAGGCCTCTAAGATGAAGTGATAAAAGTTGAGACTATATTTGGGTAGATTTTGGTCGATCCAAAAGGCTTTGAAGGTGTGAATTAGAGAGAAGGGGGAGTGCCCTTTTATAAGAGGGGTGAGGGGCACCTTAGGAAAAGCTAGAAATATTATTTTATAATAAAATAATTTTCGGTTTCTAATGGCTCCAAAATGGATTATTTAAATGATAAGGTGGGGATGGGTCGAAAAACACTCAACCAATAGGTTTTAGATAGGTTTGGGTCACTATATTAACTTTATCTTTTAGATTTAACTCTTAGTTAAATAGTTTGACATTTACCATGTCTCTTTGTATTTTTATATTATATGGTTAATAAACTTACTATATACTTTCAATCAAACCCCAAGTGGTTCATTAATGATACACCTATAATTATATAATTCCTTTGGCTGAACCTTATATTTTTATGAATAGAATATCAATTAATAATATAATATTTGTTTTAAAAACTCTTTTATGTCAATTTTGACACTATTTGGTTTTTTTTTCTAAATTCATAACAGCATTATTACTTCAAAAAAATCATCTAACCAACCCTAATATTTCATATTAACCTATAAAATTATTGGAATTCATAAAAAGTCTCAAATTATATTTATTTGGATATTTATAATATCAATTATTTTAATATTTCATTAATTAGGTAATTACTACATCACCATTGTGTCATAAATAAATTAAATTATTTAATCTCTAAAAATTATAAATAAAATAAAATTATGTACAAAATCTTTTTATCTTTCTAACTAATATTTATAATCGAATTTATCTTATGTATAACCCTATATTAAAAATGTTTTAGTTATTAAACTTTGATTTTAACTCTTTTAACTCTTCTTTGAATTAAATAATAATAAATGTCCTAATCTAATCCAAGTGGACCAAATAGGTTAATATTTTATTCCTAATTTTTTTTTGGTCGAATTATACTTAGACAAAATAATTAGGACATGTTTTGAGGTAATAATAATATCATTTTTATCCTTAATTACCCTGTTTACTTTTAACCGTGGTAAATAAAAGTAAAAGTTACTATTCACCAAAAATTATTTTTATCCTATTGAACCAAATTTTACTCCTTTATATTAACCGTGTTTCTCGGATTTTCAAAATTCCACTCACAGAAGCGGTAAAATTAAGTTTTATGTGAATTTGAAAATTCTCCTAGGAGATGGGTAAAAGACGGTGAAAAGTTCAATAAAATTTTTATATATCTAAAATTATTATAAACTGACTCCAATGTATTAAGTTGAAATTATATAGGTATTATGTATCTATTTTGACCTAAAATAAATTTAAATAAAATATATAATTATTTAAATAAAAATTCGGTTTTAATCTATAACTCAGTGTTTCTCACTATTCATCAAAAATTGAACGTTTTCAAAAAAATACCAAATATTCACCCTAGGATAATTTCGATATTCTGAATCCAAAAATGATGTCTATTTTACCAAATTCAAAACATAGAAGTTTTATTTATTAATTTAAAATTAATTCGCATTGTCAAAACCAAAAGGTGTATTTTTAAGAAATAATAACTATCAAAATATTGACACTTGTTTATATCCAATTTCAAAGTAAAATTACTTAAAATGACTAGAATTGGATTAAATGGTAAAAATAAAATCTATTTATACTTACAAACCATTAAAATTTATAATTTAACTCTATAAATTATTTTGATCAAAAAAGTTGTTTTCAGTTAAAATATAGTATTTTCACTATTCACCTAAATATGAAAATTATCAGAAAAATACCAAAAATTTATTGAATCTAAATTATTATGTCCTGATTCTAAATAATGTGTTTATTTTGTCAAATTGAATATATAAAAGTTTAAAATATTGGATTTAAAAGGGTTCACCATTAAAAGGCGGTAAAAGTGCTTTTTTTTTGAAAAATACTTCTTTTATCTTAAAAATTAATTTGTTCTTACATTGTGTATAAAAAAGCTAATAATATGGATTCTAATATTATAAGGATTATATAAAGTTCAAAATTCAGTTAATACTATTCATAACCTCTTTTGAACGGATAGTTTGGTAAGTCATGGTGTGCTTGAACTCGGTGTTGCGTGTAGTACAAGTTATTGAATTACTTTGAAGAAATAACGTACTATGAAATCTTGGGGTGTTACACTACAATCTATGTAACAACAACATTGGGGAAATTAGGAATCTTCCTAATAAATGAGCCCCATTAATTTCCCCACGTCGTTACTTACCCTCCCCCTCTTCTATATATATAGAGTTTGGGGAGGGGTATCGGCACAGCTTCGCCAAGCAATGAAGTGATGAAGGAGTGTCAAGACGTCGAACCCTTAGAGGATGGAGTTGATCCCAGCAGGAGGTGATGGGTGACACGAACCATGAACCAAAGGATGACATACAAGTGGCGTCATTGGGAACCGGTTGCGGGAATAAAGAACATCATCCACCTTCAAGCATGGGTGCTCCCCAATGTGTTTACAAGGTAGGGATTTTGATTTCTTGTTTTGAATTCAAGTGAATTTCTTGAACCCCATTTATCCTCCCCCTTTTTTATGAGCTAACACGTAGGGCAAGAGCCTAACAAACATGGCCCGAACCCTCCACCACTTTTCTAATCTTATGCCATCCATGGAAGATTTTCGGTGCGGTGACACCAACCGATTATGAAGGAGGTCGTGCGCCGACGCATGCCGCAAGAGGAGGTCGTGTCAGAGAGTGGTGATGGTCATCAGAGCGGCCGGCATTGGCCGGCCGCAGAGGTGGTGTGGTGAACCGTCGCGCGCCACCGGTGAGAAAAGGGTCGCGTCTCGACAACCGTAGTGAACGGAGGAGGCAGCCAGCATGACGGCTGGCACCAGCCAGCCATGGAAAAGGAGGCGGCATGACCATCGCGTCGCCGGTGAGCGGGAGGCAGCGCGACCAACATAATTCCGGTGAATAGAAGTCGTGTTTGAAGCCACGGTGGATGCTAAACCCGTGCCTTCGGCAGGTTCCGCGGTGATCGAGCGGCGCCCATGTGGCATTGCCGCTTCGCAAACCGAGTAGCCTCCAGGCTGTTCAGGAGTTTGGGAGACTAGGAGATCACACCCCCCCCCCACATCGGCTAGGGAGGACCCCAGAGCGGGCTGCTCTCTCCCTCGAACTGGACTATTCCCCTCAGGCCGGGACGCGCTCCACCTCATACTGGACCATGCCCCACCTCGGGTCGGGCCGCGTTTCCCCTCGGACCGGGTTGCTGCCCTACCGAGCCACCGCCTTTGCGGGTCGCCCCCTTGCTGGTCGGGCCACACCATACGGGTCAAGCTGCCCTTTGTAGGCCACACCCTTGCGGACTGGGCCGCCCCTTTGTGGGCCTACCTATACGGGTCGGGCTGCCCTTTGCGGGTTGGGCTGAGTCTGCCGCGGCCCAGCCCAGACTGGGTCGGGCCGGGTCGGACCGGACCCAGGACCATAAGCATTTAAAGGGACATAACTTGGGAATCGGTCGTTCGTTTGATGAACCTTCTGCGGCACTGGGACCCTTGGATCAAGAAGATCCTTTTTCGTATACTCCACTTGAGTTTTGGGAGACGGTTGGAGTACAATCGGGTTGGATCGAACCCAAATCCAAACGGGCCCCTAGAACTAAAATGCTTATAACTCACAGACCGGGCATCCGATTGGTGCGTCGTCTATCGCGTTGGAACACTTACGACATGGAGATCCTTTGAGTTACTCCTTTTTGGATCTTAGTGGCAGTCGAGGTACAACCGATATCTCAAGGGTTAGATATTACGATACTCACGCGTGCTATGTGTGGGAATCCAGTGGCTGGTAGTGATGCGAAGGTTAGATACATACCATACGGAGGTTAGTACCGAGCGACCCTATGTGGGTCATCACCTAGCGGTCTTGTGTGGATCAACACCTAGATATCCTGTGTGGATCTGAACCTAGCGGTCCTATGTGGATTTGCACCAAGCGGTCCTATGTGGATCAACACCTAGCGGTCCTGTGTCGATCAGCACCTCGCGACCCGACGAGGACCAGCCTTAGAGCGGCCCATCATGGTTCTACGATATACCTATCCTGGGCAGATTAGATCCTGTGTGGGTCATTGTGGGGGTTATTAACCTATCGATCCTCTGTGGGTCAGACTCTATATGGTCAGTAGCAGTGCCTCTTGACGGAATAAGATGATCTAGCTTCGCAACTAATCATTTGTACTTCTATACTTCATTGAAAACCTAGTTTGAGCTAAGAATATAATCGAGATGAGACTCTAACTGAGTTGTGTCTATTGCTTGTGTTTTGTGATTTAGATCATGCTTTGTGGTTTTCCTTGCGGAATTCTAAGAGACCTTCGGGGGTTTCGAGGTCCCTACTGGGTATTGTTATACTCACCACTTCACGGGCTTCGCCCGCACCTTGTTGTGTCTTGTGCAGAGGATGAGCAGCTAGGATGTGGTTTGAGGGAGACAGAACTAGATGGTACACAGAGGAGATGGGTGGACATGGAGTGTTGAGGAGATGATTTGTACGTACCCTTTAGCTAGGATCCTCGAAGGATGACCTAGAAGCTATTTCTCTTTTCATCTGTTTTGTACTTTTCAGTTGTACTTGTATTTTTTCCATTTGAGCTTGTATTTTGGCCCCCTACACTTTCAGCACTCTTTACTACAACAGTTTACTTCTTGGTTGCATCTTGTTGTGTTCTATTCTGTGTGTTTGTATAGGTTTAAAGTCAATGTCTTCACATTATAGGGATACGCCTTTCCGGTGCTAGTCGCCTGCCCCTGGCCTATGAAAGGCGGGCTTGGGGTAGTCACGACACATGCCCCGGGCGACGGGTCATGACATTTATTCCCTTCTAATTTTACTAACTAGGTAGTTAACGATAGTTAGGGTCGATCCCATAGGGAAACGGAAAATAAAAAATCAGTACGAGTTAGTGGGTCACATCTAATTATCTAGAAAAAAAGTAGTTGAAGGAAACATATGAACTAGTGAAACTATTTGTGAAAATTCAATTAAAATAGAATAAGGGGTTAAAATCAATAAAAAAATGTGTTGGGGTTTCAATTTGATTAGATTATTTTTTAAAATTCATTCCTTGGTATTCAAAATTATTTATGAAAATTATTTACCATGGGGATTAAATTCCATTACCATTTCTTAGTTCGATAACTGGTAATTATATATTTAAATGTAAATTCCTTGGTCTAGTAATGTAATGTTCAAATACAAATAAATACATTACCCCTAAAATAGTGGCAATAGACTCCCCCAATGTTCATGGGTTTACTCGTTGTGGGGGAGAGTCTCTTGACAACATTGGTCTTCACCCCTAAATTGATCTATGAGACTTCATTAATAGATGAAATATTTTAAAATGTAGAAATTTTGTTATTAATAATAATTAAAAATAATAAATAAATAGATGAAAATTTTAAGAGTTATTGAAAGGATTGCTAATATAGTTTAATTTTTTATTTAAATTATTGGCCATTTACAATGATTAGACTGGTTATTTTTATTCGTGTCATGACCTGATTGACCCATTTTTGTCCTCATTCTCAAGAGGTATTCTGATCCCTTTGACATATTCTTTCTAATACCTTATTTCTTAAGATATTATTGGGATATTCATAACTACTAGAACTTATGGGTTTTTTGTTCAAACCATGAAAATTTTGAATCATATTAAAATGATTGAGGCATTTGATCGATATCTTCATCCACTTTGACCTTGAGACCTACCCAACATCTGACCTTCTTAAAACCCATATAAACTATGAAATGTTTTGATAGGAAGCCACATTATAAGCCTATTTATCCTTCCTACCCTTATTCTTTGATAATATTACATAGTTATTCATTTGAGATTTAAGGAGGAAGTTTGTCTATTCATGGTATATTTTGGTGAGCCACCACAAAACTAAGTGTAGGGGAGAGTGCCTCTTTTTCATTTGGAAAGAAGGGTTCCAAAACCACTATTCATTATATTCTTAGTGGTACCTCTTTAAAAAAACTCCTACACCACATATACTTACACATTCACGTCGTGTATCCTATTTTTTTAAGTCATGATCCCTAACTGAGTTGACCCCATGTGGATCCTTCCCCCCTCCCTATTTTTTTCTCCTGAGGCTTCCCCCATATATCTCTCCCCCTCCTACCTCTAAATACATCAGTTTTCTTCGATTCAAGATCATATTTCATCCTCATTTTTATCATTGGTCCAGGTATATTGATTATTTCCCTCTATTTTAGTGTTTTACAACCATTTAGGGTGATTTTTGAATTAGGTGGGCATTCGGATGAAAATCTATAGTACACTGGAACAATTAAGAACACATGCCATGTACATTATGTACACATCCTCACACACTCTTTCAAATTTTAAAAACACACGGTGTGTGTATTTAGTACACACTATGTACAATGCCTCTACCCAGCCTTAAGAGAACCCATGTCCTAATCACTACACGGATAGGTTTACCATGTCATATACATGGCATGTGTGTTCAGAACACATCGTGTACCCAATCCTCAGAAGACTTTGTCATGTCAAGGAAAACATGGACTGCTTACCCATTCAAGTTTCCCTAATGGCTAGTGATCATGGAATGGAAGTAGGAGGTGATGAAATAGGGGAGTTCAGGGTAATCATGCAGGACAATTCAAGTAAGGAGATCCATGTCACGTTAGTACATGACACTCATATCCTCTTAGTGGGGGAAATAATGGAACTAAAATGGATATGGATGAAATGGAGGGGAGGGGAAATTATAAGGGTGCTCTTTTATGAGGTGGGAGAGTACTTGTGGTCAGGACCAGTAAGCTCCCGCCATACAGAGACAATATGAGAATGCTCAGGGAGGGTGAGGGATTCAATAGTAGGTGGGGTGGCTGAATGGGGGTAAAAACTATAACCTTTTCCAAACTCTTCCATGGTTAGGGAAAATTGGAATTTTCCAAGATGAAATCATATTTGAGTCACCGTATCATTGGGTGTCACTCAGTAGATCGGCTCATCGAACTCAAAAGTAGAAATGAACTCTGAAAATAATTCTCAGAATGTAGGAGTGTTGTCCTGGAGTGTGTTAAGTATATTTGTGTGCCCAAGGAGTTCCTAAATATCCTCCCAAACACCTAGACATTGAGGAACAGTAATGTCCAACAATCATCTTCTCATCTAAATCAGACATTGTGAAAATCATCACAGCCTGGTTGCTGCAGGATTTTTCTCATAGAAGATCAAGTATGGGTGTGGCTAGGGTTGGACTACTACTAGATATGGATATGGTGGGGCATCAATACAGATTCAGAAGGCCCGAATATCTAGGAAATGGGTGGATTATCACCTGTTGTAGATGTCTTGGAAGTCATGGTAGTTATAGAAGGTGGTGTGGTTGCACCCAATGGTGTTATTATAGCAAGAGGATCTTCTATGTTTGAGCCCTAAGTATCTATAATAGGGGTCATAGTTTTTTCTAAACTGGAGGTGGAAGTCGAGGATGTGGGTGTCGGTTGTATTGGAGGCAACATCACTAAAGCTGGTGGCTGAGACACTGGGAGATTTATTACTAAAGACTTCGCTGGTGCCTTGAGTTGGATCTGATGGGGTCTGGGTTGCTCACTATCAATATCAGGCATGGGCTACTTCCCAATGACTCTGTCTCCATTTTCCATGATCTAAAATGGAAATAATGGTAGATAAAAAAATAAAAGAAAAGAAAAATGAAAGAAGAAAAGTGAGAAAACCTAAAAACCAAAGTACACAGCGTGTAGATCCAAAGTACATAACATGTAGAGTGCTCAGGTTTCTAACCCGTGTACTATGGATATACACGCAGAGTGGGAATCAAGTTGGAAAAAAGAAATGTACACGGTGTGTATGGGTGGTACACTCTATGTGTATGTACATGGGTAATAAGTATGTGTGTTCCATGACACAACCAATTCTTTTGAGGACTGGGTACACATTGTTTTCCAAACACACATGCGGTGTATATATGGGTGCAATTCTAGCCCAACAGCCTGAAATCTTGAGTAGCCCGACTCGAAATCCCGAGTGGTCTGTCTCGGTGAAACCTGAGTCAGGCTAGGCTAGGATCGGGCTGATGGTTTGTTGGGACAAGGCTTATCCAAGTAGGTCGGCCTGTCTAAATCCTGGGTTACTCTAAAAAATGGGGAAACTACGGGTAGGGAGATTCGAACCCCCTACCACAAGCTTCCAAGGTTGCGCCTGAATAAAAACTACAAGACTATATATATATATATATAATTTATTAATAAAAAACCACATGAAATACTTTTTTGTGGTTATAAACATATTAATTAAATACATTTCATGTTATTTAATTAAATTAATTCATGTTAATTCATTTTATTATATATCATTTAAATTTTAATGTTGATAATGAGCTCAACATGTAGTCAAACCCTACCGAAGACACAACATCAGAATCAGATGATTGATTTTTTTATGTTTGATTTAATTAACTTTCATAATGGAATTGATATATAAATATGATGTATTTTTTAATTAAATATATTATATATTTTTTGTCATTACACAGATAAATAGTTTAATTTCTTAATGTTTAATTATTATTTACTTTTTTCATCACAAATAATATATTTGTTTGTTAAATAATGTTTAATATTTTTAGGTATAATATATATATATATCAATGATTTAACTTTATATATATATATATTATAACTCATAACATGTTAACAAAAAAATAACACTCACTAGTTGATGTTCATGTCCCCCAAACCTCGTTAATTTTTTTATGTATGTTTGTATATATTATATATACTATATATACATATATACATATATAAATCTATTTAGAAAAAAAATTACCCACTCACTGCTATGCACCCCCCAACCCCTCATTAATTTTTTTACAACTTGCACATAATATATAGAGATTCACATATATAAATCTATTTAGAAAAAAAATAACATATATATCCACTCTAAAATGTTAATGAAAAAATAAAATAAACATTTTAAAAAAATACATGTAAAAAAGATGTGTTTAAAAAATCATTTTAAAAAAACTTTCTAAAAAATATTTTAAAATAAATATAAAAAACCATTTTAAAAAAATGTTAAAAAAACGTTCAAATAACATGGTTTTAAACAAACACTTTAAACCCACTCATTACTGTGCACCCCCCCCCCAAACCCCTCATTATTTTTTTTTTTAAACTTTATCATAATATATATATATATAAACATATATAAATCAATTTAGAAAATAATTACATAACTACCCATTGTAAAATGTTAATAAAAATAAAATAAACATTTTTACAAAAAAAATGTTAAAAATTTTTAAAAAATACATGTAATAAACGTTTAAAAAATACATTTTAAAAAAATCGATGAAAAAAATAAAAAAATTATAAAAAAATGTTTTAAACAAATGTTAAAAAACATTTAAATAACATATTTTTAAACAAGAACCTTAAACTCGCCCACTGTTGTGCACCCCGCAAACCCTCATTAATTTTTTTTATAACTTACACATAACAAATAAGGTTCACATATATAAATAAATTTAGAAAAAAAAATAAACACCCACTGTAAAATGTTAATAAAAAAATAAAATAAAAGTTTTTATAAAAAAATTGTTAAAACATTTAAAAAGAATATATGTAAAAAATGAGTTTAAAAAAATAATTTTAAAAAAAACTTTTAAAAAAATAGTTTAAAAAACATTTAAAAATAAATGTAAAAAACGTTCTAAACAAATGTTAAAAAAACATTTAAATAACAAGGTTTTAAACAAACACTTTAAAACCACCCACTATTGCACCCCCCCAACCCCTCATTATTTTTTTTACAACTTGCAGATAATATATATATATTCACATATATAAATCTATTTAAAAAAAATAACATATCTACCCACAGTAAAAAGTTAATAAAAAATAAAATAAACTTTTTTACAAAAAAATGTTAAACATTTATAAAAATATATGTAAAAAACATTCGTTTAAAAAAAGATGTTTTAGAAATGATTTAAAAATAATTTATAAAAAAAATTAAATTAAACATTAAAAATAAATGTAAAATAACTTTTTTTTAAAATGTTAAAAACCATTTAAATAAAAAAAAATTAAACAAATGTTTAAAAAAGTTTTAAAGCAAACATTTAAATAAAAACATTTCAAACAAATGCTTAAAAAATTACAAAAAAATTTCAAAAAAAATTACATTAAACTTTGAAAAAAAATGTTTTGAACTAATTATATAATTTATTTAGAAAATTATAAAACCCCACCATGGTCCGGATCGAAAAAAAGCTCGGCCCAACCTTAATAGTGTTCTACGGACAGGCTTTTTGGGGGGCAATCTCAGCCCGTCCCGACCTGGGTCGGGCCAAAATTACACACTTACGTTTATATGACATGGTAAATCTGGTCGTGTAGTGATCAGGACATGAGTTCTCCTAAGGCTAGGTAGAGGCATTGTACACAGCGTGTACCGAATGCACACACTGTGTGTTTTCTAATTTTGAAGGAGCATGTATAACCATTTATATAATGTACACGACATGTGTTTTTCATTATTGTACTACGGGTTTTCAGATGAACACCCACCTAATTCATAAATCACCCTAAATGCTTGTAAAACACTGAAATAGAGGGAAAGGATCAACATACTTAGACCAAGGATCAAAATGAGGATAAAATCAGATATTGAATTGAATAAAACTGATGGATTTGGATGTAGGAGGGGGATAAACATATGAGGGAAGCCTTAAGAGAAGAAAATAGGGAGGGGTGAAGGCTCAACATGGGGTTAAACTGGTTAGGAATCTCGGCTTAAAAAGTTGAGACACGTGGCGTGTATATCTAAGTACACACCATGTTGGATCTTTTTTGTGTTAATATTATTAATATTTAGTGTATAGTTATTATAATTAACTATATAATAATTATTATTTATAATTAAAAGAATATATATATATATATATATATATTTACATACAAAAATAAACCTATACATGTAGTGTATCATGTCTTGTTTTCTAAAATTTGAGAAAGATAACTACAACCTTCAGTCCAGTGCTCGGTGCACGATTCGAACCGACGACCGGCCCAATCCAAACGCATGCCCACGACCACTGGAGAAAATTTTGTAATATTATAGGTTTTATTATCTTTTAATAGTAAAATTATAGCTAAAATACTACATGGTGAAAATAAGAATGCACAGTGTGTGGTCTTAATTATTGAATATTGGGATGATGTGGAGATATTAACTGAATTAGAACCTAGGACTTTTAGATCTGAGGGCTACAACCCTGCCAACAAACCCACATCACCCTCAAGTGAGTTCTTATTTTTGAAAACCTTTTAAATTACTCATGAAAACATGACACACATGACGTTTACCAAAATACAGTTCATGTGGTTTTATTTTAGTGAAAAGCAATAGAACTGAACTGGCTAGAAGGACTAGAACCTAGGTCTTATGGATCTATGGGCTATGACCCTATCAGCCAATTCATCCCCACCATCGATTTTATTTTATTTTGAAATGGATTTATTTACTTTTTGAAAACATCACACACACCATTTAATTAAAACATGGGATTAAAAAATAATGAATCTTGTACCAAAGGTAGGTGTGGAGCGATTTAAACTAGTGATGGATCTAATACACTCCAATGACCTTTCCATCGACATAGGCTTCATTAAAATTTATTAACTTAATAAATACATAATTATAAAAAATGTTCTATTATAATATAAACTAAATAGATAAGTTCACACTATTTATTAAGGTACACATGGTGTGTAAAATCATTTTATTCTCATTTATACTATGGACAAGAGAAAGGGTGGTATGTGGCAGGTGGAAGGAAAGTACATGTTATGTGTTTATTAAAAATAGAAAAGAAAGAGAGAGAATAATGGATGGGTTTCACACTAGAAAGAACCTTTTCATTAGGTCTTTGGATTGACCTGAGTTAATTTATTGACCCATAATCTAAATTTGGATGTGGTTTTTACTGTGTGAACCACCACATATTTCTGGAACCCTCGTCTTTTAGCTATATTTCTTGACCTTTAGGTGGTATGGGCAGTGGATTGAAGTATCCCTACTCTGTGGCCATTAAATTAAAATGGTGGGATTGTTCATTGGTATGATCATGTACATCCCCCTCCACCTTCTGATGTTCTTTCTTAGTTACACTAAAAACCTGAAAATAATCACAACCATCGTCCGGAGTAGGTATATAATCAACTGAAGGATCTAAAGTAAAGGTGTGATCAACTTCATTATTATCATGACATGATGTGTTCCTGTATTCAAAGTTTGAGTTTTGAAAATTAATTTTAGAAATTATTATTTAATTGAAAGTGGGGCACACATCATAGCATGCCTCCTTAGTTGAAATAGGGTTAGAACACCCAGTATCAAACTCAACTGGAGTATCCATATTCTATATTATCTTTGAAAGTTGCTCGACCAGAGTACCAAGTCATACCAACCTTTCGGTTTGGTCCAACAGGCGTGTGTAAAATTATTCAATCATCGATATTAATCCTTTGGTATTATCTGAATATGGTTCTAGAAGAGAATAAGGAATGTGTGGTGTGAATAATGTACATGGGTATTCCTTGTATTGTAACCCATCATCCATATAAGGATAATAATCTTCTGGTTATGAGCACAACATCACTGGATCATTTAGATAAAAATATTCTCCAAGTGGATTGTACCAGTTTCTAGTTGCATAAAAATCCATTTTCGAAGACTTTTCATCCATTATCTAGGAAAAATCATTAGCTACACAATTAACCATTTTAGGTATAAAAGTCTTGTCAAATTAAAAGCACAATAATTTGGATTTCCATCACTGTTGATCCATTGATGGTATGCACTTACTTAGAAAATGATTCAATATTTTTTGGTAAATATGTACAACGAAATGGCACCCCATAAGATACCACTTCCAATGGTGGACCACATGCATCAAATCTATCAAATCCTTCTCATACATTGACTTGGATAGATTGGGATCTAATAGTGATTTACTGTAATAAGAAATTGACTTGCTCTCCTTCATGATTATAGCCTCTAAACCTCCCCCAAAAGTGTAACATTCTATTATGGAGTCTTTAGAGAAATTGGGAGATTATAAAAGTGGAGCTTGTTGTAAAAAACCCTTCAATAGATCAAATTATATTTGGTCCTTAGTAACACACTCAAAACTAGTTTTCTTTGTAAGGTATGTCAATAGATTTTCTATCCTACCATATTTTTTTATAAACTTTCTATAATATTCAGTGAAGCCCAAAAAACCTTTAACCCCCTCACTCCTTTTGGTACTAGACAATGTTGAACAAAAAACAATTTCTTAGGATCCATGGAAACTTCATGCCTGGAAATTAATTCCCAAGGCTTTCCACCTCTTCCCTTCTAAAGAAACACTTTGGTCCTTCTTGGTATGTAATAATTGGGTTCATCCTAAAATAGGCAGAACACATCTTCTACTATGCTTCCATCTCCCTTGTACATATGTGCCCCTACCAACAACAGACTCAACCAGTCATTATTTCCTTCTTTTTTGTGTTATGCCTCTCCCAATATGCTTGATATCATGCCTTGAATCCCCTGATGTTGTGCCCTGGAATGTTGTCATTACCATCGTCACCATGAAACACCTAATTTCATGCCCTCAAACACCCAACTTCATTATTTTCCATCATCATTTTTATGCCTTGTGATTCCATTATTGACATCATTCCATAAAAATACATCATTTCTGCCTTATGATTCTTGGATTGGATGTGGTGGACATGCATTGGGAGATGTTGTGGTGGTGGGAGTTGCTAGCATTGGACTGTTACTACCTTAAAATCCTCAATCTAACAACAATATACAATGCCTGAAGAGCGAGGAAGATGGGTGTATTTTGGTCTTTCCATTTAGAATGTACCATTCCTTTACTTTCATACTAATAACATTATTTATCATCCATTTCCCCTTTTCCAATTCTTTTTTTCTTTCCTTTTTCATCTAAAAATTTTCCAACATACCAAACTAGGTCTTCATGTTCACAAGTAAACTATTTTGTAGTAGTAGTTACAACACCTACTCCAAGTGTCCCATATTTTCTTCTCAACTACTACTATTAACCAAAATATCATCAAATAACCCAAACATAGTTTTTAGAAGTAGTAGTTTAAAAACTACTTTCATTATGGCATGGAAAGTAGAAGGTGCATTCGTTGATCCAAAAGTTATAACTAGTTACTCATAATTCCCTTCATGTGTCTGAAATGTTGTCTTCCCAGCATCTTCAACCCAAACTTGAACTTGATTGAAACCAGATTTAAGATCAATCTTGGTAAAATATTTGGCCCTGTGAAATTCATCTGACAACTCCTCAATTAAATGAATGGGAAAAAAATAATGTATGGTAAGCTTATTAAAAGTTCTATAACTGACACACATCCTCCATCCTCCAAATTTTTTCTTTACTAAAATTTTTGGACTATAGTAGGGACTGATGTTGTTCCTAATGAATCTTTGTTTCATTAATTCTCTCATTTTCCTCTCCACTGTGTCTTTCAAATATTGTTCTATTTTATAAAGCAACACATTCACCATCTTGACAAACTATTTTGGTGTGATGGCATGTTCTGTATCATGTTGTATAGGTAACCCCTTAGTATCTTCAAATATCACCCATGGTCAGTAGTATGCTATAGAGGTGACCCTTAGGCTCTTCAAATACCACCCTAAACTTGGCCAATAGTGGTTGTAACCCCTCCCGTATTCCTTGTTACAAACTGCTCTACGTTCTGCCATTCCTTCTGATGTAAATCCATACATGTCACCCCACCCACCATAAAAAAACTCTGGAAAGGATTCATTAGAGTATCTAGGGGTGTTCGCAATCCTTGAAATGTAATTCACTTACCTTGATACGCAAGGATCATAGTCAAATTCTTCCAATATGTTGTGATATACCCCAAAGTATCCAACCAAGCTACACCCAACACCAAATCCAGCCCTATAGTATCAAAAAAATATGCTTATACCTTCATCTTTAGAGTTATTAGTTTTACTTGTAGAGTTTCACATTTCCACTAGAAACAACATTATGCTTGTCCCCCAAATGAACCCCAAATGGATCAGTTTGGGAAATTAGAACATCTAAATATTGTAGGAAGATTTTGAAATAAAATTATGATTGGCTACACAGTCTATCAACACTATTTTTGACATGTTGTTAACATTCCCTTCTTGAAACATGGTCTTGGCTTCTCGAGGTAGTTGTTCCTCCAAATCATTGTATGTCAAATCTTGGCATGACATCTCCCACAACTCCCCATCTGGCTCATATTCTCCTCCACCAACATCTACATAATCTTTTTACTCACCTCGAGGTTCAACACATTCCCATACCATTACTCAAAACCCCTTATGAGTACATCTATGCAAAGGGATAAATTTCATTCCATAAGAAAAGCACAAGTCTTTGACCCTACGCTCTTTAAATTTTTCTTTAAAGAGATTTTGCACCCCTCCCTACTTGGGACCGAAGTCTCCCTTCCACCCTTCTTGTTACACTTTTATGTGTTCAGTCCCCATAGGATGAAGATTTAATTTTTTAGGGCCACTTCTCAAAGGTTGTGTATTTTGGTAACCTCTCCCATCCCCCCTGCTCCGGATACCAAAGTATCCCCTTAATAAGCATATCGTGTTCGATATTCCTTTCCAAGGTGATAAGTTTTGATTTATCCCTTGGTTCATGAATCTCCATAATAATTTATCTCAATGAACACATAAACCTTGAAGTCATTTTTATATCATGTTGATGTCATAAAAGTGACTGTATTTATAAAAACGGCATTTTCACTATTCATCCAAAAAGAAATAATTTCAAAAAAAAATCTCAAAAATTCTCCCTAACCTAATTTTAATGTGTTGAATCCAAAAAATGAAGTTCATTTTATCAAATTAAAATTATAAAATTTAGAAATTTCACTTTTAAATAAAATCATATAATACATGTAAAAAACAATTTATTTATAATAAAAACTATTTATTTTTCAAATGAAAATCATATTTTTCCTTATACCTTGATAAAATTATTTATAAGATTATCATAATAATAAATATTAATATGGGTTTATATAATTAACATAAATATTCATTTATAAAATATCTGATAATAAATCTTTTTAAGAAAATACATTTGACCTTTAAATAAAACACATTTTTTATTACAAGGTAAACATAATAATTTTAAAGGTATAATGAGTATTTAATTGATTATATAATATCTATTGATACATTATATAAACATATATAAGTGTTTAAAACATATATATATTCATAATTATGAGTATCAATAAACCATAAAAGATATATCTTATTAAAAATAACTCAGTTATATCATCTCTTAAGGTTAAGGGTGAGGGGAGAAAGAGAGATTTTAGGAGAAGAGGTATTCAACCATGGAATGGGAAGTTCGAATGATCATTATCTCATGGTTAAGCCCTAATTTTATATCCCTTAGAAAATTTGTGAGAGTTCATGAATTAACTCATATGTTTCAAAATATATAAGTTAATGCTACCACCAATCATGCATTCATTACATGAATGCACCCTTTGAATCACCCAAACATTACATCATATGTAATGTTTAATCGATGATAGCCAATGGAAGTAATTCAAACGCTTAACCATTAAACATTATTCTATCTTAAATGAATTTTACATTAAAATCCACAAAAAATGATATAGCTATATCATATAAAATATTGAGCAAAGGTAGTAACATGATATGCCTTATGATATACCTATATCGTACCATATGATATGGACAAGACTCTTCATGTGAGTTTGTGGATTTTGGGAATATATTCTTCACATGGGTTTTGGATGTTTCCCCCAACATCTTGGTTTTTGAGGGAAAAGGTGATTAACTACTCCATCTTCCTGCTCTCCCTTCTAGGTGTAGTATGGTGATGGATCACAACAAGTATATGTAGACAGGTTGTAATGGCTTAAGGTGTTAGTATGTAATATACTGGATGACTTGGTTATATGGTCATCGTGATGATAAATTTATGAATCTAACATTATCATATATTTTATTCTATAATTAAATATTTTAAATCCTACCATCGTATTATTTTATGGGAAATTATCTCATTTTTATGTTTTTTTTTGTATTTTGATCTTAAATGCAAAATTGGCCTAATTTTTTTATTTAACTGTTTTATTTTTATTATGTGTTTCGGCCATAACTTTTTATAAACTGAATGAAATTGTGAAAAAAAATTTAGGATTTATTAAATATTTGGACTCATTTAATCCTTCTTCACACAAATCTCAATTCATCTTTTGGAGGCCCAAAATTATCTCACAATCCGGGACTCAAAAAATGCACACAACTCTATACTCTTTTAAATATGAGAATATATCTCGAAGTGGGTGGGTCCAATGATGCTTAAATTATACATATAGATAGATAAGTAATTAATTAATAACTTTAATTAAGGTATCCATGTGTTAATCCTGAGTTTTGAAGGTCATAATGTCATGTTAAGATGAATTTTTGGAATACAAATAGTCACTTGTCCAGATTAAATGTTCCGAACTAAAATAACCATATATCTCTCTAAAAATGTCCAATAAAGATGATATTTTTAGGGTATAAATATAATAAATATAATAAAAAGCTTTATTGAAGACACCCTGTCCAAATTAGGTCATTAAAGAGTGTTAACGTGCATACTATTTCAAAGGACGATTTTGGAGCCAACATTTCTCTCCCCTCTCCCTATAAAAAAAGTGTCACCTCTCATTTTCAAAGGTTTGGAAACTTGGGTGTATCCTTTTTTGGCCATTATAAGTAGATTTTTATTGTTTTAAATTATGTAATATTAGTTTGATTTTAATATATTAGATTTCTTTTTCATTCCTCTCTTCTTCCATTTTTGTTATTTTATGTGTTCTCCCACCATTGTTCCCTTCTCAACTCCACTAAAAATAGAGAACTAACCTTGGCACTTGTTTTAGGGAGATAATTTTGATTTTATTGAGTTTTATTGTTCTTAATTTCATTTATATTTATTAAATTTAGGGAATTTTTGTGATGCTTAAAATTATTACGATGAGCAGTCGCCCCGTTTTCTCTACCACTGAGTTTTTCTTTTCATTTATCATTTTCCCTCCCTTCACTATTTGTGTTGTGCATACAGTGGAGCATGGAATGAGTAGTTATGGTTATATAAGAGGTATCCTATATGAATTAAGGAAGATAATTTCCCTATACATAGAGGTCTCGGTATGGGTTGATGACATTTCAAATGATAAGGTGAGGTGTGGTAGGTCTTGATCACCACATTCAGTTGAATATTGAGACCCTTTTTGAATAATGATTTCAATCCCCATGAACTCCCAAGAAAATTTTACTTAACTAATTATTCTAACATATTTTTTATTTAGCTTCATTTATATATATTATTTTATATTATATTCATCTTTTAAATACCCCCCCCCCCTCTTTAGATAATTTAGTTTTATATTAGTTAGAATATAAATAGTGATAATATAAAGATAGTGCGTGTAAGTGGACTCCTTGTGATAGACCCTAGGGTGGGACACTATGATGCATTCTTAGGTAAATAAAAATTTAATTGAATAGTTTTTTGACACAAACCACTTGTATCATACATGTTGGGGGACATACATGGTAGGAGGGAAAGAGTTTGATGTCCTTCATGTTCACATTACCCCATTATGATAAGGTTGTGATGTGCGACTGTAATGTGATATGTGGTGATCATGCAGTTATGGTTGCGTAGTTTTATGTAGTTGTGGATATATGATGGTGATGATGATGTGGATATGGTATGCAGTATCTGGTTGTGATATGAAATATGATCTGTGATGACATGACTAGTAATGAGGGACTAATACAGTCACAGTGCGACTATGCCCTATAAAATAAAGGTTGTGGGTATTTATTGAAACCATCAGAAATTTTAGTATGAAACATCTATATAACAGACATCTCAAACCTAAAAACAAATAAGCAAGGATCCAATGGGGGTCATGGTCTAGATTAGAAAGTGGTAAATAGTCTATGATTCATCTGTAAAGACCCATAAATTTCAAGGAATTTTTTTTCTTAAATTCTTTGGAATTTTACAAGTACACAGTTTCTGACGGCACCTGATTCTGAGGCCCGGTGTGCCCGGAATCAATTTTTGAGGTTTAACTCGGGTACGTTCAGTGAACGAATGAGTGGGTTTATCTAACTTTTGAACCGGTTCTTGGAATTGAAATCCAAGGGCACCGATGAAACCACAACACCGGTAATTACTTAAGAAGACTTTTATTGGAGTTACGTTTTCTCGGGAGGAGTTGTTTAAAAAAATGGATTAAGTGTAAAGTGAAATAAAGTTGTGTCACGATTTTATTTATCTTTTCTAGGTGGTTTATTCCTAGGTATGGGAGTTGGGGTGGGACCCACTAAAATCCTAACTCCTCTTGATTAGGATATTTGTGAGGTGGGGCCCACACGAGCCCCACCCCTTCAAATTCCCTAACTCCTCTAAACCCTCACATAATTTATGTTAACTCACATTATTTTGTAACTCTCTCTTCTCTCCTCTTTATTCAAGCCAACACACTTAATTAAATAAGTGATATTTGTGTTTGAATTTTTAAAAATTAAAATGCATGGCTTGAAGTAATAAAATAAGACAAGTCTTATTTTATTTTGGGGTTAGTTGTTGTGTTGAGAATTGAGAGAGGGAGAGCTCTTCTTCTCTTGAGGAACATCATCTTCTCCGGTGAAGAACATCCCTACTTCGACGAAGAACGCCTTTATGCCGTTCCATATTCTCTCCGCATAAAATAAAGGGAGACGTTGATTCCTCCTTGGACATTCTCCATCGACGTATACAGAGCCTCACCCCGCAACGCCATTTTCCACGACGCTAGCTTCTGCGAATTTATTTGAGGTAGGGGTTGATTTTATGTTCAAGATTAATTTGACATTCTTCATTAATTTAATTTGCCACTTGCTATTAATATAACAGGAGGAGGTCGGACCGCACAAAAATGGCCAATCCTCCTCCCCTTTTGTTGTTGATCTTCTTCATGGCTTGAAACGGAGGTGACGCGGTGTCGTTGTACAGCGCGGGAATGAGAGAACCGCGGCCGGAGCAGGCCGCGGTGAAGGAGCGTGGTGCCGTCGCGCTGCGCCGGCGAAGCCGAAGGAGGCCATGGCCAAGAGTGGGCCGCGAAGGAGGGGTGCAGCATCATTGCGCCGCACCAGAACACCATGGAAGGCCGCGGTCGGGGCGGGCCGTGGCGAAGGGGCGCAGCGCCGTCGCGCCGTAGCAGCTCAGCAAGGGGGCATCTGGACACAGTCGGCCGCCGACGCATCAGGAGGTGTGACCCATGGGGGTCCCACAGCATCTCACCAGCCGGCCAAAATGGCTGGCCATTTCCGAATAACCAGGGGGCGTAACCCCCGGTTTTACTAGGGCGGACCCCACCTGAAAGGGGGCCGTCGTTTCTTCAATCAAGGGGAGCAGCGCCCCCCACATCCCGCTCGGCCGAGAGCCGAGCCGCCGGCCACACGGGCCGGGCCAGCCATGTTGGGCCGGTCCGGACCACGCCCAACTGGGCCGGACCCGGACCCGGGTCGGGTCGACCCAGGGGGTATTGGGCCAGGTCGGACAGGGCCCAAACCCCCTGTTTTCATATAGATCCGTTCAAATGCCCATAACTTGGGATACGGACCTCCGATCGATGCACCGTCAGTTTAGTTGGGATCCTTGGATCGAGACGGTCGTTTAGGTATATTACATTCAAGGTTTTGAAAAACTTTGAGTACGACCAGGTTGGTTCAAACACGAAACCAACCGGACCCTCGGAGCGGAAATGCTTATAACTTGAGCTTCGGTCGTCCGATTGATGTGTCATCGACTTTGTTTGATTCCTCTTAGTGAGATGGTTATTTTGTATAACTTTGCTCAAGGTTTAGATGTAGCTGGAGTACGGTCAGGTTGGTTTTATCTTAAAAACCAACCGGGCCCCTAGGATGAAAAATCCAATAACTCTCAGACCGGGCGTCCGATTGTAGCGCCGTCTGTCGCGTTGAGTTCCTTTAGACGAGACAGAACATTGTGATACATAAAATTTGGACTTCATGACAGTTGATGTATCAACCCCTTGGATCGTGGAGTGGACCCTCCTGGAATCGAGCGTGCTGTGTGCGGGAACCCTAGAGCTGGTTGCGACTGCGACGACGATGACGACTGTACTTGGATCCTACATGGGTTCGGCAGCGAGGAAGACTATACCTGGACCCTCCGTGGGTTTGGCAACGATGACGACTGTACTTGGATCCTATGTGGGTTTGGCAGTGACGGTTACTGTACTTGGATCCTAGGTGGGTTCGGCAGCGATGACATTTGTACTTGGATCCTATGTGGGTTCAGTAGAGGAGATGATTCAGAGGCTACATCAATCATCTCCACCCCTCTTCGTGAATTGTATACCTGTGTGAGCTGAATCTTGACTTTCAATCACTATCTTCGATATGATTGACTTGCTTTCCTGTGTAGATTGAGATGTACTTTCCTGTGTGGATTGAGTTATACTTTCCAGTGTGGATTGGGTTGTAATTAAGCTCATGAATTGGAGTAGAACAGGAATTGATGACTTAGGTATATGTATGGGCATATACCTAAGTAGTGTTGGTTGATACTTGTATTCGTATCTTTCCTTTGTGGATTATACTTTGTGGATTCTGGGAGACCTTCGAAAGTCTCGGGGTCCCTACTGAGTATCGTATACGCACCCCAGCATAGGCTATGCCCGCACTACGTTGTGTTGGTTGCAGACGATGGAAAGCGCTGATCGTAGTTGAGGCTTGAGGAGCCGACGAGACTGTCTGTACTCACCCTTAAGGTGGGAGTTCCGGAGGACGACTTCATGGATGCTACTTTACTTTCAGTTGTTGTGCTTTCCTTTCATTTTTACAGCACTTTCAGTTGGGTTTGTATACTGGCCCATTTACTTTCCAGCACTTACTTGTGTACTCAGTTTACTTAGTGTTTACTTCAGTTTGCATACTCTGTAGTGTTTGTTTTCTTCATAAAGGCAATTACTTACCTTTTATCAGGATTTACGCCTTTGTTGCTCATCGCTAACCCCTCACCTATGGAAGGAGGGCTTGGGGTAGTCACGGCACGGGCCCCGAGGACGGTTCGTGACAAATTGGTATTAGAGGAGTTCGGTTCTACCACAGAACTCAGGACTCTGATCTTTCTTCTATGTGAAGAAATAGTGTCAAGGATATTGAGTGTGGTTATCAGTCTAGGGAGTCCAGTGTTGGTGAGGCGGCTGACGTATCCATACACCAGGACCCTGACTTCTGATTTCCGACTCAGTGCATGAAAACATTGATTGCATGTGTGTTCCAAAGTTTTCTTTGTGATTACTTTGTGTCAACTCACCAGGTATACTGTATTGACCGTGGCACACCTGTTTAATTTCAAGATGGCCCCACGATGGAATCCATCTAGGGTTTCGAGCTTTGTGCGAGACGGCAGCCCACCAAGTGACGAGGCCTCGGTGCAGGGCCCCATTACAGCGGAGGCACCGGCGGTACCTCTACCCGCCGAGCCACCGATGCCACTAGCCCCAGCAGCTGAGAGTGCACATAACCTTAGTGCACTGCATGAGTTTCAGCGTCAGAGACCACCCAGGTTCCGCGAGGATATGGATCCTCAGGTAGTTGAGGATTGGATGTAGGTTGTTGTTCGAGTCTTCAGATTAGTAGGGACACTAGATGACCTCATGGTGATCCTTGCGGTGAGTCTCCTGCACGCGGCAGCAGGTAGATGGTGGAGCCCAATGCTCTAGGTGTACGAAGAGGCATCTCTTCTTTGGATGAAATTCGAGAACCTCTTCCGTTCAGAGTTCATTCCATCCACCCTCCATGCAGTGCGCATTTAGGAGCTACTACAGCTGCGGCAGGGCAGCATGACAGTAGCCCAGTACTCGGTGAGGTTTACTGATCTCTCACGCTACTCCACAAACATGGTACGGGACCCATTCTTCTAGGCCTGGACCTTTGAGCAGGGACTGAGGCATGAGATCAGGGCTTTGATGATCTCCCTCAGCATACTGACGCAGGCAGGAGTACTGGAGTGAGCCCTTCTTGTAGAGAGCTTTCTTGCTGAGCCTACACCAGCAGCGAGACATACCGCAGGGCGGCACATAGCGAAGTCTTCTACAGCTGGCATTCGATGGATGTCACAGGGGTCCAAGCGGACCAGAACATCAGGTGGGAAACCTTGGGATACTGGTTCAGAGGTGTGGGGCACACGCAGCAAATCCAGTCATATGAGAGGTAGACAGTGCTATGCAAGCGGCGGACAGGGCCACATGGCTCGGGACTGTCCGAACCGCCGTGCAGAGGAGCAGCCGACAGTTGAGGGACCACCCAGGCAGAGGCAGAGGTTTGACCATGGCGTTCTGCAGGGAGCAGGCGGACAAGGCAGAGGATATGGCCGAGCAACGGGTGGTGGGAGATGCTTCGAGGCTATACCACCACCACCACTAGGAGGTCCACCCCAACCACAGGGAGCTGGAGGATAGAGACAGGCCCAGCTCCAAGCAGTGGAGGCTTACGACCACGGTGCACCAAAGATGATTTGAGGTACTATCTATGTCTACTCCACCCTTGCTGCAGTTCTTATAGACACAAGAGTGAGTCATTCTTTTATTGCTGCTGCCCTTGTTCGGAGCTCGGATATTCTGACGGAGCCGTTGGCTCGATCCTTACGGCTAGAGAATCCTATGGGAGCAGACTCGACGATTACGCACTGGTGCAAGAAGTGTGAGCTTACTCTAGGAGGTGAGAGCTTCGGCTGGGATCTTCTTGTAGCGGCGTCGAGGACTTACGACGTCATCTTGGGCATGGATTGGTTATTGATGGTCCTTTCTCAGATCGGCTATATTAGGCGCAAGGTGCCATGTGTCCGCATCAATGGAAGCAGGTTCACCTTCACCGGTGAGAATGGAGCCTTTGTAGTGCAGGATGGACTCACGCAGAGAAGAGGAAAGACGATCACACATTAGTTGGCTAGCCTCATCCTAGGAGCAGTTGATGTGCAAAGTCTAAGTTTTCCTGTTGTGGTGGATCAGTATGAGGATGTTTTTCCTAACGACATTCCAGGACTACCTCCTTGTAGAGAGGTAGACTTCTATATTGACCTATACCCTAGGACATCCCCGATATCTACTCCATCATATTGGATGGATCCCGCTGAGCTTCGAGAGCTATGGTTACAACTGGAGGACTTGCAGGGCAAGGGATTCATCCAACCCAGTGTTTCACCCTGGGCTTCCCCGATACTGTTCACCAAGAAGTCGGATAGGAGCTTGCGACTGTGTGTCGATTACCATCACCTGAACCAGGTGACCGTGAAGAAAAAATATCCACTTCTGAGGATTGACAACCTCTTTGATCAGCTCAAGGGATCACGGTGGTTCTCGAAGATATACCTCAAGTCAGGCTATCATCAGCTCAGAGTTCGAGACGAGGATGTGCAGAAGACGGCTTTCAGGTGTCAGTATGGCCACTATGAGTTCTTGGTTATGATTTTTAGCGTAACCAATGCTCCAGCAGTGTTCATGAGTCTCATGAATAGGATATTCCAGCCTTACCTCGATCAATTTGTCATAGTCTTCATCGACGACATATTGATTTACTCGACTACTGAGGAGGAGCACACCTACCACTTGTGGGTTGTACCGGACACACTCTGAGAGCACCAGATTTATGGTAAGCTTTTAAAGTATCAGTTCTGGATACGTGAGGTCCAAGTCTTGGGGCACGTCATCTCTGAGGTGAGAGTTGTGGTGGATCTTGCGAAGATCGAGGAAGTGCTACCTTGGGAGCCACCCAGGAGCGTGACGGAGGTGCGGAGTTTCCTAGGTCTGGCAGGGTACTATCGAAGATTTGTTCCAGAATTCTCTAGAGTTGCAGCACCACTTTCAGCTTTGAAGAAGAAGGGGAAACCCTTCGTGTTGTCAGATAGATGTCAGTAGAGCTTCCAAGAGCTGAGACAGAGATTGACCAGTGCACCCATCTTGAGGCTACCATAGGAGGGAGTTGGGTACGTAGTCTACTGGGATGCATCATGGATCGGACTCGGGTGTGTAATGATGCAGGAGCGGGCAGTGATCGCCTATGGATCACGATAGTTGAGGCAGCACGAGCAGAACTACGCTACACATAACTTGGAGTTAGCAGCAGTGGTCTTTGCCCTGAAGATGTGGCGGAACTATCTAATGGGTGAGCGCTTTACAGTCTATTCTGACCACCAGAGTCTCAGGTACATCTTCTCAAAGAAGGACATGAAACTGAGACAGCGGTGATGTCTCGAGTTCCTCTAGGACTTTGACTTTGAGATAGTTTATACTCCTGGAAAGGGGAACGTAGTAGTCGATGCTCTCAGCAGAAGGACGTGCATCCAGATACTAGGAGAGGCGACGGAGCATCTAGCCGCATTGCAGATATCCTTCATGGATAGAGATGGGGAAGCCTTTCTACAGTCGCTCACAGTCACTCCACCACTTCTTCAGTGGGTCAGAGAGGCACAGCGTGGGAACGTTGACTGTGAGACGCGGTGTGCACAGATATCCTCAGGAGAGGCACCTGATGGATTCTCTGTAGGAGAAGAGCACATCACCCTTTTTAGAGGACGTACGATGGTACCAGTTTCATTACAGGAGGAGGTGCTGAGAGAGTTTTACAATTCCCCATTAGCGGTACATCCAGGAGTGGCGAAGATGTACCAGGATCTCAGATGACAGCATTGGTGGTCGGGTATGAAGAAGGTTGTGGCGGAGTTCGTTTCACGATGCCTCACCTTCCAGTAGGTGAAGGCGGAGCACCAGGTACTAGCAGGCTTGGTACAGCCCCTAGAGGTCCCAGAGTGGAAGTGGGACGGGATATCTACGGATTTCGTGACTAGACTTCCACGTACTTCCAGAGGACACGACTCCATTTGGGTGATCGTCGACCGACTCACCAAGTCGGCCCACTTCTTACCCATCAGAGAGCAGGGCTCAGTGGAGAGCTTGGGACGCCTCTAAATTCAAGATATTATACATCTTCATGGTGTGCCATCATCTATCATCTCTGATCAAGATGCTCGCTTTACTTCCCAGCTTTGGAAGAGGTTGCAGGAGGCATTTGGGACGCAGCTACGCCTAAGCACCGCCTTTCACCCTCAGACAGATGGTCAGATGGAGAGGACCATTCAGACCCTCGAGGACATGTTCCGTGCATGTTTCCTCGATTTTGGTCGTAGCTGGGAGGTTCACCTACCCTTGGGGGAGTTTGCGTACAACAACAGCTACCACTCCACCATCGGGATGGCACCATACGAGGCATTGTACAGCCGACCTTGCAGATCACCTCTGTGCTGGACAGATCCTGGGGAGTCAGCACTTGTGGGACCATAGATGCTCCAGGCCACGATAGAGAAGGTCCAGGTCATCTAGGAGTGGATGACAACAGCTCAGAGTCAACAGAAGTCTTATGCTGACAGGAGGTGGAGAACACTAGAGTTTGAGGATGGCGACCACGTTTTCTTACGGGTCTCACCTCGACGTGGATTACGGATATTTGTCCGGGGAGGCAAGTTATCTCCATGCTTCATCGGACCATTCCAGGTTCTCAGAAGGATAGGTGAGGTGGCTTATCGCTTGGCTCTACCACCTCAGTTGCACCGGGTGCACGACGTCTTCCATGTATCTCATCTGAGTAGATACGTGCACAATCTGACACATATCATCAACCATGGGGAGCTGGACATCGATGACGGGGCGACTTTTGCGGAGGTCCCGGTGGAGATCGAGGATCGACAGGAGCGGGTCCTACGTGGGCGGTCTATTCCTCTAGTGCGCATCAGGTGGAAACACGGAAACCTCCAGGAGAGCACTTGGGAGCGGGAGGCTCAGATGCGTGCACAATACCCTCATTTGTTTCCCTAGTTTGTGATGTATCTTTATGGGGATGAAAATCCCTGAGGTGGGAGTAAATTAAAGACCCGTAAATTTCAAGTAATTTTTTTTTCTTAAATTCTTTGGGATTTTACGAGTACGCAGTTTCTGACAGCACCTGATTCTGAGGCCCGGTGTGCTCGGAATCAATTTTCGAAGTTTAGCTTGGGTATGTTTAGTGAACGAACGAGCAGGTTTTTCTAACTTTTGAACCGGTGCTGAGAATCGAAATCTGAGGGCACTGATGAAACCGCAGCACTGGTAATTACTTAAGAAGACTTTTATTGGATTTTCATTTTCTCAGGAGGAGTTGTTTAAAAAAATGGATTAATTGTAAAGTGTAATAAAGTTGTGTCACAATTCTATTTCTCTTTTCTAGGTGGTTTATTCCTAGGTATGGGAGTTGGGGTGGGACCCACTAAAATCCTAACTCCTCTTGATTAGGATATTTGTGAGGCTAGGCCCACATGAGCCCCACCCATTCAAATTCCATAACTCCTCTAAACCCTCACATAAGTTATGTTAACTCCCATTATTTTGTAACTCTCTCCTCTCTCATCTTTATTCAAGCCAACAAACTTAATTAATTAAGTGATATTTGTGTTTGAATTTTTAAAAATTAAAATGCATGGGTTGAAGTAATAAAATAAGACAAGTCTTATTTTATTTTGGGGGTAGTTGTTGTGTTGATAATTGAGAGAGGGAGAGCTCTTCTTCTCTTGAGGAACTCCATCTTCTCCGGCGAAGAACATCCCTACTTCGACGAAGAACGGCATCATGTCGTTCTATCTTCTCTCTACGTCAAAGAAAGGGAGATGTCGCTTCCTCCTCGGACATTCTACGTCGACGTATACGGAGCCTCACCCCGCGACGCCATTTTCCGCGACGCTAGCTTCCGCGAATTTCTTTGAGGTAGGGGTTGATTTTACGTTCAAGATTAATTTGACGTTCTTCGTTAATTTAATTTTCCACTTGCTATCAATATAACGGGAGGAGTTCGGACCGCACAAACATGGATGATCCTCCTCCCCTTTTGTTTTTGATCTTCTTTTTGGCTTGAAACGGAGGTGACGCGGTGTCATTGCACCACGCGGGAACGAGAGAACTGCGGCTGGAGCAGGTCATGGCGAAGGAGCGCGGTGCCGTCGCGCCGCGCCAGTGAAGCCGAAGGAGGTCGCGGCCAAGAGCGGGCCGCGGCGGAGGGGCGCGGTGTCGTCGCGCCGCGTCGGACGGGCAAGAGCCGCGACCTTCAGCCGCGGTGGTTCAGCAAGGGGGCATTCGGACACAGCCGGCCTCCAGCGTATCAGGAGGCAGGACCCACGGGGGTCCCGCGACAACTCACCGGCCGGCCAAAATGGTCGGCTGTTTCTGAATAACCGGGTGGAGTAACCCTCGGTTTTACTAGGGCAAACCCCACCTGAAAGGGGGGCCGCCATTTCTTCAATCAAGGGGGGCAGTGCCCCCCGCATCCCGCTCGTCCGAGATCCGAGCCGTCGGGCCAGCCGCGCTTGGCCGGGTCGCTCGCGCTGGGCCGGACCCCCGCGCGGGCGGCCAGACCCCCGCACCGGGCCGGACCCCCGCGTCAGGTCGGGCCGCGCCGATTGGGTCGGGCCACGCCGGCTGGGCTGGGCCACGCCAGCCGAGGCGGGTCGTTCCCAACTGGGCCATACTGGGACCTGGGTCGGGTCAACCTGGTTCGGGCTGATCCAGGGGGTAGTGGGCCGGGTCGGACCGGGCCCAAACCCCCAGTTTTCGGACAGATCCGTTCAAACGCCCATAACTTGGGATACAGACCTCCGATCGACGCACTGTCAGTTGCTTTGGGATACTTGGATCGAGATGGTCGTTTTGGTATATTACACTCAAGGTTTCGGAGAACTTTGGGTATGGCCGAGTTGGTTTGAACACGACACCAACCGGGCCCTCGGAGCGGAAACACTTATAACTTGAGCTCCAGTCGTTTGATTGACGTGTCGTCAACTTTGTTGGATTACTCTTAGTGAGACGGTTCTTTTGGATTACTCCGCTCAAGGTTTGGACGTAGCTGGAGTACGGTCGGGTTGGTTTTAGCTTAAAAACCAACCGGGCCCCTGGGATGAAAAAGCCAATAACTCTCAGACCGGGCGTCCGATTGACGCGCCGTCTGTCGCGTTGAGTTCCTTTAGATGAGACGGAACTTTGTGATACATCAACTTTGGACTTCGTGAAAGTTGATGTATTGACCCCTTGGCTCGTGGTGCGGACCCTCCTGGAATCAAGCATGGTGTGTGTGGGAACCCTAGAGTTGGCTGCTACTGCAACGACGATGACGACTGTACTTGGATCCTACGTGGGTTCAGCAGCGAGGACGACTGTACTTGGATCCTCCGTGGGTTTGGCAGCGATGACAACTGTACTTGGATCCTACGTGGGTTCGGCAGTGACGGTTACTTTACTTGGATCTTAGTTGGGTTCGGCAGCGAAGACATCTGTACTTGGATCCTACGTGGGTTCGGCAGAGGAGATGATTCAGAGGCTACATCAATCCTCTCCACCCCTCTTTGTGAATAGTATACCTGTGTGAGCTGGGTCTTGAATTTCAATCACTATCTTCGATATGATTGACTTCCTTTCCTATGTGGATTGAGACGTACTTTCCTATGTGGATTGAGTTATACTTTCCTATATGGATTGGGTTGTACTTGAGCTCGTGAATCGAAGCAGAATAGGAATTGATGACTTAGGTATATGTATGGGCATATACCTAAGTAGTGTTGGGTGATACTTGTATTCGTATCTTTACTTTGTGGATTATCCTTTGTGGATTCTGGGAGACCTTCGGAAGTCTCGGGATCCCTACAGAGTATCGTATACTCACCCCTGCACGGGCTACGCCCGCACTACGTTGTGTTGGTTGCATACGACGGACAGTGCTGATCATAGTTGAGGCTTTATGAGCCGACGAGACTATCTGTAATCACCCTTCAGGTGAGATTTCTGGAGGATGACTTCATGGATGATGCTTTAATTTCAGTTTTTGTACTTTCCTTTCAGTTGTAATGCACTTTCAGTTGGGTTTGTATACTGGCCCATTTACTTTCCAGCACTTACTTGTGAACTCAGTTTACTTAGTGTTTACTTCAGTTTGCGTACTCTGTGGTGTTTGTTTTCTTTATAAAGGAAATGCCTTCCCTTTTATCAGGATTTATGCCTTTTGTGCTAGTCGCCAACCCCTGGCCTATGGAAGGCGGGCTTGGGGTAGTCACGGCACGGGCCCCGAGGACGGTTCGTGACAAATTCGTATCAGAGGAGTTCGGTTCTACCACAGAACTCAGGACTCTGATCTTTCTTCTATGTGAAGTAATAGTGTTAAGGATATTGAGTGTGGTTATCAATCCAGGGAGTCCAGTGTTGGTGCGGTGGCCGACGTATCCATACACCAGGACTCTGACTTCTGATTTCCGACTCAGTGCATGAAAACAATGATTGCATGTGTGCTCCAAAGTTTTCTTTGTGATTACTTTGTGTCCGCTCACCAGGTATACTATATTGACCGTGGTGCACCTGTTTCTTTTCATGATAGCCCCACGATAGCAGCCATCTAGGGTTCCAAGCTTTGTGAGAGACGGCAGCCCACCGAGTGACAAGGCCTCGGTGCAGGGCCCCATTACAGCGGAGGCACCAGCGGTACCTATACATGTTGAGCCATCGATACCACCAGCCCCAGTAGCTGAGAGTGAACATCGCCTTAGTGAACTGCACGAGTTTCAGTGTCAGAGACCTCCTAGGTTCCATGGGGAGACGGATCCTCAAGAAGCTGAGGATTAGCTGGAGGTTGTTGTTCGAGTCTTCAGATTAGTAGGGACACCAGCTGACCTCATGGTGATCCTTACGGTGAGTCTCCTGCACGCGGCAGCAGGTAGATGGTGGAGCCTGATGCTCCAGGTGCACGACGAGGCATCTCTTCTTTGGATGGACTTCTAGAGCCTCTTCCGCTCGAAGTTCGTTCCAGCCACCCTCTGTGCGGTGCGTATCCAGGAGAAACTACAACTGTGGAAGGGCAGCATGACAGTAGCCCAGTATTCGGTGAGGTTTACAGATCTCTCGCGCTACTCCACGGACATGGTACGAGACCCATTATTCTTGTCCTGGACCATCGAGCAGGGACTGAGGCATGAGATCAGGGCTTCGATGATCTCCCTCAGCATACCGATGCAGGCAGGAGTACTGGAGCGAGCCCTTCTTGTAGAGAGCTTTCTTGCTGAGCCTACACCAGCAGTGAGACCTACCGCAGTGCGGCACGTAGCGGAGTCTTCTGCAGATGGTAGTCGACGGATGTCACAGGGGTCCAAGTGGACCAGACCATCAGGTGGGAAACCTCAGGATACTGGCTCGTAGGTGTGGGTCACTCGTCGCAGAGCCAGTCATACGAGAGGCAGACAGTGCTATGCATGCGGTGGACAGGGCCACATGGCTCGGGACTATCCAACCCACCGTGCAGAGGAGCAGTCGACAGTTGAGGGACCACCCAGGAAAAGCTATAGGTTCAACCATGGCAGTCTGCAGGGAGCAGGCGGATGAGGCAGAGGAGCTGGTCGAGCAGCGGGTGGTGGGAGACGCTTCGAGGCTCTACCACCACCACCACCAAGAGGTCCACCCCGACCATAGGGAGCTGGCGAACAGAGACAGGCCCAGCTCCAGGAAGTGGAGGCTTACGACCACGGCGCACTAGAGATGATTCGAGGTACTATCTGTGTCTACTCCACCCTTTCTATAGTTCTTATAGACACAGAAGCGAGTCATTATTTTATTGTTGCTGCCCTTGTTTGGAGCTCGGAGATTCCGACGGAGTCGTTGGCTCGATCCTTACGTCTAGAGACTCCTACGGGAGCAGACTCGACGATTACGCACTGGTGACAGCAGTTTGAGCTTACTCTAGGAGGCGAGAGCTTCGGTTGGGATCTTCTTGTAGTGGCGTCGAATCCTTATGACGTCATCTTGGGCATGGATTGGTTATCTACGGTTCATGCTCAGATCGACTGTATTAGGCACAAGGTGTGATGTGTCTGCACCGATGGAAGCAGGTTCACCTTCACCGGTGAGAAGGGATCCTTTATAGTGCAGGATGGACTCACGCAGAGGAGAGGACATCTGATCACACATCAGTTAGCTAGCCTCATCCTTGGAGCAGTTGACGTGCGGAGTCTGAGTTTTCATGTTGTGGTGGATCAGTATGCAGACGTTTTTCCTGAAGACGTTCCAGGAATACCTCCTCGCAGAGAGGTAGACTTCTATATTGACCTGTACCCTGGTACAACCCCGATATCTACTCCATCATATCGGATGGCTCCCGCTGAGCTTCGAGAGCTATGGGTACAACTGGAGGACTTGCAGGGCAAGGGATTCATCCGACCCAGTGTTTCACCCTAGGCTTCCCTGATATTGTTCTCCAAGAAGGTGGATGGGAGCTTGTGACTGCGTGTTGATTACCATTGCCTGAACCAGGTGACTCTGAAGAACAAATATCCACTTCTGAGGATTGACGACCTCTTCGATCAGCTCAAGGGAGCACAGTGGTTCTCGAAGATAGACCTCAGGTCAGGCTATCATTAGCTCAGAGTTCGAGATGAGGATGTGCAGAAGATGGATTTTAGGTGTCGGTATGGCCACTATGAGTTCTTGGTTATGCCCTTTGGCGTAACCAACACTCCATTAGTGTTTATGAGTCTCATTAATAGGATCTTCTAGCCTTACCTCAATCGATTTTTCGTATTCTTCATCAATGATATATTTATTTACTCGACTACTGAGGAGGATCACGCCTACCACTTACGGGTTGTACTGGACACACTCTGAGAGAACCAGCTTTATGGTAAGCTCTTGAAGTGTCAGTTCTGGATACGTGAGGTCCACTTATTGGGGCACGTCATCTTTGAGGCAGGAGTTTTGGTGGATCCTGCGAAGATCGAGGCAGTGCTAGCTTGGGATCCACCTAGGAGTGTGACGGAGGTGCGGAGTTTCCTAGGTATGGCAGGGTACTATCGGAGATTTGTGCCAGACTTCTCCAGAGTTGCAGCACCACTTTCAGCTTTGACAAAGAAGGGGAAACCCTTCGTGTGGTCAGATAGATGTCAGCAGAGCTTCGAGGAGATGAGACAGAGATTGACCAGTGCACCCATCTTGAGGCTGCCGGAGGAGGGAGTAGGGTACGTAGTCTACTTCGATTCATCAGGGACCAAACTCGGGTATGTCCTGATGCAGGAGCGGGCAGTGATCGCCTATGGATCACGATAGTTGAGGCAGCATGAGCAGAACTATGCTACCCATGACTTAAAGTTAGCAGCAATGGTCTTCGCCCTAAAGATGTGGCGGCACTATCTTATGGGCGAGCACTTTACAGTTTATTTTGACCACTAGAGTCTCAGGTACATCTTCTTGCAGAAGGACCTGAACCTAAGATAGCGGTGATGGCTCGAGTTCCTCTAGGACTATGACTTTGAGATATTCTATACTCCTGGAAAGGGTAACGTAGTAGACGATGCTCTCAGTATAAGGACAGGAATCCAGCTACTTGGAGAGGCGATAGAGTAGCTAGTCGCGTTGCAGATATCCTTCATGGATAGAGATAGGGCAGCCTTTCTACAGTCACTCACAGTCACTCCACCACTTCTTCAGCGGGTCAGAGAGGCACAGCGTGGGGACGTTGACTGTGAGACGCAACGTGCACAGATATCCTCAGGACAGTCACCTGATGGATTCTATGTATGAGGAGATCACGTCATCCTTTTTAGAGGACGTATGATGGTACTAGTTTCATTACAGGAGGAGTTGTTGAGAGATTTTCACACTTCCCCATTAGCGGTACATCCAGGAGTGGCGAAGATGCACCAAGATCTCAGACAAAAGTACTGGTGGCCGGGTATGATGAAGGTTGTGGCAGAGTTCGTTTCACGATGCCTCACCTACCAGTAGGTGAAGGTGGAGCACCAGGTACCAGCAGGCTTGGTACAGCCCCTAGAGGTCCCGGAGTGGAAGTGGGATGGGATATCTATGTATTTCGTGACTGGACTTCCACGTACTTCCAGAGGACATGACTCCATTTGGGTGATCGTCGACCGAATCACCAAGTCAACCCACTTCTTACCCATCCAATAGTAGGGCTCAGTAGAGATATTGGGACGCCTCGACGTTCAGAAGATCGTACGGCTTCATGGTGTTCCATCATCTATCATCTCTGATCGAGATGCTCCCTTTACTTCCCGGCTTTGGAAGGGGTTGCAGAAGGCATTTGGGACGCAGCTACACTTGAGCGCCACCTTTCACCATCAGATGGATGGTCAAATAGAGAGGAACATTCAGACCCTCGAGGACATGCTCTGTGCATGTGTCCTTGATTTTGGTCACAGCTGGGAGGATCACCTACCCTTGGTGGAGTTTGCGTATAGCAACAGCTACCACTCCACCATCAGGATGGCACCATACGAGGCATTTTATGGCCGACCTTGCAGATCACCTCTGTGCTAGACAGACCCTGGGGAGTTAGCACTTGCGGGACCAGAGATGGTCCAGGCCACGACAGAGAAGGTCCAGGTCATCCAGGAGAAGATGAGGACAGCTTAGAGTCGACAGAAGTCTTATACTTACATGAGGAGGAGACCACTAGTGTTCGAGGATGGCGACCACGTTTTCTTACGGGTCTCACCTCGACGTGGATTACGGATATTTGGTCGGGGCGGCAAGTTATCTCCGCGCTTCATCAAACCATTCCAGGTTCTCAGCAGGATAGGTGAGGTGGCTTATCGCCTGGCTTTACCACCTCAGTTGCACCAGGGGCATGACATCTTCCATGTATCTCAGCTGAGGAGATACGTGCACGATCCAATGCATATCATCGACCATGGGGATCTATACATCGATGATGGGGAGACTTTTGCGGAGGTCCTATTGGAGATTGAGGATTGACAGGAGTGGGTCCTACGTGGGTGTTTGATTCCTCTAGTGCACATCAGGTGGAAACACGGGAACCTCCAGGAGATCACTTGGGAGCGGGAGGCTCAGATGTGTGCACATTACCCTCATTTGTTTCCCTAGTTTGTGATGTATATTTATGAGGACGTAAAGCCCTGAGATGGGAGTAATGTAAAGACCCATAAATTTCAAAAAAAAATCTTAAATTATTTGTGATTTTATGAGTACGCAGTTCTTGACGGCACCTGATTCCGAGGCCCGGTGTTCCCAGAATCAATTTCTGAAGTTTAGCTCAGGTACATTCAGTGAACGAACGAGAAGGTTTTTATAACTTTTGAACCAGTGCTCGGAATCGAAATCTGAGGGCACCGATGAAACCACAGCGCCGGTAATTGCTTAAGAAGACTTTTATTGGAGCCGTGTTTTCTCGGGAGGAGTTGTTTAAAAAAATGGATTAAGTGTAAAGTTAAATTAAGTTGTGTCACAATTTTATTTCTCTTTTCTAGGTGGTTTATTCCTAGGTATGTGAGTTGGGGTGGGACCCACTAAAATCCTAACTCCTCTTGATTAGGATATTTTTGATGTGGGGCCCACATGAGCCCCACCCCTTCAAATTCCTTAACTCCTCTAAACCCTCACATAAGTTATGTTAACTTCCATTATTTTGTAACTCTATTCTCTCTCCTCTTTATTCAAGCAAACACACTTAATTAATTAAGTGAGATTTGTGTTTGAATTTTTAGAAATTAAAATGCATGGGTTGAAGTAATAAAATAATACAAGTCTTATTTTATTTTGGGGTTAGTTGTTGTGTTGAGAATTGAGAGAGGGGGAGCTCTTCTTCTCTTGAGGAACATCATCTTCTCCAGCGAAGAAGATCCCTACTTCGACGAAGAATGTCGTCACGCCGTTCCATATTCTCTCTGTGTCAAAGAAAGGGATATGCCACTTCCTCCTCAGACGTTCTCTGTCGACGTATACGGAACCTCACCCTGTGACGCCGTTTTCCACGATGCTA
This sequence comes from Viscum album, assembly GCA_963277665.1. NCBI lineage: Eukaryota > Viridiplantae > Streptophyta > Magnoliopsida > Santalales > Viscaceae > Viscum > Viscum album. The sequence goes on from OY728127.1 coordinate 1,827,090,838, forward strand.
GCTTCCGTGAATTTCTTTGAGGTAGGGGTTGATTTTACGTTCAAGATTAATTTGACCTTCTTCATTAATTTAACTCTCCACTTTATATCAATATAACGGGAGTAGGTATTACCACACAAACACGGCCGATCCTCCTCCCCTTTTGTTGTTGATCTTCTTCGTGGCTTGAAACGGAGGTGACGCGGTGTCGTTGCACCGCGCGGGAACGAGAGAACTGTTCAAACACCCATAACTTGGGATAAGGACCTATGATCAATGCACCTTTAGTTTTGTTGGGATCCTTGGATCGATATGGTCGTTTTGGTATATTACACTCAAGGTTTTGGAGAACTTTGTGTATGGCCAGGTTGGTTCGAACACGAAACCAACCGGGCCCTCGGAGCAGAAACGCATATAACTAGAGCTCTGGTCGTCCGATTGACGTGCCGTCAACTTTGTTGGATTCCTCTTAGTGAGATGATTCTTTTGGATTACTCCGCTCAAGGTTTGGATTCAGCTGGATTACGGTCGGGTTGGTTTTAGCTTAAAACCCAACCGGGCCCCTGGGACGAAAAATCCAATAACTCTCAGACTGGGCGTCTGATTGACACGCCGTCTGTCGTGTTGATTTCCTTTAGACGAGACGGAACTTTGTGATACATCAAATTTGGACTTCGTTACAGTTGATGTATCGACCCCTTGGCTCCTATAGAGGACCCTCCTGGAATCGAGCGTGTTGTGTGTGGGAACCCTAGAGCTGGCTGTGACTGCGATGACGATGATGACTGTACTTTGATCCTACGTGGGTTCGGCAGCGAGGACGACTGTACTTGGATCCTCCCTGGGTTCGGCAGTGATGACGACTGTACTTGGATCCCACATGGGTTTGGCAGCGACGGTTACTGTACTTGGATCCTAGGTGGGTTCGGCAGCGACGACATCTATACTTGGATCCTACGTGGGTTCGGTAGAGGAGATGATTCAGAGGCTACATCAATCATCTCCACCCCTCTTCGTGAATAGTATACATGTGTGAGCTGAGTCTTGACTTTCAATCACTATCTTCGATAAGATTGACTTGCTTTCCTATGTAGATTGAGACGTACTTTCCTGTGTGGATTGAGTTATACTTTCCTGTGTGGATTGGGTTGTACTTGAGCTCGTGAATCATAGCAGAACAGGAATTGATGACTTAGGTATATGTATGGGCATATACCTAAGTAGTGTTGGTTGATAATTGTATTCGTATCTTTCCTTTGTGTATTATCCTTTGTGGATTCTAGGAGACCTTTAGAATTTTAGGGGTCCCTACTGAGTATCGTATACTCACCCCTGCACGGGCTACGCCCGCACTACGTTGTGTTGGTTGTAGACGACGGACAGCGCTGATCGTAGTTGAGGCTTGAGGAGCCGACGAGACTATCCGACCCTTTAGGTGGGAGTTCCGGAGGATGACTTCATGGATGCTTCTTTACTTTCAGTTGTTGTACTTTCCTTTCATTTGTACTGCACTTTCAGTTGGGTTTGTATACTGGCCCATTTACTTTCCAGCACTTACTTGTGTACTCAGTTTACTTAGTGTTTACTTCAGTTTGCGTACTCTGTGGTGTTTGTTTTCTCTATAAAGGAAATTCCTTCCCTTTTATCGGGATTTATGCCTTTGGTGCTAGTCACCAACCCCTAGCCTATGGAAGGCAGGCTTGGGGTAGTCACGTCACGGGCCCCGAGGACGGGTCGTGACAGCATCAACCATAACAGAGCTGCAACAACGGATAAATATGGAATAAAAAACATCATATTAATAAACAGAACCTTGGTCAGTACTCATGTTGAATAGTAACAAAAAATAAACTACATTAGCTTTTGACCCAAATCACATAATCATCTTTCTAAATCCTTGGCCTACATGATCTACTAACTGAATAATGTTTCCATATCCAAGAGATACCTATGCCCTAAGAGAAAACATGAAGGTCTACCCATGTACATCATAACCCATGCCATGTAGGCGAGTAGGGTGTGAGTTCAATGGTCCAGTAGGAATCCCCAATTCCTATACCAAACTGAGTGTTATTATGATCAAGTGGATTTGCATGCAGTACATATATAAGGAGTGTAGTCGTTCATATGCAATACACCCATCCAGGAAACATAACACACAATTTATATACATGCATACAAGTTAGGCCATTGTGTGCTAACAGGTCACCACGACATGTGGCCATACTTGATTCGGCTCCATGTCGAAAGGAATCGAATCACCTCATTACACAACCTAACCCATATCTGAAGATGAAGGGAAGGGTGTATAACCAAGCCCAACCCATACCCAAAGATGCAGGGTGGGGTGTCTTGAAAAGACCTGGCCACTACCCTCTCACTCATGGTAGGCCCTGCTCTGAACCTCAACCACATGATACCAAGTTTCAACCACTACCATCTCTCCATGGCAGGTTTCAATAAACACAAGTGTACCAATACCCTGTCACTCAGGGTAGTCCCTGTAATGACATGAAAATTTCTTCTATGATTAATAAAACTCATTTTTAATAATGAATGTTTTATTATATTTCACAATGGAAGCACAAAGAAATACTATTAAAAAATAATATTACATGTCAAGTAATAATAATGATTACTACATATAAGACTATAACAGGGATATAAAAACCAAAAAATATCACCGTACAATGGTGGACTCCATAGGATCGAACTCTTCCTGGAAGATTATACCTTCCATGAAAACTATTAAAAGAAAAATGAATTTTATGAATATGATAGACATTATCAAATAAATTGTAAAAACTTTTGGGAATGAAGTAGTAAATGTTGATGTTTGGTGGTATATATATAGGATGTAATTGGAAATCTGACTATTAGGGTATGATCATTACATTACAATTAAAATACCATTGGTTTATATGACCATTGGTAATGTAGTCTTTATAAAGTGACCGTTAGAGTTAGTTTATATTGAGGGAAATTACAAAAGTAAATTGAATGAAAAAGGAAAAAATGATGACCTCAACTAGTAGAATCATGCCTTATGAAGATCATTTTTTATAGCTAGGTGGGAAGGGAGCATCCTTAGGGTTTCATCTTGATCAATCCCAAGTAGAGGTTCAATAAGTGAGGCTCAAACGAAATCACCTATGAGATAAGTTCAAGCTAGTGTAGATCACTACTTGATCAAAGTTGGTCGAACCACCTCATGAAATTACCACCATCACACACCTTACCCTTATAGCATATATCATTGTAATAAGGGGTTATGTATCGAAGCCCTAAAAGTATTAAGGTGTAATTATTTTATAAATTAATTAATAGTTTTATTGATTCCACATTTCCATTTAGTGTTACACCCTTATATAAAATTCATATTATTAGAGAATATGATAAAATGGATTTTTATACAAAGAGATCATGATTGAATTTTTATGGAAAGTATATATATTTAATTTCCATTAAAATAAATTTAAAAAAAAAGTTTATAAAAGGTTTAAAACAACCTTTATTTACAAAATAATTTTATGCAATTATATATAGATTTTCTAAGGGATGGAAATTTTATTGTATAATAAAAATTGGTTGTTTCAATAAATAATTAATTTATATTTAAAAATTAAATTTCTTATATTTATAAATTTTTTCTAATGCATTAAAATATTATAAAACATTACTTAAATTTCTTAAACCATGATCAAAAACCATAGGTAAGCCAATGGTTTTTCATTCTCTGCAATTTATAATTCCTAGACCTATATTTAGAAATTATTAAACAATTCCTCCTATTTGACTATAAATATCCTCCCATCCTCCTATTATTATCCACTCCAAATACCTTAATCACGAAATTATGCTCATTTACCCTCTCTAAATTCCCTCCAAGCTATCTCCAAGGTCCTAAGGCTTCACTCTCTAAGATTTAGGAAGTTACTTCCCAAGGTAAGGGAACTCTCCTCTTCTTCTTTTCCATTCAAGTATCTCTTTTGTGAAATTTCTTATAAATTTTGAATTAATTTATTTTCATACACTTTTGTTATCCCATTAATTCAAAAATAGTGTTTAATAGGAGACCTTTTTTCCCTCTCATTATGCCCTTTCCTTAATCCATATTGTATACCCATCATACTGCATGTTGGATTAGTGTATCCCAATCTGTTTGGATGATGTTGGGATGAATAGTAGTTGAACATACTACAAACTCCAAGTATTGAATCATATAATTTTTATTTTATAATTCTAAAATATATTTCTTAAATTTATCAGGCTTACAAGATTTTTTTTGTATTTTATATTTATATTATTTAACATATTTCATCACAGATTTTCATGTGTGCCAAACTATTTACTCAATAATCAATTTCCCATCTCATTTATCATGTTTTATATATATTTATTAGAAATATTTCTATTATAAGAGACATATATTTAGATTATACTTAAATATAAAGAGTATATTAAAACCAATCAAGTGAAAATCATCATTTTCTATGTGGTCTTCATCAAAGAATATGACTGGTCATAATGATGGTACAGTGTTGTGTGGTTCACAAAACATGATATGGTTCAATATGATTGTCCCTTTTCCATGTCATTATTGGATAATAAACCTATTTTTCCTAGAAATGTGCCAATATTATACTACATGAATGGAGGCTTGGTGACTTCAATGAAGGTTGATTGACGTGTGTGGATCTGGAGGATTGGGTGGCACTTACTGTAACCAAACTTTCAAATTTTATTTTCTATGTTTCCTTTATTTAATTTTTATGTGGTTTTATCCTAATAAATAGGGTTTATTGTATGAATTGTAATATCATCTAAAGAGAATAAATAAACTTGTGTTTCATTACTACCATTTTTATTCCTGCGGTCACCTCCATAGATCTACATCTTTTTTCACTTTCACTGCCAAGTTTCCATAATCCACCTACAGTGGTATAAAAGGGTTTGAAGGTGAGGTGTGTTGAGAGAAGGGACTATGAGACCTACTACAAATATGTTGCAGTGAGACTTTCTACCAATCTGTTACAATGGTTAGATGAGGAAGAAAACGAATAGTTAATATTATTCATTCATATCCAAAATCATTGGTGTGAGGTTTTTTTAATTCCCATGTTACTTTATCTTTTTCCCATTTGTCAAAAAAAGGTTAAAAATTTTCAAAGTTTCTTTTTCATGCCTCCCTTTATTGAATGATTTTCCCATATATTTTTGTAAGCCACCATTCCATCTCATATTTCTTTATTAAACAAAAAAAACTTGTTCCTCATCATGCCTCATCCCATTTTTCCTCCTATCCAACAAAAAAAATCATCCACCATCCATTCAGTCCTCAATCAAATTTTTTGAAAAAAAATAGGTTAATCCATTTTTTTGTTATCCAAATTTGGCCCCATATTGCCTTCAGATGCAATTTTTTTCTCCATTAATTTGTATTCTGGAAAAAAATTACAATCTGCAATTACAAAAAGGGTCTAAAAATCTAGGAAAAAAATATTATGCTCTTCAGAATATTTACATTTGTTATTTTCCCATCAAAAATAATTTTCCACCATAGAAAATGAAATTTCACAAGATTTGGTCCCAAAGATGGCGAAGAAAAATTATGGTAATCAATGCATCTAAATTTGAGTGGTCCTTGGCACAAAATATGTCATAGATATCATAGAGTATGGATACACCAAGTCGGAATCCAAATAAGTGGAGGTTGCTCTGTTGGATGTTCAAAAGGCCACTCTTCAGGTGGAACAAAAGCGAGACTACAGGGTAAAATCCTTCATTTATCAAGGCCTTGACAAAGAAAATTTTGAAATAATAACTTCATCAAAATCATCAAAGGATATATGGGAAAACATTTGCAAAGCATTAAAAGGTGCCAAAAAATTGAAGCAAATATGACTTCAATATCTGTGAGGTGAGTTTGAATCACTATTTATGAAATCTTATGGAACTATTGCTGAGTATCATAATTGTTTAATGGTTGTGGTGAACCAACTGTGAAGAAATAGACAAAAATATTATCGACATTCAGGTATGTGAGAAAATTATGTGATCCCTTAATCCAAAATTTGATTACATATTCATTACTCTGGAAGAAACTAAAGGCCTAGAGACTATATCTATTAAAGAACTTGTAAGATATATACAATCCCATGAACTGAAGGTGAATCATTGGAGTGATGAAAATGGAGTGGAACATGACTTTCAATTAAATTTTGTCTCAATAACTCTAAAGATGATCAAGGTGGGATATCTCAAATAACCCAAGTGGTTGGGCTACACCTACTAAAACCAAACTTTGGAACCAAAGGCTACAAGTTTATTTTCCTTAGACTTTACCAACCTTATACTATAGAAATGGAGGCTTGGTTACTTCAATAAAGGTTTTTTGACGTTTTTGGATCTATAGGATTGGGCTACACCTACTACAACCAAACTTTGGACTTTTATTTTATCTATTTCCCTCATTTTATTTTGTTTTGTGGTTGTATCCCTATAAATAGGTTTCTTTTGTAAGCATTATAATATCATATAAAGATAATAAATAAACTTGTGTTTCCTTTCTTCAATTTTTGTTTCTACGATATCCACCTCCAGTGATCTATATATTCTTCCAATTTCACTACTAACTTTCCATAATCCGCCTTCAGTCATAATCCATATGATGGTGTGTTATACATGTCAACTAATTTCATATAGACAACAAAGAATGTCATTAGGAGTAATGAGAGATTCATAATGAATATGACATGGCATGGTGTCATATATTTCACCAAATACTCTATATTGTACTTATGGTATGCTTGAGTAATCTATATAACAATGTTTTTAATACTATTGAAGAAATTACAAAGTATTTCATCCATTTAACATGTGTTAAATCCCATTTTCTATTGAAACCATATGGAAACCTAATGAATGTGTCTTCAGTCACTCATTATTGTCCAGAAGACTAGAAGTCCATTGAACACACACAAAATATGCAACATTGGTTCTCATTTAATTTGTGTTGTTTAAATGATATGAGCCTTATTATTCCTATGGTAAGAATAATTCTTGGCATTCCTCACATTTTATGATTTTACATATGAAGGATCAATATTATATTATCCCTAAGACATATATAGGAAGTTATTTTAAATAATGATTTGATCAAAAAACGTCATCCCTCTAATAAGTATGTTTTTGTTCTTATGATAAACATGACTACATGAAAATTGTATGTATGGATATGACCACACCACTATGTATGATTTATTTTGAATTTTATATAATTATGCAGATTTTCATTGAGTGGCTACAAGTAAGGGACCAATTTCTCCAAACCCCTTTATGTTTCCTGGGCTTTGGAGTTGTCAAGAGGGGTTTAGATGAGTTTTGGAGACTGTAGTTGAGTTTTTTATCTCATTAATTTCACTACACTATGGTGTTGGGCATGGTGAAACTTGTTCTATGATAGGGGTTGGCAATTTTTGGTAGGTCATTTTGGAAGTTGGTCGTGAAGATTTTGGTCATTTTGTTTCTTGGTGAAACTAAGATTCAAAAAAACCATAGTTATTTCTATTTTAGAGGGTTTGGAATGTTGGGGAATCTCCCTGTTCAAAATAAGTAGTTCACATTGTCTTGGGGATGGTCATTTCTCATGGTTTAGGTTGTTTTGGGTACGGGTCATGGTACTTATCATTTCAATGGGAGTAGTGCTTGGGGGATTTCAAAAGTTCACCTGTGAACCATGATGAGGGGATCTATACTCGTTTTGGTCCACTTGGCACCTCATTTTGGTAGGTGTGGTGGTTTTGTGTCATGGAAAGTTTGAGAAGTGCAGGTGGTTAATGGCAAGGACAACTCCACAAGGTCGTGGTCACACCCATGGAAAGTTCAAAACATCTAAGAGAATTACTCCATGCCTTGGATATCCCAGTGGAGGCCTTGGTTAAAGGCCACTATTTTCATTTTGGGTGTCATCATGTTGCAGTGATGGCCTTGAACTATCCCTCCCTTTTTGAAGTGAGGGTTTTGGTTCAATTAATTTATTCCTCTCATCTATGTTGATTCGGTGCCTCACCTACCGAGGTTTTGATGTTGTGATGTTGTGTATTGAACCACCACAACCATTTTCCCTTTTTTACTTTGATGTTAGGTGGGATTGGATGGTATTCCCTTGTGCATGGGTATTTTAATACCCAATATGTATCATCTCCCTCTATATGACTAGAGTTTCATCCCTGGAGTTGATGGTATCTTCTATCAAGTTTTATCCCTTCACTTCTATGGAGTTAAACTGTTTTGACCTAGGTGGGATCGTAAAAGCTCATGGAAGAACCATTGGTGCATAGATTAAATATTCCTCAATAGAGGATATGCCCAGTTCCTTGAGTTAGGGTATTTTTATATTTCCTCTTATCTTCTAGAATATTTTGTGCTTGATATGTTGTGAAACCCTCTAATAATTTTTTGAGTCTTAAATTATTTGATTGTCAGAACCTAGTGTTGAATGATTGGAATTGTTTTCATTCACTTTCCTTGATATCTCCTTTGAGACAAGTGTAGGGAGACCTAGTTTTCTTGATTGAAACTCAACCATTATGTTTATAAACTAATACTTCTTTAAAAGATCCAAAAATTTGTTTATCTACTCTGACCAAACCTTATAGGAGTCTGGGGGGAGGGGTTTTAATTTATATGATGCATTTTTTTATCACACTCTTCTCTCGATCCCTTGTTTTTTCAATATTAATGGGTATTTAAATGTTCATCTTTAATTTTATTTCTATAATGAATGTTTAATTTATGTATCATTGTTCTATTTATTCTTTTTCTTTTAAATTTTTTATTGGAATGATTATTATTATGTCTTGATGTTATGTGAATTGAGTGGAATTTATTTCCTAATACTAAAATATTATCCATGAGAAATGGGAATGTTTGAAATTTAATGAAAGGGGGAATTTTCTACGAGTGGAAATGGGAGTGTGGATGATTTTACTATTATGACATGGCTGCTTATATTGAATATATGATGCCGATTTTATATGACATCTCTAGTGAAATGAGACATATTCTAGAAATTAATAAAAATATGGGAATATTGAATGGGAGCGATAATGTGGAAGAATTGAGGTACACTTGATGAGTTTCTACATTGATTATGTGTTCCCTACTATAGTGATTATTGTTATTATGCTGAAAAATATGTTTTTTTGTGGCTAATTTGTGTTGATATCACCATTTTAAATGATAAATCTAATGGTAAATGTATAAATAATGATATTTTGATAGTATTAAGAAGGGAATCCATAATCTGGGGTGGTAAAGAGAAATGGGAATGAATGAATATGACTTGTTGAACCTTCCCTTAAAGGATGTTATCTTGAATAGATAACCATATGTAGTGTTATATGTGCATGTGATGTTGTGATAAAGAGCAATGTAATTAATAAATATGACCTATTGAACCTTCCTTTATAGTTTTTTTCCTTGAATAGATAATTATATATAATTTTATATTTACACGTGCTACCACATGTGATGATAAAAAAATGTTTTAATTACAAGTAAGAAAGGAAATAAGGTATTGATGGTAACAATGAATATCAATTAGTAATTTATATTGAATATTGTGATTATTATAAGAATTAATGTAATAATAATAAGATAATAGCTAAATAAACCCTAGAACTAATGGCTGATAGCTAGAGTTGAATGGGTTAAGATTCATCGGGATATTAAAGATGATGTGGTTGTACTTTAGATTACCTTTATTATTTTTGGATAATAAACTCATTTATTCCTTGGATATCTCCTAGCTCCACTGAATAAATGGAGGCTTGGACTTCAATGAAGGCTGCTTGACTATTTGGAATTGGATTCTTGGATAGAACCTAATGCACCAAACTATATACTTGTGTTTCTATCTGTTTCCATTTGGTTTGTTGTGTATTTTATATCCCTATAAATAGGGATTATTGTTTGTGTTATATTTCAATTCTGGGTAAAGAAATAAATACCATTATTTCACTGTGTTTGTGTTGTTGTGAACAACTCAAGTGATCTATGTCCGCATGGTTGTGTTTTCCACTACGAGATCCTCCATTAGTGGTATCAGAAGGTTTGAATGAGAGAAGTGTTGAGATAAGTTATTGTGATATATAGGTCTGATTCCACTTCCCATAACCACCTTCAGATATTTCAGATCTTTGAAGTTAATCTGAATCAAGAGAGATTTGTGAGATCCATTTTCGATCAATTACAGTGGCTAATTGAAGAAGAATATGAATAGTTATTCTAACCTGAACTTATTGGTGTGACATTTGTTTTTTTCATTTTTTTTTGAATTCTCCATTTTCTAATAAAAAAAGTATTCTACTTTTGAAATTGTGTAAAAGAATTATTCCCTTTTCTAAAATTTCAATACTCCTTTTGGAAAGTGGTTTCAACCCCACTTTTATACCCCATTTGTCTCCTCCAACATTCATTCCTCTCCCCACTTTGAAAATAAAAAATATATCACAACAATTTTTTTTACCCATTGACATTGACACCATATCCTCATCTATTTGGGATTCTCCTATTCAAAAAAAATTCAAGGAAATTGAAATTAATCAAGACTACCTATCCAATATATATATATATACATACCAGATTTTAATTATGAAAAAAAATATCGATCTTCAATCCTAAAAAAGAAATTTTGAAATTTTGAAAAAATAATTGCAATCAGCACTCTAAAAAATGATTTTGATGATATCTTAAACTTCTTTTTGGATACCAATGATGATGACAAACACCACTCCTCCTCCTTGTCTCTTCTCTTAAAGTCGAATCAATCATATACACCTGAAGCCATAAAAAAGTTGGAGTTTTTATCCAATGTAGACACCATCCTGAAATTAGAGACCTCCATCGATGTAGTATCTAGAAAACCATCAACCAATTCAGGATTCTTGATGCATCAAATCCCCATGTTAGTTACCCTGGGGAAGAACAGTGGTGCCTCCATCCTGTGCATTCGAGTCCCGGTGAAGTCTAAGAGTAAGGGGGATATTTTGAAGAACATGAGGCAGAGGTTTTCGTGAACTAGAATCTGATACTATAAGAGTATAAAGTAGAATAATTTCAAATCGAAATAATAAAATCCAATTTTTTTCTACTACTGTTATTTTGTTCCTGTGATCACCTCCTATGATCTGTTTATCTACTTCTTCATGTAATTTTGAATTTACTGCAGCTAATGACTATGGTGAAGTAATTATACCCATTGGTAATCCACCCAAATATGATACAAAATCATGGGTAATGAGTAAAATGAGTTTAAGTGGGGATGTTGGATAATAAACTCATTTATTCCTTGGATGATTCCTACCACCACTACAACAATGGAGGCTTGGACTTCAATGAATACTTCTTGACTATTTGGCGTTGGATTCTTGTACAATACCTACTGCAACAAACTATATACTTGTGTTTCTATCTATTTCCATTTGTTTTTTTGTATACTTTGTGTCCCTATAAATAGGCAGTATCATGTATGTTGTATTTCAATTCCAAGTGAAGAAATAAATACCATTATTTTGTGCGTTTATGTTGTTTTGATCACCTCAAGTGAGATCCTCCATCAATTATATGGTCCAATTAACTAACTAGATAATAAAATTAAATAGAGTAACTAAGTAACCAATGATGAGTTGGGTACTATTTTATGTTTGGTTAACTATTTTATAAGGAATGGATAGGTCTTGTTGAGAGAGGTATTGAGAAATTATAGTTATATTCTAGGTGCTTGGATTATGGTGTTATGTAATGATTAATTAAATCATAAATTATGCTAAATTGAGAATCTGATAATTAATGGTAGATAATTATTTTATCATTTACATTAAATTATAAGGAATTAACTGGAATAGTGTAAGGATGGATAGGCTAAGAAAAGAGCTTGAAGGTTGATATAATGCTTGGAATTGGTATCTTTGATGGTGTTGTGTTAGATCCTACTTTTCTAATTTATTAACAAATGTATTGTTAGTAAATATTTGTAATACATTTCATTATTGTTATTATGATTGTGGTTTTTTATTTTTTATTTTTAGATGCTTATTTGATCATTGATTTTGTGCATGCTTGTTTGTGTTTGTTTGACACTATATGTACAGGCTGTAATGGATTTTGATTATGTGTATACCTGCATGGATATAATGGATTAAGGTGTAGTCAAGTTATACATGGGTTGTGATGGATCAAGTTATCAAATGTATAGTCTTTATGGGTTGTAATGGATTACGATTACCACTTGTTCATCTATTATAGGTTTTAATGGCTGGTGGTTAACATGTTCACATTTCCTTGGGTTGTGATGGATTGATGGTTATGTCATGTTTGAGTTGTGATGGATAAAGGTTATATGATGATTCTTAGAGAAAATTTAGTGACATGATGATTTGATGATGATGAGATGATTGGCATAGGTTGAGAGAAGGACTTGCCTATTATGATTTTGCAATGTTGATGGGATGATAGACACATTTTGAGAATGGGGCTTTCCTGTTGCGATGATGTGATGATGATGGCTGATTGGAATAGGTTTAATGTAGGGAATGCCTATTGTGATGATGGGATGATTTATATGGGTTGAGAGTTAGGCTTTCTTGTTTTGTATTCTTTCTATGATATGAGATTTTGATGACATGTCATATATTATTCTTGATGTCATGATTTGATTGTGATGGTTTATGAGAGGTAAATTGTTTCTAGACCCTTTATTAATATATGATTCCAGAATTCTTTTTATCACCCTTGTTTATTATGGAATAAAATTGTTTTTCTAAATAATGATTTTAGTTGACTCGGTTGTGGTGATTATAATGAGGGGTATTACTTTTCTCATTATCTTTATCCAAACTCTTGTATTTCTTGGATGTTTCAATCATGTTTATCCCAACAATTTTATTTCACATTGATATAGAACTACTTAAGAAAGATGATCCTATTGAGTACTATCAATTGCCCACATCTCTATAGTTCTATAAGCTTTTTTTCCAGCATATATCAATTTAGATATTAGATATTGTTGTTTGGAACACTAGGATAGAGTCTAGGTGGCATTCATGCATTGCCCTTTATTGTATTGTACTCGTTGTATATAACATGTTTCAAAAATTATTAACTATTAATTTAAATATATGGGGAGTTGATTGGTGCTATTTGTTTTATTATATAGTTTTTATGAGGTTAATGCCTCCCATGTGAGTGATAAATACACTTGGGGATAGTTTCCAACTCGAGGCCTATGGGAGGTAGGCCTCAGGGGTTCACTATGTCCTTTAATAGTGCATAAAACGGATTTTAACAATTCTAAAAATCGTTTTTAACCTCAACTATGATAAAATGGGGTTCCCCTTTATTAGTTTCATTTCTAGAGCTCATAAAGGAACCACTTTATTAGCGCTGATAAAATATCCACCTACTGTAGTGTGTTGTTTGTGTAATATAACACTACAGCAACCTATAACCTGTACACAAATTATATAATTTAATTGAAATAAATTGAACATCATGAATAAAGAAACACTATTATATACATTTCAAATAATTTTTTTATAATTATGATGCACGCCTATCATGGAGTTTGGAAAAAGTAAATTATTTAATTAGTGCAGCATATTGGATGACTAGGGTTGTCTCACTTGAGGAGCTTCTTAGTTTGTTCACATACTTCTTCTAAATCATCTAAACCATTTATTTTTGTTGTTTTAAGTTTTAAATTAAAACAATGACAATTTTTTCAGGTTTTTATTACTTTTCTAATGACATGAAATATGGAAATTTAAACTAACATGAAAATATAAACAATATGAGTTAAGAATCACTTGGTTTTGGGGTTTGGTTTAAGGTTCAATAATTATTATCCTTTATATTTTTATTTCAATTTGATAATCCAAACATTAAATCTCATGTTTTAACTACTATTATTTATTTAAAAATTGTGTAATATCATTGAATTCCTAAACACCCTTAATTCTACATCCTCCTTTAATCAAGGTTGATGACACTCCTTAGTCTTGGAGGTGCAATATTCTAGGACCCAGCTCAATTTATGTTGTTTCATCCTTTGATTAGTTCAACTAAAATGTTTTAAGAACTAACCAATAGAGAGAGGGAAAATATATTAAATAAAATAATAGAGATAGATTGAGTTTTATGTCATTAGGGGAAATCACTACATCAGGGACATTCAACTCACTCATGCATGCTACTTAATTTTATCTACAAATTTAAAATTAAACTTTAAATAAAATTCATGAACACATTAACCTCGCCCTTGGCCAAGTCTCGGGGTAAGCCTCTCATTTTTGAGAGTAAGAGTTCACAATGGTGGAGTGGATGGAATAAGAGAAAAAGAAAATAAATGGAATAATATAAAGAATAAATTTAAAAAGAATGGGATGAGAAAGTAAAATAATAAAATAAAAATATAATTGGGGTGAGAGAGAGAGAGATAAATAAAATAGAAGAAGGAAGAAGAAAATAAATTAAAAGAAATAATAAAATTTATATAATTTGTAAAAAATGTTAAAATATTATTACTTATTATTATTATTACTACTACTATTGAAAGAATAATTTTCTAAAATAGAAGGAAGAAGAAGAAAATAAAATAAATTTAAAAATAAGAATGTTATATTAATAATAATTATTTAATATACATAATAATAATAATTATTATTATTATTATTAAAGAGGAAGAATTATTGTGGAATGGGGAAACACTTGAATAAAAATACACATGCAATTTAATTTATCTAAAACTAAATGAAAATTGAAATTATATTTAAAGGAAACTAAATAAAAAATAAAAAAAATAAGAATAATGGGGAAGGCAGAGTTATAGCAGCGTGACCCTCAGGTGGGATCCCTCTCTATAGGTGTGTTGATTGATGATTTTGGAAGGGGGCATGGCCCTCCTTTTATAGGCAAGGGTGAAAGTTTGGTTTTATAATTTCCCTTCAAAAATTTCCACATGTAATACCCATTAAATTGACTAATTCAGAAATGGTGTATTCATAAAATTTGTTCGTTAATGTATTTCTTTTTCCCCTCCAAATTTCAGCTTCATCCTCCACATATAGAGATAGTTTTGTCTGTTTTACTCTGAGAATTTATTCTACCCAGGAAGACTATTTATATTCCACATCTCTAGTTTTACATGAATTAATAACCTAGAATATTGTTGATCCACATATAAAAGCCTTTATAAAATTTCTTCATTAATGTATTTTTCATTTCTCCTCTAAATTTCAAATTCATCCGCCATTTTTAGAGAGATTTATGTCCATTTTACTCCAAGAATTTATTCTTCCCTAGAAGACTCTTCATATTCTACATATCTGGTTTTACATGCATTAATGACCTTCCAAATGGTAGATTCACGAATAGACCCCTTCATTAAAGTTGTTCATAAATTTCTTTCTCATTTCCCCTCTAAATTTCAGATTATTTGGTCTATCAATTTAATAGATATATTACAAAAATAAAAAATATCTAGATATGTACATAGTTTACAAGGCCCAACTTGTGAGTTGATTTTGGGATTCTAAATGGTTGATTTAGCTTTGAGTCCATAATAATTAAATGAATCCCATAGAACATAAAAACATATAAAATAATATTTTTTTCAATTTTTATCAGTAAATAAAATTTTATGGATGAAATACAAATATAATTTAAAATAGTTAAAATCCAAAATAGGTCATTTTTTCCAATTAAGCCCAAAATAACAATAAAATCATAAAATGTGAAAATTTCCATTAAAAAAATTGGGATTAAAAACATTTAAATTCAAAGTAAAATTATTGAAAATATTTTCCTTGTCGATTACCCCGTACTTAAACCATGTCTGTCATCAAGCATAAAATCTCAACATTGAAAATTAGAGGGAACCAATGTTACCAATATTAAAATTTTAAAGAAATAAAATCAAATAATTTTCAATGTAAAATAAAATTTTAAAAAATACACATAAAATATCAATTTAATTTCTCAATTTTCAAAGAAACAATCAATTCATGAAATTTAATTTTCCCCTTTGAAAAATGATGGAACTTATCCTTTCATTCATTTAAGCTTCTCAATTAATTATTATTAAACATATTAAATCATGATCTACCTCACAATGGATTCTTTTCTCTCATCACTCATGATAAAATTCAAGTATATTTATACTCGTATCATGAGAACATTCTTATTTTATATAGGCTTGTAAAAGAACTAATTTCTTCACTTTGTAAATACAAAAGGAACATAAAATCATGAGAACTTGCATTAAAGGTTCAAATTACTCTTAGGCTTATGGTTGGTAGGATTTGATTCTTTTAAAAAAAATTAAGTCTCAAGGAGTAGGTTTATCTCTTAAGTAAAATTCATGATATAAAAAATAAAATTTTAATGAAATTATTCCATTCAATATAGAAACACCCATTTCCCCAAAACTCAAAGCAAATTTCATGAATAATGAAAGCATAATGAATTATGTTCACCTTATTGAATTTTTATCTACTTTTTTTTAAGTATATTTTTTTCTTTTTTTCACTATTTTGAAAGTTATGATTATAATAAACCTCATATACACCACCTATCCACATATAATAAATATCATCAATCCAGTGATGGTGATTTTTTATTCTTATAAGTTACAACCCATTCCTTTTTCATTTTTTCAAGAAGATAAAACAATTAAGTACATTGAAGGAATTGAAAACCTTTCTTTATTCCCAAAATATCACCCCCCCCCACAAACACTTAATCCTTGCAATGTAAATCATCCCTTCCATTATGACTCCCTTCACCCCCACACTTCAACTTTAAAATATCATGAATTTACTAAGAGGGGGATAGTAATAGATAAGAAATAGCTTGAAACATGCATCATCCCTAACAAGGTCATTCAAGGTTTCTATGGTTTCAAGAATGATTGATGTAAAGGTGGTATTTTTAAGTATAAGGTATTTTAAAAATATTCCTAAATAATTTTAAATGTGTTTTTTTATATTTACAGCTTTGAAAAGTTCAAATACAAGTTTTAGAAAGTGGCATGCCCTAAGATCACTCAAGAAATATGTTCAAGAATAAATAGGAAGTAATTAGTCTATCAATACTCTTAGGGATAGTAAATTTGATATTGGAAAATCACTCAAGACATGATTAATAATAACAAATAAATTCACATGAATTTCATAAATTAAAATCATGAAAAATGTTTGGGAAATTTCATTTACATGAATTAATTAATTACCTCAAATCATGAGTCCTCATTTTAATATCCATGGTTCATTTTAATCATCTAATTATCCATTTTACTCATTCAATATCATTATCATTTAAATCTAAAAAATGTAATCATAGAATTACTAAGAAACTCGTGTCTCCTAGATAAGTCAAGTAAATCATAATTCAACTGTGGGCATGCAATTCCAGTTCAAATCTCAAATAAAAGTAGTATACAAAAATGTAAGGAGTTTAAAAGATAAAAATTAAAAGTAAAATCCCCTTTTAAATAAATATTTATTCCTATTACTCCAATGTTTGGGGGATACCTTGTGCCATCATGGTCCTAAAAAAGTAAATAAATCAATTAAGCACAAGGATCATGTCATTAAATCTCAAAAAGAATAGGATGGAGTGGGCTTCATACTAGACTATTTATAAGAGTGAAATTGAAATCTAAATTCCTAGAAAGAACATAAAGATAAATCTTGGTATGATAGCCCAAGTGGGCCTTGAATTTTTATTACCTATAGAAGGGGAGTGCACGTTGTTATCCATAATATGATGGTGGGTGGAGTTTCTTGGATTTGAACCACCACATGTTGTTCTTCCCAACATTCATTTCTTTGAGGATAATTCCATGTATAGAGTACACCAGATCCACCCCCTTTGAAATGCGGTATATCTTACATAACAGGTGAAGGATGAAGTATATAACCTCCTACTCCTTTTTTGCTACATGTTCAAGACTTTCTTCCCAATCAAGGGGTTTTTATAGATGTGATGCATGAAAATAATAATCAATGGGAGATTCAAAAATTATATTTGAAGAATTAATTTCAAAATATTCCCTTTTAATTTCAGAATTTTGTATCTCTTGTTCTTGTGGAATATCCACTAGTATCTCTTCTTATACTCCCTCTAGTAAATATTCAATGTCATTAGGGATCTCTAGGTGTTCCTCAATAGGTGAAATTTATTTTTCCTCGTCTTCCCCCAGGGAATAACATGAGTTTTCTGAATTTTAAAAATTAAAATAGGAGGGGTGATATTTAATTCAGTTTCAATGAAATTGAATGAGTTTGATATTAATAATGTATCATCTCCTTGATCTGGTATGGAATGAATCTCTTCTTCAGTGGAAAGCACCTCTTGGAGTTGAGTGGTAGCAGATGGATGTAGGTAGTCAGGCTCCTCCATTTTATGGATATCCTTAGAAAAATTAGGGAAAACTAAGGGGGATATTCTTATACCTTTTCCACTTTATAAAATTCTAGAAAGTAATGGGAGAACTCAATTATCTTCTAGTCCATCGCTTCAAAAAAAATCATGTCCTCCCTCAAGCCATCTATGAATTATTTGAATGATTTCTACCGATTATTTTATTTCCAAAATATCCTCACATGTATAACAATAATATAAAATCCATCCTCCATGGAAAAGGGTGAGTTATTAATTGGTTCTTTTACCTGTGGGTAATTATTCCATGAATTAAAGAAATAATCATTTGAAAAATCATGGAAAATATTTTTTTAATTTTTTTTAAAGAAAACAAAGGAAAATATTTAGAAAAATGTGAATTTAGAAAAAGTGATCAAAATAACTATTTATCTCCACAATAATGATGCCAGTTTTGATGCACATCTATCAAGGGGTTTGGAAAAATAAAATTATTTTCCTAGTGCAGTATAGTGGTTGACCAAGGTCATCACACTTGAGGAGCATCTCAATTTGTTCACATACTTCTTCTAAATCACTTAAACTATTTCTTTTTATCATTTAAAGTTTTAAAGGAAAACAATGATAATGATTTTGGGTTTATTTATTACTTTTCAAATGACATGCAATATGGAAATTTAAACTAACATGAACATCTAAACAGTATGAGTTAAGAAGAGAGCACTTGGTTTTTGGGTTTAGTTTAAGGTTCAATAATTATTCTCCTTTATATTTTTTATTTAAGTTTTATAATACAAACATTAAATCTTATGTTTGGACTACTTTTATTTATTTCTAAATTGTGAAATATCATTGAATTCTTAAACACTCTCAATTCTACATCCTTCTTTAATTAAGGTTGATGGCACTCCTTGGTCTTGTAGGTTCCATCTTCTAGGACCTATCTCTATCGATGTTGTTTAATCCATTGATTAGATCAAATAAAACTTTTTAAGAACTAACCAATGTAGAGAGGGAAAAGTTATTAAATAAAATAATAGAGATAGATTGAGTTTTATATCATTGGGGGCAGTCACCACATCAAGGTCATTTGGCTCACCCATTCAATCTACTCAATTCTATCTAAAAACTTAAAATTAAACTTTAAATAAAATTCATGAACACCTTGACCTTCCCCTAGGATAATCCTTAGGATCAGACTCTCATTTTTGAGATTAAGATATCATAATGGTGGAGTGGATGGAAGATGAGAAAAAAATAAATAGAATAATAGAAAGAATAAATTTAAAAATAATGGGATGAGAAAATAAAAGAATAAAATAAAAATAGAATTTGGGTGAGAGAGAGAGAGAGATAAAATAGAAGAAGGAAGCAGAAAAGAAATTAAAATAAATAATAAATTTTATAAAATTTATAAATAATGTTAAAATTATTATTATTATTATTATTATTATTATTATTATTAAAAGAAGAATTTTTGAAAATAGAAGGAAGAAGAAAAAATTAAAATAAATTTAAAAATAAGGATTTTATATTAATAATTATTATTATAATATTAATAAGAACAATTTTAATTAATATTATTTTTATAATTAAAGAGGAATAATTATTCTGTAATGGGGGAAACACTTTAATAAAAATACTCATTCAATTTAATTTATTTAAAACTAAATAAAAATTGAAATTACATTTAAATAAAACTAAATAAAAAAATGAAAAGAATAAGAATAAAGAGGAAGGGTTAGTTGTAGTAGCCTGACCTTTAGGTGGGATCCCTCTTTCTGGGTGTGTCGACTGATGATTTTGGAAGGGGACATAGCCCTCCTTTTTAGGAAAGGGTGAAAGTTTGGTTACAAAATTTTACTTTGAAATTTTTCATGTGTTAGACCCATTAAATGGATGAATTGGGAAATGGTGTCTTTATAAAATTTGTTCATTAATTTCTTTCTCATTATCCCTCAAAATTTTAGCTTCATCTATGTGTAGGGAGAGTTATATCCATTTTAGTCCAAGAATTTTTTCTACCTAGTAAGACTCTTTATATTCCACATCTCTGGTTTCACATGCATTAATGACCTTGAAGAATGATGATTCATGCATATAAGACTTTATAAAAAAAATTCGTAAATGTATTTCTCATTTCTTATCCAAATTTTAGATTCATCCTCCATGTGTAGATAGAGTTATATACATTTTACTCTGAGAATTTATTCTACCCAGATAGACTCTTCATATTACACATATCTGATTTATCATGCATTAATGACCTTGAAAATTGTAGATTCACAAAAATAATCTTTCATGAATGTTTTTCATAAATTTCTTGTGTGTTTCCTTTAAAAATCTAAGATTATTTTTTTCTATTTAGGATATATGGTCTAAATATAAAAAATATCCAGATCTAAGCATAGTTTTGAAGGCCCAACTTGTGTGTTGGTTTTGGGCTTCTAAATTTTAGATTTAGATTTGAGTCCATAAGAATTAAATTAATCCCATAGAACATAAAAACCTATAAAATAATAATTTTTCTATTTGGATCAGTAAATAAAATGTTATGTCTTAAATACAAAAATAATTTAAAACATTTAAAATCTAAAATGGGATATTTTTTTCAATTAATCTCAAAATACCACTAGAACCATAAAATGTGAGAATTTCCCATAAAATATAACTTTTGTAGGATTAAAAAAATTAAATTAAAATTAAAATTATTGAAAATATTTTCTATATAAATTTACATTTACAATTACCATCTATAAACATTAAAAAACATTAATGTTTCATCGGCTTTGGCACCCATGATCCCCTCTCAAAAAGGTCCACACATGGTGTCCATTACTAAACAAATCAATTAAACCTAAGAAAAATAATCCTACTATATAAAAAACAAATATTATGTTATTAATATTATAAAGAAATAAATTAAACATTAATATGAAAGAATACATTAAAAATGTGAACTTTAAATAAAAAAGACACACTTGGAGTTATACCGGTCACATCGTGCATTGTATTGAGGTGTAGTTGATTCCAAAACATAAAAAATGAGTTGTGGAATATTTTACTAAGGAATCAAAACAATTATAATGTGTTTGATCAGTTTAAGTGTGTTAGTTGTTATTTTTAATAAAATTAATGTCAATTTTAAATAAAAACGCACTTGGAGTTATATCGGTCACACCATGAATGGTATTTAAGTGAGGTTGATTCCTACATGTCAAAATTTACTTATGTGTCATTTTCATAAAGTATAAAAATAATATGAATGTGTTTTATTGGTTTTCAGTACGTCGTTTGTGTTTTTTACTAAAATTTTATCTCAAACAGAAAACTTGTACTTTGAGTCATACTGGTTACATCATGTGTCTGTTTGACATGAGAGTAATTACTAAAAATCATAGATAACTTATGAATTGTTTTCCTAAAATATCAAGACAATCAGAGCATATTTTAATGGTTTTCAGTGAGTGACATATGTTTTTAACTAAAATGTCAATTTTAAACTTATAACGGGAACCTAAAGTCATATCAGTCACACCATGCATTAGATTGAGGTGTGGGTGATTCCTACATGTCACAAATGATTCATGGATCATTATACTAAAATATCATAACAATCTGAATTTTTTTTCTTGGTTTTAGTATGTCACTTGTTATTTTCACTAAAATAAATATCAATTTAAAATAAAAAGACACACTTAGAGTCATATCAGTCACACCGTGCATCAAATTTATGTCCGGTTGATTCCTATATGTCATGAATGAATTATGGATCATTTTTTCAAAATTATAAATACAATAAAAATTCATTTTCTCATTTTTGAGTAGGTTAGTTGTTCTTTTTACTAAAACTGATGTCAATTTTAAATAAAAAGATGCACTTGGAGTCATACTGGTCATAGTGTGCATAGAATTGAGGTGATTATGATTCCTATACATTTAAAATGACTCGTTTATCATTATCCTAAATTATCAAAACAATCCAAATGCGTTTACTTAGTTTTAAGTATGTCACTTGTTCTTTTTACTAAAATTGATGTCAATTTTAAATAAAAATATGCACTTGGAATCATATCGGTCACACCGTGTATCATATTAAGGTGCGAGTGATTCTTACTCATCAAAAATGAATCATGGATCATTTTCCTAAAGTCTCAAAACAATATGAATGAATTTTTCTGGTTTTCAGTATGTCAGTTGTTCTTTTTTCTAAAATTAATGTCAATTTAAAATAAAAAGATGAACTTGGAGTCATATAGATCACATCATGAGTCATATTGAGGTTAGGTTTATTCCTATACATCTAAAATGACATATGGGTCATTTCCCTAAATTATAAAAAAAATATGGATGTGTTTTCTTAGTTTTTAGTAGGTGAGTTGTCCTTTTTACTAAAATTGATGTCAATTTTAAATAAAAATACACACTTAGAGTCATATCGGTCACACCGTGTATCAAATTGAGGTTTGGGTGATTCCTACATGTAAAAAATTACTCATGTATCATTTTAATAAAGTATCAAAACAATATTAATTCATTTTCTTGGTTTTTAGTTTGTTAGTTGTTCTTTTTACTGAAATTAATGTCAATTTAAAATAAAATATACACTTAGATTCATATCAGTGGCACCATGCATCATAAGGAGGTTTGGTTGATTAATACAAATAAAAAATAAATTATATATCATTTCTATAAAGTATCAAAATAATATGAATTAATTTTCTCAGTTTTGAGTAGGTCAGTTGTCCTTTTTACTAAAATTGATGTGAATTTTAAATAAAAAGACACACTTAGAGTCATACCGGTCACTATTTGCATCAGATTGAGGTGTGGATGATTCCTAAACATCCCAAATGACTCATGGATCATTTAAATAAATTATAAAAAACAATCCTAGTGTGTTTTATTAGTTTTTAGTAGTCCGGTTGTCCTTTTTACTAAAATTGATGTCGATTTTAAATAAAAAGATGAACTTGGAGTCATAATGGTAACACCGTGTATCAGATTGAGGTGAGGATGATTCATACACATCCCAAATGACTAATGGGTCATTTTACTAAATTATTAAAACAATTTTAATTCATTTTATCAGTTTTAATTATGTCACTTTATTTTTTTCTAAAATTAATGTCAATTTAAAATAAAAAAAGACACACTTTGAGTCATATTAGTCACATTGTGCGTCGGATTGATGTGTGGTTGATTCCTATACATAAAAAAAGAAATATGGATAATTTTACTAAAAAATAAAAACAATATGAATGCATTTTCTCAGTTTTGAGTAGTTCAATTGTCCTTTTTACTAAAATTGATGTTAATTTTAAATAAAAATACACACTTAGAATCATACCAGTCACACCATGCGTAATATTGATGTGTGAATGATTCATACACATCTCAAATGAATAATGTATAATTTATATAAATTTAAAAAAAAAATTGAATATGTTTTATCAGTTTTGAGTAGGACAGTTTTCCTTTTTATTAAAATTGATGTTAATTTTAAATAAAAAGACACACTTGGAGTCATATCAGTCACACCGTGAATCGTATTAAGGTGATAGTGATTCCTACACATAAAAAATGACTCATAGATCATTTTAATAAATTATAAAAACAATATGAATGTGTTCTCAGTTTTGAGTATGTCACTTTCCATTTTTACTAAAATGTAAGTTTAAACTAAAAACATGCACTTTGACTCATATCGGTCACATCGTGTATCGGTTTAACATGATACCAATTCCTACACATCAAAAATGATTTATTAATCGATTCATTAAATTATCAAGACAATTAAATAATTTTTTATTAGTTTTTAGTGAGTGAAACATTTTGAACTAAAATCTTGATTTTAAACTGATAACGAACACTTTGAGTCATACTAGACACATCGTGTATCAGATCGAGGTGTGACTGATTTGTACAAGTCAAAATTTACTTATGAATAATTTTCATAAAGTATCAAAACAATATGAATATTTTT
Organism: Viscum album; assembly: GCA_963277665.1. Taxonomy (NCBI): domain Eukaryota; kingdom Viridiplantae; phylum Streptophyta; class Magnoliopsida; order Santalales; family Viscaceae; genus Viscum; species Viscum album. The sequence continues at coordinate 1,827,115,244 of OY728127.1, forward strand.
TATTGGTTTTTAGTATGCTATTTTTATTTTTTACTGAAATAGTTGTCAATTTTAAATAAAAAGAAGCACTTAGAGTTATATCGGTCACACCGTGTGTCAGATTGAGGTATGGTTGATTCCTACATGTACCTCAGTCTCAAAAAAATCCTAATTTCCAATGTTACCGTGATTTTCATTACCTTTATTTTTATAACTATAAACACTTCATATTTACTTTATGTTCTTAGCCAAAAAAAATTTCTCATTGTTAAAAGATAGAATAGAATAGGACGCTCATGTACCCATTATATCATGAGAAGTCACCACAATGAGAGCATGAGATTTTTCTACACTTTTGGATTTCAACAATGAGAAATTTTTTTCAACTAAGAACATAGACTCAATATGAATTTTTGGAATTTAGAAAAATAAAGGTAGTGGAAAAGGAAATCATGGTAACATTGGAAGAAAGAAAAATTTTATCTCTTTTGTGGATTATTGCAGATAGTTTAAAGCAAAATATAAATCCTCAAATGATCTATGAGAAAAACTAAATAATTATTAGATAACAATGATAAGGAAATTAACTTAAAAATAGTAGATAAAATGATGAAAAAATTAAATAAATAAGTAATAGTAATTCACTGTTTCATGATGGTTGTATACATTCTTGAACCACTTCCTTGTTGTCATTATCTTAGTTTCAGCCTCAAATTCCAATCTCTCAAGATCATGAGTAGCTTTGAACAAACCACCCCAACTCAAACAATGGAATAAACCTGTATAAGAAAACAATTCTTATGTGAGTAATACTAAAAATAAATTTATTAAACATAAATATGAAATAATCCATTACTTATATGGAAGTTACATATTCATGTTATTTCTGTACATTCTACCACCAGGTATGCTTCCTATTCATTTATAATAAAATGTACATCATCTTGTGAATATTATTTTCTTTATAGTTATAGTTGTACTGGAAAAATATAAACACACAAAGGATTGATAAATATTTTAAATGAAATAGTAATTATCTTTGAAAATGCCTCTTTGGGGATGCATGTTTTTTAATGGAATATGATATCTCTCATAAATTTAAAAACTTAATAACCACAATATTTTACATTTTTTTGTTTCGAACACTGAAAAAAAAATTGTGAAAAATAAGTAATTTATTTTGATATGTGTTTGGATAGTGAAATCCTATTATATATAATCTGATACTTGTCTGGTTGTAGAACATGTCAGGGTCCTTGTGCGCATGGGTTGTCCTCATGCCATGATTTTCATGATATTTATACACATCCCTATCATAACATAATTCTCATTTAAAAATAATATAAAATATATAAATTGAAGTTTAGTTCTAAAACATTGGATGTAGTATATTAAAAATTGACAAACATCATCATGTGTGGTCAGTTTGTTAGGTATCCATGTAGTGAATCTAGGAAATAAATCTTTTTAGTATCCAAATTGACCATAATGATCATGAAATGTTTCATTAAAACACAAAAATAAATAAGTAATTAAATATATGAAAATATATTTGATATGATTAAATTTTATATTTTTACCCCTGCATCGTTGGTATTAATAATATTCTTCCATCCATAAGTTTTCTTTCAAACGATTTAGCCAAGACCTACCACTATTTCATTTGTTTTTTTGGATTATATTTTTTTTGTTCTATAGAGAATGTGAGGACTAATGAGTCTAAAAAATTCATGGGGAAATTCCTTCAATTGGTATTAATATATACACCTACAAAAATATGAAATGTATTTAGTCAGGATTAACATAGTATATCAGTTTTTGGAAAATAAAATCATAAAAACAGACCTCATGTATACATTTATAACTGAGGATCCTAGCCATTCATAGTTTAGGATTTAATTTACATTCTCAAAATTAATGTAGTCTCTACCTTCCTCTCCATACATTTTTTCTTAAAAATAAACTATGTGACTACTACCATTTTGTAACTTTGTATCTACATGAACCTTTAATGTTAGTAAATGTAGATATTGAATGGGTGGGGTAAAGGTGATTTCATAAGATATTTTTGATCGGTTGGTTGATCATTTATATGGTTTTTATTAGACCATTAATTTCACCCCTTAACATTATCCTTCAGTAATAATTTTCATCAATTCAAACATTTTTTCATTAATTATTAAAGGTTTAGATTGAAAAATAAATTTTAAATGAATACCTCCTTGTTGAAATGTGTTTTGAAAAGATTTAACGATCATGCGATGAATGTTCCAATAGCTTGGTCAACCTTATGAATATCTTCATCATCAAGTGGAATAGATAGCTCTCAACTCATGAGATATGCTAATCTCCACTCTCACATGACCTATTGGATGTTGTATGTTGTATAGCTTATCATCTTGTATATTTAACATTGCATCCCTCGCTACAAGGTGATGAGTGGGTGTTGGTTGATATAAATCACACTCATTTCCACCCAGTCTAATATCATTACAGAAAAGGTATCAGTGTTTTTCTAGTTCACATTTAATAGAAAAAGTTATTAGAATATTGATTACCTCAACTAAGATAGATCTTTGAGAGGAATATCTCACCACAAAGCTGGTGGGCGATGGGGTGAGATCTTCATGAAATGGTTGTTCTTGAGTTTTTTCTTCTCTTTGATTCCCCCCCCCACCCACCCATAATAGCTTCTAGTAACTCAGTATTCCAATGAATTTTTTATTCAAGGGTAACTAATCTTAATTACATCTCTGAAATTTCTTTATCTTTATCCTCCTATTGTTTTTTTCTCAAAATATGTTTGAGGTGTCACCCCAAAACCCACACCTATGATGCGGCCATATTGTTTTGGCTGCTTCAAGGCCACTAATAGTAGGTGTTCATCTAGTACAGGTTTTGATGATTCATGTGGTGATTTCATATAGAAAATATAGGAAAATAAGTAATCATTGTTATATAATAGAGATTTAAAGAAAAATGAATTTTTATTATGTCATACTTGCACATATTTCCCAAACTTTTTTGCATGTTTTCATCTATTAGTATCCCATATTTATTTATATGTTCCTCCTTCCATAATACATGGCATGGGATGGAAGTGGTTTTAGTTTTGGATTCATCAATCTGTATATAAATAGAGGAACATAATTATGTTTTTATTTCATGTCACATAAAAGTATTATGCTATATTTAAAATATATACCAATTTTTTTCAAGTGTATCATACCCCATCCTTTCTTTATGATAGGGGTATGTTGGTTTTTTTGTCCATTCCTTATTTTCAAAACTCGGTTGTTGTTTTATAAATAAAAAATTCTCAATCAAAGTGATGAATAGAAATATTTTTAAACATTGTATTACTAGCCACAATGTACCTAAAAATACACCTCCACATGACGGTGAGTAAATGTATCCCACACTTCATAGGTTATCAGTTGTGCATACATAAGTGGTGGGTGTGGGTTTATTTTACCATCAACATATTTAATATTAAATCTCATTATAATTGTGGGAAATCCTCTGTAAATCCTTCCAGCAAGCATTAATACATATTTATTATAAGATTTATATACTATAAATGCACTCCTCAAGGGATGATAAAGAGTAATTCAATGTTTTATTATTTTATTTTTTAGTAAAATAAAGAAATGATATCATAATGTTACTTTAATCTCTTCCCGCATCAGTGTCTTAATCATGGGAACAACATGGTTCCACAAATCTACATCAATCAGCACATGTTATTGAGTGATGAGTCCAATGTAACTAATGAATATGGCCTTTTTGGGGTTAACATGTTGGTCTCACTCATTCCATCTGACCTCAAATTTGATGCCTTTTCTTTTCTCCTTAATGATTTTTTTTAACACCATCAAACTATGGTGCTCTTATTTTTTCTACATCATCATATGTTCATCACCTACTATTTCCTCATATTCAAAATCACCAATATGTTGTTCCTCTAGATTGGTAGCATTTTCATGTGCATAACTTCATTGTACCTCTACACTGGGAGCAGCAGCAGGTTAATAAACTTGTTGTTCCTCAGGATTCTGAGCACCAGCATGTGTATAAGGTCATTGTTCCTCTTCATTGGGAGCAAAAGAAGGTTGAGAGACCTATTTTCCCTCATGATTGGGAGCACCATCATGTGTATAAGCCATTACCTGTATAATTGGTTTAATATTTAATTTATATTACATAAATACAGTAGTGAACATATAATAACATGAGGTAACATAATATATATTACAAAAAATATATAACTTTTTTATTGAACTCTCTTTTTTAAGGCTAAAGGGATTTGACCCCTCTATCAAGTATCCAAATCATTTCATTGTGATCTCCTCTGACATACAAAATCATATCTACATTGGGACCACTGTGAAATGATTATGATGTTCTAATTAAAGGGTCATCCTCAGTTGAATTTTCATCTAAACCTTCAGTGGTTTTGGTCAACAATAGTATAATTGACCACTTTTGGTTTGCAGGATCTGGAATATAAAATACTTGTATTGTCTATGATTTTATTATAAATTATTTGTCTTTATACCCTTCCTTACTGAAATCCAATTTCATGAATCCCAATTCATTTATTTTAACATCACTCCTATTATCAACCCACTTGCATTGAAATTTTTTCACTTGGAATGTTTTATAATCCAACTCCCATATTTATTTGATGATTCCAAAGTATGAAATATAAATTGGATTTTTTTCCTTGGTACTAAAAACATGCATCGCTTCAACCACAAGTGTAAATCCACTATTTTTCATGGTACTGTCTTCATCCTGTTCATTTGTATAGAACATATAACTGTTAATTACATAACTATTATAAGATAATACATACACACTTGGTCCTTTGGATAGACATCAAAGTCGTACTGAAATTGAATCTATATTTTCATCTAATTCCTTAGAAATATAGTCTTGAAACCATCCTATAAACTATTTATTATGTGTATTTGATATCCATATTTTATCCCTTGATGGGTTCAAATGCCTAAGAATTTGTTTGTGGGTTTCAACATATGGGGAAACCTCTAAACTGTTATGTAAAATTTAAAGGTAGGCATGCTCTCGATCTATAATATTGATTGTGACAATATATCTTTCAGAAATTCATTTTCCTGCAAGCTTCCCAGTGTGATAAGATTTTTATAGACCAATTCTTTCCATGCCGGATAGGTAGTCAGTACAGAATTCAACATCTTCCTCAACAATATATTTCTCTACAATAAAACCCTTTAGACGACTTCAATTTTTTACATACCCTTTCATAATATTCATATATCGTTTAATGGGTTACATCCATCTATAGTGTATAGGACCACATAGTTGAATCCCTCTCACCAAGTGAACCATCATATCAAAGAATGTTGGCAGGAAGAATATTTATAATTCACATAATATGAAGACAATTTATCTTTCTATAGTTGGTAATTTCACCAAGTCTATAACTTTACTACATATATCATTGAAAAATAAATAGATCTTGTTTAATTTATGACAGACATTCTTAGGAAAAATCAAAGTAAATCTATAGGAATTAGATATTTCATCAAAACATGGAAGTCATGTGATTTCAGACCCATTACCTTTAAATTGATCATTAACACAATATTCTTGATATTCGATGAATACCCCTATGGAACCTTTACATCATTAAAGAAGTTGAAAAACTGATATCTCTCCTTCCTAGAAAGAGTATAAGCAGTTGGAGGAATAAAAGTTCATTTTTCACCCTTCACTAGCACCAACTCTTCCTGCATTCTCATGTCAATCATGTCCAACCTAAACTTAATTCAATCATTTGTTTTTCCAGGTTCATTAGTAACATTCCAATTACACTATCACATACATTTTTTTCAACATGCATAACATCAAGAAAACTTCTGACGTACAGATAATTTAAGTATGGTAATTAAAAAAACTAATCTCTTTTCCCAATTGGTTTTCATAAGGTTTTTTGATTTTTTTTCCAAAAGTAGTGTTCATATCTTTTACTTTCTCAAATAGTTGGTCGCCTATTAGTAGATATGGTGGTGTATGTTCTTCTAAACTTCCATCTAATGATGTTATCCAAGATCGGTACTTATGTTTTCAGGGTAGAAATTTTTTATGTCCTAGAAACACAATATTTGATGAATGTGTCAACCTAACTGATCGTGTACCTTGTTCACAAATGGGACACCCTTGAGTTCTTTTAATTATATGTCCTAAAAAATTTCCATAATCAGGAAATTCATTTATCATCCCGTATGACATTTATCTCAATGTAAAATCTTCATTTTTATAATAATCAAACAACGTAACACCTGAATCCCATAATAATTTCAAATCCTTGATCAATGGAGACAAATAAACATCAATATCATTACCTAGCCGTTTTGGTCCTAATATAAGCATAGATAACATGATGTATTTTCATTTCATGCATAACCATGGTGGAAAGTTATAATTTTCCAACATAACTAGCCATGTATTGTGAGTGCTACTTTGAAAACCAAAAGGATTCACTCCATCTATAGATAACACAATACAAAGGTTTCTCAGCTCATTTCTAAATTTAGGATACTCATGATCAATTTTATTTTACTGAGGAGAGTCTGTCGAGTGACATAGTTTCCCATATTTATTTCTTTTATCTACATGCCACATCAATTACCCTGTATTCTCCTCACTTCGATATAAGTTCTTAAGCCTTAGAATGAGTGGAAAGTACCATACAACTTTTGTAAGACCCGATTCATATTTCTTATATCGAGAAGCACCACACTTTGAGAATTATTTAAGTGATATGTGGTCCTTGAGAAAAAGTATACAATCATTTGGGTTGTAATGTATTCTTTTAGATATCATACCCATCGAGTGTAGAATTCGTTTAGAATCTTATATTCAAATAGTGATCTCATTATATTCTAGAATCATATCATTAAAAAGATAAAGTAGTTCAATAAAATTGGATTCACTCCATCCATTGTCTACTTTCAAATTATATAGTTTCAGTGTGGCTAACAATGCTATATATTTAGCATAAAATGGCATCGTTTCACAACTCTTTAACTTCTCAAACAATTTTGGGAAATCATGAAGTTTATCTTCAACTATCCTTGTCATTTCCTCAATATGATATTCGTCATCATTAACATTTGTAATTACATCCTTGATATGGTATTCTTTATTTTCCACACTTTTAATCATATCAGATGATCCATAAAATGCAGTGTTATCCCATCCACTAACTACATTCTCTTTTTCCCTGGATTTATTCCAACATTTATAACTTCAATCTATTATGTGAAAAATAAATTTTTCTTCCAACTCCTCTAGAATAATTAGTCTTGAATAACAACAGTGTAGACATGAACAAATGATTTGATAAGGTTCATATGCATGATCTTTTGCAAACTTTATGAACTCTTTTACTCCATCTTCATAATATTTTGTCATATGATTGGAATCCATCCATTATTTATACATATACATTCTATTTCATTCAGTAATATTAATATTTAACAAAATAAATACACAAAATATGTTCAATTGAACATGGATCTCATGAATTGATTGAAAGAAAATGGAAAGATTGAAAAATATTTTATCATCCCACATGATCAAAAACAAAAACTTATTGAAGGAAAATTATAAATAAAACTATTAAAAGTAACAATTGAAATATAAAAAAAATAAAAGATATATTATTTAAAAACCCTTTTCATAATATAAAATACAACTATTTAATATAATAATGGTTTCACAAATAAAACAAATACTATATTTTTTTTAAAAAAATATGTACCTTTGAGAAAATAAGGGTCATTAAATGAGACCCAAGGGATTTAATACAGTGATGTGAGAAAAAAATTAATGGAAAAATTGACTAGATTTAAAATGTTGTTTGTATACTAGAATTTGAAATTTAAGAAGAGGTTTTGAAGTGGAATTTTAAATGGATATAAATACTTCTTTAACTCTTTTAGGAAGTTAAATTTTAATTTTATGGTTTTGAAAAAATATAGGGGAATATTTTTTTTTGAAAATTTGGGATATAAACTGAGAATTTTAAATGGGCGTACTTTATTAAAAATCAAAAGGAAGTTCGTTTTTATAAAAAACCTTAGGATATAAAGGTATTTTTCAAAACCCCCTTGGAACGTTCCCAGTATAAAATATAAATATTCAATTCAAGAGGTTGGAACTTTCTAAACCAAAGTTCTATATCCATATTCAACTAGGGTTTCCACCTTTCTTACACATTTTACCACATTTTCTCTTATTAGGGATTATCATAGGAAATCTATTTTTGGATTACATGGTAACAGTTTCACTTATGACACCCTTCGGGTTTCCTCCTATAATTTCTCTCTCATTAGTCCAAGGAATTCCTTTATTAGTGTCCACATGAAACTTATGTCACCCATAGGGTTTCCTCTTATAATTACACTCTTAGTAGTGTTTGATTCCCTCGGTTCTTTTTTCTATCCTGTGGAAATCGAGAATGTACTTCAATCCTTGTGACAAATTGACTTGGGTGACATGGAAAGTTGGCCTAAGTTGGTTCATTACATTAATTTTTTAGTTTTTTTTATTACAGTAATGAAATAAAATAACATGTATTGTACAATGTCTATTATAATGAAATTTTTATTATAGTTAAATATTGACTCTTACACTATCCATGTGATTTTCTTTTTATAAAATAAAAATCATGAAAACCTTGAGAGAAATCATGAACATAGAGTCTATGACCATTCCTAGCATTGAACTAAAAAAATTTAGAGGTTGAGAAATCAGTTCTAAAGAAATCAATCAAGCATAATTCAAACTCTCAATTTATCTATTATGATTTAAAACATAAAATATTGCATATAATAAAAGAACTCTTAATTATCCAAATGAATCTATTGAAAAATATAATAATAATAATAAATTATAAAAATATAAATTTATAATTTATAGAAATTTTATGAGAGTATAAAAGTATTAAACTATTGATAAATTGAAAAAAATTATAGAGGTTTAAAAGTATAAATTAAAAAGGTATATATATTTATATCAGTATATAAAATTATAGACATATATAGAAGTATAAAATTATATATATTTTATAAAATAAAATATATTTTAAATAAATATACATTATTTGAAAACCTTTTTCAAAATAGAAAATACATCTATTGAATATGATAATTGTTTCTACATAGTTTATCAAACCATTCTTTCTAACTATATGACCTATAAAAAAATTAATCTTATAAAACTTTGAGCCTAAAAAATGAATAAATGTAAAATGACTTATAATTTTTTAAAATACTATAAAATATTTAACTATAGCAACACAAAATGTTACAAACTCACCACCATAACACTTTCCTCCCATAGAAATTCATTTATAAAGGATAAAAGATGACCAATAACTTTAAAATATTAATTCCCTAAGAAAAATTTAGTGTTATGGTTGACTATAATATATATTGATAAGAGAGACCATTAGTAAAACTATTAATTAAGACCAATAAAGATCATCCTCATAAAAAATCCAACATCTATAAGATAAATTTAGTGAATTATCAAGGGACACAAGGCCTCACAAACGTTGATACCTATTAGGGTCGCCACACAATTTATACGTGATCTGAAAGGGTGGGTCTACAACATTCACACACTCTATATTTAAAAGAAACAACACTAGGAAAGAAACATTTCCCTAAAACACCCAACAAAACCAAAACTCTTCAACCAAACACATCATCTAGACAGAAAAGTGCATCAAAACACAGCAAATCTCATCATCTATCATGGAACCAAAATAGAAACACCTAGAAACCTTCGCAATAATCTCTAGGTCTCAAATTTTCAACCCACCATGAAAAGATCTATATGGAAGAAGCTATTAAAGAGAAGAATAAATATTCTCATACCTTAGAGTGGTAGGGAACAATGATAGTAGGGTGGAGAGTGAAGGTGGTAGGGAGCAACAATAGCAGGGCAGGGAGTGACGGTGGTAACACTACAGCTCTGTGAAATATTGAAGGCATAAAGGAAGGAGACTCTATTAGGGTTATTTTTATAACATAGGGGAAGACTTTTATCAGCACTAAAATAGATAGCACTAATAAAACACTACTTTATCAATGCTTTTTTAGCATTGATAAAGATATACATGTATCATAGTTTAAAAAGTGTTGATAAAATGTGTCTTTATTAGTGCTAAAATTATAGCATGGATAAAAAATATTATTATCAGCACTTTTTTAGCACTGATAAAGGGATATCTTTATCAATGCTAAAAAAGCACTGATAAATATTTAATGTTAATAATTTATTTATATTATTATATATATTTATAAAGTATATATATAATAAATATATAGTTGTTTATGCCCCACCGTTGGTGGTGGGGTGGTAAGGGCATGGGGGGTGAGGGGCAGGTCGCGGGGTCAAGTCCCCGGGCTTGCGATTTACATGTAATTTTCTTACTTGTGTGTGTGTCGATTTCATAGTTGTACCCAATTTTTTAAATATATAGTTGTTTATTTATAATTATAACTATAAATAAATATTTATTTATTTATAATTATAACTATAAATAAATATTTATTTATTTATAATTATATATATATAATAAATATATTTATATAATTATATATATGTTGACACAAAATTTGGAGGTGCACAGAACATCCTGAAAGCATTGGGGACTGTCTCGCGAAGACGGATTACGAAGCACCCAGATCCCTGCGGCCAGCACAAAAGATCTCCTCCGCGACGCGCCGTGAAGCAAGGAGGCAGGCCAACTCTGCGAGCCCCTTTGATGTTCGCAACCCACTGCGAAGACCCACCATGAAGTAAGGAGTCAGGACAGATCCTCGATCCCCTTTGATGTCTGTGACCCGTCGCGAAGCAAGGAGGTGGGATAGCTCTGTGATCCCCTTTGACATTCGTGACCTACTACAAAGCAAGGAGGCGGGAAAGCTCCACGATCCCCATTTGACGTTCGTGACCCTCCGCGATGCAAATTTCATCTTCGCTCCAACCAAACCCTGATTTGTGATGCCTCTTTCTTATAAATACTCAGATCCCCTCAAGATCGGGGGACAGACTCTCCGACCTTTCACCTTCCTAGCTCCCGAATCACGAAGTACTTCCTACTCTGCGAACCATGAGCTCCTCAAGGTACTTTTTCTCCATGAAGTACCTCCCCCTTGTCCTTAATTGAGCCCCTCTTCCGAGAGGGATGCCTTTCGCAAAGCCCACAGGTCTCCGCAGAGGAAGGAGATCCTCAAAGGGACTCAAGTCTTTGCGGAGCACTTACGCTTCATAAAGCACCCTCTATGCGCATGTAACCCAAGTTCCAAGGTTGGGTCACTATGCATCGCGAAGCACATTGCTTCACAATTCTATGCTTTGCAAGGCACCCTTTCTTTGAGAGGCATTGCTTCGCGAATCCCCTTCCACTTCGTGAAGCTCCTCCCATATGCACCTATTCCCTATCCCTAGCCTAGGAGACTGCACTTCGTGAAGCACATCCCTTTGTGGAGTCCCTCCACTTCATGGGGCACCAACGCTTCACAAAGCTGCTACCTGTGAACCCCTTTTCTCTGCAACTCCTTTTCCCGTGTGGCCCTCCAGGTTTGCGTAAAGCACTTTCAAATTCCCTTGGACGATACTTCCCGTTGCGTTGCTTCACCTCATGCTTCTTCGCATAGGCACGCAAACAGTTATTGCTTCTTCGCATAGCCATGCTAATGTGGACCCCCCAATGGTTCACTCCATAACTCCCCCTCAACATGGTGTTGCATGCCCCTTCTCTTCACTAAGGTGCATAGGGTACTGGTTGTGTAAGTCCTAGAGGTGCGGAGTGAACCCTCCCTCGTCCGAGCTGCCGAACGTTAAACTGCCAAGCACCATCATCCTCAGCACATGATTTTAAACTATGCTCTCACCCCATGCCTTGCATGTGGGGAACCCCATCTTGCACATTATCTATGCCCATCAGTCTCCACGGGAGTGATATTATTCCTCACATGGAATTAGATCCTCTTCATCGGAGTGGTGTCTGTCCATGGGGAAAAGGTGACCACCTTGGTGTGATCCTCTAGATTTTCTTGCAGGAGGCAGCATCCCTACCCCTCCTTTCTTCAGTACCAAACCCCTCTCCTACTGGGCTTTTTCACTACCCAGGCCTCCACCCTGGAGTAAGTCTCAATCTCCATCTCCCATGGGCTGCTAACCACACATAAGCCCTTGTTTCCTCTTTGGGCTGCTAACCATGTGTGAGCCCTACTTCACTTCCCACAGATGCACCTTTTGCGACGTGATTGTTAGGTCTTTGTTGCCTCTTGTTTCTCACACCGAGCATGACTCATGTGGGATTAGAGTAAGCATCGACCATAACACCTCAGGCAGCCTAGAGTGTAAACCCCACACCCATACCTGAACTATGAGGTCTTTGATCCTTGCCAAGGCAAGTTACATAGGAAGCTTCCCTGAGGTTCAAGCCCACCACCCATTGGTCGTTCTGACCATCTTCACATTGGTTCACCAATACCTTGGTCAGCCTAGAGTGTAATCCCCAAACACCACCTAAACTTTGAGGACTTCGATCCTTGCCAAGGCAGGGTACGTAGGAAGCCTCCACAAGGTTCAAACTCACCACCCCGATCATTCCTACCTCCTTCACATCGGTTCACCAACACCTTGGGAAGCCTAGAGTGTAATCCCCAAACACCATCTTGAACTACATGGTCTTTGATCCTTGCTAAGGCGGGGTACGTAGGAAGCCTCCACGAGGTTCAATCCCACCACGCCGATCGTTCATACCTCCTTCACTTCAGTTCACCAACACCTTGGGAAGCCTAGAGTGTAAGCCCCAAACACCATCTTGAACTATGTGGTCTTTGATCCTTGCCAGGGCAAGGTATGTAGGAAGCCTCCACAAGGTTCAAGCTTGCCACCCATTAGTTCCGACCCCCTTCACATCGGTTCTTGCACCACCTGAACTACGTAGTCTTTGATCCATGCCAAGGTAGGGTACGTAGGAATCCTCCCTGGGGTTCAAGCCCAACACCCGGTCGTTCCGACCCGCTTCGCGTCGATTCACCCACACCATCCATCTGGACCCCAGGTCCTTATTCATGTTGGTTCACCTTTGTCTTGCATGATGTTAAACTGTAAACCCTACGTAGTGGTAAGCCGTTGTGTCCCCCATTTAGTGGTAAGACATTGTGTCCCCCAGTTAGCAGTAATCCATTGTGTACCCCAGTCAACAGTAAGCCATTGTGTCCCCCAGTCAATGGTAATCCGTTGTGTCCCCCAGTCAGTGGTAAGCTGTTGTGTCCCCCAGTCAGCGGTAAACCATTTTGTCCCCCAGTCAAAGGTAAGCTGTTATGTCCCTCAATTAGTGGTAATCCATTGTATACCGATTAGCGGTAAGCCGCTGCATCCCCCAATCAGTATCAATTCATTGTAATCCCCTTCATTGGGACCCACATCTTTGGTCCATCCTAGTGGTGTCAGACCAACCCAGGCTGCTAACCATGCATAATCCCCATACACATCATTAGGTTGTTTTCCTATGAGTACATCCCAATTTAATCTCATCACATGACCTTTCCATTGAGCCTATGTGTTTCAGGAAGATCATGCCCCAACCTAGAGGTTCTACTTCCTCCGGGTCCCATCCACATGCCAATTCTCATGGTCCGCCTCCTCAGGCGTCCCATTTCCCTCCTAAACTACATGGACTTTGATTCCCTGCCACAGGGATATGTAGGAAGTCTCCCTGAGACTCCATCCAAACATTACCATTGTCCTCACGGCGGTTCCATACCATTCGCCACCCATTTTACTCATCACCCAATCATCCATCCTGATTCATACTCAGGCTGCCACATCCCGGTGAGGTCATGTCAACCCACCTACATCAGTGTATCCTCCAGGGGTTACAATTATCTGATCCACTCTAGTCAGTGTTCTGATCAATCTGATCCATCTCCACTGGATGTTAAATGTGTGGTATACCCTGTGTTAAACATGGGAAGCTGAGGAAAACCTCAGAGACATGCCTATGACATATAATTCCTCACATTTGACGCGGGATTCCTTGGGATTCTGTACCCTAAACAAGCCCTATAATAAGGGAAAGAAACCCAGACGTGCCAGTGTTCCAGCATCCAAACATGCCAATGATGTCCAACGTGACTACTCCCCTGACTGAAGGTTGCTTCCCTGACTGGACCCTTTGAAATGTCCAGATAGAAGAAGTGTAATTAACTGGTGTCCATGAAGATATGGCACTAGGAAGAGTTTCTCGAAAAACATCTTAAGTCTATAAGGGAGACCCGGACTAGCTGAAGAGTTCTGAGGAGGAATCCATGGAAGAAAGAACTGACATCACATCATCCCATTTCGATCAAGGATTAAACATCCCTGAACAAGTGATGGATGCCACCCACCTTTGGAAAGCGGGAATGCGGGGTAACAAATAGCGCCACCATCCCCCAAACGAGACGGATGCACGCACCCTGGAAAAAGCGTCAGAAACAGAAATGGTGAACCCAACGTGAAGGTATTCTCCTCAATATGAAGATTATTAGCATTTGAGGCATCAATGGACTAGCATGTCAATGGATCCAGTTATCTGGTGTCAGGTCCCATCAAGTAAATAGCAGGCCTGGCATGAAACTCGCCAGAAGTTGGGGCAGTAAAACATTGGACATCCTCTTCTGCGATGTTGTCAGTGTGGACCCCTCTTACCAGTCATGGAGGATGGGATAGAACTAGGGCATTGGTAGTTGATTCCTTTTTATTTAATCACTGATGATTTAATCTCCCTGCTCTTCAGGAATCAAGTTACTTCACCTGGAACATTATCACCACCTTCCCACCAACGCAGGGGCAGGGGCAGTGCCAACGCGGAAGTCTCACAGGGCCCTGCCTCTTCCGCAATGACCTCTACACCCATGGCCATGGGGCGCCCACGCCCTATCTCCCCATCTGAGGTTATTCAATGGAGGGTAATCAACGACCTCGTGTGTCTTTACGAGGAGGAGGGGATCATCCCTACAAGGGAAATGGCCCACCTAGATTTGGAGGCATATGCGCCTCATCATCAATGCTGCCCCTGAGATCCTCATAGGGAGACACTGCTCCCCACGTCGACATATAACCGTTTCGAGATCCTCTCCTCAAAATGCTTTGACGACTCCCTTCCCTACGCCGACGAGGTAGGTGATGTCTGGGCCAGCCCTGTCAGAGTCCCATTCCAGGGGCTCCCAGCGTGGGCTCCCACCCGGCCATGTCAGTACCCCCTCTCAGTCTTACTGGATGAGGAGCAGGTAAGCCATGCACTTGCACCACCGGATCCAGTCTGTCTAACCCGATACTAGCATCGGGCACAAGCTGTAGAGGACGCCTGCCAAGGGGCGTCAATGTCAGTGGCTACTGTGGCACGATCCGCTACTGACGCATACCACCAACTCCCTATATATTCTGAGCATGGGAACTTATATGCCTGACCTAGATCGAGGCCCCAACCGCCCCACAGGTAGGCTTGGTCGACTCTCTTGGTCGTCGGCACAGGTAGTGGCCGCCGTGGACTAACCCGCAGTGATGCCACCCAGTATGGAGATCCTCCCCATACCACTCCCATGGAGAGCATGGATCTTCCCCACTTCCAATCTCGGCTTAGAGGTCTGCCCCGTTCCACCTTCAGTCCAAATGAGGGTCCTCCCCATGGCAATGGTGCTCATCACAAAAGTCTCTCTTGTGCCCACTACACCGGATATGGGGTCATTCCTCCCACCACAGACCATTAGTATGGCGACGTTGTGCATTCGGTCACTCTTAAACGTGGGGGACCTCCCCATGTCTTCACAACTACCGGCAAAGGTCCTCCCCACCTCAGTGACTAGAGAAACGAAGGATAACCTCACTTTATCAACCCGCGGCACAGAGGTCCTACCCATGTTCAGATCGACCAGTACGAGGACCCTACTCATATTGATTTCATCAGAGGGAGAAAGCATGGGGGTCCCACCCGTGCTCCTACGTGCTCGAGTAGAGGTCCTACCCACTCTAGAACTTCCAACAGAGGTCCTCCCCATGTCCCCTTTGACATTTGTCCCGGTGCTCCTTGCACCTCGGCTTGCTCAGGCGGAAACCCTCTCTGCCCCAGCACTAGTACGGCCGAAGGACCTCGTGTCAGAAATATTCCCTATCCTGAAGAGACATCCAGGGGCAGGAAGGTGGTTCATCACCACCATAAAAAGGATTCAGGGAAGGTCTGGATAGATATCAAACCATTCTGCTTCTCAGACTCCGAAGCAGAATATGACTCCGCGTGGGAACCCTCCCCTCACTCATCTGAGTCAAGGGTCAGGGCAGGAATGAGGCACATCAGCCTTGTACTCCCGAAATGTGAGGTCCATTAGATTCCTGCCTCCCTCCATAGGTATATCTAGGAGGATGAAAATCTAGAAACCCTGTAGGTTATGGTCATGAAATCACCACTGTCGTCACCAGAAGAGCTCTCTACCTCGACAAGAGATCACGGAGATCTATTTTGGGGACCAATGGTGGGCGAGCAGCATCACGGCCTATCACCATTATCCCTAGACCCTAATCCAGAAATTGCGGTCGTCAGCCCATCTTATCATGACGTAGTGGCTAGGTCACTACACTCTTCGGAGGACAGCCCAAGATTCGGCATCCAGTCAGCCCGCTCGTCGTACTCTCCACCGGTCAGCCTACCGCCACAGCGGTATGCCTTAGTGCTGCTGCCAGTTCCTCAGCCGCCTCTGGTTGATGAGTGGGGTAATGAAGGGTCAGACCCTGAATTTGAGCCGAGGAGCTTATGGAACATCCTCATAGTAGACCACTTCCTTGAGATGTTTTGGCCCGTGGAAGCACTGAATTTCTGCGTGCCAGGATCCCTCACACTAGAGGAAGTTGAGTGTTTCCGCCAAACCCTATGGGCGACGAAATTTTTCCATAGTCATCAGCAAGTGGTTTATCCCAGGAGCCAAGCGCATTTTGAAGGAATTGGTGAGAAATTCTATCTAGTTGATCTGGCCGCACTCCCTATGGCCCAGCGCTCCGAGTCGTCAGGCCGTCGTAAGGCCCTCCAACAGTAATGCATTCAGATTTTCAAGGTACTCTTCAAGGTTATCAAGAAGGCTTCCCCCCATGCACAAATCCATGGTTGGGGGTAGTATGTTTCCCTCCTCTTCAGTCCTATCCGGTAGTAGCCCGACTCGCTAGGTGATATCAAGGATATTCCCCTGGGAAGGGTCATAGTTAACATGGCTGACATAGTGGATGAGGAGGATGAGATGGAGCTTCTTGATGGGGACTTAACCCCCAAGGGCATGACACCACTAATGGACCCATCGGAAAGAGTTACTCACCAGCAGAGGAATCTATTGGGTCTTCCTGCACCCACTGAGGCATTAGTACTCAGCCGGAATTCCGGTAAGGGTAAAGAGCACGTGGGAGCTTCAAAACACTCTGACCTATCCTCCTCAGTGCAGAAGATGGAGGAGGACCCTGAGAAGGCCAGATTGCGCAAACAACTTGCTAAGAAGAAGTTGGTTAATGACCTCCTAGCTGAACGCGCTATAGAGAGACGGTCAGATGACGCGTGGGAATTTGTTGCAGATCCCCGATCAAAAGGTTATTTACCTAAGAATGCAATATAGTGCACTCCTAGGGTCGATCTTGAGGAGGCAACTTACACAACACCGAAATTTTGTTGTCACTATTTATTTTCTAACTAATATATAATATAAATATGAGTTTGAAAGATGCATAAAATACGAATATATATATATATATGCAATGTGAAAAAAATGATGTTAAAAATGAAGAAGTAAGACATTTGTTCTTGGGGTATCATCATGGTTGATATCATGGTTTATTAAAATATTCTCAATATGAATTCAATGTAGTGATCAAGATCTATCACACTACACCCTCTCATTCAAAATGTTATCACCCCAACACCGAGATATCTACATGTGGGGAAATACTCTTCCTAAAGTCAGATAGGATATCTCTTTACCGACCATTACTACCCAATCCATACTCTATCGTATTCATGACTTGGATAGTGAAGGGAAGGATAGATGTTGAATGAGAAGAAGAACTTGGTGATAGAGAAAATGGGGTAATAACACACCATAATCAATTTAAAAACCACCGAAATTCTCAGAATTAAATAAAGATATTTAAATTGAAGCACAATAAAACTAGATAAACCGCCATTCTACCCCTCAAACAAACATCGAGGTTAGTTCCCCATTCTCATGGAGTTAGAAGAGAATACAGTGGGAGAAACACATAAAAGTAAAAATGGAAGAATGGGGATGAAGAAGAAGAATAATATAAATTAAAACTTTAAAAATACACTACAGCATAAAATAAAATATAAAACTATAGAAAATGTCAACTACTTTTCCAACCCTTTGGAATGAAGATGAAGTACAATTTTATAGGCAAAGGAAGTGAAAATTTGGCTCCAAAATCTGTCCACTGAATGTATGTGCATTTTATCCCTCTTTAATGACCGAATTTGGGAACTCGTCCTACTTGAAAGTTGTTCCATTCCTTCTCTCGCGTCCCTCAAAAACAATTTAGCCATATTGGTCCACGTATGAAGGAGTTATAACTCTTTTAGTGCGGAACATTTAATCTGTCGTGGTGACTCTTCGTATTCCACAACTCCAACTTCCCATGTTATTAATACCTTTAATCCATAGTATCAAGATGTTTCATCCTAAATTAAAGATGTCCATTAATTCCTTTTACATCTCCCTGTTGAATTTCATCTCCATTGGACAGATAAAATTCTATATACAAGCTCCCCTTTAAAACATTCCAGATCTATGCACAGTTTTTGAGGCCTAGCTTGTGTGCTGGATTTGAGCTTCCAAATGATTGATTGATCTTTGGGTACAGCAGGATAAAATGAATCCCAGCGAACATAGAAACCTAAAAAAGAAGAATTTCTCAATTTGGATCTATTTAGAAAATGTTATGGCTGAAACATTAAAATAAATTAAAACTCTTTAAATCCAAAATAAGCCATTTTTCCAATTAAACTCAAAAATGTTCCTAAAACATTAAATGTTACAATTTCCCTTTAAATAAAACATTGGTGGGATTAAAAACATTGAAATTAAGAATAAAATAATTGAAAATATTTGTTCTATTAATTCCCCTACACTTAAACATTGCACTCATGGGCAATCATCTTATACCATGGTCAAAACAAACTTCTCAAAGCATAAATGACAACATGGCTCAATTATCATATCAGAGAAAATATCATGCCTCCTACATGGATCAGAATTTCAGAAATCCTCAAAAATCAAATAAATCCATTTAATATCATATTAATCCTCACATTCATGTCATACCTACCTCCCTGTAAAAATATTTCTCTCTTCACTCAGGGATATTTTAATGTGGAGTTTTTCTCATTACCAAGAACATTTGTGATCTTTATAGGCTTGATATCCTCCTAATGTATCCACTTAACAGAGTCAAAAATGTGTCAATAATGAGGTATTTTTCATGGGTTGTTCTGAGGCCGAGGTTTTTCATGTTTAAAATGTAAAAACATCTGAGGCAGAATGAGGAGGGTTAAGCTCTAAAGTGAAGTAAATGCATGAAAACAGTTTTTCTCAAGAATGGTGTGCTCCTCAATCAGCTCAAAAATTTATCACCTCCAAACACCTTTTATTTTTGGAATTTCACACATATAATTTCAGCATCAATAATTTTCATCCCTCTTTTCCCCAATTGCGGCATTGTTTCAGCTTGAATTCATATCTGGATTTCTCTTCAGAATCATGTTTTTGAGGAAAAGAGAGGCAGCTTTTGATCTTCAAAAATTGGTGAACACCCAACCCATATATATAATGATATTTTGGTCCAACCATCCATCTTCCCATCATGAAATTTATTCCACCCCAGCAGCAATAAATATGGAAACATTTTCAATTCATCTCCAAAATATTATTCAGGAAAGCAAAACACAGTCCATCTTCTCCCTCCCCCACACTTGAGTTCAACAATAATCATGCATTTAACTTCTAGAGAAGGTTGTAATGGGATAAATGTATTGTAATGTGGCTTCATAACAATGTATTTCATGGATACTAGGTGCTTAAATAAGGTCACATGTAAAGGTAGTCCAAAATTAGAGTGGAATGTAAAAGGGGGCTTTCAAAGTGATGCCCCAATCATACTTAACACATTCCATGAACTCTAATAGCTTTGAAAAAGAAAAAAATAGTAAGTTCTGGATCACAAAATATGTCTCAAGACTCTCAAGAAAAATAGAAATGTAAGAAGGTGTCAAATAGGTTTAGAAACCTCTCGGCTTGGGAAAGATTTTTAATTTGGACAGCACTAGTGCACATGAGTTTCACAATCAACCAAACTTCTTCAAATGAAAAGATCAGAAATCAAGAAACATAATCCATTCAGAAATAATTTAAAACCTCAAATACTCAAATCAAGAAAAGTTCCAAAAATACCAAGATGGTTTTAATTTTCCCAAGTATTCGATTCATCTCAAGATTCTAAAAATACACCAAAAAAATGAAAAAAGGAAAACAATAAAATTTCAAAAAACAATAAGAAAAATAAAATGAAAGCACACACAAAATTCCTAAAAACAAGTTGAAATACCTCCCCCACACTTATTCCATTTAATACCCTATTTTAGCTCAAATCAGATCAAGAAAAATTTCACACAGAATTTATATTGGGCAGTAAGTAAAATAAAGAAAAGGAAAGACAAAAACTCATTTATTTTTCAGTGGAAGCCTTTAATTAAGCTCCTAGCAACTACAACTTTAAAACTACAAGAAAGAAATGAAAATATATAAGAAAAAAATATAAAGAAAGAGGAAAGTATAAAAAATTGATAATGCTTGGTTTGACCCCCCAAAAGGGTGCTAAGTTTTTACTACCCCTAGTCAGGCAGTTGTAGTGGATTATCCCCAATCAAAAAGTGGATGTGGATTCTTTGAGATGAACCACCACATGTGAATTTTTCCATTGTCCATCAGTAGACACCAAGAATGTAGAACCACAAAGAAAATAAGAAAGTTCCCAACCCCCAATAAATAATACAGAGAGAATTTAAGATCCATAGTGGGAGGGAATAAAATATAGGGGTGCTCCCTATAAACTTATGTGGTGTCCTCCTCCAAATGGTACGAAATTTTTTGTAGAGGAGGTAGTCGCACCACCACCAGATTCTCTAGCTCTTCTTCCTAGATCACCACAACTTGGGTGGTATCTTTTGTATCATCCAAGGTCTACTCTATTTGCATTTTATTATAAATTTCATGGAAGGAGAAGTTAGAAAACGATTCAGTTTGAATAAAATTAAAACATGAAGAATCAATCAAGAAATCTTCCCTTTCAAGTAAGTAAGCTTGGAAATTGATCTCTTCTGCTAGGACCACTGTCAACTCCATATCAGCATGTGCATCTTCTTAATAATCTTCTAAATCAAGAGATAGGTTAAAAGGTGCTTATTTTTTAATATCAATGATGGGAAGATCAGGTTTAATGTTATCTTCAACAAAGTGATTCCAAGATTCTTCCAAAATTTGTTGATCTCCCATAAGTGAATCAGCTGGAATGTGTACATCAGGGACCTCCTCAAGAAATGGATGAGTATGGGATGATATGATTAACTCCTTTAGTAAATCCTTCTCACCCTCCTCGGGTTCCTTAACATAGAAAATAATTTGTGAAATCTCTTCCACCATATGTTTTGGTTCAGGTTCCAGCTCAGGTTTCTCTTGAAATTCAAGTACATATTCAGTTATCAACTCTATTTGGATCTCCAATTTTTCCACTACATTACTAATCCTTTTATACATAGCATAAAAATCATTTAAAACTTCTTTTGGAACCTAATATTGGTCATCCCATATAGAATAATCACCATTGAAATACATCATGAAGAAAAAAGTTTTTTTTAGTTTTTGAAATTTATGGTTTTTTTGTTTTTTTATGAAAAATGGTGTGTATAAGTGATGTGCCTCCCTGGAAACGATGCCAATTTGATGCGTAGTAATTTGTCGCAGATCCCTGATCAAAAGATTATTTACCTAATAATTCGATATAGTGCACTCCCAGGGTCGGTCTCGAGGAGGCAACTTACACAACACTGAAATTCTATTGTCACTATTTATTTTCTAAATAATATATAATATAAAGATGAGTTTTAAAGATGCATAAAATATGAATATATATATATATATATATTCAATGTGAACAAAATGATATTAAAAGGAAATAAGTAATACATTTGTGTTTGGTGGATCATAATGGTTGATATCATTGTTTATTAAAATATTCTCAATATCAATTCAATGTAGTGATCAAGATCTATCACACTACACCCTATCATTCGAAATGTTATTACCCCAACACTGAGATCTCTTCATATGGGGAAATACTCTTCCAAAATTCTTCTAGGAGATCTCTTTACTGACCATCACTAACCAAGCCATACTCCATCGTATGCATGACTTAGATAGTAAAGGGAATGATAGATGTTGAATGAGAAGAAGAACATGGTGATAGAGAAAATGGGGCAATCGCACACCATAATAAATTTAACCACCACAAAAATTCTCAGAATTAAATAAATATATTTAAATTTAATCACAATGAAACTCAATCAACCACCATTCTCCCCCTCAAACAAACATCGAGGTTAGTTCCCCATTCTCATGGAGTTAGAAGAGAATAAGATGAGAGAAACAAATAAAAGTAAAAATGGAAGAATGAGGTATGAAGAAGAAGACTAATATAAATTAAAACTTTAAAAATATACTAAAGAATAAAATAAAATATAAAACTACAGAAAATGGAAACTACTTTTCCAACTCTTTGGAATGAAGATGAGGTACAATTTTATAGGCAAAGGGAGTGAAAATTTAACTCCAAAATCTATCCACCAAATTTATGCGTGTTTTATTCCTCTTTAATAACTGAATAATGGAAATAGTATTTCTTGAAAGTTATTACATTGATTTTCCCTCTTCCATCCACAAAATTTCAGCCTGATTGGTCCACGTATGAATTAGTTATGACTCTTTTAGTGAGGAACATTTAATTTGTCATGGTGACTCTTCGTATTCCACAACTCCAACTTCCCATGCCATTAATACCTTGAATATAGAGGATTAATAGGTGGACTAATTAATGAAAGATGTCCATTAATTCCTTTTACATATCCCTGTTGAATTTGAGCTCCATTGGACTTATAAAATTCTATATACAAGCTCCCCTTTAAAACATTCAAGATTTGTGCACAGTTTTCGAGGCCTGGCTTGTGAGCTGGATTTGAGCTTCCAAATGATTGATTGATCTTTGGATCCAGAAGGATAAAATGAATCCCAGAGAACATAGAAATCTAAAAAAGAATAATTTCTAAATTTGGATCATTTTAGAAAAATTTATGTCCAAAACATTAAAATAAATTAAAACTGTTTAAATCCAAAATAAGCCATTTTTTCAATTAAGCTCAAAAACGTTCCTAAAACATTAAATGTGACAATTTCCCTTTAAATAAAATATTTGTGGGATTAAAAAATTGAAATTAAGAATAAAATAATTGAAATTTTTTGATCTATCAATTCCCCCACACTTAAACATTGCACTCTTGGGCAATCATCTTATACCATGGTCAAAATAAACTTCTCAAAGCATAAATGACAACACAACTCAATTATCATATCAGATAAAATATCATGCCTACTACATGGATCATAATTTCATAAATCCTAAAAAATCATATGAATCCATTCAATATAATGTTAATCCTCACATGCATGTCATACCTACCTCCCTGGAAAAATATTTCTCTCTTTACTCAAGGATATTTTAATGTGAAGTTTTTCTCGTTCCCAAGAACATGTGTGATATTCATAGGCTTGATATCTTCCTAATATCTTCACTTAACAGAGTCAAAAATTTTCTAATAATGAGGTATTTTTCATGGTTTGTTCTAAGGCTGAGGTTTGGTAGGTTTAAAATGTTAAAACATCTAAGGCTGAATGAGGAGGGTTAAGTTATAAAGTGAAGTAAATGCATGAAAACAGTTTTTCTCAAGAATGGTGTGCTCCTCAATCAGCTCAAAAATTAATCACCTACAAACACCTTTTATTTTGGGAATTTCACACATATAATTTCATCGTCAATTATTTTCATCCCTCTTTTCCCCAATTGTATCATTGTTTTAGCTTGAATTCAGATCTGGGTTTCTCTTCAGAATCATGTTTTGGAGGAAAAGAGAGGTATCTTTTGATCTTCAAAAATAGGTGAACACCCAACCCATATATGTAATGATATTTTGTTCCACCCATACATATTCCCATCATGACATTTATTCCACCCCAGTAGCAAAAATTATGGAAACATTTTCAATTCAGCTCCAAAAGATTATTCAGGAAAGCAAAACACAGTCCATCTTCTCCCTCCCCCACACTTGAGTTCAACAATAATCATGCATTTTACTTATAGAGAAGTTTGGAAAGGGATTAATGTCTTGTAATGTGGCTGCCTAACAAGGTATTTCATGTCTACTAGGGGATTAAAGAAGTTCATATGTAAAGGTAGGCCAAAATTAGAGTGGAATGTAAAAATGGGCTTTCAAAGTGATGCCTCAATCATACTTAACACATTTCATGAACTCTAACAGCTTTGAAAAAGAGAAAAATAGAAAGTTATAGATCAAAAAATATGTCTCAAGACTATCAAGAAAAATAGAAATGTAAGAAGGTGTCAAATAGGTTTATAAACCTCTCAGGATGGGCAAGTTTTTCAATTAGGACAGCACTAGTGCACATGAGTTTCACAATCAACCAAACTTCTTCAAATAAAAAGATCGGAAATCAAGAAACAAAATCCATTCAGAAATCATTTAAAACATCAAATACTCAAATCAAGAAATGTGACAAAAATAAAAATATGGTTTTAATTTTCCCAAGTATTCGATTCAACTCAAGATTCTAAAAACACACCAAAAAATGAAAAAGGAAAACAAGAAGATTTCAAAAAACAATAAGAAAAATAAAATAAAAGCACACATGAAATTCGTAAAAACAAGTTGAAATCCCTACACCACACTTATTCCATTTACTACCCTCTTTTAGTACAAATAATATCTAGAAAATTTCACACAGAATTTATATTGGGCAGAAAATAAAATAAATAAAATGAAAGATAAAACCTCATTTATTTTTCAATGGAATCCTTGAGTTAAGCTCCTAGCTGCTACTACTTTAAAACTACAAGAAAGAAATGAAAATACATAAGAAAAAAAAAGAAAGAGGAAGGTATAGAAAAGGTATAATGCTTGGTTTGACCCCCCAAGTGGGTGCTAAGTTTTTACTGCCCCTAGTCAGGCAGTTGCAGTGGATTATCCCCAATCAGAAGGTGGATGTGGTTTCTTTGAGATAAACCACCACATGTGAATTTTTCCATTGTCCATCAGTAGACACCAAGAATTGAGAACCACAAAAAAAATAAGAAATTTTAAAACCCCCAAGAAAGAATACAGAGAGAATTTAAGATCCAGAGTGGGAGGGAATAGAATATAGGGGTGCTCCCTATGAACTTTTGTGGTGTCCTCCTCCAAATGGTATGAAATTTGTTGTAGAGGAGGTAGTCGCACCACCACCATCTTCTCTAGATCTTCTTCCAAGATCACCACCACTTTGGTGGTATCTTTCGTATCATCAAAGGTCTGATCCATTTTCTCTCTATTAGAAATTTCAGGATAGGAGAAGTTAGAAAACAATTCAGTTTGAATAAAATTAAAACATGACGAATCAATCAAGAAATCTTCCCTTTCAAGTAAGTGAGCTTGGAAATTGATATCTTCTGGCAGGACCATTGGAAACTCCATATCAGCAGGTGCATCTTCTTTATCATCTTCCAAATCAAGAGATAGGTCAAAAGGTGCTGATTGTTCAATATTAATGATGGGAAGATCAGGTTTTAGGTTATCTTCAACAAAGTGATTCCAAGATTCTTCCAAAAATTGTTGATCTCCCATAAGTGAATCAGTTGGTATGTGTACATAAGGGACCTCCTCAAGCAATGGATGAGTACGGGATGATATTATTAACTCCTTTAGTTACTCCTTATCACCCTCCTCAGGTTCCATAACATAGAAAATAATTGGTTAAATCTTTTCCACCATATGTTTTGGTTCAAGTTCTGGGTCAGGTTTCTCTTGAAATGCATGTACGTATTCAGCTATCAACTCTATTTGGATCTACAATTTTTTCACTACATTACAAATACTTTGATAATTAGCATAAAAATCATTTAAAACTTCTTCTGAAACCTGATATTAGCCAGTCCATGTAGAATAATCACCATTGAAATACATCATGAACAAAAAAAAATTAGTTTTTGAAATTTATGATTTTTTTTGTTTTTTTTATGAAAAATGGTGTGTGCAAGTGATGCACCACCCCAGAAATGGTGCCAATTTGATGTGCAAGAATTTGTCACAAATCCCCGATCAAAATATTATTTACCTAAGAATGAAATATAGTGCACTCCCAGGGTCGGTCTCTAGGAGACAACTTACACAACACTGAAATTCTATTATCACTATTTATTTTCTAACTAATATTTAATATAAAGATGAGTTTGAAAGATGCATAAAATATGAATATATATATATATATATTAAATGTGAACAAAATGATGTTAAAAAGAAATAAGTAAGACATTTGTTCTTGGGGGATCATAATGGTTGATATCATTATTTATTAAAATATTCTCAATATCAATTCAATGTAATGAACATGATCTATCACACTACACCCTCTCATTTGAAATGTTATTACCCCAACACCGAGATCTCTGCATGTGGGTAAATACTCTTCCTAAAGTCAGCTAGGAGATATCTTTTCCAACCATCAATACCCAAGTCATACTCCATCGTATGCATGACTTAGATAGTGAAGGGAAGGATAGATGTTGAATGAGAAGAAGAACTTGGTGATAGAGAAAATGCAGAAATCGCACACCATAATCAATTTAACCTCCACAAAAATTCTCAAAATTAAATAACGATATTTAAATTGAATCACAATGAAACTTAATCAACCACCATTATCCCCCTCAAACAAACATCGAGTTAGTTCCCCATTCTCATGGAGTTAGAAGAGAATACGGTGGGAGAAACACATAAAAGTAAAAATGGAAGAATGAGGTATGAAGAATAAGACTAATATAAATTAAAACTTTAAAAATATAATATAGCATAAAATAAAATATAAAACTACAGAAAATGGAAACTACTTTTCCAACCCATTGGAATGAAGATGAAGTACAATTTTATAAGCAAAGGTAGTGAAAATTTGGCTCCAAAATCTGTCCAATGAATGTATGCATGTGTTATCCCTCTTTAATGACCGAATTTGGGGAATCGTCATTCATGAAAGTTGTTTAATTACTTCTCCCTTTTCTCTCTGAAACATTTCATCCTTATTGGTCCACGTATGAAGTAGTTATGACTCTTTTACTGCGGAACCTTTAATCTATCATGGTGACTCTTCTTATTCCACAACTCCAAATTCCCATGCCATTAATAACTTGAATATAGTGGATTAAGATGTTTCCTCATTAATGAAATATTTTAATTAATTCCTTTTACATATCCCTGTTGAATTTAAGATCCATTGGACAGATACAATTCTATATACAAGCTCCACTTTAAAACATTCCAGATCTATGCACAGTTTTTGAGGCCTGGCTTGTGATCTAGATTTGAGCTTCCAAATGATTGATTGATCTTTGGGTCCAGAAAGATAAAATGAATCCCAAAGAACATAGAAACCTAAAAATTAAGAATTTTTCAATTTGGATCAGTTTAGAAAAAGTTATGGCTGAAATATTAAAATAAATTAAAACTATTTAAATCCAAAATAATCCATTTTTTCAATTAAGCTCAAAAATGTTCCTAAAACATTAAATGTGACAATTTACCTTTAAATAACACATTGGTGGGATTAAAAACATTTAAATTAAGAATAAAATAATTTAAAATATTTTTTCTATCAATTCCCCCACTCTTAAACATTGCACTCTTAGGCAATCATCTTATACCATGGTCAAAACAAACTTCTCAAATCATAAATGACAACACAGCTCAATTATCATATCAGAGAAAATATCATGCCTCTTACATGGATAAGAATTTCATAAATCCTCAAAAATAATATGAATCAATTCAATATCATGTTAATCCTTACATGCATGTCATACAAACCTCCCTGGAAAAATATTTCTCTCTTCACTCAAGGATATTTTAATATGGAGTTTTTTTCATTCCCAAGAACATGTGTGATCTTCATAGGATTGATATCCTCCTAATATATCCAATTCACAGAGTCAAAAATGTTTAAATCGTGATTTATTTTTCATGGGTTGTTCTGAGGCTGAGGTTTGGAAGGTTTAAAATGTAAAAAAATCTGAGGCAGAATGAGGTGGGTTAAGCTCTAAAATGAAGTAAATGCATGAAAACAGTTTTGCTCAAGAATGGTGTGCTCCTTAATCAGATAAAAAATTAATCACCTCAAAACACCTTTTATTTTGTGAATTTCACACATATAATTTCATCATCAATTATTTTCATCCCTCTTTTCCCCAATTGTAGCATTATTTCAGCTTCAATTCATATCTGGATTTCTCTTCATAATCATGTTTTGGAGGAAAAGAGAGGCAGATTTTGATCTTCAAAAATTAGTGAAAACCCAACCCATATATGTAATGATATTTTGGTCCACCCATCCATCTTCACATCATGACATTTATTCTACCCCATCATCAATAAATATGGAAACATTTTCAATTCATCTTCAAAAGATTATTCAGGAAAGCAAAACACATTCCATCTTCTCCCTTCCCCACACTTGAGTTCAACAATAATCTTGCATTTAACATCTAGAGAAGGTTGGAAAGGTATAAATTTCTTGTAATGTGGCTTCCTAACAAGTTACTTCATGGATAATAAGGGCTTAAAGAAGGTCAGATGTAAAGGTGGGCCAAAATTAGAGTGGAATGTAAAAAAGGGGCTTTCAAAGTGATGCCTCAATCATACTTAACACATTCCATGAACTCTAACAGCTTTGAAAAAGAGAAAAATAGCAAGTTATGGATCAAAAAATATGTCTCAAGACTCTCAAGAAAAAGAAAAATGTAAGAAGGTGTTAAATAGGTTTAGAAACCTCTCGGGTTGGGAAAGATTTTCAATTTGGATAGCACTAGTGCACATGAGTTTCACAATCAACCAAACTTCTTCAAATAAAAAGATTGGAAATCAAGAAACAAAATACATTCAGAAATCATTTAAAACCTCAAATACTCAAATCAAGAAATGTTCCAAAAATACCAAGATGGTTTTAATTTTCCCAAGTATTCGATTCAGCTCAATATTCTAAAAACACACCAAAAAAATGAAAAAAGGAAAACAAGAAAATTTCATAAAACAATAAGAAAAATAAAATGAAAGCACATAAAAAATTCCTAAAAACAAGTTGAATTCCCTCCCCCAAAATTATTCCATTTCATACCCTATTTTAGCTCAAATCAGATCAAGAAATATTTCACACAGTATTTATATTGGGCAGCAAATAAAATAAAGAAAAGGAAAGAAAAAACCTCATTTATTTTTCATTGGAAGCCTTGAGTTAAGCCATTTTTTCAATTAAGATCAAAAATGTTCCTAAAACATTAAATGTGAAAATTTCCATTTAAATAACACATTGGTGGGATTAAAAACATTGAAATTAAGAATAAAATATTTGAAAATATTTGTTCTATCATGAAACTATGGCAATCCTAGACCAGTACGGTAGGGGTAGGAACAACTTCCCCCTGGCAAGCTGCCTCCAGGTAACCCTGATCATGCTGCTTCCACAGATAGGTTTGAAGCTAAAACTTATAGCAAGAGGGAATGGTATGTCTCTCCAAACCCTCTCGAACGGTGCGACAATCCAAGGGACCTAGCTTGGGTTCCCCCAGCCACCCCGAGGGTCGTTCCACCAGCCGCTCCACGAGCTACTGGGTCTGCTTACCATGTTGAAGAACCCACCAACGTGCTCGTGGTTAGGGATCCCCTTCAAGATAGGGACCCCCACCCAGATGATCCAATGGCAGCACTCATTTCCATCTAGAGGCGTTGGAAACGTGACAGGTGGCAATCCCACCTAATGGCAAGCCATATCCAGCATGGGTGGATGATATGCCGGCACCACCGAGTTTATGGAATCCCACCTTTTCCCCCTTAAACGGTACAAGGGACCCGCCACAACATCTTTCCCACTTCACCTCAAGGTGTGGGCCCATGTTAAGGACTCCAGCACAGTAGGAGGCCGCCAAGCTCTGATGCTTTGTGCAGACATTGGAGGGGCATGCGTTTGTTTGGTACAGCCAGCTCCCCACCGGATCAGTAACCAGCTGGGAGGACCTCATGAGGAAATTCCTTTACTATTTCAGCTCCACCACATAGATGACAAGAATCACAGACCTATTCAAGTGAAAATAGAGGCTTGATGAGCATGTCGTGACACATGAGCCTTAGCCCAGTTGGTAAGGACTCTGTAAGTGCATCCAAGCGACCAGGGATCAAATACAGGTGGAGGTAGAATTTCTAGGTACTGTAGCAGGTACTGTAGTAGGTATTGTAGTAGGTACTATAGCGGGAACTATGTAGTACTATAGCAGGTACTGTAGAGGGAACTATAGCAGTCACTGTTTGGCACTATAGTAGCTAGGAATATGCCTCTGTTTGGGCCTTCGGGCCACCGATTTGGTCCCTGAGTCCTTTAAGGCCTTCGGGCCACCCAGGCCTTCAGGTCACTAAGGCCTTAGGTCCACCTCAAGTCCTTTGGGACACCTTTAAGTGTAGATGAAAACCAGACAACCTACAAGTAACAATCTCTACAAGGAGGATGAGAAAGGAGCTTTCACCACAGTAGAAGCTAAACGGATTGCAAGAATGAGAGGGTATGGAACCTGCCATCGGGACAAGCCTATGCATGTATGGGAATGCCTAGATGAACAGCCATGTGAAGGTGGAGAGTTGATTTTATGATGAAGATGTTGGGGAGGAGATGTTCCAAGTAATTAGTCTGGGTTGTATGTAATGTTTGAAGCCTACGGGAAATGATTTCCTCTAAGGCCTATGGCCCATGTAATACTTTTGCCTACGGGACTTTTAAGGGTTCCACCTCACCCCTTGAAAAGTTTATTATCAAAAATCAATAAAAAATGAAGGCCTTCGGGCCATTGGAGGATGATCATGTCTCAGACTTTATCGCCCGGTGGAAAGGACTTACATACTCCCTTGACATGCCACTAACTCAGAAGAAATTACTGATGATGTGTGTGGGAAATGTTAAGAAGGAACTGGTTCCCTCTCTGATCACCTAGAAATACCCTAGAGGATTCCAAGACTTCTCAAATAAGGCCCAATTCCTGGAAGAAGCCCTGCAACAAGCCAATCAGGCACGCCCGTTACCTCCTGCAATTCCCACAAGAAGGGCTGTCAGAGCCAAACCTGCCATGGTGGCCCAAATAGAGGCCCCCAAATGACTGGAATTATTACCAGTGGATCCACCTTCACAACCTCACAAAGGCCCGCCACCACAGGTGCAGCCTCCATCCCAGCAGCGGCCTCCTCATAACCGGAAAGTTCCCCCCGTGTAATGCACCGCCACCGCCTAGGCAGAAAAATTAGGCTCTGCCTTCTTGATAGGATCCTCCATCTCTTCATAAATTCCAGGATCCAAGGTCCCCCTTTCTAGATAGAAGAAACTAGACCTACTCGTTTAATGAGAATTAGGTTCCCGGCTATTTCTGAAGTGCCTTGAAACAGGGGGTTGTGCGTTTTCCTGAGTGCAGAAGGCCAGAAGAGGCGAACATCACTGATCGCCCCAACTACTGCCCCTATAACCAAATACTAGGGCACACTCTCAATAATTGTTATGTGTTTAAAGAGTGGCTTCAAGACTAGGTTGATAACAACATAGTCAGGTTGGTCCTAGCCCCAGCACAAGTGGCATGCGTCGTCGTAAGGCCAGACAGTAGCAGCGATAGTGAGGGCAAGTGGCAGCAGGTTTCTAACCATGGGTCTCAGAATTATGATGACTAGATGACTTGAAAAATGGGAACCCATTCCCATGGTATCATCAGTGCATTCCTTAATCAGCTGGAGCCTTCAGAAGCTGCAGCTACTGCTTCTGCATCGTCATCCCAGCCATCCTCTTCCCAGAAGAGTAAGCATCGGTGACGCAAGGGAAAGCAACGTGCCCCACTAATGCCATCATTGTCATATACTCTCAGTGACTTCATGCCTCTGGATATGGGGATTTCTCCCAGGATCTGCCCAGTAGTGGACAACTCTTCGAGTGATATGCTTCGGTTAATAGTGTGCAGTTGGTAAACCCCTACATGACTCCCAATGACGAGGAGCGCCATGCGGACCTCCCCAACATCCCCATCTGACGCCAATGTCAGCGAATTCATGAACATATGGTTCGTCGAGGCACATAAGTTGGCACTTATAGCTAGGCCATTCATGCCACTGAGACTAGACAGCAGGCCCAGCGCAAAGCTCAGCACGCACAGCCTCTTAATCTGGTGTCATCAAGCCCACCTCCACTGTCGTTTGTGCTACTGGATCAGGAAGAGCCACCTCGACCATGTTGCGACCAGCCACGTCCTATTACAGGCCATTATTATCCATTAGTTCATCATCTGGTAACTACTTTGCGGGCTTCAACTAGTGAGCAGTGGTACATGCCCAGCACCAGCCAGCCGCCAGTCCAGCCAGCAGGGCCCGCCATGCATCCTGTCACAGAGCGGCCTCCTGCAAGTGGAAGTTCATGCCTGGAGTGTAAATATGATGTTCTCAAGCACCTTTTCAGCATCCCAGTGAGTATTTTCATCCTCAAAGCCCTTATCCTATAATCAGATATGCACGAGGTGCTCGCTGAGGCTTTAAGAAGCCCTCTCTAGTTTGAGACGGAGGTCGCAATGATAGAATCCTTTCATGATAAAGCGATCGAAAACTCTGAATGTCAGGCCATTATTTCATTCTCAGGAAGAGATTAAGGTTCTCCCATATAGGGGCACATTTTCCCACTATACGCCACCTTCCAATTTAATGGCGTGGAGGTTCACCGCTATCTTGTTGGCACTGGCTCTGAGATCAACCTTATCTCGACACGGACACTGCGAAAGCTGGGGTTATCCGAAGATGACTTGACTCCCTCCGACTTAAGAATCTAGGGATACGATAGGACAGAGGAGACCCCGGTCGGAAAGATCCATTTGAAGACCCATTTCGGTGGCCTAGTTGTCAGTACCAAGTTTATGGTTGTTTCCCAGGACACCGTGTACAATGCATTGATGGGCAGACCATGGCTCCACCTGCATGTAGCGGTTCCCTCATTGTATCACTAGTGCCTCAAGTACTCCCTCAATGGCCAAGTGGATGTGATCCAAGGTTACGCGT
Organism: Viscum album; assembly: GCA_963277665.1. Classification (NCBI taxonomy): domain Eukaryota; kingdom Viridiplantae; phylum Streptophyta; class Magnoliopsida; order Santalales; family Viscaceae; genus Viscum; species Viscum album. Next base: position 1,827,148,812 of record OY728127.1, read on the forward strand.
CTACTTTTTCCTCTTGTGAAGCCCTCTACCTGGATTTCGACTATTACAAGAGCAAGGACAAGCAGATTTAGGCCAGGGAGGTTGAACCCATCACGGTTGCAGCTGACCCCTAGGTAGGTTTGGATGACGCCTACATCTTCCTGATCCATAGATTGGAGGCCATGACCCCCGACATGGGGAAATGTTTTGTTGTCTCTGGTACAAGTGGAAAGAATATTCCCAAGTCTAAGCGATGGAGGAATATCATCTTGTACTCCTACACAAATCAGGCTCAAGTGATCCCGGAGCCTCCTACCCCCGTAAGGTATCGGGATGTCCACCCCATGGCAATGGAAGTACGTCATACGTGCCTATTTCTCTAGGCTGGAATTAACCGGATCAAGACAACACACCACTATTTATTTGATATCATCAAGTTTGGCCCCTTGTCCTGAAGACTAGACGGGATCGGATCGACAACCTTCATTGATATGGTTTCGGCAGCACGTGAATCTCTCGATGCAGTGTCCACTGCCGCCCAGGCTGGTACTAGCCTCTCACAGGAGGCTATCGACCCAGAGGAAGCTCCTCCCACTGAAGATCCCTCCTCATCAAGTGAAGAATAGGATTTGGAGGATGCTCCCCCCACCTTTAAAGAGGGTGTCTCTGCCACGATCAATGAACTGGTATAGGTGAACCTCAGTAGCAAGGCAGATCTGAGACCCACATTGATCAGTGATGCCATGTCCCTCAAGGAGCAAAAAAAGTACATAGACTTCCTAAAGAAACATTGTGATGTATTCTCCTAGAGCTACAACGAGATTCCAGGACTAGATCCTTAGGTATCCATACACCACCTCGGTATCCCGACAAATCATCATGGGTTCAAATAGCCTCCCAAGAAGATGCACCCTTCTCATGGAACCATGATAGAGGCGGAAGTTGATAAGCTCATCAGAGACAATTTCGTTAAGGAGGTTTAGTACCCCAAATGGCTAGCCAACATTATTCCTATCAAGAAAAAGAACATGCAGATCAGAGTCTGCATCAACTTCCAGGATCTTAACTGTCACTGTCTGAAGGATGATTTTCCTCTTCCTGTGACAGAATTGTTAATCAATGCTATGAATGGGTTCCAAGACCTCTCCTTCATGGATGGTTACTCCAGATATAACCAGATCTAAATGTCCCCCAAGGATGAGGATTCTACAGCTTTCAGGGTGCCACAAGGTACTTTTTGTTACCAAGTCATGCCCTTCGGCCTAAAGAATGCAGGTACCACCTATCAGTGGGCCATGCATTGCAAATTCAAGATGATCCTTAGGAAATTGTTGGAATGCTATGTGGAAAAACTGGTGGTCAAATCTCTCTAGTGTTAGGACCATCTCAAAGACCTTGAGAAAGTGTTCGAATTTCTCTGTTCTCTTCATTTGAAGATGAACCCATTAAAATGTGCCTTTGGGGTCACCTCCGGCAAATTTTTTGGCTTCGTTGTTAGGAATAGGGGCATTGAGATCGACCCAAAGAAAATCAATGCCATCAGCCATATGCCTCCCCTGAGAAATATTCAAGAGCTTTGGGATTTCCAAGGCCACTTAGCCTATATACGTCAATTCATTGGGAATCTGTCTGGAAAGTGTAATCCCTTTTCTTGGCTCATGAAGAAAGGAACTTCCTATGAATGGGACGAAGAGTGCCAGACTGTGTTTGAGGAAATCAAGCATTATCTACTCTAGCCTCCGGTCTTGATGCCACTCGTCTCTGGAAAACCACTGATCCTTTATGTGACTACCCTGGAATGATCTCTTGGTGCCCTTCTCACCAAGAAGAATGATGAGGGGATGGAGAACAGTCTTTACTACCTCATCCGCATGCTCCTCGATACGGAGACTAGATACTCCCCCATCGAAAATAGTTGCCTTGCGCTGGTATTCACAGCACAGAAATTACAACATTACTTGCAGCACCAAGAGGTACAGCTGGTGTCTCGGATAAACCCGCTGAAGTACATTCTGAATCGCCCCATATTGATAGGTCATCTAGCATGGTGGGTGATAATCCTACAATAGTTTGACATCAGGTTCATCCCTCCAAAATATATTAAGGGGAAATCATTGGAAGACTTCCTTGCGTCCCACCCAGCTCCTACTAACTAGTCCTTGGATATTGATTCCCCTGATGAGGTGATCCTCTCGGTAGACCAAGTCGTGTCATGCTGTAAAATGCACTTCATTGGTGCTTCCCAAATCCCCACCGATAGGAGACTCAATGATCCTAGACTCAACAGGGTAGGATTTTGTATTGTATTTATTACCCCACACAATCCATTCTACCTTACTCATTCCTATTTTCGGAAGGTTGCACCAACAATGAGGCAAAGTATCAGGCTCTCATCACTGGCCTCAAGTTGGCCCTCAAGATTGATGTTCTCCATTTTCATGTAAAATGGGATTCAGAACTAGTCATCAAGAAGATCAACAGTGACAACGTCGTCAAAAATCTAGAGCTCGTACCATTGTTGGAGCGTACTCTCCATCTAATGGCCCAGTTCCCATCTCAGACGGAAGTTAATCATGTCACTCGATCTTAGAACGGTCGAGAGGACGCCCTGGTCGGCCTGGATACATCACTTGCAGAACCCGAGCAGGATGATCTGATTATCTACGTGGCACATCAGAGATTCATTGCTCCCATCACCCCAGGTGACAATGATGGCCTACAGGTGAGCCATCTTACCGCCAGAGCCTCCACATCAGGACCCCTAGGTCCCTCAGATGCAGTGGTTGAACTGACTCCCGATTGGAGAGCCCCCTTTGTCGAGTATCACCAAAATGGTTACCTCCCAACTGATCGGGCCGAATGTAAGAAAGTCCAACGTTGTGCGCTGCAGTTTACCCTCCAGAGAGGTCTCGGTATTGAGAAGATCCTCTACAAGCATGGGTTTGATGGTGTTCTCCTTCGTTGCATCCAAGGAGTCAATATTTCTCAGGTCATAACGGAGGTTCACGCCAGTTCCTGTAGGGCTCATCAAACCGGGCTGAAGCTATCTCACTAGATCCAGAGACTGGGGTACTTTTGGCCCTCCATGATCCATGATTGCATCGAGTTCTCCAAGAGATTTCATGCATGCCAAGTTCATGAAAACTTCATGCATCGGCCATCGGAGCCTCTCCACACTACCAAATACTCTTGGCCCTTTGCAGTCTGGGGACTGGATGTTGTGGGACCATATCCACCGGCGACAGCTCACCAGTGTAGGTTCATCTTGACCAGTACGGATTTATTTTCCAAGTGGGAAGAAGTAGTTTCACTCAAGGAGGTCAAGGCCTGGTCTATCGTTTAATTCATGAGCTCCAATATCATATACCAGTTTTGAGTCCCTCACGTTGTCCTCACTGATAACAGCACCAACTTCCGAGTGGCTGAGTTGAATAAGTTTTACACCAAGTACAACATCAGTTCTAACCATACCTCCCACTACCACGCGCAGGAAAATGGGAAGATTGAGGCGTTCAACAAAACCCTCTCTAAACTTTTGCAGAAAATGGTTGGTCAGAACAAGAAGAGTTGGCCGGACAAGCTCCCCAACACCCTTTGGGATTATCGAACGATGACTCATAATTCCACCTAGGTGACCCCATATTCCCTGGTGTATGGGATTGAGGTCGTCCTACCCATCGAGATTCAGTTGCATTCATTACGCATGGCGGTCTATAACTAGCAGGTACTAGATAAGGTAGCCGAAATTTGTCTGGATAAATTGGAAGCACTTTACGAGAATAGGATTCATGACCTAAACAATTTGGAAAGGCGTCAAAACAAGATATCCAGATCTTTCAACAAGAAGGTTCACCTCCACTCCTTCTTGCAAGGCAACTTGGTATTGGCCCTACGGACACCAATGATACTTGGTAGGAAACCACCCAAGTTGGAGCCCAAATGGGAAGGACCTTGCAAAATTCATAGGGTTTAACCCAATGGTGTATACTCCCTGGTGACCATGGATGGTGAGTGTATAACTCCTCACACCAATGCCAAGTTTCTCAAGCAATACTTTCCCTGATCCAGTCCCCAGTCCTACATGACCTTAAACTGTATATGGTCCAGCATGACCCTAAACTGTTTGGTCCGGCATGACCTTAAACTGTTAGGTCCTGCATGACCCTAAACTGCTTCATCCCACATGACGTTAAATTGTTCATCGTCCTCACCACATGACGTTAAACTTCTTGTCCCTTTAGAACTATGTGTGGCTTGATTCCAATCTTCATGGGATATATAGGAACACTCAATCATTTTGTCTTGAGCCTAGCCCCAAACTCTTCTCTTTGACTACCCCCTGGGTATAGTTCTCTTGGAGGATCCTTGCATGATATGGCATAGGCTTCCTTAGCCCCACTCATGTCAGGATTACGACAGTCGCACCAGTGCCCACTCCCTATTCTTCTATCCTCCTACATCCTCACCGCACGACGATAAACTACATGGCCTTCAAGAACTACGTACGGATTGATTCCCATCCTCATGGTATACGTAGGAACACCCGGACATTTCGTCGGTTGGCCCAGACCAAATGCCAGAATCTCCCCTCAGGTCAAGACATGTGGTGTGGTGCAGTATTTTTCCCCAATTCACATCAAGCTCATCTCAATCCCACCATACGTCCCACTCCCTAGATGTGTCCACCTCTTTCACAGATGGGCACAGCTATTCTTCACCCACTCCTTTGATTGGGACTCCATCATATTTTCCATCTAGAAGGGCCCCCGAATGGCAGGGATGCTAGGCCCAAGGGGTCTCCTACCACTTTGGGCCAACTCCCACGAGGATGTTGAGCAACAAATTGATAGAAGTCCCACGTTGTGAGTATGGTCAGCAGTCAATGCTCATTTGTTGTTACCATTCCAGGTTACTACAAGGATGTTGTGTTTTGAATATGGTCAATAGCTATCCTTGGTCATTAGAGCCACCCCAATATGTCCCAAACATTGAGTATAGTGGTTTATTCTTCCCTTTTGTATCTTCAAGCAGTGAATTCCCTTCAGGAGAATCCAGTTCTCAGACCCTTATGGGGGGAAAAGTTGAGTCTGGCTCCTTGTTTCCCACACCGAGCACTAATCACATGGGCTTAGGAGCTGTGATGAGGTAGTAACCGCACAAGAGGTCATATGGCTATGGTTGGCCGAGATGCCCAACCTCAAGTCCCTTGGCCTTTTCCGGTCCCTAGCCTAAGTTCTCATTTAGGATTGTGTGGTGTGGTGCAGACTCATGTCCTCATTCACATTGGGCTATTTCACCATGACACACATATCCCCTTGATACATCCCTACCTTCATTTATTGTTCATCCCATGAGAATAGGACCTCCCATGCTTTGTGTGCCCCATAATTTTGGTTCTCATCATCCTCTATATCCAGAAGGGCCCCCGAATGGCATGAACGCTCGGCCCAAGGGCTTTCCTACCATTACGGTCTAATGTCCTTGAGGATTACGAGTGGAAAATTGATACGAGTCCCATGTTGATAATATGGTCAATGGTCGATGCTCAATTTCTTTCCCTGAACTCTAGTCACGTGAGGGCGGATATTGTGTTGTAAACCTGGTCAATAGTTGTCTTCAATCATCATTGCTGCTTGGTGGTATTCCATAAGCATGATGGTTTTCCCTTTCTATCCCATGCATATGACATTAAACTAGGAATATATGGTCCAAGCTCTATGACCCTAAACTAAGATCACCTTCTTCCTCACTATAAGACGTTAAACTGAAATATGGCCACAATATTCTATCTGTGGCCCAATCTCGGGCCCCCGGCCCAATTCTTAACTCTTACAGGATTATACAGTGTGTTATGGGATTATGTCCCCATTCAAGTCAGGTTACTCACCGCACCATACACCTCCCTTGTTTGGGGTAACTTACTTCTTTCTTCATCCTCATTTCAAGACATTAAATTGCAAACTGGTCAGGACTTTCTATCTGAGGCCCATCCTTAGTCCCCTTGGAATTTTTGGGCCCCCGTCCCAAGTTCTCACTCAGGATTGTACGGTGTGGTATGGGATTATGTCCTCATTCATGTCGGGTTACTCGTCGTGTTGTACACATCCCCAGATGAAATAACTTATCCATACTCATCCTCATTGAAAGACGTTAAACTGCAAACTGGCCGGGACTTTCTGTCTGAGGCCCATCCTTAGGCCCCTTGGCCTTTTCGGGCCCCTGGCCTAAGTTCTCACTTGGGATTGTACAGTGTGGTATGGGATTATGTCCTCATTCACGTTAGGTTACTTGTCGTGTCGTACACATCCCCAGATGAGATACCTTATTCATACTCGTCCTCATTGCAAGACGTTAAACTGCAAACTGGCTGAGACTTTCTATCTGAGGCCCAGCCTCAGGCCCCTTGGCCTTTGTGGGCCCTTGACCCAAGTTCTCACCTAGTATTGTATAGTGTGGTATGGGATTATGTCCTCATTCATGTCAGGTTACTCGTCGCGTCGTACACCTCCCTTGTTTGGGGTATTTTTCCCATTTGTGTCCTTACTGCATGACGGTAAGTTGCACATTACCCTCTTTAAGAACTATGTGTGGCTTGATTCCCATCCTTATGGGATACGTAGGACCGCCCGAATGTTTAGACTTTGGGTCCAGCCCCTCTCTTAGAGATCTCACTGTTATCTGGGCCCCTTGGCCTACCCTTTCCCAGGGAGATGAGTGTATGGTGTGGTATGGGACTATTTCCCCATTCACGTCGGGTTTGTAACGACCACACCATTTACCTCTCCCTACTAAGAGTCCTCTATCCCCTTATTCCATACTCTTCTTTTTAAATCATCCACTCTCAAGACGAGCCCCTAAATCCTATTTGGCGATTCACCAATGTGCCCAAGGGTACTCTGGTTTAGCACCTCGAATGTCAGATTCTACCCAGACATGCTTTCACCCATTTCTCAGGACTTGTGTTCCCCATAATTAGGGATTCCATAACCTTTCACATCTAAAGGGACCCCCGAATGGCATGGATGCTTGGCCCAAGGGACCTCCTACCATTATGGGCTAACGTCCTCAAGGGTTCCAAGCAACAAATTGATAAAAGTACCGCGTTGTGAATTTGGTCAGCGGTCGATGCTCATTTGTTGTTCCCATCCCAAGCTAATGTGATATGGATCCTGTGTTTTGAATATAGTCAACATTTATCCTCCATCGTCACGCCATCCCCTTCAAGACTTGAATGTTGGTTACATGATTCACACCCTTCTCCACCTCATCATGTCCAAATGAAATTTTCACACTCCTGAAACTATCCCTCAGTGTGCATTGGCACATTAGCAAGATAAATCCATGGTGAAGACATCATTCAGGGCTCCTCACCAACTTCCCTTTGGCGTGCATTCTAGGTTTTTCAAAAAAACCTCTTCTTCCCTTGTTTCCCACACCGAGTTTGACTCACGTCGGCTTAGGGATCGGGTTGAGGTCTGCACTTGGAAGGGTTTCACTTCTCCTTGGTCCGACCACTAAGACCATAAACTAAGATCTCCTTTAGAACTATGTATATCTTGATTCCCATTCCTATGGGATACATAGGAATTCCTAGACATCTTGTCTTTGGGTTCAGCTCGAGTTCCACTGATTTATCTCTTCTTTTCTACCTTCGGAACTTTAACTCCTACGGGACTGCACGACGGGGTATGGGGTTATGTCCTCATCCACGTCAGGTTTACACTATCCACACCACGTATTCACATTTCTAGGATTTATCCCCCTTACTTCATGTCCCTTGTCCTGCGCGACATTAAAAGTCATCTTCAAGAACTACATGTGGCTTGATTCCCATTCTCATGGGATACGTAGGAACACCCAGAAGTCCTATTTTCAGGTCCATCTCAATAGGGATCTAGTTTCTCCTTCCCCCTTTTTTCTATAATCTTTTATATCCCCTCATCATGAGGTTTCCTCATCGGAATTGCACACGGCATGGTGTGGACCTTGTCCTCATTCATGTTGGATATGCTTTATCATGTCGTGTGCATCCCCTTTGGAACCTCATCTCTCCTATATACATTTGAGCCATACAACTTTAAACTAGGATGATTAGTCCCACATGACTTTAAACTGTTGCATCTATCCTTCATGATGTTAAAAGTGAATGGTTGGTACCATCACATGACCCTAAACTGTGACATTATCGTCTTGGCCGCATGATGAAAAAACAGCACTGCATCGTGATGACCTCACCAAAGGGGGCGTCATGTTTGGTATTGGTTACACACCATACCATTTTTCAATGCCTACATATGGCTTGATTCCTATGGAGATACCTAAACCTTCCATCCTAGGTCCATCGCTTCACAAAAAAAACCATTCATCCTAAAGGACAAGCAAGATATATCAAATACTGCTTCTTTTGGTGCAAGGGCCAGACTCGTACAACCTTATTATATCTAGCAATGGTATCTTACCATGCCATCCTTATAACTACATACATCTTGATCCAAATCCTCATGGGGTACGTAGTAACGTCTGTGCACTTTGTCTCGGGCTCAGCCTAACTTTAATTTTCAGTCCCTCGACCTAAAACCTCCCCCAAGAAGCACACGGTGATCCGAACCGGGTCCCCATTCACGTCGGGTCTTGTAATTACATCATCGTGTGTCTCTCCTTTCCTACCATCCATGGTCCAAGATCTAATACCATAAAATAATATCTCTTTTAGAACTACATTTTTCTTGATTCCCATCCTCGTGGGATATGTAGGAACACCCATGCATTTTTGTCTCTGGGTCCATCCCCAGGAATCCACAAATCCTGTCCTTTCTTTTTCTTCCCCTTGGCCCGAACTCATCTGGGAACATGTGGTGCGATGAGTACCTCTTACGTTCTCATTCACGTTGGGTTTTTCAATAGCTGCACCATGTTCTTCCCATATCTTTTCCCAGTGTGGTCTGAGTTCTATGACCCAAAACTAAGATCTCCCTACGGGAACTGTGCATCACATTTGGATGTTTTTTCGCCCTGCACACAGTCCATTAAATCAATCCCCCTTAATGGTCCACCCCAGGACCTTAAGTTGAAAGCGTTTGACCCCAGGACCATTTTCCTTAGGAAGGGACCCGACTCCCTCTATCTGATGCGTCTCATTATCGTACTCGGATGTGTTATGACAAAGAACCCAAATTTTGGAATTTTCACAGGGACATTCCCCCCATTCCATGTCCAATATTTGTGAGACCGTTATTTGGATCCTCATACTCTTCCACATATGAAGGGACCCCCTTCATGGCCTAGTATCATGCTGCCTCATCTCACCTACCGTTTCGGGCCAATATCCCTAAAGACCCCGGACGACATTTACAACAGGTCCTGTGTTTCAAACATGGTCAGCGGTCGACCCTCATCTGTCTGTCCCCATTCCAGGCTAACGCGATATGGATACTATGTTTCAAAAATGGTGAATAGTTATTCCTTATCATCATTCCACCATCATTTTGGTCCAGATCTCGAGTGTCATGATTCACATATTTCCACTTCTTTATGTTCAAGTGGAATTCCAACATACTCAGCTTTACTCCTCTATGCATCTAGGTGCGCTATATAGGCGGGTCGGTATCAGTGGGATGTCATTAAACTAGTGTCCCATCATCCCTAATGTGTGCCTCCCTGTTCTAGGAAAGTCCCATCACTACTTCTTGTTTCCCACATCAAGCACGACTCACGTGGGCTTAGTAGTTATGGTAGGACGTGTACTGATGCATCCATGTCACACGCACATTTCCTCGTCCTACATGACGTTAAAATGCACTCTTAGAACTATGTATGGATTGATTCCCATCCTCATGGGGTACATAGGAATTCTTGGCCACTTTGCATTGGGCCCAGCCTAGTTTTCACTCTTAGTCCCCTGACCTGAAGAGTTTCCTCCGGGGATACGTGGTGTGATCCGGACCAAGTCCTCATTCACGTCGGGTTTATAGCTACCGCACCACATATTCCCTTCCTGGGATATTCCCTTTCATTCCACATCCCATCGTATGATGTTAAACTGCGTGAGTCCATATGTCCTCAATGAATGACACTAAATTGTGGTTCTACCTTGAACAAGTTCGGGATTCCCTATGTTAATCGTGGGATGCGTCAGTTTCCAGAGTGGATTTTTCCTACCAGTGTTGGTCTATGACCACACTGTGCCCCAAGAACTACGTTTATCTTAATTCCCATTCTCATGGGATACGTAGGAACCCCCGGAATTCTTGTCTCTGGGTCCATCCCCAGGAATCATGATTCTCATTCCCCCTTTTTTCCGATCCCTTGACCAGAGCTCTTTTGGGGAACCATGAAATTGCAGCTTTACCCTGAACAAGTTCAGGATGCCCCATGATAACATTGGGAGGTGATAAGTTCCTCGTCAGAGAAGTCATGTTTGGAAGTATGTTTGATCCCAGATCAGACTGATGTACCCACCTAATGAATTTCCACCACGGTGGTGTAATTTCGAGAGTGTTGGACTCTGATCGAACAAACCAATCACTCCACTCTCCACGCTTTGCATGCCCTTTATTCAGATCCTCACCCTCTTTCATGTCCTGAGGAACCCCCTAACAGTATGGATGCATGGCCTATGGCGTGCCTAATATCTTGGGATAACGTTCCGGAAGACTAATGGATAACATTCTGAGTCAGGCCCCGTGTTTCAAACATGGTCAGCGGTCGGCCCTCATTTTTTATCCCTATTTCAGGCTTACACAATTAGGATACTGTGTTTCGAACATGGTCAACAATCATTATTAATTGTCATTCCATCACTATAGTGTTCCAGATATTGGGTATTGTGATTCACATCTTCCATTTCCCCCTATGATCAAATTAATTCCAATGCCCATGGCGTTACCCCGTCCGTGCGTAAGAGCACACTGGGAAAATGGTAATTCGACTATTCTGAGAGCTTCATTATCTAGTCAGTTCTCTCCCCTCTCTTCCTGAGAATCTGGAATGGTTGTTCAAACCCTGGATGCATGAAACTTGGTCATCACTCTTATGTTCAGACGAAATAACGTAGAGATCATCCTTGGTTTCTTACATTGGGCTCAACCCGCGTGAGCATAGGGATTGATCACTGGGCGTTTTACGAATATAACATATGCGTGTAAAACCAGTACTAATAATGGGACTCATGCATTCTATGGAATCCAAATAATCAAAGCATAAAAGTGAATTACAGGGTTTGTGATATTTACACCACTCGAGGGTCTACCCATCCCATGGATGGATTAACACCGTCAAAAGAAAGTTACAGATCCACCACCCTCCAGCTTGTGTCATCTAGGATTTATTGCCGCTTGTTCATCTCTAGCTCCTCCTCGATGATGATGGGGTGCAATTCATCGACTAAAATCTAGGCATGCCCTACATCAGTCTGTATGATGGTCATTTCCTCAGAGGCTCACCTCAAGCCCTCTTCGGCCTCTGCCAGCTAGGCCTTCAACCACGGTATCAGGCCCGATTGCACATTAAGGGTGGATGAGTGCTTGTCCGCTCGACTCTGCAGTCACTGGACCTCATCTTTGGCCTCCTGGAGACTCTTGATGTTTACTTCTTTCCTCCACTGCTAGCCTACACCAAGGCCATGGTCGTACTCCTGAATCTTCTCTGCCATAAGATCTCGGACGAGCAGGTGGGGACACCGGCCATCCACCCCCCCAGCGCACAGTACGCACAGTTGTGAAAAAAGTGTGTCCATATCATCTAGCCATAGTGCTTGGGGGTGTTATTAACGAAGCGCGTAATCAGCTTCCATGATCGGCAATGAACTATTTTGTTTTTCTTTTCATCAGAGGTCGTTTCATCCCAGTCAGCACAGTTGGCAGGCTCATATGTAGGGAACGCCCTCGGGAACTCTTCAGTAGGGTCCATGTCTAGTGTTTGATTGAGCATGGTGGGACCTGGGCTATCTGATCGATCCTCATCATCGTATCCCACCTCAATGATCTCAGGCACAACCCTGCTGACGGTCCCACGAGTGATCGGGAGCACCGCGGTTCGGTCGGTCTAGGTATCCTCCACCACGATCACCGGCATTCCTCTAGGAAGGACTCCACTAGAAGACCCGACCAACCTTGCTAAGGTGGCCCATGCCATTTGAATAACTATGTGCACCAACGAGAGCTTGGACGTCAGTTGAAATGGTCAGTGGGTGACAATCATGAATTTGGTAGAAGAGACTTGTAGAGATCGAATTCTTGGTCTCGTTATTGGGTTGATGTCATTGGGACCCCGAGGCGTGGCCCCCCCATATATTACCGGAAGATCTAAAAGCTCTATAGGGGTCACCTCAGGTGCTCTAGCCCCGCCGGACATAGCAATTGATGCAGCCATAGGTGTGGGTCCCGAAGGCCCCGCATCTTCATCCACTACAGTATGAGAATGGGTTATATGAATTAGGATTTCCTGCACAGTTTAAACGTTAATGTAGGGTCCAAAGAAGTTTGGAAATGGATCATGGGGAGTGGATTTAGGATTTTACCTCGAGTGCCTCGACAGATTCTTCAAGCTCTGAGCCTTGGTCACCAACTTCTCCCTCCTCCAATGGGCTCCCTCTACCGGCCCCGTCCCCCTAGGAGGACTCGTCCGATTCTTCCGGCAGAGGGAAGAGCTCTCTCAGTTCAGTGGCCGACAATTGTGGAGGGACTATATGATCCAGCAACACATTGACGCGGTCTTTCATTGGACATAGAGCACCCCGAGAATGCACAAAGTCCTCCAGCTCTGCCAAGTATTTCTCTGCCTCTGCTCGGGACATCGCAATGCCAGCCCTAATAGGGCCTATCTCTGGAAAGTCCATCCCGAGATGGTTCAGGTGTTTCCACATCTTGGTAGGGATCAAGAACTATCTTTTGACTTCCCAGATATCCCAGGCCTCTAGGAAGATAGCATCCTCCGGCATGTCTATGTGACGCAGCTACTTCCCTAGAGCCTGAGTGGATATCTTTCGGAATCCCCTTGGTGGCCTCCCTTCTAGGTAACTTTGCTCTTCTAGGGCCACCAAGTCCACTGCTGATGCCTCCCCATCAACCGGTGTGGGCCTCTTCACCACAGAATCCCTGCTATCATGGGAAGTACCTTCTGCCTTCCAGCCTCATCCTTGAGGTTAGGGAGGTCTACCATTGTCAGCCCGGATAGTTGGATACTTTACCATTTCCCCCGGGTAGGCCGCCTCCTAACTTTGGGCATACTCCTTGACCAACCCGAAGGCAGCAGTGGGCAGAGGTAGCTCGTTCCTCACCTTTCCATCTTCTTGAGTGAACATGAGCCACATCTTCCTCATCACACATGGATTCTCTTCAAAGCGCACCCCTAGGTAAACCTGGGGGTCAGTCACTGCATACACCGAAATTTCCTGGAAAATCGATGTGGAACATATGGCTCACAGAGTGGCTCACGATCCACCCTCTCCACCAGGACTCCACCTCGAAAGGCCAGGAGATAAGACTGGTGCTCTTCTATCCCTCGGCCATCATCCGTGAAGGCCCCCATTGGTAGCGGGAACGGATGTAAGTTGAACACTTCTACCTTCTAGACTCGGTTTAATACTGATGGTATGGTCATATTGGCTGGAAAGCTCCCCGCGACGTTCAGGATGGATGGGAAAAAGTCTAATCTCGGAGGAGAAATAGGGTTTGGGTATTCATAAACCCCCATAATGTGCACCGCTATCCATCTGTATAGAAGGTGGAACGGCCCACATATCCTTTGTGGCCTCTTCCCTTCACTGATGTGCCAGATCATTTTGTACATCTTGGAAAGCATCAAAATTCCGAGATTCACCTTCCCTTCAGTCTCTAGCATGGAGGCCATGATGAAGGTGTTGGGTCACACACCTACGTTTGTGTCCCCCACCGGCAAGATCTAGCCGCAGATGAGAGTCACGATGAATGCCGATGACCTGACTATCGGCTACTGCTTAGTACTGATACTGAACCCCCAGGTTTTCCACTAGCTATCATCCAAGAGCCACCAGTATGAGTGCTCCTTGCCTCATTGAGCTCCCTTTGGGAAAGTCCGAGGCCTCACTGGGAACTTTCTATTTTCCAGGAAGTTCAGAAATTGCTTGAACCACCGTCTGAAGTGGACATCTCTCACCACTTCCTTGTCCTCTCCTGGAACCAGTCTCATCAACGACATTTCCAGTGGAGGAATATGCTCTGGATCCTCCCATGCACCCATAACAGGGAGGAATTCGTCATACATCACCCCTAGTATCGGGACCCCAGAGATCTGATGCACATCCCATAAACTGATGCCAACCTCCCTATGATGTAGGTGGAAGGTATTGGTCCCCGATGACCACCAGCTCAACAGCTCTAGAATTAGCTACTTTGACTGGTAGATGTGAAATTGGGAGGCCCAGGCTGCCTCATATAGACCGAATATCCTCGGCTCTGCCCCGAACTCTTCACACGAGGTGCTTACCCAATAGGTCCAGGCCCAGTCTTCCGTGAAGTTTCCTCCTTAGTGAAGGTCCCACTCATCAGACCATCCCTTATTCAGGTTCCTCAGCATCGCCTTTAGGATTTTTTGGTACAGATTAGGGGATGTATTCAGCTGCAATGATTTCATATCAATGTCGTTCAAATTATTGTATAAACAATCAGCGGTAACAGGCATAAATTTATCCCGAGTGTGGTCGTTAGCCGCCTTGAACCAATGGCATTGGCACGGCATGCTCCTGAACCAGTAGGCTAGCTCGTCCCTACTTGCTTCAAGGATGAAGACGTCATCCCTTATTCCAAATCTATACAAAGGAAGCCTCTTGCACAATGGGTAGTCCCTTTGGCTTTCAGAAAATAGCTGCACCAGCGAATCATGGTTGGAGTGGCTCCGTACCAACTCCCCCAGACCCAATCTGTTCTCCATCTCTTCCATTCGGGTAGCATATGCAAGGACCCCCTGACAACCTCTTGGTGATCCATCCTGTCCTTAAAATTTAGATAAATTTTGGACTGGATCGCGAAGCTTGATCATGAAGCTCGACCGCAGAGATCGATCGCAGAGCTCAATCTGAAGAGTGGAATCACAGAGCCTTGCGTTGACCCTCATATGCAAGTCGCGGAGTGCACTAACATGAAGTTAAAGATTTTTTGTGTGCCGCAAAGAAAAAGGCTCGATTCGCGGAGAGATATTGTAGAGTACGCGAAGCTTCACGAATCGAGAGCGCCGAATGTTTAAATTATGAAGGAGAGAAAAGGAAAAAAGAGAAGTTAGCCCCACTATTTATAAGCGATGGCCTCGGGTGCTTGCGGCGCATCCAGCCGCGGTGGTCTTCACGTCACGCCTAGCCATCACATCGTTGCTCCGCTTTATGAGCCTCCTTTATGAGGCCGCTTCACGAGCTTCCTTCACGAGGCCGCTTCGCAGTTAACCAAGGAATTTTTCTGATAGACCCTCAGACTTGGATTCTCGTTTTCTCCTCGACTCCCAGTCTGAAGGGGGAATTTGTTGATGCCAAAATTAGAGGCACACAGAACATCATAAAAGCATTAGGGACTGTCTCGCGAAGACAGATCGCGAAGCTCCCGGAGCCCTGCGACCGGCGCAAAATATCTCCTCCATGATGCGCCGTGAAGCAAGGAGGTGGGCTAGCTCTGCAAGCCCCTTTGATGTTCACAAACCATCGCAAAGACCCGCCGTGAAGTGAGGAGGCGGGACATATCCACGAGCCCCTTTGACATTCACGACCCACCGTGAAGACCCACCGCGAATCAAGGAGGTGGAATAACTCTGTGATCCCCTTTGACATTCACGACCCGCCGCAAATCAAGGAGGCAAGAAAGCTCTGCGATCCCCTTTTGACGTTCGTGGCCTGCCACGAAGCAAATTTTGTCTTCACGCCGAGTGAACCCTACTTCTCGGCTCCTCTTTCCTATAATTACTCGGCTCCCCTTGATCCCGGGGGATGGACTCTCCAACCTTTCACCTTCCTAGCTCCCAAATTGTGACGCACTTCTTACTCTGTGAACCATGAGCTCCTCAAGGTACTTTTTCTCCACGAAGTACCTCCCCCTTGGCCTTAATTGATCCCCAATTCTAAGAGGGATGACTTTCGTGAATCCCATGGGTCTTCGTGGAGGAAGGAGATCCCCAAGGGGACTCGGGACTTCGCAGAGCACTTATGCTTCGCGAAGCACCCTCCATGCGCATGTAACCCAAGTTCCAAGGTCGGTTCAATGTGCATCGTGAAGCACATTGCTTCACAATGCTATGATTTTCAAGGCACCTTCGTGAGGAATTTCTTCACGAATCTCCTAACACTTCGTGAAGCTCCTCCTATATGCACCTATTCCCTATCCCTAGCCTAGGCGACTGCACTTCATGAAACACATCCCTTTGCGGAGTCCCTCCACTTCATGGGGAACCAGAGTTTCACAAAGTTTCTACCTGTGAACCCCTTTGCTCTGAAACTACTTTTCTCATGCGGTCTTTCAGGTTTGCGCGAAGCAGTTTCAAAGTACCTTGGACGATACTTCCCATTGCATTGCTTCGCCTCATGCTTCTTCGCATAGGCACACTAACAACTATTTATTCTTCGCATATCCATGTTAACATGGACCCCCAATGGTTCGCTCCATAACACCCCATCAAAACAGCATTTCCTATCCCTTATCTTCACCAATGTGCAGAGGGTACCGGTTATGTAAGTCCTAGGGGTGCGGAGTAAACCCTCCCTTATCCAAGCTGCAGGACGTTAAACTTCCAAGAACGATCTTCCTCAACACATGATGTTATACTGTTCTCTCACCCCATGCCTTGCATGCAGGGCACCCCATCTCGGACATTCTCTACACCCATCGGTCTTCGCAGGAGTGAGATCATTCCTCACATGGAATGAGATCCTCTTCATCGGAGCGGCGTATATCCGTGGGGAAAGGGAGACCACCTTGGTGTGATCCCCTAAATTTTCTTACAGGAGGAAGCATCCCTGTCCCTCCTTTCTTCGGTGCCAAACCCCTATCCCACTGGGTGTTGTCACCACCCAGGCCTCCACCCTAGATTAAGTCTCAATATCCATCTCCCATGGGCCGCTAACCAGGTGTAATCCCCTGTTTCCTCTTTGGGCCACTAACCACGCGTGATCCCCACTTCACTTCCCACAGACACACCTTTCACGACGTGATTGTTAGGTCTTTTCTGCCTCTTGTTTCTCACACTAAACATGACTCACGTGGGCTTAGATAAATCATCAACCATAACACCTCGAGCAACCTAGAGTGTAAGCCCCACACCCATACCTGAACTACGAGGTCTTTCATCCTGGCCAAGGTGAGGTACGTAGGAAGCCTCACTGAGGTTAAATCCCACCACCCATTGGTCGTTCCGACCATCTTCATGTTGGTTCACTAATACCTTAGGCAACCTAGAGTGTAAGCCCCAAAAACCACCTAAACTATGAGGACTTTGATCCTTTCCAAGGTAGGGTACATAAGAAGCCTCCACGAGGTTCAAGCCCGCCACCCATTGGTTTTGACCCCCTTCACGTCGGTTCCCGCACCACCTGAACTATGTGATTTTTTATTTGTGCCAAGATAGGGTATTTAGGAAGCCTCCTTGGGGTTCAATCCCAACACCCATTCATTCTGACCCCCCTTCACGTCAGTTCGCCCACACCATCCATCTGGACCCCGAGTCTTTATTCGCATCAGTTCACCTTCATCCTGCATGACGTTAAACTATAAACCCCACGCTGTGGTAAGCCATTGTGTCCCCTAATTAGAGGTAAGCCATTGTGTCCCCCATTCAGCAGTATGGTGTTGTGTCCCCCAGTCAGCGGTAAGTCATTGTGTCCCCCAGTCAGTGGTAATCCATTGTGTCCCCCAGTCAGCGGTAAGTCATTGTGTCCCCCAGTCAGTGGTAAGTCCTTGTGTCCCTCAATCAGCGGTAAGTCATTATATCCTAATCAGTGGTAATTCGTTGCATCCCCCATTCAACGGCAAGCCGTTGTAATCCACTTCACTGGGACCCACATCTTTGGTCCATCCTAGTGGCATCAGACCAACCCAAGTTGTTAACCACGCATAAGCCCCATACACATCATCGGGTTGTTGTACTATGAGTACACCCAAATTCAAGATCATCTTCTGAACTTTACCTCAAGCCTATGTGTCTCAGGAAGATCATGCCATAACCTGGAGGTTCCACTTCCTCTGAGTCTCATCCACACGTCCATTCTCACAGGCCGCCTCCTCAGGTGTCCCATCGCCCTCCTGAACTACGCGGACTTTGATTCCCTACCATGGGGATACGTAGGAAGTCTCCATGAGACTCAAGCCCAACATTACCGTCATCCTCACGGCAGTTCCATCCCATTCTCCACCCATTTCACTCATCACCCCATCATCCATCTTGATTCTTACCCGGGCCGCCACATCTCGGTGAGGTCATGTCAACCCACCTACATCAGTGTGTCCTCTAGGGGTTACACTCATTTGATCCACTCTAGTCAGTGTTCTGATCAGTCTGATCCATCTCCGCTGGATATTAAACTTGAAGCATACCCTGTGTTAAACATGGGAAGTTTAGGAAACCCTCAGAGACATGCCTATGGCATATAATTCCTCGCATTTGACGTTGGATGCCTCAGGCTTCCGCACCCTCGAGAAGCCCTATAGTAAGGGAAAGAAACCCAGACGCGCCAGTGTTCCAGCGTACAAACACGCTAGTGATGTCCAACATGACTACTCCCCTGACTAAAGGTTGCTGCCCTGACCGGACCCTTTGAAATGTCTCGACAGAAGTAGTGTAATTAACTGGTGTCCATAAAGATATGGCGCTAGGAAGAGTTTCGCGAACAACGTCTTAAGTCTATAAGGGAGACCCAGACTAGGTGAACAGTTCTGAGGAGGAATCCATAGAAGGAATAACCGACATCGCATCATCCCATTTCAATCAAGGAGAAAACATCCCTAAACAAGTGATGGATGCAACCCGCCTTTGGAAAGTGGTAATGCGGGGCAAGAAACAGCACCACCATCCCCCAAATGAGACGGATGTGCACACCCTGGAAAAAGGGTTAGAAACCGAAATGGTGAACCCAACGTGAAGGTATTATCCTCAATATGAAGATTAGTAGCATTCGAGGCATAAATGGGATAGCGTGTCACCGGATCCAGTTATCCGGTGTTGGGTCCCGTCAAGAAAATAGCAGGCCTAGCGTGAAACTCACTAGTAGTTGGGGTAGTAAAACATTGGAAATCCCATTTTGTGATGTTGTTAGCGTGGACCCCTCTTACCGGTCATGGAGTATGGGATGGAACTGGGGAATTGGTCATTGATTCCTTTTTCTTTCAGCACTGATGAGTTAATCTCCTTACTATTCAGGAATCAAGTTACTATACCTGGAACATGATCACCGCCTTCCCACTGACGCAGGGGCAGGGGCAGTGCCAACACGGTAGTCTTGCAGGGCCCCGCCTCTTCTGCAATGACCTCTACACACATGGACATGGGGCACCCATGCCCCATATCCCCATATGAGGTTATTCAATAGAGGGTAATCAACGACCTCGTCTGCCGTTAGGAGGAGGAGGGGATCATCCCTACGAGGGATATGCCCCGCCTGTATTTGGAGGCGTTTGTGCCTCATCGTCAATGCTGCCCCTGAGGGCCATGCATGGAGCCACTACTCCCCACGCCGACATATAACTGTTTCGAGAGCCTCTCCTCAGAACGCTTCGATGACTCCCTGCCCAACGACGATGAGGTAGGTGATGTCCAGGCCAGCCCGGTCAGAGTCCCATTCCAGGGGCTCCCAGCGAGGGCTCTCACCCAGCCGTGTCAGCACCCCCTCCCAGTCTTACTGGATGAGGAGCAAGTAATCCATGAACCTGCACCACCGGCTCCAGTCCGTCTAACCCGATGCTAGCGTTGGGCGCAAGCCGAAGAGGATGCCTGCCAAGGGGTGTCAATGTCAGCGGCTATTGTGGCACGATCCACTGATGACGAATACCACCAACTCCCTATATACGTTGATTAGGGGAACTTATATGCCCGACCTGGATCGAGGCCCCAACCGCCCCACGGGTAGGCTGGGTCGACTCTCTTGGTCGCCGACACAAGTAGTGGTCGCTGTGGACTAACCCGCAGTGATGCCACCCAGTATAGAGATCCTCCCCATACCACTCCCATGGAGAGCGCGAATCTTCCCCGCTTCCAAGCTCGGTTTAGAGGTCTGCCCCGTTCCACCTTCAGTCCAAATGAGGGTCCTCCCCATGGAAATGATGCTCATCACGGAAGTCTCTCTGGTGCCCACTACACCGGATATGGGGTCATTCCTCCCACCAAAGACCATTAGTTTGGTGACGTTGTGCATTCGGTCACTCTTCAACATGGGGACCCTCCCCATGTCTTCATAACTGCTGTAAAAGGTCCTCCTCGCCTCAGCGACCAGAGAAGCGAAGGACAACCTCGCTTTATCAACCCGCAGCACGGAAACAATATATTATAAATAAATATAGATATATTTAAATAATTATAAAAATATAATAAATATATTAATTATACTTATTTATAAAATTATAAATATAATAAATATATTTATTATAATTTTATAATTATTTAAATATATCTATATTTATTTATAATTATAAATATAAATATAATTAATATATTTATTATAATTTTATAATTATTTAAATCAATATATATTTATTTATAGTTATAATTATAAATAAATATATATTCATTTAAATAATTATAAAATTATAATAAATATATTATATATAGTAAGGTGTTTGGGGATATAATTATATTCAAACACACACACGCCACACACACAGGCCCGAACGACAGGCCATAGCCCCCCCCAAGGGGATAGCCCACCCATAAATCTTTTTTATTTATTAAATATATAGCCCAAATACCCTAGCCCATAGGTTCATCATGACCCGAATGCCCCACATGAACAAGCAATCATGCTATACTCCCCATTCGATTGGACACGTCATCCACAGTGTTGTGACCAGCGCACCCCAATGCCTGCACCACCTCTATCATTGTCTACTGGACCTCCACCCCTTACCTTCACTGAGGGCCACCACACTCCCAGCTCATCATCGGGAACACTCACCACCTTCCATCAAGGAATCACCCCATTTCATCATTGGGAGCTCGTACCGCCTCATCGCATGAATCGCCCCACGTCATTCTCGGGATTTCACCCCACGCTGATCGGGAAACCTCACTGCATCGCTGCTGGGAATACGCCCCATACAGACTAGGAGCTCGCATTGCCTCATAAATTTATTTATAATAAATTTATTTATTATAATTTTATAATTATTTTTATATATATATAGTTATAATTTTTTTAAAATATTTATATATAATTAAAATTTTATAATTATAAATATAAAATATTTATTTATTATTTAAATATATTTATTCTAATTTTATAAGTATTTATGATAACATAATAAGTTCATGGGTATAACATGAATGAATCGTATACCTAGTAAAGTATAGATCATAAAAAACGAGTCATCAAATATATGGAAAGCATAATAAGGGTGTCAATGTATAAATAAACATTCATGAGGAATACATAACATATGAATGCATCATCATAATATAGGTAATCTTAAAATTTAGAAACCTACAATCATGTCCACAAATAAACTTATGATCATATAGCATCAATTATACTCACGCATATATCAATATATAAACATAAATAATGACAATCATGTCCATGAATATCATCATTATTTCATGAGATATATATTGACCAAATTCATTGGATACATATATTTATTTATTTATAATTATAATTATAATTATAAATAAATATATTTAAAAATGATTTATATATAATTATAAATATATAATTATAAATATTATAAATATATTTATTTAAAAAAAATTATTATAAATTTATAATTATTTAAATATATATTTATTTATTTATAATCTTATAAATACTTTTTTTAAAACATTATATATATATTTGAATTATTTAAAAAAATATATTAATATATAATATTTATATTAATTATAAACATGCGTTTTTTAATTAACGTATATATATAAACATTATTTTTGAATATATATATATAATAATTTTATATATATTAATAATGAGTTTTATTAAAAAAAAAATCATTTCTTTTTTAGTGCTGATAAACATGACCTTTATCAGCACTTTTAGGTAGCGTTGATAAAGGTTATGCTTTTATCAGTACTTTATTCTTAGCGCTGATAAAATTTGGTGCATCTCTTACCCAGATATGTGGTGGTGGTTGCACTCGTCTCTACTAGGAACTAACCATGATAAAGTGGTATCAATGCATTTGGTTGGGAGATAGAGCAAATATTAGAGTTAGATACAAGTGAGGCTCGCATGGGTTGGTAGGACAATAATGTTATTTAACCTAACCAGTGGTAAAGATGGGGAAATGGCTAGTACAAATTCATTTAGGTCCCCTTGTTGACTATGACAAAACTCCTAAAGTCGTGGATCTCAACTTGGATCCAGGTATTGTGGCCTGCTATGATCTGACGTATGGTCTATGATAACCAACTAAACATGTTTAGGTGAGAATTCACTGATTGTTGGGCATAAAATCTAGGAGGGATGGATACATCATTGTCATTGGTTGAATTTATTTTTAGGTCTTGAATTTTTATTATGATTTGTGTTTTGATTTATGCTAACTTTCATTGATATGATACACCCTTAATAATTATGTTACATTAAATTCTAACATATTGATTTGTGCTAGTAATACATGCTATCTTAAAACTCATGAAATGATGAGGTGTTTAGTTTTCTTTATTAATATTCCATGATAAATTTTATACTTTAAGGATTGATGCATGTTAATTAGTAAACCAATAAGATCATGTTATAAATTAATAGTGTTATTTTAAATATATATCATAGTGTGCTAATATGATTTTATTATCGACAAAATATGTCTAAAATTTTTTATATTCCTTGTTAAGATTTATAATTGGAAAATCAATGCATGTGACTAGTAAACTTTCAATCATGTTAGAATTTAAAATTTTTGGTTTTTAGAGTTAATGCATAAATGTTTTTATGAATAGTTAAACATGTCTAAAAGGTTGTTTTACCAAAAAAAATCTCAAAGATTTCTTGTATAAGAATGACTTTATAAGATATTTATTAATTTAATAGATCTATGGGAGAGATATTTTAGCATCATGATTAAAATTCTATCATTTCTTGAAACTAAATGTTATTTCATGTGTTAAGCTAAATTAACAATTTAGAAAGTTATAGAATTGAATACAAGCTATAAAAATGAGTTCATTTAGCTAAAATTTTAAATTCATGTTTCATAGTATGAGTAACTTGACAAAATTTTGTGAATCATGCCTATTATATATATTATTCTTAAAAGGGTCTAATGATGCATGGTTTAAATTGAAAGGATGTGTGATATGCATAAACTACTTGGTATATATATCATGACTATGATTTCTAAATGCTATATTATATTTTTATGAAAGCATGCTAAATTATGTGAAATTTTGATTGTTTTCATGCCATGTTGAGTGTGATAAGTTTCAAAATTTATAGTATGATTTAAATTCTATGCATGATTGCATTTTACATGATGTAAATTTTCTAAACAATTTACTATGTTATGTTTTATTAAGTATGAAGGATGAAAGGAAAACATGAATCAATTGAGTGTAAAATGGAAATCATTATAAAATGTTAATGAATGAATTAATATGATGTTGACATTGTGGTGTAAGAAGTGTGTGATAGCTATGCAAGCATTGAAAATTAATATGTCATTTCACCTCCCATGAAATATTTATCTTTTATAGAAAAGTTAAATATTTGCATGATATATTGATGAAATATTTTTTTTAAACCGTGATTTTGATTTTTTTGATTGTTGATTTATCATCACAAGATAATGTTTTGTGAAATAAACCATTATAGAATTGTTATTAATATCCTTGTATGGTTTTGATATGGTTTATGGTGGTAAAGTGTGGTTGGCATGGAAATGTATTTAGGATGAGATGATGGTTGGTTGGAGATATGTAACACCCTAACTTTGGTACCCTAGAGTTGTTGGTTATTTTATTACACTTGTACAAAATACATATATCACAATACACAGGATCCAGTAGTTTAACAGTCTTAAGAAAACTAGATACATAAATGTACATTACATGACTTTGAAACATACAATACATCATCTTATTACAAGAAAACTTTATTATTTCTCCTTGAAATTCCATATATCACATGTAATAATCTTCATGGTTTCCTATGGAAATGGGTAATAATAGAAAGGGTTGATCTCAGATGCTTAGTATGGGGTAACATAAAATGGAAGATATCACAATATAAACATGGAATAAATAAATATGATAGGAATAAATAAATCAAATAATTCAATATCAAATAAATTGTGAGTGTAATATATCTATAGATAACATGACAATAAATAAACACATGCATATCAATAATTAATCACATAGTGATGGAATGAATAATGTCACGCATCATAAACATACCATGAAAACCTTATACCAAGACATCATACATAAATGGGTAAGTAATACACCAAATAACCAATCTAGTTTTTCTCATGAGACCTATTGATTCATCAAGAGACTATAATTTCAAGCTCCATCCATCACATAATAAGACCAATGAATCAATCATATAAAGATAATGAACAATAAATATCTTAGTTTTTCCTAAGTAACTTCATGCATAATCATGTCTAAGTAATCAATAGTTATCCAAATAGAAATAATAGTTATATGGACTATCAATATTTACACATATAACGGAATAATGTTGCTAACTAGGTGAATATACAACTATAAGAGTATTCACAGTGAAATGTAAAGTACCCTTATCAAAGGAGTGATAATAAGGTAGTAATGATGAGTACTTTAATGGTGTAAGGATATAGGTAAGAAATTATCCTTCATTATGGTTTGTAAAGAGCATGTGAATCATCCAAAACATATCATCCATGAGTGTCAAAATAGGTGTGCATCTAGGACTACTTGTTGTGCACTGAGTGAAGATTGATTTAATAACCAACCAACCTTTTTCAGGATTTTTACCCCTAGGTTCATCTATTACAGATCCTACATCTACTTATTTGTATCCAGACATAGATTTCATTTCTTGGAAATTACATACTTCTTGCTTTATCAAAATTTTAGGATATTTTATGACTATAGGAAAGTTTGAGCATTATAATGACTTATGAAGGTGGTATAATGAGAGTTAATGGTGATCAATAATTAATAATATAATAAGTAAATTATATAAATGATACATAATAACATTTCTAATTGAAATGAAAATTAATTGGAAATAATAACAAAATTAACGAAAGACAAGTGGTTAGGAACCCTTACCTTGAAGGATAACTTCTTAAAGCTTGATAAGGGAACCTTAGAAACTTAGAACCTCCTTGGAGAGTCTCTTGAGATATATAATGAGTGGTAATTTGTACTCAATTAATTATGAGTGGATAATAATGAGATAATGAGTGGGTATTTGTAGCAAATGAGGGGGATTTGTTTATTAATTTCTAAACATAGGCCTTGGACTCTAGGTTATAAAAAATAGAAAACCATTGGATTTATCATGGTTTTATCACATGGTATTTGACATGTATGGCATGTTTTTTATTATTTTAATTTTTAATAACTGAATTAATTTAAAAAATATTATTTTTGACGTGGATTCATAAATAATTTTTTTTAAATCTTAAAATATACTTTAGGTTTTGGAAGATTCTTTAGAGGTTTGGAAAATTAATTTTATTAATTTAAAATAAATTATTTTAATTATAAAACCCATTTTATAGTCAATAAGACCTTTATAATATTTATTTCTTAATTTTAATTCATTGTGATGTCATAATACTCACCGTATATTCATACTATATTTTACTTTTTACCCAAAAAATCTATTGTTTCACAAAATTATGAAAAATTTACCGTTGGATAATTTTTATGTGATGATTTCAAAACTATAATCCATTTTATAAAAATAATTTTCCAAATATGGTAAATTTAATCTTCAAATAAAATACTTATTTATCAAAAATTTGATTTTTATCACATTATCAAATTTCTAACCCTTAGAAAAACTTTATAGGACTATATAAAATTATTTTATTATTTATATACAAATAAATATTTTTATTTAAAACCTTTTCATGAAAATAAAATTTTATTTCAAATTTATACATTTATCATAAAAATGTATTTTAATGAAAATAAGTTATATATGTTTTCTAAAAATGCAATTGTTTTTTGTTTGTCTCAAAAATCTATTTTATCATATTCATTCTATAATAATGTGCATTTTATCTTTTATATAATACATTAAATAAAAATTTAGGATCAGTTTAACCGATATTTCATTTCTAAAATAATTTAAACCTTAATTCCATTTAAAGTCTAGATACACAACCCCTTATCATAGTAGTGTAAGACCTGACAGTAAGGTGTGTGATGACGGTACTTTCATGGAATGGTTTGACTAACATTGATCTCATAGTGATTTATACTAGTTTGAACTTCTTCTAAAGATGATTCCACTCAAGTATTGGTTATTGAATCTTATCTTGGCCTTGTTAAAGGTTGAACCCCATTTATTCCACCTCCCTCCCAATCTTTGATAGATGAATTTCATAAGGAATGATCCTACTAGTTGTGGTCATGGTTTCTCCATTATGAATCAATTATATCTCATCATTACCCTTTATAAGCAATAGTTCTAATGATAACATCATTACCAATGTTCATAATTCCCAAAAATCAAAATTCCCAATGATTATAATATCAAATAGTCATAATGTATGATGTTTATAGTGACAAATGATCATAATGGTCAATATTCATATTATCCCTTATATATAAAATTCATTATAACATCCTAATATCATTCATATCATCCTCTTAGTTCTTAAACCTTGTCTATTTCATTAGTTATTATCTTCTTCATAATAGTGATGTATCTTATATATTTTTCTTTCATTTTAGAATATGATCCTCCAGGGTTCAAGATTATAGTGGTTCCTTATATTATTATGTGTTTCATTGCACTAGTTGTAGTCATTATTATGAATGTATTTTTTTAGTTTTGTGTTGTACTATGTGTTGTATCATTATGTTGAAATAATAGAATGTTCATTGTGTAATAGATTTTATGATGAAGTGTTTATTTACTATATTAGAATCTAGGGTATTACATTCTCCCACTCTTAAATAATTCATCCTTGAAATTTGGGTTATACATCAATACATGGCCAAATGAGGCTAATTATTTCCCATTACTTCCTCAGACTCCCATGTTACTTATTCTAACTTATGATTCCTTTAAATAAATTTCACCAATCAGGTTGTCTAATTCTATAACACTTTCTCTATAATGTAAATAATATAGAGAGGCTCTTCATTATATGATAGGTCAGACTCCAACTCTATCTCATTGGTGATGAGTACATGTGTTGGGCCTGACATGTATATTCTCAACATCAAAACATGAAAGAAAACATGTACTTTATAGAGGTTTGGTGTCAAATCCAAACAATAATTCACAACTCTAATTCTTTCCAAAATCCAAAAAGGTCTAACGTACCTTGGACTTGGTTTACCCTTATTTTTAAACCTTATGACTCCCTTCCATGGTGATACTTTCAAGAATACATGGTATCCTATTTGGAATTTCAATTTTTTCCTCCAATTATCAACATAACTTTTTTGTGTGCTCTGAGCAGTCTTAATATGATTATTGGATAGATTACACCTTCTCAGTTTTCTCCTCGATGAGTTTTGGATAAACTAACCTCATTTCCCCAACTTTAACCCAATAGGTTGGAGTATGAAATCTTTTTCCATACAAGGCCTCATACAGTTCCATTTGTATGTTAGAATGGAAGTTATTGTTATAATTTAATTTCACTATAGGTAGGTATTTGTCTCATATTCCTTGGAATTCAAGTGATCATGACCTTGACATGTATTCTAAGGTTTGGATAGTCCTTTCAAACTGCTCCTTAGTTTGAGGATAATAGGCGGTGCTCAAATGTAACTTGGTGTTGAGATCCTTCTAAAGACTCCTCTAAAATTTCTATGAGAAATGAGGATCATGATCTGATATAATTGATAAAGGTGAACCATGAATTCTCATAACTTCATTGATATATATCCATGATATACATTCAAGGGGTCAGTCCCCCTTATTTATAATAAATGCGCAAACATGGTAAAGCGATCCAAAATGAACCATATAAAATCGTTCCTCTTGGATTTATTAGGTAGTCCAATGAAAAAATACATTGTGATATTTTCCCACTTCCACATTAGTATAGGGAGTGGTTTCATGATAACTATTAGAGGTTTTCTCTCATCCTTTTCCTACTAGCACACCAAACATCTCAACACATAGTTCACGCTTCATGTTTTACTACCAGAAGTGTTCCCTTATATCCCTATACATCTTGGTACTACCATGGTTTATAGAGAAGTTAAATTTATGGGCTTAATCAAGAAATTCCCTCTTCAGTTCAAGTACTGATGGTACACATGGTATTTTTCCAAATTTCAACATACCATCTCCATATATGAAGTCTATCAATCTCTCATCTTGTGTGTATTTAATCAACTTTTGTAAACCTATATTATCTTATTGATACCTCTTTAACTTTTATAGTAAATATAGTTGGGAAATTACTTGGAAAATAAATGATGTTTCTCCTTACTTAATAACTTTCATATCCAACTTTACTAAATCCATGAATATCAGATCCTTGTCCATCCTTGTCATAGATAGGACTCCATGATCATTCATACTCAATGCATCAGCCACCTTGTCCGTCTTTCTAAGGTGGTAGTGTATTGAATATTCATATTCTTTCAGTAGTTATAATAATCTCCTCTTATCTCATATTGATCTCTTTTTAAGTGAATATATACTTCAAACTTTTGTGAGTGGTATATATGTCACATATTTCATCATAAAGGTAGTGTCTTAATATATTTTAATCGAATATTATGAATTTCAACTCAAGGTTATGAGTCAAATAGTTTTTCTCATGGATCTTCATCTACCTTGATGCATAAGAAACTACTCTATCATTATGTATAAGGACACACCCTAGTCCTTTGTGCAGTTCATTACTATATATAATAAATACTTATTTTCCATATGGTAAGGTAAAAACGGATGCATTGATCAATGTTTTCTTCAATTACTCAAATATTTCTTCACACTCCTTAGAACATATTAATTTTACCCATTTACATGTCAACTTGGTTAAAATATTTTCTAATTAGGCAAAATTTTCAACAAACTGCTGATAGTAAGCAGCTAAGCCAAGGAAACTATGTATCTTGGTTATATTTTTTTGTGTGGGTTATTATTTAATAACCTTTGTCTTTGTGGGATCAATTAATATTCCATCCTTGGAGAAAATAGGAGTAATAAAAGAGACTTGATGAATCTAAAATTCACACTTACTGAATTTCCCATATAGATCCTTGTTTCTTAGTGTGTCAATGATGATTCATAAACAGTCTTCATGCTCTTAATAAATCTTATATTATATAAAGATATCCTCAATAAAAACCAAAAAAAAATTATTATGATAATATTTGAATAATATATTCATCAAATCCATGAACATAAAGGGTTCATTAGTTAACCTAAAAGGAATTAATGTGAACTTATGAAGCTCATGCCTTGAATGAAAATCTATCTTTAGTACATCATCCTTCTTGAATTTTAATTTATGGTAACTAAAATGAAGATTAATCTTTGAGAAGTATTGGTCTCCTTTAATTTTATCAAACAAATCATCAATTTGAGGTAAAGGATACTTTTTTTTATAGTAATGACATTGATTTCTCTATAGATGATCAAAACTCATAGAACCATCCTTATTTTTCAAAAATAAGATAGGTTCTCCCTAAGGTGAAACATTAGGGTGTATGAATCCATTATCACACAAATCTTGAAGTTGTTTCTTTAATTCTAACAATTCCATCATCTTTATTATATATGGAGGCTTAAATATGGGTTTTTCATCAAGGATAAGGTCAATAGAGAACTCAACTTCATGGTCAGGTGGATATCCATGTAGTTCCTCGAGAAATACATCAATATAATCCCTCTCAATAGATACATCCTCTATTCTAAGGACATATTTCTCATTTACTGATTCATATTCTCTAATAAGTTCATTAAGATGATCCATTTTAGGTGGTTATGAACAAGACTTAGTTAATAAATTATCTCCTCTAAAAATAAGGGATTTTATTTCATCCTTAGAGATTATAATTTCCTTCTCATTAAAATAATTTCTTGCATTATACTTTAAGACCCAATTCATACCAATGATCATGTCAAAGTCAACCATTAGTATTACAACCATGTTTTTAGTTAAGGAAACTTTATGCATATTAATATATATATATATCAATAAACTATAATTTCTATAAGATTTCCATATGTAGTTTTAACTAAAAAAGTATTATTTTGTGAATCAGAGGATAACTCAATGTTCTTATAAAACTTGAAAGATATGAATGAGTGAATAGATATAAAATCAAATAATTAATTATATAACTTTGATTTTATGATCAAAGTATATGTTATTACAACATTTGGGACTTCAACTTCTATTATGTTGATTGAAAAATCCCAACCTTTGTCCCATGGAATCTTCTATGGTAGGTTCCCTTGATGCGTGGGGATTTGATTTGAATAATTTCCCATATCCTTGAAATTAAAGCATTTGAAATTATATTACCCTCTCTTTCATTTAAATTTTTGATCTTTATGACCCTTATCTTCACATTTGAAGCAAACTCCCAAGACTTTTAAGCAAGCCTTGGGGTGTTTCTTCCCATAGTTATTACATGTTGTAAATTCCACCATTCCTTTATTTTCCATTTCCAAATTTAATTCACCATGGATAACAACCATCCTATTCTTATATTTATTTCATTTGAAATTAAATTACTTTGAGAAATTCAATATCTTGATAGCACTAGTCATTATCTCCTCATATGAGGAAAATGTTTGAGAGACTAATTCCCTTCAAAGGATTGACTTCGGTCCATAAAAGAAGTGGTCAATATTGCCTCCAAGGTTGTGTACATAATCTAAATTATGTCTCAATAATCTTGTAAAGTTATATTCATTCTCATTAATAACTTCCACCTTTTATCTTAAATTCAGTAATTTCCTTTCCACGTCATCTCTTTACTCATGAGGAAAACATTTCTCCAGGAATATCAAATTAAAAGCTTTCCACTCTGTGGATTCAATCTCTTCCTCATTGGTGTTTTTAATGAAATATCACCATTGATAAGCTTCTCCCCTTAGATGATATACAACCATGATAACCTTAACCCTTTCAGTACATCCCAATGTAAGGAATTATTTCTCTAGGGATTTGATCTATTGTTCATCTACTAATAGATTAGTGGTTCCATTGAAGGATGGAGGTTATTGCCTCGTGAATCACTCCAACATTATTACACCATGTTGTAGATCTATATGTTGTTATATATGGGTAAGGTTATTGGTTATAACCAAATAAACTACCTTGATATAATTATAATCTCCTCCACTCCATCACCAGGTTCTTTTACTTTCTCTATAGGGAAATCCCTACATTGATTATGGGTGCTGACAAAGTTTTTATTCCTTATATTATGCATCATTTCTAAAAAATTGTATATAATTAATTAGTTTATGAATTATAAATCGTAGTATATAATTCCTATTCATTTAATGAATGTCATGTTATATTGATTTTTTTTAACATTCCAAGGGTTTTTCATAGGGTTATGTTCTCTAACTATGTTATTCTAAATCTAGTTCATAATGTTTCTACTAAACTCTCCTTGATACTAACTATAAAAATCCGACTCTGGTACCTTATATTCGTTGGTTATTTTATTAAATTGGTATATAATACATAGATCATAATACTCAAGATCTAAAAGTTTAGCAGTCTCAGGAAAACTAGATACATTAATGAACATTACATCACATTGAAACTTAAAATACATCATCTCATTACAAGAAAACTATATTATTTATCCTTGAAAATACATATGTCTCACATAGTAATCTTCATGGTTTCCTGTAGAAATGGGAAGCAATAGAAATAGGTGAGATCAAATGCTTAGTAATGGTTAGTGTACAACAAAATCTATCATATCATAAATGTGATATAAATAAATATGGTAGAAATAAATTAATTAATTATTCCATATCAAATAAATCATAAGCATGATATATCCATGGATAACATGACAATAAATAAACATATGGGTATAAATAACTAATCTCATTTTGATTTAATTCATAATGTCGAACATCATAAATATATTGTTAAGACCTCATGCCAAGACATTATACATAAATATGTAAGTAATACAGAAAATACCCAAGATAGTTTGTCTCATAAGACCTATCGATGCATCGAGGGGCCATATAATCGTAGGCTCCACCTGTCACATAATAATTCCAATTCATCCATAATATGAATATAATTAATAAACAATAAATATCGTAATTTTACCTAAGAAGCCTCATATATAATCATGGATAAGTAATCAATAGTTACCTATATAGAAATAGTAGATATACATATTATCAATATTTCCACATTCAATGGAATAATGTGGATAACTAGGTGAATATCCAACAATAGTAATATTCATAATGCAATGTAAATTACCTTTATAAAAGAAATTAAAATAATGTAGTAGTGAGTAGTACTTTCATGTTGTAGGGATACTAATAAGAAATGATCCTTTATTGTAGTTCATAAAGATCACATGGATCATCCAAATAATATCTCCCAAAAGTGTTAAACTAGGTGTGCGGTTAGGCCCAGTTGTTGTGCACCAAGTGAATATCGATTTAATACCCAATCAACATTTTTCATGATTTTTACCCCTATGTGCATTTGTTTCAGATCATTCATCCACTTGTTTGTATCCAGACAAAGATTTCATTTCTAGGAAATCACACACTTTTCACTTTACCAAAATTTTAGGACGTTTTACATCTATAGGAAAGTTTAAATATTATAATGTCTTATGAAGGTAGTTTAATGAGAGAGAATGGTGATCACTCATTAATAATATAGTAAGGAATTTATATAAATGAGGCATAATAACATTTCACATTGAAATTAAAAGTAATTATAAATAATAACAAAATTAACTAAAAAGATGAGGTTAGGAACCCTTATCTTGAAGGATAGATTCTTCAATCATGATAAGGGAACCATATAACCTCCTTAGAGATACTATTTAGAGATATGATAAGAGTTAATTCCTTATCAATGGATTTGGAGTGGTGAGAATTTGGAGAACGGGTGGGTATTTATAAAAAAATAAGGGGGATTGGTTTATTAATTTCCAAACATTGTCATTAGAATATAGGTTATAGAAAAATATAAAACCATTGGTCTTAACATGGTTTTATCCCATGGTATTTTACATTTAGGTCTTTGATTTTATTATTTTAATGTTTAAGAACTGAAATCCTTTAAACAATATTATTTTGGAAGTGGAAGTGATTCTTATTCATAAATAATTGTTTTTTAAAATCTTAAAAAGTACTATAGGTTTTGTAATATTATTTATAGGTTTGTAAAATTAATTTTATTACTTTAAAATAAATTATTTTAATGATAAAACCAATTTTTGGTCAAGAAATCCTTTATAATATTTACTATGTCATTTTAAATAATTATGAAGTTATAATACTTACCGTATATTAATATAGTATTTCACTTTTTACCCAAAAAATTAATTCTCATAAAATTATGAAAAATTCACCATTGGATAGTTTTGACATGATAATTTAAAAAATATAATCCATTTTTTTTAAAATAATTTTCTAAACATGAGAAATTTAATCTTCAAATAAAATAATTATTTATCAAAAAGTACCGATTTTTATCACACTATCAAATATTTAACCCTTATAAAAACTTCATATGATTGCATAAAATTATTTTATTATTTATATATGAATAAATATGTTTATTCACAACATTTTTATAGAAAAAAATATTTTAAATTTATAAATTTATCATAAAAATGTATTTTAATAAAAATTAGACATATATATTTTCCAAAAAATAAAATTATAGTTTCTTTACTGTAAAAAACTATTTTATCATATTCATACCTAATCATGTGCATTTTATCATTTATATAAGGGTGATACATTAAATAAATATTTAGGATTAGTGTAACAAATATTTCATTTCTAAAATAATTTACACCTTAATACCACTTAAGTCTGAGATACATAACCCCTTATCACACCAGAATAAGCCCTAAGGTCAAGGTGTTTGATCATAGTACTCTCATAGGGTGGTTTGGCTAACATTGATCTCATAGTGATCTCTACTATCTTGAACTTATCCCATAGATGATTTCAATTGGATCTTAGTTTTTTAAGTTCGACTTGGGATTGGTCAAGGGTGAACCCTAGTGATGCCACCTCCTTCCCAAACTTGGAAAGAAGAACTTCATAAGGAATGTTCCTACTTGTTGAGACTATGGTTTTTCCCTTCTACATCAACTATATCTCTTCATTTCTCTTTATAATAAATATTTACAATGGTAACATTATTATAGTCATTCATAATTACCAATGGTCATAATGTCCAATGGTCATAATGTTTGACGATCATAATGGACAACAATCAAATTATCCCTTATATAGACACTTCATTATAATCTCCTAAGATCATTCATATCCTCCTCTTAGTTCTTATACCATGTCTATTTCATTACATATTGTTTTCTTCATAATAGTAATTTATCTTTTAAATTTTTCTTCCATTTTAGAGAATGATCCTCAAGGATTCAAGATTATAGTGGTGCCTTATATTTCAATGTGTTCTTTCACACTAGTTGCAACCATTATTGTGAATGTAATTTTATAGTTTTGTGTTGTACTATGTGTTGTACCATTATAATAAAATAATAAAATGTGCATTGTGAAATATTTTTTATGATGAAATATTTATTTAATATAGTATAATATAGGTATTAAAAGATGGATTAAAATTGTGACAATTAACTATTGATGTATTATTTGATAGTCTCCATTATTCTTATTTTTTAGTTGTTTGATGTTTGTTTTCTAGTTGATGTTTGTTTCTTTGTCAACTATTATTTTATATATTTCTTGAGAAGATAAAATTTTTCATTTTACATATCCATTTGATGTTTATTGTTGTCATATCCATTGTATAAATGGTTTTGTTGCTTGGTAATACCTTATTATAGTATATTATAATGAACTAAAATAGGAAATGAAAGAATGAGGTTGCTGAAATTGATAATGGTGTTTGATAGTGGTCAACACATGATTATTTAAAGTGTTCATTATTTTATTTAATCCATGTTTCTTATTATTAATAACCATTGCTCTAGATGTTAAGATTATACATCCCTATATTCTAAGATATCAATCCCTTGTTTAAATTCTAAATTGGAAGCCAAAATTGGGTTGATTGACATGGTTTATGAGATATGTGATAACCTTGTTTATATCCTTGGAAATGGATTAGTAATGATGGGTGATATGACATGGTTACTTAGATGTGGATGACACAAAAAATATTTCATACTTCTTTTTGTTTTTTCTGGGGTGTTTTCAGTAGGGATATCTAAGGCTTGGAGAGTATTTTAGTCTTTAATGTATATTATTAGGGAGTGAGGTTGGTCATAGGTTGATTCCTATAATCCATTATTATAAAACTATAAAGTAATTTTGGATTCCAATTTAAATTATGTTTCAAAGAGTGGTGTGTGTGATGT
The DNA here is from genome assembly GCA_963277665.1 of Viscum album. Lineage (NCBI taxonomy): Eukaryota > Viridiplantae > Streptophyta > Magnoliopsida > Santalales > Viscaceae > Viscum > Viscum album. The sequence continues at coordinate 1,827,184,665 of OY728127.1, forward strand.
TTTTTATAAATGCAAATGAAATTTTTCCCTTAACAAAATGGTAAATAGTAATATGAAAATTTGAGTTTTAAAGGAAAAAGTGTGTGCATTGATTCTAAAATTTTCTTACTATAGAAAATAATTTCATCACCTTAAAAGTTTTAAAGGCATTGTTTTTAAGCATGAAAGGTTTTAATATAGTTAAATCATATCTCGAATTTATATGTATTTTGGAATTTATCTTAAATTTTTTATTTAAAATTAAGGATGTGTGTCGATTTTTGTTAAAGAAATAGATTTATTTCTTACTAATATTTATCTATTTCACTTTAAAATATTGGAGGAATTTTTTTTGAACAAATTTAAAGCATTTTAAATTATTTATTAACCATTTTAAAAGGAATATATGATTGAAACATGATTAAAATGAAAGGATTGGTTAGTGGGGGAATCAATTTTGAGGTTCTTAGAGTTGGTCAAAGTGAGAGTTATAGATCAAATCCTCTCCTAGAAGTGTTATTAGGGGATATGTCATGTTTGATAGGTATTTCCCCTTTAATGTTATGTTTTGTGATTTTCTCATTCCCTTATTGGAGATAGATTTCTCTCTTCTCTGGGTTTTATTTTAATTATCAAGGATGAGAATCATTTGACAAGTATCTGATGCAAGGGGAAATTTTATCCAAGCCTCCTTCCTTTGTGTCTCTAGAGATTTAAAGTTATTGAGTGGGAGTGAGAGAAGTTTTGGAGGCCGGATTTGAGTTTTTTCCCTCTTGAGGTTCAGAACATAGTGGTATTGGGTGTGGTGGAGGTCATTTTATAGCTTGGGCCATGGGAGGGGCTGGCAGTTTTGATCATCTATTTTGGAAGTTGGTCGTGGTGTTTAGCTGTTTTGGTTCTTTGTGAACTCGGGGTTCAAAACACTCATAGTTATAGTATTTTTAGAGGTTGGGACACACTAGGGAATCTCTTTATATGAAACAAGGAGTAATTCAAGTCAACATGGGGGGTGGCTGTTTTGGATGGTCGAGGCCGTTTTGGGTCTAGTTTGTGGGTCTAGTTTGTGCATCTACACTATGGTGCTTGGAGATTCATTGGAAATAGTGATTAAGGGATTTTGGGAGTTCACTTGCGAACCACATGGACACTACATGAAAAATTAAATTTCATATAATTTTTCAAAACCACTATTAAATACTTCTTAAACATTTTTTAGTGGTAGTTTTTTAGAAACTGTTAGTAAATTTGTTTTCTTTTAATTTTCTTTTAGCAACGGTTTTTAAAAATCACCACTAAATTAATGGAAAAATATTAAATATTTAAATATGAAATATTATTTATTATTTATTATTTATAATCATTTATTAATTATTATTTACAATTTTAATTAATTTTTATCTATTAATTATTAATTATTTATAATTATTAGTTAGTGGTTATTTGAAACTTAAATTAATTTTAAGATAAGTTGAAAATCATACTTCATCATTAAATGACTATAAATTTTGATCTAAGTGTTCATTTTAACTTAGAAACCAGTCAAATCGAATCTTAGGAAATTAACTACAATAAAATTAGATGATAATTTGGTAATAATTAATAGAATAAAATTTATTACTATTTTAAGAGAAGTTTAAAATCAAACTTGAACTTCAAACGACCATAACTTTTTATCCATGTGCCCATTTGGGATCAATGATATGTAAAATAAAAGCTTGATAAATGATCAATGTAACACCTGGACCCAAATCACAAGGTCTGATTCAGTGTGCCACTAAAACTCATGTGTTCCTCCCTATACTTAAGAGGTTATCGACTAGTGGCAAGGACATGTATAACATCTTGGGAAGACTATGCCCTTGGTACCATGTAAACATATAAGTACAATAATGTAATTGATAAAAATAATCAAAAAATAATAAATAAATAATAAATCATTAGAATAGTAGTGAATACAAATCAAACTATCCCATGTAGTATCAATACGGAATGTCAGGTACACAAAAAAAACTAAAAAAAGGATCCAAAGTATGAGGTAAAGCTACTAAATAAAATCATCAATAGACATCCAACCTAAAATCCATACAAAAACATCTGAATCCTCTTTAAAACTTGCTCAATCATCCACTACACTGCCCTTTCCTTTCACCAGATCCCTAAACATGAAATCTACAAGCGTACTAAAATGTCTGAGTATAGTGTGAGTATAAGACTCAGTAGGACACCACTAATATCCCTTAACAATAGTGAATAATATATATACTGGTGTATTCCATGAAAATAAATAGAATATATATAAGCAACAAGTATATAATAAAAGTATAATACATATGTTGGTTCCTCAGAGACCGGCTCTACCTGCTTTGATACCATGTTGAAAAGGAATGTCGACCACCAACCAGACACATCCTCCTCATGGGATAGTCTAAAAACATGGTTGACACATCCCCCTTGATTGGATAGTATAATGCATGTTAACCTCTTTTGTGACACATTCCTCTTGGGGGATAGTCCACTAGGCTCAAACTTCACTCTCAACTATAGAAGATAAAATAATATCACATACATAAAATACACAATACAAATGAATGATTGAGCATCATGTTAAACCAATCCAGTATCCTAACCATTATAATCCTCATGCAATAAACAAAAGCATGGGTCATAGGGATACACAAGCATACCTCATGTGATAAATAATCAAATAGTGGTCTCATGGGATATACATTCATACCAACAATCATGCCAAAAAACTGTATAAAATATGCGCTAAAGTCAAGGGCTTCCTACCTTGGGTGCAATGAAGATGTTGTTTCAAGGGTCATCATCCAAATATAAAAGTACCAATGGATCAAAGAACCATTACTTAATAAAAAAATAGAATCCTATGATCAATTTTGAGAAGAAATCACTCCTTAAAGGTAGGTCAAGTTCAAACATACCCGAGAAGATCGGTTCTGTCTGATTGATGCGTATAGGCCAATTCATTGTGTAACACCCCGACCCCAGTTACTCGGAGTCGGTGCATTACTTCGTAACATTGGAATGATCACAAAAGATCAAGTCTCGAAAGACCAATTAGTTTAGTAGCCTTGGAATCACTAGATACATTCATAAGTCTTACATTACATCATAAAGTAAAAGAAAACTACAACACCTTCTCTTCATATCCCCTTATATTATCCATGTAGGTCATTCATAATATACTTCTTCACATCCTGGAAAAATTAAAACATTGAAAGGGGTGAGCTCAGATGCTCAGTAAGGATAACAATATAGCGGAAGCTTTCATAAATAAACATTAACATTTAAGGCAATGTATAAATAAAACAAAAGCCTTTTAAACTTGAACTTTAGCATAATATGGCAAAAGTAAAATGAAATAATGTCATTTACTTACTCACATGGATATTCTACTAGTCGAATAATCACATGAAATATCAATAACCACTTTCATAATGATGTAATGCATAATGTCAGACTATCATAACCATGTAGCCAAGGCCTCGTGCCAAGTCTACAATAAGATTTTGTCAAGGCCTCGTTCCAAGACACTAATTTGTCTCATGATACCTACCGATGCATCGAGGAGCTATAGCGGGCTCCACCCGTTACTTATTAAGTCCAATGCATTCCTCATATGAATAGGTTTAAACATATCATAAACCATAACATAATCATATCACATAAAACATGCATAAAGGAAACATAACATTTCCACATTTCAATCAAAAGATATCAATACAACACATTGATATAATAAAAACACTTTCAAAACCATTTTCAATACCAAAATAAAATAAAGTTAAAACTTTGTATTTATTTTTCATAAAAAAAAAGTTATGGCTTGTAGAGGAAGCCGAAACACAAATAATGGTCACGGCGGCGGAGAAGTTGTTGTCGCCACATACGTAAGACAAAAACATTACTTTTTTCATTTAGTACAACTCTTTGTAAAAAAAGATTCCTTTTTGAATAAAAGTCAAAGTCAAAAGGGTTTATACACCGTATAAAATAAAGTTGTGTATAAAACAAAATATGCCTCAATGAAATGAGATTGAGATGAAGACCCTTACAGAGATCATTTTTTTTAAATAAAGTAGATATATTATGTGTATTCACTATAAGTACACATAAATAAAGTACAAATACAAGATAGGACATAATACTATCATGACATAATTTGAAAGTAGGAGATTAACCCAAAGAATAGAAATTGGGTTAAGAAGTTCCCTTACCTTGCATCCTGTCTTGACTCGACCGTTATTTAACCTCCTAAATAATAAACTAGAGTTAATTTATAGTTTCTTAATAACCTTTTCAAGTTTCTTATTCCTTTAATATCACTTATTACCATTTTATGAACATTATGTAATTATTTAAGTTAATAACGGTTGTTTTGTCGATCTTTGGTACTTGAGTCAAAAATAAACTTCTTATAATTACAAGTTGTTCATGTGGTGAAATATCCATTATATCCAGAATTATATTCATGATATAGATATCATATATCTCATATATATCCAGTATATACATGCATTTATAATATTCCATAACGTTTAGAGGTAAGAAATGAAATGCACCGTTCATGGAGACGGTAAGTCGTACGTACGCATGAACGCTACTTTTATTTCTATTTCATATTTAATTAAATCATAATTATATAAAGGTATATTATAATTCCAGTATAATATCATATATAATGTCATTTACTCCATCCTTTATACATCCCACATATGGCATTAACGATTCAAATCACTTTGAGGGGGCGGTAGTACGCACTTCCTAAAATAAAAATATCGCGTTTACCCATAATGGAAACAATAAAGGTATGCCATAAATGAAAAATACAGAACCTTAAGTAAAAAATAAACATATTATATATCATATATAAATATAGTTACATCTTAATGTCCACCTTTGAAGGTGTTATATGAGTGTTGAACAATCATCGTTTCGTGAGGCAGAAATTCGCCATCCACAGAAACAGTATGTTCTTTAACCATTAGATGTAGGTGTGTGTAATTTTAGCTCTAATAATTATTATAACAACATCCTAGTATATTTAATATACTGGTGTTGTTACAAAATAAATTAATAAAAAGAGTTTAGGGGGTTGGATAAGCAAAATAAAACAAAATAACATAAGAGAAGACATTACCTTAAAATCGGGTAACTCTTTTGATTTGAGCCAAAGGATTCCTTGGGAAGAATTATGCCCAAAGTGAGGCTTATATGAGTAATGGAGGGAAGTTGGGAGAGTATTTGGGAAGAGGTTGGCCGATCCAAAAGGCTTTGAAAGTGTGATTAAGGTGGTAGTGGTGGGGGCCTTTTATAAGTGGAGAGAAGGGGCACTCTTGGAAAGTAATGAAATGTTACTTTATTATACAATGCTTTTCGGATTATAAAGGTCCCACACTTATATAATTCGAGTATAAGGTGATAAGGGTTCGAAATATTCTCATCGAATAGGTTTTTGACAAGTTTAAGCCTTGTATTTTACATTATGTTTTCATTTTATTTAAATCGTTAATTAATGAGGTAATCGCGGCATCATCATGGTGTCATAAATAATTTAATTTATTTAATGTCTAAAAATTATAAAAAAATTATCATGATGTAGGAAATATTTTTATCTTTCTGATTAATATTTATAGTCAAAAATATGACTTGTATTACCCCATTTAAAAAAAAATAGTAAAACAACTTATGTTTGTGACATTTTTATTTTAACTTTAAATAAAAGTTATTTATGTCATTTTCCTACCAATGTGTCTCCATGGGGTCCCCAAGTTGACCCATGTATTGTCTTGTTCGGCCATGACTCATCCAATAGAGGTAGGACAAGTGTAAAGGTCATTTCATATTTTTATAATACCATTTTTACCCTAAATTTCACTAATTACCTTTAATCGTGATTAATTAAACTTAAAAGTTAATATTCACCAAAAATTATTTTAATCCCATTGAACCACATTTTACTTCCTAATGACAACCATTTATGTCAGATTTTTGAAAATCAAATCACATAAGTGGTAATATTTCATTTAAATGAAAAAAATCAGTTATTTAACTACCACTTAGTGGTTTCACTATTCATCAAAAATTGAAGTTTTTCAGAACAATGCCAAAATTTCACCCTAAGATATAATTGATATTACAAATTCAAAAATGATGTCTATTTTACAAAATTCCAAACATATAATTTTCATTAATTAATTTTATAATTAATTCCCGCTGTCACAACAAATAGCATGTTTTTAAGAAACAATATATATCAAAAGATTGACAATTGTTTATGTCCAATTTCAATGTTAAATTAATTCTAATGACCACAATTGGATAAAATAGTAAAAATATATTCTAATTATACTTTAAAACCACTCAATAGTATAATTTATCACTATAAATTATTTTTATTAAAAAAAGTTGTTTTTAAGTATTTTTCACTATTCATAAAAAATTGGAAGTTCTCAGAAAAATACCAAAAATTCAACATAGGCTAATTTCGATATTATGAATCCAAAAATGAAGTCCATTTTGAAATGTAAAATATATATAATTTCAAAAAGTGGTTATTATTATTCATAACTGCTACTTTTATTGGTTGCGTTGTGTTAGAACTCAAGGTTGCGTACAACACACACTGCTCTATTATTCAAAGAGGAGCGTACCATGGAAGCTTGGGGTGTTACATTCTCCCCTCCTTCAATAAATTGCATCCTCTCAATTTGAAATTTTTCTTTGAAAATAAAAGGTTTAAAATAGAAAATACCTTTGTGGAAAACCCACATCAGAAATAAGGTTAATAAAAATATAACTTTAAAAAAAAGAAAGATAAGTACAAAGGTCACCCGAGATAGCCCATAATAGGATTCTATGAAAATATGGATATGGAAGAAAAACAAACCATCAAGGTCTGATGGAGAGTTGTAGAAAACTGGATTAGGAGAAAGTTAACCATAAGAAAATCACAAACTTGTGATTGGTTAAACGGTCATTGAATCCCCAGTTGGAAAAGTTAACCGGCAACGTTTTTGTTTTAAGTTAAATTTTATAAATCTGAGGAATTTATTTAGGAGATTTACTAAGAACTTAAGGGAATATACATACTTGTCATGTAGACTTTCATTCTTTAATAATTTTTTACCACAAACCCATCTTTCACTCTAAAAGGTAATAGAACTCAAAAATATTCTATCTATACTAATTGTATAAGGTTCCAAATATTAACACATACCATTTAGATTAGTAAAACTATTTTGTAATAACCAGGGACTTCCTGTAGGCTAGTGGTAGGTAATAAAGGCCTGTCGCACTATGGTTTTGGGTTCGATTCCTGCAGCTTTGTCCGACGCAACGGGTTATGCCCCACCCTGCAGGTTGTCCTTTTCCTAAAACTATAGTATTATAATATTCCAAAAATAATCTTCATAAATGTTTTAACCTTAAAAAATACTATCCAAGGTTCAAATTAATCCATTCCAACCTATATAGTTATCCAAAATACCTATGTCCAGAATTTTCCTAAAAGGTCTCTAAATTCCAAAATCAATTGTAACATCAGATTCCCCAAAAAAATTAAAGTTTCTCTTATTGTCACATACTTAAAATATGATTACCTTCATCATATTAAAACCTTAATGAAAAAACAAGTACTGTAGTACAATCCTTATATATATCACATTATTCTTATAACCATAATATAGTTCTTGAGTCCAAAAACACCAATACATTAATTATTCCGCTTCAACTGTAGTCATAGCATAAGATTAGCCTTGATCCCTTGGCCTTTTCTGAGGTAAGTTTCCCTGACGCTTAGGACATTCATTTGCATAATTACCCATTTCTCTACAATTGTAGCATTCAACATTGAGAGCCTCTTTCTTTCCCTTGCAATCACGCGCCTGGTGACCTTTTTCTCCACATTTATAACAAACTCTCATTCCTTTTAGGCAAGCACCGGGGTGATTCTTCCCACAATTATCACATAATGGAAATCCTTCTTTCCCTTTTTCCCTTTATCCATCTCTTGTTCCACCATTATCTTCTTCTCTTACTTTACTTTATTGTCATAAGACTTAGAGAATCTCTTTTCTGTCTTGATAGCACACGAGACAATATCTTCGTACGATGAGAAGTATTGTGATACTAAAGCTTGACGGAGAAATGGTTTTAACCCATCAAAGAAATGATCAATCTTACTTCTTGGGTTACATATATAATCTATTTCATGCCTCGCTAACCTTGTAAAGTTAGCCTCATACTTTGCGACATTCTCATCCTCCTTTTGTATCAGACTCAGAAATTGCCTTTCCATATCTGCTCGATGGTCATGTGGAAAGTATTTTTCTAAGAAAATATCTTTGAACTCTCTCCATTCCATACTTGATACTTCTTCATCTTCCTTTGTATTTTGAATCAATGACCACCATTGATCGGCATCTCCAGTGAGGCGGTAGACTGCCATGACAACCTTCTCCCTTTCGCTACTCCCCAAGGCGTGGAATATTTTCTCTAAGGAGTTTATCCATTTCTCAGCTACTAATGGATTTGTACCCCCATTAAATGTTGGCGGTTGTTGCCTCATGAAGCGTTCTAACATTGATCCTCCACGTTGTGGATCAGGGTGCTCCATACGAGTAAGGTTATTATTCATAACCTGAGTAAATTTTCCCAGTATGGTAATAAGTTGATCAGCACCAGTTGTATCTCTAGCTCCATAATAATTATCTTGAGAAGGAGGGAAATCCCTAAACGGAGTGCGTGCATTGATACGGTTTTCATTCCTTCCACTAGGCGCCATTTCTAAATAATGGCATAAACTATATTAGTTTATGAATCAAAATACATAATTCCATACTTATAAAATACTTAACATAAATTGAACTATTTATGGATATAATCCATAATCATAAAAATGTTTTCTTTGAGGAATTATATACTCATAACCCTTCATAGTGGTTTGTAAATAAAACGAGAATTATCCTGAGCATATCCCCCAGGAGTGTCGTAACCAAGAGTGCAGCAAGGCCCGTTGTCGTGCACCAGTTCTCGTTCGAGTCTAGCTCAAAGCGGTGTTTTCGGGTTTTACCCCTATGTACATTTGTGCCAGATCCACCTCTACCTGCTCGTATCCAGACAGGGATGTATTGCTCGGAAAACTCACAAAATCTCTATCATACCAAAATTTTAGGAAGTTCTTCTATACTAATCCTCAAAGTCTATCTATGGGCTATGTGCTCTAATCAGAGTTTATCTAAATCTAGCTTCCAAGGTTAGTACTAAACTGCCTCTGAAACCAACTGTAACGCCCCGACCCCAGTTACCCGGAGTCGGTGCGTTACTTCGTAACATTGGCATGATCACAAAAGATCAAGTCTCGAAAGACCGATTAGTTTAGTAGCCTTAGAAACACTAGATACATTCATAAGTCTTACATTACATCATAAAGTAAAAGAAAACTACAACATCTTCTCTTCATATCCCCTTATATTATCCATACAGTTCATTCATAATATAATTCTTCACATCCTGGAAAAATTAAAACATTGAAAGGGGTGAGCTCAGATGCTCAGTAAGGATAACAATATAGCGGAAGCTTTCATAAATAAACATTAACATTTAAGGCAATGTATAACTAAAACAAAATCCTTTTAAACTTTAACTTTAGCATAATATGGCAAAAGTAAAATGAAATAATTCCATTTACTTACTCACATGGATATTATACTAGTCGAATAATCACATGAAATATCAATAACCACTTTCATAATGATGGAATGCATAATGCCAGACTATCATAACCACGTAGCCAAGGCCTTGTGCCAAGTCTACAATAAGATTTTGTCAAGGCCTCGTGCCAAGATACTAGTTTGTCTCATGAGACCTACCGATGCATCGAGGAGTTGTAGCGGGCTCCAACCGTCACTTATTAAGTCCAATGCATTCCTCATATGAATAGGTTTAAACATATCATAAACCATAACATAATCGTATCACATAAAACATGCATAAAGGAAACATAACATTTCCACATTTCAAACACAAGATATCAATACAACACATTGATATAATAAAAATACTTTCAAAACCATTTTCAATACCAAAATAAAATAAAGTTAAAACTTTGTATTTATTTTTCATAAAAAAAAAGTTATGGCTTGTAGAGGAAGCCGAAACACAAATAATGGTCACGGCGGCAGAGAAGTTGTTGTCGCCGCATACGTAAGACAAAAACATTACTTTTTTCGTTTAGTAAAACTCTTTGTAAAAAAATATTCCTTTTTGAATAAAAGTCAAAGTCAAAAGGGTTTATACACCATATAAAAGAAAGTTGTGTATAAAACAAAATATGCCTCAATGAATGGAGATTGAGACAAAGACCCTTAAAAAGATCATTTTTTTTTTAAATAAAGTAGATATATTATGTGTATTCACTATAAGTACACATAAATAAAGTACAAATACAAGATAGGACATAATACTATCATGACATAATTTGAAAGTAGGAGATTAACCCAAAGAATAGAAATTGGGTTAAGAAGTTCCCTTACCTTGCGTCCTGTCTTGACTCGACCGTTCTTTAACCTCCTGAATAATAAACTAGAGTTAATTTATATTTTATTAAGAACCTTTTCAAGTTTCTTATTCCTTTAATATCACTTATTACCATGTTATGAACATTATGTAATTATTTAAGTTAATAACGGTCGTTTTGTCGATCTTTGGTACTTGAGTCAAAAATAAACTTCTTATAATTACAAGTTGTTCATGTGGTGAAATATCCATTATATCCAGAATTATATTCATGATATATATATCATATATCTCATATATATCCAGTATATACATGCATTTATAATATTCCATAATGTTTAGAGGTAAGAAATGAAATGCACCGTTCATGGAGACGGTAAGCCATACGTACGCATGAACGCTACTTTCATTTCTATTTTGTATTTAATTAAATCATAATGATATAAAGGTATATTATAATTCCAGTATAATATCATATATAATATCATTTAATCCATCCTTTATACATCCCACATATGGCATTAACGATTCAAATCACTTTGAGGGGGCGGTAGTCCGCACTTCCTAAAATGAAAATATCGCGTTTACCCATAATGGAAACAATAAAGGTATGCCATAAATGAAAAATACATAAACTTAAGTAAAACATAAACATATTATATATCATATATAAATATAGTTACATATTAATGTCCACCTTTGAAGGTGTTATATGAGTGTTGAACAATCATCGTTTCGTGAGGCAGAAATTCGCCATCCACAGAAACAGTATATTTTTTAACCATTAGATGTAGGTGTGTGTAAGTGTAGCTCGAATACTTCTTATAAAAACATCCTAGTATATTTAGGATACTGTTTTTGTTACAAAATAAATGAATAAAAAGAGTTTAGTGGGTTGGATAAGCAAAATAAAACAAAATAACATAAGAGAAGACATTACCTTAAAATCGGGTAACTCTTTTGATTTGAGCCAAAGGCTTCCTTAGGAAGAATTCTGCCCAAAGTTAGGCTTCTAGGAGTAAGGGAGGGAAGTTGGGAGAGTATTTGGGCAGAGTTTGGCCGAGCCAAAATGCGTTGAAAGTGTGAGTAAGGTGGTAGTGGTGGGGGCCTTTTATAAGTGGAGAGAAGGGGCACTCTTTGAAAGTAATGAAATGTTACTTTATTATACAATTATTTTTGGATTATAAAGGTCCCACACTTATATAATTAGAGTATAAGGTGATAAGGGTTCTAAATATTCTCATCCAATAGGTTTTTGACAAGTGTAAGCCTTGGATTTTACATTATCTTTTCATTTTATTTAAATCGTTAATTAATGAGGTAATCGCGGCATCATCATGGTGTCATAAATAATTTAATTTATTTAATGTCTAAAAATTATAAAAAAAATTATCATGATGTAGGAAATATTTTTATCTTTCTAATGAATATTTATAGTCAAAAATATGACTTTTATAACCCCATTTAAAAATTGTTTTAGTAAAACAACTTATGTTTGTGACATTTTTATTTTAACTTTAAATAAAAGTTATTTATGTCATTTTCCTACCAATGTGGCTCCATGGTGTCCCCAAGTTGACCCATGTATTGTATTGGTCGGCCATGACTCATACAATAGAGGTAGGACAAGTGTAAAGGTCATTTCATATTTTTATAATACCATTTTTACCTTAAATTTCACTAATTACCTTTAATCGCGATTAATTAAACTTAAAAGTTACTATTCATCAAAAATTATTTTAATCCCATTGAACCACATTTTACTTCTTAATGACAACCATGTATGTCGGATTTTTGAAAATCAAATCACAGAAGTGGTAATATTTCATTTAAATGAAAAAAATCAGTTATTTAACTACCACTTAGTGGTTTCACTATTCATCAAAAATTTAAGTTTTTCATAACAATGCCAAAATTTCACCCTAAGCTATAATTGATATTCCAAATTAAAAAATGATGTCTATTTTACAAAATTACAAAAATATAAGTTTCATTAATTAATTTTATAATTAATTCCCACTATCACAACAAATAGCGTGTTTTTAAGAAACAATATATATCAAAAGATTGACAATTGTTTATGTCCAATTTCAATGTTAAATTATTTCTAATGACCACCATTTGATAAAATATTAAAAATATATTCTAATTATACTTTAAAACCACTCAAGAGTATAAGTTATCACTATAAATTATTTTGATTAAAAAAAGTTGTTTTTATGTATTTTTCACTATTCATAAAAAATTGGAAGTTCTCAGAAAAATACCAAAAATTCAACATAGGCTAATTTCGATATTACGAATCCAAAAATGAAGTCCATTTTGAAATGTAAAATATATATAATTTCAAAAGGTGGTTATTACTATTCATAACTGCTACTTTTATTGGTCGCGGTGTGTTAGAACTCGAGGTTGCGTACAACACACGCTGCTCTATTATTCAAAGAGGAGCGTACCATGGAAGCTTGGGGTGTTACACATTGAATTCAGGTGCTGATTCTATCAATGATAAATAATCCCCTAATTAGACCATATAAAAACCCTTATATATAATCAATACATCATGTATTTAATTGGTTTTGATCAAGGATAAGAGAATGTAATTGATCCATAATGAAGAAGAACTCACTAGATGAAGAACAAAATATCAATATGTTGTTCGGGCATAGAACTAAGGAGTTATAAGTGGATGATAAGGTCTAAAAATCATCATATATGATCCCTCGGGTGTTGGTAGTTGAATAGATCAAGATATAATGAGAAAAAAGTGAGTGGGTTGAGTTTTAAAAAAATCTTATAAACCCGTCATCATTACTAGGATCCACCGGACACAACCTGTAACGACCCGAAATTTTGAATAAATCTTGTTTCCTAATTTTGTAGGTTATTATACTCAAAAAAACTGTTTCATTTGATAACATGAGTATAATTAAAATAAGACCATTGGGTTTCGACTGTTATATGACCATTGGTCAGTATGATCGTTGAAAACTAAATGTTGCGTTTAGTGTCTCTAAATACAAGTGATCTTGGTTAATTAATATAGAAAGAATATTTGATGGCCTCATCTAGTAGTCTCGGGCCAATCGAAGCCCATTTAACAAAACTTGGGAAGGAGGTAGCATCACTGGGCTTTGCTCTGGACCAAACTCAAGATGAACTTCATCATGTGAAGCTAGAACGGAATCGTCTTCGCGAGAAGTTCAAGCTGATAGAAATCACCACTCGGGCAATGTTGGCTGAGCCACCCTCGAATTCTCTCACCTTAGCACACCTTACACTTAGTTCATATGATGGTGTGATAAGGGGATATGTAACGAGACCATAGCTACGTTGTGTGATCCTTTGTTATAAATAAAATTGTGTTTTCTTCTTATGGTGAAGTTTGTGAGTTTTCAAATGTTCGAATGAATGTAGGATGTATTTTATTGATTTATTTTGAAAAAAAGGATATTTGAAAATATTTATGTAAACCTTAAATAATTAATTATGTGTAATGATTTTCAAAAAATAGTCTTCTACAATTATGTTCAGTAAGAAATTTAGATTCTAATAAGATCAACTTGTTTTTTGATGAATAGTAAATTATGAATAGTGATTTTATGCTTAGGATTAGTAATGTGACCAAATGGATTAATAATCTCAATTAAAGAAAGTATTAATATAATCTATTCACCTTGATTAAGTAATGTGATTCAATAAAATGGTTAAATAACGGTTTCATAAATTATTAGTCAAGTATTAGTTTTTTCAGGTGAATAGTGTTTTTAAATTAAAAATTAAATTAAAAATATTTAGAAAATTATTTTTATAAAATGGATTTCATTTTTGAACTCAGAGCATCAATATTATGTTAAGGTAATTTTTGGGGATTTTTCTGGAAAAAAAAATGAATTTTCGGTGAATAGTGTATTTATTTAAAAATTAAATTAAAAATATTTTGAAGATTATTTTTATAAAATGGAGTTCATTTTTGAAATCAGGGCATCTATATTTGGTTAAGGTGAAATTTTGGGTTTTATCTGAGAAAGTTGAATTTTTGATGAATAGTGAAAATACAGTTTTTAAGTTACAGGTGTTTAATGACATCATTAAATGATGTATTAAGTATGTAATCAATATGGTCGACTTATGAATAGTAAGATAAGGTATGATGTGTCCAAAGTGTCCAATACCAAGGGAAAATACCATGGGCAAGCCCATGGTTTTGCTAATACCACCAATGAGGTGTCCCAAGTGGCCAATACCATGGGCAAATACCATGGGAAAGCCCATGGTTTTGCCAATACCGCCAATGAGGTGTTCCTTGGCCATTAATGTCTTTTCCCCTCACTTTCCCTAAAAATACCCACCCTTTCCTCCTTTAGTTTTCACTCCCAACTCTCCCCCAATGAAGCTCTGGTCTCATTACCTCCCAAGTAGTCCTCCCAAGGTGCCCCCAAGCCCTCAAGGTCCCAACCTTCAAGTTTTAAGAGATGCGTTTTAAGGTAAGGGATCCTACCTCTCTCTTTCTTTCCAAGTACTCTCTTTTATGTCATTTATTTTATGCTCCATGTTCTTATGTTGAGGATGTTTTTTTATATTCATCCTATTGTCCTTTTCATGTTCATATGATGAGATACCCCCTCTTGCTCTCATCATTTCATTTTATGAACGTTTAAGTGGTGTCGTTAGGCTGCCAAATTTTTAAGGGATTCTTTCACCCTTCTCATTTTTCAAAGTTCTACTTTCATGTAAAGTCTTTCAAGTTCCTTTTTATTATGTTGGGGTATGATCTCTATATCTATCATACTGATCTTTTATGTTCATATGATGAGAGACCCTATTTGATCTCTTCAATTCATTTTTTTTAAGTTTAATTGACGTCATTAGGCTGCCGAATTTTTAAGGCATTCTTTCACCCTTCTCATTTTCAAGTTCTATTTTCTTTTCAAGTCTTTCAAGTTCCTTTTTATTATGTTAGGGTATGATATCTATATCTATCATACTGATCTTGTATGTTCATATTATGAGAGACCCTATTTGATCTCTTCAATTCATTTTTTTGAAGTTTAAGTGACGCCGTTAGGCTGTCAAATTTTCATAAGAGAAATCTTATTTTGTCTTCCTTTCATGTTCTTCATTTCATATGGTATATCTTTAAAATTTCATTAACATGTTCTTAAATCCTTTATATTCTGTCCCCCTACTGTTTTATGGATCATTTATGAGTGGGTGACCCATGTCCCCTCTCTTTTCAATATTTTCTAAAACCCTGTAACATAGCTGTTATGCTGCAGATTTTTCATCTCAAAATGTCTCTCTATTTTTCTAAAATTATTTTATTTTATTAAGTGAATACTCAAAGCTCTTTCTTCTACATGGGTATTCACATATATATCAAGATGTTCTATTTTAAATTATGGGATTTACATACATGGGACCCACTTTCTTTTTTCCATGGGTTTAAAGTGACATAAAGATCATGTCTTAAAAGCAGTTTTTAAAATGTAATGATTATGAAATGAAACCCATTTCTTCTATGCTATATGGGTTATTTATTAAATTTTGATGATGATATATGTGGCTCACATGAAAATAAATAAAAATTTAAGGGTGCGCCCTGATAGCTCCCCATTGTATTGGGTAATGATGTAACCACTAGAGATTACAAATTTAAGGGTGCGCCCTGATAGCGCCCCATTGCATTGGCTAATGATGTAACCACTAGAGATTACAATTTTAACGATACCTTGGGTTTTACCTTGGTAATTTTCAAATGACACCTTGGGGATGGACCTTGGTGATATGTTCATGATTGTCTATGTTAAATGTTGTAGCCACATCTTCAAGTTATGAAACGCGTTATTTTTATTATGATATGCCTCATGATCTCTTTCTCATGCCTTAAAGTTATATTTCATGACTTTTGATGTATCTCAAGTTCTCATGTAAAATGTTTCCCTTGTTTCCCTTACTGGGCCTTTTTCTCACCCTTTCCTTTGATGTATGCTCCCAGGTTATGAGATGTTGTAATGAACTTAGGATGAACAAATGAAGAAGCCTTTCAAGTGTTTAAGAAGAATGTTTTTTTTCTCATGTAATAAGTTCCTAATTTCCAAGACACTAAACGTTAAAGATCCTCAGTTTTGTATAATGTAATGACATTTTATGTGATAAAAAGTCGGGATTCTATATTTGGTATCAAAGGATGGTTTAGTTATTTTTGGAAATTAGGATATGAAAACTCTAGGACGAACCCAATAGAAAAGTTTAAATATATGAAATCTTCCTGGTATTTTGGTGAGTATTGAGTAAGGGGTTTCCAAGAAAATACATCCCTATCTGGATAAGAGCAGGTATAGGTGGCTCTGGCACAGATGTATATAGGGGTAAAACCCAAAAACACCGCTTTGAGCTAGACTCGAACGGGAACTGGTACACGACAATGGGTCTTGCTGCACTCTTGGTTACGACACTCCCGGGGGATATGCTTTGGTAAATTCATAAGCTTAGTATGAACCATTATTAAAGGAACAAAGATAAAATAAAATAAAGATTCACATAAGAATATATGATCATGGATAACCTAGTTTGGAACCTAGGGGATCACAAGTTAGGGTATACGTTTCTTCTACAAGTTATCCTTCTATGTTTTAAGTTCCTTTTCATGATTATTGGCTAAGTATTTAAGCCCCTAATTATAGTTTCTTTTCTTAGTTAATGGTGGGAAATGGAAGAACATGTCCCAACAACCAATGTGATAGAAAATGTGATGATTTCCGTATTAATATGACAGATATGATTAGGGGATTAAAAGATTATTATTATTTTAGAAGATGTTCACTATTTTGGGAACCCTATATGATCGAGGTAAATAGATTACTACAGTATTTTCTTTGAGGAATAAAGGATGACTTATATTTTGAAGAATCGACGAATTTAAGGTGAACTTATGGTAATATAGGTTACTTATGGAAATGAATAACCTATCTTGGGGAAAATATGATTAGGTTAGTTAATTTTGTTATAAGATGTCAGGAGTGGTTGATGTTGTTTGGAGATGAACGATAAAGTTTATTTTGGAAGACTATGTTATCAAATACTTCTTGTATTTGGGTTTCAATATTAGTTTGGTTAATTTTGAGGAATTTTAAGGACATTTGTTTATGGAATGGTCTATGATGAACTTTTGGTAGTACCGTGGAATTTTGAAGATTTAAAAGTAGTTTCCCTTCCTATGGGGTTCTTTATTTTTGAAGAGTTGTTTTATATTACCCTTTATGTTTTTTGGATAATGTTTAAAGATAGAATAAATAGATAGTTAATTTTTTGTGGATTATGTGATTCTCTAGAATATGATTCTTGTGTTTTGATGAGACCAAGTGTTTTTGAATGCTCTTCATTTGGAGAAAAGATTAGTTTTGGTAGAAACTTATTAAAGGATTAAACTCTACTTGAAGGTAGGTATATTTCCTTATGTTTTTATTATATGTAGTAAATGAATTCCTCAAAATTATTAAAAGGAATGTAAAACAAAAATGTTTTTGGTTTAATTTTCCTACTGGGTAATCAAAGACCGTTTACACACATCTTAAGTTTGTGATTTTCTTGTGGTTAACTTTCTCTTAATCATGTTTTCTATCACTCTCCCTCAGAACTTGACCCTTTGTTTTTTCTTCCATATCCATGTTTTCCTACATGGAATCCTAGTATGGGTTAACTCGGGTGACCATTGTACTTCCCTTTCTTTCTTTTAAAGTAATAGTGTTACTGACTCTTTTTCCGATGTGGGACTTTCAATGAAATTTCCAATCCCAATTTTAAAAATTGTGAGGACACAATTTCTTAAGGCGGGAAGAATGTAACGACCCGAAATTTTGAATAAATCTTGTTTCCTAATTTTGTATGTTATTATAATCAACAAAACTGTTTCATTTGATAACATGGTTATAATTAAAATAAGACCGTTGGGTTTCGACTGTTATATGACCATTGGTCAGTATGACCGTTGGAAACTAAATGTTGCGTTTATTGTCTCTAAATACAAGTGATCTTGGTTAATTGATATAGAAAGAAGATTTGATGGCCTCATCCAGTAGTCTTGGGCCAATCGAAGCCCATCTAACAGAACTTGGGAAGGAGGTAGCACCACTGGGATTTGCTCTGGACCAAACCCAAGCTGAACTTCATCGTGTGAAGCTAGAACGGAATTGCCTTCATGAGAAGTTTAAGCTGATAGAAATCACCACTCGGGCAATGTTGGCCGAGCCACCCTTGGATTCTCTCACCTTAGCACACCTTACACTTAGGTCATATGCCGGTGTGATAAGGGGATATGTAACGAGACCATATCTACCTTGTGTGATCCTTTGTTATAAATAAAATTATGTTTTCTTCTTATGTTGAAGTTTGTGAGTTTTCAAATGTTCAAATGAATGTAGGATGTATTTTTTTGATGTGTTTTCAAAAAAAGGATATTTGAAAATATTTATGTAAACCTTAAATAATTAATTATGTGTAATGATTTTAAAAAAATGGTCTTCTACAATTATGTTCAGTAAGAAATTTAGAGTCTAATAAGATCAAATTGTTTTTTGATGAATAGTAAATTATGAATAGTTATTTTATGCTTAGGATTAGTAATGTGACCAAATGGATTAGTAATCTCACTTAAAGAAATTATTAATATAATCTAGGCACTTTGATTACGTAATGTGATTCAATAAAATGGTTAAATAATGGTTTCATAAATTATTATTCAAGTATTAGTTTTTTCGGGTGAATAGTGTTTTTTAATTAAAAATTAAATTAAAAATATTTAGAAAATTATTTTTATAAAATGGATTTCATTTTTGAACTCGGAGCATCGATATTATGTTAAGGTAATTTTTGGGGATTTTTCTGAAAAAAATGAATTTTCGGTGAATAGTATATTTATTTAAAAATTAGATTAAAAATATTTTGAAAAATATTTTTATAAAATGGAGTTAATTTTTGAAATCAGAGCATCGATATTTGGTTAAGGTGAAATTTTGGGATTTATCTGAGAAAGTTGAATTTTCGATGAATAGTGAAAATACAGTTTTTAAGTTACGGGTGTTTAATGACATCATTAAATGATGTATTAAGTATGTAATCAATATGGTCAACTTATGAATAGTAAGATAAGGTATGAGGTGTCCCAAGTGGCCAATACCATGGGAAAACACCATGGGAAAGCCCATGGTTTTTCCAATACCACCAATGAGGTGTCCCAAGTGGCCAATACCATGGGCAAATACCATGGGCAAGCCCATGGTTTTTCCAATACCACCAATGAGGTGTCCCTTGGCCATTAATGTCTTGTCCCCTCACTTTACCTAAAAATACCCACCCT
Organism: Viscum album; assembly: GCA_963277665.1. Lineage (NCBI taxonomy): Eukaryota > Viridiplantae > Streptophyta > Magnoliopsida > Santalales > Viscaceae > Viscum > Viscum album. The sequence goes on from OY728127.1 coordinate 1,827,204,541, forward strand.
TTCCTACTTTAGTTTTCACTCCCAACTCTCCCCCAACGAAGCTCTGCTCTCATTACCTCCCAAGGAGTCCTCTCAAGGTGCCCCCAAGCCCTCAAGGTCCCGACCTTCGAGCTTTAAGAGATACGTTTTAAGGTAAGGGATCCTACCTCTCTCTTTCTTTACAAGTACTCTCTTTTATGTCATTTCTTTTATGCTCCATGTTTTTATGTTGAGGATGTTCTTTTATATTCATCCTACTGTCCTTTTCATGTTCATATGATGAGATACCCCCTCTTGCTCTTATCATTTCATTTTATGAATGTTTAAGTGGCACCGTTAGGCTGCCGAATTTTTATGGGATTCTTTCACCCTTCTCATTTTTCAAAGTTCTACTTTCATGTCAAGTATTTCAAGTTCCTTTTTATTATGTTGGGGTATGATATCTATATCTATCATACTGATATTTTATGTTCATATGATGAGAGACCCTATTTGATCTCGTCAATTCATTTTTTTGAAGTTTAAGTGACGTCGTTAGGCCACCGAATTTTTAAGGAATTCTTTCACCCTTCTCATTTTAAAGTTCTATTTTCTTGTCAAGTCTTTAAAGTTCCTTTTTATTATGTTGGGGTATGATCTCTATATCTATCATACTGATATTTTATGTTCATATGATGAGAAACCCTATTTGATCTCATCAATTCATTTTTTTTAAGTTTAAGTGACATCGTTAGGCTGCCGAATTTTCATAAGAGAAATCTTATTTTGTCTTCCTTTCATGTTCTTCATTTCATATCATATATCTTTAAAATTTCATTACCATGTTCTTAAATCCTTTATATTCTATCCCCCTACTGTTTTATAGATCATTTATGAGTGGGTGACCCATGTCCCCTCTCTTTTCAATGTTTTCTAAAACCCTGTAACATAGTCGTTATGCTGCAGAATTTTCGTCTCAAAATGTCTCTCACTTTTTCTCATATTATTTTATTTTATTAAGTGAATACTCAAAGATCTTTCTTCTACAGGGGTATTCACATATATATCAATATTTTCTATTTTAAATTCTGGTATTTACATACATGGGACCCGCTTTCCTTTTTCTGTGGGTTTAAAGTGACATAAAGATCATGTCCTAAAAGTAGTTTTTAAAATGTTATGATTATGAAATGAACCCCATTTATTTTATTCTATATGGGTTATTTATGAAATTTTGATGATGATATATGTGGCTCACATGATAATAAAGAAAAATTTAAGGATGCACCCTGATAGCGCCACATTGCATTGGGTAATGATGTAACCACTAGAGATTACAAATTTAAGGGTGTGCCCTGATAGCGCCTCATTGCATTGGGTAATGATGTAACCACTAGAGATTACAATTTTAATGATTCCTTGGGGTTTACCTTGGTAATTTTCAAATGAAACATTGGGGATGAACCTTGGTGATATGTTCATGATTGTCAATGTTAAATGTTGTAGCCACATCTTCAAGTTATGAAATACGTTATTTTTATTATGATATGCCTCGTGATCTATTTCTCATGCCTTAAATTTATATTTCATGACTTTTGATGTATCTCAAGTTCTCATGTAAAATGTTTCCCTTTTTTCCCTTATTGGGCCTTTTGCTCACCCTTTCCTTTGATGTATGCTCCTAGGTTATGAGATGCTGTAATGAACTTAGGATGAACAAATGAAGAAGCCTTTCAAGTGTTTAAGAAGAATGTTTTTTTTCTCATGTAATAAGTTCCTGGTTTACAAGACACTAAACCTTAAAGATCCTTGGCTTTGTATAATATAATGAAAGTTTATGTGATAAAAAGGTGGGATGCTATACAACCAACTAATCGGTGACTGATGGGAAGATCTAGTTCTTCCTAGGAGCACCACTGGATATCCAATGGCTTCGGAGTATAATTACCTCTTCTTAATAGCCTCACTGGAAAGATGGTGGCTTCCCACCAACTAGAGGTGGGACTGCTCTAACTTTTCAAGTTACAGCACTCCCCCTACCATGCCTCAGCCCATGTCTAACCCACCGAACACCTATAAGTCGCATATAAACACTTAAAAACAAGATCAAAAGCTATACACAAATTGAAAAGATGCATAACTAAAATAGGGGTGTCATAATTCTCTCCCTCCTTTAAATTATCATCCTCAAGAAGTATCCATGTAGTTCTATTCGAATAGCTCAAACCATTATGCCCAAATGGCAGTTTCTCACTCCCACATCTCTTCCTAAATACGACCATTCTACCATAGAACCCGAACAATAGGAAAAATATTTCCTTAGAGAAATTTCTCACTTTGGTGCACTATCTAAATAGTTTGTTCCAAAAAATGTTCATCCTACTTCAGCTCAACATCCTCTCTATAGAGGACATGTGTAGGATTGGGATCATGCATTTGAAGATGAGACAAGTGGAACACATTATGCATACATTGATATTAGGGTGGAATATTCAACTGATAGTACACCATCCTCATGTATTAGACAATCTAGAATGACCCAACATATCACATAGCCAATTTTCCTTACCTTTTAAAATGATTATTCTCTAACAAAGGGGACACCCACAAGAAGACCTTGTCATACACAATGAACACCAAGGGTCCTATCCCTCAATCAGCATAATACTTCTGCCTATTCTAAGATGTAATCAACTGTTTCCAAATCAACTACACCCTCTTCAAGGTTATATGTTTCTTACTTAGACCAACAACTAAAGATTCACCTTCCTCATGCCAGTAAAGTGGAGAATGATATAGCTTCCCATATATAGCCTAAAACAGATCCATCTAAATTGAGGAATGGAAGATTTTATTGTATGTGAAATTCACTAGATCCAAGTGATCATCCCAAGTACCAACGAAATCCAAAATACATGCTCAAATTATATCATTTAAAGTCTATATTGTTCTATCTGTCTAATCATCGGTCTGAGGATGAAATGTTGTACTCATCTTCAATTGAGTTCCCATCACCTTCTGTAATCCTTGAAAAAACCTCAAGTTAAATCTTACATCCCTATAAAATAACACGCTCGAAGGAAATCCATGAATTTTCATGATCTATCAAACATATATATCTTTTATCTCATCTATTAAGTTCATCTCTCATATCAGTATGATGTGATCCACCTTGATCAAGTGATCCACTACCACAAAAATAGTGTCTCAAACTCTCAGGGTCCTAGGAAACCCTATCATGAAGTTCGTGGTCACATCATCCCACTACCACATAGGCACTAGAAGTTCCTAGAGTGACCCTGTGGGTATCTAATGCTCATTCTTGATTATTTGGAAGGTCGGACAATGGGATAAAAAACCTGAAATGTCTCTCTTTATATAGGGCCACCAAAACTTCCATTTGACTTTGTTATACATCTTGGTCGACACCAGGTGCACTTCCCAATGTGAAGCATGAGAGGCTCGCATCAGCTCTTCCCTCATGAAATATGGAACCATCACCCTTACATGAACCATAATCACTCCACATCTATCGAAATCTCAAATTTAAATGGAACCATTTGCTACCAACCCCTCATGAATCATGACACAATCTCTAACGACCCAAAATTTCATTAACGGAAATTCCTATTGATCTAATTAAATGTATTATTATGGTTATATAAAATGTGAACTTCATTAGTTTTATGTTTCTAGATTTTAAAATACCATTATGAATTGTGGCCATTGATAATATATTTTTTGAACAATGATCACATGATTAGTATAAATATAGGGCTTTAACAAATCCAATTTACTCAGAAAAAGGAAGAAATGGCCTCATCTAGTAGACTTTCCTCATATGAAGCCCATTTATCAGAGCTCAAAAAGGAGGTGGTGTCATTGGGCTTCGCTCTTGACCAATCCCAATATGAGCTTGAACATGTTAAACTTGAGTATAACTGACTATGGGAGAAGTGGAAGTTAATAGAGATTACCACCTGAGCGATGTTATCTGAGTCACCCCAAGAGTCTGTCACCATCGTACACCTTACCCTTTGATCTTATGCGGGTGTTATAAGGGGTTATGTAACAATACCTTATCAATATTATTATGTGTATTATTTTGTATATAATAATGAATATACATTCATTTTATTATTTTTACTTTGTAAATAGTTTTTAAAGCACAAATAGTATTTTTATTTAATATTCAACTAAGTAATATATTTTGATAAATTAATGGATTTTTGAACTAAATAATATTTTATTATTATTATAAAATTAATTTTTATTAAATATAAATTATCATATAATTTTATGAATGCAATTGTAATTTTTATTAAGGTTTGAAAACTGTTTTTGTCAAAACCCATGAATTTTCGATAAATGTTGGTTTTTATTTTAAAAGTAAAAATTCACATATTTATAAAATTATTTAGATAAAATTAATATTATTTTTGGAATCAAGACGTTGAAATTATCCAACGGTGAATTTTTCATAATTTTCTGAGACAGTCGAATTTTTGGGTAAAAAATAAATACCATTTAAATATATAATGTGTTTTATGACATCATAATGACCCAATAGTGATTTAATAAAATACTATAAATGATATTTTCGTAAAATATATGTTTTAACATTAAAATAATGTTATTTTAGGTTTGTTTGATTTATTTTACAAAACTTTAGTGGACCCTCCAAGAGTTATAAAACATTTTCACTTTTTAAATGAATTTTCTTGAAAGTGTGACTCACCTCCACATAATAAACCCTATTATTTTAATATTTTTGGCCATTGGACTTATAAAATATTGTTTTCCACTCCCCTTTGGAAAAAACCATGGGCAAAAACCATGGTCTGGTTTGTGGTTTTGATTAGTTTAATGTGAGGTGTCCCAAACCTAAATAATAAATAATTCCCTCTCCTTTCCTATATAAACCCACCCAAGCACCCACTTCCTCTTCACTAAAAGACTTTGTAGTTATACTAACCCCTGATATCATCTCTCTATAATCCTCCCAAGGTGCCCCAAACTCCCAATAAGCCTCTCTCAAGCCTCTCCCAGGCCTTTGGGATCACACTTCCAAGTAAGGGATTTCTCCCTTTCTCATTTTTGTCCAATTTTCTTTAAGTTGTTATACCCTTTTGTTTTCAATTAAAAATGTTGGGGTATGATTTCACACCTCCCACATAATTACCTATTTATTTTTTTATGATGGTATACCCCTTTATCTTTCATTAATACCACCCATGTACACTCGTTACCATGCTGAAATTCCGTGAGGGGTTTCTCTCTCCTCTTTTATGTTCAAGTGATTATTTTGTATTATGCATCTAAATTCCATTAAATTTGTTGGAAAATGTATCTATATGACCCCCTTACTTTCCATTTCATTTACATATGATGATACACCATTTTATATCTCACCAACCATTTTCATGAATCCTTATGTCACGCCGTTATGCTGCTGAAATTGCACCGCGTTTTTCCAAGCCAAGATCATTGTGTAGTGAATACCATACCCATGTCTCTATCAAGGTTATTAACCTTTATTCACATATACATATTTAATGGTACTTTCATGTATTTATTCCACATTAATTAATCATGTAATAACTTATGATGTTGATTGATTCCATGTAATATGATCCATGTGGCACACTTATGCATGAAATGAAATGTTTAAGAAGGGTGTGCCCCGATAGCGCTCCAATGCATTGGGTAAAGTATAGTATCATGATAAATCATGTTCAATAAGTTTGGAATCATTCTAATTCAAGTGAAATGAGGGTTTACTCATGCTTCATGTGAAATGAGGATTTACTCATGCTTCATGTGTAATGAGCCTTGGCTCATGCTAAATTCCATGTTAAGTGTTGTTGCCAAATTTCCATGTTATGATTATCATGATTTATCATGCCTTTATGTTAATGTTTCTCTTGTGCTACATTGATATTCCTGTTGTCTAACATGTATTTAATTCCTCATTTTATTCCATGTTTATTCCCTTACTGGGCTTTATAGCTTACCCTTTTCTTATGCATGTCCTCAGGTTATCCCATGCAATGCTAAGTATGAGGGAATGTAGTGGTCGTGTAAAGGAAGTTTTCAATAAAGATGTTGTATTTAATGTTTTAAGTTTTTATGTAATGATCCTAAGCCCCAAATACATGAGACATATTGATCTTCTATGTTTTATCAAGTGAATTTTATGTAATAAATCAGGTTTTAGTGTGTAATAAAGAGTAGGGTTGTTATAGTTGGTATCAAAGGATAGGTTTAGTTATTTTTGGGATTATAATTAGAAAACCCTAGATAATAATTAGAGAAAAGAATAAGTATAATAAAAAGCATCCCTAAGTTTTTGTGAGTATTGAGTAAGTGGTTTATCATGCAAATACATCCATGTCTGGATACAAGCAGGTAGAGGCAGCTCTGGCACAAATGTATCCTAGGGGTAAAACCCGAAAACACCGCTTTGAGCTAGACTCGAACGGAAACTGGTGCATGACAACGGGCCTTACTGCACTCTTGGTTACGACACTCCTGGGGATATGATTTGGTAAGTTCACAAGCTTAGTATAAACCATTATTAAGGTACTTAAAAAGAAAATTCCCTTAAGAATATATGTTAGAAAGTAGATCATTGATAATATAGATTGAAGCCTAGAAATTCATAAGTTAAGGAAATAAGTGTAATTTATAAGTCATCCATTTTTATCTTTGGATTCCCCTTTATGTGTTTAATAGTTTAAGATACTCATCCCTATATCTATATTGGACAGAGTAGAACCAGAATCAAAAAGTGAAAGGTTGGGTTATCATCCCTAGTTCTACGAATTCTTTTATATCCTGAAAGTTTAGTAGAACAATCTCAACACCACCAAAAATCATGGAAGTGAAGATTTTGGTAAGTATGAAAAATGGGGAAATCATTGCATCCCATGAATATAACTCCTCCCCTGTCATAATCTATGGATTTAATTTCCCTTAGAACCTCGTCATACTCCCTCTGGTGGAATTTGATGCAATTCTTGGCATGGATTGTCTTTCCTTATATAGAGCCAACATAAATTGTTGTGAGAGGTAAATCTCTCTCCATGTAGAGAATCGACCCCCGATTCTATACAAGTATAAGGAGGAATATGAATCTTCTTTAGCTCCATCGTCTCAAGTGTGGATATTACTACCCTATGAGAATGCATATATGGCTTAGATGATTGATTCTAAGGAGGAAACTATCCTTGAATACATGCCTATTGTGAGGGAATTCACTTAAGTGTTTCCCGAGGAATTGCCCGGTCTTCCTCCTAGAAGAGATGTTGAATTATCAATTGATCTTATACCTGGGGAATTTCCAATATCCAAGACTCCTTATAGAATGGATGTTGTGGAGCTTGAGGAGCTAAAGAAACAACTACAGGAGAATCTGGATAAAGGGTTTATATGCCCAAGTGCTTCACCATGGGGTGCACTAGTCCTCTTCGTCAAGAAGAAAGATGGGTCAATGCGCCTTTGCATTGATTATCGTGATCTTAAAAAAATCATGATAAAGAACAAGTATCCTTTTCTACGAATTGATGACTTGTTTGATCAGCTACATGGAGCACAATACTTCTCCAAAGTGGATTTGCGGTTGGGATATTACCAATTTAGGGTGAAAAAGGAGGATATTCCTAAGAATGGTTTTTGTAAAAGATACGAGCACTATGAATTCATACTAATGCCTTTCAGACTCACTAATGCTCCATCAATATTTATAGACTTGATGAATAGAGTCTTTAGGGATTACCTCGACAAATTTTTGGCAGTCTTTATAGATGATATTCTAATATACTCCAAAACCAAGGAGGATCATGAGGAGCATCTAAGAACTATACTAGAGACCTTTCGAAAGGATAAGATCCATTTAAAGTATAGAAAGTGTGAGTTCTGGTTGAAGGAGGTCTCATTCTTAGGCCATATCATCACAAGAAATGGGATATCTTTGGATCCCTCCAAAACAGATGCAATTGAGGGATGGTCGAGGCTAAAATCGGTAACGGATATCCATAGCTTCTTAGGGTTAGCTGGATATTATCGACGATTTGTGAGAAATTTATCACGATTTTCCAACCCTCTTACCAAGCTAACTCGGAAGGGAGTAAAGTTTTCTTGGAGTGATGAATGCGAAGAAATATTCAAGGAGTTAAAAAGGAGGTTTATCACTATGATCGTGATCACTTTACCCACAAGTGGAGAACTTTTTGTGGTATTTAGTGATGCTTCGAAGAAGGTCATGGGCTGTGTGTTGATGCAAAATGAAAAAGTCATTGCCTATGCTTCAAGGCAATTGAAATTTCATGATCAGAATTATCCAACACATGATTTGGAGTTGGATATGGTTATCTTCGATTTAAAAATTTGGTGTCATTATCTCTTTGGGTAGAAGTGTGAAATATATACGGAACACAAAAGCCTCAAGTATATTTTCACACAGAAAGAGTTAAACATGTACCAATGAAGATGGTTAGAGCTGATCAAATACTATAACTGCTCAATCCATTACCATCCTAGGAAAGTGAACAAGGTGGAATATGCTCTAAGTAGAAAGGAACCAGTGATTCTATAACTGATGAGAATTGAGAAGGATCCAATCTTCTTAGATTTGATGAAGATGGACATGGGAATCATAAAGAAGGGAACATCATCAATCCTTTCACAAATGATTTCCCAACTGTCTCTTTTGGAAAGGTTAAAGGATTCTCAAAAGGATGATGTAATAATTTAGAAGAAAGTGGAAGCTATCAGAAGAGGGAAATTCTCAGAGTTCAATTTTAATGAATAAGGCATTGTGAGATTTGGGAAAAGACTATGTGTTCCATCAAGTTCAGAGCTGAAGAAGGAACTTTTGGATGATGCACACAGTTCAAATTTCTCTATTCACCCAGGAAACACAAAGATGTGTCGAGATATCCAAGAGAATTATTGGTGTGATAATATGAAGAAGGATATCGCTGAATTTACATCAAAGTGCTTGGTGTGTCAGAAAGTGAAGGCTGAGAGATAGAAGTCTAAGGGGATGATGCAACCATTACTCATACCAGCATGAAAATGGAAGAACATAACCATAGAATTTTTCACTAGACTTCTGAATACATCTAAAGGCAACAATGCAATATGGGTTATTGTGGATTGTCTTACAAAGTCTGCACACTTTATTGCAATTCAGGAGGATTTCTCATTAGATCAACTGGCACTGATATATATCAGGGAAGTGGTAAGGATGCATGGAGTACCACTATCTATTGTATCTGATCAAGATCCAAGATTCCCCTCTAAGTTTTGGAAGAGGCTTCAATATGCTCTGGATACAGAGCTAAACTTCAGTATGTCTTATCATCCTCAAACGGATGGCCAGTCTGAGCAAACTATTCAGACACTGGAGGATATGTTAAGATCATGTTATATAGACTTAAAAGGAGGGTGGGACCAACATCTTCCACTAGTAGAATTCTCCTACAATAACAGTTTCCACTCGAGCATCAGAATGGTGCCTTATAAAGCCCTATATGGGAAGAGGTGCAGAACACTAGTATGTTGGGATGAAGTCAATGAGCGTAAGATGCTAGGACCAGAAATGGTCGAAGAAATGGTGGAGAAGGTGAAAACCATTTAGCATCATATCAAGGAAGCCCAAAGTTGAAAAAAGAGTTATGCAGATAACCGTCGATGAGACCTTGAGTTTAAAGTTGGAGACATGGTATTTCTATGCATATCTTTATGGAAAAGGTCATGAGGTTTGGAAAGAAAGGGAATTTAAGTCCTAGGTACATCGTCCCCTTCGAGATTCTTGATCATGTTGGGGCTATGGCCTATAGACTAGCACTTACACCTACCATGGCCAAAGTACATGATGTATTTCATGTATCCCTCTTAAGGAAGTACATACCAGACCCTTCACATGTACTCTCTTTAGAGTTAGTACAGGTAGAGGATGATCTTTCTTACAAGGAGTAACCAGTGAAGATCTTAGATCATAGAGAAAAAGTTCTATGAAATAATACAATGCCCCTCGTCAAGGTGTTGTGGAGAAACCACAAGTTTGAATAAGTGATGTGGGAATTGGAGGAAATGATGAAGCAGAGTTACCCACATCTATTTTAGTGTGGGAAAAGGAAATTTTGAGGGTGAAATTTCTTAACGGGGGAAGATTGTAACGACCCAAACTTTCATTAATGGAAATTCCTCTTGATCTAATTAAATGTCTTATTATGGTTATATAAAATGTGAACTTCATTGGTTTTACGTTTCTTGATTTTAAAATTCCATTATGAATTGTGATCGTTGCTAATATATTTTTTGAACAGTGATCACATCATTAGTATAAATATAGGGCTTTAACAAATCCAATTTACTCAGACAAAGGAAGCAATGGCCTCATCCAGTAGACTTTCCCTATACGAAGCCCATTTTTTGGAGATTAGAAATAATGTGGCGTCATTGGGCTTAGCTCTTGACCAAGCCCAAGACGATCTTGAACATGTTAATCTTAAGAGGAATTGACTACGGGAGAAGTGGAAGTTAATAGAGATTACCACCCGAGCGATGTTATCTGAGCCACCCCAAGAGTCTATCACCATCGCACACCTTACCCTTCGGTCCTATGATGGTGTTATAAGGAGTTATGTAACATGACCTTAGCACTATGATTATGTGCATTATTTTTTATATAATAATGAATATACATTCATTTTATTATTATTACTTTGTAAATTGTTTTTAAAGCACAAATAGTATTTTTAGTTAATATTCAACTAAGAAATTTATTTTGATGAATTAATGGATTTTTGAATTAAATTATATTTTATTATTATTATAAAATTATTTTTTATTAAATATAAATTATAATATAATTTTATGAATGCAATTTTAATTTTTATTAAGGTTTGAAAGCTATTTTTGTCAAAACCCGTGAATTTTCGATAAATGTTGGTTTTTATTTTAAAAGTAAAAATTCACATATTTAGAAAATTATTTAGATAAAATTAATATTATTTTTGGAATCAAGATTTTGAAATTATCCAATGGTGAATTTTTCATAATTTTCTGAGATAGTCGAATTTTTGGGTAAAAAATAAATACTGTTTAAATATATAATGCGTTTTATGACATCATAATTACCCAATGGTGATTTAATAAAATACTATAAATTATATTTTTGGACAATATATGTTTTACCATTAAAATAATTTGATTTTATGTTTTTTTGATTTATTTTACAAAACTTTAGTGGACCCTCCAAGAGTTATAAAACATTTTCACTTTTTAAATGAATTTCCTTGAAAGTGTGACTCACCTTCACATAAGAAACCCAATTATTTTAAGAATTTAGGCCATTGGAATTATAAAATATTGTTTTCAACTCCCCTTTGGAAAAAACCATGGGCTGGTTTTTGTTTTTTATTAGTTTAATGTGAGGTGTCCCAAACCTAAATAATAAAGAATTCTCTCTCCTTTCCTATATAAACCCACCCAAGCTCCAACTTCCACTTCACTCAAAGCCTTTGAAGTTAAACCAAACCCTGACCACCTATCTCTATAATCCTACCAAGGTGCCCCAATCTCCCAAGAAGCCTCTCTCAAGTCTCTCCCAAGCCTTTGGGATCACACTTCCAAGTAAGGGATTTCTTCCTTTCTCATTTTTGTCCAGTTTTCTTTAAGTTGTTATGCCCTTTAATTTTCAATTAAAAATGTTGGGGTATGATTTCACACCTCCCCAATACTTCCCTATTTATGTTTGTATAATGGGATACCCCTTTCTCTCTCATTAATTTCACCCATGTACACCTGTTACCATGCCGAAATTCCATGAGGGATTTCTCTCTCCTCTTTTACGTCCAAGTAATTATTTTGTATTATGAATCTAAATTCCATTAAATTTGTTGGGACATGTATATATATTACCCCATTACTTTACATTTCATGTACATATGATTAGACACCCTTTTCTATCTCATCAATCATTTTTATGAATCCTTGTGTCACGTCGTTATGCTGCAGAAATTGCACCGCATTTTTCCAAGCCAAGATCATTGTGTAGTGAATACCATACCCATGTATCTATCAAGGGTATTCACCTTTATTAACATATAAATATTTAATGGTACTTTAATGTATTTATTCCACATTAATTAATCATTCAATAACTTATTATTTTGATTGATTCCATGTTATATGATCCATGTGGCACACTTATGCATGAAATGAAATGTTTAAGAAGGGTGCACCCCAATACTGCTCCAATGCATTGGGTAAAGTATAGTATCATGATACATCATGTGGAATGAGTTTTGACTCATGATAATTCAAGTTCAATGATTTTTTACTCATGCTCCATGTGCAATGAGGATTTACTCATGCTCCATGTGCAAGGATCCTTGGCTCATGCTAAATTCAATGTTAAGTGTTGTTGCCACATTTCCATGCTATGATTATCATGCTTCATCATGCCTTTATGTTCATGTTTCTCTTGTTCTCCATTGATATTCCTGTTTTTTAACATTTATTTTATTCCTTGTTTTATTCCATTTTTATTCCCTTACTGGGCTTTATAGCTCACCCTTTTCTTATGCATGTCCTCAGGTTATCCTATGAAATGTTAAGTACGAGGGAATGTAGTGGTTATGTAAAGGAAGTTTTCGATAAATATGTTGTATTTAATGTTTTAAGTTGTTATGTAATGATACTAATCCCCAAATACACTATACCTCTCAATATTCTATGTTGTATCAAGTGAATTTTATGTAATAAATCGGGTTTGAGTGTGTAATAAAGAGCAGGGTTGTTATACACTTCATATCAATCTTCTGACTGAACTTCACTCATTACAATAATAAGGACATGATCACCAGGGGTGCACAAACCACTACCCCTCAATCCTCAATTATACCCACCTACCAATCTCCCAATATATTTAAGAGTTTCCAATCCAATTCTGACCTTTTTTTCTCTCCCTATTCTTGCATATTTTGGATCATCACATCTACAGCCACATTATATTTCCTGAAAGAATACTCCATCTCAAAGTTGAACATCTTCAAGTACTCTACCCAATGCCTCTAATGAAGATTCACGTCACACTGGGAAAATATATATCATAGACTCTTTTAATCTATATACATGAAATATATCTCTCCAAATAGGTAGTGTCATCAACATTTCAATGCATGTACCACAAATATCAACTCTAAGTCATCAATAGGGTAGTTCCACTCATGGGGTCATAGATAACGAGACCTATAAGAAACTACCTTATCACCCTATATCAGAATTTCTCTTAATAAAATGCTAGATGCATATCAATATATCATATAACTAACTATAATAATAGGAATAGTTGAGATTGAAGTATAATTCAACCACTTCTTTAGCTCTAAAAAGACTTATTCACACTATTTTTCACATTCAAACTTGAATCCCTTCTTGGTGAGCATGATCATGGGCATTGATGGGTGATAAAAGTCATGAATAAACCTCCTGTAATTCCTAGGAAACCTGATAAAACTCTAAATATAAAACACATTCCTTAGTTATGTCCAATACATCATTGCATCAACCTTCTATGGATTAACTAATATTCCTACTTAAGAAACCACATGCCCAAGAAAGTGCACCTCCTGTATCTAAAATCGAAACTTTGAATACTTGGCATAAAGCCGATGTGCTTGAATCATACTCAATATGATTTCTAGGTGTCTAACATGTGATTCTGATGTATTGGGACATATTAGTATATCACCAAAAAACACGATAATAAAGGATTATAAGTATGGGTGAAATACCATGTTCATGAGGGATGTGAACACTACTATATTATTCTTCAATCCAAAAATAATAACAAGATACTCATACAACTTGAACCTACTCCTAAATATTTTGTTGGGAATATATTCCTCTCTGACCCAAATTTGATGGTATCCAGAATGCAGATCAATATTTAAAACCCACCGGTTTCCCCTCAACTAATCAAACAAGTCATTAATTTTTTGAAATAGGTACATGTTATTCACAGTGATCTGATTCAACTTCTGGTAGTCTACACAAATATGAAGACCACTATTTTCCTTCTTGGTGAACAACATCATAGTACCCTAAAGGGGAAGTGTTTGGTATTATTAACCCTTTAGCCTCAAGATCATCTAGATACACCTTGGGTTCTTTCAACTATGTTAGTTCCATATGGTACGGTGGAATCGATATGGATCATGAACCAAGCACAAGCTCGATCTCAAACTCAACTCCCCTATATGGAGGTAGCCCTGATAAATCCTCTAGAAATACATCTCGGTATAAGTCTACCATTATAGGAAAAGAGGAGGGAGTCATCATTTGATATACTTCAAGGATCATACTAGCTATATTCACTAAAGAAGGCTTCTCCCTAATGAGGATCCAGCCCCAGTTTTCCTTCCTCGATGTCTCATTCACCATTCGACACAAACTTTCCCCATGAATATATGTAAAGTTCACTCTTCTCTAATAAAAATAGATGTGTGCATGGTAACTGTTCAACCAATCCATGCTAAGGATCACGTTGGAACCTCTCATATCCATAATTGTGAAGCTCTAAACATGCTCAAAATTAGAAACTACCATAAAAAAGTCTATACACATATGAAGATTATTCACTTTATTTCTCAGTGTTATATCAATAGACATAAGATTAGAAGATAATTTAACCAGTAAATACAACCCAACAATTATTTGATCTGATATGAATGAATGGTATGAACTTGTTTCAAACAAATAAATATATAGAGTTGAAGAAATAAAGACTATACCTTGAACTATGGAATGTCTCTCTTTATCATCCTCCAAAGTTTGATTAATCGCAAAATCCTTTCCAGCAACCACTTCATGACACCCAAGGCTCATGATTCACATAATTTAATAACCCTTGTGGGGTATAAACTTGTTATTAAGGTATTTTACCTACCCTTATTGTGTGCATCCTCAAATACCTTTCATATAATGAATTTAAATTCCCTGTCTTACCACACTTATTACAAGTCTTGAGAGGATAGGTACAATCTTTGAGGAAGTTTCCCTTCCTACCACAATTATAAGACTTATAAGATTCATTCCCCATAGAGGGCGTAGAGACCCTAGTTTTTACCTATAATACTTCAGAATATTTCTAATAATATTTTCAAAGCCAAGTGCTAAGACAGCATGCAATTCTGAGGCCCGGTGTTCCCAGAATTAATTTTATAAAAATATTAAATGTATTTTTATTGCATGCACTATTTTTAAGAAATAATGGATTATATCTAAAAATGGAATCTCAGGTCAGAAAACAGAGGGCATGGTTGAGTTCGTAATGTGGAATTTACCCTAGGTGTGACATAACATTTTTCAGAGTGGTCCATCTATATAAAAAGTCACCGATAATGTAACCGTAAATAAAATAATTAAATAAAATAATTTTATTTTTAACTCTAATCTAAATAACTCATGAATGAGGATTCATATTGGAAATTTAAGACCATTTTTGAGTTTGTAATGCAGTTTTTTCCATATGTGTGACCTAAAGATGGTCGACATGGGATGCCTGGTAAAGGAAACTGTTGGCGGGTGCGTTTAGTTAAAATAAATTATTTATTTATTTATTTTAAATTAAATGACCTAAACCACTTTCTTCTATAAATAATATACTATGGAAATCATCATGGTTAGTCTCATAACCCTAGGATCATTGATAGGATCTTCCACCCCCTTCTCCATTGGCAGATTGAGACTAGATGACGATCGGTGATCAGGTCTAGGTGAATCAATAGGCGGTGGATGCAACGGATCATCCTCATCATCAACAAATGCATTCTTCACCAACAATTAATCCATAATTGAGGTAGGACTCATAAATTGGTGTTTTATTTCCTTTTGATTAAATTATTGAGTGGATCAATCTTCATTCTTCGATCTTCATCCTTTTGCATCCTTTGCATATTCCTAAGTATTGAAAATTTAATTTAATTTAGTTGTTTTCTAACCTCGGGTTCATGTTCTTGATCATTGTCTAAGAATGTTTGTCCAATGATGTTTAAACCTTTGTTTTTGGTGCTTTTCCCCCACCTTTCTTTGTATTCTTAATCATTAGACCATGGGGTCATGATTCGACATTGTCAGGGTGGGTTCGAGTGTGATCAAACCCCTATATTTGTTGCGGTGGAATGAACTACATATGGATCAATGGTTTGGGGATGGATTTATAAATGAGTGGGATAGTGTTTGGTGAATGGATCAGATCAGCACCGTGGGTGTATGTTTGTGATCATAGGTGGTTTGGGATTAGGTTGATAACCCCCATTTTTTCAGCTGGCATGCGGCGATGACATGTTATGTGACGGGGTCGGTTTCAAGTGGAGGTCGTGCACGGGATCTCATGGAAGAGACTTCTCGGCGTTAGCGTGATGTTGGTCGAACTCAGATCTCAGATGAAGTGGTCAGACGTGGTCAACACAGTGAGCATTAAATATTATTATCATTAATAATAATAAGGGGGTAAGTTTTAGGATGTGGTCAAAGTGGTGAGTGTTATTATTATTTTTAATAATAATAATAACATTTTAAAAAAGGGTATGTGGTTAATTAAATTAAATTTTTTTAATTTAATAATCAAATGGATTTATTTTTATTATGAGGAGATCCCTGAGAAAATAATTTAATAGAAGTAAATTATAATTGGTAAATGTGGTTGTTTATCCTTAGATAAATTTGATAAAACTAATTGAGAAAAAAGGGGTTGGATTTCGTTTTCAGATGAATTGTGGGGCGCACGTTGAATTGGGAGGAGGGAGTTTTGAGCTCATGTGTGTTTTGAGCCTTCATGCAGGTTTCTCATATCTATGGTGTATTAATAATAATATTATTATTATAATAAATGGAGTCTTAGACATTTGATGGGGAGGCTAAGGCATGTATAGAAAAGGGAGTGTGTCTCCTCTTTTCAAATTGAATGTTGATTAATAATGTTATTATTATAATATATTATTATTATTATTATTATGGTTTTCAAACCTTAATTCATCTATAACTACCACATGTGACCTCGATTTAATGAACTGTCAATGGTAACATGAGCCTAACATTGATCTGGTCATTTTAAGAATGATGTTGGATACCTTTTTCGGACTCGTGCCTCAGGTCAATGAATCATCCAATAATAATAAAAATATTATTATTATGGGATATTGTATCCAACCTATAACCCTCATATGATGTCAAAATGAAAAACCATCTACAACATTGTGAACCTGATTTTGAGGCGGATCTTTTGATACCAATTTTGGGTGTTTAAATCGAGATCGAGGCGCGGGCCCCATGAAGCCATGTTCAGGCGTGTTGTGGTGAAATGTGACTTTTCACCAGGTGTTCGAATTGGAAAAATGAATATTTGATCCCATGTGTTTTTTCATGAGGATTGCTACAGTATTTTCCATATATTTTATTTTGGGATTGATATGTGGGTCCCACGAGGCACTATTCGTGCATAATGTTGTGAAATGTAACTTCTTCACCAGGTGTCTAATTCAAGTGAACGAATAGTCAATCCTGTGCGATTTTCTACAAGGATCACAATGGAGTGATTCATTTGGTTATTTGGGTCCATTTGAGGAGGAATGTAAGTGAAATTGCATTTTTTCCCCTTTAGACCAATGATGAGCATCGTACACTCGTCAGCCTTTTGGCAAGATATGTCATGTACTCTCGAAGTACACAGGAATGCTTAGGGGTACGTGTGAATAGTTTAGTACCCGAGTATGGCTAGGTATATGACTAGGAGATGAGGTGGGGTCACACGTCATGTGGGGCCCGTGTCGTGTACCTCATTATGAATCTTCTACCTCTCGTATCTCCTTCTTTTGGACTCATATTTTGGCCCATGAGTAGTCTATCTTGAGTGTTTTTTCATGTATAATGTGGTGGTTCCCTCTATAGTTGATTTAGAGATATGATGTGAGATTTTATGAGAATGATTCTTATTTAGGCGATTTCCAATGATGGCAGTGATCAGGCGCTGGCATATTAGGGTATCTCGGGCTTACCATCCAGTAGGGATGAGTAGTTTAGTTCCTTAATGATTTCTGAGGGAACCCTCTAGACAGGCTGGGCATGGGTCCTTGATGATCTTTAGAGTGGCACCCTCCTGCTGGGTGACCATGGGTCCTCAACATATTCTGAGTGGCACCCTCCATCTAGGTTGGGCATGGGTCCTTGGAGATCTTTATAGTGGCACCCTCCTACCGAGTAGGGCATGGGTCCTCAACCTATTCTGAGTGGAACCCTTTAGCCAGTCTGGGCATGGGTCCCCGATGATCTTCAGAGTGGCACCCTCATACCGGGTGGGGCATGGGTCCTCAACCTATTCTGAGTGGCACCCTCTATCCAGGTTGGGCATGGGTCATTGATGACACTAGAGTGGCTCCCTCCATCTGGGTTGGGCATGGGTCCTCAACCTTGATATTTGGACCCTCAATAGTGAAGCACAGTGATGAGGAATGATTTTATATGTATACTTCTTTGTACAGATGCATGATATGTTAGGCATCATAGATGGACTTCTGGAACTGAGGGTGACTCTTTTCCTGGGATGAGTTGTGATATGGAGATCCCTTTACTCTCTCGTTTGGGATTCTTTGACTGAGCTTATATATATAAATTCTTTCTTCTGGATCCACTCCTTGGACTTGGTTACTCTCCTTCTAAGAGAGGAAAAGATGTGTGGGGTATGTCACGTACTTTACATGTCTATCTTCTCGTGGTTAGATGAGTCTACTCTCCTGCTATATGTAAAAAATACTTGATGAGGAGTTAATCTCCTCACTATATTGGGCTCCTTGTGTTTGGATGAGATTACTTTCACTCTCTTGGTTTGGGTTGAGCTGTACTCTTTCACTATACCGTGTTCTATATACTTCCTTATTCTTCTATTGTATCTCTTACTACTCTCCCTTCAACCCTTTCGGGGCATTATACTAAGTATGTATATACTCACCCCTACATGGGATTTTCCTGCACATTTCATGTCTTATGTATACAATGACTAGGTTGACCATGATTACAAAGGATCTTAGGGATACTTGGTGCATTGAACCACATACGGTTATTGGGGATTAGATATTAGGATGTGGCCTCTCTCAGTATTTTACTTTTCTAGTTTTTGTCTTATTGTGAAATATTTCTTATTGGGAGTGTATTTTCTCCCTTTTTCCTTTTAGTATACACTATTATACTCTTTTATTCCATAGTGGTTATATACATGCATTGTTATCACTCTAGTAATTTCACCTTTTTCTTTTATTCCTCTGCACTTCTGCATTGAGATGGTTGGGTTCATGTGTACAAGTACATTAGGCAAAGAACTCCCATTTTAATTATTCCTTTCAGTGCTTGTCACAAACCCCTAGCCTATGGAGGCGGTCTTGTGGTAGTTACGGCTTGACCTTCTACTAGCCAGGTGGGATCTGGTAGGTCGGGTTGTGATAGATTAGTATGAGAGGAAGTTCTACCCTTGGGATTTTGTTTGTAAATTTCCTTAAAAATGTTTTTTTTAGGTTTAGGGAAATAGTTTCAAGGTGTCTCGAGTGTGGATCTCAGGCTAGGAAGTCCAGTGATGGTGTGACAGCCAACGTATCCATTCACTAGGAACTTGACTACCTGCTTGTCGGCTCAATATGTTGAGATGTTTATTATAGGGAAAAATGATACATAAATCATATAGGATTGAGTCTTTGACTGTCCTTCTTGACTCTGCTGCCCATTTTTATGTGTATATATATATGCTCAAATGATTTTGGTACATCTCAGACACTTTTGAGATACCTCTATCATGATAGTCATCTAGGATACCAGCTTTGGTTCATGACAATGATCCAATGAGTTATGAGACCTCATTTTAGGGTCCATCCCGCGACCCCCTTCCTCTAGATGGGAAGGTAGTAGCACCTACACCTATTGAGCAGTAGATCATCCTAGTAGAGTAAACTAGGGATATGCACAGGCTTAGCACACTCTGTAAGCTCCATCATTAGAGACTGTTAAGGTTTCATGGAAAGATAGGTCCTTAGGTAGCATAGGATTGGCTAGAGTCAGTGGTCTATGTTTTCAAACTCATCCGGACGCCGATAGATCAGATGATTTTATTGGTGACCAGTCCTCCCCATGGAGGATCTAATGGCTCTGAAAGTACCGATATATAACACTATATTTAGTGCATGTCACGAGTTTCAGAGATATATATCACCCAAGTTTCATGGGGAGACAAAATCCCCCTTCTTGTGTGGTAGATTGTTGGAGAGAGCATGTGGTGCAAATGTCCCGCTTTGATAGGACCATTCTTGATGGTGGTCCTAGCGATGAGACTTCCTCAGGGTGATGCAGGGCATTGTTTGATCCATGTTTTGCTGATGTTCGACGTGACTTCATAAATAAAAAGAAGAGGGACACTTCCCCCCACTGAGATGTGTTCTTGAGATGCGATCAAAAATCATTTGGGTGATTCAGTTCCATCCCAAAGTGGATAGTATTGAGGTGTGGTGGATGAGTTCCTTTTAACTTGGGTGTTTTAAGTCCTTCTGATGTGGTAAGGTATCAAATAAAGCCCTAGTTGAGGAGAACATGTGGGAAATGGAATATATAGCTTCAGGAAATATGATCATGTGACATAGAGTCATCTAGTGTGGTTTGAGGTATGACATATGGCTCAACTGATTCATCTGTAGTGATAGCACAGAGTTTTAAACCACATTTCCCCAGACATATCCCCTATTTGAGACCTAACGATACTAGTTTAGGCCTTTTTTCTCTACCCTTGTGTTGAAGTCTCCTATAGAGAGGATTGTCGATCACCCCTTTTCTACTGACAGTGTGATCTAACTCTGTGAGGGGATAGAGAGCCTCACATGAAATCTTCTCATAGCAACAGTCAGAACCTATAACATTTTCCTTAGCATGGACTGGGGCGAAGTGGTTCTTGTAGTTTGACCTCAATATGGGTTATCACCAACTCTTGGTTCGAGAGGTGGAGTACCGAGCATGGATTCCTAGAGTTGTTGCGGTTTCTTTGAATTCTTAGTGATACCATTGTGTGTGTTGAACACCCCAACAGAGTTCTCAAGACTTATCAATTGAATCTTTAACCCTTCTTGTATTTTTTTCATGGTAGACTTCTATGTTAGTGACCTCATGTCCTCAGCATCAGGGTTAGAGCATGTGAGACACGTGAGGATAGTGCTAGACATGCTCTCAGAGTGATAGTTGCATGGAATCCCTCATGGAGTCAGTTTTGTATTCAAATTTCCACTATTTTGGATATGTATTCTCATACATGTGAGTTATAGTGTACTCTATAGAGGATTAACCAACATGAACTTCAGGTCCACCTAGGACGTGTTCGTGCCAATGGATGCTCACAGCAAGGTTTTATGTCTACTTTTGTCGAGCAAGGTGATGGAGTGGTAGACCCATTTGCAGATGACCCTTATGGGTGAGGATGGTACAATATACCTCTAGTTGATGGTTGTTACCACTCTGCTTCCTTAGTGGTTTATGGAGGGACAAATTGTGGATATCAAATTTGAGATCTTGTGTGACCAAATGTTCTCAGGAGATTCACCAGATGGATTTTTTGAAGAAGGGAATCATGTCATATATTTCTAAGGGTGGATGGTGGTCCTGATCACATTAAGAGAGGAGGTAATGTGGGAGTTTCACACTCCTCTTTTTTTTGTACATCAATGAGAGAAAATGGGAGTGGGAGAACCAGTGGTGGGATTAGCATCTCCACCCGTTTTCTTGGCTTGTGCTTTTCTAGGATAAAAATTTTTGAATAAGGGAATAATATAGAGACCCTGGTTTTTTCCTATAATACTTTGGAATATCTCTAGGAATATTTTCGGTGTTAGGTGCTGACACGGCGCGCGATTCTGAGGCCCTGTGTACCCGTAATTAATTTTATAAAAATATTAAATATATTTTTATTGTGTGTGCATAGTTTTTCATAAATAATGGAATATTTCCTAAACAAAATCTCGGATCAGAAATATAAGGTCATGGTTGAGTCTGGAACATAGAGTTTACCTTAGGCATGACATAACTTTTTTCAGCGTGGGTCATCTGTAGAAAAAGTCACCGAGAACGTAACCGTAAATTAAATAATTAAATAAAATTATTTTATTTTTAATGCTAATACAAATAACTCATGAATTAGGAATCATATTAAAAATATGAGACCACTTTTGAGTTCATAATGTGGTGTTTTCCCTAGGTGCTGCCTAAAGATGGTTGGTGCAGGATGTTTGGTAATGGCAGCTGTTGGTGGGTGAGTTTAGTTAAAATTATTTATTTATTTATTTATTTTAAATTAAATGACTTAAACCTATTTATTCTATAAATAAGATACTATATAAAATCATCAGGGTTAACCACATAACCCTGGTATCGTTGAGAGGATCTTCCACCCCTTTCTTCATTGGAGGATTGAGACCAGACGATGATCGGTGATCAGATCAAGGTGAATTGATAGGCGGTGGATGAAACGGATCATACTCGTCATTGGCAGACACATTCTTCACCAATGATCTATCCATAATAGAGATAAGACTATTAAATTGGTGTTTTACACCCTTTTGATTAAATTATTGAGCATATCGATCTTCTTTCATCGATCTGCATCCTTCTGTAGCCTTTGAATGTGCTTGAGTATTGAAAATTTAATTTAATTCGGTTTTTTTCTAACCTCAGGTCCCTATTATTGATCATTGGCCAAGAACATTTGGTAAATGATGTTTAAACCTTGGATTTTGGTGCCTTTCCACCACTATTCTTCACTTTCTTCATCATTAGACCATGGGGTCACAATTCAACATTTTTGGGGTGGGTTAGAGTGTGATCAAACCTTCGGATTTGTTGTGGTGGAACGAATGAAATGTGGATCAATGATTTGGGGACGAATTGATAAATGAGTGGGATGGTGTTTGGTGAATGGATCATATTAGCACCATGGGTGCATGTTTGTGATCAGAAGTGGTTCAGGACCAGGTCAATAACCTATGTTTTTTCGGTGCACGCATGATGACGACATTTGGTGTGATGGTGTCGGTTTCAAGAGGAGGTTGTGTGTGGGATATCATGGCGGAGACTGCTTGGTGTTGGCATGATGGTGGCCAAAATCGGATCTCTGATGAAGTGGTCAGACATGGTCAATGCGACGAGCATCAAATATTATTATCTTTAATAATAATAAGGTTAATGAGTTGTTGGATTTGTTCAAAGTGGTGAGTGTTATTATTTTTAATAATAATAATAAAATTTTAAAAAAATGGGTACATGGTTAATTAAATTAAATGTTTTTAATTTAATAATCAAATGGATTTATTTTTATTATGAGGAGATCCATGAGAAAATAATTTAATGGAAGTAAATTATAATTTTTAAATGTGGGTTTTTATATTTGGATAAAATTGATAAAACAAATTGAGAAAAAAGGGGTTTGATTTCATTTTAAGATGAATTGTGGGGTGCACATTGAATTGGTAGGAGGGAGTTTTGAGCTCCTATGAATTTTGATCCTTTATGCATGTTTCTCATATTTATGGTGTACTAATAATATTATTATTTTTATAATAAATAGAGGCTTTTCCATTTAATGGGGAGGCTAAGGCATGTACACCAAAGGGATTGTGGCTCATATTTTCAAATTGAATGTTGATTAATAATACTAATATTATAATATAATAATATTATGATTATTACTTTGGTTTTCAAACTTTAATTCATTCGTAACTCCTATGTGCGACATCGGTTTAATGAACCATCAACGGAAGCATGACCCTAACATCGAGACAGTCATTTTAAGGCTGATGTTGGATACCTTTTTCAAACTCGTACCTTTGGTCAAAAAATCATCCAATAATAATAAA
Source organism: Viscum album (assembly GCA_963277665.1). Taxonomy (NCBI): domain Eukaryota; kingdom Viridiplantae; phylum Streptophyta; class Magnoliopsida; order Santalales; family Viscaceae; genus Viscum; species Viscum album. Next base: position 1,827,228,444 of record OY728127.1, read on the forward strand.
ATTATTATTACTACGAGATATTGTATCTGACCTATCTCCCTCATACGGTGATAGAATGAAGAACTATTTGCGATGTTGGGACCCTGATTTTGAGGCATATCTTTTGATACCAATTTCAGGTATTTAAATAATAATTGGGGTGCATGCCTCATAAATCCCAATTTGGGCGTGTTGCGGTGAAATGTGACTTTTTCACCAGGTGTTGAATTTGGAAAAATGAATAGTCAATCCCATGCATTTTTTCATGAGGATCGTAATGGTGAAATCTGTATATTATATTTGGGGATCGAGATGTGGGCCCTATGAGGCATTATTTGTGCATAATGATGTGAAATGCATCTTCTTTATCGAGTATCTGATTTGGGTGAATGAATAGTCTATCATGTGTGATTTTCTGCAAGGATCACAATGGTGTGATCCATTTGGTTATCTATGGACATTTGAGGAGGCATGTCAGTGAAATTATGTTTTTTCCCTTCGGACCAATAATGAGCATTGTGCACTCGTTATCCTTTTTTCCAGATATTCCATGTACTCTGTGAGTACACTTGCATGCCTAGAGGTACATGTGCATAGTTTAGTACCTGAGTATGGCTGGGTATATGACCAAGTGACAAGATGGGGTCCCACGTCGTGTGGACCCCATACATATCATGTACCTCATTATGAATCTTCTACATCTTGTATCTCCTTCTTTTGGACTCAGATGTTGGCCCACGAGTAGCCTATCCTGAGTGTTTCCATGTAGAATGTGATGGTGCCCTCTGTAGTGGATTTCGAGATATGGTATGAGATGTTCTGGGCATGACGCTTATTCAGGAAATGTCCAATGATGGAAGTGATTAGAAACTGGCATATCATAGTATCTCAGGATTACCATCCAATATGGATGAGCAGTGTAGTTCCTCGATGCTTTCTGAGTGGCACCCTCCAACTGGGCTGGGCATGGGTCATCGATGATCTTTAGAGTGGCATCCTCCTGCTAGGCAGGGCATGGGTACTCAAACTATTCTGAGTGGAACCCTCTAGTTGGGTTGGGCATGGGTAATTGATGATATTAAGAGTTTCACCCTCCTACTAGGAAGGGCATGGGTCCTCAAACTATTCTGAGTGGCACCCTCTAGTCAGGTTGGGCATGGGTCCTTGATAATATTTAGAGTGGCAGCCTCCTGCTGGGTAGGGCATGGGTCCTCAACCTATTTTGAGTGGAACCCTCCAGCTGGGATTGGCATGGGTCCTCAATGACACTAGAGTGGTACCCTCTAGTCGGTCTAGGCATGGGACCTCAACCTTGAGATATGGCCTCTCAATTGTGCAGCACAATGATGAGGTGTGATTTGATATGGATACTTCTTTGGATAGATGCGTGAGATATTGGGCATCATTGGTGGACTTTTGGAACTATTGGTGACTCCTTTTCTGGGATTATCTATGAGATGGAGATCCCCTTACTCTCTCATTTGGAATTATTTGACTGAGCTTATACATATATTCTTTCTTCTGGATCCACTCATTGGACTTGGTTACTCTTCTTCTAGGAGAGGCGAAGATGCAAGGGGTATGCCATGTGCTTTCCGTGTCTAAATTCTCATAGTTGAACAAGTATACTCTCCTAATAGAGGTAGAGAAGACTTGACGAGGATTTAATATCCTCACCATGTCAGGATCCTTGTGTTTGGATGATCTTACTTTAACTCTCTAGGTTTAGGTTGAGTTTTACTCTTTCACTGTACCTTGTTCTATCTATTGCCTTCTTATTCTATTGTATCTCTTACTGCTCCCCCTTCACCCTATTCAGGGCATTCTAATGGGTATGTATATACTCACCTATGCATGAGATTTTCCCAAACATGTTATGTCATATGCAGATGATGGACAAGTTGATTGTGATTACAGAGAAGCTTAGGGATACTTGGTTCATCAAACTGTGTATGGTGGTCGGGGCTTGGAGATTAGGAGTTGGACTCTCTTAGAATTTTACTTTTCCATTTTTTATATTTTTGGGACATATTTCTTATTGTACATGTATTTTTTCCCTTTTTCATTTCAGTATACACTGTTATACTCTTATATTCCCTAGTGGTTATATACATGCATTGTTATCACTCTAGTTGTTGCACCTTTTTATTTTATTACTATAAAATTTTTCATTGATATGGTTGGGTGTGTGTGTGTACAAATACATTAGGCAAAGGCCTCCCATTTTAGTTATGCCTTTCAGCACTGGTCACCAACCCCTGGCCTGTAGAGGTGGGCTTGGGGTAGTTGAGGCTTGACCTTCTGACAGCCATGTGGGCTCTGGTTGGTCGGGTCATGATAGAGGGAGTCAAGGAACCTTTAATCTACTTCAACTGATGACCACCACCCCAGTATCCATACTCTAAATTCCTCTTCATATTCCCTAAATGAGCGATATGAACTATGATGTATAAATCACCTGTCGATCCACTGACAGTTAGAAGAAGACCTGAAATTCTCTCTTCCTCAAATCCCTTCTTGATCATCAGTTCCTTTCATAGAACTAAAACATAGGTTATTAGATCAAACTTCCCGACTTGACATTTCATCTATGGGTGAAGAAGAATATCAAACTTTCTCATTCCCCAATAGAAGAGGAGAAAAGTGAATCAGTTCTTTGAAATGTGCTAAATAGGAAGACACTATCATCATCCCCTACTCGAGCTCTATGAAATACTAAGAAAAGTACAAATTCAATGCATTTTGGAAGACTTCCTTCAATAATGTGCCCTTCAATGTTTCCCATGTCTTCCCTTCACATCCACCAGCCTGAAGTGTGAAATTTCACCGCCATCCAATTGTGCCTTGAAGCATAATGGTCATAAGCTTAGTCTTCTGATCTTATGGGGTTTCTACCAAGTCAAAAATACTCTTGATGACATGTATCTAGTACTCTACATTCTGAGGGCATCTAGTTTCTAGTAAGGATGGGGGATTTTGGATATGGAATTCATGATCAAAATCAACCATCATCAGGCTACCCCTATGGTCTCCTCCATCCTGAACAGGCACTAATCGCAAGAATCTATAATGGATCGGTTTTATAGCTTTACCCATTGGAGAAACCAATATAACTTTCTTGGTTACATTCTCTTACAAAACATGTGGTGCAACTGGCTATGAAAGAATTCTACGGGGTGATATTTCCTAAATTTTCAGAACAAACCTTAGAGAAATCCAACAAGTTAAACAAGGAAGTTGATAACAAATATAGGCACGCATAAGGGTTCACAATAAGGTTCAATCTAAGATTCTACCCACAAGAACAAGACATAACCACCTAAAAACTTCCCAAAACCCAAGCCAAGCCTCCAGTACCTGCTCATTTTTTACAACCACATATATACACTCAATTATAGAATATAACAAGCTCAAATAAAAGAATAAAATAAATAATACCCCAAAGCACATATCACAATTTCAATAGGCATTTAATTATTTTGGCTCTATTTAATTCAAGAAACATGTACATGGAATGTGATCTTACATGTATAACATGATGCATGAATGCACACTAAATCCCATAAATCAATACACCAATATCATGTGCATTACCCAATGTGAATTCAAATCAAATGTAATATCAAACATCAAGAACATAAAATCCCACTTTATGGAAACTTGAAGGTCCACTACACAATTCTGGCCAGACACTAACATAGTTCCCCTCCCTAAGTACTAACTTCTTATTTATTATTTACCCTATCCCAAATAAAGGAAAATAGAAGAAACAAGTTAGTGGATCTAGTACCCTGATACCATTTTTTAACAAATAAACCTGAACCACTAGGTTCGAGATGGAATACCACATGACTTCATGGATACCTCCCTGTATGCAAGTGGTTGCCGGTTGGCAGAGAGGGATTGTTGAACATCATGGGGAGTTTATTCCCATAGTATTAGGTAAAAATCAAATTGAAATAATGGAATAAATAAAAATAATAAAAATAATAATAAATACATAATCAATAATCATAGTAGCAATGAATAAAAATCAATCCAAACACATGAAATATCAATATGGCATGTTAGATACATAAATTGAAACTAAATAATGGATCCAACATATGAGGTAAATCTAGTAAATAAAAGCAGCAGCATACATCCAGTCTGAACTCTATCCAGCAACATCTGTATCCTCCCACTAACCTAATCAACCATCCACTATAGATCCCTTTTCCTTAACCAGATCTTTGACCATGAAATCTAAAAGTGCACCAAAATTCCTGAGTAGGGTGTGAGTAAACAACTCAGTAGGACACCCCCAATGACCCTTAACAAGAGTTCATAACATATATACTGGTGCATTCCATGAAAGTAAAAAAATAGATATAATCAATAAGTATATCACACAAGCATAATGTATATGATAGGTCCTCTGAGACCAGCTCTACCTGCTTTGAAATAATGATAGAAAGGAACATAGACCACCAAACTAACACACCCCCATCAATGGGATATTCCAAAAATGTGGCTGACACTTCACCATTGATAAGATAATCCAATGCATGCCAACCTCTCATATGAAACATCCCTCTTGGGGGATAGTCCACCAGGATCGACCTGTGTTCTCAAATATAGAAGATATAAGAACAACACATACATACAATACATGATAAAAATGATAGATCAAGCAACACATAAAATGAAGAAAATATATTAATCATCATAATACACATTCAAGAAATACAATCATAGGTCATGAGTTTATACACACACACCTCATGTGATCAAGCACCAAACATAGGTCTCATGGGATATACATTCATGCCAATAATCATATCAAGAACCCATATAAAACATGAGCTAATGTTAATGGCTTCCTACCTTAGGTGCAATGAAGATTCGGTAGAAAGGGTCACCGTCCAAGTCCAAAAGCACCACCAGATCCTAGAACCATTCTAAAATCAATAAAATTTAGAATACTAGTATTGAGTTTGAGAAGAAACCACACCCTAAAGTTAGGCCATTTTCAAATGTACCTGAGATGATCCACTACCAACAACAATATTGTTATGATTGATGTGGAGATGCTAATTCCTTGAATCTGAGTTCCAATTCTATCAACAATTAATAAACCCCTCATTGGACCATATAAAAACCCTTAGATCAAATAAATAAATCATGGATATAATTGGTTTTGATCAAGGAGAAGATAATGGAATTAATCCAAAATGAAGAACTCACTAGATTAAGAACAAAAGATCAATCTATTATTCGGGAATTGAATAGAGGAGTTGGAAGGTGAGGATAAGGTCTCAAAATCACTAGATAGTATCTCTAGGGTCTTGGGAGTTGAAGAGAGAAATATAGAATGAGAAAAAGTGAGTGGGGTTGGGTTTTTAAAAAAATAAACCTACAAACTCAGCATCATTACTAGGCTCTGTCAGATGCCATCGACTAGCCAATGGCCTCCATCAGTTACCTGAGGGCCACTGGGTAGATTTGGTTCTTCCCAAGAGCACCATCGAATTTCTGGTGGCTGCTGGGTAGAATTACCTTTTCCATAGAGGCTCATCGGCTAATCAGTGGGACAACTGTTACTTTTCATGTCACAACACATCCACCTACCTTGCCTCAATCTGTGTATAACCCATCAAACACGTCTAACCCACCTATAAATAGTTAAAAAAGAGCTCCAAGCTACATAAAATTTGAAAATATGTGTACCGGAAATAAAGTTGCCATAATATATGCCATGTTGACCTAGGGGAACCATGGTCACTTCTTTTTCAAGGTCTAAAAAGGCTCTAAAGGCCTCCAAAATTAAGTTTTTTGTTTGGATACTATGATTTTTGAACATTTGATGTGATTTCACCTTCGTTTAAGAGTGTTTTCATATTCTTATTGGGATTTATATGATTTTATTCCATGGATTTACATTCTTATTAATTTTATGGTGTTGTAATTGGTGTGATTTTCCCTCTTTTGATGATTTATTATCTATTTTATATACATATACATATGTGTGTGTTTGTGTGTGTGTGTTTCTATACATTTATGTATATTTATTTATAATTTATATATATTCATCAATATTTATTTAAAATTATATATAATTTTATCTATGCATAGATATTCATATGTATTTATAAATATTTATATGGATTTTTATTTATATACTTTTATAGATTATATGAGTATATATATATATTTATATTTACTTGTGTTTATATATATATATATATATATTAATATACAATTATAAATATGTGTGTGTTTATATATATCTATGCAATATAAATGTGTGTTTCTATATATTTATGTAAATTTCTTTATATATATATATATATATATATATATATATATCCATTTATGTATATTTATATACATTAATGTATATTTATATATATGATGTTGATATATATATTTATATGCATTTCGTTGGTTGGTGTGTGTGTGCGTGTCTTTATGATTTTATTTATATACATTTATGTAAATTTATTTATATTTATATACTTTTATAATATATATAAAATAGTATTTAAATAAATTTAGATGTGATTATATATATATATATATATTATTTCTTATTTAATTTTTATTTTTTATTATATATTTATTTTTTATTTTTTATTAACACATTATTTATTCATTATTATTATTATTTTTAAGTTGAGGTCGAAGTCTCGGTTCATTCGAGGAAAGGGGCTACATTACAAAGAAAAGAATGCAACATACAATGTAGGGATGTACTCGGTGAGAGTCAAACTCGAGACCGTGTTGAGACCCACAAGGGCAGCTACCATTGAGCTGCACCCTTGGGGCTTCATTAATTAATTTATTTATTTAATATTTATTTATTACTTATTAATTATAAATTCCTATTAATTATTAATTATTCATTATTCATTATTAATAATTAATTATTATATATTACTGTATTATTTATTTATTTATTGTTTATTATTTATTAATCATTTGTTTTTTCTTTATTATTTATTATTTATTTTATATTTATTTGTTATGTATTGTTTGTTTTTTATTATTTATTATTATTATTATTTAATATTATTATTTATGTATATATATTTTAATGTATTTATCTATATATATAAGTATATTAAATTTTGTTTACTTACCACATGAAGAACTTTCTAGAGTGGTAAAGTCTTTACAGGATAACCAATAGGTGATAGGTTTAAATATCACCCAATACATATATATAATGAATTTATGCATGTCATGCATGACATATGCACGAATGGTAGAATAAATAAATAATTAATAATAAATAATATTAAATAATATATAATACAAAATTAATTAATTTAGTAATTAATCAAATACATAAATAAAAAATAAAAAGTTTAAAGTTTAAAAAAAATTAAAAAATTAAAAAAATTGTCACTAAATGATCTGTAGTGGTTCTAAAAACCGTTGGGGAATATTTCATGACTCTGCATTATGCATCAGTTTTACAAAATCACCACAAAATGATTTAGTGATGATTTAAACCACCACTAAATGGTCTTTTTGGAATGGTGGGAGAGGCTATATGCAATGAACCGATATGGGTCATCCCTCTGATAGATGCATGAACTAGTCTGAAGGGCATTCTAGATCCCCATTGGCTGACAACTAGTTTTTGGGCATCAAAGGAACACACTTGGAAATGGTTTCACCTAATAACCAAAGTAAAATACAACATCAAGAATATAATAAAAATTCGACATGACTTGTCTGCACATCGAATGTGCACGCAAGAGAAAAATAAACAAAACAACAACCTAATATCAAAACTAGGAAATCAGTAAATAGCAATGAGCACCAAAAACCTCCCTTTCCACACCAATATCCCTCTCCTATAAGGCAAAAACTCCCACCAATAGCTTTTCTTTGTCCACCAGTAGATATAGTTACCCTTCGTCCGTAGAAAGTAGTAAAAACCTAATTTGACAAGATAAATCAAATAAAGGGCCTCAAGTTAGTAAATATATGAAAAGTAAAGACATTTCCTACTAAATCAATAAATGGGCACCACAATCCAAATACGATAAAATAAAAAATGACCTCAATGAATCAATGCTCTCAAGAGTAGTCCAAAGAAGAACCAATAACACGCAACTGAAATAATAATAGGAATGAGAACTAGAGAACTCAGCAGTCCACCAAAAATCTCTGAATCTATGAAATTCATTTCATAAGAAAATTTATAAATTCTATTTTGAAAGTAAACTAGAAAGTAGGCTTTTACAAATATGGCTTATGAAAAAACAAAACAATATCATAATCACTTTTCAAAACATTTCACTTTGTTTTCTCAAACTGAAAACACATGTTTGGAAAACATTTCCACTGGCCCAAGTCATTTCAAAACCACCCACATGTTAACATTTCTCAAAACAAATAATTTCTCTTATTTAAATGAAAATGGACACTTTATAAACATTTAACCATCCAAATCTATCTTTAAACTAAAACGCTCATTTTGAAATCCACTTTTAAAACCCACGCAAGTTTCTTTAAATTCAAAACAGATTTTTCCAAACATCTCTAAAAAATATTTTATTTTTCAAATGAATCGACCCAACACACATGTGTCAAGAACAACAAAACATACACCATATATCACAAGGCATAAAACAAACATAAGCAATAAATGGTGACACAAAAATGAAAATAGGGGAAATGATACAAATAAGAACTAGATCAAAATTCCCCATATTAATAACTGATCAAGAAATCAAATGTGTCATGGGATCTATCATGCTTTTATTGCACAACTCTGATTATTTGGAGAAACCATTCCCAAGTGTGTTCTTGTGATTCCCAGGCACTAGTTGTTAGCCCGTGGGGATCAGGAATGCCCTTCGAACCAGTGGTGGACCGGTTCGGGCATCTGTTGGATGGACGACCTGGGTTGGTTTGTCACACTATACACCTGTTTTGGTCCCTATTGTGGTGTCTTAGGGAGAAAACCTTATCCATTTCATTGTTGGTATGCTTAAGGGATCACCACACTGAGGAAAAACACATGTTTTATCATGCATGGGGTTTTTTTATTGTAGTAAGTTTGAGCAATGCAGGTGGTTTGGAAACAGCAATGGTGGCTCCACCAATCTTTTGTCCCACCTGTTGGGAGTTCAAAATAGCCAAGGGAATTACTCTACACTATGGATCTCCCCATGGTGGCTCTGGTTGAAGGCCACTATGGTCGTTTTGGTTGTCACCATGTCATGGTGATGACCTTGACCCAGTCCACCCTTCCAGAAGTGAGGGTTTTGGCCTAATTAATTTATTCCCTACACCCATGATGAATCAGTGTCTCACCTAATGAGGTTTTGATATTGAAACATAGTGTATTGAACCACCATTACCATTTTACTTTGTTTATTTTTATGTTAGGTGGGATTGGATGAGCTTCTCTCGTGCACTGGTATTTAAATACTCAATTTGTGCCCTCTACCTTTATTTTTAGTCTTCTTCAATTTGATTCTTGAATTTGGATTACCAGAGCTTCACCCCTAGAGTTGAGGGTGTTTTCTATCAAGTTCCATCCCTTCACTTCCAAGGAGTTAAAATGTTGTGACCTAAGAAGGATGGTAGAATTTCCAGGAAGAATTATTGGTGCACGACTTCAATATTATTCAACAGAAGATACACCCGATTCCTTGAGGTAGTTTATTTCTATATTTTATCTTAACTTATAGAATATTATGTGTTTGATATGTTTTGGAACCCTCTAAGACTTTATTGAGCCTTAAATACTTCGTTTGTCATCCCCTCGTACTGAATAACTGGAATTATCATTATTCACTTTCCTTGCTAGCTCCTTCAAAATGAGTTTATGTAGACCTCCTCATTTTATTGATAGAAACTCACCCATTATGTAGTTAAACCAAGACTTCTTGAAAATATCTAACAATTTTTTTATCCATGCTACTACAAAATGAACAATATAAAATGTTAGCCTTTATCGGTTCTCGAGAAAAGCACAGATAACAACTACCTTTATCATCCCTAAAAAAGTGATGATAGAGGCTTCCTTTATCAGCACTGAAAAGGATCCTGATCACGCAGTGATTCCCACATCAAAATAGCGTAAGGGAGGCCACTTCTTTATATATCATTTTGTCGCATGCCAAACTCATAAGTCTATTGCGGGGATAGGTTCTCGTATACACTACACACACATATACGGGCCATGCATGGGCTCATATGGGCCTTGTCCCACAATCTGTTTCACTCTGGCCTTGGCCCACCTTCATACACCCATTCGAGTCCTACACGACCCGACCCAGCTATCTGACCAAATACCCGGTCTGTGCCCCAATTTTTTTATACAAACCAATAAAAAATACAAGTATTAAAAATAAGAAATAATTGAAATAATTAAACAAATAAAATTTAAAAATGAATAAATTTAAAAAAATAATAAGAAAAATAATTAAATAATTATTAATAAATTTAATATATATATATTATAAATATTAATAAATAATTCATATTATATATAGATATATAAAATGAATAAAATGAAATAATTAAAAATATAAAAATTAAAAATGAGTAAATTAAAAAAATATTAAAAAGTTTATTAATTAAATAATTATTAATAAAAATGAATAAATTTAATGTACATATATATAAATTATAAATATTAATAAATAGTATATTGTAAATATAGATATATAAAATGAATAGATTGTAATAACTAAACATAAAAAATAAAAATGAATAAATTATAAAAATTAAACAAAAAATTAAAAATGAATAAATTCCAAAATTAATAAAAAAATTATTAATGGAATAATTATTAGTAAAAAAGAATAAATTTCATATATATATATATATATTAATTATAAATATTAATAAATAATATATATTAAATATAGATATAGAAAATTAATAAAATGTACTAATTAAATACATATTAATTTCTTATTCATTTTTAATGGGTTTTATACATAATTATCCATTAATACATTTAATATAGAAATATATTCATATATATTTCTCTCTCTGTGTATATATATATATATATATCAATATATATAGTATTTCCTAAAATGTGATTTATATAATACAAAATATTTATGGCTACATCAAATAAGTCATATATTTAGTGAATAATGGTTTATAATTAAAAATTAACAGTAATTAAAAATATTGACTAATTGTATCGAGTAATGGTCATTAATTAAATGTTGTTTGATTTTTCAATTTAACATATATCAAATATGTGTTCTATTGATTTCACACATACATATACATAATTAATGCATTTTTATATACAACGCACACACAAAGATATTTACATAATTAATGAAATCTTATATAGAAACACATGCACCTAATATTTATATAATTTATTCAAATTTTAATATTCATTTTTGAATTTCATTTAGTAACATGATATATTTAATATATTATTTTTTAATTAGTAAATTTTATTTTTTTTAATATTATTAGAGTTAGGTATTATTTATTCATTTTTAATATTTTTTATTTTTTATTTTTTTTTTGGAATTTAATCAATTTCTAATATTTATTTTTATATATTTATTTACTATGTTTAAATATTTTCAATATTCATTCATCTTCATTTTAATATATATTAATATTTTTTTAATAATTTATATTTAATTAATAAAACTTATGGATTTTTTCAATATTTTTAAAGTGTACTCATTTTTAATTATTTAATTTCACTCATTTTTAACATGCAAGCATTTAAGATTATATATTAATTAATAATGTTAAAAACATATTTGTAAATAAATATTTATAAATAAATATATTTATAAATAAATATATTTATAAATGTATATTTATTATATTTATAAAATTATATATTTATAATTATAAATAAAAAATAATATTTTTTTTTAAACATTTATATAATTATAAATTAATGATTATATATTTAAATAATTATAAAATTATAATAAATATATTTAAATAATGAATATATTTACTATATTTATATTTATATTTATATTTATATTTATATTTATATTTATATTTATATTTATATTTATTATATATATATAATTATATAAATATATATAATGATATAAATATATAAATATTATTTTTTTAAATGGTATTTGTATAATTATATATACAATTAGATATTTAAATAATTATAAAATTATAATAAATATATTTAAATAATGAATATATTTGTAAGATCTTGGGTTTTCCTATGAGGTACGAATCTCTTGTTTTCTATTTAAATGCTTGTTTGGGGCCTAATGTGAGTACCCAATGAGATCATGGGAATATCGAGGGTGTTTGGGGCTTATTTGAAGCTTGGAGCCTAGCTTTTTGGGAAAGACTGACAGGCCACATGGTTAGAAGAAACCATGTGGGGCAGGTCGCACGGTTATCCCTAACTATATGGGGCTTGACAGTGGGGTGTAGGAGGTTGCACAGTTTGAGGAAACCATGCCACCTCAGGCACATGCCTGTGCGGGGGCCTCTATAACTTTTTACATAGCTTGAGATACGGTTTGTGCATGGTTTTTTAAACCATGTGCACTATTCATGCGAGGTGCCCCCTTAAGATAATGAAGGGTGCACGATTGATGCATGGTTTGGCCAATCATGCGGCCAAATTGTGTGGCCCGATAAATATTGGTAAAATTACCATTTCTCCCTTAAAAACTATTTAAACCTAAACCTATTCTAGTTTTTTCCTATGTTGTACAACAACTCTCATTTTGGATCTCCTTTGAAGTCCATTTGATAGGTTGTGCTCCTGATCGTTCGTCCGGATTCGGAATCGAACACCATCTGTCTCATTGGTTTTGCACCGATAAGTTCTTTGATCATCTTGTGTCGTTCTTCATTTGACTTCGTATTTATGAAGTTATTTAGGTGAAAGCTAATATGCCCTATTTTTAGGCTTTTCATCGGTTCTTCATTTTTCTTCTGATCTGGACTGAATCAGAAGTTGATACTGGACGAGTACTCTACTACATACCTACCGTAGGTGGTCTATACCTTTCCCTTAGGGTTTGGTGTTTTATATTCCTAGTTATAGTTATTCTGCAAGTTGAACTTTCTGAAAGTCCCTAAAATTAATCGAATGTATGAATTAAATGTAATGGAACTTGTTAGGGATGTCCACTAGTTTCTTTGTGACTGTTGGAGGTTGTTGCCCCAACCTAGGCCATTCATGGGGTGCGCATTTGAATTTTCCATTTTGTTATACTGCCCATGGGGTACATGTAAGTTTTCTTAGTTAGAGTAATCCCTTTATGAATTGAATTGAATTTAATTGAGATATTATTAAAAGGTTTGCCTCTTTTTCCATGTGATAACATGATGTGAATTTTTTAATTGTTTAAATATATTTTATTGAAATTGTTGATATGAGTTGGTTGAACTCATGGAATGTAATTGAATTTGAAATGATGATTGAAATGAATTTATGATTTGAAATAGTATTGGATTCCTTGGTTGGTATACCTTGGATCTTAATTCCATTAGAATTCATGGATGTTTCTTCCATGGATATTGATTGCGATAGTGAACACCTTGGACTTGTTTCCTCCTTGGGTATTGATTCCGTAGGATGCCTTGGGTCTTACTACCCCTTGGATTCGGATTGCTTGGAATCATATTGGACATGTGTTATTGACATGATCCTTAGACTCCACTCAAGTTTTTACCGAGTTTCCATCAAGATGCTCCTGGGACTCGACGAGGATGCCTTGGTCATCTATACCTTGGATCCGGCCCTTCATGGCATGACACTTCTGATTACACGGTGAGGCCATTGTGGGTGACTTGATTGTACAACAAGGTTGTGATTAATGTTATACTATATTATACTGAATGGTTGTGGTAGTGTTTTACACTTGGTTTCATGGTATGGATGTGGTGGATCTTTTGGCATGTTTTAAGGATAACCTCGGTACAGGTATCAACTTAAAGTTTATAGACTGGATAACATTACTTGTTTAGTTATATTTTATCACTACCCTTGATATGAGATCCTCACTATTGTTTATAGGAAGCCTTTTTTGGCTAGATAGTTTCACTTTACTTGTATCACATATGCCTTGGTCACTTTACTTTCATTTCTATTATACATGTTATATAAATTGCATAGTGTTTAGCTTGTATTGCATGACCTGGATTTGTTATAAACATTGTTGGTGGTGGCCTACTGAGTGTTGTCTCACACCCTATTCAGGCCACTATTGGGTACCTAGATAGACTATATGGATGTAGGTAGGGATCTAGTCAAGCACCCATAGTACGATGCTTGATTTGTGATATGCTTAGGAGGGGAGCACAAGACCATGTTGAGGCTCATGATGCTAGCTGGGATAGTTCTTTTGGTCTTTTGGTGTTTTGATACATGTATTGTACTGGATGCTTGTATACCCATTTTCCATCTTGTAGATACATGAAATGACATGTCATTGTATATGAGATTACTTTTTTAATTGTTTATATATTCCTATCTTGGATGTTTATCTGTTATCTGATTGATTTAATGCTTCCGTTATTGACTGATATGTTTACTACCGTTGTGTTACACTATGACATGAGGGAATAGTCTCCCCAAAAATACACCCCAGACCCTCACTGCTAGTCGATAGCCTCTAGCAATTGGGGAGATTCTCTTAAGTCCATGTGACCCACCGGCTAGGGGCACCGTTTAGTGGAATTCGGGTCAGAATGTTACAAAGTGGTATCAATGGATTTTATTTTATACCTTATGATTTTGTGGCAATATATAGGGATTAGAAAGTTATTGTAATTTGGTAATAATTCATACTTGAGATTAGCTAACCCGTGTATGAAAAAAAACTAAATTAGCATGGATGGAAATTGTTGTTTTCTAGATTTTTCCTATTACAGTTGATTTGAATTTCACCATTGGGTGACACACTTTAATTGTGATGTTAGTATTAATATAATTGTGCATTTATTTTACCATTTACCAATGTGATGAGGGTATGCATCTCATGTATCATTTTTAGGAACCTGTTAGGATTTACATGTCATTACATATAGGATGAATTATTTGACTACATGACTTTGTGATATTTTCCTTGTATGATATACATGCTATTGTGATATTAATTTTTACAGAGAATTTAAAAACATAGTAGGTACTTAGAGTGCCTGCCATAACCTAAGTATTTTTTTCTTGATTAGGCTACAGCAGACAACCTAAGTAACCAATTATGGCATATTGAGTCATGGACCATCGATCACATGGACTAGAACGTTTTATGGTGTGGATCAAGTGGACGCCATATTTCAGTTCATGAGTTGTATGGGACCTTATGGATCAAAAGTTGTAAACCATTTGGTTCAACCATTTAAAGAGAAATGTGAAATGAATATGAATTCAAATGGAAATTTAAACTTTGAAATAGAGAACTTGACTTTGACCTGGCTTTTGAGTGAGCATTAAGAAGTGTCTCTAGTGATGTTACTACTATTTTTTTCTACCCATTCATGGATTTAGGAGTAGGTAGAGAAGTGTTTCCTATTTATAGGAAGTTTTTGACATGTCCTACACTTTTAGTTTTCAATCTTTTTTGAGGCATGTGTTTGGAATTTTAGAGACATTACACCCTAAAAACCTTCAGTTGTACGTCAGGAGGGTGGAGATGACCATGATCTAGAGGTGGTGGGTCATGGGCTACAAAAAAAATCCTCTTATAGTGCCAGATGATGCACTGGTGGTTTTACCAGACACGGATGCTCAGGAACATTTTTGTGATGGGTTTTTACTCTATATGAAGACTTTTTAGAGAGCACCACAGACTATCCCATCTATGGATTAGCTGATGTGTGTGTTCCAACAGCATCATCCACCCACATTTTTAGGGGATAGAGGACCATAGGCTACTGAGTTGTGTCTTGAGACTACGCTATTGATATTTGAGCATTTGGAGACACTTACTAAGAGGAGAGTAAAGCTCGCAACATACATGCTTCGAGGAGAAGAAAAGTAATGGTGGGATGTTTTGAACTTGGATGATGCACTACGATATATGGTTTGGGGTAATTTATAATCCAGGTTCTACAACTAAGTTTTCCATGAGACTTTGAGAGTAAAGCAAGTTAGTGAGTTCATGCATCTGAAGTAGGGTGCAGCGACAGTTATGGAATATTCAGCATGATTTATAGAGCTACAATGTTTTGCGATGATATATCTTATTGATGAGGCATCGAGGGTGAGACACTTTGAGGAAGGTCTCAGACATGTTGTTTGATTGAAAGTCAACATGTTCAAGTTGAAAACTATTACTGAGATAGTGAATCATGTGTTGATTATATAGGGGGCCTGAGGGAAGCTGGGGGTGTAGAGCAGGGCAGTTTAGTATCTCGACCCAGTTGTTCAACTTCCAATGGTAGGAAGCTACATTTTGAGGCTTCCCGTGAGATGATTACCATCCAGGATTTTAGCACTAGTAGCTCAGTTTTCTACCATCAATGTGGCAGATGGGGACACATGAGGAATTGGTGTGATCGATACCCAGTCAAGTGTCGAGCTTGTGATCGGATGGGCCACATGAAGTGTTTTTGTAGGACTTTACCTCCAAAAATGAGTGGAAGGGGTAAAATATGACACCAGGTTTAGGAGAAGGTTTCATAGATCCATGTCAGGCTGGGAGTTATGCTAGTATCAGTCAACCAGGATAAGGCAGTGGTTGTGGTTGAGGCAGCCAAACCCCAGTTGTACCTAGACAATAGAGTGGACTTTCTTCGGGTAGTGAGGTTGTTTCACAGGGTCGTGGTTTATGCTATATCTATTTTGTAAATCCTACCCCTAAGGATCAGGGTGTAGGGTCATCTACGGTGATAGTTACTATTTTAGTAGCCTCTAATATTATAACTTCACTTTTTAACACATGTTCATCACATAGTTTCATATATGTACCTGTGGTGGAGAGCCTGAAGCCCATGGTTAAATTTTATGATGGTGTTATGACCTTGGATACTTCATTGGGGATCAAAATGGAGGGTGTGAACCCATGCATGGAGTTCCCCTTGAGATTAGATGGTGTCATTTTGTTTGGGATCTTTTTTTCCTTGAGATGACAGGGTTTGACCCTATACTTGGGATGGTCTGGTTGGTTTCTTATCAAGACTATGCTGATTTTTATCATTGTATGGTAACATTCACATCACTATAGGGTAGAGTTTTTATTCACAAGGGTGAATGGGATGTCCAAGAGATCCGATTTGGACTAGAGCATCATGGGCTGGGCAGGATGACATCTCGTATATATAGTTTATATCTAGATAATCAAGAAGCACATCAGATGGACTTTCCTCTAGTGGTTGATCATTTCAAGGATGTTTTCCCAGATGACTTTTCTAGTTTACCTCCTAAGAGAGAGGCATAGTTTTCCATCATGCTAGTGCCAGGAGCTGCACTAGTATCCATTCAACCTTACATGATGACTACTATAGAGTTGTAAGAGCTTAAGTGGAAGCTAGAGAACTTGGAGGAAAAGGGGTTTATATGACCTGATACTTCTCTATGGGGTTTTCTTGTCCTTTTTACAAAAAAGGCATATGGTACCCTCAGGCTATGTGTATATTATCATAAATTGAATCAGTTTATGGTTAAGAATCGATATCCCTTACCGTAGATAGATAACCTTTTTTATCATCTTTGAGGAGCTCAAGTGTTCTCGAAAATTGATTTGAGATCTAGATATCATTAGGTGCATGTTTGACTTATAGAAATACCTCGTACAACTTTTCATACACTAATAAAAAATTGGTTTTATCCAGCACTAGCTAAAAGCGATGTTAAAGACCCCCTTTATCAGTGTCGATAAAGGGGATCTTTAATGGTGCTTCTTAGCACTAGTAAAGGGGGTCTTTAACAATGCTAAAAAAAGCACTGATAATAGCCCTCCTTTATCAGTGCTTTTTACAAGTGTTGATAAAGCTCCCCCCCCCCCATCAGTGCTTGTGAAAAAGCATTGATAAATGGTATATTTAAAAAAATAATTAAAATGTATATATTAATATATTAATATATAAATATATTTATATTAATATAAATATAGTATATATTTTTTTAAATATGTTTTAGATAAGGATAAATAAACATTTACACTTAATATATAATTTATTTAGAGAAAATGGATTATAAAACAATTAAAAAATATTTTTAATTAATAAATTTATAATTATTATATATTAATAGTCATTTAATAATAATTTGAAAATAAAAAAAATAAAAAACTTAATAAAAGATCCAAAATAAGTTGAAAACGCAACTCAAACTTCAAATAACTAGAACTTTTTATTCAGGTGTCCGTTTGAGCTCTAACACATATCAAATCAAAGATTTTAACGATCTCTACACTATGTTAATTAGGGGGGTTCATTGTTTTTTGATGTCAAAAGAGGCCCCAAAGGCCTCCAAAACTAATTTTTTTGTCAGGGTACCCCAATTTTTTAACATCCGATGGAATTTTAGCCTCATTTAAGGGGGGGTTCTCATTTTCAGTCAGGACAGAATTTATTATTAGGTATTACATTCATATTGATATTATGGTTTTGAAATTATATTATTTTTCATAATGTAGTTTTTTTATAATTAAATATATGCATATTTTTTTATATTTACTTATAATAAACCACTTTTATAAATACATATATCAACATATTTACGTAAAAATGTATTTTTAAATATATAAAATAAATATTTATTATTAATTTTATTTAAAGTAAAAAATTATCCATTTTTTTACCTTATAAAAATCTAATAATATGTATATATAATTTTTATATATACATATGTGTGTGTGTATTAATAAACATATATATATATATATACATTTATATTCTTATATATATATTTATTTATATTATAATATATATAAATAAATTTTAATATATAATATATTTAAATAAATATAATTGTGTATATATATCAAAAATTTCAAAATATATACAAATAAATAGAAAAGTTGTTAAATATACAACAAAACATACATGGCATAGTAGTAAAGAGCTTCAGTCACATAAGGGAGGTCTAGGGATCAAATCCCGGAAGGTGTAGGAATTTAGGGTAACCTTATAGTGCTAAGGAAGGGGGTGGGGTGCATGATAGCAGATGGGTAGTGGAAAGTGATAAGAAAGGTGGGTATCAGGGGTGCGTGAAAAATTAATTTTTTTCCATATTTTTTAACAGCACTCTTGTTAGCACTGTTAAAAGCCAACCATTAACAGCACTAAAAAATTTTGTTAAAGGAAACCTTTAAGAGTGCTAAAAAAAGCACTATTAAAGGCGCTTTTTAACAGTGTTAAGAAAAGCACTATTAAAACAATGCCTTTATCAGTGCTTTTTTTAGCACTGTTAAAGGGTGACTTTACTGGAGATTTTTAGCGCTGTTAAAAAACCCCCATTTAACATTACTCACAATATCAGTGATTTTTAATCACTAATAAAACCCCTTAACTAGCATTGTTAAAGCCCCAATTTTTAGTAGTGATAGTAGGTATGATCTATATGAGTATCTGGTTATGTCGTTCAGTCTCATGAATGCTCCAATAGTTTTCAGGGAGCTAATGAATCAAGTTTTCCATCCTTATCTGGATTCGTTTATGGTGGTATTTGTGTGAGATATCTTAGTGTATTCTCATAATTAACATGACCATGCCAAACATCTTGAGATCATTTTGGATACACTGAGAGAGAATCAGTTATGTGTTAAGCTCACAAAGTTCCACTTCTGGATGGATAAGATTCACTTCCTATGTCATATTATCTCAGAGATAGGAGTATCGGTAGACCTAGATAAGGTGAAAGCTGTAGTTTCCTAGTAGAATCCCAAGAACATATTTGATATATAAATTTTCTTGGGGTTGTTTGGATATCATGGGTGTTTTACATAAGACTTCTCATGCTTAGAAGCACCACTATCATGCTTTACTAATAAGGGCGTGAAGTTTTTATAGATAGATATATGTGAGATATCCTTTCAAGAGATGAAAGGGATACTGACTTCACTGATAGTCTTGATCCTTCCAGAGTTTGTTAGGATATATACGGTGTATTGTGATGCATCGAGTATCAAGCTAGGAGTTGTTTTGATGCAAGGGGATAAAGTTGTGGCATACATGCCTCGTTAGCTGAGGCCACATGAGAGGAATTACCTAATGTGTGATCTTAAGTTAGCTTCAATTGTCCATGTTTTGCGTTGTTGGAGACATTACTTACTGAGAGGGCATTTTGTGGTGTAAACAGACCACAAAATCCTCAAGTGTATTTTTACACAGTGTGATCTGAATTTGACGTAATGAAGGTGTCTTAAGTACCTACAATATTTTGAATTTGATCTTTCCTATACACCTAAAAAGGGTAATGAATTGCTCAATACACTAAGCAAGAGGACTTAGATACAGGCAGTTCAAGGTGTTAGTAATGAGTGGAATCTTATGGACTTATTTTTAGAGATGCACTTGGAGGTGAAGGATGGTCAGGGGAAAGCTTTTCTTTCATCCT
Organism: Viscum album; assembly: GCA_963277665.1. Lineage (NCBI taxonomy): Eukaryota > Viridiplantae > Streptophyta > Magnoliopsida > Santalales > Viscaceae > Viscum > Viscum album. The sequence continues at coordinate 1,827,248,914 of OY728127.1, forward strand.
TAGTTATGACCTATACCCTTTTAGATAGAGTGGGGATGAGGTAGCTGTCATATTTTGATGGCCTAGTCCTATGGGAGAGTGTGGAATATAAGGACCCACCACCTGGTTGGACCGTGGGTGAGGATGAAATTCTACGTATTCATGGTTGTGTATGGGTTTTAGCAGACATACGTGAGGAGATGATGTATGAGTTTCATGCCTTGGTTTGGGAATTACACCCCGAAATCACCAAGATGTATTATGACTTATGTCTTCATTACTAGTGGATGGGTATAAAACATGCGGTAGCTAGTTTTTTTATGAGGTGTTCCACCTATCAGTAGGTGAAGGAAAAACATCAATGACCAGATAAAATTTTACAGTAGTTACCCATTCCTAAGTGGAAATGGGAAGATGTCATGATGGATTTCATGATCGTTTTGTCAAGGTTTCCTCAAGTTAGTGATTCTATATGGGTTTTTGTTGAAAGGATCACGAATGCTACTCATTTATTATTGATCAGGGAGACCTTCAATTTAAATGAGCTTGGGAGGTTGTATGTCTGTGAGATAATACGAATTTACGGGGTTCCTCAGACCATGGTATCAGATAAGGACATTCAGTTTACATCTCATTTCTAGAATATTTTGTATAGGACACCGGGTACATCGGTGCTTATGAGCACAACATACCACCCTTAGACTGATGGTCAGTTAGAGCATGTGATTTAGGTGTTTGAGGACATATTGCAAACATGTGTCCTTGATTTTGGGGGCTATTAGGAGAGGAATATTCCCTTAGTTGAGTTCACCTACAAAAATATTTATCAGGTGACTATACAAATGGAACCCTATGAGGATTTATACAGTAGGTCATGATGATCACCCCTGTGCTGGTTAGAGGCAGGTGAGGTAGCTTTACTAGGATTGTGTCTCATGCAGGAGACTTTTGAGCAGGTCCAAATGATCATAAATTGAATTACCACTGCATAATATCAACAAAAATCTTATGGAGATCATTGTCAATAACCTATAGAGTTTTAGGTTGGGGATCATGTCTTTTATATATCTCACTAAGGCTAAGACACGGTTAGATTAGGAGACATGGTAATGTTTCACTGCAATATGTTGGTCCATTTGAGATTCTAGAGAGAGTTAGGAAAATAGCCTATCAGTTACAGTTACCTCAGAGGTATTGATCCATGCATGATGTCTCTCATGTATCAAAGTTGTGTCATTATCACTCAAACCCATCTCACACTTGGTATTCAGATGAGGTGGAGTTACAGGTAGATGTGTCCTTCAAGGAGAATCTTATATGTGTCGTTGATAGGAGCACGAAGGTTATCTGAGGTCGCTCAGTTCCTTTAGTATGGGTGTTATGGAAGCATTTTTGATTACAGTACAAGACTTGGTAGTGGTAGGATGACGTACATGCCCAGTGGCTAAAGTTATCCTCAGGAGATTCTTGACCACCCTTGAGAGGGTAATTCGAGGACAAATTTCTATAAGGGGGAATATTGTAAGATCTTGGGTTTTCCTACGAGGTACGAATACTTTTTTTGATTTAAATACTTTTTATGGCCTAATGTGAGTACTCAATGAGATTATGGGTATATCAGGGGTGTTCAAGGATTGTTTGGGGCATGGAGCCTGACTTTTTGGGAAAAATATATAAGTCACGTAGTTAGGAGAAACCATGTTGGACTTGACGGTGGGGTGAAAGAGGTCGCACAATTTGAGGAAACTGTGCAACCTCAAGCGCATTCCCATGAGGGGGCCTCTGCAACTTTTGACAGATCCTAAGACATAGTTTTTTCATGGTTTTCTAAATTGTGTGCACTAACTGTGTGAGGTGCCCCATTAAGACAACGAAGGGTGCATGGTTGGTGCACAGTTTGGCTAATCATGCAACCAAACCGTGTAGCCCAGTAAATATTAGGGAAGTTACCATTTATCTCTCTAAAAATATTAAAAACTAATCCTATCCTATTTTCACCCATTTTAACAACATCACTCATTTTGGAACTCCTTTTAAGTCCATTTGGTAGGCTTTGCTCCCAATAATTTTTCCAGACTCGAAATCGAACATTGTCAGTCTTGTTAGTTTCACACCGGTAAGTTCTTTGATCATATTGTTTCATTCTTCATTTGACTTTGAATAGAATGAGTTATTTATGTGCAAGATAATATTCCCTATTTTTAGGTTTTTCATTTTTTCTTCATTTTTCTTCTGATATGGATTGAATCGGAAGCTGATACTAGATGAGTGCTCTACTACGAACCTATGGTACTTGGTCTATATCTTTCCCTTAGGGTTTGGTGTTTTATATGCCTAGTTGTAGTTGTGTTGTATGTTGAACTTTCCAATGGTGACCTAAAAATGAATTTAATGTCTGAATTAAATGTAATGGAACCTGATTGGGATGCCCACTAGTTCCATTAAGACTATTGGAGGTTGTTTCCCCAACCTAGGCCACCCATGGGGTGTGCCTTTGTATTTTCCATTTTGTTATACCGCTTTTGGGGTGCATGTGAGATTTCCTAGTTAGAGGAATCATTTTATAAATTTAATTGAATTGAATTGAGAATTAGGAGAAGGTTTTCCTCTTTTTCCATGTGATAGCATGATGTGAATTGTTTAATTGTTTAAATGGATTTTTTTGAAATTTTTGATATGAGTTGGTTGAAATCATGGAATGTAATTGAATATGAAATGATGATTAAAATGAGAAGATGATTTTAAATGGTAGTGGATTCCTTGGTTGGTATACCTTGGATCTTGATTCCATTATATTCCATGGATGTTTCTTCCATGGATATTGATTGTAGTAGTAAACACCTTGGAATTGTTTCCTCCTTAGGTCTTGATTCCATATGATGCCTTGGGCCTTGTTACCCCTTGGACCTAGCTTGCTTGGACTCGAATTGGACATGTGTTGTTGCCATACTCCTTAGAATCCACCCAGGTATTAATTGAGTTTCCATCGAGATGCTCTTAGGACTCGATGAGGATGCCTTGGTCTGCAATACCCTGGATCCAACCCTTCATGGTTTGACACTTATGATTACATGGTGAGGCCATTGTGGGAGAATTGATTATATGGAAAGTTCATGATGAATGTTATACAAGATTATATGGTGTGGTCATGGTAGTGGTTTATACTTGGTTGTATAATGTGTTCATGGTTGGTATTTTAGAATTCTTTATGGATAACCCTTGTATGGGTGTTATCTTACAGTTGGTAGGCTAGATAATATTACTTGTTTAGTTATATTTTACTATTTCCCTTGATATGGGAACTTGACTGTTGTTTATAAGGAGCCTTGTTTGGATATATAGTTTCACTTTACTTGTATCACATATTACTTGGTCAATTTGATTTCATTTATGTTATACCTATGATATACATAGCACATTGTTCGGCTTGTATTGCACAGTCTGGATTTGTTATAGACTTCGTTGGTGGTGACCTACTGAGTGTTATCTCACACCTTGTTCGGGCAGTCGTTGGGTACCCAGACAGACTATATGGATGCAGGTAGGGATCCGGGTAAGTGCCTATAGTATGATGCTTGATTTGTTCTATGCTTAAGAGCAAGGGATCACATGACCGAGCTGAGTCTCATGATGCTAGCTAGGATAGTTCTTTTGGTTTTTTTTGGTATTTTGATACATGTATTGTACTCGATGCTTGTATACCTATTTTCCAACTTTGTAGAGACATGATATGACACATCATTTTATATGAGATTACTTTTGGTATTGTTTTTACATTCTTGTCTTAGATGTTTATCTATTTTATGATTAATTTATTGCTTCTGCTATTAACTTATATATTTACTACCATTGTGCTACACTCTGACATGAGGATATAGTCTCCCCATAAATACATCCTAGGCCCTCACTACTATTTGGCAGCCTCTAGCATTTGGGGAGATGCACTTGAGGCCATGTGACCCACCGTCTCAGGGCACCATTTAGTGGCATCTGGGATGTGACGTTACAATATTTACTATATTTATATTTATATTTATATTTATATTTATTTATTATATATATAATTAAATAAATATATATAATTATATAAATATATTTATAATTATAAAATTATAATAAATATATTTAAATAATGAATATATTTACAATATTTATATTTATATTTATATATTTATTATATATATATATAAATATATAAATATATATAATGATATAAATATTTTTATAATTATAGATAAATAATTATAAATTTATTTTCAAATATATTTATTAATAAATATATTTATAAACGTATATTTACTATATTAATAAAATTATATATTTATAATTATTAATAAATATATATATATATATTTTTTAAAGTGTTTATATAATTATAAATAAATAATTATATATTTAAATAATTATAAAATTATAATAAATATTTTTAAATAATGAATATATTTAATATATTTATAATTATATTTATATATGTCTATTATATATATAATATGATATAAATACATTTATAATTATATACAAATATTTATAAATATATTTACAAATATATTTATTTATAATTATAATTATAAATCTTTTATCATTGCTAAAATTTTAGGGTTGATGAAGATGGATTTTATCAGCACTTTTTTAATGTTGATAAAGATATATCTTTATCGGTGCTTTTTTATAAGCACTGATAAAACCATCCCCGATATTTTTAAAAGAACTTTAACCCCACTGATTTCAGTCACGCCTCTCAAGCTCTCATGACAGTCCACTGCTGTCGTCGCTCCCCCTTGACCTTATCTCAAATGAATCAAGCCTAGAATCTAAGGTATGTTATTTTTTTCTCCTCCTCTCTCATTGCTTTCTTGTCCGGGTTCCACGGTGTGCATTAATGCGGTGTTTTCTTGGCTCGATGCTCTCATAAGTTTCATGTTTAGGGTATCAACTTCTTCTCTTTTGATTCTTATTGATTTCAAAAGCCTAGATGATCAAAATCTCACCCTTTGAGTTCAACGAACCCCATGCAATTGGTTTGGGTTCCTTCCTTAGGAATTTTAGGCCTTGAATCATATTTTCCTCTTCTTTTTCAATCCCTGTGTAGCGAGTTGTGGAATCTTCACATTGAGTTAGCTGATTCAAGAATACTATTTTACTTTTTGTAAATTGTGGGGTTATCTTGCTACTACTTTCATTAGGTAAATGGTCGAAATTAACCTAAGAAATAAATAATTGAGATGATAAAATTAAAAAGGGAAGTGCATATGATGAATTTATATATGTTTTCTATGTGAATTTGTGTGGTAAATGGTTTTTATTGTTATGTTACTGATAATTTCCTTACTGCTATGAAATATGATTTTTCTACTTTGATTAATTGCAAATATTACCTTCCATAAAAGGTTATATATTTAAAGTTGGTAATGAAATGACTGTAAAAAATTTGACTATAGAAAGGGTGTTTATGTTAGACCAAAATTAATTGTATTCAAAACATGATTTAATAGTGATTATTTATTGTGTTATGTTGTCACTTTTTCTTTGATTCTATACTTTTGTTATTTTCCAATTATTTTTATTTTTTTGGGTATAGTTGGGAATTATTGTGGCTGGATTTGGGTGTCGGTTGCTTGATTTTTTTATCAAATCTTTCTTTAAGAATTATGTGTATTTTGTGAGTAATAGTTAGTGTTACATAGAAACTTAAAAGGTTATAAATTTTTTGTTTTGTTTAAAAAGGAATGTTTTTATGTTCTATAATTAAATTAAATTTATATTTGGTGGTATATTTTTTATATATCTGATTAAATGACTAAAGAGTTTCCTTTGGTGATTTTGAATATTTGAAATGGGTTTAGTCTACTTTGTGATTTATTATAATGTTTTGTTTTAAGGTTGACATATGATTTAATTTTGGATTTTGGTTACAAAAAAATCCTATAGATTTTCTTTGATGAGTATTCCTCTCTAGCTATCTATAATTTATGACTTTAACCATTCATGTGCTTTTTTATGATGCTTTGTACTAGTTTTCATTGAATGAAACATCATATGGTTTAAAAATTTATTTTGGAAATCAAATTTAATTTTAAAAAGGTGTTAAATAAAAGGGGATTTTAAATGTTTATTCATAATAAATGTTCCAAATGATTGTTTGGTACTTTAAAAAGAGATTTATGAATTATATCATTTTTAAAATGTTTTTAAATATAGAATTATCAAAAATTTCTATTTATATTTGAATTTATATTTTTTGTGTATATATCTAAATTTTATTATTTCTATGTATAGTGATTTTAAAAAATGTTACTTTTTAGTATAAAGTATACTTAAATTATTTATTAAATGATTCTTATTATGCAATGAAATTTTTTAAAGGAAGAGTTGAATTTGGTTGTTGCTTAAGTTAAATTATAAATTGGATTTTTAAAGTGAGGCAAAGTAATTATTATTGAATAAAGTCTCATTTTTGTATATTAAACTGATTCTTATTTTCATATATACATAAATTTTTATCTAATGAGATATTTGAATGAATTTTGAAGTGTTTATAAATTAAATTTATGGTTGAATTTCTTGTTTGGGAATTTTTATTCAGAATAAAAATGTTTTTAAGGATTTTGAAGCTGAAAATTTCTTTGTTTCTTTGGTTTCAAAGCTTTTATCATTCTGATTGCATGGAGCCCCTAGTTGCGCACCATAAAAACTCCGCCTACTATCATGTAAGTTAGTGACTTAAAATGATAAGTAGACAAAGTTTCTATAGTGCATAGCTAGTAATTGACTCCAAGTTCCAAGTATCCCTCTTGTTCCCATGTTTCACCCAATCTCTCCTGCCTCAAGTCATTGTCGGTTCACTCTTTCCCTTGAATTCCTGTTTAATGTCAATATTATATGAATTAATTTTATATCAATATGTTATGTATTATTATGTTTTTTTTAATTATATTTTTAATTCATGTTCCTATAATTTTAACTAAAATAGAATGTGCATGTTTTGTATATACTAGGTCAGTTACATCTGCCATCGCAAAACACAACACAAGGAAAAAAATTGCAGTAAATCACAAGCCTGGGGACTTGAACCCATGACCTTCCCCTCACCCCTCTAAACCCTTACCACTCTACAATATTATAATTTTTTTAATATTGAAGAAATTTACACAACATTATTATTATTTTGATCAATTGTGTATCATTAGTAATGGTTCGAGTGTTCATGTTAACTGGATTTTTTGGAATGTTTATTAATGGAAATTATTTGTGGTGTTTTTAAGGAAATTCAATAGAGGTTTTGGATATTTTGGGATGTGTGAAATATACCTAAGATTGATAACTATATTATTTTTGAAATAGGGGTTTGTTAGTAAGTTATAGTACAAATATATTTGTTGGCATTCCTATAATACATAGTCTAGAATGATCTAGAAAAAGAGAGAGTATCATGGAATCCAACTTCACTTCTATCATCAATAACAATTTCATCCATTGGTTTCATGAAATTCCAATATCCTTGACCTTGTTTCAAAATTTAGTGATTACATGACCTAGGATGTTTTTAGGAAAGATATTTTTACACAAATTTAGAAACCCAGGTCGCAATTAAATGAAAATAAAGAACAAGAATTTCCAAGGGAATACTTCCATATAATAATAAATAAATTTTGTTTTCCAAAATATTTATTAGTGATGATTGGATTAATATATGTTTGTAAGTGATTCAGCTGAGTGAGAAATATATTTTTAGCTTTAAGCAACAAACTAAGAAATGTTGTCTAGTGCTTCACCAACTCCCAACCTAAGAACATTTATATTTAAGGATAAAACTTTCATCCTTATCAAATTTATCTCCTAAATAGTTATTATTGTATTTTTTTACTTAAGAATCATCCCCCATCTCTTCTGGACATGCACCGGGGTTACTTGAACTACTCCAAGCAGTAGTCATCCCATACCGGGTACTAGTGATCATTTTAGATGAATTAAAAGGATAACACCTACCACTGGTGGAGTAATTCTTTTATTAAATTCAATTACCCTTTTTCCTTTAAAGAATATTGAAATTATTTGGAACAATAAAATGTTGGGTTCCCCTTATTAGAATTATCTATAACTTTCACCTTTGATTATGAATATCTTATGTGTATTTATTTATTTTTTGCACAAAATGAATATTTTATGAACCTAATAGGATATATATGAATTGAAAATCGATTCACACTAATCGTATGATAAAAGAGTATGAAGATGGAGTTAAAGAGTTCATCAAGTTTGCAATAGAGCATACATATGACCCTTCTCAAACCCTTTTTTGTGTTTATATTATTATTATTCAAGAAAAATTAGTCTAGAAAAGTTGGAAGAAAATTTTATTTATAAAAAAATAGATCAAAGATATAAATGTTGGACTAAACATGGGGAAAAACTGAACATGCCCACCAATTGGGATGATACTATGGTTTATAGATCATTTGATATGAATACCAATGTAGATGATGATAAAGATCGTATGTAAGAAATGACAATGGAAATTGAATATGACCTTCATGATTGTACAAAGTTTCTTGAGAATTTTAATAGTTTTTATAAGAGACTATTGTATACCAGTTTTACTAAATACACAACATTTTTAGCTATATTGAAGTTATATAATTTGAAAGCTCGTAGTGGATGTAGTGACATCATCTTTATAGAACTACTTGGTCTCCTAAATGTTATGATACCAGAATAAAATCAACTTACTTGTCGAACATATGATGCTAAACTAATTATATGTTCAAAGGGAATTATCTCTAAAAAATACATGCTTTTCCAAATGATTGTATATTATTTAACATGTACCATGAATCACTCATAAAATGACCTAAGTGTGGTGTAGATCGATACAAGAAAGATTAATCAAGTATTTCAAAAGTTGTATGGTATTTTCCTATAATTCCATAGTTTAGAATACTATATGGATGTTAGGAAATCATGAGACAATTGAAACAACATGCAGATACGATAATTATAGATTGGAAACTACATCATCTAGTTGACTCTCCTCAGTGGAAGAAAAGTGATCATTAGTATCCTAAATTTGAAAATGAACCTAGAAACTTTCATCTTGCGTTATCTATAAATAGAATAAATCATTTTGGTATACATAGTAGTACTCATAGTATATTTCTAGTCATATTGGTGAATTATAACTTACCGCCATAGTTATGTATGAAGTGAAAATACATTATGTTTTCTCTGCTTATATATGAATTAAAAACAACCCAGTAATAATGTTGATGTATATTTGGATTCATTGATATAAGATCTAAAATTGATGTGGGATAAAAGTGTTACAATTTATTATGCTCATAAAAGTAAAGAATACACATTGAGTGCCATATTGTATGGGACGATAAATGAATTTCTTGCTTATGGAAATTTGTTAGACTACAAAATTAAAGGAATATTGGGGTGTCCCATTTTTGAACAATGCACACACTCAGTTCGGTTGAAATATTCCTCGAAGACTAAATTTTTAAGACATCAATTTTTTTTACCTCAATGATATAAATACCAATCAGGGGCAACAACATTTGATGGGAATTACAAACAAGGTACAACACTATATCCACTAATGGGTGATCAATTGTTTGATAAAGTAAAAGATATTGACATTATTTTTAATAAACCATTTTAAAAAAACCTTATGAAATCATGTTAGAAAAAGAGATCAATTTTCTTTGAATTATTGTATTGGAATTGTTTGTATGTCAGACATTTTCTTGATGTCATGCATGTAAAAAAATGAATTTGATAGTGTTATTGTCACATTACTAAATGTTCTTGAAAAAACAAAAGACGGTATCAAGGCTAGGTCGAATAGGATTGACATGGGGATAAGGGAAGATTTGACACCAGTGAAGGGTAAAGGAGAAACTTTTCTTCCTCCAGTAGCTTACACTCTATCCAGATAGGAAAAATTATAATTTTTCATTTCCCTTAATGGTGTAAAAGTTCCACATGGGTACTCATAAAATATTAAGAATGTTGTGTCAATGAATAATTTGAAGTTATAGGGACTAAAATCACATGATTGTAATGTTTTGATGCAAGATTTGAAGCTCGTTGCTTTAGTTTCATTTTTCCTAAAAATGTATGACATAAATTAATAAGACTCTTCTTTTTTTCAAAGCCATATGTAGTAAATTTATAGACCTTGTGAAGTTTACAATCATGAATAAGGAGGTTGAAGTTATGTTCTGTAAATTAGATATGTTATTCCACCATCATTCTTTGATATAATGGTCTGCTTGATGGTTCACTTGGTTAGAGAGGTTCGACTATGTGGTCCTATCCATTATATATGGATATACCCCATTTAATGGTATATGAAGATTTTGAAAGGGTATGTCAAGAATTGAAGTCATCCATAAGGTTTTATTGCATAACGATATATTTTTGAAGAAGTTATTGAATTTTTTACTGATTACTTATTAGATTTTGATAGCATTGGTCTCCCAAAATCTCATCATAGTGGACGTATTGTGGTCAAATGGATTTTCGGAAGAGGTGTTGTTACAATTACCATCATAGAGAGGGAGTAATCACACCTTTACAATTTACATAATATTGAAGACATTGATCCATATGTTGAAGCCCATAAAGAAATTATTAGATATTTTAATCCATTAAGGGTTTAAGGATGGATATAAAATACACATAATCAATAGTTTATAGGATGATTCTGAGATTATATTTATAAGGATTTATCTAAAAATCTAAATTCAATCGTTGAACGATTTCGATGGATAGCTAGGGGACCAAATGAAAATTTTATATCTGAAATTTGTTTTGTAATCAATGGTTATTCATTCTATACAAAATAACATGATGACTACAATATGATGAAAAATAGTGGAGTTATGATCATGGAAGAATCAATGCACATATCTAGTTCTAAGGATGGAAATCCAATTTATGAGAATATTCCATATTTTGGAATTATCAAACAAATATATAAGTTGGATTATAAAACATTTCAAGTGTCGATTTTCCATTGTAAATGGTTTGAAAATAGGAGTGTAGTGAAAGTTGATGAAATGGGCTTCATGAAGGTGAATTTAAGTATATAAAGGGAAAGGGATGATTCATTCATAATAGAATCACAATAAGTTCAAGTATTTTATATCTTAGATCCACAAAACAAGAATTGGTTGATTGTCCTACTGGTGACTAAAACAACTATAGGGTTAGATGAAAATTCAATCGAGGATGACCCTTTCATTGGGAGATCATAATTAGTTCATGTTGGTCCCAATGTAGAAAATTTCGTGTATATTAGAGGGGACCACAAAGAGGGGATTTGGATTCTTAACATAGGATCCAAATACCTTCAACCTTTAAAAAAATAAAGATATTTCAATGAGGAGGCTAAAGTCTTTTTCAATATACTATGATTTTACTCATAATATTATGTGTTATCTACTATATTAACATAATCTAAATTAAATGTTTGACTAATCATGTAGATAGTGTTTTCTGTGCATGATGATGTTTCCAATCTTGGGGAAGAACATGCAGTTGATGCTAAAATTATAGAATTATTAGGGGATGAATAGGATGTTGATGAAAAAACAAGAACAATGTAACGTCTCAGTGTTGACTAAAATTATTGAAGAAAGAAGTAAGAGTATAAAATTTAAGGTTGGTTGAAATCAACACGGACAACCTATTGACCCCAAAAAGTCAATGTTCGTTAATTATGTTATGGTCACAATGAGGATGAATGTGCTAATTGATATAGAGTCATGATGCCATGTCCAATCCGTAACAAAGTAAACTCTTTGGGAAAATATAAAGGTAATTTTATGATGAACTTTTTCTATTTTACCAAAAAATTATATAACAAAACTTTGATTTAATTTTAATTATTTCTTGTAGAGTTTTTTTATTTTAGATGATTTCCATAAGAAATATGTATTAGTGGTCACTGTAAAATCACATAGATGCTTCCATACTCTTCTTACCGAGTTGAATCTTAGGGATGCTGAGGGGAAAGTAAATCCCCACCCATTAGTTACTTATGTACGCATTATAAAGTAGGAAGCATGAAATGATTTCATCATTCTTCATGATGAGAAATCATTTTAGGTGAATTTTAATTGATAATATATTATTTTACATTATTTATTTCATCCAATTTGATTCAAAATTGTTAATTTATAAAATATAAAAGGAGTGTTGAAAATAAATAATGTGCATCAAAACCAATGTACCCCTATCACAAAGTAAGCATGGGGTACACTTCACTAGAGAAGAAATTGGTGTGTATTTTAAATAAAAAATAAAAGTTGTATGTGATATGAAATAACATATGTTCCTTTTTTTATATGCAGATTGATGAATCAAGATCTGAAGCCACTTACATCCCACATCATGTGATATGGAAGGATGCTCACGTAAATAAGGAGGGTAAACTAGTTGATGAAAACACAAAAACAATATGGGAAACATGTGTAAGTATGACATAATATTAATTTGTTATGGTTTATAACAATATGACATAAAAATATCTATTTATGTTCATATGTTTTTATACGGTTTAGACACAATAATCGATAGTGACCATACCAGAAGAAAAACTACTTTCAGTAGCTTTGAAGCAGCTGAAACACTATGGTCGTGTTAAAGGTGTGGGTTTTAGAGTATATCCTCAAACATATTTTTCGAATATAAATCCAAAAGAAGATACATATAAGATGATGAAAGGATTTTAGGCATGAAAAAATAGATTATTTGTAAGAAAATATCATCTGGTCTAGTTTGGCATACTAATATATGTGAAAGGATCAAAGTGAACTAGTGGTGGAACAAAGATTAAAACATAAATAACCAAATGACACTGCTAGATTTAAGTCTAGTCATTCCCCTCAAATTAATACCTTAACCAAGGTAATCAATTTTTTCATTACCCTTTCTCCTAAATGTGAATCAAACAACTTCTAATAACTTTATATTACTAAAATTCAATGGGGTAAAGTTGCATGTGATTTTTATCTATCAACACCCATGCACCACCTTATTTCAAGGGGTACGGTGTATTAGATCCTGGGAGACATGATGCACAATAAATAACTCCCAAAAGATCACATGAGAGTGGGGATTGAGGTATCTTAAGAGTCGATCACTAAGTTTCATGTTCCACTTCATGATCCGGATATTACAATGGAAAATTATGTTATTGGAACTTTTGTAGAATGGTCGTCTAATATTATAAAGATACATAAGGTATTTCCTTAACAAATTTTTTCAAATGAAAAACTTGTAACAATTTATGAAAAAAGTTCTGAAGTGAGGTATGGTATTACAGACAAATAAAACGATCGATAAATGGAAGTTCAGATCATGCAATCTAGTGAATCAACCAAAAAAACAAAAAGTCCTTCTGAGAGTACCTTCTCCCTACCAATTCCATTAAATCATATATTATCATCACAAATTCATGTAAACACCACATACAAATATAGAGATATCTCCCACATTCCATATGAAGAAGAAATATTTGGAACTTTCATTAAATACATGATTGATCTCGAGAGTATAAATGGGATTCTAAATTTTGAATAGTTGGGAGTCTCAATTGTGAATACATACATAAGGTACATTTTTATAATACGTCTGTCCAAAAAATGATCTAATATGTTCATTAAAGTTAATAGTTATTCATATTTTCTATAGGCATTTATATTACTACTATATAAAGGGAAAATCGTGTGAAGAAAGATTTGGGTTCATTAATCCCTGTATCATTTCTATGCAAGAAATTTCTATGGAGTTAGAAGAAATTAATAAGAAAAAATATGTGTTAAACAAGGAATTTGAGAAGAAAATAATAGATGATAGACTCTTTTTTATACCTTCAATATAGAGGTAAAACTCTTTCAATCTAATCATATAAAATATATATTAATTTTTTTTCATTACTTATTTGTTTTTGTTTTTTTAGGATGCACTGGATGTTGATCACGATCAATCTGGATACCCCAAATATTTATTTTTTGGATCCAATGCATGGATATCCAACAAACTAACCACCAATGATGTGTATTGTGAATTTGTAATGCATTGTAATCAAAATTTTATAGATAAACTTTGAATTGTATATTTCAGTCTGTGTTTTGATAATAATTCTATTATGAGAAAAAGATATATAAATATAGGATAAATCATGGTATGATGTTAGTTAATGAATATAATAATCCCATGGATTACTTCAAATGGAAACAAATTAGGGTATATATATAAAGATTTAACTATCAGAACATATTTAAAAATAATTTACTTATTTTAGTAAATGTTTTTGTAGTGTCACAAGAATGATCATAAAAATGATGGTGGATGTTATATTTTAAAATTTATGAAATATATCATAAACCATGTAAATACCAACATCCCAAAATAGGTAATTTTCAAAGGTAATTACAATTTAATTAAACATATTTCTTAATCGTTTGTTTATATATATCTTCTCAGTACTACTAAGATTACCAACAAACTTTATACTCAAAAGAAGAATGTTTAAAGATTAGTGGGAAGCGTACATGGTGTTGGGATGTTTATTGACATCAAATTTAGGTGATTACCTTCTATGTTTGTGATCTAGTATGGGCTATGACCTTAGAAATATATTTGGGATATGAAGCATTAGTTTCAGAATACTTATATATTATTTTTTATTTGTTTCTCAAGGAGAAGTATAATGGATGAAATCAATTTATTTAAAAATGAATGAGTAGAATACATGGTGTTATAATGTATACAGACATCATGAAGTGGTAACTTCCTACTAGTTATTTAGTTAATTTTTTCATCATTTTATCTACTTTTTTTAGTTAATTTCCTTATCATTTTTATCTGATACTTATTTTATTAAATTTATAAACTATTTAAAAACACACATCACATGCTCAAAACCAATAAAAAGAGCTCTTATTGTTTTCAAACATTATCACAATGATCCATAAGTCATTTGGGACATGTAGGAATTGACCTTGTGTCAATCTAACACCCGATGTGGTCAGTATTACTCAAAGTACATGTTTTCAATAAAAAAAGTGTCATTTTAGTTTAAAATATACATAAAATAGTAAAAAAAAAGAAAATGATCTTGGATTATTTTCAAATTTTAGGAAAATGATCCATAATTCATTTGTCACATGTAAGAATTGACCGCATGTCAATCTAACACCCAATGTGGTTGGTATGACTCAAAGTACATGTTTTCAATATAAAAGTGTCATTTTAGTTTAAAATATACATCAAATAGTTAAAAATTATCAAACGAGCACAAATTGTACATGTATATCAAGAATATGTGACTTCCTACTACTTATTTAGTTGATTTTCTCATCATTTTATCTATTTTTTTAGTTAATTTCCTTATAATTTTTATTTGATACTTATTTAGTTAATTTTCATAGATATCATGAAGAAATTACTTCTTCAAAAATAATGATTCACTCATGTACTATGATCATGCACTCGACAAGTGTGACTATTTATTTAAAATTGACATTAATTTTAGTAAAAAAACAAGTGACATACTCAAAACCAAGAAAACGAATTAATATTGTTTTTATACTTTAATAAAATTATCTATAAGTCATTTGTGATGTGTAGGAATTATCTACACCTCAATCTGATACACGGTGTGTCTGGTATGACTCAAAGTGTTCGTTATCAGTTTAAAATTGACATTTTAGTTCAAAAAGTGTTTCACTCATTAAAAATTGAGTAAAAATACTTTTATTGCCTTGATAATTTAGGAAAACAATGCATAAGTAGTTTTTGATGTGTAGTAATAATTATCATATCAAACCGAAACATGATGTGACTGGTATGACTCAAAGTACATGTTTTTAGTTTAAAATGACATTTTAGTAAAAAACACAAGTGACATACTCAAAACTAAGAAAACACATCCAGATTATTTTTATAATTTAGAAAAAAGATCCATAAGTCATTTTTTACGTGTAGGAATTAGACACACCTCAATCTAATATACAGTGTGACCAGTAAGACGCCAAGTGTGTCTTTTTATTTAAAATTGACATCAATTTTAGTAAAAAAGACAAATGACATGCTCAAAAATGAAAAAACACATTTGTATTGTTTTTATAATTTATTATAATTATACATAAGTTATTTTTGATGTATAATAATCATTATCACGTCAATATGATACATGGTGTGCCAGGTATGACTAAAAGTTTTCATTATCAGTTTAAAATTAATATTTTAGTTCAAAAAGTGTGTCACTCACTGAAAATAGAGAAAACATAATTGTATTGTCTTGGTAATTTATTATAATGGTGCATAAATCATTTTTGACATTTATTAATTAGTCTCACATCAAACTGACACACGATGTGACCAGTATAACTCAAAGTGTGTGTTTCGAGTTTAAAATGACATTTTAGTAAAAAACACAAGTGACATACTCAAAACTGGTCGAATGCATTCATATTGTTTTGATACTTCATTAAAATAATCTATAAGTCAATTTTGATGTGTATGAATCATCCAAACCTCAATCTGATGCACTGTGTGACCGGTTTGACTCAAAGTGTGTCTTTTTATTTAAAATTGACATTAATTTTAGTAAAAAAAGAAAGTGACATACTCAAAATTGATCAAACACATTCATATTGTTTTGATACTTATGTAAAATGATATATAAGTCATTTTTGATGTGTATGAATCAGTCTCACCTCAATATGATACATGGTGTACCCGGTATGACTCAAAGTATCTGTTATAAGTTTAAAATTGACATTTTAGTTCAAAATGTGTGTCACTCACTAAAAACCTAGAAAACGTGATCGTATTTCCTCGATAATTTAGTAAAATGATTCATAAGTCATTTTTTATGTGTATAAATCATTCTCACATCAAACAAACACACAATTTGATCGGTATGACTCAAAGTGTGTGTTTCCAATTTAAAATGACATTTTAGTAAAAAACACAAGTGGCATACTCAAAACTAAGGAAACACATTCAGATTATTTTTATACCTTATAAAAATTATCCATAAGTCATTTTTCACTTATAAGAATCGGTATCACTTCAATATGTTGCATGATATGAATAGTATGACTCCAAATGTGTCTTTTAATTTAAAATTGATATTAATTTTAGTAAAAATACAAGTAACATACTCAAACCCAAGAAAAAAATCATATTGTTTTGATACTTTGTAAAAATGATCCATAAGTCATTTTTTGATTTTTAGTAATCATTTTCATCTCAATCTGATACATGACGTTCCTGATATGACTCAAAGTTTCCGTTATGAGTTTAAAATTGACATTTTAGTTCAAAACATGTGTTACTCATTGAAAACTAAGAAAACACACTTGAATTGTTTTTATAATATAGTAAAATGATTCATAATTCATTTTTAACATGTATGAATCAGTCTCACATTAAACTGACACACGATGTTACTGGTATGACTCAAAGTGTGTGTTTCCAATTTAAAATGACATTTTAGTAAAAAACACAAGTGACATACTCAAAACTGAGAAAATGAATTTATATTGTTTTAATACTTTATTAAAATGATCCTTAAGTCATTTTTGACATTTATTAATAAGCTTCACCTCAATCTGATGCACAGTGTGACCAGTATGAATCCAAGTGTGTCTTTTTATTTAAAATTGTCATTAATTTTAGTAAAAAAGACAAGTGAAATACTCAAAATTGAGAAAATTAATTTAGATGATTTTGATACATTAGTAAAATGATACATAAATCATTTTCAATATGTAAGAATCATTTTCACCTCAATATGATACATGATGTTCCCGATATGACTCAAAATGTCTGTTATTAGTTTAAAATTGACATTTTAGTTCAAAACACGTGTCACTCACTGAAAACTGATAAAACATGATTTAATTATCATTATAATTTATTAAAATGATTCATAAGTCATTTTTTATGTGTAATAATCTATATCACATCAAACCAACACATGATGTGACCGATATGACTCAAAGTGCATGTTTCCAGTTTAAAATGGCATTTTAGTAAAAAACACAAGTGACACTCAAAACTAAAAAAACACATTTTAATTGTTTTGATACTTTAGTAAAATTATCTTTAAGTCATTTTTGACATGTAGGAATCAGTCACACCTCAATTTGATGCATGGTGTGACCGGTATGACTCCAAGTGTGTCTTTTTATTTAAAATTAACATTAATTTTAGTAAAAAATACAAGCGACATACTCAAAACTGATCAAAAACATTAATATTGTTTTTATACTTTATTAAAATGATCCATAATTTATTTGGGATGTGTAGGAATCGTTCACACCTCAATTTGATACACGGTATGCCCGTTATGACTCAAATTTTCTATTATCAGTTTAAAATTGACAATTTAGTTAAAAATGTGTATCACTCACTAAAAACCGAGCAAAAATGCTTGAATTGTATGGATAATTTATGATAATCTATAATTCATTTGTGATATATAGAAATTGAACACACATCAATATGACACACGATATGGTCGGTATGACTCGAAGTGCGTGTTTTCAATATATAAGTGTCATTTTAGTTTAAAACGCGCATCACATCGCTAAAATTGAGAAAATGATATTATATTGTTTTATCATCATTTTATCTTCTATTACTTAATTAATTTCATTATAATTTTTATCTTATACTTATTTAATTAATTTTCATAGAGATAATGCTTAAAGACGAACAAGAAATGGCGTGACAGTTGAAGGCTTGTTCTAAAAAATTAAGTCATATTGAATTGACTCTCATCCGTAGTGAATTTTTTATCACCACAGATGAGATCCAATTAAATAGTACTTGTTTTTTAGAACAAAAATAAATGGTGTGACATGCAATAATCAACCACAAATCAATCTGATACACGATGTTCCTGGTATGACTTAAAGTATATGTTTTTAGTTTAAAAATGATACTTTGTATTTAATCTATTTCTGTATAGTATTAATAACATAAGAATTGTTTTCTTATATAGGTGAATTATTTTGCTTGAGCTTGGGTGGTTTTTTCGGTAATAGCATGACTGGGGGTCAGGGGACAAAGACAAAGGAACATTTCTATTTTTGAATATCTGTGATAATTTGTACTTACTCATGTAATTTTACAAACCAATGTTTGAAATTTTTATAATATAGTGTTTTTTTTATTTGTGGTGTAAATTTTATATCATTTAAATTTTGTATTTTCAACCTTCATTTTCTATTTTTTTCTATTGTCTTTACTACTGAAGTGTGCTGTAATTTTAACAGCACACTACAACAGTATGGCCCTTTATCAATGCTAAAGAAAAGTACTGATAAAAGCCTAGGGATTTTAATCATGCACCAAAAGTTGGTGCTTTTTTTTCACTGACAATGGACAATTTTATCACTATTAAAGACCATATTTGTAGTAGTTCTACCATGTACAAACTTTATAGGGAAAGGTATGTTTATACTCTCTCCTTAGGCTTGGTGGTGATGGTTTAATATGGGGGGAGGGATTCAATTTACATGATGTATTTCCCTATCACACCCTTCTCTTAAGCCCTTGTTTGTTTGAGGGAAGGGGCCTTTAAATTCACTTATTTTATTTTATTTCTAAAATTTATGTTTAATTTATGTCTCATTATTCTAGTTATTCTTTCTCCTTTAAAATGATTATTAACATGTATTACTTCTATGTGAATTGAGTGAAATTGATTTCATATGACTTAAATATATAATTATCCATGAGAAATGGAAATATTTGGAAATGAATGAAAGGGATAAATTTTTTATGATAATGGAAATGGTGGATGAGGATGATTTTCATATTATGGCATGGATGATTGAATTGAATATGTGCTGCCAAGTCTATATGAAATCCCATTTTATATGGGAGAAATTATGGGAATGAATAAGAAGAAGGGAATCTTGAATGAGAGTGATAACGTATAAGAATTGAGGTATACTTCTATTAGGTTTGAGATGGTGATAAAAAATGACCTAGAGGGGGTGAAGAGATTGTATTATTAAATTTTAAAGCGATTAATTAATTATCTAAATTAATTATTAGATCTAATTATCAAGAGATAAAATGCAGTGAAAAATTAATGAACGAATGAATGTATTTTCATTGTAGTTTGGTCCAAAGTGGTCCTACTATACTATTAAAACTATCTACTCCTTGAGATATGTGAATTTACTAATAGCCTATTTTTTTTTGGAATCATTACCCATTGCAATCCTATCTTTTCTATAGGAGGTATAACCAGACACATTTTCTTTAGACAATGTGAGTCACAACCCAAACAATCCCGACTTTAGAATCCAAGAGTCACAACCCAAAGAGAGAATGAATTCTTTTTGGTTGTAAAATCATAAACCAAAGTTAGAGTACAATTGAGATAGATAGAAAGAATTAGTGTAAACTCAAACAAAACTAAGTATATGAAGTTGTAAAAGTATGATGAAGCACATACACTGGTCTTTGAGTAGTTTATCAGAATGTATCGATAAGGTAGTAGCAGTGGTCATTAAAATTTTGGTTCCTTGAGAGATCATCTAGTAGATGAAATAATGATCACATAGGACTTCAAAAAAATTCACAACACTTGAAAATATGAAAGTTGGAAGTTCATGTTAAAGAAATTCATCACAAAAATGTATATAGGTGTCTCGTAATCAATTTCTTTCTTCAAATGAGTCTCAAATACCTTTTAATAAAACTACAAAACACTAACAAACCAATCTATAACTAGGTAAAACAATTGAAATTCAAACTTCATAATTATCTAAGAGATTGAAAATTATCATTCTAAAATTATTACAATAAAAATATTTTGAATTCAGAAATGTAAAGACTAATTCAAACCAGTTTGAATTCAATGTTAAACAATATGAAAAATCTCCATAAGAACAGGTCAAAGAAATCTCATAAATATCTAAAAGTTTATTTCTATAAAATTCATATTTGAATTTTGAAAAACACTTTCCATATTTATGTTGATACATAATTATTTCAAAAAAATAATGAATCTACATTAAATACTACAAAACATGTGTGAATGAGTTCGATGTCACTAAATATTAATTTAGAAAATAATAAGGTAGAGAAATCAACTCATAATATATAAATTCAAATATTAAAAATATATGTTGTATATATATGCATAAAACGAAGAACAAATTTATTTTCATTCAAAAAAATTTTAAAAAAAATATAAAAACACTTCGCATAGATTATATAATATTAATATTAATTTATAAAACAATCAAAGTAATTAGAGGTGCACCAGACATAGGAATACCTGATGGATGCTGAGGCACAGAGTATTGAGGCACAAAATCCAGAGGTGCACCAGATAGATTTTGAGGTGCATCAGATAGAGTTATATCAAATAAAATAAGAGGTGCACCAAATAGAGTACACTAGAAGGATTTATTGAACAAAGAATTTTCGGATGAATATTTCATGAGCTGCTTATATGTTTTTATCTTATGTCGGCTCTAAAGATAAGTAAGGTTTGTAATTGATGGGAGTCGGTCTAATCTTTCCTATCAAGAGACAGTAAGAGATTTCCAGGATATATCTCAAATATGGGATAAAGTATAAATACCTATCACTTGTAATTAATGAAAATATTATTATTAGAAGAATCCATAGACCAATGGGGGTCGTTATGGTAAGGATGCAGGTTCTCACACTGAGATCTAACCTTGAAAAAATACTTGTATTATTTTCCTTATATCATATTCATAGAATAAGTTTAAAGTGGTGAGAGGGTTTTATAAAGATCCATACATCTTAACCAATAATAGAGGTTCAGTCAACTTAAAGTAAGAAAGATTTTAAGTTGAATATAATTGGTAAAATTTTGTCACCACTGAACCCCCCTTCAATGTGACTGAATGATTCACCTAGAAATATCAATTGGTATTAGAGTAGGTTCCCTTTATTTGTATTTAAAATTTTTGTTCCCAATTGTGTTTAATTATTCTATATAAAGTGCGTCTTTCCAAAAGTTTAAGAAAGTTTTTCTCCAGAAATTAAGAAAGTTCAGCCTGAGCTAAAGAATATAGATTTTGTTTATTTTTGTAGAAACATGGAGGTTTCAATCAAAACCATGAAAAAATGGAATAAGAAAGAAGTTTAGAAGCAGTGGAAATTTTCCTCTCAAAACCAATAGGATGATCCACCACCACCTAAAGTTAAGGTTTCTGGTAATAATTCTTGTGAATCTGATAAAATTGATTCTCTAAAAGAGTCTTGATCGAGATGAGACTTAGTAGTAAATGTTAGAGATTTATATTTTGAAATCAAAGCTTACATGAAAAATGTTTCTATTGAAGTAACTACATATATACTTTCACATATTAGGGGACAACAATAGGAAATCTCACAGTTGAAATTGGAGCTCTACGACACAGGGAAAGCACTAGAAAGAAGATCTGAGAATGTATATCTCTCACTAAACTTGATAAAGGTAAGGAATGAATTTTGTTATGTTCTCAAGAAAAATTCAACCTTATAAAGGAAATTTTGTATGAATTTTTTTTTTTTGAGAATGTTGTTTTTAAGGAAGTTTTTAAGAAAATATTCCATGCATTTGAATATACTTCTCAAGTCAAGAACTCTTAGTTAGTTGATAAATCTAGAAGAATTGAAGATCTTGAAAAATCATTATAGGAGGAGAGAAAAACATGTGAAGAAAAACATCAGAAAAAACACGTGTGTGATACCCACACTAATCTCAATAAGGTTAAGGATAAATCAAAAATAACCTATGAAGAAAATTTCTCTCTTACATAAGAATATTTTCTAAGGAGTTTATGCGAAGAAGATGTGTTGACAAAAGTTGTCAAGGAAAAACTCCATGCACTAGAAGATACTCACAAGGAAATTGTTGTGGTTAATAATTCTCAACTAGAGATCAAGGAACATCGATTAAAGGAACTTTATCATTCCTTGAAATAGGTAATTAAGTTTCATGAAAAAATCATACAAAAATTGTAAGTTTTTTTTAAGATAAAGTGAGGAGTTTTGAATATCAGAAGAACCTTTAAACATAAAGTACCATGATAAAGTAGTGATATTGGGAAACATTAAAGCTACTCAAGATGAATCTTTACATGAATATAAAATAAGAATATCTACTAAAGTTTTTAAGTAAATTATTACTTTAATAAATACCTTACCCAATAGAAGGGAGAATGTGAAAGCCTCAAAAGAATCATCTTCCTATAAGATGAAGAAAAAGGTGACCCTATATTTTGATTAATCCGTTAGCACTAACTCCCAAAATCTTAGTGTAGGTTATAATTATGGACAAAAGTGGGTAAAGAAATTTTTGAAACCTAACACTTCTAAGAAGGTGGAAGTTTGAAAAGAAAAGATAAATAGTTCCCCCAAAGGCATCCCAAAGAAAAAAGTTTCCACAAGACAAAATGTAACACAATAAAGGAAGCATAGGTTCATTAGTTATTGTTTATGTTGTGGAAAGTTCATACACATGGCTATCAATTTTGGAACAATTTTACAAGGTATTAAAAATAAATAAATCCAACATTAAGGGGTAGTAAAGTTAAAGGAAAAGGAAACTCAACTAAGCTTACCCAACCTTTAAAAAAAGAATAAAGGTCTACTAACATCTAACATATTTTTATATCTTGAATATTTTTGTGAAAAATGTGGAATAAATGGACATGGTGAATAAAAGTACAAGTTTAATTCTACCAAGCACAATATAGGTACTACTAACAGAAACATGCCACACAAGTTGAAATAAAAGTTAAGGAAGATAGACTGTAGGTTTACCTTTGGGTTTAAATAAACAAAAGTAAATAGGAATCTTACACCTAGGAAGAAGGTTTCAAAATATGTCATACCTAATAAAATATGTTACCTATTTTGGAATAAAAATACACTTCATGGATAGTTTTAAACTTTCCATAAATGTTCAAGATAACAAAAGGAATCTTAAGCAACATAGTCAATCAATCCGATAAAGATATAAGTGTATTGGCACGGTGGAAGACATTTTTGATGAATAAGTAGAAGTGCACGGGAAGTTATCTAAGAAGAGTAACTTATCATAAGAAAAGAATATGTGTGGACACACTCTTGGAGATTTCATGACAATGTTACTAGGATAGGAGAAGTTTTTGAATAAGAATGGAAATTATTCAGAAATAAAAAGTTGTGTTGTAAGGAAAGTTTATCATAAGAAAAAAGTTGAATATATTATGAAGGTTTGCATGATTGTATAGAAAGAACATTTTGAGTAAGAAAGTTAGTAGAAAGAATAATAAAATAAGAAAAATGAATGTTCCTTGCTAGCTGAATTTAAGAAGACTCCACCCCATAATGTTGAAAGGAAAAATGAGGAGAAGAAACTCATGTCTCCCAAGGAGATTAGTGCTTGGGAAGAAAAGGGAGAAGGCATAAAGAAATCTAAATAAAAGAGATCGCATGGATAGGGAAAACTTTCTCAGTCCCATTTCACTTTATAATGAATCTAAGAAATATACACCTTATTCCATTGTTTGTTTAAACAAGATTACAATGTGGAAGGGTATTGAAGGTGATAATGTTCAGGGGAAGCCCTAAAACAAAAAAATGAAGTTGATTTTTCTGGAATCTTTATAAGGTATTATAGAAAGTCATTCCATTCAACCAAGGTGCTCCAACACTGAATACTAAAAATCTAGAATATTAAAGTCTATTTTCATCCTCAATATGAATATAGGAAATTTAGTTGAATGAAAATAAAATAAATGTTTCCCTAAGATAAGTTATTAAAAAAGTTGGCATCACTGGGAAAAACTTAATGGATAGATTTAATGTTTGAGTTAATCACTCTTATTTTCTACACTTAGAATGGCTCATGTAGACTTAGAGTTGGTTGATTTTAGTAATAGGCTTGTTAATTTAAGAAAATTGATTATTTCCTTCTCTCAATAATCTCAGAGTTAATACTTGGTTCTATAGAAGAAAAGAATGGAAGAGGAAAAGGTGTGAAGAATGTTCCTCCCTCACCCTAAAATGTGAACATGGTAGATTCAAAATTAATATCATTAAGGGGGTAGAAAAATTCTCCCTCACTTAAAGATCTTGTAAAGAAGGAGACTTTGAATTCATTGTCAACAAGGGGAATAAATATCTCATTGAATTTAAAAATAACTTGGTATTGACAGAAAATCCAAAGGGGGAGATTAAAGTTGTTATCAAATGATGATATTGATATATTGTATATTTTTTAAATAGTTTGTTGTAAATTCAATGAGGAAGTTGAAGTTAAAGGTTCCTTAGGTAAAATTTCCTAAGGAGGTTTTGTAGGATAGTGTTTTTAACAAATAGAGGATAACATTGTAAGAAGTATAATCATTATCCATGTTATATGAAGTTAAAGAAGTTAGTACCAGCAGATAAGAAGATCAAAGAAGTATGTTAAAGGAAATTAACCCAAAGGGAGAAGCTTAGGAAACTTTACTTAGGTCTATTAATAAATTTTCCATATGATGTGCTGAAGGAGGTCAAGAGAGTTTCCTTGATCGTGCTAAGAAACTCACTTATAAAGTTAGATGATGTTGTGTTGTTCTTCAAGTTCCTACATAATGAAGATTCTCATGATCCAAGCTTGAGTCCAAATGAGAAGATCAAGGTTACTAGACACAGATCACTAGACTAAGGTGATTGGATGAAGATGTTGTAGTATAAATCCCAGTGGCTCAAGATACTGGATGAAAAATGGATGATGTTATCGGATGAAGTGTTGTAAGAATTTGGCAGTGATGAAATTGTACACTTTCATACATGGGGAGAGAATTAAAATAATGTCACTGGACAAACAATGATCAATGCCACTAGATGAACCAGGGATAATGTCACCATACAAAGAACAATAATAAATCTAAGGTAATGAGTTTGTAAGATTTTGAAAAAATTGAAAGAAGTATAATAGTGTGAGAAGATTGATATTCGAATGATAGTAAAAAGTTGAAGTTGTAATACCAGATAGATAATGGAAGTTATAACCATGAAAAGGGGGAGAGATCAAAAGTTTGAATCAACATTACCCAACAGAGAAGTCTTTTTTGATAAAATTATTTAGAATTTGAAATAATTTAACCAGACATTCAACGGATCGAGTTCATCATACTAAGGCAGCTGAGGTGACCTAACAAACATAGTGTACAATGTTGATGCTACTGAATGAAGGTCGTCATTTTTAGTCCATTAGATAAAAAAGTCCCTTCAGTTGAAGGGAAGTTTCTAAAGATCCTTATGAAGATCATTGGATGGATAGGTGCAATGACCAAACATAGTTCCAAGATGACATCAGATATAGATTTACAATGTCATCAACTAGAGAAATATGATGGGGGTCCTAGTATAGAAAGTTGTATGAAGCCTGATATGAAGTTGAGTTCTATCAGATGGTAAATTGAAAAGATCCTACTGATCATGAAGAAAGAAGTCAAAGAAGGTGGTTTATCAAAGGAGACGTTGGGATGAGTCTTGTAATCCAAGTTGAATGATCAAAATTTCATCAGATGAATGAGCATTAGAAAAAAGGTACATGATATCAATGAATGGACGATCATGTGAATTTTTACTGGCCTAAATCTTGTGAGTCATGTATGAAGTTTGAGATGAGGTAGAGTGATCAAATGAATGACTACTAGATGAATGATTTCATTATAGAGGAAGACCAAATAGATAGATTTTGACTCATTAGACATAAAAATATAAATAAACGAATGTGATTCCATCAGAAAGAGGAGGCATGTTAAGTGTGTTGGTTAAAGAAGAGTTGAGTTATTTGGATTGAAACACTCAGTTGAAGAAGATTATGTAGAGGTTATTTATTGGATGTAGAAACATTAAATGCACCCAATAGAGGAATAGTCACCAGAAAAAAGATTTCTTAATGAATTCATCGGACAAACATATATCAGACAGAGTGATGAGGAGCTTTAAATTTTTAAATTCATTAACATGATGATACTGATTTGATCTTTCAAAGTATGTTATCTAGTTGATATAAGTAATTTTGAAGAAGTTCCTTAACACATAGGTTAAGTAAGTTTGAAGAAGGTTGTTGATGCTAGAGTTTTCATGAAGCTTCAAGAATATTCTATAAGAGTTGAGAAGCATCCAACAGATTTGAGATGAGTGCGAAGCTTGAAATTGGAATTTGAGTTGAGTGAGAAAAAAATATTTGATATCCTACCCTTTTTCCTTATAGCGCACCCATAAAAAGGATGTGGAATTACAATAAAAGGTGTAAGAGAGTAACATTGTTTATATGCATGAGTGAAGCGAAGTGCTGAAGATTTCAAAGTAGTTCAAGGTTCTAACCAAGGAAACAATTAGTTGAAGTATATGCATTAGACATAGGTTCTGATCATAAGTGTACCAGATAAAGATTTATATTAGAGGCATCGAATAGAGGTTTTCTAGTTGTAGGTACAACATATAGAGTTTTATCAGACAGAGGTATCGATCAGTGATGAATTGATCATAAGCACACCAGATAGAGGAATACCAGATAGAGTTATCAGACAAAGACTTTCCGGATAAATATTTTGTGAGATGCTTATATGTTTTTTATCTTATGTTGGATTTTAATATAATCAGAGTTTGTAACTGATGGGAGTCAGTATAATTGTTCCTATCGAGATATAGGAAGAGATTTTTAGGAGATAACTTAACCATTGGATGTATTATAAATACCCCTCACTTGTAATTGATGAAAATATTATTAGTGGTAGAATCCATGGACCGATGGGAGTCTCCATGTAAAGGATGCAGGTCCTCAAACCGAGACCAAAACTTGTAAAAATAATCATGTGTTGGTTTCCATATATCATCTGCATAGCATAAGGGTAAAGTAGTGAGGAAGATTTTTCTAAAGATCCATGCATCTTAATCGATAACATAGGTTTGATGAACTTAAAGTAAGAAAGAGTTTAAATTGATTATATAGGTAAAAGTTTGTCACCACCAATTCACCCCCCACCCCTCAGAGTGACTGTACGATCCACCTGGGAATCTTAATAAACGCCACGGTGAATTTAACCCAACACTACCACAATGCTCTTAAATCTGATGAACCCAATATAGTTTCATATCTTATGATGAAGTTAGTCTATCACTGCTATAGTAATCTTAAATATAATGTATATAATCTAGATAGAAAACTTAGATCTATAAATTCCCATCCTCCAAAATCTTGGTTAATGAAAATTCGTTTTTCACACCAAAAACATTTAAAACAAAAACTCAAAGTTAAGATGGATTAACATGGGTGTAATATGAGTTTTAAAACTAAAGATAAAGTGATTATATGACTCAACAATCTCCTCTTTTTGAAAAAAAAAACACAAATAAAAAAATTAATATTGATAGAGTTTTAAATAGAAACTTCTGATTACTTCTATAAGTTTCAATGAACTTAACTTATCTTTCCCATTAAAATGTTCAAGACCCCCGATAGAAATGAAATAATTTGTAACTTTTAAACTTCTAATTATATCAATATTCCTTAAACACAATTTTTTAAATCTCTCCCCTTTATAAAATGATCAAAATGTATCCCCCTTTATGATTTTCAAAAAGAGACGCAAAAAGAAAAACAAACAAGAGTAGCAAACTTTTTTGAAATTTAAAGATAAGCTCCCCTGAAGAGTAAATTTCATCAAACCTAAAAGAAAAACTCATTTCTTAAATAGATATTAACTTTAAGACCCCCCTGAAAATTTTGATATGTGATCCTGAAATAAGAAACAAAAAAATCCTTTCATTATGGATAAAAAGGATCATTTACATTTAAACATTGATAAAAAATTAAATGAATCAAAAATATCATAAAAAATAGTAATACAAACATTCAAAGTAGTAAAAATTGAAAAACATACATTCAATAAAAATTGAATCATCAAGAAGTTTTCATAAAAACAATAACAGTTGGTTTTAGTTTTACAAAACATCATTAATTGAACAAGAAAGCATCTGAAAACAAAATTCCAACCCCTCTTGAAAATTTTATCAATCGTATGCTTATGTTTATCGATTTGTTTGTGTTCTTCACCCAAATCTCCATCCTGATCTTCCAAATTTCAATCCCTCTCAATGATATTTTCCTCTTAAGAAACTAGTTTTTTCACTTAAACTTAATATTTATATTTTTTCCTTTATTTGGATATTCTAAGAAACCATTGAATACTTCATATCATCAGGGAATATAAATTGTTCATTGATTTTGTTATATTTCTTCTTAACAATATCTTATAGACCCTAAAATCTCTTAGCCAGGACATCAAAATGATGATGCAAAGAAGCACTCTACTCATATATGAACTTTATATCTTTATCCTAGACTTTTAGATACTTTGACAGATATTTCATCTTTTGGGATTGAAACTCACATTCCTCCTTAATATTTCTCAAATCTCCTTTTAACTTTAGAAACAGAATCAATTACTTTCTTCTGGCACTTTGATTCTTGAAAATTGATCATCTAATCTTGAATGAAATTAACCCTAACATTTAATTATGATGGGATTTTAGACACACTCCCAACCATATTCAAAAAATTATTCTGAGAATCAAGTCTCCATTAAATTCTCTATAATCTAGTTCTTAAAGCTAATTCCGATGAACTATCAATTTTTTCTTGAATTCAAAAATATATCGGTTGACCTTCTGGTGATTTTTCCCCCTAAAGAAAGATCTACAACATTGACACCATCACCATATTTTTCAATATCAATTCCATTTTGACCACTTCTTTTTTTAATGAACTCTTCTTCTTACTTTCAGTTGAACTAGATGAGTTTGAACATGATTACAATCTCCTCTCTACTTCTAAAGCACTAATTTCAACAGATGGAGATGAAGTGCATGATTTTGAAGTATGAACTGAAGATTCTTTTAATGAAGATTTATTTTCAACTTACTTATATTCCCCGACTCCAGCTTCTTTAATAATTTATTCCATTTGAAATTATTTCCTAGCCAATGGAACTTCAACTGGAGAAACTTATGGTGAAGTAACTTCTATTAGATAAACATCTGATTGAACTACTTCTGCTGAAATAATTTCTTCAACATTATTCTCTATAACTTCTCCATATTCTAGATGGGGAGGGGAGAGAGATGATGATTTTTCTTAAACTTATATCATCATTTCCTTCCCTTTTTTCCTTTTAATTACAGTCTCTACTGAATAGGTTTCTCCTCAAATTGGTTCACCTTGATTGTAATTGAATGTAAGACAACTCTTTCCACTTGAGATGCTCTAACCTTATGTGAATATTTTTTTCATTTTCTTCTCCTTAAATAGATTCTAGTGACATTATTCTATTAAGGTCTTATCTTCCACTTTATCTAAATCAAAATAAGGTTTTCCCGCAACCCTTTCTTCTTCTTAGCATCTTTAGCACTTTGTCTCCAAGCTTCACTGTATTGATCCACCATTTTCTGAAATTCTTCTTTTAAATGAATTTTTTCGATATTTTTCGGAACTTTGACTTCTTCCACTTTATTCTTCTTTAGAAGTGGAGATTTGGAAATACAAGGAACTTCTAAAGATTTTGTCCTCTCCTTTGATGCCTTCATACCATTTTCTCCGACATTCTTCTTAGCTGATTTTTTAGCATCTGATGTAGCAACTTCTGATAACTTATGAGAGATAGTTTCAACATTAATTGTATTCTCCTTCACTCTTTTGGTGTGAGATTCATTCTCAAATACCTTATCTCTCGACAACTTCACTAAATCTTCATTCAACATACGAGAAAATAATAAAATCTTTAACTTTATCATTCCCATGCAAATTGTCTCTATATAAGTCCAAACAAACTTTGCAATATTTAAATTATGCATGTAGAAAATAAAATCCACTAGGCACACATCTTGGATCTTCATTGTATCTCTTTCAACCTTCGTCAGCAACATAAAATACTGAACAAACTAAAAAATGATCTTAACTACTGATGGCATGTGGTCCATCTTATGAACCTTCTCCTTGACTAAAAACAAACTTTCCTTGATTTTAATCTTCATGAAAGATCCATAAAAACCCAAAATTGTGTGATAAACAAATTACTCCCCTTAATTGGTGGTCCCAACATCTCAATAAATTTTTCCATCATTAAACTCAATAGTTTTTCAAAGAGAGTAAATGATACTCTTTTCTCATCACTAGACTCCATAAATCTCATGATTCCATAGAACTCACAGAAAATTGGAGGATAAAACAATTTTTGCTCTTCATTTTGGATAGCTATATCTTCCCAACCTTGAAACTTGATTACCTTTTTTAGTAAAAAATCATGTTTCAGATATAAATCTCTATCGACCAACCTCTCTTTAATGATTTCCCAACCTAATATTTATTTGGATGATGCCATTGAAAAAATAGAAAATGAACAGTACTTCGGAAAATCACAAGATCCATCAGCAACAACTTCGTGAAGAATGCATCCAAGCTACCTCGGGTCCACTCCTTTATATAACCATCATATTCAGATCATGAAAATCGTTGATTGACTTTGATTGAACTGTCCATATCAAATCCTACCAAAACATATGATTTGATAAACTCTTAAAAGAGTTAAAATTTTAAATTTCTAAACTCTCAATTTCTAAAACACAAAAATCCATATACACAATTTTTTATCTTTCATTAAAAACCACACAATAGAAATATATGAAATTGCACTTAAAGTAAAAAAATTACAGTCCTTTAAAAAATTCGTAGGTACATAAACAGAGGATAAAATATTCTGAAAGTTATCTTCAAATAAACCCACATGATCTAATTCTTTCAAAAAATAGTTCCAGATATATTTATCTAAAGATTAAGCTCTCTGAAAATAAAAGTTCACTGTTTAAAAAGTTAGCTAAAAACAAAACTGTAACCCCCCCAAATAAAATGAATCAAAGCAATGTATTAAGCAAAACATTAAATGTTCGAAACTTACTACAAACTAGCAATCTATAAAGGGTGTAAGTTCTGACAAGCTTAAAAAATAAATGTTATCAGGTACCAGATATAGGTACCAAATGTTGTATCAGGTTTCCATGACTGGTAAACTGCAAGAGGTGGGGGGGGATTGTAGTTTAAAAAACATACTACAGTTTTTCAGCACTTCAAGTATTAAAACTAAAAGAGGACATGAACTTCCATTCAACCCACATTAAATCGGAGTAAAACATATATGCACGATGTAAATTATATTTATTGGAACTTAACGGACTTTTGAAAAAATGAAAATACACAGTGGAAATAAAAGAAAGTAAGAAACTTACCAGCACATCAAAAATTAACAAAACTCAAAATACTAGTTAACAAACCAAGTATCCCTTAAAGGATATTATAAAACCGTACTTTTACTCAAAGTACAAGGAGAATCTATAAACCTGATTCAAGGTATCTTCGACTTTAATCTCTTGAAAAGTTTGTCTTCCAATCCCTTACAATCCCTTGACCTTATACCTGTCGGGAGGTATCAGTGCCAACACTTATACACTGTTTCTTCCTCCTTAGAAGCCCTTGATCTAGACGATCAGCAGCAACTCTGCTTCCACAACCCGAGATCTCGTGATCTCAAATATCAAATTCAACTCTGTCTTCCTCCTCAAAAGCCCTCGATCTCGAAGGATCAGAGACTCACCAATTACAATAATAAATGCTAAGAGTTTTACAATGAAAACCTCATTAATGAACTCTTAGCAGAACACTTAGAAAGAAAGATAAAATTGAAAGCACTCTTGTGACAATGAGTTGTTATAGACTTCAAGCGACTACAAACTTTTCAAAATGCTCGATGTAACTCCTTCCGATTGTCAAAGTTATGGTTCGACTTATAGATGTCGTTATAACAAACTACAACATTCAAAATTTTCATTCTTCGAGACCCGTTGTAACATGAGTGAATGCGATTTTCAAAAACCAAAGATAAACCGACTTTATGACTCGATATTAACAAGTAACCCATCAATGGTCATACAGAGGCTATCTTGTTCTCTTTTAGTGGTACCATGGCAATTACTTTACCCTCCCACCTTTTATAAATTCTCTAAAATCTATTTTATAAAATCACAATTCTCATTTATTTAATTTTCTCATGAGGCTTTGTTTTCTTTCTATAAAATTTATAATTTGATGTTAATACACCCCACACAGGCGGCTGTGGTGGTGGTGGTGGGGGGGGGGGGGGGGTTGGGGTGGCGGTTGCGGGGTCGATTCTCTGACCCGCATCTTTATAGCGTGTGTGGAGCTGCCGTTGGCGACTATAATAAAAAAAATTATAGTTTGATGCTAATAGTATTTTTTCTTGCAATTGCGATTCTAATAGCAATACTAACTATTAAAGACCATCCACTATGATATTTTCGTTGGTTAGTGTGGATTTGTGTTCTATCACTCCATCCCGAACTGTTGTGATTATGATAAATGTATATATTTTATTTATATTGTCTTATTACAAAACAGTAAAGATGTTTACTTTGCCCCCTGCGGGCGACTGGGGTGGCGGGGGGCGGGGGTTGGGGGCGCCGGTCGCGGAGTCAATTCCACGGACCGTTTCTTTGTTTCTTTCTTGTAGCGTGCGTACCTGCAGTTGCAGTGTAAACCCACCTTTTAATAAAGTTGTTTACTTTGTATCACGACTAAAGTGACATACTATGCATAATACTTGTTTATCCACTTATTAAAACAATGACTCTGAGATATTTTTGCAAATTCTACCTTCATCAAGCTAATCCTTGCATTATCCGTTTTATCTATAGAAGTCCAATAGGAGCTTTGAAATATGTTATTCAAACAACGACTGCAATCCTTCTCCATCCCAAATTGGAATTAACGAAGGTCCATTTAAAAGTTTCTTATCTTGTCATAATATTATTCTCGCGAGCTTTGAGAAGTATTGAATTAACATTGTTAGGTTGATCATTTTTTTGGTTTTGGTCTCGTTCTATTGATCAGTAATACATATCCTTGATTTTCTAAAAAAAAAAAAAAAAAAATCTCCCCATTTATCTGCTTTTCCACTAAAACCTCAGCCGCCAAACGGAGTGTTTATGATGGACCGGCGATCGTTTTACTCGATCCCGGTCGGTGCGTCATTTCCATGGCTTTCACTGTCCCCAGTCCCTTTGCGGCGGTTACCCCCGCCGTTCGATACCACCCTCGTCGTCCCTTCGTCGTCCCGTTGCCCATCGGCGTCTATCAAATTGGACTCCGAATTCCTTATCCGTCTCCTTTGCTGGCTCGCAAGCGCTCGTTGTCGTCAACACTCTGTCTTCATGGTTCTTCCTTCGATCTCTCCACTCCTCCCATTGACCACGATATCCCGGTAAGCTCCCCTGCCCTTTCAACCGAGTGGCCGAAGGCACTTTGAAATTTCAGACATAATGCAATTAAGATGCAAAATTCGATCTAATTCGCGCTTAGTCTGCCTACTGCTTCTCTGTCCCAACGTTCAGTTCTGTTTTGTGAGTTTGCTTTTGTTTGACAATAGTACCGTGTATCATGCCGATGAAATTCATGGCTTGATATCTTGCAGGACGCTTCGGAAGATGGGATTATCGAGACATTTGCTAAAGACGAGGAAGCATTAGCTGCAGCTGATAACGGGGTCGTGGTGTGTACTTATTTTGGTTTCTCTTCGCGTTCAAATTTTGCAACATTCTTAGTTTCCTGGGGTTTTCTTGCTGATACTACTGAGTAGAAGTGGTATTTTGCGAGAAAAGGACGCTGGTTTGTGTTGGCTCCACAATTCACTATTTAGATGGTAGTCTCTGATACTGATGCTTGGAGCCAAAATGTTGATGAGTTGACTATTCTATCACACACGGTTACGATTGAACTTGTGTGCGGCTTCAGAACAGTGGATTTTATTTTTATAAATGACATTAGGAATGGCATGCATGTTGTTATTGAATATGAATCGTTCAAAACTAACAATTTTTTTTTTCATGCAAGAACATGAATTTTCTGGTGTGTTGTGACCATCATCCAAGCCAGCACAAGTGCGGCATTGCATAGTGTCATATTTTTCAAATCTTGAAAACCCGAACATCCATGCAGTTTTTTTTTTATATAAAGTGATACCAATTTGTAAATTGTTCCGATTCTGATTTACTATGTTGTTTTCAATTAGTTAGTTTGTGGTTAGAGCCTTCAGGGTTAACCCTATTGATTTTTCTGGCTAAAAAATAATTGCATGGCCATTTTACTTCAATGCCCATGGCTTTGTAGAGCGCTAAAATGTTTAATTTTTTGAGTTAATTAAATTGATGCAGTTACATTCTAGTTTTCTGTATGCTTGAAAATTAGCATGGTGAATTGTTGACCAGTTCTATGCCGTGTACTCTAAGATCAACATGTCTCACGGGGCTACAATTTACATTGGACAATTTGCCTGTAACTACTTATTTTGTTTGTTGTTTGTTTGGCTGTTAGTTTCTGTCATTTATGTAGAAGGGCAGAATCCGTATCTCAAGTGAGGCCGGACTGTTCTTATTCATAGCGTTAAACCCTCTTTTATTATTTTGGGTATTTTCGAGTCCCACATTGGAATACTCCTGTTTGTATTCCTCTTTCCCAATCTATAAAAGAAGTCCTCCGTCTTGGTCATCCACCGGCTTCCATCCTCCATAAAATGTGCCCCCAATTCAGTTCCCACCTATCCTTCCATTGTGAATCCTGCAAGTTTGCTAAACATCATCGGGTAACATATTCTCCTCGACAGGAACATCGTGTAGTGAATCCTTTCGATCTTGTTCATACCGATGTACGGGGTCCTTGCAGGGTTCCGAGCCAGTCCGGGTACAACTATTATATCACCTTTATTGACGACTACTCCCGCATGACATGGCTGCACATGCTTCGTGATCGGTCTGAAGTTTTTCCTACCTTTCAGACCTTTTACAATAAAATTCATACTCAATTCTCCACCTCCATCAAATGTATCCGCTCCGACAATGGACGAGAATATTTATCGACTTCCTTTCAGCAGTTTCTCAAGGATCACGACATCATTCATCAGACATCCTGTCCTAATACACCTCAGCAGAATGGAGTCGCGAAGCTGAAATATCGTCATATTCTGGAAACTGCTCGTGCCCTCCTATTCCACATGCAGGTGCCACTCTGCTTTTGGACCGATGCCATCCTGACTGCAACTTACCTCCTCAACCAACTCCCTTCTTCTATCCTTCAGGGGGAGACTCCTTTTCGGACTCTGTCCCCCCCTCTCCCTCCTCACTCACTTCCACTCTGTGTATTTGGATGTCTCTGTTATGTTCGTGACACTCGTCCCGACCTCTCCAAATTCTCTCCCAAATCTCTCCGCTGCATCTTCCTCGGCTATTCACGCACTTAACGTGGATACCGGTGCTTCTCTCCAGACCTACGACGTTATATCACCTCTGCTGACGTCTCTT
This sequence comes from Viscum album, assembly GCA_963277665.1. Classification (NCBI taxonomy): domain Eukaryota; kingdom Viridiplantae; phylum Streptophyta; class Magnoliopsida; order Santalales; family Viscaceae; genus Viscum; species Viscum album. Next base: position 1,827,285,370 of record OY728127.1, read on the forward strand.
TTGTTGAGAGTTCTCCATTCTCACTTCCCTCTCCCCACCCACCCAGATACTGACATCGATGATTGTCTTCCACTCATCATCCATCCTCCTCCAGTGCTGCCTCCTGCTGCTCATCGGTTTGGTACGGTTTACTCCCGTCGCCCATCGACTGTGCCCCCGTCCCGGCCAATGACACTGTTGTTCCCGCTTGGTCTGATGCTCTTGCCCCGACACCAGACGACTTGCCCATTGCCCTCCGAAAAGGTACCCGCTATTGCCAGAGTACTCCTCTATTTGTATCTTCATACAGGGGTCTGTCAGCTCTGGAGACAGTATCTATTCCTCGCACAATTGGTGATGCAAAATCTCACCCGGGATGGCTAGCAGCAATGCGGGATGAGTCGCAGGCTCTGGAAGAAAACGATACTTCGGATCTTGTCCCTCTTCCAGCAGGCAAACAGGCGATGGGCAACAAATGGATTTACACAGTCAGGCTGAATCCCGATGACACTCTCTATCGACTAAAAGCCCGCCTTGTGGCAAAGGGCTTCGCACAGACTTACGGTATTGACTATTTTGATACCTTCTCTCCAGTTGCCAAGATGACATCCGTTCGATTATTCATCTCTCTGGCAGCTCATCATCATTGGCCTCTTCATCAACTGGTTGTCAAGAATGGCTTCCTCCATGGATTTCTTGAGGAAGAGGTTTATCTGCTACAACCCCCCGGTTTTTGTGCCTCCGGCGCCGAGTCTCAAGTTTGTCGACTCCGCCGCTCTCTTTATGGCCTCAAGCAGTCTCCTTGTGTTTTTTCGACCGCTTTAGGACTGTTGTCTCCCGATCCGGTGCGGAATCTGAGTATCGTGCCACGACCACCGTCACTATGAAAATCCTTTGGCTTCGACAACTTCTCCAGGAGCTTGGATTTCCTCAGCAGACATCTGCTCACATCTGGTGTGACAATCAGACAACCACTAAGATTGTTTCGAATCCCGTCTTCCATGAACGCACAAAACATATTGAGGTGGACTGCCACTTTCTTCGACACCACCTGGAGCACAATAATGTCAGCTTTAGCCACATCCCAACGGCGGACCAGCTTGTTGACATCTTCACTAAAGGCCTCCCAGGGGCTCGTCTAGCCTCGCTCAGTTCCAAGTTGGGCATCCACAGTATCTGCAACCCAGCTTGAGGGGGAGTGTGTCTGGTCTTGTTTGAGGTCATCTTTCTTTTTTTGCGGGACTCGTTGTCCAAGCTGGACATGTCCAACTTGAGGGGGAGTGTTAAACTCTCTTTTATTATTTTGGGTATTTCCGAGTCCCACATCGGAATACTCTTGTTTGCATTCCTCTTTCTCAATTTATAAAAGAAGGCCTCCGCCTCACCTTGAGGTAAGGGGGTTTCCCATTCTACACATAGAATAAGAAAACCAAAACACAAGCATAAATACAAGTCAAACCATTGACTGTTGACTCGGTCATACCATTGGCCTAGTCAAACCCATATCTAAATATATCTAAATATTTCAATACTCACCCCACTCAAGCTAGGTTTAACCAGTTTGGATACATAATAAAAGATAACAAAATAAACACTCATAATACTCCCCTCAAGTTCGACATGCCTAGCTAGATTACATTATTTTTTTTTGAAGAAACATGGACTTCATCCTCCTTTGAAGCCGCTCCCCCTCACGATAGAGATAAATGTATTGAAGTGGAACAAATATTTGTTGCTGAAGAATATCGTATGGTATGATATGAAATGACAACGGACGAGCAACCTCAAAAATGATCGGGTGAAACTGATAGAGATATGCCCTAAAGCCATTATAAAGCATATGATGTTTTGGCTATATATCGTATATGATGATGTGGATATGTCGTATTGTACAACATATGGAAACAAGGCAAATCGTATGCTTTGTTATGGGCATATCGTATGGTATGATATGTTGATATCATACACTGCCAATGCTAGTTGTGTAGTACGACTTGGCTAAATCGCAATGCTCTAATGCAATGAATCGTATAATATGATTCATATGACAGTCCTATGATTCGTTAAGGCGATCGAACGTTAAACGTTAATGTTCATATTATCTTCCACACTGGGTATCATTATTACATGCAACGTATGAGAGAATATGATCGGCTGGAGGTTACAAGCGTTATAACCACATATCATTAACTCGTACATTACGAACTTACGAGTAAATGCACGGGGCTTGGGGAGCATTCTCGAAGCCTATATAAAGGAGGTTTAACCATTGTGGTGGTTTTGTTTAAGCTTGCATTAGCCTTCCGACGACTCTCCTCAAAGCTCTCTCCTTTCTCCTTTGCTTCTAAGAGATACTTGCATATCGTGGTTGCGGGGAGGATCCCACTCAAACCTTGGGTGATTCGATCGATCCATGGATGGAGGGAGGAGTCTTTTGGTTGTTCCTCGATGATCTTTATCAAGCATTTGTTTGAAGAGAAGGGCAACATCCATCTATGGTGAAAGCTACTTTATGTTCTTCATTTTATTTATGTATGGTTTCAGTTTCAATGCACGATGATCGTCGGATTTGTGTTTTTTAATGTCCTCCGTTGCGTTGAATAAGTATTGTTCGATCCTTGGAAACCCATCAGAAACAACGTCCGTTATGCGGACCCAAAAGGTCGGGTGGAATGTCGCCTGTCTTGCGGGCCCAAACGTCTGAGTGGAATGACGTCCGAATAGTGGACCTGAAAGGCCGAGTGATATGGTGTCCGAATAGCGGACCCAAAATGACCAGGTGATACAACATCCGCCTTGCGGACCCAAAATGCCGGGTGATACGACACTCGTCTTTGCGGATTCAAAAATCCGGGTGATACGTATAGCGACCCTAACATTTTTCACATATCATTACATGATTTTCAGTATAATTAAATATCAAATTACAAGACAAGGATTGTAAAGTCTAGTGTCTTGGAGAATATGTACATAATTAAACATTATGATTCCAAAATAAGAACATCTTTTATTTAATCTTCATAAGGAGGTCTTAACTTCCTTTGAACCCTTACATCTGCATAAGATAACCTAGGGATAACACGAACAAATGGATGAGTTAAAAAACCCAGTAAGAGAATAAACATTAAAATAAAGCTTAGCATATGAGTTAGAATACATAACATAATGATATAAAAAGGAATGAAACATGATTAAACATAAGGAATCATAAAATGGGATCATAAAATCATGAATTCATAGTAATGTGGCCGCAACATAAAACGTGACTTTAGCACGAGTCAAGTGGAGCACGAGCCAAGGCTAACCACCAAGACGGTTGTACATAACGTCTCATGAGACAAAACATTACCCAATGCATTGAAGCGTTAACTGGGCGCACCTATCATAACATGTTCATGAATATGTTTGCCACATAAAGAATCACATATAAGCAATCAAACATAAACATAAGGGTAAGAGTTACCCATGAAAAGAATTGGGTATCATAATCATGTTAAAAGCATAATAAATGAGCATATCATAAAAGTGTCCATGAAAGAAAGGAATTAAATCATACATGGACATTCATAAAGGAGAATATGAATAGATCATGATTAGTGTTGTCAAACTGAAGTGATAACATGTAAAAAAAAGTATTTAAGAAACTTTAGAATTAAAAAATTTTAGTGCGATTTAAAGAAAATATTAAAGAGCATTTAAAGCAGAAAAGTGAATAATCTTTTATATAAAACCAGAAGTGAACTAGATTAGTTTTCATAATAAAATGATTGATTTTAGAAAAATAATGGTGACTTAAAACAGATTATAGAGTGTATTTGAAGTTGGGTAAAAATTCGGGAAGTTTCCTTAAATTGGGCTTGCTTATCGAGAAGAATTGAGTAAGGAACTCTTTTAAAAACATGTATGTCCCTGAAAAGAAGGATGAATGAATCTTGATACTTGAGTTTGGAACATATACACATCATTTAGAAGATGTACATAACAAGAAAAGAGAATTTCATTTGGGTAAAAAGAGAGGAAGAGTAACCTGAAAGAATAATGGAGGTTCGGGTAGAATCCCTTACTTTATGTCCGAAACAATTTTGCACTTGATCTTAGTGTCCTGAATAATCAAATTAAATACATTAATTAATTAATTCAGAACCTTTTATACATGTATTTTATTTAGTATAATTTTATTAAGTTCGTTCATGTCCCTTTTTATGGGTTATGAAATTCAATTTCATCGTTCGGGAGCGTTAGTTTCCTTGGTTTTCACGATCGGTTTGTTTGTATATATGTATGGAAAATCACGTTGAACGAGGATAGTTGTCCAGGACTGAACTTATATGTTATTAATGAACTTATAGAATATTAAAATACCATTTTGTTTCCAGTAGTGAGGATGATTCATTAGATAAATCATTAACGATAATCGTTTAGATTAATTTAGCGTTTTTTAATCACAACGAACTCATTTTGTTTTTTTATAAATTAATATCATGTGTAAAAAATGATTCCAGAACATTACACAAGATATAATGCATATATTAGTCTTGTTCAACCATAAAAATGGTTTCATGACTAGCTTTGAAGGTGAAATTGAAAGATGAAAGCACGTCGTTCACGGAGGTGGTAGATCGACACCTCACGAACGATGTTTTCATTCTTAAAATAAAAGAGAGAAGATGAGCTTTGATGAAGAATTATTCCATCAACATGATAACATTTCAGTATATGTAAGTTACTGGAGTTCTCATGCCACTTGGACAAGGGGAAGTGAGGGGAATTTAAGAAAAGAAAGGAACTTGAAAAGAAATTAGAAGAAAAGAGAGTTTTACCTCTTGATTCTTTCTTCTTGAGAGACTCCTTAAGGGATTGATTTTGGTCTTTTGTTAAGATCAAAAGCTCCTGGACGTGGGGGTGAGGTTTGAGAAGAGTATTGGGCAGGATTTGGACAAGACTCAAGGCTTAAGAGGTGTGAGGAAAAGCGGTGGTGAGAGCTAGTATTTATAGTGGAGGGGTGGTGTTTTCTCATTATTTAATTCATTAGTTTATTATTTTGGCTCAAAACTATGAATAGTTACAGCATTATCATCAAATATGTTAAAATAATGAAGGATGGTTCGAGATTTTGGGCTTACATCAGGCTTACATCATCTATGAATAGTTAGAGCATTATCACCACTGCTTTGTCAAGTGGAGTGAGTGGGGTCGTTCGAAATCTCCTCCATTGCGTCGAGGGGTGCACGGTCCTAGGGAGGCACAAATGATGACTGTCACCTCGACCTACCTTTCGACTAAGATGAGATGTCAGTGACTGACGATGGAGCGCTTAGTATAGCTGGCCTCGATTTCTCGAGTGCGTCTTGGTATGAGGGCATACTTGAGCAGCTTCAACACAGGGAGGACCTTCGTGTCAAGGAGCCAAGTCGTTGTGGGGAGGGCCTTTGCAATGAGCACCATGGGGAGGATCTCCATGGTTGCTGATTTCAAATTCACCGTCACGGGGAATACCCCAATTCTAACTCTTTGCTTTGTTGCATGGAGGACCTCTGCAACGTACACCTTGGGGAGGACCTCCGACATTCTTGTCTTGGTTCTCACGGGGAGGAGGGTCCCCGTGGTTATTAATACTTGATGAATTGGCAAGTGGAGGACCTCCCCGCTGGTTGATCTTCAAGTTATGGGGAGAACCTTCGTAGCAAGCATCATATGGAGGTCCTCCATGGTTGATCTTTATATTGCCACGACCAGGATCTTCATGGTTGATCTTCATATTGCCACGAGGAGGACCTCCGTGACAGTTACTCTTGGGAGGATCTTCAGAGTTGCTGATCATGGTACCGCGTGGAGGACCTCTGCGATCATAGCTACCTTCTCTTGGTGATGAAGTGATGACAGTTTCTCGGGTCACCGTTGAAATATGTCGAGGAGCCTCAAGAATATTAATGTTGATAGAGGCTGGAATATAAGTTTGCTTCTGGATTGCAGATTGCCCTTGGAGAGACTTCCTTCTGGATATCCTTCGTCGGGCGACCGGGGTCAGAACCTCGATCATAACTGGGGTCGTGCAGCGTGGGCGACAACCTTCATGGGTGGGAGCTCTCTTAGGCGACTCTGCGACCGTCATTAGAATATGCCGACGATCTTTCTGGATGAGAGTAGGGATATACGCCTGCTCCCAGGTTGCCGTCAAAATATGCCGACAAGCTTTTTGAGAGTGGGCAGGAACATAAGCCTGTTCCGTGCCTGCCACTAGAAATTCCGATGAGCTTCTTGATAACGAGCAAGAATATGAGTTTCTTTCTTGATTGTTGCTGGAATATGCTGACGGGCTTCATGGATGAGAGCAGGGAGATGAGCCCGCTTCCTCGTATTGAGGGGAGCTGCAATATGAGCTTGCTCCTAAACTGCCATTGGAATATGTTGATGAACCTCTCGAGGGTGAGCAGGAATATGCCGATGGGCTTCATGGGCGCGAGCAAGGATACGAGTCTGCTCTGCGTTTGATGTCGGGATAAGTCGACGAATTTCTTGAATGAGAGCAGGAATATGGGTATGCTCATGAGTGTTGATGAGAGAAGGGGATACAAGCCCGTTCTTGAACATTTGTAGCTTGTTGCCCCCGACGGGCCCTGTTCCTGGATGTCCTGGTTCGGACAACTGGAGCCAGAATCTTCGCGATGATCTCCTTAGCGTACTCCTGTGGAGCTAGGGCCGCACAATGACTGGCAAGAGCCTTCTTAGGTTGCTGTAGCGGTGGGGACGACATCGTCGTCCTCCTCCATCTCCCTAAGATCAGGGACTTAAGTGTTGTTGCGCTTTGGGGGGGGGCTCCAAAAGTGGTTGGAGGTGGCAATAGATGCTCCCTGTTGCTTCGCGCCCCGTTGATGATTGGACGGTTGACGAGGCTTCATCTCTTAGAGGCTTTCACATGCCACCTCCAAGGTTGGGATGAAGCTGTTGAGACGACACTCTCGTACCGAGTCGTTCACCAACTGGTGCTGGTGGCGCTGAGTTGGTGACATCTCACGTCGGGGCCACGACCTTCATGGCGACTGAGGCATATGTCTGGCGCGTTGGCTGGTTGTGTGCAACGGCTTGAGGTGCCGTGCAACTATTATCAACTTGTCCAAAGAACTTGATGCGAGATGGTGCCTTTAGCCATGCCATTTGGATTGACAGGAGTCTTCAAGAGGAGTCAATAACCACAAACTAGAAACTCGTTAATGCAACATCACAAGAGAACGGTCAATCAATCACTTTCATGGGTAAAATATTTACGATGGGTTCACCATTTTGTTTCTGACGCGCCCCCGTGCCTGTGTGTTTTGAGTCGGCGCAAACCTGCTTTTCGAAGACAGGTCGTTGCCGAGACATACCAGCGACACTTTGGTTGCGCATTGGTCGAGAAGATGAGATGTTGACTCAACTTTTTAGGGTTTTGATGCTTAGTTCGAGACTCTTACAGATTTTCGACATGTTTGTGAATCATTTGAGTAATGATATCACTACTGGTTACCTCTGTGTAAGAAAACCATGCATTGATGTGAACATTTGTATGTATCAGAGGTTCTCCATCTTTTTCTTATTGGTGATTATACTATGGTTTAAAGCCGCACAATGGGGAGCTTTGAGATTTATTGCCATCCAGGGAGGCAGTAGGTGTTGTTGAGTTGGGATCAGGGCCCATGAGAGGGGCTTCCTACATATCTCTATAAAGGGAATTGGTACCCACTTTGTTCGGTGCCCGCCTAATGGGACACGTCGTACCTTTTAAAGTCGTGTGACAATGACCGATGTTGTTCCTTTTAAGGTCGTGTAGCCATGAGTGAAGTGCCTTTTAAGGGTGTGCGTCCAAGACTAATTTCTAGCAATTTAACGTCGTGCGAAGTTGACAATTTCTATGCAGTTTAAAGTCATACAACCGAGACTATTAGGTGAACGGTGCCTAACAATGGTTGGTGTGGGGCCTACGCATGAGCGGTCCTTTCTGGTTCGTCCTGTCTGTTCGTAACTAGACGAGAGAGGGTATGGATGGGCTCGTAGAGAATATGGTTCATTGAGGTAGAGTTGGGGGTTACACCTAATAGGAGGTCCATATCCGTTGAACCTGACAGATGGCTCAGGTGAAGGCAGCTTTGGGGTTTACATCGGACTGGAGGCCCATGATGTTTATGGCTCATTGAGTGGACAAAAGATAAGGTCATCAATGGGATATGATTGAGGCTTATACCTAGTAGGAGGCCCAATGTAGGCTCATTGATTGGACCAAAGGGGTCCACTGGATGCTGGGGTCAACAAGATGCTTGATATGGATTAGCCAGGATGGGCATCTTGAGTCAGGAGAGGTTTTATCAATCACCTAACGACAGGAGCCTTCGTTATCAAGAGAATACATGATTGTAGACACCTTGAGGGTCCTATTGGATATGGAGGATTTCTCAGGAAATATCCATTATCAAAGGAATACATGATTGAAGAGGAGCGCTCTGATGTTTATAACCTCGTCATGCATCTCAGGAGGCTGTGGGGGGGCTTTACTGGAATTGGCTTTTCGGGGCTTTGACCTTGGTGAAAGGAATCCAACATGGTCATTTGGGTCAATTCAACCCAAGTAGATGACTCGGGCGAAAGGAGGAATGTAATGAGGCCCGGTTACTCATAATGGGGTTCCTTCACGAAATGACCCACCATAGGTCAAATCTTTCGCGGTTTGGGACTATTGGGAGGAGGCCGATATGTACTTTAGAACCTCAAATTTCACGTAAATTTAGAGTCTTACATGAGGACATATGGTTCTCAGGAGTTGGTATATTTAAAGGATGTTCGCAAAGGACTTTACGCGAACAATCCTCCGCGAAGGAATCTCAGGGGAGTCCTTCGCGAAGGACTTTATGTGGGAGGCCTGTGAAGGTTTTATGTGGGAAAAACATTATCGCGAAAAGTCCAAGTTTTTCCTGAGTTTTCTTTGAAGCCTTGCGCAAAGGGAATGCTTTGCGAATAATGTGATTCCTCTCCCAGAGAGTGTACCACAGAAGAAGAGAAATCTCGAAGGTTGTACCCCATCTCGGATTTCGATTCCCGGTCCTTCTCTTGAAGTGCGTGTCAGGTATTTATAGGCACCACTTCATAACCGCCTTCTCGGAATAGGTGGTCGCATAGGAGTTACGTGATCTTGAAGAATCACCGTCTCGCCTTCGCAAAGCGAGAAGATCACGGAGCCGCAAATGATATTCATCGTGAAGATGCAAAGCGAGTCCCAGACTGCGAAATTGCTACTCGGCTGCGAAGGATCACCGCCACCTAACTGCAAACGACGTTCGACCACGGAATAGCTATGCGACCGCAAAGAATAATCGCCTCATACTCGCAAAAGATGCTGACCGTGAATCCTTTACGCGGCCGTGACGGGCATTCGTCATTCGACTGTGAACAATGGCCTTCGCGAACAACGTGGTTTCCTTCATAAAGGACCTAATTTGCTTTGCGATAATTTTTCCTTTACCATTTTCTTCATTTCGAAACAATGATTATCTTTCGCGGGTGTTAACAGAGGTCTTGACATGTGTTTGATCTCGAAGGAATCTAACAAATCGTATTTTAAAGGAGATTTAGTCTCATCATTTTATTTCATGTTATTACCTTTACATGTATGCATGCTTCTAATGATTTATTTTGAAATCATATTCCACCAAATCAATATGTTTAAACCATATTGATGTGTAACTCTTTATACAATTCATAGTTTGTGTTGCTAACTCAAATTAAAAGTCTTACATGTCCAAATGCATCCCATGCATTGTTAGGAAACAAGGACTTTCAAAGAAACAATTCGGGCTTACTAAGATTTTCCAAATCGTATTACAGAATTGTGCTACAGCTAGAGATGATCAAGAGTAAAGTAAAGGTCTACAAGAGGAAAAACAAAGCAGTTTACACTTCCCTTGGCTGTGCTTCTGTTGGCTCGATCTTCCAGCAGAGAGACCACCCCTGCGCAGCGCCTGCTTCCAAGCAGGCACTTCCTGTTTCCAGACCTCCAGGTGCCCCGCCCAAAATCATTCCCCCAACTAATATAGGGGTAGACAAACAGGGCCAACTTACTAACTGATTCTGTTTGGCCAGCTGGCCAACTAACTAACTGAGTCTTTTATTTTTTTCTGCTCCTTCTTTGGTAAGTAAACTGTAGAGGAGGTCGTGAACTAACAGGCTGAGAGTCTGAAATACTAACATTTCCCCCCTCCTCAAAATTCACCTTGTCCCCAAGGGAAAAATCTGGAAATTGAGAAAGAATTTGTTCTGCCGACTGCCAAGTAGATTCTTCTTCTGGTTTGCCCTTCCACCTGATTAACCATAATCTGCACGATTGATCGGAAGCATACTTTTGGGCCAACATAGCAGCTGATTCCACTGGGCAAGCAAAAACCTCTTCCCAAACGTCTCAAAAAACTGACTGAACTGGATTATTCCCAACTGCCCGTTTAAGGTGTGAAACATGAAACACCGGATGGATACGTGTGGACTCAGGCAAAAGGAGCTTGTAGGCAGTTTCCCCAATGCGAGACAAAATTTTAAATGGACCATAATAACGAGCAGCGAGCTTGGAAAAACCTTTCCTAGAAGTAGAAGTAGGAATTCCAGGCCGAGACCGAAGCTTAACAAATACAGAATCTCCCACAGCAAAAGCGACATCTCGCCGATGCTTGTTAGAAAACCGTACCATCAACTGTTGAGCACGACATAGATTCTGATGGAGTTGTTGAAGAACGACATCACGGTCCAAGAGTTCTGTAGCAACAGAATCTACTAGAGTATTTCCTCCAAAATGAAAAGGTGTAGGTGGTTTTCTGCCATAAACAACCTCAAAAGGAGTCTATTGAGAAGCAGTATGAAAAGCTGTGTTATAGTAGAATTCTGCCCTAGGAATCCACGGAGCCCAAGTGTGAGGTTTTTCAGATGCAAAACGCAAATAAGTTTCCAAACATTTATTTACCTCTGTTTGACCATTCGTTTGAGGATGGTAAGCAGAACTCATTTTAAGGGTAGTGCCCTCGAGGCGAAAAAGCTCTTTCCAAAAATTGCTAACAAAAATTGGATCTCTATCACCGAGAATAGAGCTCGGTATGCCATGTAAACGAACAATTTTCCGAATAAAGACTTCTGCTATAGATTTAGCAGAATAAGGATGTCGCAAAAGCACGAAGTGGGCATATTTGGAAAGACGATCTACCACAACAAGGATGACATCAAAGTTTAGTGACCTAGGCAAGCCGGAAATGAAATCCATAGAGATTTGATCCCATACCAAATCAGGAATTGGTAAAGGCTGTAATAAACCGGCTGGCAACATGGCTTGGTATTTGTGTCGTTGACAAACATCACATTGCTGAACAAACTGTTTAACTGTCCGAGTCATACCTTGCCAATAAAGTCCAGCAGCAAGACGTTTATAAGTCTTGAGGAACCCGGCATGCCCACCAATAGAAAAAGAATGGTAATACCGATGAAATTTAGGTATAAGTGAGGAGGTGCGAGACAAAACTAACTTCCCATTTCTATATAATAAGCCATTCTGAAGAACAAATCCCGGCCGAGCAGTAGGATTTTGTTCCAATAAAGCAACAAGTTTTGAAAGTTCTGTGTCAAGGAGAAGCTCACGGCAAACAATATTGACTTCCATCCAAAATGGTTCTGAAATTGCAGTACCAAGCAGCTGTAAATCAGAAGAGTTTTCTCCAACACCTTCTACTAAGCATGACAAAGAGTCTGCTGCTAGATTGTGTTTCCCCGGACGATATATAACCTCAAAGTCCAAACCCAACAATTTTGCCTACCAATTTTGCTGATCCGCAGTGTGAATTCGCTGACTCAACAAGTGTTTCAAAGCCTGATGATCTGTATAAATCAGAAATCTGAGGCCCAGCAAATACTGTTGCCAATGAGAAACAACCAGAACCAATGCCATCACTTACTTCTCATACACTGATTTAGAAAGATGAACCTTAGTAAGAGCCCTGCTGAAATGGGCGATAGGATGTCCAGATTGCATAAGAATCACCCCTACTCCTGTTTCAGAAGCATCACATTCAATAACAAAAGAACTTCGGAAATCAGGCAAAGCCAATGCGGGGCAGAAATTAAGCTCTGTTTCAATCTGTCAAAAGCAAATTCAGCATCCGGAGTCCAGAAAAAATTATCCTTTTTCGTCAATTCTGTTAGAGGTTTTGCTATCTTATCATAATCACAAATGAATTTCCTGTAGTATCCACCTAGTCCCAATAATCTATGTACACCTTTGACGTCACAAGGACGGGGCCATTTTACAATACAATCCACTTTCTTGGGGTCCATTTTCACCCCTTTACCAGAAATTATATGTCCAAGGTATTCAACAACCAATTGACCAAAAAAACATTTTTTCCAATTTAACTTGAGCTGGTTGGCTTGCAATAAACGAACGTCTGTACGTAAATGATTTAAATGCGCTGTCCAAGTTTTGCTAAAAATGAGGATATCGTCAAAGAAAACTAAAATATATCTCCTCAAGCATGAAAAATTCGATTCATAGTTGACTGAAAAGTAGCCGGTGCTTAAGTCCGAAAGGCATAACCAGAAATTCTTAATGTCCGACATGTGTCTGAAATGCAGTTTTACTGATGTCTTCCTCGCGTACCCGCACCTGATGAAATCCGGACTTACGATCCAGTTTAGAAAAAAACTGTGCCCCGTGTTGCTCATCTAACAACTCCTCAATAATAGGAATGAGAAATCTGTCCGGCACTGTAAGTTTGTTAAGAGCTCTATAATCTACACATAATCGCCACCCTTCATCCTTGTTCTTTACTAAAATTATAGGACTTGCAAATGGACTATTGCTATAGCGAATAATGCCACTAGCCAACAATTCTGCAACTTGTTTCTCAGTTTCCTCTTTTAAACAATGAGCAATTTTATATGGTCTTATATTCACTGGTGTTGCACCCGCCATCAAAGTAATAGCATGGTCAGTCACTCGGCTTGGAGGCAATCCTCTTGGTTCATCAAAGAGAGAACAATATTCCAACAAAATTTCTTCCAGCTGCTGCTGCTGTACTTTCTCCAACTGTAAAGTTTCAGTAGCCAAACATTTTAAGTGAATATGCCAAAACCAACCCTCCAACAAGAAATCCAGCAGTGGCTTCTGTACCTGCTCGTCACGGCCCTGCAACTTTACTTTCAGACCATTCCACAAGAATTCTATAGTTTTGTATTTCCAATTTGTTAATACGGAGCCTAAACTTTTGAGCAAAGTCATTCCAATGACTAATTCCGTCCTCCCGTGTCCAAAACAAATGCCTCGGTTGTGAAAGCGAAGTTTTCTAGGGTCACCTCAACTCTTTCACAAATTCCTTGTGATGCCTGTCTCCTAGTCTGATACCGAACAACTTGGTTGTCCTAATTTCCACATTAGCTACCTTGACAAGAATTTTAGAAATGAAATTGTGACTAGCTCCACTATCGACCAGGTTTCACTGGAATACCTGACACGTTTCCTGAAAATTTCATCGAATCAACTCCAATCTCCCCCATACCCTTGAGTTCCATGTCTACGCTATCTTGCACAGCTTCTGAATTTCCTGTTTCTCGGTTTTCCAGTGTTTCTTCTTCTGTAATAGAATTTTCACAACTCTGAAAGATCTCTCATTCCACTTTTTTCTCGAACTCCGGTTCTTCCACTTTCCAAACCAACAATCGCAAGTGCTTGTCTGGGCACCGATGCATAGGGGTAAATGGCTGTCCACACCAAAAACAAAGCCCCTTAATTTTCCGTTCCTCCGCTCTTGGCGGCTGATTGGTTTATAGCCATTCCAATGTTCATTTCCCAGAACTTGCTTTACTTCTTCTTCCTTCCCAGGTCTTTCGCCCATGGTTTTGTTAGACAAGTTAGCAGGTCCAATATTTCCAGTAGTTCGAGAAATTACTGGTACTAATGTCCGACCACGAGTTCCTCTCAAAATTCCTTCACCAACAAGTTCTGTCTCAACTTTTCTGGAAAGAGTGATCTTTCGAAACTTATTAGCCGGTTCATGTGTGGAAACTCGATTCGCAACTTCAGGGCTCAAACCTCCCATAAACAGGCCCATGAACCACTGTTCTGGAAACTCTAGAATTCTCAGAGCATGCTGCTCAAATTCTTCAATATGTTCATCCACATTCCTTGTTTGGTGTAACGACTTCAAGTAACGTAATGGATCCCCCTCGGTAGATTTTCCATATCTGTCTAAGAGTGCAGGCTTGTACTGCTCCCAAGTAGAATCAGGATAAGCCCCTTGTCAAGACAAGAACTAGTACAAAGTTGTGTGCTCCATACAAAGTTTCATCGCATTAGAAGTTCAGTTAACCAAAAAATACGTATCAGCTTTGGTTATCCAACCAAAAGGATCTTCTCTGGTAAATAACGACAGCTCCACTCTCCGACCTGCTCCCAAGCAGGAACTTCCTGTTTCCAGACCTCCAGGTGCCTGCTCGAAATCATTCCCCCAACTACTATGGGGTAGACAAAGAGGCCAGCTTGCTCACTTACTATCTGATTCTGTTAGGCCAGCTGGCCAACTAACTAACTGAGTCTTTTATTCCATTCTGCCCCTTCTTTGGTAAGTAAACTGTAGAGGAGGTCATGAACAAACAGGCTGAGAGTCCGAAATACTAACATGCATAAGGCACATTAAACCTTTTTATGTAAAGGTTTAGAATTATATGAAATCAGTAATCCCCACGTGAGTAAGTCTAGAGCCACAATTAGTCAACCCTCACTTTTCTAGACAAGGCATAAGCCTCCAAGCCAGTGGATGGTTAGACCCAAAATCTCTCTACCCAAGGATACTTTACCTAAGAGAGACACCAATTCAAGTTCATAACTCCGTATAAACCAAAGTCAAGGTAGAAGAAAATTAAATCCATTATCATACCTAGCATGTCACTACATGGATGTATGTATGATAACTTAGAAGCAGTTTAAACACCCTTAAACTAAAACATGCACCACAATTCATAATATAACTGTTAGAGTCTACATCCCACATTGGACTTGTGGTCCGATGTGGTCTTTATTATTCATTATAAAAGAACCTCAATGCCTCATTTAGAGAGTACCTTGGGGATTTGGGTTCACCTCTTTTATCATTCAACATGGTATCAGAGGATGGTCTCTAAACCTGAATCCTCCCACCCATTTTTTTCCCGCCTTAGGTTTTCCAGAATCCCCCCTTGAGGGGCGGCGGCCACCCCCCCATCGCCAGTAGGGCTGGTATTTTTTTTTCCGGCCGCCGCCCCTCCGGGCTCGTTTCCCAGGCGACACTCCTCCTCCGGGCTCGTTTCCTAGGCGGCCTCCTGGTTCTGTTCGGCGCCGCTTATCCCGATCCCGACGCCGTCGCCTAGCCACCCGCGTCTCCCGATCTCGACGGTTCTTCCCGACGGCGGATTTCCGGCGCCCTTCGGTTCCCGGCCCTCCCGCCTAGGTCGCAGCTCCCGGCCCTGCTGCACCTCCCGATTCCGACGGCGCCTCCCGGTCGCGCCTCCTGATCCCGACAGGATCCAACCGCTCCTGCGGCAGTTATCTCGCGACGACCTCCCCTCTTGCCCTCCGATGCGACTCGTCCGGCCCGCGCACCTCTGTCCAGCCCGAGTGGCACCCTCCCGCCCACGGCCATCCTCCTGCGCGAGCCTTCCCTGTGCAAGACGCTCGACGGGCTTTCTCCCCCCTCCGTCGGCCTGCACGAGCCGCGACATCCTTTGCGCGCGACGGACTAGGCGGCCTCTCTCTATCAAGCACGACCCGGTCCGGCGCTGCTCTCCCGTTCCACTCCGGCCTTCTGCGGAATCCCCGACGGCCTCCTCCTGTGCGTGCGATGGATTCCTGGCGGCTCCCTCTCTCAGATCCGACTAGATCTGGCCGGATCCCGTTAGCCGCGGGCTCCTCCGCAATAGCTCTCCCTCCCGGAGGCCCTTCCTCTGGAGACCGGATCTCTCCCGGCGGAACCCTCCTGTGCCCCTCCGTCGGCAACTCCCGCGATGGATATGGCCCTCCTGCCTTCCTCCACCGACGGGCTCCCCTCTAGTGCGCCAGCCCCCTCCAGAGCTCCAGCCCCTCCTTCAGCTGCCCCCTCCCCCCCCACACGCCCTGGCCATGCCCTCCTGAGCGGCCTCTTGCGACGGCTCGCTTCCGCACCTCCATCGCGTCGTCGATCTACAGCACGGCTCCTGCGCGGCTTTCCCGACGCTCCATCATCCGGCCCCGTTAGTTCGGATTTCCCCACGCTCTATCGTCCGGCCCCGCTGGTTCGGGTTTCCCGGCGCTCCGACGACCGGCCCGCCCGTGCGGTTTTCCCGGTGACTCTGATGACCGGCCCGCCCGTGTGGTATTTCCGGCGACTCTGACGATCGGCCCGCCCGTGCGGATTTCCCAGCGCTCGGTCGACCGGCACCGCCAGTGCGGCTTTCCCGGCGCTCCGTCGACTGACACCGTTTGAGCGGCTTGACAAATCTTTTTCAGCAGCATCATCCATCTTCATGAGGGGGAGCAACAACCATGACGATTTATCTTTGTTTTATTCTGTTTTGTCTTGTTTTATCATCAAGCTGGGTATGCCCAGCTTGAGGGGGAGTGTTTGCAGCGTTTCTTGTTTGCTTTGTATTGTCGTTGCTTTGTTTTTTTTTTTAATGTGTTCAAGCTAGATACACCTAGCTTGAGGGGGAGTGTTGGAGTCTGCATCCCACATCAGACTTGTGGTCCGATGCGGTCTTTATTATTCATTATAAAAGAACCTCAAGACCTCCTTTAGAGAGTACTTTGGGGATTCGGGTTCACCTCTTTTATCATTCAACAATAACAATTATATCTATGAATAAAACAAAGAATAATAAATAAATGTACAATTCATAAATTTAGACATGGGATAAACATTTATGCACAATTCATAAATCAAGCTAAAATAATTTTGCTATTCATCGTTGACAAGCCATAAATTTGAATATAAACACTTTATATTCATTCCCAATATTAACTTTCATATTGAACATTATATGACATTTTACTTAAATATATGATATTAAATGAATTATAAACATTTTATAATCAAAATCTATTATGTAAACTATTTACATAATCTAAATATCACATATTTATCATTATTTAAACCTTGATCAAATCAATCATCAAAACTCATTTTGATATGGTTTAAATAATTCTCTCAAGTAAAGCTTTGATTCAAACAATTCAAATTAATTAACTATGAACAATTCATAATTATAAATATAAACACTTAAATTTGGCATCATTTTGTAATTTATAAACATTTTATAAATCAAACTTATAATTTCAATGTAAACATTTTATATCTAAATTTTAAGTCATGCCATATAATTGGTTAAAGGTATTTCAATATCAACATTTAATATTTACAGATGTTTATTTAATAAATGTTTTATAAACATTTAATAATTAATTTATAAACACCTTTGTAAATTAATAAATATCTTGAAATACCTTTTATTATAATTTATAAACAATTTACAAACTATACAATTCAATTCATAATTGAAATTTAAGAAAAAACACATGTTTTCCCTTTTGAATCGTTTTTAAGGGTATATATACTGGCCTTGCGTAAGATTTACTACACAGGCTATTCTTACACAACAATGAGTTAGGATAGAGAAGCTGCAGGAAATTAAAATAGCACAAAGTGGTCATGCATAAGAACCAACAAGCGCTACATAGGAATAACCAAGCACCTGCGTAGGATCAAACCCTGGCGCTGTGTGACATTAAGCCAACGAGGAAGTCCCTGCATAGGATTAACTTCACGACATTTGACGCAGCAGCTATCGCACGCGAGGTGTGCCTAGCGCCCACATGAGATTAAAACTCACACTCTGTAGCTGGCGTAGGAATAAATTCAACGCGCAAGCCTCCGCGTAAGAATGATAAAGCACTGCTCGCATAAGAAAAAGTCGTCATCATCTTACGCATTCTATCGTAAACAGCGACATCACCCTCTAATACCACTACAAACAAGAGCATCTTCATTTTAAGCATGATTTTGAGATCCAAAAGGCAAGGCGCAACTCTGATACCACTGAAGGGTTTCGAAGGATAACATAACACTTATACATGGCAGTGGAAACAAAAGAAACCCATGAAACCTGGAACTCTATGCGTGAAACCCGAAAATCACGATACTGTATAAAATGAAGAAACAATATGTGTAACTTTTAACAAAACATTGTTGATACTGTCTTCATGCCATATGTTTGATGAAGATCTCTCAAGGGCAGCCATCGGGCTCCCCTCTCCGTGATGTATCCACGGGTTGAGATGAATCACCTGAACAGTTCGGGTGAGACTCTCCTTCCATCATGGCATGCTAGTGCCTCTCATGGCAAAGAAGGAAGTAGTAGAGAGCTATGGGAAGAAGTGAGTCGGCTGAGGCTTTGGCAAGCTTGCATGCAACTATAGTATGGCAATGGGCTCTTTTATATAAGCCTCGAGGACACTCCTTGAGTGTCATGCATTTACTCATGCGTTATAATGCATGAGTAAATGCCACTCGGCCTGTTCATGCAACCGTTGCATGAATACATCAACCTGTTGGGCAAAAATTTCTCAAGGCATCATTGAAGTATTTTTGAGGTGATTGTGTTTGTTGACAAAGTGAACATATGTGTTGTGACTGTTGACAATGCAAACCATGACATACAAATTTGTTGACAAAAGGGATTTCATGATGGAATGTCGAGTTCAAGAGCAGAGATCAACGATCCATGTTTGATTCAAGAACGTCGACAAAAGGAATGGATGATCTGGAGGCGGTACAAAAGAACAGATACAAGGTGGCGCCGTTTTTCGGTGTTTGCCAAATTTTTGGGTCTGAAAATCGACAAATGAAGAAAAGTGGTTTTTGGCAAAAGGACTTGCGCGTCGTGTACATGAAGGCTTGGAAACTTGCGCGCCATATGTTTTTCAAGATTAGATCATCAACATATGGCAAAGGTATAAGTGTCGCACAAGTATTGGTGGTGTCGCGCAGGTGACCTGCGCGCCGTGGAGAGACTTGCGCGCTGATGCCTTGGAAGCTTGAGAACTTGCGTTCCTATGGTTTTTCAATATCAGAAGATCAAAATATGGCAAAGGAAAGAGGTTCGCGCAAGTTTGGAAGTGGGTCGCGCAAGTGACTTGCAGGGGAAGAGACCTGCGTGCCGAGACTTGCGTGCCGAGGAGATACTTGTGCGCCGTCGCGCAGGGGTGACCAGATGCCTATAAATACTGGACCACCCCCCTTCATTCTTCACCGGAGTTCAACACTTTGAAGATTCAGAGCTCCCGTCGCGCAGGTGTGGTGGTCGCGCAAGTGGTGGTGTGTCGCGCAAGTGGGACTTGCGCGCTAGTTTTGGAAGTTGCGCGCCAAGTGTTGGTTGCGCGCCTGAGGTGGTTTAGGCGAGGAAGGAAGTGAGTCGCGCAGGTTTGGAGTTGCAGAAGCTTGAGTCGCGCAAGTGGTTGAGGAAGACTTGCGCGCCCGTTGTGACTTGCGCGCCGATACTTGCGCGTCGAGATTGACTTGCGCGCCGAGATTGACTTGCGTGCCAAGTAAGGTTTATTTCCAGCAGTGATTTTCGGGCTGCGTGGAAGCTGGAAGTTTGCCCGATACCTTCGGTGCAAAGAGAGATTCATCTACGAGTGAAAATTGGGCTTCAACAGAGCATCTACTTACAGAGGAAGATGCATTCCTTCATGCAAATGAAGAGACCTACAAGTTTATAAACTGTGAGTGGATCCTTTCCGACGCAGTGAGTAAAGGAAGATGAAGAAGGTGATCCTCTCCACCGGCAGTGAGCCAGAGAGAGAGAAACAGGGAGTGACCCTTGGGAAAGCAGTGAGCTGACCCTAAACTTTGTAAAGGCAGTGAGCCTGGGCATAGAAGTGATCTAGTTCGAACCTTGTATTCCACAACTAGTGAAGTTTAGTGGAATTTGGTACGACCGACAACCTGTCGGCGTATGCTCCTTGGACGTAGCCCTTTGCGGTGAACCAAGTAAAATTGCTGTGTCCTGTGCATGCTTTACTTTATATTTACATTGTGCAACAGGAAAAAGAGAGAAGAGTGTTTTGGTTAACAGCGAAACAATATCAGAACGGGCTTTAATTTTAAACTAGTCATACCCTGATTCATCCCCCCTCTCAGGGTATTCAGCCTTATTGACCTAACAATCTCGACCGTTTCATCATATGGAACATTGAATGAAAATAGACGTTGTGGTTGTTTGTTATCTTATAATGTTCGGCTGCCATATTAGTCATTGGATATGAGATGCATCATACAATATGATTCAATACCCCATGACAAGCCATGCAGTGAAATACGATATCTATGTATTGTATTTAAATGATTACCCAAAATGCTTAAAAAGGCTTTTGCAGCATGTAAATCATACCATGCGAATTACCTATATCGTATTATACAATATAGCCAAAATGCATCCTATGCTTGTATGGATCTAGGGCATATCTTCATCAGAATCTGTTTGGGTTTCTGATAGACGAGTCAGGCCTCTTATTTGTTTTACTTACAAGAGGAGGGGAGTACTATAGTTCACTGGGGGATTTGGTCGAGTGTATTGAAGTCGAATCTGGTGCTTGATGCCCACATGAATGGATGATAGAGTAGCAGGACTTGAAATGATAGTTGAAGGCCTCAAAACAACAGCAGTGGAGCTGCAGATTGGTTTCCAGTGGCAGGAGGCTAGTCAACAACACACGGAAATCGCACTTCAGCGTCAGGAGCTCCGAATGCAGGAACTGATGACGGCTATGTCTCATTTAGGTGCGAAGTCGGCGGAGCGATCCGGAGGTGTTTCCGACAAAGGGAAGACTGTTAGTGAAGTATGAGGAGGTAGCAGTTTGCGAACTGAGGCAGATGCTGATGTACAGAGCCCGGACGCTGAGGTTATTTGCATTGGCATGCGCGTCGTTGTTTGGGAGGGCATGCGTATGTTGTCCAGGCTTGTCGAAATGCCGACTTTTTATGGTGAGGATCCGCTGTCTTGGATTACCAGAATAGAAACATATTCCATTGAACCTGTGAGGTAATGTAGGCACCATTGCCACAATTATGTTTGGAAGGGATGACACAATATTGGATTATATCTTTGAAGTTAGAAGAGCTTCTTGGCAGATATGGCCGTCTCAAAACCTTATTGGGACGACTTACAAATTGACAAGGCCAAAATATTGTAGGATGACAAATTACGAGATGTCATAGAAGCCCCACAACAAGGTGGAGCCCCAAATCCTGGTTATACTTTCCGGAATGGCTTATTGTTCTACAATAACCGGTTGGTTTTGACTAAATATTCGGTTTTAATACCCACGTTGTTGTTGCATTATTATTCTTCCCCAGTTGGGAGACACTTGGGTATCTTCAAAACATACAAACGGTGTTTATTGGGCCCGAATGCCACACACAGTGCAACAATTTGTCCGAGACTGTGCAGTTTGCCAGAAGCATAAGTATGAGACTCTTAGTCTAGCAGGGTTACTTCAACCGCTGCCTATACCACATTTGGTGTGGGATGTAGTGTCAATGGATTTTATAACAGGGCTCCCTAAATCTCAAGGATATGATGTTGTACTGGTGGTGGTCAACCGCCTTAGTAAATATGCTTATTTTATCCCTCCCCGACATCCTTACACGGCTAAGACGGCTGCTGATGCATTTATGAGAGAGGTTGTTCGATTGCATGGTGTCGCTAGTACAATTGTTAGTGACCGAGATCCACTTTTACCAGCCTTTTTTGCCAAGATATCTTTAAGTTGCAGGGGACTGTTGAAGATGAGCTCTTCATACCATCCGCAAAGCGATGGACAAATTGAAGTCGTCAATAGGTGTTTAGATCATCCAAAACAATGGGTAACTTGGCTGTCCTGAGCTGAATTTAGCTATAATACGTTCTATCATACTTCCACTCGGAAAACCCCTTTTGAAGTTGTCTATGGGTGCAATCCACCCCAAGTTGTCCATTACACTTGAGGGGAAGTAGCAGTTGAGGCTGTGGCAAATGCCTTGGTGGATAAAGATGAAGCTTTACAACAACTTCACGACAATTTACATTGAGCTCAGCAATTAACGGTTTAATCTGCTAACCAGCATTGACACGACATTTCTTTTAAGTTGGGAGATTTGGTTTGGGTAAAGCTACGTCCTAACAAACCAGGTTGGGGGCTCAAAATCAGTGCAAAGTTAGCTGCCCAGTTACCATTTCCAGTAGTTGGGACTGTTGGGAACGTGGCTTACAAGCTCGCATTACAAGAGAATAGCAAGGTGCATCGTGTTTTTCATGTCTCCCAGCTGAAGGTGGCCCTTGGACATTACCCTGTGGGAATGGTTCTTCCAGATGACTTCCTCGCAGCAGCGATTATCCAGTTTCCATATTGGCTTCTGAATCCCACAGACAAACTCTTATGTGGCTGGTGCTTTGGCATGAGCGTACGGCAGAGGATGCTACCTGGGAGCCTGCAGCTGTGATCAGAGCTCACTTTCCTCATCTCCACCTTGCGGACAAGGTGAAATTTCGAGGAGGCGAAAGTGATAGACGAGTCAGTACCCCTATTTGTTTTACTTACAAGAGGGGAGTACAGTAGTTCACTGGGGGGGAGTTATGTTCTGCCAAGGGGCAGTGTAAATAAACACAGCTGATTGGTTGTTTTTTTTGGGTGGGTTGGGGGGGGGGGGGGTTAGGTCAGTTAGCCGGAAGTTTTTGCTCGGGCCAGGGAGGGAATCCCCTTGGAGAAATCGGTTGGGCGATAGGAGGCGTCCCGAAGAGTGTAATGTAAGTTGCGATCTGGTATGGAATTCTTCTGCAAATCTCTCAATTCTTCTTTCCTCTAGACCTAGACTCTATCAGTTTCTCTCTAGGATAAGTTAGTGAGAAAAGTGAGGGTCTAAGGTTGCGAGCTTGCTCTGATACCATGTAGAGGAGAATACGAAGAATCCGTACCTCTAAGTGAGGTCGAGATGTTTTTATTTATAGATGAAGAAAACAAAGACACAATCATAAATACAAGTCAAACCATTGACCATTGACCCAGTCAAATTCATATCTAAATATTTAAATACTACAATTTAACTTTCTGATTTTTGATTTTTTCGCTTTTATTAATGTAAATTTTCTTTTTCATAGGTTGCAGATCTCTCATATTTTGGCCGGATAAGAGGTATGCATTCCTATTTCCAATGCCACCTTATTACAGTTCCATGATATGGTGTAGAATGCTTTGAAACTCTGCAACATTTCAGACTGGATTTGGTTATAAAATGGGAAACTGTAGTTATAACAGTACTTGGAATGAAATCAAGACTGGTGTAGGTTCAAGAAGCATTTAATTTCTTTATCGGGGTGCATGTTGGAATGATTGGCGGATCATGTAGCGTTGGTGCCTTATTTAGGTCTTCACACAATGTTTGAGAGGCCCAATTCGACACTTTACCATATTCAATCAACATGTTTCTATTATTCTAAAAATATGCTGATTATTTTTTATTTTTAAAAATGGTATTGATACTTAGTATTCTATCAGAACTTTGTTGACACATGGCCTATGCTATGGAAACGTGTCTTGCTTTCAGTGAATGATTCAAACATGTTTTTTGGTATCTATGTTACACTATATGTAGAACGCTCACATTATTTGTAATTTTGTTGGTGATATATTAGTTCACTCGAGGATGCCTGGGTGATATATGTTGAATTTATTACTCAAAGACCATAGTTTTTATAGATGATATTAATTAATGATAGTTGTAGTTTGCAGGGCTAATATTGTTGATGAATCTATAGTTGAGTTTGTTTTATGCATTGATTTACAATTTATCTTGAATAGGTTGGTGAAGTAGATTAGATGATAACATATAGCTTTGAATACAGACACATATACAGGCATACTCACAGAAAAATATCCTTGGGTTTTTATATTTCTATCTGCAGTTTCTCTTGACTTTCTTCCTCTTTATTTTCATCCATTCTCTCTTTTGTATATTTCAATTTTTTATATTTGTATACACTGGAAAAATATCCTTGATTTTTTATATTTCTATCCATAGTTTCTTTCAACTTTCTTCCTTTATTTTCATCAAAATTTTCTTTTGTATATTTCAAATTTCTGTAATTTGTACTTTGCTATATCTGTTTCTTTTATTTTGTAATGCATGTGAAGTCAGTGGAGCTGATCGAATACAGTTTCTCCATAATCAAAGTACTGCAAATTTTGAATGCCTTAAAGAAGGGCAGGTATGGTTGGTCTGGAATACGAACCCATGAGTCTCTAGTTGTTGGGTCCTGGAATGGCGAATGGCAATGGGGGGGGGGGTGAATTGTCAAACTTAAATATTCAGAGTAACAGTATGGATATCCACTATAGATATAGTTTTTTAAGGGTGCAAGCCAAACCCAAACTTTTACCAACGGGAGCAACCTTAACCCAATCTTTTAACGGGATCATATCCAATCCAGGACTTTCTAAGTAGTAGCCCAAACATAGTGCTTTTTAACAGGATCAATCACAACCCTTGTCACTGCCTTTTGGTCTGGTAGGCAGAACCAATGGTACCTTTCAAGAGTGGTATAACCCATGTAGTGATACAATGCAGTATAGACAACTTCAGACAGAAATAAAACAAAGTAACCTGTTGGAAGTTGTAGACAGAAATGCTGACGTCGAAATGTTCTTCTGGGCTCTTCAAGAAAATGATGAACGATGAGCTTGGGTGTTCCAGTAGTCCCTTAATAAATTTGAACAATAAACTTCACGTGGCTTTCTTCTTGAATTGCCTCGATACTTTGTAAAAATAAACAGGAATAAACCCATAATAATAATAACAATTTAAATAAACAATTTAATATCAACAGTAAATACTCTGAATAATCGTCATTTAATTTCTTGGAATAATCATCCTTTAATCACACGCAAAAGTCTCTTTGAAATATCAAACCATATTTGAATACGTAATATAATTTTCGCTCTCTGTTGAATACGTAAGACAATGTAACATCCGATCCAAACTTTACCAAAAACCAAACTCTGAATCATGCGTAAGATAATTCCCATAACTTTTGATGAATATTAAGTTTTTCTCCATACGTAACATATTTGACTTAGCTGCAAATTAGTACGTAAGAAGTATAACTGATGCGTAATATAATTTTCAGACTCAACAGAGCTGCGTAACATTTATACTTGGTGAAATTCTCTGACTCCGTCGCTTCTGTAATATATTTCTACTCTGAAGAGATTCGTAAGTTTTTTGACTTTGAGAAAATCTCGGTACGGAATATATTTTTCAGCTCCAAGTGCCAAAAAATCCGAACCTAAGGTTTTTTTAACTCATGCTTAAGATTTTCATCCATGTGTAAGTTTTTCTACTTAGCCGAATTCTTCAAACAACCAATCTGTAATATATTTTCATCAGCTCAACTGATACGTGAATTTTTCGACTTAAAATTTCAGTATGTAATATATTTGAAAAACTTCCCTGTGATGCATAACATTCTGTGCTTAACCGAATTCCTGAATTCCAAAGATGCACAATATTTTAGACTTCGAAAAAATTCTGAAACACAGAATAAGATTAAACCAGAATAATAAATAAATAATGAATAAATAAAGAATAATAAATAATAAATAAATATCAAACAAGATGAGAGAGTTAATGTAATTATCAAAACACAATAAATAGAATGGCAATGAGCTACTAAACATTCTCCCCATCAACACTAGTCTTGAATGCCTGAATTTTCATATTAGTTTTTTGATGGGATATTATGGTTGCAATGTGTAGGGATGTGACACTGTTTTTGTTACAGCAACAGCTCGGATGATTGATATCGCCCATGCATGGATTATGGTTATACTTTCCTTCATGCTCATCTCTTCCAAATTAGGATTTTCTGTATTTGTGACCTCTGCAGACTTTCTCTTTAATTAGGTGTTTCACTACTCTTGCAGAAGAACGCCATTACTTTATTTGTTTCACCTCAAACATGTGGCAACATAGTCAGCATGCTGAGCAAGTATGTGATTCTCCTTTATCGATCAATGTATATTTTTTGTTTATATATTTTTAGCATTCTTTTTTTTTTGAATTACTTCAAAAGCTTACCTGAGAATGTCAACACTTTCCCAGAACAAATACCAGAAACAAACAAGTAAGTTTGTTCAAAAAAGAAAACAAATCAGAAAATAAGAACTTTGTTAACGAGGTTTGGACTTTGAGTCCTGGTGGGTGTGCACCCACAACTTTATTTTAGGAAAAGAAGAAGAGAAAAGTTTTACAACGACGAGCCGATATAGAACTCCTTTGCAAATTAGTGGTGAAATTAGTTCAACCATTGAGATTGACATACAACTCCTATATTGGTCCCACACACTTGATATTCAGCCATTATTAGAAGGATGCAATTCCGAATCAACGAAAACATGAACAAACAAAAGTGCAAACCAGGTATGGACATATTTCACTAAGTTTCAAACTACTTGATGGATTTAAGAGTCTTCATCTCCTCCCCGAGCCGCGACAAACGAACTATCCAATGTCTTCCCTTCTTTCCTCCTCCTTGGCCCCTTGGATTTCCATCTTTTCTTCTCTTTCTTTCCATTCTCCCTCTATGGAACCCTAATCCTCTAGGAGTCTTGGATATCGAATTGTTGAACTTTTTCAGGCAAAGAGTCCCCTCAATGGGTTTGAAGTACAGGTTTTAGGGGATGAACGGCTGCGATCAGCTCGACCGTTTATATACACCGACCACCATAGGCTGAAGTATATATTCACACAAAAAGAACTGAACATGAGACGAATGAGATGGTTGAAACTTCTTAAGGACAATGGTTGTTTTGTTCATTATCACCCTAGAAAAGAAAACAAAGTCGCTGATGCGTTGAGTAGGAAAAACCCCACAGTTCTTACGATGATGATTGAAGGAGATCCATTGATCAAAGACTTGTAATGATGGGCATGAAAATCATAAGGGAAGGGACATCATTAATCCTATCCCAAATGATTTCTCAACCATCATTACCGGAAAAGATCAAGAAAGCACAAAGTGACGATCCGAAGTTACCAAAGAAGATAGAATCTGTGAAAAATGGGAAGTTTTCTGAGTTAAATGTTGATCTTGAGGGAGTACTGAGGTTTGGTGCAATACTATGTATTCCATCAGATACTGAGTTAAAGAAAGGACTGATGGATGAAGTTCATCGCTCCGCATTCTCTGTACACTTCAGAAACACCAAAATGTATAGAGATTTGCGAGATCATTATTGGTGGGATAACATGAAAAGATAGATTGCTGATTATACTGCAAGATGTTTGATATGTCAGCAAGTGAAGGTTGAGCGACAACTACTCAAAGGAGTGTTGCAACCACTACCCATACTTAAATAGAAATGAGATAACATCACTATGGACTTTATTACCAGTCTTCCGAAGACATCCAATGGAAACAATGCTATATGTGTAAGGGTACCAGGGGACTGGGGGTTTGCTGCAAGGGTCAGGGGCTGGGGGCTACTTTGCTGTCTTGTCAGGGAGCAGGTTGAGTGACTGATAAGTGCCAGGGGTAGTTAAGTAAATGCTGTATAAAGTAGGTTGGGGCAGTTGAGGCTGGCTGAGACATTAAATAGAGGTAGCCAGTTGAGCAGAGGGACTACGAAGGAATTGGCTGAAGGCTGTTAGGCAGTTCGGTAGGTTAGGCCACAATTTTCGGGAAGAGCAGCGCCTTCCAGGAGATCTTCTTCATCCCTCTTCTACTTTCTTCTTCTCCCCTCCCTAATCTACTGTAATTCTGGAACGGTATTTGCTGGATAAACTAGAATTCCTTGATCTATCTTTCTCGCACCTATCAATTAGTGCTTTCATTGAGAGGTTTCTGAAAAGAGAATCTTGAGAGAGGAACTCAAGAAGGTGTTTCTTGATTGAACCTGTCGAAGCAGGTGAGGTGGACGCGCCAAACAGAACAGAACCTGGTTTGTGCAGTACTGATGGCACTGGAAGGAGGTTCTGATCGGGAGTTATATGTAGCTGATGCTGCAGCTTAGTCCACGCAGTGGAGGTAAAACAACTCGCAGCGGCAGATTTTGTTGAGCAGGATCTTGATCGGAGGTATTGAATTTGATGCAGCAGTGGGAAAAAAAGAACGCGCCTCTGTTTTCAGCAGTGAAAAAAAGAGAGATCCTTGGACGTAGCAGGGGAACTCAACAGGTGCAGGGGTACGAGTTGGTGCAGAACTCAAGACACAGAGGAATGCAGTAGAAGAAGAAGAAAAAAAACGGACGAAGTAGAGGTGGTGGTTCGCAGCAGAAGTGACGCCGTGCCCGACGCCGTGCCCGACGCCATTTCCCTCGAGCAGTAGAAATAAACCAGAGAGAGATTCTTGATTAGTGGTTTAGGAAGAGTGGTTCCGGAATGGACGCAACATCGTAGAAACTGCAGAGGTTCCGGAACGAACGCAACAGACACACTAGCCAACTTAGTCACGCAGTAGTGAAGAATCCGACTTGGGCAGGTTCTTGGTTGGCAAGTACGAACAAGTCGTATTCTGCAACTGAGGCAGTCGTATTAGATGCGCCAAAATTATTTTCTCTTGCAACTGAGGAATCATACAGTGTTACAGAATTCCTTCGTGTGTAGCGGATCGACAATCAACCTAGGAGACAAAGATCTTGGAGTTGAATACAGAGAAAATATTATGGATATTTGGACAATCAACCTAGGAGACAACGATCTTGGAGTTGAAGACAGAGAAAATATTATGGATATTTGGATGTCACTCTCCAGGCTGAGAAGAAGTTAGGAGTAGAGCTTGGGGCAAGAGATGCCGGTTTTCGTGGGAAATGATCCTGAGATCTGGATCGGATCGGAGAAGCTGAGGTTTATTTTTTACTCCGTCAAATTCTGGAAGAGATGGAGGTACCGATGACGGAATTATGTATGCAAGATACAACTTGGGTTTGGAATTTTTTGTTGAAACCAAATAAGAATGGGCTTACTTGGATGCAATTCAAAGAAGTATTGTTCGGGAGATTTGGAAGCACGACAGCGAAGGAAACAGAAGCTGCGATTACTCAAGCGGAGGCTATTTTTTCTAAGTTTCAGGTGCAAACCGGACTGCTATCATGTGCCGAGGAGCTGGAAATTTCCAGACCTGTACAACTGCATCAAGAGACGCTGCTGATGGTTCTGGTGCAAGCGCGGGTTGCCGTAGAGCTTCCGGAACAGCCGCAGCGTGAGTTGCAAGAGCAGCCAGAGGCTAACACTTACTCGGTAGTACAACTGTTTTTTCCGGTACAAACAACACATGGAGGATGTTATGGTAGGCTTGAAACCTTTACGAATTGATCGGGGATGGATTGACAAGGCGTTGTTTGACTTTGGTCTTGTTCGGAGAGGAGGAAATTTCCAATCCTAGTTCTAATATAGAAAAGTGGAGCAGTGAAATATCTAATAACGTCAAAATTGCACTGAATTTTTCCTAGCTGTCTTGGGAAAGACCCTGTTTAGTGAGTGGAGGTGTTCGGTTGCCCAGGCCACCGTCGGAGCCACCGCCAAGGCCTCCTGTTACTGTGCTGATGTGTGACAACAATGAGTGATTTTTCAGAGGCAATGTTTGAGCTGTTTCCACCCGGATTTTGTGAAGATGCACACTTGCTTGAAGCCGAATCAATGGTTTTTTCTGTTACAGATTTTCATGGGGAATCATATTGGAAACACAATCCACCAACATTTCTTGGAAAGGTTTCTGCTGTTGTGGGAGGTGGAGAATTATCAAGGACTGAGAGGGGCGACATGGTTGCGGAACGACCAAACAGCTTCATGCTGAACAGATTTAAGAACAATGATATTCTAGAAGCTGCTGTTACTGAATAATTAACCTTCCGGGGAGCAAGAGAGCTTGTCAAATTTATCACCTCGAGGACAAGGTGAATTTAAGGGGGTGAAAAATGATAGGAAGGTGGGCTGGGGGCTGCTTGTGTAAGGGTATTGTAGTAGGGTGAATTCCCCTTACCTCAATGTGAGGTGAGGATTATAGAGGAGTAAAACAAAATACAGAGAGGGTAAGTCCGATGTGGGACTCAGAAATACCCAATTAAATGAAATGGGGTCCAACACTCCCCCTCAAGCTGGACATGCCCAGATTGGATTGAGTCCCACAAAGAAAAGACGACAAGACAAACTCAGACTCCCCCTCAAAGTTGCCAAGAGTCGGCAAAAAAGTTATGTTGACAACCGAATGAAGGACTTAAGAGTTTCATGTTGGGGATCATGTATTTCTCAAGATATCACAAATGGAAATGAGTTAACAAATGGAGGCTGTGAATCCCCAGCCGCAGCGTGAGTTGCAAGAGCAGCCAGAGGCTAACACTTACTCGGTAGTACAACTGTTTTTTCCGGTACAAACAACACATGGAGGATGTTATGGTAGGCTTGAAACCTTTACGAATTGATCGGGGATGGATTGACAAGGCGTTGTTTGACTTTGGTCTTGTTCGGAGAGGAGGAAATTTCCAATCCTAGTTCTAATATAGAAAAGTGGAGCAGTGAAATATCTAATAACGTCAAAATTGCACTGAATTTTTCCTAGCTGTCTTGGGAAAGACCCTGTTTAGTGAGTGGAGGTGTTCGGTTGCCCAGGCCACCGTCGGAGCCACCGCCAAGGCCTCCTGTTACTGTGCTGATGTGTGACAACAATGAGTGATTTTTCAGAGGCAATGTTTGAGCTGTTTCCACCCGGATTTTGTGAAGATGCACACTTGCTTGAAGCCGAATCAATGGTTTTTTCTGTTACAGATTTTCATGGGGAATCATATTGGAAACACAATCCACCAACATTTCTTGGAAAGGTTTCTGCTGTTGTGGGAGGTGGAGAATTATCAAGGACTGAGAGGGGCGACATGGTTGCGGAACGACCAAACAGCTTCATGCTGAACAGATTTAAGAACAATGATATTCTAGAAGCTGCTGTTACTGAATAATTAACCTTCCGGGGAGCAAGAGAGCTTGTCAAATTTATCACCTCGAGGACAAGGTGAATTTAAGGGGGTGAAAAATGATAGGAAGGTGGGCTGGGGGCTGCTTGTGTAAGGGTATTGTAGTAGGGTGAATTCCCCTTACCTCAATGTGAGGTGAGGATTATAGAGGAGTAAAACAAAATACAGAGAGGGTAAGTCCGATGTGGGACTCAGAAATACCCAATTAAATGAAATGGGGTCCAACACTCCCCCTCAAGCTGGACATGCCCAGATTGGATTGAGTCCCACAAAGAAAAGACGACAAGACAAACTCAGACTCCCCCTCAAGCTGGGTTATGGAGGCTGTGAATCCCCAACCTAGAAGTGAGAAAGTCAAGGCGAGCCCCTGGGAGACCTTTGGTGAAGAGATCAGCAAGCTGATCTGTCGTCGGTACATGGCCAAAGCTGATATGGTGCTGCGCTAGATGGTGGCGGAGGAAGTGGCAGTCCACCTCGATATGCTTAGTCAGTTCATGAAAGATGGGATTCGATGCAATCTTCGTGGCAGCCTGATTGTCACACCAGATATGAGCAGGGGTGTGTGCCGGGAAGCCGAGCTCATGTAGGAGATGCCGAAGCCAGAGGATCTCAGTGGTGACGGTGGCCATGGCGCGGTATTCAGCCTCGGCACTCGATCTGGAGACGACAGTCTGCTTCTTGCTGCGCCAAGAGATGAGGTTACCGGCGAAGAACACGGCGAACCCCGAAGTAGACTTGCGGGTCGCAAGACTACCTGCGTAGTCGGCATCACAGAAGGCTTCAACATCCAAGTGAGCATGACGGGAATACTGAAGGCCACGTGCAGGGTCCCGCTTGATGTATTTGGCAATGCGAATGACATCATCCCACTGAGATTGGGTTGGATGCTCCATGAACTGGCTGACTTTGCCAACGGCGCAGGCAATGTCAGGTCGCGTCATGGTGAGGTAGTTCAGCTTACCCACCAGACGTCGATAGCGCTCGGGATGAGGAAATGGTTCCGAGTTGGAATGGAGAGTACGTTCGCCAGGCTCAAGTGGGGTGTCCACGGCAGTGGCGGTGCTCAGACCGGCATCCAGCAAGATATCAAGAGCATACCTACGCTGGCAGAGAGAGATCGAGTCTTCAGAACGGGAGACCTCGATGCCAAGAAAGTAAGTCAGGGGACCAAGATCTTTGGTATGAAAGTTTTGGTGAAGGTGCGCCTTGAGGCTGACGATCCCTCTGGAGTCGCTTCCTGTGATGATGATATCATCAACATATACCACGAGCAAGATACAGCCGTGCGGTGTCGTACGGAAGAAGACGGTGTGGTCCTTCAGACTCCGGGAGAGGCCAAAGGCTGTGACGACAGTGCTGAAGCGGCCAAACCAAGCCCGAGGAGATTGCTTGAGGCCATAGAGCGACCGACGGAGGCGGCAGACATGGGAGTCGGCACCGGAGGCAGAAAAACCAGGGGGCTGCTTCAGGTAGACTTCTTCCTCAAGAACGCCATGGAGAAAGGCATTCTTGACATCTAGCTGATGAAGTGGCCAGTGATGATGAGTAGCCAGAGAGATGAACAGGCGGACAGAGGCCATCTTGGCGACCAGAGAGTAGGTCTCAAAGTAGTCGATGCCATATGTCTGAGCAAACCCCTTCGCCACCAGCCGGGCTTTGAGGCGGCAAAGAGAGCCGTCGGGATTGAGACGGATCGTATAAATCCATTTGCTGCCCACTGCCTGTTTGCCGGCTGGAAGGGGGACAAGATCCCAAGTATGGTTTTCCTCCAGAGCCTGCAATTCATCCCGCATTGCAGCTAACCACCCGGGGTGAGATTTGGCTTCACCAACCGTGCGAGGTATAGAAACTGTCTCCAGAGCGGACAGACCCCTGTATGAAGAGACAAATAGAGGAGTACTCTGGCAGGAGCGAATACCTTTCCGGAGGGCAATGGGCACGTCCTCGGGTGGCGGAGCAGGAGCAGGGGACGAAGCGGGAGCATCAGTGTCACGGGCCGGAACGGGGGATACAGTCGAAGGGCGGCGGGAGTAGACCTGACCAAAATGGGTGTCAACAGGGGTTGACGCCGGTGGAGGAAGGATGATGAGGGGAAGACAGTTATCAATAGCAGAGTCAGGAGGAGGAGAGAGAAAGGAGAATGGAGAACCCTCAACAAAGGAGACATCTGCGGAGATGACATACCGGCGAAGGTCCGGGGAGAAGCAGCGGTATCCGCGCTGAGTGTGGGAATAACCAAGGAATATGCAGCGGAGAGATTTGGGAGAGAGTTTGGTGCGGCCAGGGCGACTGTCACGAACATAACACTTGCAGCCAAACACTCGAAGAGGGAGGGAATGAAGAGGGAGAGTGGGGAAAAGAGCCCGAAAGGGAGTCTCCCCCTGAAGGATAGAAGAAGGAAGACGATTGATGAGGTATGTAGCAGTGAGAATGGCATCTCCCCAAAAAAGCAGAGGCACCTGACGGTGGAAGATGAGAGCACGAGCAGTCTCCAGAATATGTCTGTGTTTCCGCTCGGCCACGCCGTTCTGCTGGGGTGTATCAGGACAAGAGGTTTGATGAAGGATACCATTTGCCTGGAGAAACTGCCAAAAGGAAGTGGAGAGATACTCGCGCCCATTATCCGAGCGGAGACATTTGACAGAGATAGAAAAACGGGTCTTAATTTCATTGAAAAAGGTTTGGAAGGTGGAAAACACTTCGGAGCGTTCTCGAAGAAGGTAAAGCCACGTCATGCGCGAATAGTCATCAATGAAAGAGATATAGTATTTATATCCCAAGTGACTCGGAATGGTACACGGGCCCCAAACATCTGAATGAACCAGATCAAAAGGGTGGGAGGCCTGTGTATCCGTGCGAGAAATGTAGGAAGAGCGATGATGTTTCGCAAAAGAACATGACTCACAATGAAAAGTAGGAGTCCGATGGAAGTCCGGAAACATCTGATGAATGGTGGATGCAGGCGGGTGACCCAATCGGGAATAAAGATCTAGTGCCCGAGAAGAGGTAGACGTGCAAGCAATGGGTGCTGGTCCCTCGAACATGTAGACCCCGTCTCGAAGCCGGCCTCGACCAAGTTCCCGGTTCGTAGTCTGCTCCTGAAACACAACACCAGAAGATGTAAATATGGCCGCACAGTTATAATCCTTAGTCAGTTTACTGATGGAAAGTAGATTAAAGGGACTGCGGGGCACATGTGCCACAGAGGGTAGGTGAATCAAGGGAGTCAGGGAGCATGCGCCGAAGCCCGCTATGAGGATAGTGGAGCCATCAGCGACGGTGATGGCGGAAGAGCCGACATAAGTGCAGTAAGACGTCAGCATACCAGCATCACCGGTGAGGTGGTCGGAGGCACCTGAGTCCAGCAGCCATGCAGGGGAGCACTGGCTGACCAAGGCAGTGGGGCAAACAGTACGAGCCAGAGAAGCTGAGGAGGGAGTGGGGCGGACAGAGGCCGGTGGATCAGGAGGCCGCCTGAGGTCGGCCATAGACAGGGCCAGAGACGGGAAAAGAGAGGCGACAGTCGAGGACACATCCCGGACCGCGGGCTGTCCCTGCCGCGGGTGCTGAGAGGGTCGGCCATGCAGGACCCAACATCGGGCGATCAGGTGGCCAAACTTGCCACAATGGTGACAAAAGGGACGAGGACGACGTGAAGCACGACCACGTCCCGAGGAGTCCGCCATGGAAGCGTCGGGAGCTGATGCAGCGGGCCGGCGGGAGGATCGGGCGCAGGACGTGCGCGTGCTGGAAGGGCCGCCGGAACGAGGGCGCGCTGTCGGGATGAGGGCGTGCTGCCGGGAGAAGGGCGCTCTGCCGGGAGGGTCCGCCGGGACAGAGGCCGAGGGCGCGTGCTAGGGTGAAGGTGGCGGAAAGGGAGGGGGGGGGGGGGCAGGGCAAGAGCAGCGGGGGCGCTCGGGAGGCGCGGGGCAGCGGGAGGCGCTGGAGCTGCGGGAGGCGCCGGGTGAGGGTTGCCGGGAGCGCGCCAGGCGAGGGTGAGGGTGCCGGGGCGAAGCTGGGCGAGTCGCCGAGAGCGGGACGCCGAGGGCGAGGCGCCTGGGCGGGGCGCCGAGGGCGGGATGCGCCGAGGGCGAGGCGTCGAGGGCGGGATGCGCCGCAGCGAGGCACTGGGGCGAGGCGCCGGGAGCCGGGGAGCCGAGAGCGCGCGGGAGCAGCGAGAGGCGCCGGGAGCAGCGGGAGGCGCCGGGAGCAGCGGGAGGCGCGGGAGGCCATCGGGGCTTGGACGCCGACGGGAAGAATCGCGCCGGGAGGATGGAGGGCCGCCGGGAGGTGAGCCGCAGGGGCTGGGCGCGCGCACGGTGGGGCTGGCCGGGAGCGCCGCTGGGAGGGAGGGCCGCCGGGAATGGCCAGGCCGGAGAGGAGCCGGGCGAGAGAGCTGCGCCGGGATAGGAGGGGGGGGGGCGGCCGGGAATGGCTAGGGCAGCAGGGAGAGAGGCGGGGCCGGGAGGACGCCGGGAATCCGCAGAGGAGGGAGGGTTCGGGATAAAAATCCCTCTGATACCATGTAGTAGGGTGAATTCCCCTTACCTCAATGTGAGGTGAGGATGTTCTTTTATAGAGGAGTAAAACAAAATACAGAGAGGGTAAGTCCGATGTGGGACTCATAAATACCCAATTAAATGAAATGGGGTCCAACAGGTATCAAGGGACTGGGGTTTGCTGCAAGGGTCAGGGGCTGGGGGCTACTTTGTTGTCTTGTCAGGAGCAGGTTGAGTGACTAATAATTGTCAGGGGTAGTTAAGTAAATGGTGTATAATGTAGGTTGGGGTAGTTGAGGTTGGGTGAGTCATTAAATAGAGGTAGCCAATTGACGAGGGACAACGAAGGAATTGGCTGAAGGCTGTTAGGCAGTTCAGTGGGTTAGGCCACGACTTCGGGAAGTGCAGTGCCTTCCAAGAGATCTTCTTTGCACCTCCTCTTCTTTTATTTTCTTCTTCTTCTTCCCTCTCCTTCCCTAATCTATTGTAATTCTGGAACAGTATTTGAAGGATAAACTAGAATTCCTTGTTTTATGTTTCTCACACCTATCACCGATGCCACCTTACTCATGCTAGGCCCTTGGCCCAAAATCCCATGAAAATGTTCTTTAGAAAACCCCACGTTTATTTTGAAATATTATTTCAAAACTCACGGTTGAACCTGGTTAATTGTATTTTCAGGTAAAGGGTATTTCTGAGTCCCAAATTGGATTATTCCAACTTGCAATTCTTTTCATCCATCTATAAAAGAATGTTTCCACCTCTCATTGAGGTAGAGACTTCACCATTCTACATGGTATCAAAGGGTAACTCCTGATAATTTTTTTCCCTTCCATCCGTTTTGCTCCTCGCTCCGGCGAGATTCATCTCCGACGCTGGCGGAACCCTCCCTGCGCACTTCGCCTACTACGCGGTTCCTTCCTCCCGACAGAACCCTACCGCCGCCTCCCGGTGCGGCTTCCAGGCCCGCCTCCCTTCGAGCCCCGGCGCAGCGCGCCTCCTTTGTTGTGGTTGCCACCCAGCCGACCAGATTCCCTCTCGGCGCCCTCCTCTCGCTCAGAGACAGTGATCTCAGCGCCGCCAGGATCTCTTTTTCCAGATCCAGCCGAAGCCGGTCGTCAGATCTCGTCCGAGCTTTCTCCTCCACCGCACCAGACCGCCGTTTGCCGGTTCCCTGGGCAGCGCTCCCTCCCGAGCGGTCTCTTGCCGACGCCTCCTTCCGCTTCTCCCAGCGCGACGGCCTCCCCTCCAGCACGACGACGCCTCCCAGCGACGACCTCCCCTCCAGCATGACGACGCCTCTCAGCGCGATACCTCCCTGCGCTGTGCCGGCCCTCCCACGTGTCCAGCAGCTGCGGGGGATCCCTCATCCAAGTGTGTCGTCCTTTTCCTGTGTGACGAATCCAGCAGCGCCGACTCTCTGTGAGCCGACGCCTCCCGTTTCTCCGGACGCGATTCTCTCGTCGGCAGATCTTCGTCGCCGGCCATGGTCCAGGCCGTCTCCACCGCGCGGTGCCCCAGTTTCTTCCTCCTCGGGTCGCTTGGCCTTCCAGATTTGGTCCAGCGAGCAGACGTCCCCTCAGCGCTGCCGGTATGCCAAGGTGTCCCAATCCCGCTGCCTGCCTACGCGAGTCGGACAACCACCGCGATCGCACCCCCTTCCTTTGTAGTGAACTCTCGTTCGACGCCTCTCGTGCGGCTCTTCTGCAACTTTCACAGCGCTCCATCGTTGGCGATCCAAAAGCCCCTCCCGCGCGGCTCTTCTGCGCAAACCTGCTGCCCACCTCCCGCTTGCCACTCTTCGCCCGCGGCCCTCCGGCACCACCTCCCGTCACCGGCACCTCCCATCGCTGGCACCACCCGTCGTCGACACCTCCGACACCCCCTGTCCCGTCGGCGACTCTTTGCGCCTCATCCCGCGCGCATCCCTTTGACACAACATTCCTATGGACTGTCAGTGACCCTTCTCTAGCATGGCGCCCCCGTGCCCCTATCGTTGGCACGCTCGTGCGTCCCCCTCTGCGCCTCCGGTTGCCGTCTCTCCCGGGAGGTCGCTCCCTCGCCTCAGTTATCGACCTTCCCGCACGACAACCCCACGCTCCATCCCTGTGTTTGTGCGCCCGCCTGCGCGACTATCCCATGCTCTGTCACCAGTCCTCCAGCGAGGCAGTCCCCCTTCCCTGGCACACTCTGCATACCCAAACATGCCTTTATCCTCACCATCATCCAATATCCATTACGAACTGACACTCTCACAGGAGGAGATTGCATTTATACAATTTTATCGGGCTGCTTTGCCACCTTCCTCTTCTCCAGCCTCCATTGCTCAGACTGGTGACCCTACCGCATGTATATTCCATCGACCAACAGTTTGGATGCTCGACTCTGGTGTGTCTGAACATCTCACAGGGGATTCATGTATGCTTACTACCTATCATCCGTATACTGGTGCCTCTGCAATTACTGTTGCTGATGGATCTACAATCCCCATTGTGGGATTTGACACATGCTAATTGACCTCGTCTATTCGTTTAGCTTCAGTAGCTCATGTTCCTCACAGTCCTTTTAATCTTATCTCCATAAGTAAACTCATC
The DNA here is from genome assembly GCA_963277665.1 of Viscum album. Lineage (NCBI taxonomy): Eukaryota > Viridiplantae > Streptophyta > Magnoliopsida > Santalales > Viscaceae > Viscum > Viscum album. The sequence continues at coordinate 1,827,323,496 of OY728127.1, forward strand.
AAAGACTTAAATTGTGTTGCTACTTTTACGTCTTCTGGGGTTGTTTTTCAGGAGCGGTCGACGAATCGGGAACTTGGTAGAGGTCATCTTAGTGATGCGGTGTACATGTTTGATACCCCACCATCCCTTGCTTGCTCATCCACCTCTGCTCGTGCCCTCGACCTACATTTTCGCCTTGGTCATCCACCGACTTCCGTCTTACATAAGCTTTGCCTACAATTCAGTCCACACCTTTCCTTTCGTTGTGAATCCTACAAGTTTGCTCAACATCATCGGGTGACGTATGTTCCTCGATTGGAAACGCGTGCAGCGAATCCTTTCTACCTTGTTCATTCCGATGTATGAGGTCATTGCAGAGTTCCTAGCCAGTCAGGGACAGTTATTATGTATCCTTTATTGATGACTACTCTCGGATGAAATGACTATCTCCTTCGTGATTGTTCTGAGGTGTGATATTTTCAAAACCTTTTATCATGAAATTTACACTCAATTCTCCAGGCCTATTAAATGTCCCAGCTCAGACAATGATTGAGAATATTTATCCACTACTCTTCAGCAGTTAACGACATCATTAATCAGACATCCTGCCCCGATACACCTCAGCAGAATGGAGTGGCTGAGCATAAACATCGTCATATTCTGGAGACTGCTCGTTCCATCTTATTCCACACGCAGGTGCCTCTTCTTTTTTGGGGGGATGCCATCTTTATTGCTACTTACCTCATAAATCGCCTTCCTTCTTCTATCTTTCAGGGAGAGACTCATTTTCGGGCTCTGTTCTCTCTCCCTCCTCACTCACACTCTGTGTGTTTGGGTGTCTGTGTTATGTCCGTGACTGTCACACCCCGGTTTGTGGACGCGCGACTTGCGCACGGGTTATGAAACTGTGCGGCAGGGACGCGACTTTTCCCTGCACGCGGTTAGTGCCGGGTGGCACGGTCTGAGCGCGGTTCGCTCAACCGCGCGCTCAGCGGCACGCGAGCTGTCACGACCCCCTCCCCACAAAGTGTACCCCTCCTGGGCCAGCAATGTGAGAAGGGAGATAATGACCCTCGAGCCTCGCCTCCAGTAGGCCCCGAGTTGGCGACTAGCACCGAGGGTATAGTAACACACAAATGGGAGACATTACCCTCTAAGAGAACACATGCGGAAGAGAGAGATAAGATAGACACCAATCAACTCCAACTCAGAACTGGAAATATAAAAGAATCCCAAGTACACAAATGGAATGTCATGCAAAAGTACTACAACTGAAAGGGAAAAACTACAAGTACCCCAAAGAAGGTAAATACGCCAGCAACCACAAGCCCGGACAGCTCCTGCAACCCCAAGCTAGTAGAAACCAGCTTGATCTCCAACCCGCTCCAAGTGACCTGAAAAACAGTTTATATATACATAGGGTGAGTATAACAGTATACTCAGTAGGATCCTCCGTGAAGCCTCTCGTGCAAAAGTAAAGAAAGCATGCTAAAGCACAATGAGCAACAAGTGAAACTAACTCGTCACCTAGATAGGTATACTATGTTCCCAACCTCACCATGGCTACTCTCACCAAGTAACGCATACAAGAATATAACATATAGTAAAGAATATCAAGGGTACCCCGCTACTACTTCTTCACCGGTTTGCCGCTTTGTCCCAACGTCGCACGTCCTAAGCATCTCTATCCAAAAAGGCTTGCCCGCAGACACCTGGGCGAAACACCACACCATCCTCACAACAAAAAGTAACCAGGTAGTTTCCGGGAGCCACCACAGCTCGCATAACGTGTATCATATGTCGGGTATTATAACTCAAGCCATTACAGCCCATATACCGAGTAAGGATCCGCAAGCCATCACAGCCTATACACGTTACACCTATAGTAGTCCATAGGATACTATATCCAGAATACGTGTGTGAATAACCACAAGTCATTACATCCCTGTACACACATATATGGGGAAAACTAATCACTGTGCCTAACGGCACAAGTATCTACCAAGAGAAGAGAGCGGGGCCAAAGGGGTAGTCAGCCATTCATCCTCCCATTGGAATGTTGGGGAAAACACCCCCCAGGGCTCAGAATCCCCAGGGTGTCAGTTGCCCTTACTGACAGGGTGGAGTAGCGTATAAAAACACAAAAAGTACATAATATATTATATCTCACAACCACACTATGGGCATAACCTAGTCTTAGACCAACTGCAGCTAACGTCTCTCAGACTCCGGGCTGCTACTTTTAAGACTAGGTATCCTATAAGCACACAACCATTTAGAGAGCTTTAATAGATTACCTCATTCACTTTTTATCAGTTCCACTGTACGTTAATTAATTCTTTAAACATTAATTAACCATGAACAGTTCCACATTAAACCTCATTAGCATCACACCCAAAATCCACTGTCCCTTTAAAAATTACAACCTTCTCATTATGTTCCAGCGAACTCCAACCCCTGGGTTAACACCATTTATTCAAACATTCATTACAGAATTACTTTCCCATATTCCCAGACATTCTAGAAAAGCATTCTATGCTACTAAACACAAGGGGGCTCAACACGGTGAGTAGATGCACTACCCGTCGAGTCTTTGCCGCCTATAGCAAGAGCGTAGACCCATCCTCTCTCGAGAGGCTAAACACGGAAAGCACGTGACATACCCCGCGCGTCTTCGCCTCTTTTGGAAGAAGGGTAAGTAAGACCAGCTGCCTTGAGCAGTAGGGAAAAGTAAAGCAGATAATCAACCAATAAGAATCAGCAAGCATCCAACAACCACATCCATCCCATTCCATCATCCCTGGTGTCCACCCCGACACCCACATGCATAAACCGATGCATCTCGCCACTCTAGGCGTCATCCGCTGCCACAACCAAAAGGCCTCTATGCCCCCACATATCACAACACCCATCCAAGATCACATCACAGCACAAGCAGCAGGAAAGCAAACATCACATCAATTGGGCTAAGGCCCTTTAACAATCAGGAGGGTAACTCAGAACCCTCCAAGGAATTATCAAACAAACAACTCTTTATTCCATCTTGAATTAACAGATTAATAATTCGTTGGTTCCAACATCGGGAAACCCAATCGGTAAGCTATCGCAAATGATTAAACATGCTCACTATGCCAATTTGATCAACATCAAGTTACTACAAGAACCAAATTCGTTTCATGCCTCTTTATCTTTAGCCAACAATTATCAATTAATTCCGGTTTACGTTCTTTACCGATTTCCATCAAGAACGAACAGCTAAACAAGCAAACATAGATATCACTCTATCTAGCAAATCATGAAGCAATAACATACGATCGATAACGGTTTCATTTATCCGGTTCAAATATTCATTAGGTCAATTCCATTATCATCCAGCGGGATTAAACATGCTAACAATACAGTTGCACGTAAAAGAAAGAGAAGCAACGAATCCCATACCTCAAGGGTTTTTGACGAAAACCCCAACAAACGAAGAACGCACAAGAAAGCCGGGTTGATTCTCCAAAAACCGCCTTAGATCTCTTCTCCTAGCAAGATCAAGACCAAAGCTCATCATAATTGACATCCACACACTTAGATCTACCCATAACGGGCGTAGATCTAAGAAACCGAGGGAAGATGAGGAGTAGATCCAAGTGGATCTAAGAAACCGAACAAGAACGATCAAGAAAGATCACATACCTCAAGAAACCGACTTCGATTCGCCAAGAGAAGCCTTCAGATCGCTTCCAAAACGCTTGGGAGAGGTTCTCCTACCTTCAAGGAAGTGTAATCCTGAGTTATGGCCGCTTAGGGGCTTAAACGAATCATTTAGAGGCAAAACGGTTGAGATCCACAATTTTAGGATCTAATTTAAGTGTTCGCACGATTTGCTCGCACGGTTAGACAAACCGTACGCTAACCGTGCGGTCACTACTGCCTCGTCAACACTCCTCGTACGGTTAGGCCGCACAGTTAGACAAACCGTGCGCTAACCGTGCGTTAGCCACTGCCTGTAGGACCAACCTCGCACGGTTTGGCCGCATGGTTTAGACAAACCATGCGCCTCCCGTGCGAAAGCTATAGCCCTTTAGTTTTCCTTAAAAGTCCACTCAACGCACCCCAAGTTACCTTAACCTCCCAGAACACCTCTAACACCGCATTTTCACAAAGTAATGGACTGGAGAGCTTCGGGCCATTACACGAGCCGTGCAATTGACCGACTTTTAAAATGAATAAAATTTTAAAATGAATGAATTTGGTTTTTATTATTCATATTATTATTATTATTATCATTATTATTATTGTATTATTATTAAGAAAATTAAATATTTTAATGACATTATTATTATTAATGAATTATTATTATTTTTATTATTATTGTATTATTATTAAAATGAAAAAAAAATTTAAACCCTAATCTACCCTAGAAGCGCGGCTGCCCCCCCTTCCCCTCCCCTTCCCCGTCCCCCCCCCTTTTTGCACCAGGCCGCTTGGCCTCTCCCCGCGGCACACCCTACATCACAGGCGCCTCCCCTCTGTCGCCTCCGGCCGATCGCAGCCCCGACCTCCCCTCTGCCCTCTCCAGCCGACCGCATCGCCCCGACCTCCCTTTACCTGGCCACGCCGCCTCGTCGCGCTCCGGCCTCCGCCTGCAGCACTTGGCACCCCGGCCTTGCCGCCTCGCCTCATCCGCGGCAGCCGCGGCCCCTTCGGTTCGCCGCTCTCGGTCCCCACACCCAAAGCCCCAGCCGCCCTCTCCCTCGTCCAGCCACCCCGCTCCCCGGTGATCCACACCCGAGCCCCCCTTTTTTTCCCTTTGTCGGTCTCCTGCAACAGCCAGCTGGCCTCGCCGGCGACTCCCCCGGTCCGGCCAGCCTACTCCGACCTCACTTGGGGTATATTTTCGTTCATCTTTGGTGTTTTTTATCTATTTTGGAAAAAACCCTGACTCATTGGGGCTGTGTTTGCGCGTTTTGTTCGTGGTTTAGGTTGTGCGTTTGGTTCGCGGGGCGTCGTTCCTCCTTCCATTGAAGTTCTGTCGCGTTCACTTTTGATTTGAGGTAGGCGAAACCATGTTTTCCTTTCCAATTAAATCCATTTAATGCTTGATTGATTTTATTGAAATCTTTGACTTGTTTCGCGTTCTCGTAATGCAATTAGCTAATATGTTATAGTGTTGTCAAATTTATTGGTTTTGTTAGAAATAGTTTCGAAGTATTTTTCTCTAGTTAAATTTATGTGTACTTATGGAGTTTTTCTAGATTTGGGGTAACTTATTTGACCTGGTTATAGAATCGTTGACAAATTGTGTGGTTTGTTTATACAGACTATTTATGCATTGTTTGGTCTGCTTATGAAAATTGTTTAGAATTTGGTTTGCTTGTTCATAAAAGTGTTTGTAAACTGGTTGAGTTTTGATGGCATTTTATTAAGTTGTGCAGTTGATTTATCAAATTGTGTGGAAGTTGCAAAACTTATTTGGTTAGGGCTTTGGTGTGCGTTTGCTTTCGAAAGAGGATTTTGAGCGTGTCACTTTGGTGGTTATGGCATAGTGGTTGTGTTAAAAATATTTTGAGAAGGGATTAATGTTTCCAATATGAGGGTTGATGTTATTTCAAATAAGGGGAGTGATTGATTTTGATTTTAAAAATGGTTCTTGGATCCCAAAGGACGGAGGTTCTTTTGTGTGTTTTCAAAGAAGTGGTTTTAAATGTATTCCTCAAAGATTTGGCCCGTTTGGCTTTATAAATTTAAAAGCGGTATTGGTAAGATGTTTTGGGTAAATGAATATAGACATGTCAACTCAAAGGCCTGTTTGGCACTTTCAATTCAAAGGTGATGTTTGGGTAATGCTTTTGGATACTTTGAACTTAAAGGCCCGTTTGGCCCTTCCAACTCATGGGTGGATTTGTGTTAACGTTTAAAATGGTTTGTGTTTGGAAGTTGTGTGTGTCTGGTCGGAGTTTTAAATGTTTTCAGAGAAATGATTTCAACATGGATGTGACGTGATGGCCCGTTTGGCACTTTCAACTTTAGTGTAATGGTTGTGTTGATTCTTTGAAATGACGACGCTTTGATCATTGTATGCCCATATAACAATTTTAATATTTTGAAAAAGGTATCAAATGGTTTTAATGATTTCATGGCATGACGGCCCGATTGACACCTTTGATGATATGATATATATATATATATATATTTTGGGGCACCTCTATAGGGGGATATCCCTTATGGGTTATCGTATGGAGTGTCCGTGTTTGGGGTAGGCAAGTGCAGTGAGATGAGTCACGCGTGCGAGAGCCTCCTACTTCTGGGCGTCTTTTAGAGACCAAGTGACGGTTGCTGATCAACCCCGATTAGACGGGTTGGTACCCCCTGGATTTGTTGTTAGGCCAGGCGGGCTTTGCCACTGCATTGGTCAGTTAGGGCGGCCAGTTGGTTATAGACTTAGGAGCTTTACCGTATGCCGACAAGTGATTCCGAAACCGAGTACGTCCAGGGGTCTTCTAGGGATGTTTATGATCACCCATGGTTATTGGATTTTTACATTGCTTGTTTACTTTCCGTTGTACTAGTTTATTTCTAGTTTGCACTTTTTACTTGTTTTACTCTGGCCCAACTTTGATATATTCTGTTTTGGTTTCTATTTATAAAATGACAAAGGATTTTGGAAATGGTATGTAGCGTGTGTTGGGTTTTAAATGGAAAAACATGTTGCTTATTTTAAAAATGTGAAAACCCTACTTTTATACTTGTATTTCAAACTTGTGTTGTTGGATTGTTTTGGAAAAGAGAATATTTGGATTCCGTGGTTATATTTGGCATCCCTACTGAGCATCTCGGTGCTCATGCCTATCATATTATTTCAGTTGCAGGTTCAATTCTTGTTTAGGTTTCCGGTTCAGCTACTCAGTGCTGGCGCAGGCTTGGGTCTGAGTTTGGTGGTGACCTAGAAGGTCACAAGGAGGTATGTTCGGTTTTATTTTCTTCCCGCTGCTTGTTTCTATTTTTGTCGTCAGTTTTCTATTTATATGTTTATCTTTTTTTTTTATGGGCCAAATCGTTCCCAACGTTTGAATTTTTGATGCCCGACACTAGTTGCCAGCCCGTAGGGATCGGGAACGCCCCTTGGGCCTTGCCGTGGACCGGCTCGGGTGACCGGTTCGTGACAATGACACTCATCCCAACCTCTCAAAGTTTTCTCCCAAATCCCTCCATTGCATCTTTCTTGGATATTCCTGCACTCAATGCAAATACTGATGCTTCTCTCCAAACTTACGGTGTTATATCATCTCTGCTCATATATCTTTTGTTGAGAGCTCTCCTTTCTCTTCTCTCTCTTCCCATCTGGACACCACCATCGATGATTGTCTTCCTCTCATCATCCACCCCCTCTAACTTAAGTGTCCCACTCTGCTTATCACTGGTTTGGCATTGTCTACTCTTGTCGCCCATCGAATGTGTCCCCCGTCAAGGCCGATGACACCATTTCCCCAGCTTCGTCCGATGCTCCTGCTCCCGCAACAGACGGCTTGCCCATTGCATTGTGAAAATGTACTCGTTCTTGTCAGAATACTCCTCTTTACACATCCTCATACAAAGGTCTTTATGCTCCGGAGACTATATCTATTCCTCGCACGGTTGGCGACTCCAAATCTCACCCTGGGTGGCTTCAAGCAATGCGGGATGAATTGCCAGCTCTGGACGACAATCATACTTGGGATCTGGTCCCCCTTCCGGCAGGTAAACAAGTGGTCGGCAACACATGGATTTATACGGTCCACCTGAATACAAATAGCACTCTTCATCACCTTAAAGTCAAACTTGTGGCAAAAGGCTTTGTTCAGACATATGGTGTCGATTATTTTGATACTTTCTTTCCGGTTGCGAAGATGACATCTGTCCGATTATCCATCTTTCTTGCCGCTCATTATCATTGGTCTCTTTATCAACTTGATGTCAAAAATGTCTTTCTACATGGTTTTCTTGAAGAAAAGGTATATCAGCAACAACCTTCTGAGTTTCATGCCTCAGGAGCCGATTTTCATGTCTGTCGACTTTGTTGCTCTCTTTATGGACTCAAGCAGTCTCCTCGTGCATGGTTTGGAAGATTCTATACAGTCGTCACTATATTTGGCCTATCTTAGAGTACGAAGGACCACACTGTCCGCGCGACGTCCTCCGACTGTATCCTACTGGTTGTCTATGTTGATGATATCATTATAACTGAGAGCGACTCAAATGGAATCGTCCATCTAAAGGGGCATCTTCAATACCACTTTCAAACCAAAGATCTGGGTCCTCTGACATACTTCCTTGGCATCGAGGTCTTCCGTTCTCCAGACACCATCTTTTTTTGCCAACGGAAATATGCTTTGGATATCTTGCAGGATGCTGGTTTGATTCAGGCAACTGTCGTTGACACTCCTCTTGAGCCCGGGGAACGGTCTCTTTATGACAACACAGAACCATATTCTCACCCAGAGAGACACCGTCGTCTTGTGGAAAAACTCAATTATCCAATCGTGACTCGTCCAAACATTGCATGCGCTGTCAGCAAGGTTTGCCAATTCATGGAAAATCCAACAAAATCTCAGCGGGATGTTGTCCTTCGAATTGCCAAATACATTAAGAAAGACCTTGCTCGTGGTCTTCGCTATTCATATCACGATCATCTGAATATTGAGGCCTTCTGTGATGCTGACTATGCTGGCTGCTTAGCTACCCCGAAGTTTACTTCTGAGTTTGTCGTTTTCCTGGCGGGAAACCTTATCTCATGGCGAAGCAAGAAACAAACTCCTATCTCTAGATCCAGTGCTGAGTCGGAATACCATGCGATGACCTCAGTCACTACTGAGATCTTTTGGTTTCGTCATCTCCTCCATGAGATTGGTTTCCCGCCACAGACGTCTGCTCATATTTGATGTGATAATCAGGCAGCCGCGAAGATTGCTTTCAATCCCGTCTTCCATGAATGGATAAAACATATCGAGGTGGACTGCCACTTTCTTCGCCATCACTTCGAGCAACACCATGTCAGTTTCAGCGATATACCGACGACAGATCAGTTTGCCGACATTTTCACCAAAGGCCTCCCGGGAGCTCGACTGGACTCTCTCTGTACCAAGTTGGGCATCCACAACATCAGCGGCCCAACTTGAGGGGGAGTGTGTATGATCTTGTTTGGTGTTTTTTTTTGTGAGACCTTTGTTCCAAGCTATCATATACTAGCTTGAGGGAGAGTGTTGAACCCAGTTAATTGTATTTTCGGTTTAAGGGTATTTCCGAGTCCCACATCGGATTCTTCCAACTTGTAATTCTTTTCATCCATCTATAAAAGAATGTCTTCACCTCTCCTTAAGGTAGAGACTTCACCATTCTACACTCATTTCTCAAATCACTCATTTTCTTTTGAAATTGTCATTTTAGTCAACTCCCCCTTTTAAAACACAATTTAAAAAGGAAATCTCTTGCTCTTTGAAATCCAAGTTGAGCCAACAAGCATACCATAAAAAGGGCCACTGACACTCGTTCGACTCGGGGGCGCCACCATTAAACCGTTTAGCAGGTTGTGCGGTCCATGTTGACTATTAAGCTGTCACGAGCCTGCCCCAATTTATGGGCAAGATCACACATGTCATGAAATATGCCGACAAATATAACAATGTTGATACACGAACATAAATCACCAATCGAACAAGTGACTTAGCAAAGTCAAGGCCACCTATCTCAACCGACGATCTGTAAATCCATCTCAAGCTTGTACTGACTTTCTTCGAGTCCACAAACACCTATCTCCTCAATAAACACCAACAAATTAATAAATCGAACATTTAAAATTAAATTCCCAAATTGACATAATCAACGCCTGACTCACTGGGCGACCTCACGGCGTCGAAACCACCAGTAACGGGTGCGGTCCACCCCCGATACACACTCGGATCTAAGCCACACAAAATCCCTAAATTAAACACCAGAATCGACAACCAATTTCACCCAAAATCACAAGAAACCCTAAATAAATCCGTGGGGCAACATACCTCATGGAAAACGATGAACAACGATATCAATACTTTTGGGTTTGGTGTGAGAAACGTTTTCTGGGTCAAGTGTGATATCTCTGAAAGTACAAACTCTAGAAGTAACTTTTGGGTATCCGGAAGGAGACATTGCATCGGCACCGTGACATGTCCGGAATGAGGCCAGTGGAAGAACCTTCATCTAGAAGCAGTTGGACGGATTGAGTTCAGTGGATGCAGCGTGGGTGAACGAGAGTTCACCAGAAGGAGGTCATTCCGACCGAATGTAGTGTCTTCCAGAAGGAGCCTTGAAGTTAGGATCAACAGAATGAGGTTGGGCGGAGGTAGTTTGCGGAAGCACAGTGGAGCCCGAGTACCGTAAGGGGCAACTTTCGTACGGAGCTCGAAGTCAGTCGGTCATGTTCTAGGGGAATGCAGTGGGGCAAACAAAAAGGGCAGCTTCTGGTAACCGAATGGAAGTTCCGAAGGATTCTGGTGATTGTTGTGCAAAAGTCACTCTGACGAAAGCGCCGAAAGCACTCCTTGTAGATTTACAGAAGGAGATGTTGCGGAAGATCATCAATGGACAAATCTGAAGGTGACGTGCACAGTGAACCAGAAGTTGGCGGTTGAGGCGAGGGTTGTTATAGGCAATTGGTAGTCGCCAGAGCCAACAGATGGAGGCCCACACATATCGGATGATGGTGCTGATTGGATGACCGACCGAGGCTCTCTATAAGATGGCCATTGGCCAACCTGTGCCAAGTATGAAGACTGAGTAGTGTTGAAGAGGCCCGACGAAGTCTGAGGTGGCTTTCCCTTTATGGGAGGCCAATCTGGGCATACACAAGTTCCTGAGGCATCAAAGCCAAAGGTGAACGTCAAGTATCCGGAAGGACAGAGATCGGGAGGAGGGTATTAGAAGAAGCAACGAGTGCAGACGTTGGTGAGATTTCTTCCGATAGTGTGAGTAGGGTATAAGGAAGGCGTGAGTCTCTTTGTAACCCGAACTGCTACTTAAATGAAAGGAAAGTGTTGCCGTTTCTCCCGTGGATGTTAGACGTATTTAAAACCACGTTAATCTCTGTTGCACGTTGTGCTTGTTCGTTGTTTGGAAGGTGTACCAGAGGAGGACTGAATCGGGTTTAGATGTTCGGCACGATGTGGTGATTGGGGTGCCTAACCTTCCCAGTTTCGGAACCTGAAGCCGTGGGGGTATCTTCTGGAAGCATGTTCCACAGTTGTGCGTCCGGTGGAGTCGTGGCTGCTTCCGATGAATGTTTTGGAAGCGGGCCTTTCTAGTGTTTTCTCGGGACAAATACCTCCTCCTGGGATGTCCTCTACAAGCAACACACAAAAACCTCATCAAGTGGGATGATTTTGTTGTAATAGTGTGATACGAACCAGAGGACCAACTACTTGTATTAAGCGGATAACCGGACGATTACATGAAGAAAGTGGAAGAGATTGGAGGACTCACAGTGAGTTCCGCCCAAGCCCAAGGGCCGATCCAAGTCAAAGGCCGATTCCCTGATAAACTCTCACTGCCCCCACTCACTCCCTCCGTTGCTTATTTATAACAGATTCCCCTCCACCACGTGGCCCTCTCTAACAACATTATTCCCCTATAACAAACTCTAACTCCCTCAACAAACTAGACCCTTACAAAGACGAAAATACCCCTCAACAGAAAAGCCCTTCCAGCTAGGGTCCTAACACTCGCCACCCCTTAAAAACAACTTTGTCCTCAAGGCTGGATAAAGAACAGGATCCTCATTGTCACGGGCTACCTCGGGGCCCCAGTTTGGTGCTCCGTCATCATGTCCAGCATCTTCCTAGCCCAGTAATAACACCCTCAAATGTGGATTAGGACACCTATGCATGGGTCTGTAGGGTTGACTTCATCGGAAACAAAGACCCTTGCGACATCGATCGTCCCACTCCTGGGTAGTCAAGTGGCGAACACCATGCCCGTCAGAGGTGATGTGAGTAGGAGGCTCACGGGGAGGTCCCTTCCCGATGGTCTCGCCATGTTTGGTTGGGGGTAGAAAAACCCTCTCTGATTGGTGCGGTCTCGGGCGGATTGGAGGATGCCACAGTTAAGACTCGCGGATCTTAGTGAATTTGCGGGACCCTCTGTTGTGGGATTGAGCACTATTGTCTCCCGTGAGAGCGAGCACCACATTTCGAGTTAAGCGCATGACTTGCAATCGAGTCGCTGGATCGTGAATGCGAACCCAACTTCGAATGTCATCGCTCAGGCCATGCAGGAAATAATCGACATATTGGGCCTCAGGTTGGCGAGGTAGCAAGGACGCCAGATACTCAAACTGCTCAATATAGTCCTGGACTGGTCCCTCCTGTTGGAGGGCTGCGATTTTATCAGCTTCGGTGGTGTGGTGAATATGAAAAACATCTCACCACACACGATCCAACCCCTTGGATCCCTGCCAGTGAAAATCGGGAGCTCCAATTGTCGAGCCGAAGACTATTGCCTGAAGCCAGTGTGGAATGGGAGTCGGAAGACAGTCTGCTCTTGTCCCCAGGTTTCCAATAAAGCCTCGAGTCGACCAAGTCGCTGCTCGACTTCGTCCTGACGAGTTTGCTTACGAGTTTCCATGAGGATAACGGATAGTGCCTGGGGTGCCGGATGGGAGCAAGCAGTGCGAGAGTGGGTTGTGCGTCGTAGTCTGCCCTGGTCTGCGCGTCACACTCTGCTTTAGGTTGTGTGTCACACTCTGCGTGTCTACATTGGCCAAAAGGGCCGCTGTTTTTTTCCCTTTCTTTCTCTTAGTGTCGCCCTTCCCCGACAAAAAAAAAGTGGCCCGCCTCTGTTTTTTTTTTATTGCAGCAGTTGCTCCTTAGTCGCACGTCACACCTCTTCCCAGACGATGCGCGCCTCCTCAAATCGCGAATGGGGACCGCACGACTGCTTCCGAGGAAGGCACCGACGGTGCAATGGGGTGTGGCGTTGCAGAATGGGAGCCGCAGTGTACGTCGCGTCAGAAGGGAAAGTAGGCGGTCAATGGTGCCCGTCGTCGAGGGAGATGAGTCGATCTAGCAGTGGTTGTCGCCGACGAGCGTGAGGAAATCCACCAGTGAGGCACGATTTGGGGGAACCAGGGAAAATGGTGTGTCACGCGTCTCCTCCGCAGTTGGTTACCTTGCTGGTTGCGTCTCGTCGGATCGCGAGTTGAGAGTGCGCGCCGCCGTCGAAACGAAAACCGTTCAACAGTAAGTTCGACTGGGACCAACACTCCTCCTGTGTTGAGCACCCCTTGCAGTTGAAAACGAGATGGAGAGTCGCTGCAGTTGAAGTCGGCCGGAGGAAGACGACAGGTCAGACCAAATGATACGAACCAGAGGACCAACTACTTGTATTAAGCGGATAATCTGAAGATTACATGAAGAAAGAGGAGGAAGAGATGGGAAGACTCACAGAGAGTTCCGCCCAAGCCCAAGGGCCGATCCAAGCCAAAGGCCGATTCCCAGATAAACTCTCACTGCCCCCACTCACTCCCTCCACTGCTTATTTATAACAGATTCCCCTCCACCATGTGGCCCTCTCTAACAACATTATTTCCCCATAACAAACACTATATCCCTCAACAAACTAGACCCTTACAAAGACGAAAATACTCCTCAACAGAAAAGCCTTTCCAGCTAGGGTCCTAAAATAGTGAGTGCCCAAGACCCAACTTGAACAATACTTTTGATTACTATATCGTGTATACAGTTAGATATACATGATGTATTCTTACCATTATAGTGTAGATATTTCCGCGTCCACTATTTAATGGTAATGTCCATCGATTAATTGTCCTATCGAAATGTTATAACAGATCCCAAACTATAATGAGAACTTCGAGATACTATGATATTAATCTTAAATAAATGTCTTATGGTCTAGATGCATCTTACTGACTGGTCATGCTAGATGTTTGACTATCAGGTGCTAGGGGCTCATAACCATTGAGACTTCTTCTCATGAAGTTCACATTTGGTGATCTCTGATAGCGAGATCATGAGGGCAGACCCGTCAATAGGAACACCACATGTTTTGGGTGTCATTGGTTGTTCCTACCTACGGACATGTGTATTGGTCTCCTGATTTGAGATCATTATCGATGTGTGTCATTTGATCGCGACGAGGTAACTTGTATTGGATGCGTCATTGGTGGTATGACATTGGTTGAATGGTCAGGAAAGAATTGTTGCTTCCAGGTTGAGGAAGTTATATATCTCAGATCTTGTTGATCAGGATGGTAGTACCTTCACAAGTCCCTGGTCAAGATAGTCGAGGGTAAATCCGTTCAGTTAGATCAACAAATAATAAAGTAAGATAAAGATGATGACACAAATGTGCATCCTGTTTTATGAGATATTTAAAAATAAAAAGATTATATTACACAGTGAGTGTTTGTAGGTCGGTTGTCGTTGCCATGACTTTCCTTATCTCTTTAGGGGTATTGATTGGGTTGCTAGACTCCGCTCTTGGTCTGTGAATATTATTCACTGCTATCGAGATAAGAGTTTAGAGGGTCACACATAATATCATATTCAAGAATCCGCCCTATTAGGTTGAATATATACATTGGACATGATGAGGCTCATCACGGGGTCTGAGTGTTGTCCAAGTTATTGATCATCGATAAATAAATAAATTCCTTATTATTCAAGTAAAGAATATTTTGATTGAATTTATTTATTAAAAGTATTTAGAAGTTAAGTAAATATGAGAAAATATTATTTAAATGAATATTATTTTAATATTTCAGGTTCGTTTAATATTAAGCGGGAATTACGAGTCTAGTTAAATGACATGGTTTTTATCACGTAATATATTTAATATATATTAAAGGTATGTGATAAAATTATACATAATATTTTGACGCAGTTTAGTTCGTCACTATTATTTATATATTGCTTATTTAGTGGGCATTTCATTCCGGGGGTCGGGGAATCCTTTCTGGTTAATTTACTCACCCACTATATAAGCCGGAGAGGAGAAACTCTTGGTGCGCTATTCATTCTCCAGGAATGAGAGCTTCTCTCTCCTCCCGCCTTTTAGAGAGAGAAAACCTCTCTCTGAGCACCGATTCAAGCACGCCTTCGACGGATCGAAGACCACAAATCATGGTGATCGTCACGACGCCGAAGGACTCGTTGGAACTCCGTGCTAGCACTCGGATTACGACGAACGCCGAGCGTGCGGATTTTAGAAGCGCGTCTGGATGATCTAGAGGGATTTTGCTTTGAATCTTTTAAGCAGCGATCGCCGGTGACAAGCAAACGTCGAGCGCACCTTCGGTTTCGAAAAAGGTGTATTTTCGGTTTACGTTTTTGTGCTCCTTTAATTTACGCGAGATTCTCGGGACTGTACCAGGGTTCGGATCGTTAGAGACGACAAGTTCCGTCGCTGCGACGATGAGAAATTTTTAAAATCCCTAGCCCATCGGCTTCCGCTGTGACCTCGGTACCTTCAGATTTCACTATGCTCTGGTGAAATCATCTTTCCAAACCCTAACCGGCGAACCAAAATCAGAGAAAACAAGGGAGAGAGAACGAGGAGAGAGGGAGGGATCTTACTAAGAATCGGCCTAGCAAAATCCTCCCGAACGAATCGGATCGGTGGGGGCACCAAAGGAGGAGGTGGGAGAGCCAAAGTGGTCTCTTATCTCTCGTGCGACTAGAGGCTAAGGAATCTGAGGGGGGGTCCGAATAAGTGTCCCCATGAAATTACCCAAAGGCCTAAAGAAAGCTGGGTGAGGCAGCCTTGCGGCATGGCCATAGGTGCCACGGCGCATGCCCCTCATCCGATGCGGCTCTGCGGCTGATCCCCCTGGGGTGCGGTGCAAGGGGCCGCCCTTGGCCTCCGGCTATGGCGTGAAGCATGGCTCCACGGCGTGCAACCCACCTCAAGGGGGCATCCTGAGGGCCTGCCTTCCGAGGGCCCTCCACAGTGCAGCCCTTGGGCTGCAGCCTGCCTCACCCAGCTGACGCCGTCCTCCCATTGCTTACCTCACCCAACTGACGCTGTTGTCCCTCGGCTTGCATCATCCAACCGCTGCCCCTGACACTGTCCTTCCACCCCTACCTGCCTTGCCCAGCTGCTGCGCTCAACGTCGTTGTCTCGCCGGGCCGCTGCGCCCTACCCCGTTGCATCGCCTTCCACCCCTGGCCTACCGTCCTTGATTCGGAGGAGGGATGAACCGGGACACCGGTGTAATTTCGTTGTTTTATTTCCCTTTCCCTTTTCCTTTCCCTTTCCATCATATCCGATTCCGTGTACCAAAGAAGGCCTTAATGTCCTAGCTTGATTAACTAGCCAATTAGCTAACCCCAAAGATATTAGTGTCCTAGTATGATTAACTAGTCAATTGACAGCATTCAACAATGAACGACCTCTCTGACTGGTTGTGGTCTTGCTGGTCAAATCTAGGTAATGAGTTAAGTAACTGAAAAAGTTATTTTCTGGGAGGAAGTTTTTAATTGGTTACATACCCATTTTCAGGGAGGACTTACATTATGCATCCAACAGCTCTTCCTGCACACCCCCACACAAAAATTTCCCTTTTTTGCGGTGTTGCCCCAATTCAATTCCAAGCAGTTGGCTTAGCCTTCTTTGAGTTGAGTGGAATTCTTGAAGGGAATTTTGGTTTTTCAACTTTTACTTATTATTATATGTCATTTTTCTTTTTCTTCTTCAGTCTTTAGTGACGTACGAGGTGGAGTTTATCTTGTTATCATTTTAGGTATATATTTTTTGCTGACAAGGTTGAAATACAAGACATTACCGAGCAAACACGTCTCTTCGTTCTGGAGGGACCAAAAGCCAACCATGTAACTCGTCTTCTATTTGTAACCTCGTCATATCTTTTTTTTTTCTTTTGCAATTACACCATTTTAGGTTTATAACATATGGTCTGGAAATAGGTAATGGATGATTTAAATCTTAATGACATTGTTGGACTGCCCTATGGTACACATCGGCATTATAGTGTAAGCTTCCAAACTGCTTTATTTTGCTTCAGTACTTTGCCCTAGAGGTCAGAATTAATGAAGCATATTATTTTAGTTATGTTTTTCGTCTGCTTTCTATTTTGCTCATATGACACCTGACAGTATAGGATCTGTTTTGTGTGTGTGAGTGTGAGTGTTTGTACTTTATTTTTTTGGTACCAAATAATTCAAAGGATGACATTTTGACATCTCTCAGTGAAGATCATTCCCAAATTTACCTTCCTACCTGCTTGTTTTATTTTTATTCTTTGAGATGGTCGCATATTTTGGCTAAATAATTCAGTAATAGACATTTTGTAAGTGATCTGAAGTCGGTTAAAATATAATGGCACATTTGGGGTTTAATGAGGGCTGCCTTTGAGCACCCTTCACTCTTCTATTTTGGTCATGTTCAGGTGAAGGGATTGCCAATAACTGTAGGGGTGGGGAATATCATCTCTCAGAAAGGGTGTTCTCTGTTGATGTCACCAGAAGCTGCCAGAATTGTTTGGGAAACTCTTTTAAGCAGGGGTGCTCTTCCAATAGGCCCTAATGCCTGGGAAAAATTAAGGATATTTCAAGGTCATAAACTAATGACTTCATTTAGTTAAATTAATGCTCTATTTATTTATTTATTTGTGATGCTTGTGAAAGGTCATAAACTAATGTCTTTATTTAAAATTTGCCCCATTTCAACTTATGACTTGTTTTAGTTCATATCAATCCATATTCAAGTCTCAGATCTTGAGCTGAAGTTTGATTCTCCCTTGCGGACTCACTTAACCTTTTTTGTTAGGTGTTAAACTAACAAGATCCGTTCTAGTAAGCGATTGAGAAGAACAATCAATTTCTGCTTTTATTCACAGTAGCAAACAGCAAGTAAACGCAGATCTTTACGACAGAGTAGAGAGGAATTTTCATTTGGTAAGGAGAACTAGGGAGAGACCACCACTCCAGACCGACTGCTTCCAGCAATTTCCAATGTAAAATGATGAATGAATCCTCTCTCGAGCCCACGGGCAAGCTTATATAGCCAGCCTCCCTTACCATCCGACTTAACAGACTCATGTGCACCTTAACAGACTCACGGGCACCCAGCCAACCTTGCTCACTTCCCATCCCTCCTTTTATATGTACAATAGGTGTATAAGGCCTAACAATTCGCCCCTCCTCAAGAACCATCTTGTCCCCAAGGTGGCAATCTGGGAACTGCTCCTGGATAAGCTGGGCATCCTCCCAAGTTGATTCTTCAGCTGACAACCCTTTCCACTTGATAAGCCCCTGGCTGCGTGGCCTTCCCAATGCCTCTCTGACTGCAAGTAACTCTTTTGGTTCAGCACCCTGGCCTGCACCATTATTCAAATAGCTGGTAGATCTGCTTGTACAGGAAAATCTCCCTCAACACACTTCAACTGATATACATGGAAAACCGGATGCAATCGAGAGGTCTCAAGCAATGAAAGCCTATATGTAGTCACACCCAAACGAGCTAGCACCTGAAAGGCCCATAATACCTAGCAGCTAGCTTAGTGTATAACTTCCCAGACTCAAAGTTTGAATATTAGGCCTGAGCTTAACAAAAACCATCTGCCCAACTTCAAACTGTACATCCTTTGGACGTTGGTTAGAAAATTTGATCATCGACTGCTGGGCTCGAAGAAGGTTATTCCAAAGTCGGTCCAACAGCACATCATGTTCCATGACGGCAGACTCAACCGACGTTACCTGAGTTTCCCCCTCGCATAGCGCACAATTGTTGGGGGTTGCCGACCATAAACTACCTCAAACCTCAAACGGTGTCATTTTAGTAGAAGAATGGGCCGCAGTGTTGTAATAATACTCTGCCCAGGGTATGCACCGAGCCCAAGTAAGAGACCGTTTAGCACCAAACAACGCAAATATGTCTCCAAAGTTCTATTTACAATCTCAGTTTGTCCATTTGTTGACGGATGATAAGAAGAGATCATTTGAAGTGTCATACCCTCCAACCGGAAAAGTTCTTTCCAAAAGTTACTAACAAATAACGGATCCCTGGATCCCTGTCGCTTAAAATTGATCGTGGAATCCCATGCAACTGAACAACCTCTTTTGCGAAGACCTCAACTATCACCTTCAACGTATATGGATGTTGAAGTTACACAAAATGTGCATATTTGGACAATCTATCAACAACCATGAGCACACCATAACCTTGGGATTTTGGTAATCCCGAAATAAAATCCATAAAAGTTTCCTCCCACAAGAGCTATGGAACTGACAAAGGATATAACAACCCAGCAGGTGACATGGCTTTATATTTTTGTCATTGATAGATGTCACATTCCCATTACATACTTCATCCTTCGTGTCACGTCGTTCCAATACAAGCCAATAGCTAAACGCTTATATGTTTTTAGGAATCCAGCATGACCCCCACAAGTGAAGTATGATAATAATGAAGGAATTTCAGAATTAAGGTAGATTGCTTTGACAAAACTAACCTACCTTTATAAAAGAGCAATCCATCTCTGAACTGATATCCGGGTTTAGAATCTGTCTGCTGTTGAACGGTCATAACAACACGCATAAGGTCTGTATCCCTTTGTAACTCCTCTCTAACTGTATTCAATTCTAACCAAGATGGTTCCGATACTGTTGAATAGAATTGTAGAAGTATAAGAGGGGATATCCAATACTCAAGGTTTTTCTCTAAAGGAGGCCTTGAGATTATTTTATAATGAATAATAAAGACAACATCGGACCATTTGTCCGATGTAGGATGCAAACTCCAACACTCTCCCTAAGCTAGGTGTACCTAGCTTGAACACATAAATAAAAACAAAGCAATCAACAGACGCTTCAAACATTCCCCCTCAAGCTAGACATACCCAGCTCAATTACAAAACAAGACAATACAAAGAAAAGATAAACCGCCATGGCTGTTGCTCCCCCTCAAGAAGATGGATGATACTGTTGAAAAAGATTTGTTGCGAAGTCGGACAAGCGGACCGGTTGACGGAGCGTCGGGAAAGCCGCCCAGGCGGACCGGTCGTCAAAGGTGCCGGGAATGCCGCACTGGTGGTGCTAGATGTCTGATGTGGTGCGGACTCCAACAAGAATAAATGTGGTTCGGTTACTGAGGTTTGTTCCCCTTCAGCCAATTTGGACAATGAATCGCAGCCTGATTGCTATTCCAAGTTTGTAAACCACCTCGAAATTGAAGCCCAACAGCTTGGCCCACCAACATTGCTGGTTGATGGAAGGAATCCATTGTGCTAGCAAATGCTTGAGAGCTTTGTGATCAGTATAGATCACAAAATGTTTGCCCATCAGATACCGTTTCCAATGGTTTACCGCTAAAACTAAGGCCATGATCTCTTTTTCATGAACCGTTTTTGTGAGAGTTGCCTCAGCCAACACTTTACTGAAGTAAGCTGTAGAATGAGAAAATAGGAGAGACCGAACCCCCAAGGTGTTCTCTCTAAAGGAGCCCTTGGGGTTAATTTATAATGAATATTAAAGACCACACCGGACCTCTAGTCCGATGTGGGACGCAGACTCCAACACTCCCCCTCAAGCTAGGTGTACTCAGCTTGGACACATAAAGAAAAAACAAAACAAGTAACAAGCTGCAAACACTCCCCCTCAAGCTGGACATACCCAGCTTGATGACAAAACAAGACAAAGCAGAATAAAAGATAAAGCTGCAAGACTGATGCTCCCTCTCATGATCGCAGCTCCCCCTCACGATGATGGATGGGTGATGTCGCGAGCGTAGCAGAAGAAACCACTCAGACCGACCGGTTGACGAAGCGCCAGGAAGAGCCGCACTAGTGGGGCCGGTCGATGAGACGCCGGGAAATCCATACTAGCACTGGGAAAACCGCACTAGCGGGGCCGGCGACGGGAGGTGGGGATTCCGCAGAAGTGTTGCGGGGTCTGGCGGCGTCAAAGGGCCCGGTCCGAGGCGGTCAAGGTGTTGCGCCACGGTGGATGAAGCGTGAAGGTGTGCCGGCTGACAGGGAGGCGGCTGCCAGGAGTCGTTGGGAGATGCCGACAACGGGAGGTGGGGATTCCGCAGGAGGTGCCGGAGATCCGAAACTGGAAGCAGGGCAACCGCTGGGGAACGAGGCCTGGGAGGGAGCCGTCGTCGATCTGGAGGACTGCCGATCGCAGGAGGGATCTGCCGGGAAAGGGAGGAATAAACGGCGGGGGGGGGGGTGGCAGAGGGAGGAGCGTCGGGATCGGGAGAGCCGTTGGAAAGTGGGAGTCAGGACTGCCGACGAGGAGCCGTAGGGCCGTTGACCGGAGGAGCAGCGGGAGGGCGGGTCATGGGGAGAAGGCCGGTAGAGGGGAGATCCGTCAGGAGGGAGGGAGGCGGGGCTGGATGTCCGCACAGGAGGCGGGCCGAGATGGAACCGCTGGGAGAGGAGCCAGAAAGACCCCCGGGAGGCCGTAGGAGAGACGACGGTGGGGAGAGGGAGGCGGCGCTGGAAGCCATCGAACGGGAGGCCGTGCGCATGGAGGATGGGAGTCGCGTGCATGGAGAGGAGGAGGCAGATCTGCGGCTGGCCGTCGGGAGGAAAGGCCGCGTCGGGGCGGAGAGAAGCCGACAGGAAGGGCAGGATGCCGTCGAGGTGGAGCGAAGCCAGCGGGGGGGGGGGGGGGTCGCGTGCGTTCGTCGCGACGACGGATCGCAGAGGGCGCAGGGAGCCGGAATCCGCCGGACGGGACGCCATCGGGAAGAGAGGCCGCGCAGGGTAGAGGCGCTTGACGGGAACCTCGTCATGGAGGTTGGTCGGGAACCCGCGTTGGATCGCGAGCGGGAGACGTGCGCAGGGAAGAGGCGGGCCGTCGCGTGCAGGGAAGAGGCGGGCCGTCGCGCACAGGGAGCCGCAGGGAAGAGGCGGAAGGGAGATCCGCCGGGAGGGAACAGGGGGCCGCCTGAGAAACGATCCCGGAGGGGCGGCGGCAGAAGATTAACCTAGCCCTACATGGGGGCCGCCGCCCCCCTCGGGGGAGAGGATATGAGAAACCCTAGATAGGGGGGAAAATGAAATGGGAGGAGAGTTCGAGATTAATTTCCCTTTGATACCATGTAAAATGAGAAAATAGGAGAGACCGAACCCCCAAGGTGTTCTCTCTAAAGGAGCCTTTGGGGTTAATTTATAATGAATATTAAAGACCACACCGGACCTCTAGTCCGATGTGGGACGCAGACTCCAACATAAGCCAATGGTCGATTCTCTTGCATTAACACTGCTCGAATAACCCCTTCCGGAAGCATCACATTCAATGACAAAGGGCTTCTGGAAATCCCGAAGTGCTAGCACGGGTGATGTCACAAGGCATTGCTTTTACTCAGAAAAAGCCAACTCTGCCTTAGATACCCAAAGTAAACCATCTCTTTTAGTCAGCTCAGTTAATGGTTTTGCAATTTTTCCATGACGTTGTATAAACTTCCTATAATAGCTAGCTAGTCCCAAAAACCCTCGCACCCCTTTGACATTATGCGGCTTAGGCCAATTTTGAACACATTCAATTTTTCTGGGGTCCATAGAAACTCCTCAGGAAATAATATGCGCCAAATTTTCCACAGTTGGCTGACCGAAAAAACATTTCTTATTGGCTTTAAGATAGTTCGCTTGCAACATTTCAAACACTGCCGTCAAATGTTGGAGATGCTTTGTCCACTCCTTTTCGTAGACGAGTATGCCATCAAAAAAAAAAAAAAAAAAAAAAAACTAGCACAAGCTTCCTCAACAAACCTTTGAAAATTCTGTTCATAGTTGATTGAGAAGTTGCTGGAGCATTCATAAGCCCAAAAGACATTACTAGATACTCAGTGTCCGTGAGTTTTGAAAGTTGTCTTGCACACATCATCCATCATCATCCTAATTTGATGGAAGCTCGGTTTCAAATCCAACTTGGTGAAATGTCGTGCTCTATGTAATTCATCCAGTAGTTCATCTGTTATGGGTATGAGAAATCTGTTCGGAATTGTCAGTTTGTTTAAGGTTCGGTAATCTACACACATTTTCTAACCTCCATCCTTTACTAACTTTACTAAAATTATTGGGCTCGCATAGGGGTTGTTGTTGTGTCGTATGATTCCTTTTTCTAACGTATCAGCCACCTACCCCTCAACCTCATCTTTAAGATGACCTCATCTTTAAGATGACCTCATCTTTAAGATGACCTCATCTTTTAAAATGACATGCCAGTTTATAAGTGTGTATATTCACCGGGGCCACTCCCTCAATCAGGGCTATAACATGATCTTTCAACCGGCTAGGGGAACCCCTTTTGGATCCTCAAACAAGATCCGGTACTCAGACAACAACTTTTCCAAGTGCTGCTGGTAATGCAGTTCCCCCCCGGTCTTTTGCACTGCCAGGAATCTAAATCCGATACTCCCATACCCTACCTTCCAAGCACACTGCAGATCTTTGTAGGATCTGATGCAATTCATCCAGTTCCCCCCCTCCAGTGACCCCTTGTAACTTTACTTCCCTTTCCAGGAAAATTCCACAGTTTTGTGTCTCCAGTTTGTCATAACAAACCCCAAGGTCTTAAGCCATTGCATCCCTAAAACAATATTTGACCCTCCAGTGTCAAACACATATGTGTAAAGGACAATAATAAACTGATGCAAACACACCTCAACTAGCCTGCATTTACCCGGTGACTTGGCTCTTCTTCCATCTCCCAACTTAATCCCGAAGGGTTTGGTAGGACTGACCTTCACCCCCGCCATTTTAGTTTAAGTGATTTTGTAACAAAGTTATGATTGACTCCACTGTCAACAAGTATCGCAATAGGTACTCCAGAAACGTGTCAACTGAACAACAATGAATTACCCCTTTCTTCTCCCATATATTCCATTAATTCCTCTGATCGTGCTTTGTCATGTTCACACTGCTCCATAGATGTCCGCGTGCACTCCTTTGTCTCCCATCATTTGTCGACTCAAACCCCCATACCAGCAATCGTAGGTTTTTGTCAGGACATCGGTGCAGGGGACTATACGACTGTCCACAATGGTAACACACTCCTTTTTGTCTCCGCGCTTTACGCTCCCGTCGGCTGATAGTCCTAACACATTTCCACCTATCGTTGCCACTAGTTTTTCTACCTATGATTTTCTTACTTCTTTCAACCATCGGCCTATTATTTTTGTTGAATGATAAAACAGAGGTGAGACCCAATACCCAATGTCCTCTTTAAAGGAGGCCTTGAGATTCTTTTATAATGAATAATAAAGACCACATCGGACCACAAGTCCGATGTGGGATGCAGACTCCAACACTCCCCCTTAAGTTAGGTGTACTTTGCTTGAACACATAAAGAAAAACAAAGCAATCGACAGACGCTACAAACACTCCCCCTCAAGTTGGACATATCCAGCTTGATTACAAAACAAGACAAAACAAAGAAAAGATAAACTGCCATGACTTCTGCTCCCCCTCAAGAAGATGGATGATGCTGCTGAAAAAGATTGACCAAGCCGCTCAAGCGGTGCCGGTCGACGGAGCGCCGGGAAAGCCGCACTGGCGGTGCCGGTCAACCGAGCGCCGGGAAAGCCGCATAGGCGGGCCAGTCGTCAGAGTCGTCGGGAAAACCACACAGGCGGGTCGGTCGTCAGAGTCGCCGGGAAAACCGCATGCGGGGATGGACCGGGAGGCGATGAGAAGCCTCGTCGGAGGTGCGCCGGGAATCACCAAGTGGGGCTGGACCGGGAGGCGCCGAGAGGGGCGGGGCCGGGACACGCCGAGGAGTGCAGGACCAGGGCCGGGATGTGAACCCGGAGAGCCGCGGGTAGGCGGAGCCGGAAAAATACGACGAGCGGCGGGGATGGTCGCGAAGCTGGGAGTCCGTGGGCAGGCGGGTCTAGGAGAGCGCCACAAGAGATGGGGCCGAGAGCTGCGACGGGAGGCGGGGTTGGAACTCTGCCGAGAAGCCTGCTAGGGTGG
The DNA here is from genome assembly GCA_963277665.1 of Viscum album. Lineage (NCBI taxonomy): Eukaryota > Viridiplantae > Streptophyta > Magnoliopsida > Santalales > Viscaceae > Viscum > Viscum album. Next base: position 1,827,348,430 of record OY728127.1, read on the forward strand.
GAGCCGATCGCGAAGCTGGGAGGGTCCGATGGTAGATGGGGGGCCGATCGTGAAGCCGGCAAGGGCCGCAGAGGCGGGGCCGAGCGCGAAGGTACCTCTCTAAGGGAGGCATTGAAGTTATTTTATTATGAATAATAAAGACCACAGCAGACCACAAGTTCGATGTGGGATGCAGACTCCAACACTCCCCCTCAAGCTAGGTGTACCTAGTTTGAACACATAAAGAAAAACAAAGCAATCAACAGACGTTGCAAACATTCCTCCTCAAGTTGGACATACCCAACTTGATGACAAAACAAGATGAAACAAAAAAAGATAAATCACCCGCTGCTCCCCCCTTGTGATGAAAATGGTGGATGATGGAAGATGTCACTGACATAGCCGGATTACATCAGTGGTGCGGCAAGACGTTGAGGCGCAACAGAGGAACCGCGCAGGCGGGCCTGGTCGAAGGAGCGTCGGGAAATCCGCACTTGTGAGGCCAATCGTCGGGATGCCGAGGAGTGCAGGACCAGGGCCGGGATGTGAACCCGGAGAGCCGCGGGTAGGCGGAGCCGGAAAAATACGACGAGCGGCGGGGATGGTCGCGAAGCTGGGAGTCCGTGGGTAGGCGGGTCTCGGCATCCCGACGATTGGCCTCACAAGTGCGGATTTCCTGGCGCTGTAGGAGATGGGGCCGAGAGCTGCGACGAGCGGCGGGGAGAATGACGGGGAGGAGCCGCGTAGAGGCGGAGAACCCGCGCTATAGCAGAACGTCGCAGAGGAGCTACTGGATTTGTCGCGCAGGGGAATCGGGAGGGGCGGCGTGATAGGGATTGCCGAGGCGAGGGGTGCCGTTGGGAGAGCCGCAACATTGGCGGGGACGGAGCATTAGAGGAGGGTCGTCGCACGGGGGGGGGGGGCGTCGGGAAAGGAGGGAAGCAGGAGAAACAGATCTCGAAGGTGTCGCGGGGGAGGGTTAGTCGCACAGGAAGCGGCTGTCGCTGCGGAAGGGCCGACGCAGCTGGGTGAGACGGTGGCGTCGAGAGGTCCTGCGATGACAGATGCCGACTTCCTGGGAGACAGGGTCGAGTGTGGTTGCGGGTGAGCGACGACCACAGAAGAGCCCGCGATGGAAGAGATTTGACCGGATCTGAGAGTGGGGTGTCCTCGGGAGGAGGCCTGGCGAGAGAAGATTGCACTGGCGACCTAGGAGGAGCGCCGCGAGGGGTTTCTACCCCGGAGCGCCGCGATGTGGAGACAGGGCTTCCGCATCAAGGCGCCGACGAGGGATGCGCAGGGGGCACCCCGAAGTTGGCAGGGGACAGAGGTGAGACCTAATACCCAAGGTCCTCTCTAAAAGAGGCCTTGAGGTTCTTTTATAATGAATAATAAAGACCAAATCGGACCATAAGTCCAATGTGGGATGCAGACTCCAACAATTTTGTTGCCTGTGCACTGCAAATCCGGCACCTCGCAAAATTGGAGGGAGTGCCAGCTTCTCTTGATTAGCCCGCATCACACATTCCCCTGCCAGTTCCCTCTGAATTTTACTGGTAACAATCTAAATTTATTTTTTGGTTCATGAGTATAAACCCGGTTTTCAATCTCCTGTTGCAATCCTCCCATGAAAAGACTCATCTACCATGGCTCGGGAAAATCTGGTATCCTTAATGCCACATTCAAAGTCTTCAATATACTCCTCCATTGTTCTAGTTTGTCGTAGTGTCTTCAGGTACCTCAAAGTCCGTTTCTTTTCCATATCTCTCCACGAGCGTCGGTTTGAACTGGTCCCAATCATAATTATTATTGGTTCACGCCATGGCTAGCGTTAGGCAGTGGTGTGCCGCCTTCCGTTTCTTTTTCATATCTCGCCATTGCGCCTTTTTTATTTTTTATTTTTGCATTTTTTTCTCCCACCAACTCGTACGCCCTGATTGAAAATACCTTTTTGAGGTCAAATGACGACCTCCCCTTCTGACACTATGTTACACTCTACTCTTCCTATGAGCGCAGCGACCTAGTCGGTGTCAGACCACATCGACCGCCACGACCCGGCCGAGATCTCTCGACCACCACGACCCAACCGACCACGACCCAATCGAGCTCCCTCGACCACTGTGACTCAGATATGCGATGTTGTCCAGTTTAGTTTTTTGAGATATATGGTTTTTAATATTTAATTGTCGGTGTCATTGTTGACCTTATTTGTTTTTTGATCTATGAAATATGAATTATTGACGTAAATCTTTTATATTTATAGAAATATTGTATAATTTATTATTTGTTGTCGTTGATCTATGTATACACCTCTTTTGTACGCCGTAAGTTAATATTACCCTGCGCCGCACTGTGCGCTTTTGCGTCGGGGGCCCTTGTTGCCGTTGTGCGCCATGCGCTGTAAATAACTATGGTCCCAATACGGTTTTGGATTAGCACTTTGCCAAGATAAAAACCAGCACAACGTTCTGTTCTCCATGAAAGGTTTTGTTTGAGTCTAATAACATTTATAGCGTTGACAACCACAAAATGTGACTTTTCGGTTAAATCTAAAACACTTTTAGAGTCGCTCTCTGAGTCAAACTCAATCCCCATTCAATCAACCACAAAATGTGACTCTATGGGTCTTTATAGCGTTGACAACAAATATGAATCTTTGGATCCATATATGTAAGCTTAGAGCGGCCTCTAGCAAAGCGTCAATGCTACTCAAGCTATAAAGAGATTTGATGTGATCTTCATCAAACACATGTATCTCTATACCTGATTTCACCAGTTTGCATCATATGCAATCGTGCATTCTCATATTTTTCCCTTTGTTCAAAACGTTGAGTGACCATGGGACACGAAACATGTCAATTCCATATAGTCAATTCATCTGTTCTCGATTCTCTGAGTGTAGATTGATCTGATCGATGAATACATTATGTGTCATTCATCCTTATGGATAAACACTTTACATATTCCTTATCTGTATAGATATATAATATCTCGGTGTGGCCGTACACTTCCACAGTCTATCTCAATTGAGGGTCTTGATGTCATACTTATTATATGAGAGGACAAATCTCATCTTGGTTAAGCTGCAACCGAAGACATGATTAACAACATACCTAACCACCCCCCTATAAGCTAAGTCAATAAGTAGACTTGCGTAAAAAGGGTATCAAAGTATGAAGGTTCTCATGCTAGGTATCTCGCCAACTTTAGGTAGCGGGGACTCAAATATGACCCATGCAGCCCTAGTGTACCAAAGATATCTGTATGACACTCTATGTGGTATACTTAGTGGCTCATCCAACGCACACAAAGATTTCTATGCTTTCTCCTATACCTCATGAGCATATTGTGTATCTCTATACAAGAATCCTACTCACGCCAAACTTTTCATTTCGTCATAATCTATAATACTCCATGATGAACATTGTTTAGGGATAAACTCAAAGTCGTACTTTGAGAGGGTCAATTATCATTACACTTCATGAAATGTGTATCTATATATACATTTATGTAGCCAATGTGAAATAATGATAAAAACTGAGGTTGCCTTTAATATAATACATTTTAATATTCTTAAACTCTTTAAGAATATTTAATAAAATCAACATAAACGCCGATTTATCATATCATATATGATAAACTCTCAGATCAACGTTATGTTTGCTACACTTTTCGGGTTTTGTTAACACATTACATCATATGTAATCCACGTCACATCCCTATGTTGTTGCGGAAACGTCGGTAGTCGCAGTGATGGAACAAGTTTGCAGATGAGGAAAAAATCTGAAACAAGAGGAAGAAGAAAACGGGCACAATGATTTACGTAATTTGAGAATAATCCCTACGTCTACGGGGAGACAAAAAATACCACTATGATTTGGGAGCACAAAAATATAGGGAGATCTCAAAGTTTTACACAGAAACCCTAGCCCAAAATGGGCTAATAAAGAAGATGAAGTACCGTGCCACTAACCGCCCAGAAAGTGCACACCGTTACAGTGAACGGTGGCTGGAAGTCTGCATCGCTACAGTGCCGCAACCACCCAAGTCCAAGGTGTTACAGTGGCTGACGACTGAAAGTCCGCGGAGCTACAGTACCACTGTCTCCAAAGTCCACACTGTTATAGTGCCCTGTCGGTGTCGGCCGACCAGCTCTGCTACAGTCGGTCAAAGTTGCTACAGTTCCCCCAAATTTGGGTCGGGGACTTTCGGCCCTCCGACCCCTGGAGCAGGGGCGTATTGCCCCTGCAACCCCCAACAAGCTCCACGTGGAGTTTGCGACTTGGTGCACAGTATGAGCCACAAACATTCAGCCCAACATCATCCAAGAGTATCGGGCTACACCAATCCAACAATCTCCCACTTGGAGCCTGATCCGCTACGCTGACCTGCTTCGATGTCATGCTTCGATACCATTGACTTAGACAACTTAATCTGAGCTCCTTCTCTTCACTCACCAACGCGTGATTTCCATTCACAACTTCAATTTCAAGCTGACGGTTCATGAAATACCAGTTGTTTTCATTTTTGTGCTCCCATGGCGTCCTCCCATATTCTGCCTCTCATTCTCCATTCATCAGTGGAGACCAATAGAGGCACAACAATGCCTCAACTTCTATATTACCATCGACTTCGTCAACATATCTGTTGGATTGTTTGTTCCACAAATCTTCTGCAATGTTAACAACCTTTCCTGTATCAAGCCTCTGATAAAATGATACTTCATTTGAATGTGTTTCATCCGGGCATGAAACATCGGGTTCTTTGCAAGATGTATAACACTCTGACTATCACTGTGCAATACATTATCCTCTCACTTTCTACCCATCTCATCCAAGAAGTTTTTCAGCCAAATCATTTCCTTTCTAGTTTCTGTTACAACAATGTATTATGTCTCCGTGGTGGATAAAGTCACCACCTTTTGCAATTGTGATATCCAGCTTACTGCAGTTTCTCCGCAAGTAAATACATAACCTGTGGTACTTCTCTTGCTGTTGACGTCACCTCCAGGGTCCGCATTCACATACCCCTACAATAAATTTCCTTTCCCAAAGCAAAGAGATACCTCCTTGCCTCCCTTCACATATCTCAGTATCCACTTCACAGCTTTTCAATGTTGCTTTCCAGGTTTAGCCATGTACCTGCTCACAACTCCCACTGCATGAGCAATGCCAGGTCGAGTGTAGACCATGACATACATCAGGCTTGCAACAGCTGATGCGTATGTAACCTTTGTCATGTATTCAATCTCTTTTGCCGTCTTCAGTGATTGCTCCTTTGATAGTTTGAAATGGTTCGCTAGGGGAATAGAGACTGGCTTTGCTTCTAGTATACCGAATCTTCTCAGAACCTTCTCAATATAGTCACCCTGTGATAGCATTAAAGTTCCAACTGCATGGTCTCTCTTGATCTTCATCCCCAAAATCTTGCTAGCTTCTCTAAGATCCTTCATTTCGAACTCCTTAGCCAACTGCCCTTTTAGCTCATCAATCCTCTACACATATGATCCTGCAATGAACATGTAATCCACATACAAAAGCAATATAATATATTCATCACCAAAAGACTTGATGTAGCAACATTGATCAATGTCACATCGTTTGTATGCATTTTTAGTCATGAATGCATTGAATTTTTTGTTCCACTGCTTGGGTGTCTGCTTCAACCTTTACAAGCTCTTCTGGAGTTTGCACTCCAGGTTTTCCCAGACTCAACATATCTCTGCGGCTGCTGCATATAGATGTTCTCTTCCAGATCTCCATGAAGGAAAGTCGTCTTCACATTAAGCTGCTCAAGATACTAGCCTTCAGATGCCACATTGTTGAGAACCACCCCGATGGTGGTAAGCTTCACTACAGGTGAAAAAATTTCATTGAAATCCACTCATTCTGTTGAAAACCTTTCACAACCAGCCTTGCTTTGTACCTCTTCTTTCCATCGTGTTCTTCTTTGACCCGATAACTTGTAATCCACGACCTTGTGGAATTCATGTTGTGAATCTGTAATTCACGACGTGAAAGGGGTGAGTTCCAGGTTGTTTATAACCCTTTCTCGACCGAATTTCTCCTCATTCGACCGATCTTTCTCTTGGTTGTGGGCAGATTCCTAGGCGTTTTGGGAGATCTTCCAGCCCTTCTTCCCTTGCTTCGATCCTTGGGTTCTGGTGGTTGGTCATTGACAATTGGTGGTGAGTTCTTCTCTCTTTTCCTTTGTTTTCCCTCGTTTTTGTTTCGGGAATCCACTGTGGCATTGTTGGTTTGGTTTGAGGTATGTGTGGGCTGTGTTTTGATGATCCCTTGATGTGGTGTTGGTTGATGCAAGGTTTTCTATGTGGTTGTGGGTTGTTTCTTCTTCGATCTGTGGTGCGTAGCGAGATCGGAAAGCTTCTTTGAGGTAGGGGATCTTCATTCTCACCCGTTTACGTGCCATGTGCGGGGATTGCATGATTTTGCTTTCCATTGGGTGAATAGTAAAGGTTGACATAATAAAAATAATTAATTGGCATAACCTGAAATTGATGAGTATGGGGGGTAATCGCATGTTTATGTTGTTTTGATTTTATTGTTACCCTGAATAAAAGGTTAATGGACGTATATTTGACTAATAAGTTGGTTGCCCCTGAAATCTAGTTTGTGTTATAATGCCTATGCTAAATAAAAAGTAATGCGATGAAGACCCTTGAATAAATTGTGGAAGCCGATGTGTGTTACTGTTGTGCGTGCCTGTGCTTGTTGTGATGCCCTACGTGGTTTGGGTGAGTTGTTGTGCAAAGATTGAGGTGGCTGTCTGGACTGTGTGATGTGTGGGGCTATGATGTGACGCGTTGGTTGGTTGGCATGGATGTGATGTGGGCAATTGTGGTGTGGTTGTAGTGCACAGAGGTTGTGGTGTGCAGTTGTTGCAGTGCGTAGAGGTTGTGGTGCACGATGGCGATGACGTGTGGTGGTGATGTGTGATGATAATGTGTAGTTGTGTGCGGCGATTGTGTTGTGAGATGTGGTTGAGATGTGCGATGTGTGGTGAGATTGCTTGGTTGGTGTGGCGCGACGACGACGATGGATGTGAGGTGTTGTGGCGACGGTTGATGTGAGTTGGGCTAGTTGTGTCGAGGTGTGGTTGTGTTACTTGCCCGATTAACCATGGAATGATTATAATGTGGTAATTGAATTTGAATGGGTTGGAATTGATATGTGGTAAATGACTTAAATGAAATGAATAAATACCATGTATGTTTATGTTATCTCTATACATGTCCCACTCGAGTTGGATAACTTTACCAACGCTTAGGGGTTCTGAGTTCTGGATGTTTTCCCCAACATCCAGGTTGGTGGTGATACGGATAGCTGACTACCCCCTCTTTCCCGCTTTTCCTTCAGTAGTGATGGTCTAGGTGTCTTCGGGCGAGATGTGTAGTGGTGACCCAAGTGTTTTCGGGCATGGGGAGATGTGATGAGGTTGTGATGTGATGTGATATGTGGTGGGGGTCATGCGTGGGAAGAGGGCACGAGGTTGATGACCTTCACGTTCATGACACCCTACTGCCCTGGTTATATGATGAGATGAGATGCGATGACCCAGGTGTCTTCGGGTGAAACGTGGTGGCCCAAGTGTTTTCAGGCGTGGTGAGATGTGATGAGGCTGTGATGTGATGTGATATGTGGTGGGGGTCATGCGTGGGAAGGGGGCACGAGGTTGATGACCTTCACATACTGCCCTGGTTATATGATGAGATGAGATGTGATGACCCAAGTGTCTTCGGGTGAGACGTGGTGTGGTCATGCCTGATGCTAACACAGGTGTGATGTGATGTGTTGTGATATGTACGGAAAGGATGGGAGCACAGGATGTTCAACGTTAGGGCGTGAGAGCGACAAATCAGTGGTTAAACGACAGTGGGGCGACTTGCTTGTTATGATCTTGATGCTATATTATTATATTCGATGCGTGATTTGATGGGCGAACCATGGTGAGGTTGAGATTGGTAGTTGACCTGTTTAGGTGCTTATTGGTTTTGCTGTTTGTTCAATGGTGCATTAACATGCTCTTTTCACATCTGCACTTGAGTCATTGCTCATGTTCCTACCGAGTATACCTGTTATGCCCACCCTACGTATATAAGCTGTTTTTTTGGTTTCTAGGAGGACTTTGGAGACCGAGCTGGACATTGCTAGCTTGGGTTGAAGCTGTTGTTGAGTTGCTGCTTTAGGACTCGTCTTTTGGTATATTTGGATACTTTTATTTGGGTTGGTTTACTTTATTCATGCATCGTGGGATGATTTTTGGTTCACCTTTATTTTATCTGTTGGAGGTTTTTGGTGGTTGTTTATCCTATCTCTTGATCCTGTTTTATATTATAGAGGGTAATGTCTCCCATTTGTGAGATTTTTATACACTCGGTGCTGGTCGTCAACTCGAAGTCTACTGGAGGTGGGATTTGGGGGTTATTATCTCTCTTCCTTCATTGCAACATCTTTGGTGGGAGGGGGTCGTGACACATTGTTATCTAGAAATGACTGGAACGGTCTAAATAAATATTCACAACCATTGTCAGAACGCAAACAGTGAAGCTTACTGAAAAATTGAGTGGTGATTTTTTGATAATAGGAACGAAACACGGTAAAGATTTCATAACGATTTTTCAACAAATAGACTCAAGTCATCCGTGAACAATCATTGATGAAAGTAACAAAATATCAATAACCCAATTTGCTTGGATTAGGACTAGGTCCCCACATATCAGAATGAACCAAATGAAAAGGTGTAGATGCACGGGGGATTGCTTAGGGAACATAGGTGACCCGGTGATGCTTTGCGTAATGACATGACCCATATTTTAAAATGAAGAAGAGTATCCAACTCTGGAAAAAGTTTGTGAAGAATGGGGGTAAGTGGATGCCCAAAGCGATAATGAAGCTGAAGGGCATGATCAGAAGTGACGAGACAAGTGGGGGCGGGGTCGAGTTAAGCACATATACACCACCTTGAAGACGCCCATTACAAAGCACCCGTGTTGTCGAATGCTTCTGAAATATAACCGAAGTAGGCGAGAAGATGACTTGACACTGTAAGTCAGCATAGGTGGGCCGATCGTCAGAGTCGCTGGGAATACCGCACGAGCGGGCCGGTCCTCAGAGTCACCGGGAAAACCGCACGGGCAGGCCAGTCGTCATAGCGCCGAGAAACCGCAGGAGGAGGGCCGACATGGAGGCAGTGGCTGCCGCAGGAGGAGGCCGACATAGAGGGAGCAGCAAGTCGCCGAAGGAAGTGTTGGACGATGAGAGTCGTCGGACTGGAGCAGATGAAACCGGCGGAAGGGCTGCCTTGCAGAGGAGCAGCGAACTGAAGAGGGGGCTGAGTCGCAGCGGGATCTGGCGGTGCTGCAGGTGCCGACGCGCATAGAGAAGCAGTGCAGCGGAGGTGTGCACGGACTGGATCTGTCCGGATCTTGCCGAATTTGGATCTTGCCGCCTAGTCTGTCACGCACAGAGGAGGAGCCCCAGGAAGAAAGTGCGTCTGGCCATCGCAGGGAGGGGAGAACGACGTTGATGGTCCCGCGGGGGGACTGAGCCGCTCGGGATCGCCTGGATGGAGTGAAGGCCGTCGGGATCGTGATGGGAGGAAGGGGCCGCCGGGATCAGGTGGGAGGAAGGAGTCGCCGGGATCGGGTGTCGGGCCGTCGCGTGCGGGGAGGGAGCCGTCGCTGTCGCGCACAGAGGAGGAAGTGGGGAGGGGCGAGCCGTCACGAGGGAGGGATGGCGTGAGAGGGCCACAGGAGCTGCGTCGGGCGGGAGCCGGGAGTCGCGCGGGAGGACGGGGTCGTCGCGCACTGCGGGGAGGGGACACTGGGGAAGGAGGTGCCGACGGGGGGAGAGCCGCCGAACAGAACCTGGAGAGAGCCGCACGAAAGGAGTCACGCGCAGGAAGGAGGAGGGAGGGTCGACGACAGACCTTGCTCGCCATGGTTGTGCGGTGAGCGCGCTGGAGGAACCCTGTGGTGTAGGCAATTGTGGTACGTGGGCAGGCGGGGGGGGGGGGGGGTCGTGAGCTTCTGGATAGGGGGACACTGGTTGGTTGGGGGGGCGTCGGCCAGGGAGAGGCGACGGGCTGAGGGGCGTTGGCGCGCAGGGAGGTGCGACGTCGTGGCTTGGGATAGGGAGGTGGGCGTCGCGAGGGTGGATGAGGGTGTTGCGAGGGTAGGGGGTGCGGCGTTAGGGCATCGTAAGGGTGGAGGAGATGTCGCGAGGATGGTGGGATGCGACGGGTTGCGACCTTGGGGCGTCGCGAGGATGGAGGCGAGGGTGGTGGAGGGGGTGGTGGCGGGGGTGGTGTGGCGTCGGGACCTCAAAAGGAGGCATGGTTCTTTATTTATAGATAAAATAAAGGAGAGAACATAAATACAAGTCAACCCATTGACTCTTTCATAAATGCCTACATATTCTAATAGAAAAGATGAGATGTCCCGGGGCCAATTGACCATGATAGTAGCACCTTTATTAAATCCACGACCATGATGATTAAAGGTAAGTCCGTCTAGTTAGGTTAATGAATAATAAAGCAAAAAAAGATGATGACAGGAAGTGTGCGTCCTGCTTTATGAGATATTGTGAGACAGAGATAATATTACACGACGTGTGTTCGCAAGAGGTTGTTGTTTATATGACTCTTCCTTAACTCCTTAAGGGCCATGATGGGTTGTTAGACCCCGCTCTTGGTCTGTGAATATTATTTACTGCTATCGAGATAAGAGTTTAGAGAGTCGCACAAAAAACGTATTCAGAAGCTTGACCAATTCTAGTGAATTGAAGTTTAGGACATGGTGGACCCCGCGGTGGTGTTCGGGTAATATCAAAGTTTATACGATCACAAAGGAAATAAATAAATTCAATATTATTCGTGTATAAAATGATAACCATCGAATTTATTTTCTCATTATATTCACAAGTTATCCGGTGAATGTAATAAAAAATATTTTTGAACGAATATAAAATATTTAACTTTCAATGTTCGTTTAATATTTATGAGAGTCGGGTCAAGTTAATGACTCACATTTTATCACGTAACGCAATTTATGTGTTACAAGCATGTAATAAAATATTTGCGACATTTGCGGCAAGTTTTAAGTGTTGTTTATATCGTTTTTGGGTACGTTTGACGAGTTGACTTCCATAAGGACCTAAATGCAATTTATGAAAGTTAAAACCAAAGTATATAAGCTCTTTTAAGACTCAAAATGATAGAGAAAGGTTTTGCATGAATTTTCTCTCTTCTCCTCTCTGTCAAGTCAGAGAGAGTAAGCGAAGGGATGATCGTTTGATCTCCCGCGATCGTGACGATGTCGAAGAGCCTTTGATTCTCCATGCCAACACCTGGATTTCTTAGGCCGACGATCGATCAAGCTTCCAGAACGCATGTGGACAATCTAGAGGGTTCCGGGTTCGGTTCCTTCGAGCGACGATCGCCGACGACGAGCGAAACGTATTTGCAATTGAAATCGGACGAAGTACAATTTCAATTTAATTTTTTGTTCTCAATTCTTTATGCTTAATTAAATTGCACATGATTCATGGATGAATCCTGGCTGGTGTATAATGGATTTGATGTTTCAACATAAATCCAGTCCCGAAAATTTTAATATATCATATTTCACGCTTCCGTCAAAGCCTGGGTTTCCTTCAACCTTTACGCGGCTTTAGGAAAAATTTGATTACCCTTATGTACCAACGTATCGTGTAAGGGTAAACAGTTTCATACCCTCACGTAACCCATTACGTGTAAGGGTAAGATCATGTGAGCCTTATGTAGACCAATTTACGTAAGAGTAAGGCGGGATGAGCCTTACGCAAACCACTCTACGTAAGGGAAAAGCCTTGGTTTCCCTTACACATCTCAATTGCGTAACGGTAAGGTCTTGGTTACGGTTACGTAGCCTTGCTACGTAAGGGTAAACCTTTTATGAAATCAAATTTCCAAAAACATGAGATGGTGTTCTGTTTTTCGATTTCTTCTTCATTTCATCGCAAGTTTTCATAAAACTTAGGCATGAATTGCTTCGATACCACTGAAGGGTTTTGTTAGAGTCTAATAACATTTATCGGATCAAGCGAAAGCGATTAAAAAACCTTTGTATGAGGATCTCCATGCCATATGAAAACTACGTGTAAAACTGAAATGAAGAACACAGTAAATCTGGCATACCTTACACCGACGAGCATATGCTACATTTTCGTCTAATGAGTTTGATGAAGATCACTAAGTGACAAAAGCATCCCACCTCCGTGGTGTATCCAAGGGTCGAATGAATCACATGTTGTACATGCAGAATTCTTCTTTTTTCCACGATGTACTAGCATCTTGGCATGCATAATGAAATTACACACACATTGCCATCATATGACAGTAGTTAAATAGGCAATCAAGGACGCTCATTGATTATCTTCTTATTTATTCATGCATTGAAACACATGAATAAATATTGTGGCCGGTTCATGCATCATATGCATTTACTCCCTACCGTTTCATGATTGAAACGGTTCATTAAATAACAGTTTATGTGGGAAAAATAAATGATAACAATTTATCATTTTGGTGCAATCACATATTGCATAAAATAATATATCCTTATTTGCATACAAATCATAATTTGCATGCAATATATATATATATATAAGGCTTTAGGGCATATCTCCATCACTCCATATATAGTCGAGCCATCAGAAATTTTCTTTGTTCTGGCGTCTGTCCAATTTGGAAATAGGTCTCCATTTTGGTAATCCAGCCGAAAGGATCATCACTTGTGAACGTAGGTAACTCTAACTTGTTCGTCGGATTCTTCATTCCGTTATCCAGCACAGGTTTGTCAGGCTTCAATCTTCCGTCCAGCCTACTACCAGATTCCGTTTTCCCACTCCCACTGCTATTCGGAAATTCGGCGACATCCTTACTCTGTTTCCCTGTCTCAGTACTGTACTCAGTCTGCAACTCTTTCCCTTTGATCTGGTCTATCGTCTAATCCTCCATGTTGCGCAACTTGAGAGTCACGTGTTCCTCAGCCTGCTGCGTTTGATCAATCACAAACCGCTGATAACCCGACTGACCTTGAATCAGCTAATCAATACTAGTTTGCATGGTCGACTTCATCTGATCATGTGACTGTTCCTGTTGCTTTTGCGCCTGCTCTCTTTGTTCACGTGCCTGCTCCCTCTCTTCCTGTTTCTGCATGAAACTCTCCCAGGCCGATTCTACAGTAGCTACCCTACTCTTCATTCTTGCTTGCATGCAGACCAGTTGTGCTCATGTCGAACTCTCTCTTCATTCGTCCGCACCTTTCGACTTCCTTACTACAGTCAGCCAACTCCGATCGCAAGCTCAGCTCATGCACAGCCCATTGATCGTTCTCACAATGACGATCACTATCTTAGCTCTCTCAATGAAAACATCAAATTGTTGCAATTTCTGTTTTTATTCACAGTAACAAACAGCAAGTAAACATAGATCTTTACAACAGAGTAGAGAGGAATCGTCATTCTGTAAGGAGAACTAGGGAGAGACCACCTCCTTCGCCGCCTCCTTGCTGAGTGCTGAGAATTCTGGAGAGAGACCACCACTCCAGACTGACTGCTTCCAGCAGCGATGATGTCCAATGTAAAATGATGAATGTGAATCCTCTCTCAAGCCCACTGGCAGGCTTATATAGCCAGCCTCCCTTACCACCCGACTTAACAGACTCATGTGCACCCAGCCAACCAGCTCACTTCCTATCCCTCCTCTTATAAGTATGCACAATAGGTAGATGAGGTCTAACATTTGTGGATAAATTAATGCTCTCTTGGTGCAGATGCTTAGCAGCATCTGTTAACACAGAGTCAATCATTTGTGTAGAAAGAGTAGATCCAGAAATCGTTCCTCTTTAACGAGGATGAAACACTTCGTTTATCTTATTTTGTGCAGGAAGGCCAGCTCCTGGAAAAGAGCTTACAGGTGAATTTAATGTTTTGGAGGCTGGTCTTTGGAACTCCATCTCTTTAAATAAAGGTATGTTTTTGCACACAGATGTGTGTGTGTGTGGGGGGGGGGGTGGGGGCTGGCCTTATTCGTGTCTGCTGCTCCTCAGGGTGCTATAAAGGGCAGGAGACTATTTCTAGACTGGTGACATATGGTGGAGTCAAGCGGAAACTTTGGGGAATTCGTTTATCTGCTCCAGCAGAAGCGGGAAGCCCCATTATTGTCAATGGGAGAAAGGTTTGATGTGATTTTTTTAATTTTTTTTTCATTTGTAAATCTAATAAAGTTGTTAATCTATTTGTTAATATATTCTTTTGTTTCTGCCTTTTGAACCCTGGAGTTCCTTACACTGTATTATCTCTGAAATGTGTGCAGGTGGGAACCCTGACGAGCTATGCGCATGGAAGTGAGGGGCAGGGGCATTTTGGGTTGGGCTATGTGAGGAGGAAGGATGCTTCGAACGGCGACACTATCGCTGTTGGAGACGGCGTTGTTGGCAAACTGGTGGAGGTCCCTTTTCTTGCCCAGCAATTGGCCCCATCAAACATGTGAAATCCCTGCCGCTACTTCTACTAAAATGATCTAGGTAACATATTCTCACACACACACTCACACATTATGAATTAATAAAGATATAATATGATAATAATCCCTTGAATGTACTGTATACTTATAGTTTATCTAGTTGTGATTATCATGAAAATATTGAGCTGTGATGATATATTAAGACTAGCACAGGTAGGGACTCATATAAAGATGCACACACACATGATCATTAACTAGTGATTACAAACCAAATAACCAATCCCTAACGCATGTTGAAAATAATGCTCCGGCTAACAATCTAAATAACGGATCCCTAAAAATAGGAACCGTGACACAATCTACTTGATGAAAAAACGCTTCGGCATGTTTCAAGTTTTGAGGCATTTTCCAAACACTCCTTGATTTAGGAGCTGCAAACACCCAAGTCTTGAGTCAGATCCTTTGTGTTTTCCAAGGCTGAAATAGATGCCTCAAATTTTTTAGGCCTACAAGTTTTTTTTTTTTGTATTTTATATTTATATTATTAAACATATTTCATCTCAGGTTTTCATTTGTGCCAAACTATTGAATCAATAATCAATTTCCCATCTCATTTCTCATGTTTTATATGTATTTATTAGAAAGCTTTCTTTTATACGAGACATAGCTTTAGAGGATACTTAAATCTCAAGAATAGTATTAAAGCCATACGAGTGAAAATGGTCATTTTCTATAAGGTCTTCATCAAATAAGATGATTGGTCATAATGATGGTACAATGTTGTGTGATTCACACAACATGATATGGTGCGATATAATTGTCTCCCTTTTCCATGTCATAAGCCATACGATGGTGTGTCATGATAGATACCAGGTATGCCACCTGAAGAGGTTAGAAGAGAGAGGTGAGATGGAGGTAATATATGAAATATGTTGTAGGCCTCAAGGGAATATCATGGAGAATATTATTAGTTTGTTATGGGGGAGGTTCGGTTATAAATAAAGGAAGAGGGTGAGAGAGTAGGCATCGAGAGAGAAGGAATTTACTGGGCTGCTTGGGCAGATCGGTCGTTAAGGCTTGGGCGGGATCACTCCCGATCCTCTTCTCCTACCACTGTCATATTTCTGGTTCCTTTTATGCATAAATACAAGAACCCGGTGCTCTGTTTCTATCAATTGGTCCGGCTCTGCCTTTTCTCCCAGCTACCGGAGCGTCCTGTTGTTCTTCTCAGTTCCAAGAAGTTGTGCACCACTAGGTCACGCACCAGCGAGGCGCGAACGAGTGGATTTCCTCTCAATCGAAGGCGACCTATGCTGCCAGATTTTTTCTCACTCCTTGTAGCCGACTCTTCTTCCCACCAGAGGCGCGCATAGCTGGTTTCCATCTCCTCAGTCTTTTTTTCCCATTCTTTCTCTCCCAAAGGAAGCACACACCGTCCGCTTTGCCTTCCAACGTGACGTGCACTGCGCCTCCCATTCCACAACGACGCACTCTGCTGCATTGCCGCGCACTTCCAATTACTTCTGCGGAAGCAATCGCGCGCTACCCGTTTGCGATTTGAGGAGGTGCCCACAGTCGGCCTTTGTGAATCACTCACACAGAGGCTCGTCATTGGATTGTGCAACCAAGGAGCAGCGCATTGCTGCAATCTAAAAGAAAAAAAGAGCGGCTCGATTATTCTGTCTCAAGAGGGAAACACAAGGGAAAAAAACAAAAGGGTGCCTGACTTCGTGTTAAAAAAAACTCTCACTAATGTTGGACTAAGCCTTATTTTCTTGGGTATGGCGACTGACATGCAGAAGCTCTGGGTGTCTCTCGCCAGTCTGGACAAATGTTTGGCCAAACGCTCTGGCCAACTCATGATACCAAATTTTTTTGGATGAGATCTAGAAACGTGGATACAACAAGCAGAGGCTCATTTCTCATGCCGAAAAACTTCGGAAGTGATGAAAATACCAATGCGTGACTCTGCATGTCTGGTATGTATGAACTTTTGTTTTTTCTAGCCAAGAGACCTACGCCTACGTTCACTTGGGCGCATCTCAAAGAAGCGCTTTTTGAGGATTTTTTGAAGCTCCGCACCTACGTCTGGTTTCCCGTCGCTAGTAATGCAATTCTCCGCAATGCATTCAGGGGAGTCTACCGACCACATAATGCAAAGTTGGAGCATAGGGCTGATCAAAAATCAGAAAAACACTACCTCCAACCCATATATGCTAGAGGTGCCGCACAATGAGGAGCCATATACTTCCATGTTTGTAATGCTGGAGCACGAGTCGCAACAGAATGAGCTGTAGCGAAAACAGTGGTAGCAAAGAAGCGACAAACGATTCACAGAAGAGTAAAGGGGAAAAACAAAAGAATGAGAAGAAGATCTCGGGACACAGAGATTTATGTGGTTCAGGAAATGATCCCTATGTCCACGGAGAGACAAAATTTCACTAGTTTCGGGAGCAGAAAATACAAGGTGATCTCAAAGTTTCACATAGGAACCCTAGTCCAAATTGGGTTAATAAAGAAGATGAAAAATTGTGCCACCAACCGCACAGAAAGTCTGCACTGTTTTAGTGAACAACAGCTCGAAGTCTGTATCGCTATAGTGTCGCGACCACCCAAGTCTAAGCTGCTACAATGTCCGGCGACTAAAAGTCCGCGGAGTTACAATACCTCTGTCTCAAAAAGTCTACACTGCTACAGTGTCCTGTTGGTGTCGGTCGGTCAGCTCTGTTATAGTCAGTTAGAGTTGCTACAGTGCCTCAAAATTTAGGTCGGGGCCAAAGCCTTCCGGACCACTGGAGCAGGGTCGCGTTGTCCCCTACAACCCCCAACGAGCTCACCGCAAAAGCTCGACCCGCGGAATTGCGGTCTGATGCGCAGTATGGGTCGCAAGCATTCAGGCCAACATCTTCCAAAACGGATCGGGTTTCACCAATCCAACATGAGACTGCTCAAACATGGGCCCTTGTTGTTTTACCACTAGCTGCACACATCACACTTGCAGTGTCAGGATGGGGTCCCCGAGTTTCTAAAGGAGGCCCATACAGTTTTTGCAAGCATGAAGCAGGGTGGTGTGTGCGTATGCCGCACGAGCACATTATACGAGATCACAATAACTCGGTCATATAACAGCGGTGCTGCTTGGTTTTGCAGAATGCACAAAAGTAGGGAGAAACATATGAAAAATTGCTTGGCATGGTTGTATGACCAATGCACCTTATCCTCAATTCATGGAGCATGGTTGGTATGAAAGATTGCTTGGCATGCCTGCAGGACCCACCACCTTGAGGACAAGACGGTTCTTCGAGATGATGACAATGATAGATACCAGGTATGCCACCCGAAGAGGTTAGAAGAGAAAGGTGGGATAGAGGGAATATATGGAATATGTTGTGGGTGTTGCGGAATCGCCGGGAGACACAACGACAGAAACGAGAAAAAACAAAAAGAAAGAAAGCAAGGGACACAACGATTTACGTGGTTCGGGAAAAATCCCTACGTCCATGGGAGATGCAGAATTTCACTATGATTCGGGAGCACGAAATTATAGAGGATTTCAGTAGAAACCCTAGCCCGAAAATGGGCTATAAAACAATGGAGAAGACGATCACTGTTCGAAAAAGTGGTCCGCGTCGCTACAGTGAACGACGGCTGGCTTTGTCAAAAGCGCTACAGTTCAGTTGACCCCGAAGTCCGCACCGCTACAGTGCCTGTCGGTGTCGGTCGGTCAGCTCCGCTACAGTGGTCCGCACCACTACAGTTGCGGGCCACAAGCATTCGGCCCAACCGAATCGGGCAACACCAATCCAACAGTGGGCCCCAAGGGAATATTATTAGTTTGTTATGGGGGAGGCTCGGTTATAAATAGAGGGTGAGAGAGAGGGCATCGAGAGAGAAGGAATTTATTGGGTTGCTTGGGCAGATCTGCCGTTAAGGCTTGGGCGGGATCATTCCCGATCTTCTTCTCCTACCTCTGCTGTATTTCTGGTTCCTTTTATATATAAATACAAGAACCCAGTCCTCTGTTTCTATCATGTCATTTATGTCAACTCATTTCATATAGACGACAAAGCATGTCATTGGGAGTAATGAGACATAATGCATATGACATGGCATGGTGTCATCTGTTTGACCAAATCCTCTATATTGTACTTATGATATGCTTGAGTAATCTATATAACAATGTTTGTAATCCTATTATAGAAATGACAAACCATGTCATCCATTTAACACATGTTAAATCCCATTGTTTATTGAAATTGTAGAAGAGGAAATCTCCTTAACTCAAGGTGAGGCGAAAACTTTCTTTTATAGATTGAGAAAACGGAATACATAGAGGGGTATCCCGATGTGGGACTCGGAAATACCCAAAATAATAAAAATCAAGGTTTAACACTCCCCCTCAAGCTGGACATGCCCAGCTTGGACCAAGAGTCCCACAAAAGAAAGATGACATCAGACAAGACCAGACAAACTCCCCCTCAAGCTGGGTCGCAGATGATGTGGATGCCCAACTTGGAACTGAGCGAGGCCAGACGAGCTCCTGGGAGGCCCTTGGTGAAGATGTCAGCAAGTTGGTCCGCCGTCGGGATGTGGCTAAAGTTGATCTGAGTGTGCTCCAGGTGGTGGCGAAGAAAGCAGCAGTCCACCTCGATATGCTTCGTGCGTTCATGGAAAACGAGATTCGAAACAATCTTGGTGTCTCCCTGATTGTCACACCAGATATGAGCAGATGTCTGTGGAGGAAAGCCAAACTCTTGGAGGAGATGTCAAAGCCAAATGATCTTCGTAGTGATGGTGGCCATGACACGGTACTCAGACTCCGCACTGGATCGGGAGACGACAGTCTGTTTCTTGCTGTGCCAAGAGATGAAGTTTCCTGTCAAGAACACGACAAAACCAAAAGTAGATTTTCGGGTAGCAAGCCAACCAACATAGTCAGCATCACAGAAGGCCTCAATATTTAGATGAGCGTGGTGGGAGTAACGAAGACACGGGAAGGATCTCTCTTGATGTATTTGGCGATGTAGAGGACAACATCCCACTGAGAGGTGGTCGGATGCTCCATGAATTGACTCACTTTGCCAACAACGCAGGTTATGTTGGGATGAGTCATGGTGAGATAATTGAGTTTGTCCACCAACCAACGGTACCGCTCTGGGTGTGAATATGGTTCTAAGGAGTCATTGAGAGACTGTTCCCTAGGCTCAAGAGGAGTGTCAGCAGTGGTGGCCTATGTCAGCCCAGCATCTTGCAAAATATCCACGCATATTTCCGTTGGCAGAGGAAGATGGTGTACGGAGAACGGGAGACCTCGATGCCAAGAAAGTATGTGAGATGACCGAGATCTTTGGTGTGAAAGTGATGGTGAAGATGCCCCTTGAGGTGGGCGATTCCAGCAGATTCGTTTACGATGATGATGATATCATCCACATATACGACAAACAGGATGCATCCGGTGGATGTCGTCCTGTAGAACATGGTGTGGTGCTTCATGCTGTGAGAGAGCCCAAAGTTGGTGACGACAGTGCTGAATTGGCCAAATCAAACACGAGACTGCTTGAGACCATATAGAGAGCGGCGTAGTCGACAGACTTGGGGCTCGACGCCGGATGCACAAAATCCGGGGGGCTGCTGCAAATAAACCTCTTCCTCAAGAAATCCATGGAGGAAGACATTTTTGACATCCAGTTAATGAAGAGGCCAATGATGATGAGCGGCCAGAGAGATGGATAATCGAACGGAGGCCATTTTGGCAATTGAAGAGAAGGTATCAAAATAGTCAATACCATATGTTTGCGTGAAGCCCTTTGCCACAAGGCGGGCTTTGAGGCGATGGAGAGTGCCGTCGACATTAAGCCGGACTGTGTAAATCCATTTGCTGCCAACCGCCTGTTTGCTTGCCGAAAGGGGGATGAGATCCAAGTATGGTTGTCTTCTAGAGCTTGCAATTCATCCCACATCGCTTCTAGCCACCCCAGATGAGATTTTGCATCACCAACTGTGCGGGGAATAGATACCGTCTCCAGAGCTGACAGACCCTGTATGAAGATGTAAATAGAGTACCATGACAAGAGCGAGTCCCTTTTCAGAGTGCAATGGGCAAGTCGTCTGGTGCTGGGGCGGAGCATCGGACGAAGCGGGGACGATGGTGTCGGTGGTCGGGACGGGGGATACAACTGATGGGCGACGGGAGTAGACCCTACCAAAAAGGGTATCAGCAGGGGGAGACACCAAAGGAGGGTGGATGATAAGAGGAAGATAATCATCAATGAAAGTGTCGGGATGGGGAGAGGGAAAGGAGAACGGAGAGCTCTCAACAAACGAGACGTCAGCAGAGATGACATATCTCCGTAGGTCCGGTGAGAAGCAGCGATATCCGTGCTGAATGCGTGAATAGCCAAGGAATATACAACGGAGGTATTTGGGAGATAGTTTGGAGTGGCCGAGACGAGTGTCAGGAACATAATAGGGGCATCCAAACACCTGAAGTGGAAGTGAGTGAGGAGGGAAGGAGGAGAATAGAGCCCAAAAATGAATCTCCTCCTGAAGGATAGAAGAAGGAATGCAGTTGAGAAGGTAGGTAGCAGTAAGGATCACATCTCCCCAAAAGAACAGAGGCACCTGTCGGTGGAAGAGGAGGGCACGAGCAGTCTCCAGAATATGTTTGTGTTTCCGCTCAGCCACTTCATTTTGCTAGGGTGTATCAGGACAGGAGGTTTGATGAATGATGTCTTTTTCCTGGAGAAACTCCTGAAAGGGAGTAGATAGATACTCGTGCCCATTGTCTGAGCGGAGACATTTAACAGAGATAAAAATCTGATTATAAATTTCATTGTAAAAAGTCTGAAAACTAGAAAACACTTCAGACCGTTCTCGTAGGAGGTACAACCAAGTCCTTCGCGAAAAATCATCAATGAAAGATATATAATACTTATACCCCCAAATGACTCGAGATGGTACAAAGATCCCAAACGTCTGAATGAACTAGATCAAAAGGTTTTGAGGCTCGTGTATCCACTCGAGGAATGAATAAAGTGCGATGATGTTCCGCAAATGTACAAGACTCACAATGAAAAGAAATATGCTAACTAAATTTTCGAAATAGCTGATGAATGGTGGAGGCAGGTGGATGTCCCAACCGGGAATGGAGGCCCCTTGCACGGGCAGAGACAGACGTGCAAGCGACGGTTGCCGGTCCATCGAACATGTATACCCCGTCCCGAAACTGTGATCTACCAAGTTCTTGGTTCGTCATCCGCTCCTGAAAGACAATAGCAGATGATGTGAATATGACAACACAGTTGAAATCCTTTGCAAGCTTTCTGATGAATGTAAGGTTAAAAGGACTGCAGGGCACATGTGCCACAAAGAGCAGGTGAAACGAAGAATTCAAGGAGCATGTACCAAAGCCCGCAATGGGAATAGTGGAGCCATCAGCGACGGTGATGGTTGATGAACCAACATAAGGACAGTAGGAGGTCAACATACCAGTATCATCGGTGAGGTGGTCGGAGGCACTGGATCACCGGGGAAGGCCGTAGGGGCCGTGCGAGGAGGTCGGCGTGGATGGATGCTGCCGGGATGAGCAGGGTGCCGAGAACAGGAGGGGGGAGGTCGGACTGGGCACTGCGACGGGACGTCGGGCCGGGAGTCACTGAGGGCTGGGCCGGAGGTGCGTAGGCAGGAGAGTGCCGACGGGAGCACACATAGGAGGAGGCGGGACCGGTCTTCGCTGGGAAGCCGCAGGAGAGGCGGCTGCGGGGAGAGCTACACCGCGGGAGGGAGGGGCGCTGCGGGGAGAGGTATCGTAGGAAAAGCGCAGGGAGGGAAAGAAAATTCTGTACGGGTGGGAAAAAAATTTGTTTCCCTTTGATACCATGTAGAAGAGGAAATCTTCTTACCTCAAGGTGAGGCGGAGACTTTCTTTTATAGATTGAGAAAACGGAATACATAGAGGAGTATCCTGATGTGGGACTCGGAAATACCCAGAATAATAAAAAACAGGGTTTAACAGAAACCATACGGCAACCTAATGAATGTGACTTCAGTCACGTTATTGTGCAACACAGGTTCTCATTTGATTTATGTTCAAATGATATGAGCCTTATTATGCCTATGGTAAGAATAAGGTTTGGCGTTCCTCGCATTTTATGATTGTATCGTATGAAGGATCAAAAGTCTGTTGTCCATGCGACATGTATACGAAGTTATTTTAAATAATGAGTTTATCAAACCATGCCATCCCTCTAATAAGGATGTTGTTGTGCTTATGATAAACATGACTGCATGACAATGGTATGCATGGGTATGACCGCACCACTACGTATGATTTATTTTGAATTTTATATAATTATGCGGATGTGCATTGAGTGTCTACATGTAAGGGCCCGGTTTCTCCAAACCCCTTTGTGTCTCCCGGGCTTTGTTGTTGTCGAGAGGGAGTTAGATGAGTTTCGGAGACTGGAGTTGAGTTTTTGCTCTCTTGAGGTTTACCACACCGTGGTGCTGGGTATGATGCAACTTGGGCCATGGGAGGGGCTGACAATTTTTGGTAGGTTGTTTTGGAAGTTGGTCGTGAAGCTTTTGGTCGTTTTGTTTATTGGTGAACCTAAGGTCCGAAACGACCGTAGTTATTGCTGTTTTAGAGGGTGTGGCACGTTGGGGGATCTCCCTGGGCAAAATGAGTAGTTGTGGGGATGCTCGTTTTGCATGGTTGAAGCTGTTTTGGGTCTGGGTCATGGTGCTCAGCGTTTCGTTGGGGGTAGCGCTTGGGGGATTTCGAGAGTTCACCTGTGAACCATGAGGAGGGGCTCTATGCCCGTTTTGGTCCTCATGGCACCCTGTTTTGTCGGGTGTGGCGGTTCTGTGTCACGGTGAGTTCGAGCAGTGCAGGTGGTTAACGGCGAGGACAGCTCCACTAGGTCGTGCATGGCGAGTTCAAAACTGCTAGGGGAATTACTCCATGCCTTGGAGCTCCCAGTGGCGGCCTTGGTCGAAGGCCACTATGGTCGTTTTGGGTGTCACCATGCTGTGGTGATGGCCTTGACCCAGTCCTCCCTTACAGAAGCGAGGGTTTTGGTCCGATTAATTTATTCTCCTCATCCATGCTGAGTCGGTGCCTCACCTACCAAGGTGTTGATGTTGCGATGTGGTGCATTGAACCACCACAACCATTTTCCTTTGTTTATTTTGATGTTAGGTGGGAGTGGATGGGCTTCCCTCATACGTTGGTATTTTAATACCTGTCTTTTCTCCCCTCTATATGACTAGAGTTTCAGCCCTGGAGTTGATGCTATCTTCTATAAAGTTCTAGCCCTTCGCTTCCAAGGAGTTCAACTGCTGCGACCCAGGCAGGATGGTCGAAGCTCATGGAAGAACCATTGGTGCACAACTTCAATATTCCTCAACAGAGGATACGCCCAGTTCCTTGAGGCAGGGGATTTCTAGCATTCCTCTTATCTTCTGGAATATCTTCTGGAATATTTTGTGCTTGATATGTTGTGAAACCCTCTAAAGCATTTGCTGAGCCTTAAATTCTCTGATTGTCAAACCCTAGTACTGAATGACTGGAATTATCGTCATTCACTTTCCTTCACAGCTCCTTCGAAATGAGTGTAAGGAGACCTCCTCATTTTCTTGATTGAAACTCCCCCCTTATGTTCTTAAACCAAGATTTCTTGAAAAGCTCCAACAATTTGTTTATCTACTCTGACCAAACCTTAGAGAGCAGTGTAAGTTTATCCTCTCCCTGGGCTCAGTGGGGGGGGGGGGGGGGAGGGGTTTCAATTTACACGATGCATTTCTCTATCGTACTCCTCTTCGGCCCTTGTTTGGTCCGGAGGAAGGGGTCTCTAAATGTTCATCTTTCATTTTATTTCTGCAATGAATGTTCATCCTCTCTCATTGGGCTCAGTGGTGATGAGTGGCGTTGATTTCCTACTACTAAAATATTATCCATGAGAAATGGGAATGTTTGGAAATGAATGAAGGGGGCATTTGCTACGAGTGGAAATGGGAGATTGAGGATGATTTTCTTATTATGACATGGCTGATTATATTGAATATTTACTGCCAATTTTATATGACATCCCCTGTGAAACGAGAGAGATTCTGGAAGTTGATACGAAGATGGGAATCTGGAATGGGAGCGAGAATGTGGAAGAATTGAGGTACACTTGATGAGTTGCTCCATTGATTATGCATGCTCTTCTGCAGTGATTATTGTTATTATGCTGAACATTATGTGTTTGCAGCTGCTTTGTGTTGATATCACCGTGTTAAATGATCAATCTAATGGGAAATGTCTAAATAATGATATTGCGATAATAGTAGGATGGGACTCCAGAATCTGGAGCGGTAAAGAGCCATGGGAATGAATGAAAATGGCTTGCTGAACCTTCCCTTAAAGGTCGCTGCCTTGAATAGATAACTACTATATGTAGTGTTATATTTGCATGTGATGCTGCGGTAAAGAGCAATTGGAATGAATGAATATGACCCGTTGAACCTTCCCTTGAAGGCTGTTTCCTTGAATAGATAACTATATATAGTTTTATATTTACATGTGCTACTGCATGTGATGATAAAACAATGTTGGAATTATAACCAAGGAAATAAGATAGTAACGAATACAATGAAGGAATTTATATTGAATATTGTGAGTAATAACAGAAGTAATGTAATAATAATAAGATAATAGCTAAAGAAACTTTTGAACTAATGGCTGATGGCTTGTGTTGAATGGTTTGAGATTCATGTGGAGGTTAAAGATGATGTGGTTGTACTTTAGATGACCTTCAGATGACCTTTCTTGTGCTTGTCTATTTGTTTGTTGATTGTCGATTGTGTGCATGTTTGTTTGCATTTGTTTGACACTATATGTGTAGGGTGTAATGACTTTCAATTATGTGTACATCTGCACGGGCTGTAATGGCTTGAGGTGTAGTGCAGCTATGCACATGTTGTGATGGCTCAAGGTATCACATTTATAGTCTTTATGGGTTGTAATGGATCGTGGTTACGACTCGTTCATCTGTAATGGTTGGTGGTTAACATGTACACATTTCTTCAGGTTGTGATGGCTTGAAGGTTATGTCATGTTTGAGTTGTGATGGCTCGAGGTTATAGGACGAGTTGTGGAGGCAATGTGGTGACATGATGATGTGATGATGATGTGATGATTGACATAGGTTGAGAGTGAGACTTACCTGTTGTGATGATGTGGTGTTGATGGGATGATTGGTACATGTTGAGAGCGGGCTTTGCCTGTTGTGATGATGTGATGATGATAGATGATTAGCACAGGTTGAAAGCAGGGCTTGCCTGCTGTGATGATGTGATGATGATGAGATGATTGATACGGGTTGAGAGTTGGCTTGCTTGTTTTGTTTGCTTGCTATGATATAAGATTTTGACGACGACATAATATTCTTGATGTCATAATTTGATTGTGATGAGTGATGAGTGCTGAATTGTTTTTGGCCCCTTTATTATTATGTGATTCCTGAACTCTTTATCACCATTGTTTATTATGAAAGCAAATTGTTTATCTAAATGATGATTGCAGGTGACTCAGTTATGGTGATTAGAATGAGGGGTATTACTTTGCTCATTAGCTTTATTCAGACTCTTGTCTTGCTTGGATGTTTTATGCATGTTTATCCCAACACTTTTATTTCACATGGATATAGAACTCTTTAGAAATATGATCTTACTGAATACTCTCAAGTGCTCACTTCTCTACAATTCTCTAGAGCTGCTTTGCAGGATAGATCGATTGAGGTATGAGATATTGTTGTTCGGGTCGTTGGGATAGAGTCTAGGTGGCATTCATGCGTTGTCCTATATTGTATAGTACTTATTAGATGTATAGTTTGGGAATTATTAGTTCTTGCTTTACATATATGAGGAGTCGATTGATGATATTTGTTTTATTCTTGAATTTTTATGAGGGAAATGGCTCCCATGTGGGTGATAAATACACTCGGTGATAATCGCTAACTTGAGGCCTATGGAAGGCGAGTCTTAGGGGTTACACTCGTCACTATCGGGAATAGATAATGACAAAGTGGTATCAAAGTGTTTGGTTGAGAGAGAGTACAAAGATTGAAGTTAGACACAATTGAGGCTTGCATGGGTTGGTAGAGCAATAATGCTATTTAACCTAACTTGTGGTGAATACGGGGAACTGGCTAGTACACATGCATTTAGTGAAGGTTCCGGGTGCAACAGAAGCTCGTGGGTGGATGTGCCCATTTGACCTTTTGTCATTAGCAATGATCAATCCGGGATCAATACGACGATAAACGGCAGTCTCCACGGATTGATTCACAGAAATAGACAAAGAAGAAGAAAAGTTCCGGAACCACAAAAGTTGATCGTCACAAGTTGATTATAATTTATTTAATTAATTGATAAGAAGTACCTTTTGAGTGTTCTTTCTTCGTTGATATTCTTGATCACGTTTCGATGTGATTCGTCGTTGTGTCGCCGAAGCCAAGTGTAGACTTCATCTAGCGGTGATCCACATGTGCACCTCGTATCTCAGGACGTCGCCAAAGGAGTCTTTGAGTGCTAGCGTGGAGAAACCTTTGCTTGCGTTGTCCGCTTTAGATCGTCTTGATCCGATGGAAGATGATCTCTCTCGGTCTTGAGAGCGTTCTTGGAGGAAGGTTCTTTCGGCCTTGAAAGAATTCTCCAGAATTGTTGTGCACAACGATTCTCTTGTTAATAAAAGAGTTTGGGTTATTAGGATATTTATAACCGGGTTTGAGGTTGTAGAGTTATGATAATAAATAAGTGCGTTACGCGTTTTATTTATTTCATTGACTCTTATTGAAAACCTCCATGTTGAATAATTAATTAATTGACATGCGCTCACGCTGAATATAATAAATATCATTTAATAAAACAATATTATATCCTCAAATTTCCGACTGGAAAACTACACGGTATGTAATCATTAATACATGAGGTGTACTTGTTTTCCATAAAACTACACAACGTATAATCATTAATTCACGACCTGTACTTGTTTTTCATTTCCTTTCCAAAATGAAAACTACACGGCGTGTAATCATTAATACACGACGTGTACTTGTTTTTCATGAAAAACTACACGACGTGTAATCATTAATACATGACGTGTATATCTTGTTTTTCATTTCATTTTTCCTCTATCATTAAAACGATTTAGGCTTCCTTGAATAATTATTAAACCACGTACGAGAATAATCTTTATTCTACTTGAGATACTTGGATACACTTAGTGTGTGACCCTCTAGGCCTCTTTCTCGTTGGCATTAGGCGAACTTGCCTAAAGTCTTAGATTACTGTCTAGCAACGGGTCAAGGCACCCAAGAGAAAGAAGTTGACGCCGCATTGATGTGTCACCTCATACGAACTCTTACTGTGTAATTTAATCTCTTTGTTTCAATATCTCATCAAACATGTTTCATGGCAGTGTCATAAACCTATATGCTTGATCTGTCATTCTTTGACTTCCAGAAATAAACTCGTCGTGTCACCATGACCATTGAATTTGTTCGACAATTCTATTTCAAAGGGCCCGGGATATCTAATTTCATAAATATAGAAGGGACAAATCCTTCCTCGACTTATCCATTAACAACATGTCATTCGCGACGCATCCAACGTACCCTACTTCCCGCCAACTGTCTTCGTGACGGTTTTCGTCAACAAATTTAAGTGCGCGAGTCATGATATGAGTTAATGATAATTTTTCAGTCTAAGGACCATTACACACGCTCGTAGATAGTAATGTTCGATGACACCAAAACATGTGGAATTACTACTGGCGGGTCTGTTCTCATAATCTCTCATCTTGGAGATTACCAAGTGCGAACTCCATGAGAGAGTCGTCTTCTTATGAGTGCTCATACATGACGGTCTGTATACTATGTGTCCTATCATAGTATGTCATCCAACCGTAGAACTTTATTTAAGAATATTATTATAACATTTCAAGGTTCTCATCATAGCGGAGATCTGCCATGACTTTATCAATGCAACAAATATTTCAGGACATTATTATATTATAGTCTTGCAGAACAATGAACAATATATAATAAGTGAACATTCATATAATCAAGGTACAAAACAGTTGGTTCTCAGGACATCAACCCTAACAAACTCCCACTTATACTAGAGCCAACTGCCTACGACTTTTAGTCCGCCAGACCACACATGATGATCATGTTTCTGCTGAGTCAAAATTTTAGTCAAGGGGTTCGCCACGTTGTCTTCCGTGGAAATACTGCTCACTGCAACTTCACCTCTCTGAGAAAAATCCCTCAAGAGATGATACTTTCGAAGTATGTGCTTTGTCCGCTGATGTGACCTTGACTCTTTTGCAAGTGCCACTGCTGCAATATTATCACAATAGTGTGATAAGATCTTTACTGCTAGGTACTACATCCAACTCTTGGACGAAGCTTCACATCCATACTGCTTCTTTAGCTGCCTCAGGAGCTGCGATATACTCGGACTCCGCTGTAGAATCTGCCACCACACTTTGCTTTAAGCTCTTCCAGCTCACTACACCTCCATTCAAACTTAAGATGTAACCAGTCTATGACTTCATTTCATCTTGATCAGTCTGGAAACTAGCATCTACATGTCCTCTGATGACTAGTTCCTCATCTCCTCCATAAACCAGGAACATATCCTTAGTACGCCTTAGATACTTAAGGATAATCTTGACTGTCATCCAATGTCGGTCTCTTGGATCAGCTTGATATATGCCCACCGCACTTAATGCGTAGGCAACATCTAGCCTTGTACATAGCATAACATACATGACTGACCCAATCACGGATGTGTAAGAGATCCTTACCATTTTCTTTCTTTCCTTATGTGTCTGAGGACACATTTTCTGGGAAAGATGGATGTCATGTGACACTGGCAATAATCCCCTCTTGGATTGTTTCATACTGAATCTCTTCAGTATCTTGTCAATGTATGTACATTGAATCAAGCCCAACATTCTCTTGGATCTATCACGATGGATCTTGATCCCAAGAATATATGCTGCCTCACCCAAGTCTTTCATAGAGAAGCATTTATCCAACCATGCCTTAATTGACTGTAAGATAGGTACTTTGTTTCCAATTAGTAATATGTCATCAACATATACTATTAGGAAAACAAATGCACTTCCACTAAACCTTTTGTAGACACAAGGCTCACATTCGTTCTTAACAAAGCCAAATTCTGTTACAGCTTCATCAAAACGAATGTTCCATGACCTTGATGTTTGCTTTAATCCATAAATGGATTTCTGTAATTTGCATACCTTGTTGGCATCCTTTGGAGTCACAAACCCTTCAGGTTGCGTCATGTAGACATTTTCTTGGAGGTTCCCGTTAAGGAATGTTGTTTTGACATTCATTTGCCAAATTTCATAGTCATGGTAAGCGGCAATGACTAATAGGATTCTGATGGACTTCAACATCGCAACCAGTGAAAAAGTTTCATCATAGTCAATTCCTTGATGATGTCTAAAACCTTTGGCAACCAGTCGTGCCTTATGGGTGCTGATTTGCCCCTTCATGTCCAGTTTCTTCTTGAATACCCATTTATCACCAATAGGCTTTACATCAATTGGAGGATCTACCAAAATCCAGACTTGGTTTTGGTGCATGGAATCCATTTCAGAATTCATGGCTTCTTGCCACTCGACAACGTCTGTGCCTTCAACTGCTTTCTTGTAGGTAAGAGGATCATCATTATCAACCAATAATGAGTCACCATCCTCGGTGACAAGAAAAGCATATCGTTCTGGTTCTCTCACCTCTCTCGTGCTCCTACGCAGTTCTTGTGTCTCTGGAACAGATTGTTCTTCCACGAGGCTTTGTGGAATCTGTTCTTGTACCAACTCCTGTGTATCTTGAGCCTCAACTTCATCGAAGTATATCTCGCTCCCACTATCTCTTTTGGAGATGTGCTCCCTCTCAAGGAATATGGCGTGTCTTGCCACTGTAACCTTTTTGTCTGTGGGGTTGTATAGGTAATATCCCCTTATTTCCTTAGGATATCCTATAAAGATATACTTTGTGCCTCAGGATGCAAGTTTGTTACCTGAAGAGCCCTTAACAAATGCTTTGCTACCCCACACATGTAAATTCGATAACATGGCTTTGCGTCCACTCCATAACTCGTATGGAATACCATTTATCGATTTAGTTGGTACTTGGTTTAGTATGTGTGCTGTTGTTTGTAATGCATATCCCCAAAAGGATAATGAAAGACTCGCATGACTCATCATTGATCTCACCATGTCCAGCAGGGTGCGGTTCCTCCTTTCACTTACACCATTCCACTGAGGTGTGTAAGGAGGAGTGAGTTGAGATAGAATCTCAAACTCCCGTAAGAAATCAATGAAGTCTTGATTAAGATATTCTTCTCCTCTGTCTGAGCGGAGTTTCTTAATCTTCTTACCAAGTTGGTTCTCAACTTCATTCTTGTATTCTTTGAACCGATTAAAAGAATCTGACTTATACCTCATTAAGTAAATATATCCATATCTACTAAAATCATCAGTAAAAGTTATGAAGTACGAGAACCCACCCCTTGCTTCAACTGGAGATGGTCCACACGCATATGTGTGAACTAATTCTAGAAGCTCTTTAGCCCTTTCACCTTTCCCACTAAATGGGGCTTTGGTCATTTTGCCTTATAAACACGCATGACATACTCCAAGTGGTTTTAGTTCGAAAGAATCTAAATACCCATCTTGATGTAATTTTGTCAAACATTTCTCATTGACATGACCTAGCCGGTGATGCCAAAGTTGGGTGTGATATGAGTCATGTGAATTAACTTTGTCATCGATTGTCATTACTTGGTTTGTGTAGTCTAACACATAAAGGCCGTTATATAAATGTGTCCTACCAAAACAAATGCTATCTTTATAAAAGTAGCAACATGCACTTCCAAACTTGAAGATGAATCCATCAGTATCTAATTTGGATACTGAAATAATGTTTTTGGTTACAGAGGGTACATAATAACATCCTTTCAAAACCAAGACCATCCTAGTAGGCAATGTGAGATGGTAGTCTCCGACAGCTACAATAGCGAGTCTGGCTCCGTTGGCTGCTCGTAGATCCACCTCACCTCGGTCAATCTTTCTGAATCTACTTGGTTCCTGTATTTGGATACAAATGTGAGCACCACAAGCAGTTTCTAATACCCAATTGGTATAAACAAATAGATTGCATTCGATAACAAACACACCTGAAGCTTCCCATTGCTTCCTTGGCTGAGTGCAGTTTTTCTTCCTGTGGCCCTTCTTGCCACATGCGAAACAAACAACATCCTGTTCTCTTGCCTTCCCTTTGATCTTCATTTTCTTGGAAGGCCTTGAAGAAGCTTTGGGCTTAAAGCTCTTCATCTTTCCTTTCCTTTTATTCACCATGAGGACATAAGGCTTTTCACGCTTCATATCATTGTCCACTTGGCAAATGAGGATAAGAAGATCAGATAGAGACTTCTCAATGTTGTTCATGTTGAAATTTACAACAAAGTTGGCGAAGCTCTGGGGGAGTGATGCAAGAATGAGATCGGTACCCAGTTCTTCGGGGAGTTTAAACCCTAGAACCTCCAAGCGCTCAATGTAGCCAATGAGCTTGACTACATGAGGCCCGGCTGGGGCATCCTCTCCAAGCTTGCTCTGAAATAGAGCCTTGGAGATCTCAAACCTTTCTTGTCTTGCTCTCTCCTGGTATAGACCACGGAGGTGCTCGAGCATGTTATAGGCATCCACGTCTTCATGAGACTTCATGAGCTCACTAGACATAGATGACAATATCAAACATTGAACGTCGAGTGCATCGCTCAAATGTTGATCATAGACCAGAAAATCTTCATCACTCACCCCTGGGGCAGGAGAATCAGGAAGTGAGGACTCCAGCACGTAAAACTTTCTTTCATGGCGTAGGATAACCCAAAGGCGCCTAAGCCATTCCTGAAAGTTACTGCCGGTGAGGATGTTGTCTTTGTCCAGAATTGATCGCAGAGAAAATGTGGTTGACGAGTTTGTCATATTGATTCTACAAATTAAAAGAGCAGATTTATCAGTACTTTCTTGATTACATTTTATGAGAAATAATAAATTTTATTAAGTCTCCCACCATTTTATCAAGTCCCAATGACCCTCACCATTGAACTCGGAATGTCCAGTTGCTTTGACATTCTAGTGGCAAGGATCCATATTCCCCTTCGCATAACCCCAATAAGGGTTGGTCAAGCTATTTGAAGGTATTTAGGTAGGTAGGTTTTTGCCAACTGTGAGCTTACAGTTCCTTGATCTGTTGAGTGGACTCCCTAATCCTGAAATCCTGACTTGAATTTCCTCAACTCTTGCCTCCAATATTACAACAAGTCTAGCAATGACTACTCCTCTTGATGTAATATGGTTAAGTCAACCCGAAACCTTTCATAAGGGTTTCCTTTATAAAAGTAAGTGTCCCAACAAGGGTTGGTCAAACACATAGTTTTATTGAGTTTTTCCCTTAATCAGGTAACAGAAGGCTTGTTCTGACTTAATATGGTATTGGGGGATTTTAATCCTTTATGCGTAGTTTCACATTATCACATGCTTGTTAATATTAAGTGATGCTTGCTTAAGTGATTAACCATGTTCCGATAATGTTTATGCATAGTCTGGTTTTTATTTTATTCTATCTTTGCATGCTTGTTCATTTTATAAACTATGTGATCGCGAAAACACATACATAATAAATAAACCATGCAATCAGACAGAAATAAAAATAAGATGACATGATCATGATCTTTTATTGGTTAGCTTATCTAGCGGTTTGATAAGCTAACCATGACCTGGGAAAAAACACCTTGAATCGATGGTTCGTGTTTTGCAGCTCCCACCTGTCTACCTTTGTATCTTCTTGGGTTGGTTTCGCCTCAGCTTCGTATTTTGAACTGTATCCTATGGCTTGGGAGATCCTCCATTACATGAGGTTTACATTAAAGAAACCATGGGCACGCAGACCCTACACTTTATTGGAAGAAGGCTCACAGACCAACGAATTTAAATTAAACAAATTTAAATGAAACCATACACACATACAAAGGGTCTTTGGTGTATCTCATGATCATCCATAGCATGCAACGACATTTACACATATTTAGAATTAAAATTCTTTTAATCGTTCTATTATTTAAGATAAGTCGTGCTTGTGTGTATTTCTTTTCACCCTTTATCCAAAGTACACGTCAGGGGCTTTGGCGTGTTTTCTCTTCTTTGGAAATTTTGGAGTACACGATGTGTAGATTAATCTAACACGGCGTGTACTTCCTTGTTACGCGGTTTACCGGCCTGGCAATCCCATGTACGCGGAACACGACTTCTCCTTGTACACGGTTTCACTTGGGCTAGATCGGACTACACGACGTGTTGATTCAACATACACTCCGTGTATTCCAGTTCCACGCGCCGTTCATTTCTGGTCAACACAGTGTAATAAAACTCAAGTATACTCAATTTACACGGTGTGGTTTGGCGGACCGGTACCGGTTCGTTGAACCGAAGTACACGACCTGTAGTTTTCATTATACGCCCTGTATTCCCGCGTTGTACAGACAGAAATAGCGGCTCCTCCAGATGAGTTCCTCATTTTTATTTTAATCAAAATTAAAATTAAAAGGTCGTTTGTGTGATGTGAATCGAGAAACAAAGGAGGAAGAGCAGATATCATTCATTCAGTTTAATAGAACGATTTATCACGAATTGAATCAAATATAAATGCGTAAATTACCAACAAAAATTAAATAACTATAATCAACGTTGTAACCTCGCTCTGATACCAATTGAAGGTTTCAGGCGCAATAGAAGCTCACGGGTGGATGTGCCCACTTGGCTTTTTGTCATTAGCAATGATCAATCCAGGATCAATATGATGATAAACGCCAGTCTCCACGGATTGATTCACAAAAATAGACAAAGAAGAAGAAAAGTCCCGGAACCACAAAAGTGGATCGTCACAAGTTGATTATAATTAATTTAATGAATTGACAAGAAGTACCTTTTGGGTGTTCTTTCTTCTTTGATATTCTTGATCACGTTCCGATGTGATTCTTCGTTGCGTCGTAGAAGTCAAGTGTAGACTTCCTCTAGCGGTGATCCACACGTGCACCTCGTATCTCAGGACGTCGCCAAAGGAGTCTTCGGGTGCTAGCGTGAAGAAACCTTTGCTTGCGTTGTGCGCCTTAGATCGTCTTGATCCGATGGAAGATGATCTATCTCAGTCTTGAGAGCGTTCTTGGAAGAAGAGGTTCTTTCATCCTTGAAAGAATTCTCCAGAATTATTGTGCACAACGATTCTATTGTTAGGAAAAGAGTTGGGGTTGTGAGGATATTTATAATCGGGTTTGAGGTTGTAGAGTTATGACAATAAATAAACGCGTTACGCGTTTTATTTATTTCATTGACTCTTATTGAAAACCCCCATGTCGAATAATTAATTCCTTGACATGCGCCCATGCTGATTATAATAAATATCATTTAATAAAACAATATTATATCCTCAAAATTCTGACTGGAAAACTACACGACGTGTAATCATTAATACACGGCGTGTACTTGTTTTCCATAAAACTACACGGCATGTAATCATTAATACACGGCGTGTACTTGTTTTTCATTTCCTTTCCAAAATGAAAACTACACGGCGTGTAATCATTAATACACAGCGTGTACTTGTTTTCCATGAAAAACTACACAGCGTGTAATCATTAATACACGGCGTGTATATCTTGTTTTTCATTTCCTTCTTCCTCCATCATTAAAACGATTTAGGCTTCCTTGAATAATTATTAAACCACGTACGAGAATAATCTTTATTCTACTTGAGATACTTGGATAGACTTAGTGTGTGACCCTCTAGGCCTCTTTCTCGTTGGCATTATGTGTGCTTGCCTAAAGTCCAAGATTACTGTCTAGCAACGGGTCAAGGCACCCAAGAGAAAGAAGTTGATGCCGCATTGACATGTCACCTCATACGAACTCTTACTGTGTAATTTAATCCATTTGTCTCAATATCTCATCAAGCAGGTTTCATGGCAGTGTTATAAACCTATATGCTTGATCTGTCATTCTTTGACTTCCAGAAATAAACTCGTCGTGTCACCATGGCCATGGAATTTGTTCGACAGTTCTATTTCAATCAAAGGGTCTGAGATATCTACACACGCTCGTAGATAGTAATGTCCGATGACACCAAAACATGCGGAATTACTACTGGCAGGTCTATTCTCATAATCTCCCATCTTGGAGATTATCAAGTGCGAACTCCATGAGAGAGAGTATCATCTTCTTACGAGTGCTCGTACATGATGATTTGTATACTATGTGTCTTATCATAGTATGTTATCCAACCGTATAACTTTATTTAAGAATATTATTATAGTATTTTAAGGTTCTCATCATAGCGGAGATCTGCCATGACTTTATCAATGCAACAAATATCCCAGGACATTATTATATTATAGTCATGCAGAACAATGAACAATATATAATAAGTGAACATTTATATAATCAAGGTACAAAATAGTTAGTTCTCAGGACACAAACCCTAACATTTAGAGCCCCTTACAGATTATGCTAGAACTCTTAAAGTTATGGAGCTTGACTTGGATCTATATATTGTGTCCCCTGTGATTCGACACATGGTTCGTGATAGCCAACTAAGCATGTTTAGGTGAGAATGCACTGATTACAGGGCATAAAATCTTGGAGGGATTCATGCATCATTGTCATTGGTTGCATTTATGTTTAGATCTTGAATTGTGATCATGCTTTGTGTATTTATGCTAACCTACATTGATATGATGCACCCTTAATAATTATGTTACATTCAATTCTAACATATTGATTCATGCTATTAATACATGCTATCTTAAAACTCATGAAATGATGAGGTGTTTAGTTTTCTTTCATAATATGCCATGATAATTTTTTTGCTTTAAAGATTGATGCATGTTAATTAATAAACCGGTGAGTGCAAGTTAGAAATTAATGGTGTGATTTTAAATATGGATTGTGGTGCGATAATATAATTTTATTGTCGGTAAAGCATGTCTAAAAGTTTTTATATGCCTTGTTAAGATTTATGCTTGGACAATCAATTCATATGACTAGTAAACTTGCAACCATGTTAGAATTTAAAAGTATTGTTTTTAAGAGTAAGTGATGAAATGTTTTCATGAATAATGAAACATGTCTAAAAGGTTATTTTGCCACAAATTTTTTTTCTGAAAGCTTTCATGTATAAGTGTGCCTTTATAATATATTTATTAAATTAATAGTTCTGGGGGAGAGATCTTTTAGCAACATGCTTAAAATTCTATCATTTCTTAAAATTAAATGTTATTTCATGTGTTAATCTAAAGGCAATTTAGAAAGTGATGGAAGTTTGTTGTGGAGCTCGGTAGTTTTGTTTCTTGGAAACCTAAAGTCAAAAATGATCATAGTTATTTTCATTTTAGAGGGTGTGGCATGTTAGGGGATCTCCCTGTGTAAAATGAGTAGTGCACGTCATTGTGGGGATGGTTGTTTCGCATGGTCGAGGCTGTTTTGGGTCTAGGTCCTTGTGTTCAACGTTTCATTGGGCGTAGCGCTTGGGTGATTTTGAGAGTTCACCTGTGAACCATGAGGGGCTCTACGCCCATTTGGGTCCTCATGGAAGCCCTTATCCATTTCATGGTTGGGCTGCACGAGGGGTCACCACGCTGATGGAAAACACTTGTTTTATGTGTGCGGTGTTTAGAGAAATTCCTTGTGCGAAACAGGCATGTGAAATGCCCATTTTTTCAGGTGTGGTGGTTCTGTGTCATGGCGAGTTTGAGCAGTGATAGCGGTTAACGACGAGGACAACTCCATCAGGTCGTGGTCACACCCATGGGGAGTTCATAACAGCCCGGGAAATTACTCCATGACTTGAAGCTTCTAGTGGTGGCCTTGGTCAAAGGCCACTATAGGTGTTTTGGGTGTCCCCAAGTTGTGGTGATGGCCTTGACCCAGTCCTCCCTTATAGAAGCTAGGGTTTTGGTTTGATTGATTTATTCCCCTCATCCATGCTGAGTCAGCGCCTCACCTAACGAGGTTTTGATGTTGCAATATTTTTCATTGAACCACCACAACAATTTTCCTTTATTTTTATGTTTGGTGGGAGTGGATGGGCTTCCCTCATACATTGGTATTTTAATACCCAGTATGTACCCTCTCCCTCTAGATGACTAGAGTTTCAACCCTGGAGTTGATGGTATCTTCTTTCTAGTTCTAGCTCTTTGCTTATAAGAAGTTCAACTACTGCGACTCGAGCAAGATGGTAGAAGCTCATAGAAGAACCATTGGTGCACAACTTCAATATTCCTCAACAGAGGATACACCCAATTCATTGAGGTAGGGGATTTCTAGCTTTCTTCTTATCTTATGGATTATTTTGTGCTTGATATGTTGTGAAACTCGTTAAGCATTTGTTGAGCCTTAAATTCTTTGATTGTCAGACCCTAATACAGAATGACTAGAATTATCATCATTCAATTTCCTTGATATAGCTCTTTCAAAATGAGTTTAGGGAGACCTCCTCATTTTCTTAATTGAAACTCACCCATTATGTCCTTAAACTAAGACTTCTTAAAAAGATCCAACAATTTTTTATATACTCTAACCAAACCTTAGAGAGCAATGTAAGTTTATACTCTCTCCCTAGGCTCAGTGATGATGATTTAGTTTGGGGGGAGGGGTTTTAATTTACATGATGCATTTCTCTATCGTACTCATCTCTCGGGCCCTTGTTTGGTCAAGAGGAATGGGTCTTTAAATGTTCATCTTTCATTTTATTTCTATAATGAATGTTTAATTTATGTCTCGTTCTAGTTATTCTTGCTCCTTTAAATTGTTATTTTAAATTGTTTCTTAGAATGATTATTAGTATGCCTTTTTTGCTTGGAATGATTATTAGTATGTGAATTAGTAAGGAAAATTATAAAAACTTTAACACACCATGTTTTTTGAGCATGATTTTAATTTTGAAAACTCATTATGTTTCCCCTGGTTGCACCTTCTAGAGATTTTCTTTTTCTGTTCATTGTCCTTGGGATGTTTTGTTCATGTTTGGTACAAATGAACTATTGATTTGAAAAGAAATTAGTGAGAGAATAATTAAAAATCATGATTGATTTGAGGTATGTTAGTTTTTTTTAACAATATATTGAGGCAAAGTGCTACATTAATTGAATGATCAAAGCATTATAATATTTAAAGTTGAAAAAATAACTACCTAGTAACACAACGATTTTCCATCAACACAAACTACCCATTGACATAATAACAATCAAACACATGTTGAAATTACTGCTCCATGATTACAAACCAAATAACCAATCCTTAACACATGTTGAAAATACCGCTCCATGCTTACAAACCAAATAACCAATCCCTAAAAATAGGAACTATGACACAATCAAATTGATGAAAAAAATTCTTGGGCATGTTTTAAGTCTTGAAGTATTTTCCAAATACTCCTCGTTTTATGAGCTGGAAACACAAATTCTTGAGTCAAATCCTTTATATTTTCCAAGGCTGAAATAGATGCCTCAAATTTTTTAGGCTTACAATTTTTTTTTGTATTTTATATTTATAATATTTAAAATATTCCATCACAGGTTTTCATGTGTGCCAAACTATTACTCAATAATCACTTTCCCATTTTATTTCTCTTATTTTATATGTATTTATTAGAAATATTTCTATTATATGTAATATAGCTTTAGAGTATACATAAATATCTAGAATAGTATTAAATCCATACGAGTGAAAATCATCTTTTTCTTTGAGGTCTTCATCAAAGAAGACGACTGGTCATAATGATGGTACAATGTTGTGTCATTCATGCAACATGATATGGTGCAATATAATTATGTCCCTTTTCCATGTCATAAGCCATGTGATGGTGTGTCATGCACATCAACTCATTTCATATAGATGACAACGCATGTCATTGGGAGTAATGAGAGGCGCATAATGCATATGACATGGCATAGTGCTATATGTTTGACCAAATCATATATATTGTACTTATGATATGCTTGAGTAATGTATATACCAATGTTTGTAATCCTATTATACAAATGAAAAACCGTGTACTCCATTTAACATGTGTTAAATCCCATTGTTTATTGAAACCATATGGAAACCTAATGAATGTGCCTTCAGTTACACGTTATTGTCTAGAAGACTGGAAGTCCATTGAACAAAAACAAAAGATGCAACACAAGTTTTCATTTGATTTATGTTGTTCAAATGATATGAGCCTTATTATGTTGTAGAAACACCAGGAGTTACATGAAAAAACTTTATAGATAAAGAAAAGATAGAACAAAAGGAGAAGAAGAAGATGAATATGGACATAATGATTTACGTGGTTCGGGAACAATCCCTACGTCCACGAAGAGACAGAATCACTTCACTATGAAATATGGGAGCATAATTACAAGGAGATCAGATTTTCTCACACACACAAACCCCTGCTTGAAAAAAGCTAAAATAGATGACGAAGTACTATGCCACCAAACACACAATATGTCCACTATGCTACAGTGAATGGTGGCTGGAATTCTGCACTACTACAGTGTTTCAGCCCCCTAAGTCTAAGTTGTTACAGTGGCCAGTTACAAGAATTCTGCGGAGCTACAGTACTGCTGATCCGCTACACCGGTCTACTTCGATTCCACTGTCTTAAACAACTTACTTAATATGAGATCTTCCTCTTCTTCACTCATTGGTGCATGCTTTCCATTCACAAATTCAATTTCAAGCCGATAGTTCATGAAATACCTGTTGTTTTCTCTTTTGTTCTCCCATAGTGTCCTCCCATATTATGCATCTCATCCTCCATTCATTAGTGGAGACCAAAAGAGGCACAATAGTGCCTCAACTTCTGTATTACCATAGACTTCGACAACATATCTGCTGGATTTTTTGTTCCCCATATCTTCTGCAATGTAAGCAACCCTTCCTGTATCAAGCCTTTGATGAAATGGTACTTCAGTTGAATATGCTTTTTTTCGGGCATGAAACACTAGGTTCTTTGCAAGATGTATAACATTATGGCTATCATAGTGCAATACATTTTCCTTGCTTTCTATCC
The DNA here is from genome assembly GCA_963277665.1 of Viscum album. Classification (NCBI taxonomy): domain Eukaryota; kingdom Viridiplantae; phylum Streptophyta; class Magnoliopsida; order Santalales; family Viscaceae; genus Viscum; species Viscum album. Next base: position 1,827,389,124 of record OY728127.1, read on the forward strand.
AGCTCATCCAAGAAGTTCTTCAGCCAAAACATCTCCTTTCAGATTTTGTTACAACAATATATTCTGCCTCTATGGTAGATAGAGCCACCACCTTCTGCAATTGAGATATCCCACTCACTATAGTTCCTCCATAGGTAAATACATAACCTGTGGTACTTCTTCTATCATCGAAATCACATCCAAGGTCACCATCCACAAACCCCTGCAATGAATTTCTTTTTTCAAATCACAAAGATACCTCATTGCTTCCCTTTAGATACCTCAGTATCCACTTCACAGTTTCCTAATGTTGCTTTCCAGGGCTAGTCATGTACCTGCTCACAAATCCCATTGCATGAGTAATGTTAGGTCGAGTACAGACCATGACATACATCGTGCTTCCAATAGTTGATGTGTATAGAACCTTTTCTATGTACTCAAACTCTTCTATCATCTTTGATGATTGGTCCTTTGATAAATTTAAATGGTCTGTTAGGGGAATGGAAACCATCTTTACTTTTAGCATACTGAATCTTCTCAAAACCTTTCTAATGTAGTTAGCCTATGATAATGTTAAGGTTCTTGTTGCGTGGTCTCTTGATCTTTATCCCCAAAATCTTGCTAGATTCTCCAATAAGCATGTCATCCACATATAAAAGCAGTATAATATATTCATCACCAAAAGACTTGATGTAGAAATATTGATCCATGACACACCGTTTGTATTCATTTTTAGAAATAAATGAATCAAACTTTTTGTTCCACTTCCTGGGTGCCTGCTTCAACCCATATAAGCTCTTCTGGAGTTTGCACACTAGTTATTCCTTCCTAGACTCAATATATCCCTCTGGCTGCTGCATATAGATGTTCTCCTCTAGATCTCCATGAAATAAAGTAGTATTGACATCAAGATGCTCAAGGTATAAGTATTCTGATGCAACAATACCGAGAACCACCCATATGGTGGTAAGATTCACTACTGGTAAGAAAATCTTAGTGAAGTTCACACCTTCCTTCTATTGAAAACCTTTCACCACCAGACTTTCCTTGTACCTCCTATTTCCATCTTATTCCTCCTTGACCTGGTATACCCACTTGTTCTGCAATGATTTCTTTCCTTATGGAAGAGGTTTCAACTCCAAAGTGTTGTTATCATGCAATGAGGAAATCTCCTCCTTCATAGATAGCTCCCACTTTCTTGAATCCTTTAACTGCATTATCTCTTAAAAAAATCCTGGTTATCCACTTTCATTCAATAAAAAATAATTTAAGGATGGTGAATACCTCTAAGAATACATTCTTACCATTTTTTATATCCTAAACTCCACTTGAGGAGTAGGCTCCACTGGTTTTAGTGTCATATGCTCAGGTACACCTTCAGGATCCACTTGCTCATGGCAGTTTCATTCTTTGTTCCCATTATCAACTTTAGCTACATGATAGTCAATGTAGGTGACAACATCATTAAATACCATGTTCCGGCTCTTGATTACTATCTTATTGAGATCATCCCAAAAGTGATAACCAAACTCCCCAGCACCATAGCCAATAAAGAAACATGGTTTGGACTTAGAATCAATCTTGTCCCTTGCATCATCATCAATATGTACATATGTTAAACTGCTAAAGACTCATAAATTTGAGAGTCTTACCTCATTTCCAAACCAGAGCTCCTCAGCTAGAAATTCTCCCATTGGTACAGATAGACTCCTTTTGATGAGATATGCCACCATGTTCACTGCATCAGCCTCGAAAATATTGGGTAACCCTAAGTGCAATCTCATACTCCTGGCATGTTCATTCAATGTCCTATCCATCCTATTAGCCACACTGTTCTGTTGTGGTGTACCTGGAATAGTCTTCTCCCACCGAATTCCATTATTAGAACAAAATTTTATGAACTCTTGATTTCCAAACTCTCCACCATTGTCACACCTCAAACATTTCAGCTTTGATCCTGACCCATTCTCCACCATGGTCTTCCACTTCTGAAACACCTTAAACACATCATGTTTCCTTTTTCAAAAGTAAACCCATACCTTACTTGTTGAGTCATCGATAAATGTTTCATAATATAATGACCCTCCAAGAGAATATACTGGTGTAGGTCGCCAAACATCAGTGTTTACTAGATCCAGCATCCCACCATTCAATGTTTTTCCTCCTTTTGAAAAAGATACCTTCTTATACTTTCCAAGGATACAATCCTCACACAATCCAGCTTTCACTAACTTCATCTCCAGTAGAATTCCTTTTGATGCCAGCACCTTCATCCCCTTCTCACTCATGTGGCCTAACCTATAGTGCCACAATTGTGAATCCATGACAGAGTTTATTGATGCAAGCACGTGCATGAAAGTCTATGTCATGTTGTAAAAGGTACCATTCTTTGCTCCCTGAACTATGACTATGGCTCCCTTAGTGATCTTCCATGCACCACTAGTGAACGTGATTCTAAAACCCACTTCATCAAGTTGTTTGACAGAAATAACATTTCTTCTAAGTCTGGGAATATACCTCACATTTTCTAGAACCAACAAAGTCCCACTGTTGATCTTGATTTTTGCATCACCCCTCTCCATGATCTTTAAAGGTTCATCATTAGCAAGATATACATTGCCAAAATTTACAAAAACATAATTGTTTTGGAAAACCTTCTACGACGTGTAATGGAAATATTCCCCTGAGTCTAAAATCCAAGAATCCATGGGGCTATCCATGCTTAGCTGTAGCACATCATCAGTTCATTCATATGTCGTATTTTCTGCATTGGTTTCAGGCGCCTTACATTTATCTCTTCCCTCCTTGACATGTCCTTTCTTCCCGCAAATCCAATAGGTAGGACCGACCCCCTTTTCATTGTCTCGAATCTTTACTCTTGACATTGATCATCCTCTATGATTGTCTCGGTGTGCATATATCCCTCTTCCTTCAACATTCAGAGCAGAACCAAAGAATCTACCTAATTCACTCCTTCAAATATCTTCACTGAGGATCAGGTCCCACACATCCTTCAGAATCAACTTTGTGTTCCCTGAAAATTTGTTCATGACTATTACAATTGCTTCCCAACTGTTAGGTAATGAAGACAGTAAAACCAATGAACATACCTCATCATCAAGCGCAATATCCACCGATGCCAATTTACTAATGAAGGTGTTGAATTTCATTGATGTGATCTGCAACAATCCTCCATTTAATCATTTTTAGATTGAATAATCATCACATCAGGTACAATTTGTTCGATGTTGAAGGCTTCTCATACATATTCACGAGATATTTAATCATCCCAATCATCATATTCTCCTCTCTGATGTTGAATTCCATGTTTTTTCCAACGCAAGGCGCACAAATTCTAGAACCTAGTGATCCAACAGCTCACACTTTGTCTGCTCCATGTCCGTTGGCTTTAGACCCAAAAGCAGTAAGTACATCTTTTTCTAATAAAGATAATCCTTGATCTGCATCCTCCATTAATTGAATCCAATTCCATCTAAGTGATCAATATTCATATTGCCTTCTTCCATAACCATCATTCAATTTGAGAATTATAAACTCAACCTTTACAAGAGTCACACGAAATAGGTTTACAGATGAAGAAAAGAAAAAACAAAAGAAGAATAAGAAGATGAATAGGGACACAATGATTTATGTGGTTTGGGGATAATTCCCACATCCACAGAGAGGAATAATCACTTCACTATGAAATCTGATAACTACAAAGAGATTAGAGTTTCTCACATACACAAAACCCTACCTCAAAAAGAGCTAAAAGAGAAGAAGAAGTACTATGCAAAAAATCACAGAGTAAGCCCAATGTACTACAGTGAATGGTGCATGGAAGTTAACACTGCTAAAGTGCTGCGACCACCCAAGTCCAAGCTACTATAGTGACCAGTGGAAAGAAGTCCACGAAGCTACAATAACACTGTCTCCAAAGTCTGACATCATCCAAATAGATTGGGCTACACCAATCCAACATATTGTACCTATGGTAAGAATATTGTTTGGAATTCATCACATTTTATGATTGTATCATACGAGGGATAGAGAATTAATTTTCCATGCGACATGTATACAAATTTATTTTAATAACGAGTTTATCAAACCTTTCCATTCCTCTAATAAGGATGTTGTTGTGCTTATGATAAACATGACTACATAAAAATCATATGCATGGATATGAACACAACACTTTGTATTCTTTATTTTAAATTTTATATAATTATGAAGATGTTCATTGAGTATGTACATGTAAGGGCCCAATTTCTCCAAAACCCTTTCCTTTATGTCTCCCAGGCTTTGGAGTTTTCGAGAGGGATTTAGATGACTTTTAGAGACTCGAGTTGAGTTTTGGATCTCTTGAGGTTCACTACACCATGGTGCTGGGTGTGGTGCAACTTGGGCCATGGGAGGGGATGACAATTTTGGTAGGTCATTTTGGAAGTTGTTCATGGAGCTTGTACATTTTTTTTCTTGGTAAATCTAAGGTCTAAAACGATTATAGTTATTTCCATTTTAGAGGGTGTAGCACATTGGGGGATCTCTCTATGCAAAATGAGCAGTGCACGTCATCATGGGGATGGTCATTTCGCATGGTTGAGGCTATTTTGGGCCAAGGTCATGGTGCTCAACGTTTCTTTGGTTGTAGCGCTTAGGGGATTTCTAAACTTCACTTGTGAACCATCACTACTGCAAACCAGACCTTTAAAAACACTAGTAAAAGGGATTTATCAGTGCTGATAATATAAATGATGTTAAAGGGTTATCTTTAACAACGCTCGTAAAAAGCACTGATAAAGGGGGCTTTTATCAACATTTTTTTAGCACTGATAAAGGGGGGAATTATCAGTGATTTTTTTAGCAGTGTTAAAGGAAACCTTTATCAGTCCTTTTTTAGCATTGTTAAAGGCCTCCTTTAACAGTGCTAAAAAAAGAGGTGAAAAAGGCCCCATTGATAAAGGGTATAATTTTTTTTCAAGCCCCACCCTTTATCAGTGCTCCCCCCGCCCCTTTATCAGTGCTTCCACCACCCCTTTATTAGCACTTTAGATAATCCCACCCACATCCCGTGCCCCTACCTCCAATGAGTTTCAAACCTGAGACCTCCAGCATATACACCAGCGCCTTTTACACTCCCCTATACTATTTTGTTTTACATTTTATGATATATCTATATATTTATATACATTTCATTATATTTTGTTATCCATATATTTATATATATATATGTTTATATATATATATTTATAAATACATAGATATATATATATATATATTAAAATGGATATAAACTCTAAAATCCCTTAAAACATATAAAAATGTTAAGAAACTCTGAAAACCCTAAAACCCCTAAAAACCATGAAATGACCATAACTTCTGATTCATAGGCCTGTTTTAGCTCCACAACTTGTCAAATCAGAGCTCATGAAATGATCTTAGATATTATATGTGGTATAAGCTGAACGAACACCCAAATTTGAAGTTCCAGCCATTTGAATTTTAAGAAACCGGGGTCGGCGACAAAAAACTTAGTTTTGGAGGCCTTTTGGGCCTTTCTAGGGTTAAAAAACTAGTCATATATCTTTGAACTTAGTTTGATAGACTTTGTGGCATATATCTCATCACAGGCTTTGATTTTATATGTATTGGATCCCAAACAGACACCCGAATCAAAAGTTATGGCTGTTTGAAGTTTGAGTTCGATTTATGATTTTTTTGAAACTATAATATTTTTTATTCATTTGATTATCACATGATTTAAATATATGTGGCTTTAAGTCATTTCATAAGCTTCAATTTGAATGGTTGTAGAGCTGAAACAGACTCCTGGATCAAAAGTTATGATCATTTTAGTGTTTTAGGACTTCTTAACATTTTTATGGGGTTTAAGGGTTTCTAGAGTCATTATTGGTTTTTCAGTTTTTTTGGGTTTGCAGGGATTTCTAGAGTTATAATCCATTTTCACTAAATATCTTATATATTATGTGTAAATTCTTATTTAGCCTTATCTAAAACATATTTAAAAAATATATATTATATTTATATCAATATATTATTTTTAATGGATTTTTTTTTGAAATATACCCTTTATTGGTGCTTATTTAGAAGCACTAATAAATTAACTATTTTCAGTGCTTTTTTACTAGAACTGAAAAATGGGGGGCCTTTATTAGTGTTTTTTACAAGTGATGATAAAAGAGAGTTTTTAATAGCGATTTTAGCTAGCGCTGGATAAACCCAGTTTTGTAGTAGTGCATGAGGAGGGTATCTATGATATTTTTGGTCCTCATGGAATCGCTTACCCATTTATTGGTTGGGATACACGAGGGGTCACCATGTTGAGGCAAAGAAACTATTTTGTGGGTGTGGCTTCTAGAAAGTCTCCTTATGGGAAACACGTAGGTGAAATGCCCGTTTTATTGGTTGTGGTGGTTCTATGTCATAGCGAGTTTGATCAGTGCAGGCAGTTAAGGGTGAGGACAACTCCACTAGGTTGTGGTCGCACCCATGGTGAGTTCAAAACAGCTAGGGGAATTACTCCATGCCTTAGAGCTCTTAGTGGTGGCCTTGGTTTAAGGCCACTATGGTCATTTTGGGTGTCACCATACCGTGGTGATGGCCTTAACCAGTCCTCCCATATAGAAGTGAGTGTTTTGGTCTAATTAATTTATTCCCCTCATCCATTCCGAGTCGATGCCTCACCTACTGAGGTTTAATGTTGTGATGTGGTGCATTGAACCACCACAACCATTTTCATTTGTTTAATTTGATTTTAGGTGGGAGTGTATGGGATTCCCTTATACATTGGTATTTTAATACCCAGTATGTCTCCTCTCCCTCTAGATGACTAGAGTTTCATCCTTAGAGTTGATGGTATCTTCTATCAAATTTTAACCCTTCACTTCCAAGGAGTTCAACTGATGCGACCTAGGAAGGGTGGTAGAACCTCATGGAAGAACTATTGGTGCACAACTTTAATATTCATCAATATAGGATACACCTAGTTCCTTGAGGTAGTGGATTTTTAGCATTCCTCTTATCTTATTTAATATTTTGTGTTCTATATGTTTTGAAACCCTCTAAGAATTTGTTGAGCCTTAAGTTCTTCGATTGTAATACCCTAGTACCTAATGACTAGAATTATTTACATTCACTTTCCTAGATAACTCCTTCAAAATCAATGCAAGGATGCCTTCTCATTTTCTTGATTGAAGCTTACCCATTATGTCCTTAAACCAAGACTTCTTAAAAAGATCCATCAATTTTTTTATCTACTCTGAACAAAACTTAGAGGGTAATGTAAGTTTATACTCTCTCCATAGGCTTAGTGGTGATGATTTAGTCCATGGAGAGGGGTTTCAATTTACATGATTCATTTCTCTATTTTACCATTCTCCTGGGCCCTTGTTTGGTTTGGAGGAAGGTGTATTTAAATGTTCATCTTTCATTTTATTTCTACAATGAATGTTTACTTTATGTATCATTGTTCTAGTTATTCTTACTCCTTTAAACTGTTTCTTGGAATGATTATTAGTATGTATTACTATTATGTGAATTGAGTGGCATTGATTTACTACTACTAAAATATTATTCATGAGAAATGGGGATGTTTGGAAATGAATGAAAGAGGGGAATTTTCTATGAGTGGAAATGAGAGATGAGGATGATTTTCTTATTATTAAATGGTTGATTATATTGAGTATATGGTGATAATTTTATATTAAATCCATTGTGAAATGATATATATTCTAGAAATTAATATGAAGATGGGAATTTAGAATGGGAGTAATAATGTGGAAGAATTGAGGTACACTTGATGAGTTGCTCCATTGGTTATGCATGCTCTACTGTAGTGATTATTGTTATTATAATGAACAATATGTGTGTTTGTGGCTACTTTGTGTTGATATCATCTTGTTAAATGATAAATCTAATGGTAAATGTCTAAATAATGATATTGTGATATTAGTAGGATGAGACTCCAGAATCTAGAGTGGTAAAGAACAATGAGAATGAATGAATATGACTTGCTGAACCATCCCTTATTGGTACCTTGAATAGATAACTATATGTAGTGTTATATTTTCATGTGATGCCGCAATAGAGAGCAATTGGAATGAATGAATATGACCCATTTAATCTTTTTTTAAAGGTTGTTTCCTTGAATATATAACTATATATAGTTTTATATTTACATGTGTTACTGCTTATGATGATAAGACAATGTTGTAATTATAAGTAAGAAAGGAAATAAGATAGTTACAGTAACAATGAATATCAATTAGGAATTTATATTTAATATTTCAAGTAATATCAGAAGTAATGTAATAATAATAAGATAATAGCTAAAGAAACCCTAGAACTAATGGTTGATAGCTTGAGTTGAATGGGTTGAGATTCATCAGGATATTAAAGATGATTTGGTTGTACTTTAGATGTCCTTTATTATGGGGTCTAGTTAACTAACTAGATAATAAAATGAAATAGAGAAACCAGGTAATCAATGATAATTTGGGTACTAGTTGAAGGTTGGTTAATTACTTTATTAGGAATGGATAGGTCTTGTGCAAGGAGCTCTCAGGAAATTATAGTTATATTCTTGGTGCTTGGATTACAGTGTTAGGTAAGGATTAATTAACTAGATAAATTAAGTTAAATTGAGAATTGAATAATTAATGGTAGATGATTGGTTTATACTTTATAGTAATAATCTATAGGGCAGATGAAGGAATTAACTAGAATAGTGTAAGGATGGATAAGTTGAGACAAGAGCTCAAAGATTGATATGATGCTTGGAATTGGTATCTTGGACAATGTTGTATTAGATCCTAGATTGATAATTTATTGACAAATGTATTGTTAGTTCCACTTTATAATACATTGTGATGTTGCTTGATTGTTATTATGATTGTGCTTTTTTGTTGTTGATTGGTTTCTTATTTTATCATCGATTGTGTACTTTCTTGTCTGTGTTTTTTCAACACTATATGTGCAGGCTGTAATGGATTTTGATTATGTTTATACATTCATAGAATGTAATGGAATGAGGTGTAGTGCAACTATGCATGGGTTGTGATGGCTCAAAGATCACATGTATAGTCCTTTTCGGTTGTAATGGCTCATGGTCAGGGCTCGTGCATCTATTATAGGCTGTAATGGCTTGTGGTTAACATGTATACATTTCCTCGGGTTGTGATGGCTTGAAGGTTATGTTATGTTTGAGCTATGATGGTTCGAGGTTATATGACGATTCATGGAAGCAATGTGGTGATATGATGATGTGATTATGACGACTTGATTGGCACGGGTTGAGAGTGGGACTTACCTGTTGTGATGATGTGATATTGATGGGATGATTGAAACATGTTGATAACGAGGTTTTACTATTGCGATGATGTGATGATGATGGATGATTAGCATAGTTTGAATGTAGGTCTTGCCTATTGTGATGATGTGATGATGATGGGATGATTGATATATGTTGAGAGTTGATCTTTCTTGTTTTGTCTTCTTTATATAATATGAGATTTTTATGAAATTACATATTTTATTCTTGATGTCATGATTTGATTGTGATGGATGATGAGAGGTGAATTTTTTATCAAACCTTTATTATTATATGATTCTAGAACTCTTTTTATCACCCTTGTTTATTATGTAAGCAATTTTTTTTATCTAAATGGTGATTGCAGGTGACTCAGTTATGGTTATTAGAATGAGGGGTATTACTTTGTTCATTAGCTTTATCCACACTCTTGTCTTGCTTGGATGTTTCATGCATGTCTATCCCAAAAATTTTATTTCACATGGATATAGAACTTCTTAGAAAGATGATCCTATTGAGTACTCTCAAGTTCTGACCTCTCTACAGTTCTCTTAGTATGTTTTGTAGGATATACCAATTGATATATTAGATATTATTGTTCAGGCTGCTGGGATAGAGTCTAGGTGGAATTCATGCATTATCCTTTATTGTACTGTACTCATTATGTATAGTATGGTTTGAGAATTATCAAATCTTGGTTTACATATATGAGTATTTGATTGGTGCTATTTGTTTTATTCTTGAGTTTTTGTCAGGGAAATGCCTCCCATGTGAGTGATAAATACACATGGTGATAGTTTCCAACTTAGGGCCTATGAGAGGTGGGTATCAGGGGTTACACTCGTCTCTACTAGGAACGGGTCATGTAAAAGTGGTATCAAAGCATTTGGTTAAGAGATAACACAAAGATTGAAGTTAAACATAAGTGAGGCTTGCATGGGTTTCTAGGGAAATAATTTTATTTAACTGAAATTGTGGCGAAGGAGAGGAACTGGATAGTACACATGCATTTAGAGCCCCTTGTAGAATATGCCATAACTCTTAAATTCATGGTGACCGAATTGGATCTAGGTATTTCCCCCCTGTGATCCAACATATGGTTTGTGATAGCCAACTAAGCATGTTTAGGTGAGAATGCACTGATTGCAGGGCATAAAATCTAAGAGAGATGTATGCATCATTTTCATTGGTTATATTTATATTTATATCTTGAATTTCGATTATACTTTGTGTGTTTATTTATTCTAACCCACTTTGACATGATCCACCCTTAATAATTATTTTATATTCAATTCTAAGATATTGATTCATTCTAGTAATACATTCTATCTTAAAACTCATGAAATGATGATGAGTTTAGTTTTCTTTCATAATATGCCATGATAAATTTTATGCTTTAAGGATTGATGCATGTTAATTAATAAACCGGAGAGAGCATGTTAGAAATTAATAGTGTTGTTTTAAATATATATCATGGTGTGCTAGTATGATTTTATTGTCGGAAAAGCATATATAAAAGTTTTTATATGCCTTCTTAATATTTATGCTTGGAGAATCAATGTGTGTGACTAATAAACTTGCAATCATATTAGAATTTAAAAGTATTGTTTTTAAGAGTAAATGCTTAAATGTTTTCATGAATATTGAAACATGTATTAAAGGTTGTTTTGGCACAATTTTTTTATTCTAAAATATTTCTTGTATAATCATTCCTTTATAAGATATTTATTAAGTTAATATATCCCAAGGAGAGATAATGTAGTATCATGCTTAAAATTCTATCATTTCTTGAAATTAAATGTTATTTCATGTGTAAAGATAAACCAAAAATTTAGAAAGTGATGGAATTTAATGAAATATATAAACATGAGTTCATTTAGATAGAATTTTAAATTCTTGTTAAATAGTATGAGTAACTTAATGAAATTTTGTGAAGAATACCTAATATATATATTTTTCTTAAAAGGATCTAATGATGCATGGTTTAAATTAAAAGGGGATTTGACATGCATAAAACATTTAGTGTAGATTCCATGATTGTGATTGCTAAATACTATATGTGGATTGTTATGAAAGAATGATAAATTATGTGACATGTTTTTTATTATTATTCTATGTTGAGTATGATATGTTTCAAAAGTTATATCAAGATTTAAATTCCATTCATGATTTTATTGAACATGATTAGAATTTTCTAAATGATTTACTATGGTATGTTTGATTAAATATTAAGGAAGAAAGGAAAGAATGCAAAAATTAAGTTGAAAATTAAAATCATGATAAAATGTCAATGAATGAATTAATATGATGCTGACATTATGGAATAAAAAGTTTTTGATAGATATGAAAGCATTGAAAATGAATATTCCATGTTTTCTTCCCATGAAATTTTGATCTTGTGTAGAGAAGTTAAATATTGGAATGCTATGTTGATGAAATGTTTTTTTAAAGCCCCGAGTTTGATTATGTGATTACTGATTTATCATCCCAATATAATGTTTTGTGAAATCAATCATTATAGAATTGTTATTGATATCCTTGGAAGGTTTTGATATGGTTTATGGTGGGAAAGTGTGGTTGTTATGGAAATGTATTGAGGATGAGATGATGGTTGGTTGGAGATGTGTAACACCTCAACTTCAGTACCCTAGATTTATTGGTTATTTTATTACACTAGTAAAAAATATATCGATCACAATACATAGGATCCTATAGTTTAGCAGTCTTAAGAAAAATAGATACATAAATTAACATTACATCACTTCATAACTTAAAATACATCATCTGATTATAAGAAAAATTTATTATTTCTCCTTGTAAGTCCATATGTCACATGTAGTAATATTCATAGTTTTAGGAAAATGGGAAGCAATAGAAAGGGGTGAGATCAGATGCTTAGTATGAGGTATCATACAATAGAATATATCATAATATAAGCATGACATAAATAAATATTACAAGAATAAATAAATAAAATAATTGAATATCAATGAAATTTTGAGCATAATATATCCATGGATAACATGATAATAAATAAACACATGCATATCAATAATTAATCTCATAGTGATGGAATGCATAATTTCAGACATCATAAACATATAATCAAGGACTCATGCTAAGATATCATACATAAATTGGTAAGTATACACCAAATAACCAATCTAGTTTGTCTTATGAGACCTACTGGTGCATTGAGAGACTATATAATTCTGAGCTCCACCCATCACATAATAAGTCCAATGCATCCATAATATGAAGATAATGGACAAACAATACATATCTTAATGTTTCCTAAGGAACTTCATACATAATCATGGATAAGTAATCAATAGTTATCCATATAGAAATAATAGATATATGGATTATCAATACTTTCCCTTTTAATTGAATAATGTTGTTAACTAGGTGAATATAAAACTATAGGAGTATTCACAATGAAATGGAAAGTGCCCTTATCAAATGAATGATAACAAGGTAGTAGTGATGAGTACTTTCCTGGTGTAGGGATATTAATAAGAAATAATCCTTCATTATGGTTCATAAAGAGAATGTGAATAATCCAAAACATATCCTCCATGAGTGTTAAAACCAAGAATGCATTTAGGAATACTCGCTGTGCACTCAGTGAAGATTGAGTTAATACACAACCAACATTTTTTAGGGTTGTTACCCCTAGGTGAATATGTTTCAGATCCTATGTAATGTCCCAGACCCAATTCACTCATAAGTAATCAAACCTAGCTAGGCATAAGGCCACAAGAGTGCCTCCCTGTATGTTATAGGTTGTTGACTAGTAGCGAGGGTCCAAGGTGGTAAAATATGGAGATTATACCCTCATTATCATAACATCACAATGGTATAACAAATGAATAAATAGAGGAAGTATAATAAATTTCAGACATAACAATAAAGGAAAACCATTCAGATAGTAATAATAAACAAGCCAAAAGAAACACCATATACAAAATGATTTGTATGTCATGGAGCTATACAAAATACAAGAATACTTATATACAGGTATATAAAAAAGAAAAAAAGAAAAAAAATCTAACCAATAGCATCATGGGCCAAGGCTTGGTACCTACTCACAAGCTCCCATGTTATAATCAATCCAGAATATAAGATCAGGTAATTTCCCTTATCCCTACCAGTATCCATGAAATATTTCTAGGAACAAAACAACATCCCGAACAGGGTGTGAGATATCCTCAGTAGGACACCACCAATAATGTCTATATAAATCTAGTGTGTGAATATAAAACCAACAATGTACAAATGTAGAAATAAATAGTGGAATAATATGTGTGGAATTATAATCATGTCGGGAATGGAATCCTCACGAGATTCCCAACTAACCATACCTTCTTCAGTTTAAGCCTAATATATCTAAGAAGGTTACTTGTAAATGGTTAGGGTTTAATAGATATGACCAAGGTGTCCAGGTAGAATCCATATATATAATGTGAGACCTATGGTGTAACCAAGGCATCCAAGCAGAAATGGTAATAAAATGGAATCCAAGGTGTAACCAAGTCACATCCAAGTCTACTTGATAGTAATATAAGATTCAAGAGGAATTAAGGCATCCTTGACCATAGAAGGCCGATACAACTCACAATAAATAAACCATGAGGCCTAGCTATAATGGACTAAGTGTAATACAAGGGTCACACATGAGCAATTCCACTGGAATAATATCTAACCGAGTCTATGGATCACATCCATAGTAAATCCTGGTCTAATAATGATTGGTTCCCAATGGGAGAATCCAAGGAACCTTCTATCCTAAGACATCAGCTGAATCCAAGGAGTGTATTTGTAGAATTCTAATATCCAGAAAAGTGTTAAGTGAATAATCGGTACTATTCCAATGCATTCACATATAAATAATACACTGACCATGTTCCAAGGTGGGTATCACCCTTGGAAATTGGCCTAATTAATCAGGGTCGTGTCCTCCGAGTTCTCAAGGAATTACTTCGAGAATCCAAGTATGGCTCAAGTCAGACCACTCTTATAGCAAGAAAAAGACCCATAGTAATAATAATCACCTTAAGTTTAATGATATAATCAAGTCCATTGGATAACCATTCCATTTCATTCAATTTATATATAATTCACATCCATAAATTTTCATTCAACAATGACAAGGCTATGTAAGGGGTCATACCATTAATCATTTGATTCTAATTTAATATGAGACAAGATAAACATGTTTTACAATTTACAAGGGTTATTTAATCCATTTAAATTAATCAAAACACTTGATAAAGTGAAACCCAACACACCAATGGGTGTTTCGACTATTTCAAGGCAAGGGGCACATAGAAATAAGAATAGAACACCTAAGGGGTAGCTCAAGTTGATGTCCTTGGCCTCCAACCATAATCAAGGGGACTAATAGAACATTTAATTTCCAAGTTAAAATACTAATTTAAGGAAAATAAATTTTAAGGTTAAAGAACAGGTGAAGTCGACGCGTGACATAATGAAAAAAATTATAAATCGACAATACTTTAGGGAAAATTCATAGAGCACCTACCTTATGGATTTAGAGGAAATATCATCCAGTATTGTCCCTTGTTATGGTTTGAATTGGTAGAAAATGAAAGAATAGAAAAATATCCTAAAAATATGGCATATTAGATCGCACCAAAATAGTGTTGAAGACGACATGGAAACCGAGAAAAGAAAGTAACAGATCAAAGATCTTACTGAGAGGGATCCAATGAGACAAGAGGTGGTCTGGTCAGAGTCTAGATGAGAGATATGCTTCATTTCCTAGATTTAGGGCATGAGAGAAGCTTTAATGAGAGGAGGGATGTGTGGAAGGATGAGATCTTTAAAATAAAGGGGTTCTTCCCCTTTTTAAAAATAAAATCCATGACATATTTACAACATAAATATTTTTCACATCATGAAAAGCTCAGGTTCCCCCCCAAGAAAAACCAATTCATGCTATGTAAGGGATTTGAAAAAACCAATTCACATCGTGAATTGGTTCTACTACAAGGATATAGCCCTCTAATACCTTCTTCCCACAAATGAACCAATCGGTGTAAAGCCATGAATTATGAGTCTAAGACAAAAAAAATACAAACTTAAAGAGGATTTAACTAGAAATTTAAAAGATACATACCTCATATTAAGAATCCAAGATCATATAGCATTCCCCTCGTATAAAAACTTGTCCCTGAGTTTGCCTTCCAAGGGTGGTAAAACTTCATCTGAGAATAACTTTTTCCACTAAGCACTTATGTCGGCCTCTCTCTCCCAAGTCTCTGCCTATACATGACTGTGTTACCATAACACCTAGACTAAAGGAACTGAACTACCTTGAATATCTTTCATGCTCTATTAAATGATTCATATAGGGTGATCCTCAAAAGAAGCATCAACATCCATCTCCACCTCATCAAGATGGAAAACATGAGACGAGTTCGAGTAGTAATGATGTAACTGAGAAATGTGGAACACATCATGCATAGATCTATATCTCTTAGGAAGTTCTATTTGATATTCCACTTATCTAACCCTATCTAACCTCAAAAGTTCCTATAAAATGAGGTTCCATCTTACCTTTCTTCCTAAACCATTTATGCCCCAGTCTAGTTGAAACACGTAAGAATACCCGATCCCCAAACTTGAACTCTCGAGGTCATCAATAGTGGTTAACATATGATTTATGCCTAGACTAGGCCATAACCATTCACTTCTCAATCAACTGGTCTTTCTCTGAAATTTCCTGAACAAGACTAGGTCTAAGTAGTTTTGCCTCTCCTACCTCTAATCAGCACAGAGATGATCAGTATGGCCTAACATATAAAGCCTCATATGGAGCCATATGTTTCATCGCATGAAAGATGTTATTGTAGGAGAACTCAGCTGGGGGTATATTCTTCTCCCAAGAACCTCCAAAACCAAGTACACATGCTCTAAGAATGTCCTATAACACATGTATCATCCTCTCAGATTTCCCGTTGGTCTAAGAGTGGCATGTTATACTCAAAAAGTACCTATGTACATAATTCCATATGAAACCCTTTCCATAATCAAGAAGTAAAATGAGCATCCCTATCCTATACAATAGTTTTTGTGACTCCATAAACTCATACAATATCCCGAACATAGATTCTTCTAAGATCATCCACAGAAAAGGTCTCCTTAATAAGTAAGAAGTGAGAGAACTTCGTGATCCTATTGACAATCACCCATACCATATCATTGCCTCAAGAGGATCTCAGTAAGCTAGTCACATATTCCATGATGAAATCATCCCATTTACACCCAGGAATGGGAAATGACTATAAAATACCTGTTGTTCGATGATGTTTCACCTTCAACTAATGACAGTTGAAACACCTAGTAACAAAGATAGTTATCTCCCTTTTCATACCAGACCACCAGTATTGGCGACATAGGTCATGATACATCTTTGTAAGACTAGGGTGAAACACCTAAGTATAATCACGAGTCTCTCATATTAGTTCCTCTTATATTTCATTAGGAACCCAGAAACATCCATGAATTTATAAGATCTCATCCTCATCAATGATCCATCCTGGTGGCGGGTTATCACCTGAAACACGCTTCCTTTGGACTAAGCCCTCAGGATCCAATAACTACCTTATCTCCACTCTCTCATGGAGTTAAGAGTCCACTTATAAAGATATAAATTTAGGCTTCTTGTTATGGTCATGTACCTCTAAATTCATCTTAGATAATAGATCCATAATCTTATACTCACTAATGGCCTCCTACACTGCCTGTATCTGAGTCATACGACTCAAGGAATCTGCTAAAAAATTTCCCTTTCTAGGCATATAAGCAAGATCAAAATATAAGGACTGTACATATTTAACCTACCTCCTCTATTTGATATTTAATCCACACTTTTTAAAGATATAATTTATTCTTTTTTGGTCTATAAACACCACAACTACTCTCTAAGAAAATAGTGTCCCCAACAACATAAGATATGGACAACAACTATTAGCTCAAGATTGTGTGTTGGGTAATTCTTCTTGTTTGGTCTCAAATGAAGAAACTCACACTCCACAACTCGATCTTCCTATATTAGAACTAATTCTAGATCGATGAATGATGCATCACAATAAACTTTATAGCTTCAACCTGAATCTGGAAGAATCAAGAACAACATTGAATTCAATATCCCGTTCAGTTCCTGAAAGTCTATCTCACAAGCTTATGATCATATGAGCTTCACAACATTCTTAGTTAAAACAGTAAGAGGTAATTATAGGCATGAAAATTCTTAAATGAAGTACCTATAATATCCATCCATCCCCAAGTAACTTCTTATATCAAAAATGTTTTTGGGATTCTCCCAAGAAAATATGACACTCACATTCTTGGGTCAATAGAAACTCCTACCTATGAGATGATGTGACCTAAGAGTGGACTTTATTGATCTAGAAGCATCATTTTGTGAGATTATCATGCATCTGGTGCTTTATTAGTGTATTTACCACGATCTCAAGATGTTTGACATGGTTTTGTAGAGTATAATAATACACTAAGATATTGTCCACAAAGATCACTACAAATAAATATGGATATGGGTAGAAAGCCTAATTCATCAAAACCATGAAAATAAATGGTGTATTCATAAAATTGAATGGCATAACGAGATACTCATAAATACCATACCTGCTATGACACATTGTACGAGGTTTGTATCAAGGTCTAACTTATAAAGATAATAACCTAAACTCTAATCAATCTTGGAGAAAACCCTAACTCATCGAAGTTGGTCAAAGAGGTCATCGATACAAGGAAATGGATACTAGTTTTTAATTGTAATATGGTTCAACCAAAGGAAATCCATGAAAATTCTAAGGGTACTTTCTACCTTATCCTCTAGCTTCCTCTTTATCTCCCGTAACTCAGTAATATCCATCATGTAAGGAGGAATGGATGCTGGTGCTGCTCCTAGAACTAACTCAATAGTAAAATCTACCTCTCTCTTATAAGGTAGTCTGAAAAATTAATTAGGGAAGAAATCTCTAAAATGATATACTATAGGAGGGAAATCAACCTGATGTATTCCATGATCATTTATATAAAGGATAGAAATTTGGTCTATCACTCCACCCATACCATGATGCTTTGGTCCAACTCTAATTTCTTAGACATCCCATTCACCCTTGTAAAGATAACTATCACCCTCTAGTGATGTAAACAATACCCTACAATGATATCATTTTATATAAGAATGATAGGGTACCAACCAGTCCATCCTGAGAATGAAATAGAATCCATTCATCTTGAGGATGAAGAGGTTCCATAAGAAACAATTGCTGTCTACCTCAAGGGGGAATTCCTTATATTGACACACACTCTCTAATAGAATTCCCAATGGAGTATCAAGTTGCATCATGCCACATAAATATTGAATATCAATCCCAAGGATTTCCACAGTATTCACAGAGATAAAATAATGTGAAGATACTATATCAAAAAGAGAAAATACTAAAGTAGAGGCTACCAATATTGTACCTATAACTATAGATGGTTCGAAATGATACTCATTAGGTATAGGTTGTAAAAAATATATCTGGTTTGATCCATGGCACTGAGTTAAAACTTTACTACCTGGAGTGGGTATACTTAGCTGGAGCTGTGTATCTTGAGTCTGGCCTCCACGACCACATCCACCCCCTTGGCCTATAGCTAGTGATATTCCAGCTTCCAACCTAGAATGGAGCTACTGATCCTGGTCCAGAAGGAGGATCTGGTTTAGATCCTCTTCCACTAGTAATAAATGGAAATGTACAAGAAAACCTCTAAAGATGCCCCATTCTACTGTAAGATTAGCACTCAACTGGGTCTCAGTTATATTTAGGATTTACATGACCATATCTCTAACATAGATGGCATATAATAGAACCACTAGAATGGATAATATGGCTACCACCGCTCTATTGAGAATGTTGATGCCCATGAAATGATCACAAAAAAAAAATCACGAAGGAAGAAATACCTGAACATGGGTATTATCTTTCCCATGAATGAAAGGGAGAAGAGGATGGTCAAAGACTTGTGGATCCCCTAAAAGGATTGAGATCGCATGGCCACATCAAGGTCACGAGAAGTTTCCAAACATGGTTCTTAGCCCATGACAAGCCCCATGAAACCCTCCTCATCAAGTGCCCTTGCTCACCAGTGATTGAATGACGAAGGACATATGAGAATCCCCTGAGGCTACATAGTTTGTCATTGGCATGTTCCTAAAAAATAGTCCAAAATCCCCCAAAATAAAGGGAATAGAAATACCAAGGAAGGTACCCCCATTAGTCACAAATATCACACACCAAAGCATTATTGGGAAGAATAAAATCCCTAGATGATGTCCTAGCCATCTCATGAGACCTCCAAGACTTCAACAAAAAGAACTAATGAGATAAATAGGAGGAGGACAAAGGGGTCCATAGTCACTGGAACACATGTAGTACACCCCTGAAGACACATGACACACCCTGAACTGTCCGATGCATCTCGTGGATCCCCTTCTTCTCATCAGTCGTGTCACATGGGAACCACCAGAAAACTACATGATGCTCTAAGAAAAAATGCATAGTTTTGGCCACAATAATTACACACTCTCATATAATCCACATTGTTCACATGAGACACCACTAGAAAATCAAGTAAAAATCATGGATATTACCCGAGAAAACTCACATATCTCCCAACCCTTGTCAAATAAAACATAGGGGATCAAAAGGGAGGAGGCGAGTGGTGTTTGTGGTTGCTGAAAGACATGCGACGAGCACCCTAAGTGACCCAAGAGACACCGTGAGACTTTAGTTTCATGATGCCTCGCCTCGTGAGGTCGCTCTGGCTTATTAGTTTCACCACACGAAAGACCTAGTGCATGTCCAGGCAAACCCGCGACGCTCTAAGGATGAAAACAAGGTTTTTCCATGAAACACTCATGCATCACCATGTGACCCATATCAATAACATGAATCATCTAAAAAAAATATATGAAATACCCTCAATTCCATATATAAAATTGCGCATGACTCCTGACCTTCATCACATAAAATGAAAGAGATGGAAAAGGGGGAGGTGAGCAGGGTTCACAGTCGCTGAAGGACACGCGACGCATCCAGTGCACCCTTAGAATGGACCACAATACCCTGAGATAGGCCATCTAAGGACCCGTGAGTGCCCTCATATAGGTATTTGGATCTCACAAAGACCATTGGACATTTCAACATGATGGTATGGAAACCCTTCAAGGTGCAAGTCTTCAATAATCGACAACGATTTGATAAAGGATGGATGGGCCTACGACCATTGGAAATCAAGTGGTGCCCCAGACGTGATCCACTACAAAGAGTCATGAAAGCATGTAACGCCAAACCCCATGTCGACTCCAGCCTGGAATCACATCAGATGCCTCACAAAAACTGGTGAGTATGCGGGATGAATGCACCTATAAATTCTCTACTCCAACTCGAAAAAGGGTTAGTTGGCTAGTCAGTTGGTGCATTGGTAAATTAACTAGATTCTAGAGGCTATGCACTTTTTTTATTAGATCCCAAGACTCTACATACATCTGATCATGCGATCAAACAACTTTTGGCAAGGTAATACACTAGCAGACCGCTAAAGCAATCATGCACCAAGCATAAAGTCCTTTGCGTGATCAATCAAATATCACACAAAGGAATCATGGCGAGACGTGTGAAGACTATATCACATGTATTAAAGATCACACGAGACCCAAAAAAACATACACTGAACATAGCTAAGGCACTCACAATATAAGGGCAAAATCTGGGATTCAAAGTAGAAAATTCAAGTGGAAGACATGACCGTAAACCTTTGTGGGATTCGTGTGTGCCATCCAAAGTCACGTGAAAATGCCAAGTCACGCCACCCAGATCTCATGACATCCCTTCATCATGTCATCTGGGACATGAAGAATGCTCATGAAATTTCAGTATAGGTATTTTGAACCTTCTCTGAGCACCACTCGGATCCCATTAACCCTCTGGGTTTGTTACCCTGGACTTGTGACATTCTTCAGATGCATTTTCCGACTCATATGATGATGCTTACTCACGAAATATGAGTCTTGTTGACAAATCTAGACATGAGGACCCATATCTTTTGGAAAACCCCCTTGAACGAGTCATCTGAGACCCACAAAACCTCTGGACATGTCGGCTCAGTCTCGCGGTGTCTCCCAGACAAGTCATCCAAGACATGAGGCACACCTCTGGACATGATAGCCTGGACTCATGATGTCTTCCAGAGGTTTAAGCCAAGACATGCGACACCCCCCAGACCACTCCACCATGGCTCTCATGACACCCCCCATATGTGTCGAGCTAGGTCACACAATGACTCACAGGGTATGCCGACAAGATCCTAAGGAACCTTAAAAATATGAAGACCCATTCTTTAGGGAAGCCTCAGTGTGTAATCTCTAACCTTAAAGAACTACGAGGACTCTGATTCCCACCATAACTGAGATATGTAGGACACCTCCTTAAAGGCTCAAGTTCCACATCAAATATCTTAAGGACTGCCCCAATATGTAGATCCCATATCCACATGCCATGAGGCTGATCATGCACTCCATCTTGTTTCTCACAATGAGAAAAAATCATGTGGGATTAGGGGGATGAATCGAGAACCTCATTATGAATCATAAATAGGTAAGCCTCAGTCTGTAATCCCCAACCTTAAAATAACTACGAAGAATTTGATTCCCTCCATAATCAGGATACATAGGATGCCTCCATAAAGGCTCAAGCTCCATATCAAATATCTCAAGGACTTCCCCAATATGCATATCCCACATCCACATTCCATGAGTCTGATCATGCACTCCCTCTTGTTTCTCACAACAAGCATGGCTCACATGGTCTTAGAGGGATGCAAAAAGAACCTCATTATGAATCATAAATAGGGAAGTCATGGTGCGTAAGTACCAACTCTAATCGAACTATGTGAGTTTTGATTCCTTCAATAATCAGGATACACAGGGAGCCTCATAATGGCTCAATCCCATCCTCAAAATATCAACCGTCTCCAAACATGGGAGCATAACCCGAAGCACTTGGTCATGTGACTTCATCACATAAGTGATTGACCACTACCGGAAAGTGATGGAGAAATTCAGATACATATAGATGAATCCTAGTCTATTGTACATAAAAGAGAGTTGACCCATAGACGTTTCGTTAGGGTAATCGGTCCCATATCAGGAATATAGAGAGATTAACAAAAACGTATTAAATCTATAAGGGAGTCCCAGATTAGGCATCAATTCCCCCCAAAGGGTGCAATGATCCTGTCCTACCATCCTTTCGACCAATGTGAGTCCCTAAGAGTCACTAGGCCTTAAAACCCAGATGACCACCGGCCTTTGGAAAGCAGGTTCGTATTCAGCTATGGATGGGGGAACCATTGGGAGTTTCAAGGAAAAGTGAAATGGTAACGTGATGAGAAAAACCCATTCCATGCCATGAAATCCCTCTGAAAAAAATGGTGAACCTAACGTGAATCTATGAAATAAAAAAATGACCGGGTTATAATCTGTCGAGCCATGTTGTTTGCCCCTCACATGAGAACAACATTGATAGGATCAAAATGAACCCCTTGGGACATTTTTTTGATAATTTATATACTAGAAAAGTAGTAAGACCACCATAAAACATGATTCCTATAAGTCCATCCTCATGTTGATGAGTCTATGTGAGAAGAATGGATGGAAAGGGAATACATGAAAATTGTGTTAACCATGCACATATGATTGAGCATTATCAGGCTTATGATATAACACTGACTGGTGACCTTGTTCCTTATTGTATGCATGCTTTCAAACTCCCGATCCAAGAAAATGTCTTCATATTCCAGCACTTGTTCCGGTACTTCATTCTCTATCACGAACCCCACGGGTCGTAAAATGACCTCGGCTGCCAAACAGCTCCAGCAGTAGGTAGAAAACACAATGATTTGGGAGTACCACCGATACAACATGATCCCAACTATAGAATCTACTCATGAGATTCTAAAAGAGTGGAATTTGGTGAGTCCACATCGCTCGATGAATTTCACCGCTAGGATAGTGGTCCCCATCGTCACGACCAATTACTTTGGGAGCCTATACCCAAAGCATGACAACTACCACCTTATGTACCTGATGAAGGTAGATTATGAGGCCAGATCTGTATCTCCTATAGTTTAGGCACCGTTGAGGAGGGTTCCTGCTAACCATCATCACCAGCATCATCATACTGGTACCTATCAACCGCCTTCTGAGGGGGCCTTTAGATAGACATCCATATCAGACACCCATGCATGGGATCTGCCGAGAAATAATCATCAAAGGAAGAATACATTGGATACCAAGGGGAGGGAAAATATCCCCACTCCTACCAAAAATTCCCACCAGCATACTTTGGTAGGGACCAACCGGTAGGCTCATATCCCTGCTCGCCTTGAACAATTCTGTAGGCATATTCCTACAACAAACATAGGGGAGGCTCAAACTTCTACTCCCATGCATGAAGCCCATGGGAATATCCTAATGGAACATGGATGAAATAAGTGGGCACATATCCATGCTTTAATAAAATACATCTATCAATATGTTATGGAAATGAAGTACATGTGGTATTATATTCCTACACACACTTTGCTAAATTGCCAATACATTTTAGAAACAACTGAAGAGATCCACCTGCATATTTAGACACTGTTACAGATTAAGGGACATAAGAATAATCCTATCTCTATAGCCAGGATGAATCAACACTCTGATCATCATGATCAAGTGGTTGAACTGGAGCAAGATCACATTCTTTCTCCTGTTTGGGAGGATTATAAGAATATCCTGATGAAGGGTGAGGCATCGAACCAGGCTCATAATCCCATTCCAACTAGGGCCAACCAGTTGAGAGTGGCACACACCTCGGGATAGGGGAACGTGTCCGTCGAAGAAGTCCTATAGCATGATCCAAAGGATCAGAATCATGCCCATATCCCCATTCTTATCGAGGATAACTAGGTGAGAGTGGAATAAGTCCTAGGACATGCCCATATTCCTATCAGTGAACCTACCTGGCATACTCTAGTAGGGCACATAAGCAAGGTGAATATTCCTTCTTCTTCCAATGAATGACTACGACAACATAATTCCAAGGCAATACAAGAGGAGGCTCATATTACTTATCCCATTCTGGAGGTCCATCAACATATTCCAGTGGGGAATTTATATTCAGACCAGACATATATTCTTGATCCAACTATGGCTAATGAAGTGAGAGTGGCACATGCCTTAGGACATGCTCATATCCCTGTCAACAACAAGGAAACATATCAACATATTCTGACAGCTCCTCAGTAGTGATATCATATCCCCACAACACTCTCCAATTATATGCAAATTCTAGAAACCTCCATACAACAAGCCCATATCCCTGCACAACCACCAAAGGCAGATCGACATACCCCGACCACGATGTAGAACATGAATCATATTTCTAATCTTCTCAATTCTATCTTCCTTGATGTTGTTTGAGACACAATCTCAACACCACAAGGGTCCGTTAACTCTTATATCGAAGAGGAAGAAGGATACGTTCATTACCACGATAGTCATTTTCATGGTAATGTGGAGGTGGATCACATGGACTTTACTCCTGACATCCACTGTGGTCAACTTCCCCATGGTGATATCTCCCATGGGAAAGGAAATACTCCCTTTGTCTAGAAACCTCCATATAGATAGGTGAACCAAACATCTACACCTTCATATATATAGGTACTCAAAACATTAGGAACAACTGTATATAGTTCCCCATCAACATCCAGCAACGCTCCACTCTCATCAGTAGGTGACCATCAGAGCCATATTCTGTGGTTTGACAAGATAGAGGCATGTAAGTCTGACGAAGAAGAGGCCGACATTTCCATATGGATAGAGTTATCTAGAAATAGCCTCCTCATCATTTTCCCCCTCTCTACTTCTAGATATGAGATCCCCAATGAGCTAGAAAAGGAGTGCATTCCTTATCTATGCCAGAATATGTGAGCCACTCATCAGGGACTGAAGGATCAACATCTCCCTTATCCAAAATATGAGTGTCACCTCCAGTCCATCAGGATACTATGTTTCTAGCTCAACCTAGATGCTATCTCCCTGGTCCACGATCCAAAACTGAAAAAGCACAATGTAAATTTGCAACATGATTGCCGCCATTGCATCATGACACTTCGACAAATGATCTACAAAGCCACATTAGGCATCAGAATTTGAGGATGGTAGAAATATAGAGCATTAGACTTTGCCACTAACCTAGAATAGTAGATCCCCTAGAACATGTCATCCTATAATATTATAGCCTTCGGAAAAGTTAGAGTACTGAGGAATGCTCAAGCTAGTTGGTCGCTGGAACAGAATGCCCCCACTCCAATAATGCCCATACATCACAGAAAGGGAGAGAGAATAGCCAAAAAGACTTCAAATTGTAACCCTAAAGATAATAGGATGATGTTCTAGACATAGATATCAAAGTTTTGATCACCCAGAAAACTACCCGCAAGGAGCGATCCTCATCATGGGTTTCCATCACACCCAACTCTCATACAAGAACAGATGTGCCACATCAGAGAGACCGTAGTAATAGCCGCTATAGAATCCATCAAGGAGTGTACTTGGACCCTTGGGATAGGAGAAAATTTTACACTGCCTCCACCTATCGGTTCACCATTCCTTGAGAAAATTCAGGATGTGTTTACAATAGTCATAGGCAAACCCCAACCCATAGGGATGGGGGAATTTATATCTCAATCACCATATCCAAATTCATCATCCCCTGAAAGGATCTAAGAGATATCAATGACGATTCCAGATCAACCCTAGACCATAGGGCTAGGGTAATTTTTATCATCCTCACTACCATAGAAGGAATCAATATTATCTAGGTTGGGAGGAAAATATCAACAGTTAGTGTCCCACCAGTTCCTCCTATCGCAAGATAAACCTCTGTTGGTCAACGCTCATTTGGAAACCTCAACCAGAAATTACCTTAAGGTCACCATTCATAAACCAATTGGAGAGGAGCATACAATGAAAGAAATCAGACCCTGTTGGGATCACAAGCCAAAACAGCCCAATAAGGACAAGGGTTTGAGTACTGACCCTAATGAAAGCCTTACAGAGCCATCTTTCCATGTGGAAAGAAATGGAACAACCACAATTGCTCGATATGACATTGTGAACATCATCACTGTTAATATGGCAGAAATCGATCAATATCTAGATGCAGAGGATCGCAATAGGGAAGACATACCCTAGGAGGAGGGTTGTTTAAACACACCAAATGAGGGTGCACACACCCAGAATCAAAGAAGGCTCCAGAATTTAGATCCACTGAATAATGATTTTCCACCTCCTCAGTGGAACATATATAAAGATAATGGGAAAGAAGAAACCATGTCTAGTTTTCCATATTCAGAAGAGCAATTGTCACAATATGAGAGTGAGATATGATCTCTCTGATAGCTCAATGAGGAGATACTCAGGGGAAATATTCCCAATGGGTATCATCTTCAGTAAGAGTTAGATATTCCCCCTCCTATGGATGATTATACAACTAGAGAAACATCTGGATATTAGATTGTCTTTAGGTCTAGATAATCCATCCACATAAACAATGAAGCTAGAAACAATCAGGATTTGTCTCCGCTACGACGGTAGTATCTCCCTCACTAGGGTAACTACTCAGTCATAGGAAAGTTAGAGGATCAACGAGAGATGAAAGTGGGACCACCTCATCAGCCCCCACCTATTCCTTATGGAAGGGAAGCGACTCATATGGTAGTGAACCCATAGATGCTCACTACCATCGAATCCCTGGATACACTACTATAAATATGGTCTTTACCAATGCTAGAATAGTGCATTAATAGCGCTAAAAAAGCACTATTAATCAAGGTGAAGATAGGGGGTCCCTTTTATCAGTGCTCAAAAAAGTGCTGATAAAGGCCCCTTTTATCAGTACTAAAAAAATCACTGATAAAATGCCCCTTTTATCAGCACTAAAAAAAACATTGATAAAAGGGTCCTTTATCAGCGATTTTTTTAGCGCTGATAAAAGTCATTTAAAAAAAAATAAAAAAAAATAAAAAAGAATATATAATGCAGGGGGGATTTTAATAGCGCTTGACCCCCCCCCCCCTTTATCAGCACTAAGTAGACCCCTTCCCACTCTCTCGCACGCTTCCCTTGCCCGCGCATCCCCCACATGTCTGCACACACCTCCTTGCTTCCACTCGAACTCGAACCCGCGACCTCTCCCCTTGCGCGCCTGTACCTTTACCACTAAGCCATTTCATTTTTTTCTCTATTTAATGATATATCTATTAATTTATATATATAGTTATATTTATTTGTATATTAATATAGATTCATATTAAGATAAATATATTTAGTTATATTAATACATATATATTTATTCATATATTAATATATATATTTATTCATATATTAATATATATTTATGCTTATTTAGATATATATAGTTATATTTATTTGTATATTAATATAGATTCATATTAATATAAATATATTTAGTTATATTAATACACATATATTTATTCATATATATATATATATATTTATTCATATATTAATTTATATTTATATTTATATATATATATAGTTATATTTATTCGTATATTAATATAGATTCATATTAATATAAATATATTTAGTTATATTAATTCATATATATTTATTCATATATTATTATATAAATATTTATTTTTATATTAATTTATATTTATATTTATTAATATATATATATATATATTTAGTTATAATTTTTTATCCATATATTTATTTGTATACTAATATATATTTTTAAGATTAGTTTTAAATACATTTATAAAATATGTTTTTATGTGTTTTTATAAATAAATAAATAAATACATACATACATATATACAACACACACACACAGAGAGAGAGAGAGACACACACACACACATATTTACAAATAAATACATATATATGTGTATTTGAAAATCCATAGAATGTTAAAATGGCCATAACTTCTAATCTAGAAGTCCATTTCAACTCCAAAACCAGTAAAATAGAAGAAAATGAAACAATCTTCGATATGATATGTGGTACATGCCTAGTGGAAATCCAGATCATAAGTTATACCTGTTTTAATGTTAAAAAATCAAGGTATCCCGACTAAAAACTCAATTTTGGAGGCCTTCTAGGCCTTTTTGGACTCAAAAATGTGATAGAAGGTTCCCTTGGGTCATTAGCGCATATATCTCATTGCAAGATTTAATTTGATATCCTGTAGAGCTCAAACGGACACCAGGATCAAAAGTTATGGCCGTTTGATGTTTGAGTTACATTTTCAACTTATTTTAGATCTTTTATTAATTTTTTTGATTTTTTGTGCTTCAAATTATTATTAAATGATTATTAATCGATGATAATTAGCAAATTATTAATTAATAATATTTTTAAAAATATTTTAGATCCATTTTCACTAAATTTTTTATATATTAAAGGTAATAGTCTATTTATATTTATCTAAAACATATTAAAAAAATATATATTATATTTATATCAAAATAAATATACTTATATAATAATATATTATTTTTCATGATTTTTTTTGAAAAATAAACTTTATCAGCGCTAGGAAAAAGCACTGATAAATCCCTCCTTTATCAGCACTACAAAAAAAGTGCTGATAAAGGGTGGCGCTGTGGAAACCCAGTTTTGTGGTAGTGATACTTGGATGGAAGCCATGGAAGGGTGACATGTGCTAGTGAAACCTGAGAAGAAGCCATATCCTGAATGGGTATATGATACCATTCCTCCATCCAATTTCATAAATCCTACCTTCTCCACATTGAATAGTGTAGGGGATCTTGAGAAACATCTCACACACTTTGTGTCTCGATGTGGGTCGATGATGGGCCCTCAGTATCAATAGAAGGTGACCAAACTGAGGTGTTTTGTACATACATTAATAGGGAAAACATTCATCTGGTATAATAGTCTGCCCATAGGGTCTATCACAGGATGTGAAGACCTTCACCTTCAGTTCCTTTACCAATTCATTTCAACACTGAGGAAGATGATGATCATCGACCTGATGAACTGCAATCAACATGAGAATGAGAGGGTGTCGAAATTCATAGAAATGTGGGAGGGTCTGACCTATTCGCTTAGCATCCCTATCTTGTAGGAAAAACTAATAGAACTATGTATTTAAAATCTTAGGGATGACATGAAGACACACCTAATCCCCATGAAATATCTAGGTGGGTTCCAAGAATTCACTAAAACAACACAACGTCTTGAAGAATCTATCTAGAGAACCCGATACAAGTCTTGGATCATGCTCGCAGCATAAGGGAAAAAGTCAAGAAAAGTGGAAGCTGCAACTATCACTCTCAAGCCCACAATAGTCCAAGAACCTAGGACAGCTCTGAACCACACAAAACCCCCTACTGACTGGAAAAAACCACATAATTTCCCTCAGCTAGATGCAAAAAGAAACTAGGTCTGCCTGGGATTCTAGGAGAGGATAAATAAGGCGTAATCATTATGAAATGAGAAAGTCAGTGATACTTCTTGGTATCCATGGACAACAACCTGCTCACACTTCTACAACCCAGGAAGCCTAATGAAGTTAGTCTCACCAACCATCCCAATTACTTCCCTTTCCAAAGAAGGCTGGGTCACAATATCCAAAATTGTTTCATCTTTAAGGATGTTCTTCAAGGTATTATCAACTATGTAAAGGTGATATTAGATGATTCTATAGAACAAGTGGCTTGCAAAACCATTTCCTGGTCAGAGGAAGAAGAAGGATGGTCTAAAGTTCCTACCAGTCAAGCATAGAAGTTCGACAACTAGATTACTCATAAAATAGTTGATCGATCCCATGGTGACCTCAAGGAACAGTTGCAGAAACTCACAACAGATCCACCACCCAAAAAGGAGAAGTCTGATGTACCTCCCAAGGGTGGGTGTGACCATATAAAGTAGTAAGAAATAGAGGAGGAAGAGTCATAATTTTCTCTAAAGTTGGTTCTAACTCTCGCAAATTTCTTCCTTGCAACATCTGTAGCACGGGCACCGCCCTGCCAAACAAAATCCTCATTAGGAGAAGAACTCATATTCGATTTTATCAACATGATACACTTGAAGAATCCCTCCTAAAATGATGAGTACACCCCTGAATATGATTTTCCTGCATATAACAGGGGAACGAGAGGCTTCATATTCCAAAGTCAAGGATACAAGGGACAATGTAGATATGGACATAGTTAGTATCTTGGTAATATCCTCACAGAGGACTCATATACAACCATGAATTGTGAGAAAGTTCTCCAGTAGGATCAAAGGAGGCAGAGAGGTGCCTCAGAGCCCTCCAATAGCCACCTGCACATGATTGTATTGCGTGACCATTTAGAGGGGGTTCAACCTAATCAACCCAAGACACATGAAAGGACGACACAACCTATTCCATTGGAAATGGATATTCCATTAACCTCCACACAATACCTAATTCCATCAACCTCATCCGCTCTAGCTCCTCATCCGCATGCCCAAGAGTAGCCCCATACTGGGAAGCAGCGATCTCTGGCACAAAAGTATGATGTTCTGAAATAGCTATCCATAGTCCCAACCAAGTTCCCAATCCTTGATGTGCTTTGACTTTCCAAAGAACTTAGGGAGGAACTTTTTAAAGCCCTCCAAATCCCATGATAATTTGAGATAGAAGTCGTTGTATCCGAGGTCTATCGAGCAAAAACCTTGTCCTTAGGATGTTATGTTGACATTTAATTCATTGACCAAGATAAAGAAGAGTCTATCCATGGACACATTAGACCCTTGTACATCTGAGGTAGGCTCAATAATGTCAGTATCCAAAGGGTGTTGATAGATAATGAATTTGAGATCAATCTCATCCCAGCCTGGACCCTCTGACATTTGGGTATAGAAAAGGGGACCTATCCCCTACAAAGATAACCATATAGGGGTATGATAATCATGAAAAAAGGACCCTAAAAAAGATTAAGATATAAACCCAATTTGGGGAGCTCACGTCTGATGCTAAGTTCACGGTTATCTAACAAGACACCACATACAACGTCTTTCTTGGAAGGCCCTAGATCCACAGACACACAGAAGTCCCATCAACATTCCATCAATGTTTGAATTACCCCATCAATGGCAAGGTTGGCACACTCTACAGAGACAATTCCCCATTAAAAACTTTCATATCCGTATATGCTGAAGCATACTTCTACAATAAGGGAGAAAAATAACCAATAAGGGATGATGTTATATTGGTTTTTACCCCCAATGGATTGGGGACCACCCCTGTAAATCCATGGAGCATGATTGATGAGGAATACATGCTCCCTATAAACATGGTCGAAATAGCAGGACTAGTCCCAGAGGTCCAACCCTATCCTGTCCTCAGCAATAGTCACCCTCAGCATATCTCTACCGCAACCCAGATGATGGGAGATGATGAAATTTATCCTGCTAATATCCCTCACCTTGATAGTGATGGAGAGTCCCCCAAATTTCTATCCTCACTCAAAGTTGTCCCCATGGATTTAGTAATAGAATAGGATGAGGATGATCTCAAAAAATCCTCTCCAACATTCGAGGAAGGTGTTTCCACCACGATCACTACTAGAAAAACAGGTATTCGCGACGGGTCATTTGCGACGGGATCCCGTCGCAAATGGCTTTTTGCGACGGGGGCCCGTCGCAAATGACCCGTCGCTGAAAACGGCATCGCAACAACACTTATTTGCGATGGGCCCATCGCTAAAGCCTTTTTTTGCGACGGTTATTCTCCCCGTCGCAAATAGTACTCCATATATTTGTAAAAAACTTTTAAAATAGTTTTTGCGACGGGACCCGTCGCAAAAACTATTTTTTTAAAAAAATAAAAAACTATTAATAAATTATTTTAATGAATATAATAATACTAGTATTTGCGACGGGCATAATATCCCGTTGCAAATACTATAAAAAAAATAAAAAAAATAAATTATTAATAAATTATTTTAATTAATATAATAATAGAATTATAATTCACAAATAAAAATAATAAATTATTTTAATTAATATAATAATAATAGAATTATAATTCAAAAATAAAAAATAATAGAATATTAATAAATTATTTAATTAATATAATAATATTAGAATTATAATTCATAAATAAAAAAAAATTAATAAGTTATTTTAATTAATATAAAAATAATAGAATTATTTTACATTCAAATATTAAAATAATTCAAATATTACAAAAAATATAATTAAATTATAATATTATAAAATTTTAATATATATATAAAATTTAATATTATAAAATATAAATAATATTATTATTCATATTAATATTGTTATTTAAAAATATAATATTATTAATATTTTATAATGAGACAAAAACTAAGAATAGAAAAAAAAAATTGATTTCCCAAATTTTATAACATAAATACAAACTCTAATCTGAAGGAGGGGGGGAGGTGGGGGATCTGCAGATGGTGGTGGAGGAAACTCCATCCCTAAAGCATGAGTGAGTCGGCGCATGTACTCCATCTGCTCCTGATGCTGCTGCTGCCACCGACTCGTCTGCTCCTCGTACAGCTGCTGCTGGCGTCGACGCTCCTCCTCATGCTGCTGACACATCTGCTCCTGCTCCTGTCGGAGACTCTCTATCTGTGCAGTCTGAGATCGCAACTGATCCTCATACTGTGTAGTAGAAGAAGATGCACGAGCTCCTCTCGAGCTGGACGCCGACATCGCAGCACTGCCATAATAATCTCCGGGAGTCAGTCGAGAGCCGATACCAACTACCCGGCCCTTCTCGAAGGCATACTGGGTGGCCTGCATCCATGCCGCCTCATCAAACTGACGGGCAGTGGTCTGATCTGATGACTCGGCCTGACTCTCAGGTCGGGCCTGTGACGCTGCAGCCTCATATGACTCCTATAGTTGCAATTTAAAATTAAAATTGTGAATATATTATATGAAGTTAATTTTTAAACTTGAAAACAAATAATACTGACCACGATGTGATGCTGACGATCACCTCTGAGCTCCCCAGTAGCAGGATCACTATACATCCTCCGATATATGTCATACTCCGTAATATCGGGGTGCTCGAAAGCCTATAAGAATAAAAAATAAACTGTTAATATTTATAGTTATATAAAATATTTATAAATAATGTACGTACCAGATGTTGTCTATGAGTACTGAAAGAACGACTCCCGGCTCGATGAGTCACCTCCTGTCTCCCCCGATTCTGCCTCCCCACCGATGATCTCCTCTGAAAGGCACCACTCAACCAGTGCGCACATAATCCATCCCATACATGGGATGAAATATACTCTGTTCGGTGTGCTCTACATGACTCCTCAAAATCTGACACTCCTGCTTTCTTCATCGCAGCTTTTCTTAAATTGTGCAAAAACTGACGAAGGCGATCACGCATGGCCACCTCCCTTGCCTCGTGGATGGCGTCACGCATGGTATCCTCGATCAGATAACATAAACCCTACAAATAAATCAAAATATCAAGTTAGAAATGAAATAATTTTCAAAATAAAAATTATTTATTTACGTACGTACCAACCAATGGCCGAACATGGCCTGCTGCACATCAATGGGAATCTTCTCCCATGTGGTCCACGGCTGAGAGAAATAGTTGCGCAAAATAGCGCTGCCCTGTCTGACTGCTATATGCGGAAAACTGAAAAAATAATAAACATTTATTATGTGAATAGATTAATGAAATATTAGTCAAATCCACAGGTTATCACACAGGTTATCACACCTCCGTGTGCGTGGATCAAACCCAAGACGTGGACGTCGCTCAGGGACGGGGCCAGGAATCATCAATCGTGCAAGACCGCGCCCCCTCCGCGTACTCCCTGGAGCGCCTGCAGGTTGAGGGGAATCTGTCAGCAACTCATCCGCATTGAAAGTCAGGTCAGCATCCGCCAACTCACGAAATGTGGCGTCGTCCATCTGAAACAGAAAATGTTAATGTTAGCAAATAATTGATAATTACTATTATATATACATATATACATATTATGATTGTATATAAATACCATGGAATGCTATCAGTGTTCATCTTCGTCATCATCTTCATATATGTCAATGTCATCTTCATATTCCTCCTCAACATCATCGATATCCATTCGAGTTACAGTTGCTTCATCTCTTACCATTTCAAATTCATATGTGACATCATTAACATCATCGTCATCACCGACTCTTAAATGTGGGGTGTCGTCATTGATACTCATGTCTCTTTGTAAAAAAGATTGATTTTGAGTACTCTCTTGAAAAACTTCAATTCTTTGCACATCTGTGGAAACACATTCACTTTGACTAAACTGATTGTCTCGAATTTTGATTTTTATTACACTCCACCAATCAGTCAAGTCTCTTGATGTTGCACATTACTTTGCATAATAAACTTGATATGCCTGTTGAGCCAATAAGAATGGTTCATTTACCGCGAGAACACTTTTACATTTAATATCGATGATTCCATGAGTCGGATGAACACGCACGCCTCTCTCTGTATCCAACCACCGACATTTGAACATGGTTATGTAATGTTGTCCAAGATAACAGAGTTCAATGATTTCATCAAGTATGCCATAAAAGTCAACTTCATTTTCTCGATGATGAGATCCTCTCAAGCTAACTCCACTGTTCATTGTCTTTTTCGATTCCCCATATGCATGTGTGTGGAATCGAAATCCATTCACCACATATGCATTATAAGTTTTAACAAGTTTGGAAGGTGGGTTACTCAATACACACAGCCGTTTGTCAATTTTATCAGCATGTCAAGACACCTGAAAATTTGTGAAATAATTATCAATATAGTAAACTATACATTGAATGAGTTGCTAAAAGATAAAGAATTTATGTTACCAGTTTTTGAAACCACTGAGAGAATTTTTTCAGTCGACGTTCTTCGAGAGCAGCTGCTGTAATTTGTGGAATTTGTTTCTTGATATGATTATCATACAACCTATAAAAACCAAAGTTATTTACAGTAACATAAATGATAGAATAAGTGATATAAACACTTACAGTAAAACTGATGTCATCTCTTCACAGTTGAGCAGAACATACGTATAAGCTCTCTGATGTTCATCATCTGAAAGCCAGCGTTCATAAACTCCACCAAAACCAAGCTCTGACTGGTTGAAAATAGATAATTGATTATCGATTTCATCAATATTCCTCTCGTTCCGTCCCATTCGGTTGTGTTTTGAAGGATACTCAGATTCAAAATAATGGGAGCAGAAAAAAGATATTTCCTCTTGCAAATAAGCTTCTGCAATAGATCCTTCAACAGATGCTTTTTTACGTACTTTTCTTTTCAATTTTTGCATGCATCTTTCAAATGGGTACATCCATCGAAACTGTACCGGACCTCCACATTTGGCTTCATATGGAAAATGTAACATCAAATGTTCCATTGAGTCGAAGAAAGACGGCGGAAATATTTTTTCCAGTTTACATATAATTACAACAACATCTTTTTCAAGTTTGCCTAGAGCATCATAATCTGCCGTAGCCGCACAAATTTCCCGAAAAAAATGAGACATGTCTGTTATGGAATCCCAAATCACAGAATTCAATAGACCTCTTAATCCAATGGGTAGAAGTCTCTTCATTATAACATGACAATCATGACTTTTTAATCCAGTAATATGACCATTCTTTACACATCTTCCCAAATTGGAAGCACAACCATCTGGAAGTCTCAAATCTGCAATCCACTGACAAAATAATAAACAGTTTTCTTTAGACAGTGTATAAGCTACTTTTGGTTTCAGTAACCTTTCTGTTCTGACATTCTCAAATAGTTCCAATTCTGGACACCTGCAAATTTGGGCAAGATCTAAACGTGCATTTACATTGTCTTTGCTCTTTCCTGGCGTATCCAAAACTGTATGAAACAAATTATCAAAACAGTTCTTCTCAATATGCATGACATCTAACATGTGTCGGACAGACAGATCAGACCAATATGGCAAATCCCAAAATATGCTACGTTTAATCCAATTGTGTTCTTTCCCAAAACCAGAAATTTTCTATTGGTTTATTGTGGGACCAAAAGTGATGGGAGGTAATGAAAATACAACTGATTTTAACTCCGAACCTGATAGCATTTTTGGAGGTCCATCCCTTTCAACTGTTCCTTTTCTGAAATGAGATCTGTTTCTGCGAAAAGGATGATCAGCTGGAAGAAATATGCGATGACAGTCAAAATAACAAGGTTTCTTTCCATGAATGAGCATAAATGCTTTGTTCTCTCCCATACAGTAAGGACATGATTTCTGACCATGTGTACTCCAGCCAGATAACATCCCATAAGCCGGGAATTCACTTATTGTCCACATCAATGCTGCTCTCAGTATGAAATTCTATTTCGTTGCAACATCATATGTACTGACACCAGTACTCCACAATAAATTTAATTCATCAATCAATGGCTTCAAATAAACATCAATATTTTTCTTCGGATGTCCTGGAATTAGTAAAGTCAAAAAGATATATGGCTCCTTCATCAACATCCATGGAGGTAAATTGTACGGAGTTAAAAAAATAGGCCAACATGAATATTGACTACCATAAGATCCAAACGGACAGAAACCATCAGTGGAAAGGCCCAGTCGAACATTTCTAGCTTCTAAAGCAAAGGATGGATGCACTCTATCAAAATGTTTCCATGAATCACCATCGGCTGGATGATTCAAGCTTTTATCGGTTGAAATATTCTCTTTATGCCATGACATCATTGTCGCTGTATTCTTAGACATGAATAAACGCTGAAGTCTGGATGTAAGCGGAAAATATCTCAACTGTTTTACAGGAATCAAACCAGACTTCCCGTGTTGTCCTTCTTTATATCTCAGTTGCCCACATGTAGGACAACTATTCAACGACTCATTTTCCCCAGAATATAAAATGCAGTCATTTGAACATGCATGAATCTTCTGACAAGTAAGTCCCAAATTTCGAACCAGCCTCTTACTATCATAGTAATTTGCAGGTAAAACATTTCCTTCGGGTAACAGTGTTTTCAGCAAAGAAAATATCTGGTCAAAACAGGTGTTTGACATTCCGTTATCTGATTTGATAGCCATAAATTTTGCAACTGCTTCTAATTTGCTCATCTTGCAGCCAGGATATAATGCATCCTCAGCAGACTTCAACAACTCATAAAATTCAGACGGTGCCAACTCAGGATTTGAAGCTATATCAGCCGGAGTTTCTGTATGTTGAACAGATGAACCTGTAACATCATGTACTAAATCTTGAAACCGGGATGGATCCAGAATCAAGTTGGTATCACCTTCTCTGGAACTGCGTTCACCGTGTTGATACCAAAAAACATAATCTGGTTGAAAACCAAAACGCAAGAGATGTTCTCCCACTTTGTCAAACGTGTCAAACGTTCTCAATGCACATTTTCTGCAAGGGCATTTTATTTTTCCTTCTGAAACAAATTCTGGATTTGATGCCGCAAATGATAAAAAAAGTCTCCACACCTTCAACATATACTGGATTTAAACCAGAACCATTTGGATTTCTACGTTGATTTATCCATATGCGGTCACCTAATAATGATTGTTGACGACCTCGTTGTTCCATATTTCTCTATAAAATATAAAAGCATTACTAGTTTTGAATAATTTGTTAGAAAAAACAGTCAAGCTAGGATAATTATAGAGTTTAGATCATACACGACTGATGCAAACTTTTTATTGAGATAGACCTAAAAATTGACCCTTTAAGAATTAAATATGTTAAGAATAAAGCAAAACATGTTACAAATATTGATAATTTTAATATTATATAAATTTTTTATTATTTTCATAGTACTAATATTATTGGTAATTATTACTAATTATTGGTAATTATTGGTAATTATTGGTAATTATTGATAATTATTACTAATTATTTGTAATTATTGGTAATTATTGGTAATTATTACTAAGTATTGTTAATTATTACTAATTATTGTTAATTATTACGAATTATTGGTAATTATTACTAATTATTGGTAATTATTACTAATTATTAATAATTATTACTAATTATTGGTAATTATTACTAATTATTACTAATTATTACTAATTATTGGTAATTATTATTAATTATTACCAATTATTGGTAATTATTGGTAATTAATACTAATTATTGGTAATTATTACTAATTATTGGTAATTATTGGTAATTATTGTTAATTATTGTTAATTATTACTAATTATTGGTAATTATTACTAATTATTACTAATTATTGGTAATTATTACTAATTATTACTAATTATTGGTAATTATAACTAATTATTACTAATTATTGGTAATTATTACTAATTATTGGTAATTAATACTAATTATTGGTAATTAATACTAATTATTTGTAATTATTACTAATTATTGTTAATTGTTACTAATTATTGTTAATTATTACTAATTATTGGTAATTATTACTAATTATTGGTAATTATTACTAATTATTGGTAATTATTACTATTTATTGGTAATTATTGGTAATTATTGGTAATTATAGGTAATTATTACTAATTATTGGTAATTATTGGTAATTATTGGTAATTATTACTAAGTATTGTTAATTATTACTAATTATTGTTAATTATTACGAATTATTGGTAATTATTACTAATTATTGTTAATTATTACTAATTATTGGTAATTATTACTAATTATTGGTAATTATTACTAATTATTGGTAATTATTACTAATTATTGGTAATTATTGGTAATTATTGGTAATTATTGGTAATTATTACTAATTATTGGTAATTATTGGTAATTATTGGTAATTATTACTAAGTATTGTTAATTATTACTAATTATTGTTAATTATTACCAATTATTGGTAATTATTCCTAATTATTGCTAATTATTACTAAATATTGGTAATTATTGTTAATTATTTGTAATTATTACTAAGTATTGTTAATTATTACTAATTTTTGTTAATTATTACGAATTATTGGTAATTATTACTAATTATTGGTAATTATTACTAATTATTACTAATTATTACTAATTATTACTAATTATTACTAATTATTGGTAATTATTACTAATTATTGGTAATTATTCCTAATTATTGTTAATTATTACTAATTATTGGTAATTAATACTAATTATTACTAATTATTACTAATTATTACTAATTATTGGTAATTATTGTTAATTATTACTAATTATTGGTAATTATTAATAATTATTACTCATTATTGATAATTATTACTAATTATTGGTAATTATAATTAATTATTACTAATTATTAATAATTATTACTAATTATTGGTAATTATTACTAATTATTACTAATTATTACTAATTATTGGTAATTATTATTAATTATTACCAATTATTGGTAATTATTACTAATTATTGATAATTATTACTAATTATTGGTAATTATTAGAAATTATTGGTAATTATTACTAATTATTGGTAATTATTACTAATTATTGGTAATTATTACTAATTATTGGTAATTATTACTAATTATTACTAATTATTACTAATTGTTGGTAATTATTACTAATTATTGGTAATTATTACTAATTATTGGTAATTATTACTAATTATTGGTAATTATTGGTAATTATTGGTAATTATTGGTAATTATTTGTAATTATTGCTAATTATTGGTAATTATTATTAATTATTGGTAATTATTACTAATTATTGGTAATTAATACTAATTATTGGTAATTAATACTAATTATTGGTAATTATTGGTAATTATTACTAAGTATAGTTAATTATTACTAATTATTGGTAATTATTACTAATTATTGGTAATTATTACTAATTATTACTAATTATTACTAATTATTACTAATTATTACTAATTATTACTAATTATTGGTAATTATTACTAATTATTGGTAATTATTCCTAATTATTGTTAATTATTACTAATTATTGGTAATTAATACTAATTATTACTAATTATGACTAATTATTACTAATTATTGGTAATTATTGTTAATTATTACTAATTATTGGTAATTATTAATAATTATTACTCATTATTGATAATTATTACTAATTATTGGTAATTATTATTAATTATTACTAATTATTAATAATTATTACTAATTATTGGTAATTATTACTAATTATTACTAATTATTACTAATTTTTGGTAATTATTATTAATTATTACCAATTATTGGTAATTATTGGTAATTATTACTAATTATTGATAATTATTACTAATTATTGGTAATTATTGGAAATTATTGGTAATTATTACTAATTATTGGTAATTATTACTAATTATTGATAATTATTACTAATTATTGGTAATTATTACTAATTATTACTAATTATTACTAATTATTTGTAATTATTACTAATTATTGGTAATTATTAATAATTATTGGTAATTATTGCTAATTATTGGTAATTATTGCTAATTATTGGTAATTATTGCTAATTATTGGTAATTATTGCTAATTATTGGTAATTATTGCTAATTATTGGTAATTATTACTAATTATTGGTAATTATTACTAATTATTGGTAATTAATACTAATTATTGGTAATTAATACTAATTATTACTAATTATTACTAATTATTACTAATTATTACTAATTATTACTAATTATTGGTAATTATTGTTAATTATTACTAATTATTGGTAATTATTACTAATTATTGATAATTATTACTAATTATTGGTAATTATTATTAATTATTACTAATTATTAATAATTATTACTAATTATTGGTAATTATTATTAATTATTACCAATTATTACTAATTATTGGTAATTATTAGTAATTATTACCA
This sequence comes from Viscum album, assembly GCA_963277665.1. NCBI lineage: Eukaryota > Viridiplantae > Streptophyta > Magnoliopsida > Santalales > Viscaceae > Viscum > Viscum album. Next base: position 1,827,430,376 of record OY728127.1, read on the forward strand.
ATTATTGGTAATTATTGGTAATTATTACTAATTATTGGTAATTATTGGTAATTATTGGTAAGTATTGTTAATTATTACTAATTATTGGTAATTATTACTAATTATTACTAATTATTGGTAATTATTACTAATTATTACTAATTATTGGTAATTATTACTAATTATTGGTAATTATTACTAATTATTGGTAATTAATACTAATTATTACTAAGTATTACTAATTATTGGTAATTATTCCTAATTTTTACTAATTTTTACTAATTATTACTAATTATTACTAATTATTGGTAATTATTACTAATTATTACTAATTATTACTAATTATTACTAATTATTGGTATTTATTGGTATTTATTCCTAATTATTACTAATTATTACTAATTATTGGTAATTATTGATAATTATTGGTAATTATTACTAATTATTACTAATTATTCCTAATTATTCCTAATTATTACTAATTATTGGCAATTATTGGTAATTATTGGTAATTATTGGTAATTATTGGTAATTATTGGTAATTATTGGTAATTATTGGTAATTATTGGTAATTTGTGGTAATTAGTGGTAATTAATGGTAATTATTAGTAATTATTACTAATTATTACTAATTATTACTAATTATTGTTAATTATTGGTAATTATTACAAATTATTGGTAAATATTACTAATTATTGATAATTATTACTACTTATTGGTAATTATTACTAATTATTGGTAATTATTACTAATTATTGGTAATTATTACTAATTATTGTTAATTATTACTAATTATCACTAATTATTACTAATTATTCTTAATTATTGATAATTATTGGTAATTGTTCCTAATTATTAGTAATTAAATGAATAATTACCAATAATTAGGAATAATTACCAATAATTAGTAATAATAACATTATTAGTATATTTTATTATTAATATTAAAATAATATAATTTTCTAATTTATATACAATTCTCCTTTCATCTGTGCGTTTTCTATCTCCACATACAAATAATACATGTGAAGACAGCAAACACACAGATGAAAAGAGAATTGTATATATATATAAAATTATATTATTTTAATATTAATAATAAAATATACTAATAATGAAATAATGTTATTATTTCTAATTATTGGTATTTATTATTAATTATTAATATTTATTCTTAATTATTAAAAATTATTACTAATTATTCCTAATTACCATTAACTATGAACAATACTAAAAATTTAAATTTATTAAGTAACAAAACAATGTAAACATAATTAAATCACAACTAATTAAGAATAATTGAAACTAATAAAAAACTAAAAATAAATATTAAATTAAAATGAACATAAATACCTTGAAAATTGATCTGCTCTGATCGTTTTTCAAAACTTTAATATCAACTCCGGAGAAAAAAATTAAACTGGAGAAAAACTGAACTTTAGAAATACAACTTTGAGAGAAGAAGAAGATGGAATTTGAGAATGATTTGAAAAAAACGGATGGGGGTATTTATAGGTTAGATTATTTGCGACGGGTCCATTTGCGACGGGATTCCCGTCGCAAATAGTGTTATTTGCGACGGTACCCGTCGCAAATACCTTAGCCAACATTTATTACGGTCAACGGTTAAATAGTTATTTGCGACGGGTCCCGTCGCAAATAACCACCTGCCGACATACTATTTGCGACGGGAGAATATTCCCGTCGCAAATACCTTTTACCACCGCCGGTTATTTGCGACGGGAATATTCCCCCGTCGCAAATAGTTTTCCCGCGATTTGGCACGCAACGCGCGCCAGTTCTTTTGCGACGGGGAAAGCAATCCCGTCGCAAAAGCCTACTTATTTGCGACGGGTAAATACCCCCGTCGCAAATAAGTTTTTCACGGGGCTATTTGCGACGGGATTTCTTCCCGTCGCAAATACCCATTTTTCCCGTAGTGGATAGATGAACTCTGACAGATAAACCCGGGGATAGAAAAAGATCTACGACCCACTTTGATTAGCTCCACCATGCCTCCCGAGGAGTAGGATATGTACATGGAATTCCTGAAGCATCACTGATATTTGTTTTCCTAGAACTATACAAAAATGCTCAGATTGAATCCAGATATATCTACACACCATCTTGGACTACCCAAAGATCATAGAAGCTTCAAGTAGGCAGCCAAAAGAATTCACACCTCCCATGCTGTAAATATAGAGGTATAGATCAACAAGTTTATCAAATCCAACTTCGTCTGAGAGGTGAAATACCCCAAATGTCTTTCCAATTCCATCCCCATCAAGAAAAAGAATAGGAAGATCAGGGTATGCATTGATTTTAGAGACTTTAATCGATATTACCCAAAGGATGATTTTCCATTGCCAATAACAAAAATCTTGATCAAAGACACTATTTGATTCCAAGACCTTTACTTCATGGATGGGTACTTAGGGTATAATAAGATCAAAATGGACCCTGAGGTTTAAGAGTCCACTGCCTTCAAGGTGACCCAAGGGATCTTATGCTACCAAGTCACACCGTTCAGATTAAAGAACATTGGTACCACATATTAGCGCGCCATGCATTGCACCATTAATCCATTCTTGGGGATGATAGTTGAGTGGTATGTTGACGACCTGGTCATCAAATATTGACAGTGATGTGATCACTTCAAGGATATCCAAGTAGTCTTCAACAAATTGTGACATAATAGTCTGAAGATGAATCTGCTGAAGTGTGCTTTTGGGGTAACATCAGGTAAGTTCCTTGGATTTATGGTATACCAACATATAATTGAGGTTGAACCAGAGAAGAATAGTGCTATCTTAGAAATTCCCCCCCTAAGAACCTCAAATAACTAAGGGGTCTCCAAGGGAACCTCACCTACATTCGACAATTCATAGCCAACCTGGCCAAAAAATCCCTCCCCTTCATGAGGCTGATGAAGAAGGGAGTTTCCTACCAATGGGATGATGATTTCCAAAAATCATTTTATAATCTCAAGAAGTATCTTCTGCATCCACTAGTTTTGATTCCTTCAGTGGAGGGGAGGCCACTCATCTTATATGTGGTAACCATGGAACGCTCATCAGGTGCCCTCCTCACTCAATATAATGACACATGGATAAAGAATAGTCTCTAATACCTCATCCGGACTATGCTGGGTACCAAGAATAGATATTTTGATGCTGAAAAGAACTACCTTGTACTCATCTTCACAGTGAAAAATTTGAGGCATTACTTACAGCACCATGAGATCCACCTGGTCTCTTGTATCGACCCGCTCAGGTAAATCATTGGCCACCCTATGTTGACAGGGCATTTGTATTAGTGGGAGGTAATCCTATAACAATATAACATCAAGTTCATATCCCATAAGTTAGTAAAAGGGAAAGCCTTGTTTGACTTCCTTGCGGCACATCCCACTCCAAAAAATGCACCATAGGACACCGAACTCCCTAATGAAGAGGTTTTCTATGTCCACGACACTCCTTGGACATGTGAGATATATTTTGATGGTGCCTCTCAAAGTCCTATCGGCATAAGAATGGAGAACCTGAAACTCAACTGGGTTGGCCTAGGGGTTATATTTGTCTCCCCAGATAAATCAGTTCTGCCCTATTCTTTCTCACTATCCAAAGTCTATACAAACAATGAGGATGATTACCAAGCCCTCATCAATGGATTGAAACTAGTGTCACAGTTTCACATAGCCTACCTAGACATCAAATGGGATTCAGTGCTAATGATAAACCAGATCAATGAAAATTATTCTATAAAAAAGGAATAACTATCCCCTCTTAATGGCTATGCCAGGTGAATAATGATAGAGTTCCCCTTTGATACCACATTGCATTATATCCCTCAATCACATAATTCTCATGCCAATGCACTAGATAATGCAGTGGTAGTATTGGAAAACCATGATCATGAGGAAGCAACCTTCCATATAACACATCAAATAATGGTCTCATAGATCACTGTGTGTGATATGAAAGAAATCAATTAGATTAGTGCCATCCCATAGCATGACAAACCAGCGACCGCCTTTGGATGGATGAAGCCCATAATCAGCTATATTCATTTTGGGACTCTCCCAAAGGATCTAGATAGAAAGGAATAGATTCGACATTGAGTGGAAAAATTCACCTTGCAGGATGGTCTAGATGATCAAAAAATCCTATACAAGTGTGGCTTCAATGAAATTCTTATAACAACACTGCTTTTTTATTACACACTTAGACACGATTTATTACATAACAAATTCACTTGATAAAACATAGAAGGTCTAGTGGTATAGTGTCTTTGGGGATTAGGAACATTACATAATGACTTAAAACATGAAATAAAACATCTTTATTGAAAACTTCCTTTACATGACCACAACATTCCTTCATACTTATCAATTCATGGGATAACCTAAGGACATACATAATAAAGGGGTGAGCTATAAAGCCCAGTAAGGGAATAAACATGGAATAACATGAGAAATACAATACATGTTAGAAAATAGGAATATCAATGGATCAGAAGAGAAACATGAACATGAAGTCATGATAAAGCATGATAATCATAACATGGAGATGTAGCAACAATACTTAACATGGTATTAGCATGAGCCAAGACTCATTGCACATGGAGAATGAGTAAACCCTCATTTCACATGAAGCACGAGTAAACCCTCGTTAAACTTGAATTATCATGGGTCAACACCAATTGCACATGACATATCATGATACTATACTTTACCCAATGCATTGGAGCACTATCAGGGCACACCCTTCGTAAACATTTCATTTCATGCATAAGTATGCCACATGAATCATATAACATGGATTCATAAAACATCATCATTTATTCCACGATAAAGGAATGTGGAATTAATACATGGAACTATATAATAAATAATTAAATTTTCACAAAGGTGAATAACATTGATAGATATATGAACATGATATTCACTACACAATGACTTTGGTTTGGAAAAATGGCGGTGCAATTTCGGTAGCATAACAGTGTGACATAAGAGTTCATAAAAATGGTCGATGAGAGTGGAAGAGGTGTATCATAATATTTAAATTAAATGGAAAGTATGGGGATCATATAGATATATTTCCCAACAATTGTAATGAAATTTAGATTCATGATACAAAATAATTTCTTGAATGTAAATGAGGAGAGAGAAATTCCTTACGAAATTTTGGCATGGTAACGAGTGTACGTGGGAGAGATTAATGAGAGAGAAAGGGGAATATCCTAATTAAAACATAAATAGGTAATTATGGGGTAGTTGAGAAATCATACCCCAACATTTACAATTGAAAATAAAAGGACATAACAATATTAAGAAACTTAGCTAAAATGAGAAAGGAAGGAATCCCTTACTTGGAAGTGTGATCCCAAAGGCTTGGGATAGGCTTGAGAGAGGATTATTTGGAGCTTGAATCACCTTAAGAGGATTATAGAGATAGGAGGTAAGGGTTTGGTTTAACTCCAAAGGCTTTGAGTGAAGAGGAAGTGGGAGATTGGGTGAGTTTATATAGGAAAGGAGAGGGAATTCTTTATTATTTAAGTTTGGGACACCACACATTAAACTAATCAAAACCACAAACAAGATCATAGTTTTTTCACATGGTTTTTTCAAAAGGGGAGTGTAAAACAATATTTTATAAGGTAAATGTATGAAATTATTAAAATAATAGGGTTGCTTATGTTGAGGTGAGTCACACTCTCAAGGAAATCAATTTAAAAAGCTAAAATGTTTTATAAGACTTGGAGGGTCCACTAAGGCTTTGTAAAATAAAAAAAATAAACCTAGAATCACATTATTTTAATGGTAAAACATATAATGGCCGAACATAGTGTTTATAGTATTTTATTACATCACTATTTGGTCATTATGATGCCATAAAACACATTATATAATTAAACGATATTTAATTTTTACCCCAAAATTATACTGTCTCAGAAAATTATGAAAAATTCACCATTAGATAATTTTTATGTCCTGATTCCAAAAATAATATTAATTTTATCTAAATAATTTTATAAATATGTGAATTTTCACTTTTAAAATAAAAACCGACTTTTATAAAAAATTCATGGGTTTTGACAAAAATAACTTTCAAACTTTAATAAAAATTACAATTGTATTCATAAAAATTATATGATAATTTATATTTAATAAAAATTAATTTAATAATAATAATAATATTTTATTAAAATAATATTTAATTCAAAAATCAATTAATTCATAAAAATAGATTCCTTAGTTGAATATTAACTAAAAATACTATTTGTGCTTTAAAAACTATTTACAAAGTAACAATAATAAAATGAATATATATTCTTTATTATATACAAAAATAATGCACATAATCATAGTGTTAAGGTCTTGTTACATAACCCCTTATAAAACCTGCATACGACTGAAGGGTGAGGTGTGCGATGGTGACAGACTCTTGGGGAGGCTTGGATAACATCGCTCAGGTGGTAATCTCTATTAACTTCCAATTCTCCCCTAGTCAGTTACGCTCAAGCTTAATGTGTTCAAGCTTGGATTGGGATTGGTCAAGAGAAAATCACAATGACTCCACATCCTTTACGATCTTTGACAAATGGGCTTCATATGAGTAAAGTATACTAGAGTGGCCATCACTTCCTTTGTCTGAGTAAATTGGATTTGTTAATGCCCTATATTTATACTAATCATGTGATCACTGTTCAATGACTATATTAGAAACAATCAAAATTCTTAACAGTATTTTAAAATCCAAAAACATAAAACCAAGGAATTGCTTATTTTATATAACCATTTTTCATAATAAGACATTTAATTAGATCAAGAGGAATTTTCATTAATGAAAGTTTGGGTCATTACAATATTCCCCCCTTAAGAAATTTCACCCTCAAAATTTCCTTTTTCCACTCTAAAGAAGATGTGGGTAACCTTGCTTCATCACTTCCTCCAATTCCCAAGTCGCTTCTTCAAACTTGTGGTTTCACCACAACACCTTGACGAGGGGCATTGTCTTATTTCGTAGAACTTTTTCTCTACGATCTAAGATCTTCATTGGTTTCTCCTCATAAGAAATATCATCCTCTAACTGTACTACCTCTAAAGAGAGTACATATGAAGGGTCTGGTATGTACTTCCTTAATAGGTATACATGAAATACATCATGTACTTTAGCCATGGTAGGTGGAAGTGATAGTCGATAGGCCACAACCCCGACATGATCAAGAATCTCAAAGGGGACAATGTACCTAGGAGTTAACTTCTCCTTATTTACAAACCTCATGACCTTCTTCCATGGAGATATTCATAGAAATACCATGTCTCCAACTTTGAACTCAAGGTCTCATCGACAGTTATCTGCATAACTCTTCTGTCGACTTTGGGCTGCCTTGATATGCTGTTGAATGGTTTTCACCTTCTCCACTATTTCCTCAACCATTTCAGGTCCTAACATCTTACACTCATCGACTTCATCCCAAAATGATGATGTTCTGCACCTTTTCCCATAAATGTATTCATATGGTTCCATTTGAATTCACGAGTGGAAACTGTTATTAAAGGAGAATTCAACCAGTGGAAGATGTTGGTCCCATCCTCCTTTGAAGTCCATAGAACATGATCTTAACATATATTCCAGTATCTGAATAGTTTGTTCAGATCGACCATCAGTTTGAGGATAACAAGCCATACTAAAGTTCAGTTCAGTGCCTAGATCATGTTGGATACTTTTCCAGAACTTCAAGGTGAATCTAGGATCACGATCATATACAATAGATAGTGGTACTCCATATAGACTTACCACTTCTTTGATGTAAATCCGTGCAATTTGATCCATTAATAAGTCCTCTCGAATTTCGATAAAGTGAGTTGTCTTCGTAAGATGATCCACAATGACCCATATAGCATTATTTCCTCTAGATGTCCTTTGAAGTCTAGTGACAAAGTCCATGGTAATGTTTTCCCACTTCCATGTTGGTATGGGTAGTGGTTGCATCATCCTCTTAGACTTTTGTCTCTCAGCCTTCACTTGCTGACATACCAGGAAATTTGATTTATATTCATCAATATCCCTTTTCATATTTTCCCACCAAAAGTTTTCTCGGAGATCTCAATACATCTTTGTGCTCCCCAGGTGAATAGAGAAGGTTGAGCTTTGTGCGTCATTCAGAAGCTCCTTCTTTATCTATGGATTAGATGGTACACATAATCATGACCCAAATCTCAAAATTCCATCTTCTCAACCATGAAATCTGATGATTTCCCATTTTTGATAGCTTCCACCCTTTTCATAATTTACACACCCTTTCTTTGAGCATCCCTTATTTTCTCCATGAGGGACGATTGAGAAATCATTTGAGAAAGGATTGATGATGTTCCTCCCTTGATGATTCCCATGTCCATCCTCTATAAATCTAAGAATATTGGATCCTTTTCAATTCTCATCATTAATAAATATGCAAGATACTTTTTACTTAGAGTATCCTCCACCTTTTTTGTCTTATCAGGATGGTAGGGGATTGGGCAGTCATAATCTTTGATGAGGTCTATCCATCTTTGTTGGTGCATATTACACTCTTTTTGTGTGAGACTCTTGTGATCAGTATATATCTCACACTTTTCCCCAAATAGGTAATGCCACCAAATTTTCAACATAAAGATCATAGCCGACAACTTCAGATCATGCATGGGATAGTTTTTCTCATGGATTTTTAGTAGCCTTGAGGTGTAGGATATCACTTTATTATTTTGAATCAACACACAACCCAATCCCTTCTTTGAAGTATCACTAAATACCAAAAAAATTTCTCCACTCATGGGTAATGTAAGCATGAGCATAGTGATATGCCTCATTTTAAACTCCTTGAATCTCTCTTCACATTCATCACTCTAAGAAAACTTTACTCCCTTTCGAGTTAGCTTGGTAAGAGGGTTGGACAATCATGAGAAATTTCTCACAAATCAGCGATAATATCCAGCTAACCCCAAGAAGCTACGAATATCTGTTACCGATTTTGGCCTAGTCCATCCCTCAATTGTAGCTGTCTTGGTGGGATCCACTGATATCCCATTGCTTGTGATGATGAGAACCAAGAATGAGACCTCCTTCTACCATAACTCACACTTGCTGTACTTTTCATAGATATTCTCCTTCCGTAAGGTCTCTAGTATAGTTCTTAGATGCTCATCATGATCCTCCTTGGTTTTGAAGTATATTAGAACATCATCTATAAATACTACCACAAATTTGTCGAGGTAATCTCTAAATAATCTATTCATCAAGTCCATAAATATTGGTGGAGAATTAGTGAGTCCAAAAGGCATTACTATGAATTCATAGTGCCTGTACCTTGTACGAAAAGCAGTCTTGGGGATATCTTCCTTCTTCTCCCTTACTTGATAATATCCCAACCATAAATCTACCTTGGAGAAGTATTGTGCTCCATGTATTTGATCAAAAAAGTCATTAATTTATGGTATATGATACTTTTTATTTATCATTATTTTGTTGAGATTACAATAATCAATGAAAAGGTGCATTGACCCATACTTCTTCTTGATGAAGAGGACTGGTGCACCCCATGGTGATGCACTTGGGAATATAAACCCTTTATCTAGATTCTCCTGTAGTTGTTTTTTCAGCTCCTCAAGCTCTATAAGAACCATTCTATACAGAGTCTTGGATATTGGAAATGCCCCAGGTATAAGGTCAATTGGGAATTCAACATATCTTATTGGAGGAAGACCAGAAAATTCCACGAGAAACTCTTATGTGAATTCCCTCACAATAGGCACGTCTTTAAGGATGGTTTCTTCCTTAGACTCAAGCATCTGAGCCAGATATGCGTGCTCATAGGGAAATAATATCCATGCTTGAGATGATGGTGTTAAAGAAGATTCATCTTCCTCCTTGCACTTGTATAGAAGCGGGGGTCGATTCTCCATATGGAGAGTGATTTCCCTCTAAGGAAAATTTATGTTGGCTCTATATAAGGAAATCCAATCCATGTTGAGAATTGCATCAAATTCCACCATAGGGAGTATGATGAGGTTCATCGGGAAGTTAAATCCACCGATTATGATAGGGGAGGATTTATATTCATGGGATACAATGATTTCCCCATTTTTCGTACTCACCGACATATTTACTCCATGATTTGTGGTGGTGTTGGGATTGTTCTACTAAAATTTCAAGATATAAAAGAATACGTAGAACTATGGTTGACAAACCTAACTTTAACTTTTTGATTCTGGTTCTACTCTATCCAATATAGACATATGGATGAGTATCTTAAATAGTTAAACACATAAAGGGTAATCCAATGAAAAAAGGGATAACTTATAAATTACATTTATTTCCTTAACTTATGAATCTATAGGCTTCAATATTTTTTATCCATGATCTACTTTCTAACATATATTCTTAGGGGATTTTTTTTAATTCCCATAATAATGGTTCATAATAAGATTGTGAATTTACCAAATCATATCCACTAGGAGTGTTGTAACCAAGAGTGCAGCAAGGCCCGTTGTCCTGTACTGGGATACCCCATGTCAAGCCTGAAACTCCTTGTCAGAGTTTTCACTCCTAGGTACATCTGTGCCAGAGCCACCTCTACCTGCTCATATCCAGACAAGGATGTATTTTCTTGATAAACCACATACTCAATACTCAACAAAACTTAGGGATGTATTTATTATACATAGTCTTGTCTCTAAGGCTTCACTAGGGTTTTATAATCCTAATCCCAAAAATAACTAAACCTATCCCCTAATACCAACTAAACAACCATGATTTTTATTACACACTTAGACATGATTTATTACATAAAACATTCACTTGATACAACATAGAATATCAAGAGGTCTAGTGTCTTTGGGGCTTAGGAACATTACATGATGACTTAAAACATGAAATATAACATCTTTATTGAAACCTTACTTTACATGACCACAACATTCCTTCATACTTAACATTGCATGGGATACCATGAGGATATACATAAGAAAGGGGTGATCTATAAAGACTAGTAAGGGAATAAACATGGAATAACATGAAGAATACAATAAATGTTAGACAAAAGTCATATCAATTGATAATAAGAGAAACATGAACACAAAGGCATGATAAAGCATGATAATCATAACATGGAGATGTGACAACAACACTTAACATGGTATTAGAATGAGCCAAGGATCATTGCACATGTAGCATGAGTAAACCCTCATTAAACATGAAGCACGAGTAAAACCTTGTTTCACTTGAATTAGCATGGGTAAAAACCCATTTCACATGACTTATCATGATACTATACTTTACTCAATGCATTGGAGAACTATCAAGGCGCACCCTTTGTAAATATTTCATTTCATGTATAAGTGTGCCACATAGATCATATAACACAGATTCATAAAACATTATCATTTATTCCATGATAAAGGAATGTGAAATTAATACATGAAACTATATAATCAATAAGTAAATTTTCACAAAGGTGAATAACCTTGATAGATAAATGGTAATGGTATTCACTACACAATGACTTTGGTTTTGAAAAATGACAGTGCAATTTCGGTAGCATAACGACATGACATAAGAGTTCATAAAAATGGTTGATGAGTGTGGAAGGGGTGAATCATCATATTTACATGAAATTGATTGCAAGGGGATCATATAGATACATGTACCAACAATTTTAATGAAATTTAGTTTCATGATACAAAATAATTTCTTGAATGTAAATGAGGAGAGAGAAATTCCTTACTGAATTTTGGCATGGTAATGGGTGTACACGGGAGGAATTAATGAGAGAGAAAGGGGTCTATAATTATTCAAACATAAAGAGGGAAGTATGGGGGAGGTGAAAAATCATACCCCAACATTTAAAATTGAAAATAAAAGGACATAAAAATATTAAGAAACTTGGCTAAAATGAGAAAGGAAGGAATCCCTTATTTGGAAGTGTGATCCCAAAGGCTTGGGAGAGGCTTGAGAGAGGATTCTTGGGAGATTAGGGTGCATAGGGATGATTCTAGAGAGATGAGGGAAGGGTTTGGTAGAACTAAAAAGGCTTTTAGTGAAGAGGAAGTGGGATCTTGTGTGGGTTTATATAGGAAAGGAGAGGGAATTCTTTATTATTTAGGTTTGGGACACCACACATTAAACTAATCAAAACCACTAACCAACCCATGGTTTTTGCCCATGTTTTTTGAAAAAGGGGAGTGTGAAAAAATATTTTATAAGGCCAATGGATGAAATTCTTAAAATAATAGGGCTGCTTATGTGGAGGTGAGTCACACTCGCAAGGAAATCAATTTAAAAAGCTAAAATGTTTTATAAGTCTTGGAGGGTCCACTAAGGCTTTTTAAAATAAATAAAATAAACCTAAAATCACAATATGTTAATGGTAAAAAATATAATGGCCGAAAATAGTGTTTATAGTATTTTATTACATCACTATTGGGTCATTATGATGCCATGAAACACATTAGATAATTAAACTGTATTTAATTTTTACCCAAAAAATTGACTATCTCAGAAAATAATGAAAAATTCACCGTTGGATAATTTCAATGTCTTGATTCAAAAAATAATATTCATTTTATCTAAATAATTTTCTAAATATGTGAAATTTCACTTTTAAAATAAAAACTGACTTTTATCGAAAATTCATGGGTTTTGACAAAAATAGCTTTCAAACCTTAATAAAAATTATAATTGTATTGATAAAAATTATATGATCATTTATATTTAATAAAAAGTAATTTAATAATAATAATAATAATATTTTATTAAAATATTATTTAAATAAAAAATTCATTAATTCATCAAAATAGATTCCTTAGTTGAATATTAACTAAAAATACTATTTGTGCTTTAAAAAATATTTACAAAGTAACAATAATAAAATGAATGTATATTATTTATTATATACAAAAATAATGCACATAATCATAGTGCTAAGGTCTTGTTACATAACACCTTATAACAACTGCATATGACCGAAGGGTAAGGTGTGCGATGATGACAGACTCTTGGGGTGGCTCAGATAACATCACTTGGGTGGTAATATCTATTAACTTCCACTTCTCCCATAGTCAGTTCCGCTTAAGCTTATCATGTTCAAGCTCGGCTTGGGATTGGTCAAGAGTGAATCCCAATGATGCCACCTCCTTTCCAATCTCTGACAAATGGGATTCGTATGGGGAAAGTCTACTGGGTGAGGCCATCGCTTTCTTTGTATGAGTAAATTGGATTTGTTAATGCCCTATATTTATACTAATCACGTGATCACTGTTCAACAGATATATTAAAAACAATCAAAATTCTTAACGGTATTTTAAAAAAAAAAAAACCAATGAAGTGCATATTTTATATAACCATTTTTCATAATAATACATTTAATTAGACCAAGAGAAATTTTCATTAATGAAAGTTTGGGTCGTTACAATTCTCCTCAGATGCATAGAAAAAGGAGAAATTCTCACCATCATGGAAGAAGTCCATGTGGGATTCTATGGTACCCACCAATCTGGAACTAGGCTTTCCCACCAGATCATAAGGTTGGGGTATTATTTGGAAAACCACGATACAAGACTGGGTGGAATTGACCAGACAATGTCATGCATGACATAGTCTTGAAAACTTCACCCATCAGCCCCCAGAATTACTGCACAAAACTAAATACTGGCCATTCTCCATTTAGAGGATAGATGTTGTGGGGCTATACCCCCAACCAAAACCAAGAAGTTCAAGTACATCCTTAATACTACCAAATTCTTCTAAAAATGGTATGAGGCGATACCCCTCAAGGAAGTCGGGATGATGAATATCATCAACTTATTAAAGTCCCACATCATCACCAGGTTTGGAGTCCATTACACAATATTGACAGACAATGACACCAAATTCTGTTATATGGAGTTGAAGAAGTTATATCATGAGTATAACATTAAATCCAATCACTCATCACACTATTATGAAATAGAAAATGGATAGATAGAGGCCTTAAATAATACTCTGTCAAATATACTATAGAAGATGGTGAACAAGGATAACAAGTCCTAGCTGGAAAAACTCCTCCATGATTTATGGGCCTACCATACCACCACACGTACTGCTACAATAGAAACACCATAATCATTAGTGTACAAGACCATGGTGGTGCTACCCATAGTGGTCCAACTTCCCCTACTCTGAATAGCCATTTATAAGAAACTCTGAGATGATGAAAAATATCAAAAACAACTGGAAGATTTGGAGAAGCTATATGAGAAGAGTTTTCACACACTACACAACCTGTAAGTCCACTAGAACCGGATAGCACGAGCCTCCAATAATAAGGTTCACCTCCATTCGTTCCTCCAATGAGAATTAGTGATAGCTCTCAGAACCCTAATGATACCAGGGAAGAATCCCCTAAAGTTAGAACCCATGTGGGAGGGACCCTATGTCATACATATGGTCTATTATAATGGAGCCTATTCACTGGTCACCATGGATGGGGAGCATGTCACACCACCCACCAATGTGATATTTCTCAAGAAATACTTTCATAATCTCTAGAAATAGGGAATCCACGTTGGTTTAAGTCCCATAAACATCCTTTCTCCATTATGTTAAAATACATGGAATGTCTCATACATGATAATAAACTATGAAAATAAGTTCTCTCCGCATGACATTAAACTACACGGTCTCTCTATAACTAGGTAAGGATTGATTCTCATTATCAATGGGATACATAGGGATTCCTTATAATATATCTTGGCCCAACCACCACATGACATAAAATACTCCCATATTATCCTCCATGCCTATGAATAGTGTGAGGGGTCCTTGTCATTCCTTTTTTCTCAAATAGATCATAGCTTACATGGGCTTAGGAATTCTGAAAAGGGTTTACCCACACAAAATAGGGTGTGAAGGACTGGGATGAACCCATTATCATCCAAAATATAGGGAGATAAAGGGGATGTTGTGAGTCCTCACCGCATGATGTTAAACTGCATGGTTGATGTCCCCATCACAACATGAAAATTTATGCTTATGTGGACCTAATCTGAGAGGAACAACATCACTGGAGTCAGTCTCCTACCACACCAAAATTTCAAGAACTATGTGAGGCTTGACTCTCATTATCAATGAAATATGAAGTGATGCCCAAATCCTTGATTTTGGGACTAGCCATAGGATTATATTCCATTCATGTTAGGTGCCTTTTTCCTCCCTGTATGATGTTAAACTATATGGAATATCAATAACTATTTGAGGATTGACTCTCATTCTCAACGAGATACGTAGTGATGCCCTATCCCTTACTTATGGTCCCAACCATAAGATTATATTCTATTCACATCGGGTGACCTTTTTCCTCCCTACATGATGTTAAAATGCGTGTAATATCAAGAACTATGTGTGGATTGATTCCCACACTCATAGGATATATAGGAATTCCTAGGAATTTCTCCTCGGGTCTAGCCCTATGCCTCTTTGAACTTTCCTAGACCCTTGTCCTAAGTCCCCTCCTAGGAGTGCATTGTGTGGTGCAAACTTCTTTGGTTCCCATTCATGTTGGGTTTGTTTTACCATGATGCACGCATCCCCTTTGGGAAACTATCCCCCCTTTGTTGTCCTAGACACATGACAGTAAATTGTGTTGGAACCATTCATCTTTACCACATGACATTAAATTGTATGGAACCTTATAGAACTACATATGTCTTGATTCCCATCCTTATGGGATACATAAGAATTCTTGGACATTTAGACTTCAGTTCTAGCCCTAGGTACCACAAAACTGGACTTATTTTTGGCCTCTTGAACTGAGCCCCTTTAGGGATGCATGGCATGGTGTTGGTCTCTTTTTCCTTCATTCAAATCCGTTCTACCTTCATCCTCATTTCATGACATTAAACTGAATGAAATATAAAGAACTATGTGTGGCTTGATTACTTCCATCATAGGATATATAGGAATGCCCAAACATTTTGTCTTCAGGTCCAGCCCTAGGCATCACAAATAATTCCATCTCCTTTTTGGCCTCTTGGACCGTGTCCTATCCAGAAATGAACATGGTGTGGTGCGGAACTATTTTTTCCTCATTTACATTAGGTATATTATACCATGACATGTAAATCCCCCTATGGTACATTATCCCTCCAGTGTCATAGCCACATGAAAATACACTACACTGTAACTAACATCATCACCGTATGATGTTAAACTGTACAATTCTCCTAGAACTGCATGGAATTTGTTTAACAACCAGCTAGGGTATGTAGGAAACCCTTGGGGATCAAGCCCAATACTTCATGGTCCTCATAAATTTCTATTTGTTCATGTCAGTCATCCCACATCCTTACTTCATGATGTTAAACTACATAAGTCCTCACCACAAGATGTTAAAATGCATGGAAGCACGTCCCACTACATGATGATAAACTATGCAGGTCATTGTCAATAACCCTTCCTTATCAAAGGACCGCAAGAGCCTTACCCTAGCCAACTAGAGAACAGAGTGCCTTCATCATCTTTTTAAGCACCTCAACCCATGCCCCACACTTCATGTATTTAGTATCTCAAGCCACCGTCAACCTTCCATGGCCCTTGGAAAGGATATCCAGCTTCAAGGACCCTTGGATTGAATATGAATTCATGACCACAACTCCTGCATATGCGTCTATGGCCGTAAAAAAGATACATCGCTATGAATATGGACATTCCAATTCTTGTGAGCCCAGAAATCATCACGAAAACACTCAACACCCCAGTGTGTCTGAAATTATCTCTGTATGACTATTCCATATCATCACTCATGACCTGATAACCTTGATCCATGATTTACAAAGTCTCCACCGCCTTCTCAGACAGATGTTGGAATACTCTTGACCCTGGGTATCCTAATAATCCTCTTATGTATCATCCCCCATACTAGGTCCAAGTGGAATGACCTTAAACTACTCACACTTTGGTCAAAGTTGTATGACCTTAAACTCTATCACATAATGGTCCAAACCGCAAGGCCTTAAACTTCTAATGAAAGAGAAACAAAACTCATCAGGCCAGAAACCTACAAAGGGATACATGAGAAAAAGTTGAGTAATAATTTGCTAAACTCGTCATCTCTAGAGTTTAGGAAAAAATTAGGGCACAAGTGAATGAGGCATAAATCTCATAGGGTCTACTATATATCCCTAGTAAAAGCCGTGTTATGATTTATGGATCCCTTGGTCCTGGAAAAAATAAGATCAATGATTTTTCACATCTCCTCGCTATGAGAATATATTTAAAAGATGGTGGAACAAATTTTAGGGTTCTCGAAACCTTCTTGGATCTTAAATTTTCCATATACCCACTTCATCATCTAAATAATCTTAGGTCGTCACAATTATTTCATTTCCCCTGAAGAGGAAAATAGATCTCTCTACTTGGCCATGCTATTGATACAAGGGATCAGACTCACCAACCCAAGATATCTTGGCCCGACATAAATGGATTTTAAATTCTTGTGATCCTGACATCACCAAGGTGGAACCCAACACCCCATTGTGTTATAGGTTACCCTAGAATGACTATCTCATACCTTCCTCATGATCTAAGCACTTTGGACTATGATTTACAATCTACATATCAGACTATCCAAGTGGATCTGATATCCTCGACATTGCATCACCATGTTTTGTACCCATTATCAAAGCTAGAATGCAACCCTTTATTCTTGAACCTTTTGTTGGCCCAAACCTAGTGATTTAAAACCACAAGGTGTGGGGATCAATCTGTTCAATTAAGAGATAAGTTTCCCTAGGGTGCCAGAACCCTTCCTGGATACCCTTCCCTCCATACCCAACTTCATCATCTTGATGTTTGAGCCTTCATAAATATCTCATAACCCCTAGAAAGTAAAATATATCTCTCAACCCGGCCATGCTACCAATGTATAAGGGCTCAGACCCACTGGTGTGGGATATATTGGCCCATCATAAAGGTCCTCATAATCCTTGTGAGCCTCAATGACACCGTGGTGAAACCTCACACCCCCATAGTGTCACAGGATATACTCAGCATGTATAACCCATTCCATATCATTCTTCTCAAGATTCCAGGTTGTGATTTACGCCACCCACATTCCAACTTTTCCATGTGGGCCTAGATTCCCTAGTATTTTACCCTTAATCATGTTCACTGCACAAACCTTCCATAGCCCTTGGAACTCCTATCCTCAATATCCATGTCATTATTATAGCGGAACTCAGCATCCCATAATATTTTGAGTCATTTTAGGCATGTTGTCCCCATATCCAATAGATGGTTTAAGCTAAAAGACCTTAACTAAAGAAACATATGGTCCGAGCTAAAAGACCCTAAACTAAATCAATATATGGTTCAAGTTAAAAGACCCTAAAATAAAGAAATAGATGGTCCGAGCTAAAAGGCCACAAACTAAAGCAACAAATGGTCTGAGCTAAAAGGCCCTAAACTAAAGCAACAGATGGCCCGAGCTAAAAGACCCTAAATTAAAGAAACATATGGTCTAAGCTAAAAGACCCTAAACTAAAGAAACATATAGTATAAGATAAAATACCCTAAAATAAAGAAATAGATGGTATGAGATAAAATACCATAAACTAAAGCAATAGATGGTATGATCTAAAAGACCCTAAACTAAAGCAACCGATGGTTTGAGCCAAAAGGACCTAAACTAAAGCATGTGATAGATGGTCCGAGCTAAAAGACCCTAAACTAAAGAAATAAATGGTCCAAGCTAAAAGACCCTAAACTAAAGAAAAAAAAGTCTGATCTAAAAGACCCTGAACTAAAGTAATATATTTTCCAAGATAAAATACCCTAAACTAAAGAAATAGATGGTTCGAGCTAAAGACCCTAAACTAAAGAAACAGATGGTTCGAGATAAAAGACCATAAAATAAAGAAATAGACGGTCCGATCTAAAAGAACCTAAATTAAAGCATGTGATAAATGTTTCAAGCTAAAAGAACCTAAAATAAATCATGTGATAAATGGTTTTAGCTAAAAGACCCTAAAATAAAGCATGTGATAGATGGTCAGAGCTAAAAGACCTGAAAGTAACGCAATTTTTTAAGGCCGCTCGGTGAACTAAAAAGCATACGAAAGAACCAATTCACAACACCAACAAGGAATCTAGAGGGAATATAGTTGTCCTTAGGACTGATTCCTTGTCCCCTCATATGACTCTCTTGAGGGGGGAATTTTTTGAGGCCCACCAAATGAGCACTGTTAAAAAAATTACAAAGTAAGAAATACCTGAACATAGCTATTACCTTTCCCATGAAAGCAAGGGAGAAGAGGATGGTTGAAGACTTTTGGAGTACCTAAAAGTCTTGCGATCATGCGACCACATAAATATCATGAAAATTGTCCATACATGTAACTTATCCCACAACAATCCCCACAAAACCCTCCTTAGTAAGTGCCCTTGCTTGCCAGCGACTGAACGGTGAAGGCTAGATGTGCGTCCCGCAAGGCTGCACAGTTTTTTCACTAGAAAGTGCCTAAAAAACCATCTGAAATCCCCCAAAAATCAAGGGAAGTGACATCCTAAGTAAGAGACCCCTAGTAGTCACATAGATCACACACCAAATCATAATTGGAAAAAATAAACTCCCTAGATGATGTCCAAGCCATCTCGCGAGACCTATGAATGTTCACCATAATAAATGAAGGAGATAAAGAGGAGGAGGAATGAGGGGTTCGTGGTCACTGGAGGACATGCAGTGCACCCCTAAAGACATAATACACACCCCAACCTATCTGGTACATCTCATGAATCCCCTTCGACTCGTTAGCCGCATCACATGGGAACCCCCGAACAACTCTGTGACGCTCTAAGGAAAAATGCATAGTTTTGTACACAATACTTGTGAACTCCCATATAATCCACATTTTTCACATGAGAGGCCACTAGAAAATAGATTAAAAATCATGGATATTACCTAATAAAACTTTTTTACCTCCCAAACCTTGTCAAATAAGACAAAGGGGATCAAAAGGGAGGAGGCAAGTGGTGTCCGCGGTTGCTGAAAGACATCCGACACACACCCCAAGCGAGCTGCGAGACACCAAGAGACTTCAGTGTCATTACTGTCTTACCTTGAAAGGTCCATCTAACTTGTTAGTTTCACTGCATGAAAGACCTAGCACATGTCCACAAAACCCTGCAACGCTCTAAGGATGAACATACATGTTTTTTCATGAAATACTCATGCATCACCATGTGAACCATATCTACCACATGACTCATCTAAAAAAATATAGGAAATAACCTAAGTTACATACATGAATTTGTATATGACTCCCAACATTCATCACATAAAATGAATGATATATAAAAGGGGTAGGCGAGTAGGGTTCGCGGTCATTGAAGGACACACAACGTGTCCAGTGCACCCTTGGAAAAAACCGTGAGACCCTGAGATAGACCATTAAAGGACTCATGATTACCCTCCAATAGACACTTGGATCTGTTGAAGAACCTTGAACATGTTGAAATGATGGAATGGAATCCTTTCAAGGCATTAGTCTTCAATAATTAGCAATAATTCGATAAAGGACGGATGGGCCCATGGCCATTAAAAATCAAGCAGCACCCCAAACGCGGTCCACCATAGAGACTCGTGAAACCGCGTAACGCCAGACCCCATGTTGACTCCATCCTGAACTCATTTTAGATTCCCCACACAAACCGGTGAGTATGTGGGATGGATACACTTATAAATTCTATACTCCAACTCAAAAAAATGGTTGGTTGGCTAGTCGGTTGGTGCATTGGTCAATTGACTGGATGCTAGAGGCTACACACGATGGTGATCGGATATTGGGCTTCTATTCACATCTAATCATGAAATAGACCAAATTTCATCCAGGTAATACACTGGCAGACCACTAGATAAGTCATGAACCAAGTATGAATTTCTTCACATGATAAATCAAAGATCACTCCAAGTAATCCTGGCAAGACATGTGAAGACCATGCCACATGTCTTTGAGATCACACGAGACCCAAACAAACCGACACCGAACCAAGCTGAGGAACTTGAAATACAAGGGAAAAAGCTGAGATTAATAGTGGAAAACTCAAGTGGAGGATACAATTGTAGACCTTTGTGGTCTTCATGTGTTCCATTTGAAGACACACAATAATGCCATGTCACACCACCCATATCTCATGACATCCACCCATCATATCATCTAGGGCATACAGAATGCTCTGGATATGTCGGGACAAGTCTTAAGAACCTTCTTCAAGAACCAATTGGTTCCTAAAAACCCTCTGGATTTGTCACCCTAGACTTGCAATGTCCTTCGGATGCATCACCTGACTCATATGACGGTTCTTACTCATGACAACTGAGTCTCATCGACACATCTAGAAATGAAAACCCAACTCTCACGAAACCCCACCTAAATGAGTCATATGAGACCTATGACACCTCTATAAATGTTGGACCAGTCTTATGGTGTCTCTTGGACAAGTAATCCAATACATGAGACACACCTCTGGACATGCAAACGTGGATTCACGATGTCTCCCTGAGATTTCATCCAAGACACATGACACCCCCAGACCACACCACCATGGCTCTCGTGACACTCCCCATATGTGTCGATCCAGGTCACATGATGACTCCTAGGGTATACCGACAGGATCACAAGACATATTCCATAAATGAAGGCCCATTAATTAGGGGAACCTTAGTTTCTAATCCCTAGCCTTAAAGAACTATGAGGACTCTGATTCCCTCCATAACTGGGATATGTAGGATGCCTCCTTAAAGGCTCGATCTCCACATAAAATATCTCAAGGATTGCCCCAATATTCAGATCACATATCCACATTCCATGAGGATGATCATGCACTCCTTATTGTTTCTCACAATGATCATGGATCACATAGTCTTAGGTGGATTCAATGAGCACCCCATTAGGTATCATAAATAGGGAAACCTCAGTGTGTAAGCCCCATCCTTAAAGAACTACGAGGAATCTGATTCCCACCATAACTGGGATATGTATGATTCCTCCTTCAAGCCTCGAGCTCTATAACAAATATATCAAGTACTACACTAATATGCAAATCCTACACCCACATGCCATGATGCTGACCATGCAATCCCTCTTGTTTCTCACAACGAGCATGGATCATGTGGTCTTAGGGGGATGAAACAAGCACCTCATTAGGCATCATAAATAGGAAATTTGTGGTATGTAAGTCCCAATTCCAATCAAACTATTTGGGTTTTGATCCCTGCAATAACCAGGATATGTAAGATGCCTCATAATGGCTCAATCCCATCCTTGGAATATCAACCATCTCCACACATGGGAGAATAGCCCGAAGCACTTGGTCACGTGACTTTAGTACATAAGCGATTTCCCACTACCAGAAATTAATGGAGAACCTCAGATACATACAGACGAATCCTGGTCTATTGAACATAAAATAGAATTGATCCATATCCATTTTTTCAGGGTAACCAGTCCCATATTGGGATTAGGTAGATATTCAAGAACATGTATTAAATCTATAATAGAGTCTCAGAGTAGGAAAAAATTCCCCCCAAAAGGGTGCGATGAGCTCAACCTACCATCATCTTGACCAATTCGAGTCCCTAAGAGTCGTTGGGAGTTAAAACCAAGATGAACGCCGACCTTTGGAAAATAGGTCTATATTCAGCTATAGATGGGGGAACCATTAGGAGTTTCATGGAAAAGTGAAATGGTAACATGATGAGAAAAATACATTCCACACCACGAAATCCCTCCCGAACAAAGAACCTTCTAGAAAACGCTTCTTACCACTAGATGATCTACTTCTCTATCTCATCACTAAACTACCTTTCCTTGTACTATTATATTCCCTCAAATTATGCTCATTAATAAGGGTTTGGTTCAATATTCCTAAGACAATAGTAAAAAAAATTACCTGAGACCGGATGATGTACCCGAGCCCATCCTCAAAGCGTCCCTCCCTAGAAATCTCATTAGCAGTGAAGGAAGGTGAACAATTATGAAGCTCAGTAAAGTGATCTGAATAATCCATAACTAATTAGGATCCTTTCTCTAGATGTAGGAACTACCTATCTCTATTAGCTTTCATCATCTTTGAAAAAAATTCATAGAAAGAAGCTTGAAAATACCTCTAGACCATATCTCGATGATGGACTTTATAATTAATAATGTCCCACCAATTCTTAGAAGAACTATGAATCAAATAAGTGGTGAGATTGACCCTCCTCTCTAGAGGAATCTCTAGGTGATCAAGGATAGATAACATGGAATCTAGCCATGTATCAACAACTTATGGACCTCCATCCCCCGAAAATGTGGGTGGATGATATAGTTGAAACTCTCATGTCTGCTCTTCCATAATAGAACTACACCATAGAGATCCCTAAACAGTCCGCACAAACCGTAGAAAACATTTTTGAAACTGGGCATTAGTGCCTATGTCAGGTATAACTAGAGGTGCCATAGGAGTCACTACTAGTGGGTTAGGTTCCACCACCTCAGGAACATGGTTGTCACCACCTTCCTAGCACTTGACTAGATAAATTCATGGTGTCATAACTATACAAATTTCAAACACATGCCTCATATTAGATTTAACATGATAACATCACTGATACAAGATTAGGATTGGTAATAGGCTTCCTATATAAGAATCACCATCTTATTCCTACTCATAAATCTAGGTCTGGGCATTGTATAAGGCAACGATAAAAAAAGCTATAGATACTACCTACTTCCCACTACTAAGGTTTTTCTGGGTCAAGTTCTCTTTTTTATATTAGGGTTTTAGTATACATTGTGTCAATTTTAAGTTATAGAGGAAAAACCATTTAAATTTCAATTGACATCACTATTTATTGAAAACCATTTTCATTTATATTTATAACTTGTTAGTTCTAAAATATTTCATTATGTATATCCAAATATATATAGAAAGGTCCAGTTAAATGATTCTATCATTTGCAAGTTATAAAGTATTATGATTTATAAATTGAAAATGGCACTACATGTAACTTCAACCAGGATTTTAAGATGGTTCAATTATATGGATCAACATTTCAAATTTATAGAGCCACACAAACTCTTTAAATTTCGATTGGAATACATATAATTGAAACTAAATAACGTTTCAGCTCTTGTAACCAATGGTTCAAGGATCAAACTCAATATAATTGGCTAATTAAGGTTCCATCATCGTACTATATAGGAAAACCCCAATTATGTTGATGAATACACTTTACTTATCCTAATAATTAATCCCTGAAAGAAACATTTTCCCAATCTTAAATATAACTATCAAGGAGTAAGGAATATGAAACAATAATACACATAGTAAGTAAACATGGAATGACATAATGCATGATATGTAATTACTCATGTTCCTATAATGATGCATGAGAAACTAACTCCTTGTAGTACTAAGACAAGGGTAAAAATAGATTCCACAATAATAATGAAATCCAAAATCCATGTGCATCACCAAATAGTGAAATTGGTGAGACCATAACAACCATAATCCGGAGCATCAAATCCCATCCCAGGTAATTTAGATTTTCCCTATACACGAGTTAGCTACTCCTAGGTGAAAGATCATTACCAAATCCAAAAACATCCTAGTCTCCTATCCAATAACCCAAACAGTAAGACAAAAGGAAAATAAACCTCTGATACTAATTCATATCATATTGGACTCGGTTCACTCATAAGTAACCGAACCTGGTTGGTCATAAGTCCTCAAGTATGCCTCCCCATACGCTAGAGGATTCTTCCTAGCAGTAAAGGTCCAAGGTGGTATAGTGTGGAGTCTATAACCTCATGATCAGAGTAGCACAATAGTATAATAAATTAATAAATAAATAAATAACAATAAATTAAGGACTTATAAATGAAGGGAAATCATCCAAAAAGTAATATTAAACAAGAAAAAAGTGGCACTATATATAAAATGATGTGTATGTCATGGAGCTATACAAAACGCAGGAATACGTACATATAGCTATATCAAAAATAAAAAAGTCTAAAATTCTATCCAATAACATCATGATACAAGGCTAGGTATCATTATACTAAGCTCCCATGCTATAATCAATCAAATATCTAAGACCAGGCACTTTCCCTTGTCCCTACCTGCATCCATGAAGTATTTCTGGATACCAAATGGTAGTTTGAATAGGGTGTGATATATACTCAGTAGGACACCACCAACGGTATCTATACAAATCCAGTATGTGAATATAAAAGAAAAAATGTGCAGATACATAAATAAATAGTGGAATAACATGTTTGTGATAATAATCACTTCAAGCTCAGACTTCTCATGGGTTGGCTGGCTGACCATAACTACTTCGGCCTAAGCCAGATACATCTAAACATGTGAACTATAAATGTTTTTGGTCTAACAGATATGATTAGGGTTTCCAGTTAGAATCCATATGTATAAAGTGGTTCCCAAGGTGTAACTAAGGCATCCAAGTAGAAATTGTAATAAAATGGGATCCAAGGTTTAACCAAGGAATCCAAGTCTGAGTGTTAGTAATACAAGTTCTAAGAGAAATTAAGGAATCCTTGACTGTAGAAGGTCGAGAAATGTCACAATACATAAACCATGAAACCTTTCTATAAGGGAATAAGTGTAATCTATGGGGTACACCTAATACATTCTTCTGGAATAATATCTTACTGAGTCTATGGAGCATGTATATAGTAAATCCCAAGATAAGCATGATTGGGGCCCAAGGGGAGAATCCAAGGCACCTCATTTCCTAATACATCAGTTGAATCCAAGTAGTGCAATCTAGGCATTCTAATATCTTGAATATTGTTAAGTGAATCTTCGATACTAAATTGAATAATTCATGTATAAATAAGACATTAACCATGTTCTAAGGTGGGCATCACCCTTGGAAATTAGCCCATTGAATCAGGGTGGTGTTCTCAGAGTGATGAATGAATTTCCTCAGGAATCCAAGGATGACTCAAGCCAAACCACTGTTATAATAAGAAAAAGGTCCATAGTAAGAATATGCACCTTAACTTTAATGATATAATCAAGTCCATGGAATAACCATGCCATTTCATTCACTTTATATATAATTCTTGTGTAACATTTTCATTAAATAATGAAAAGGATGTGTAAGGTTCATACCATTAATCATTTGATTAAATTTAATATGATCCAATATAAACATGATTTCCCATTTATAAGGTCCATTTAATCCATTTAAATTAATCAAGACACTTGATAAAGTCAAACCCTACACACCAATGGGTGCTTCGGTTATTACAAGGTAAGGGGAACATATTCATAAGCATGGAACACCCTAAGGGTGGCTCAGGTTGAGGCCCTTGGCCTCCAATTATAATCAAGGGGTTTAATAGAACTTTTACATTCCAAGTTAAACTACTAATTTAAGGAAAATTAATTTTTGGGTCAAAGTGTGGGTGAAATCGGTGTGCAACATAATAAAAACAATTATAAATTGACAAGACTTGAGGTAAAATTCATATACCAACTACCTTATAGTGTTTAAGGAACACTTGTCTAGTATCAACCCTTGGTTTGGTTTCCATTGATAGAAAATAGAATAATAGACAATTACCCTAGAAATGTGGTATATTAGCTATTTGGAAGGAGGAGATCTATAAAATAAAGGGGTTTTTCCTCATTTTTAAAAACAAATCCAGGAAATATTCATGATTTGAATATTTTTCTCATCGTGAAAATATAGGGTTTTACCTCAAGAAAAACCAACTCGCATCGTGTAAGGGGTCTATCCAGACCAATTAATGTCATGAATTTAATTCACATTGTGAATTGGTTATGTACCCAGGCTACAACCCTCTACTACCTTCTTCCCAAAAAAAATCTAGATGAACTTAAGGCACGACTTCTGAGTATAAGACAAAAAGAAAAAATTAATGAGTATTTAAAAAAAAAAATTAAAATATCCATACCTCATATGAATAATTAGGGATCTTACAAACTTTATCCACTTATTTATATCTAGAAAGAGATGTCATTGCTCAGAAATTACATAATTTTTACTCTAAAAATTTTTAGATGTTTTATGGATATGGGAAAGTTTGATAATTATAAAGACTTATGAAAGTGTTATAATCAGAGGGAATGGTGATAAATCATTAATAATATAATAATTAATTTATAAAAAATGTTACATAATAACATTTCACATTGAAATGAAAAGAAATTATAAATAATAGAAAAATTAACGAAAGAGAAGTGGTTAAGAACCCTTACCTTGAAGGATAACTTTTTAAAACCTGATAAGGGAACCTTAGAACCTCAGAACCACCTTGGAGAGACTATTTAGAGAGATAATGATATGTAATTTGGGCTCAAGGTATTTTGAGTGGAGGGGAATGAGAGAATGAGTGGGTATTTTTAGCAAATGATGGGGATTTATTTATTAATTTATAAACATAGTCCTTGGAATCAAGGTTATACAAAAATAGATTTTAGCACATGGTATTTGACATATAGGTAATGATTTTTAGTATTTTAATGTTTAAGAACCTAACTCCTTTAAAAAAAATATTATTTTGGATGTGGAAGAGATTCTTCTTTATAAAGAATTCTTTTTAAAATCATAAAATATAATTTTGCTTTTGGAAAATTCTTTATAGGGTTATAAAATTAATTTTATTAATTTAAAATAAATTATTTTAATGAGAAAACCCATTTTGATCAATAAATACATTATAATATATATTAATTTATTTTAATTCATTATGACATCATAATACTCACAGTATATTCATACCGTATTTTACTTTTTACCCAAAAAATCAATTGTCACAAAATATTATTAAAAATTCACTATTTTCAAATTTTTATGTGTTGATTTCAAAAAAATAATCCATTTCATCAAAATAATTTTCTAAATATATGAAATTTAAACTTAAAATAAAATACTTATTTATCAAAAAATACAGATTTTTATCACACGATCAAATTTCTAACCCTTAGAAAAACTTCACGTGACTGTATAAAATTATTTTATTATTTATATACAGATAAATATTATTATTTAAAACATTTTTATGAAAATAAACTTTTATTTCAAATTTTAAATTTTTCATAAAAAATTATTTTAATGAAAATTAGTCATATATATTTTCTAAAAATACAATTTTGTTTTTTTTGTATCAAAAATATATTTTATCATATTCATCCTCTAATAATGTGCATTTCATCTTTCATATAAAACAATAAATAAAAATTCAGGATTAGTGTAACCAATATTTCATTTCTAGAAGAATTTAAACCTTAATACCAATTAAGGTCTATATACATAACTCCTTATGACACCATCATAATGCCTAATGGTAAGGTGTGTGATTTTGGTACTTTCATGGGGTGGTTCAACTAACATTGAACTTTTAGTGATCAATACTAGATTGAAATTCTTGCACAGGTGATTCCACTCAAGTTTTGTTTATTGAAGCTCTTATTGGGCTTACTTAGGGTGAACCCTTGTTATTATACCCTGCTCCCAAGATCTGATAGATGAAATTACTAAGGAATGATCCTACTAGTTGTGCCCATGGTTTCTCACTTATATATAAATTATCTCTCATCATTACCCTTTAAAGAAATAGATCCAATAGTAACATCATTACCAATGGTCATAATGAAAAATGATCATAATTCCAGATAATTATAATGTCCAACAATCCTAATGTTTGATGTTCATAGTGACCAATGGTCATAATGGACAATAGTTAGATTATCCCTTATATATAAATTTCATTATAACATCCTAAGATAATTCATATACTCCTATTAGTTCTTATACCATGTCTATTTAATTACTTATTTTCTTATTCATAATAGTGATGTATCTTATATATTTGTCTTTAATTTTATAATATGATCCTTTAG
This sequence comes from Viscum album, assembly GCA_963277665.1. Classification (NCBI taxonomy): domain Eukaryota; kingdom Viridiplantae; phylum Streptophyta; class Magnoliopsida; order Santalales; family Viscaceae; genus Viscum; species Viscum album. Next base: position 1,827,459,307 of record OY728127.1, read on the forward strand.
GGTTCAATATTGTGGTGGTGCCTTATATTACAATGTGTTTTGTTACACTAGTTTTCATCATTATTGTGAATGTATTTTACTATTTTTGTGTTATACTATGTGTTGTATCATTATGATGAAATTATAGAATGTTCATTTTGTAATATATTTTATAATGAAGTGTTTATTTACTATTGTAGAATCTTGGTTATTACATTCTCACCCTCTTAAATAATTTTATCCTCAAAATTTGGGGTTTACATAAATAAATGAAAAAATGAGGGTAATTATTTCTCTTTACTTCCTCAGACTCCCATGTTGCTTTTTTTAACTTATGATTCTTTTAAATAACTTTCACTAATCAGGTTGTCTTATTCTATCACAATTTTTCTCTAGTGTCAAGAATCTAGACAAGATCTTCATTATACGACATATTAGGCTCCGACTTTATCTCATTAGTGATGAGTACATGTGTTGGGCCTGACATGTACTTTTGCAACTTCAAAACATGAAGGAAAACATATAATTTAGATAAGTTTGGTGTCAAATCCAAACTAGAATCCACAAATCTAATTATTTACAAAATATCAAAATGAAGAATGTACCTTGGACATGGCTTACCCTTCTTGCCAAACCTTATGAATCTATTCTACGGTGATACTTTCAAGAACACATGGTATTTTACTTGGAATTACAAGTCCTTCCTCCAATTATCAATACAAATTTTTTGCATTATATGAGATGTCTTGATATTATTATGGATATCTTACACCTTCTTAGTTTCCTTCTTGAGAGTTTTGGACCAACCAACCTCATTTCCTAAAACTTTACCCCAATAGGTTGGAGTATGAAATCATTTTTCATTCAAGGCCTTATATAGTGCCATTTGAATGATATAATGGAATATATTATTATACATGAATTCAAATAGAGGAAGGTATTTTTATCATGTTACTTTAAATTCAAGTAAGTGTGACCTCAACATGTATTCTAAGGTTTAGATAACCCATTCAGGCTGGACCTTAGTTTGAAGATGATAGGCGGTGTTCAAATGTACCTTAGTTTTGAGATCATTTTAAATAATCCTAAATTTTTTTGATGTGGAATGAGGATCATGATATGATACAATTGATAAAGGTGCACCATGAAGTTTCACAACTTCATTGACATAGATCCATGAAATACATTTAAGGGTTAGGTCCTCCCTTACTTATGAGAAATGAAAAAACTTGTTAAGGAAATCCACAATGAACCATATAACATCATTCCTCTTAGATGTATTAGGTATTCTAGTGAAAAAATAAATCATAATATTTTCCTACTTCCACATTGGTATAGAGAGAGGTTACATGTTAACATTTGGAAGTTATATCTATGCATTTACTTTTTAGCACATCAACCATCTTGACACATAGTTTACGCTTCATTTTTTCCCACCAGAAGTGTTATGATTGATCCCTATACATCTTGGTACTACCATGGTGTATAGAGAAGTTCATGCTATGAGTTTTATCAAGAAATTCCCTCTTCATCTTAGGTATTGATGGTACACATAATATTTTTTTCCAAATTTCAATATACCATCTTTATAGATGAAGTCTATCAATATCCCATATTCCATGGATTTAATATTCTTTTTTAAACCCTTATTATCCTATTGAGACCTATTTAAATTTTCTAGTAAAGATGGTCAGGAAATTACATGAAAAATGAATGATGTTTCCCCTTCCTTAATAACTTCCATATCCAACTTTACTAGATCCATGGATATTGGATCCTGGTCTATCCTTGTCATAGATAAGACTCTATGATCATTCATACTCAATGCATCAGCAACCTTGTTTTCCTTTCCAGGGTGGTAGTGTATTGTACAGTCATTGTCCTAGACTAGTTCTATTCATCTCCTCTATCTCATATTAATATCTTTCTAAGTGAATATATACTTCAAAATTTTTTGATTGGTATATATGTCACATTTTCAAAATAAATACAGTGACTCCATATATTTTAAGTGAATATCATGAATGTCAACTCAAGGTCATGATTCAGATAGTTTTTCTCATGGATCTTCATCTATCTTGATTCATAAGAAATAACTCTATCATTCAAAATAAGGAAAAAGCATAGTCCTTTCTTCGATGAATTACTATATATAACAAATATTTATTTTTAAAATGGTAAGTTTGAAACTGATTCATTGATCAATATTTTATTTAGTTCCTCAAATATTTCTTCACACTCCTTAGACCACATGAATTTGAACCCTTTACGTGTCAACTTAGTTAATAGATTTTCTGATTAGGAAAAATTTTCAACAAACCGCAGATAGTAACCAGCTAAGATAAGGAAACTACATATCTTAGTTATATTTGTTGGTGTGGGTCATTATTTAATAACCTTTTTATTTTTGGGATCATCTAATATTCTATCCTTGGAGAAAATATAACTAATAAAAGAGACTTGTTGAAGCTAAACACTACTATAAAAAAGGTGTATAACAGCTCTGGTATTTATCAGTGCTAGAAAAAAGCACTGATAAATGGCATCTTTATCAGCGTTATATTTTTAGCGCTCATAAATGAATCATTTATCAATTATTTTTAGTGCTTATAAAGGTCCGAATAAATAGAATGAAATAATGAAATAAATAAAAAATAAAAAATTCATTTATTAAAAAAATATTACAAATTTTAATAAATAGATAAATATCGATAAAAATGAATAAATTGATTATTCTATATATAAATTATAAATACTAATAAATAGTATGTATTAAATGTATAGATATATGCAAAATGAAAATTAAAAAATTTAAAAATAAAAATAAGTAAATTGAGAAAATTATTAAACATTTTATTAATTAGATGATTATTGATAATGTTAATAAATAATATATATTAAATATATAGATATGTATTAATTTATATAAATATTATTTATATAGTAAAAAATATTATTTATGCTTTACATTAAATACTAATATATTTAGTGAATAATGGTTTATAATTAAAAATTAGTATGAATTAAAAAAACTGACTAATTGCATTGAGTAATGGATATAATTGAATATCGTTTGATTTTTCAATTTATAACATAGATAAGACGTATTATATTGATTTCACATATATGTAATTAATTCATTTTTATATACATATGCACACACACAAATATTTTTTTTTGGAATTTAATCAATTTATATTATTTACTTTATATATATTTATTTACTATGTTTTAATATTTTCAATATGTATTCATATTTATTTAAATATATATTCATTTTTTGAATGATTTTTATTAATCAAACTTATCCAAATTTTCAATATATTATACTCATTTTTAAATAATCAATTTTACTCATTTTTAACAAGAATGAACTTAAGTTTAAATATTTATTAATAATGTTAAAAATACATTTGTAAAAAAATATTTATAAATAAATATATTTATAGATGTATATTTACTATTTTTATACATTTATAATAATAAATAAATAAATAATATTTGTTTAAAATGTATTTATATAATTATAAATAAATAATTATAAAAATTATAAAAATTTATTTAAATAATGAATATATTTACTATATTTATATATATATATATAAATATATATAATTATATAATATATATAATGATATAAATATTATTTTTTTAAAAGTATTTATATCATTATAAATAAATAATTATATATTCAAATAATTATAAAATTATTGTTTTATAAAAAGTATTATTATAATCATTATAATTATATATAATAATTATATTTTTTTTAAAAAGTATTATTTTAAACAAATAATTATAAGTATTTATCAATGATTTTTAGTGCTGATAAAAATAGAGATTTATGAGTGATAAAAAGGCACTCATAAAATCAATCTTTATCAGTGCTAATGTTTTAACGCCGATAAATATTGATTTTATCAGTGTATTTTTAGGGATGATAAATCTCTATCTTTATCAATGCTAAAAGAAGTGATGATAAAGATTCATTTTATCAGTGCTTATTAACTTAATGATGATAAAAGGTATATTTATCAGTGCTTTTTTTGAAGCGCTGATAAAAGTGTCACGATCTATTTTAAGAACCCTAACCATAACGAATAAGTTCACGATATCCGAAGCTATCCCCAAAATTGACCTATTTTCGGTGCTCCTTATTGTTGAATCCAAGCTCGAATCTAGGCTAGAATCAAGGATCCAACTATTCCAAGGCTCAAATCCAAGTCTTGAGTGATTCAAGGGTTGAACGCAACCAAAAATCGAATGAAATCGAAGTTTTTAGATATCTGTATTTTCCCATAGTTATCCACTAAACCTTATCATCCCACATCCATGTATCCAAAAAAGTCTAGTTGCACTATATTATAATAAAACAACCCAAAATTCATTGTTTTTTAGATATATTGAATTATCGTATTCCTTGATATCACGTGGGTCTCCTTGGGACAAAATTGGTACTATGAGAGTTGAAATATGTCAAACCCAATGTTCGGTCATGTTGTTGTGAGGTATAATAGGCTCCTAATACCTATATTCCATAACATCCACCTCTTTTCAATCATAAAATTTTGAAAAATTCATCCATATAGCAGTCATTGTTATCATTGGTTTAGAATATTACATTTCAAATCACTTAGATGATGAAATATCTAACATCATTGGGGTCCTATATTATATAGTGCAACAATTGAAACTGTGAGGGTTGAGTGAGGAGGAACTTTAATATAGGTTTATACCCTTCCATTTGAAAGGTAGTTCTATATTTTTTTTCCAACAAAGGGATGATGAAATATCTGACACATGGGAACAACTATATAATGATTCTTTCATGAAAACTTTTCCTAGGATAATGAGCACTGAAATATGGTGTAAAATTAATGGATTTATTTAGGGTGACTATGAACTATTTCATGAGGCTTGGTATAGATTTAGGGGTCACTTATGAAATGTAAAAATCAAATGATTATGATGAATCTATGAAATCATATTAGAAAAAAATTATATATGTTTGATTTATTATCTTATTTATTTAACTAATTCTTGAAAAAATATAATGTTTTCAGTTTTTTTTGAGATATTTCAATTTGAATTTAAATTATATGAATTAAATTCTATAAAAATAAAAATAAAATAGGTTTAAGGTTCTATAATTCTTGGACTATATTATACAAGAAAAACTAATTTTGAGATAAAATGTAATTGATATTTTGATTTTAGTTGTTGAAATATAGTTAGAAAATAAACAAATGGAATGAGTCATGTTGTAGGGAAAACCTCATTATCATGGTGTTTTAAGAAACAAAATATTTTTTCATTATCTAGTGTAGAAGAAGAGTACATTGTTGATAGAATTTATTGTTCTCAATCCTTCAGGATTGATTAAAATTTTCCTAAATTTGATATTTTATTTGAAAAGTAACTTATTTAAAAAGATTTTTTTCCATTATTTAAAATTTAAAGAATATTTTAAATCATTAAAGAATAAATCTTATACCACTAGATTTAACTAATTTTGATAAAATAAAATACTAATATTTATTGATGTAAATTTAATAAATAAGTTTTAATAGAATCTATTTTTTTGAAATAAAAATTATTTTTCATGGATAAAATCATTAAACATTTAGAATCCCAATTCATGTCAACTTTATTAGTTTTTATTTAATAATTTAATGACATGATATTTTTACCATGGATTCTTAATTATATTGAATTTGATGGTTTTCTAACATAAACTTAAATCCAATTTTTATGTCCTTCTAGTGGTAATATGATTCCCCACAGATGTGACCATCTGAATTACATGACCTAAATTTTGTTTCATTATAATACATTAAAATGACCTTTTATGTTAAGAGTTTTACAAAATTAGGAAAAAAATTAACTAAAAAACTCATGTATTTTTAAACTAATGGTCATTTTTTGGAACAATATATGCAATAACTTGATCCATAAGAAGTATTCATTATTCTTATTCGAATCAAGCTCCTCATGTCACATTATTCTTATTTGGATCAAGATCCTCATGCATAGATTTGATCCAATTATCATCCTTTTCATCCTCTCCAAATGATTTAGGATCTAATTTTAAAAAATGAGGTTTTTTAGAGTCTTACTTCTTCTAGTTTTCACAAAAACCTCCCGTTCACTAATGAATTTTTATTTATTGATTTCATACTTGCTTGTATTTCTTGCAATTGATAAAAATATATCCATATTTGAAATTATAACCCACTCATTAATACTTCTTAAAAATCACTTAATTTCCTTCATCACACATATAATAAACACTATGTTTGTTTTAATTTAATCTATATAAAAATAGATCATTATTTAACCTTGAATTTTGGTTACACCCTTAGAAATATATGATTACCATCAATGCAATTCTCACAAATGGGAGGTATTCACCTTTGATAATGAATATCTTATGTGTATTTATTTATTTATTGTACAAAATGAATATTTTATAAACCCAATAGGATATCTTTACTTTCTATTGGATGATTAATATATTCAATCTAATTTATCTTATTTTCTACTTATCCTCCTCACTCATTGATTGAATGTTTGGAGAGATATATTTTAATTTTTTATCATCATTCATGCTTTACCATCAGCATATCCCCATGGTCAACAATGTTTACATAGTAAAATAATTATCCATATAATTAATGTATTGTTTCATATTTATGTTTAATTTATTTATTTTTAGTATTACTCATATAATAATTGTTTTCTTATATAAGTAGATTCTTTTGTTCGAGTTGGGGTGGTTTGTTCAAAGCTTCTCATACTCATAAGGGATTAGACTTCAAGCCTACAATTGAGGTAATGACAAGGAAATGTATAAAGAATGCATAAAACCATTGGGAAAATGTGAATTCATACAACTTATTTAATTATTTTTTTCATTATTTTATCTACTATTTGTATGTTAATTTCCTTATAATTTTTATATAATACTTATTTAGTTTTTTTCACAGATCTTTTGGGAAGTCATATTTTTCTTTCAACTATTTATAACAAGCCACAAAAGATATAAAATGATTATTTTTTCCAATGTTACCACGTTTTTCATTTTTATTTCCTTTATTTATTTAACTTCCAACACTGCATTTTAAGTCGATGTTATTAGATGAAAAACATTTCTTGTTGTTGAAAGCCTATGCTCTTCTGACTTTCAACAATGAGAAAAGTTTTTCAGCTAAGAACATTGATTCAATGTGTAGTGTTGGGATTTAAACATAGAAAAATAGTGAAAACTTGGTAAAATTTGAATTTAGTATTGTTTTGAGACTTTGGGATGTTCAAGAATCATCCACACCTCAATCCTTCACATGGTGTGACCGGTATGACTCCAAGTCCTACTTTTTACTTAAAATTGACTTTAATTTTAATAAAAATGAAAACTGACATACTCAAAACTGAGAAAACATATTCTGATTGTTTTAATACTTGTAAATGATCCATAATTCATTTTATATGTGTAGGAATCATTCTCACCTCAATTCGACACACAGTATGACCGCTATGACACAATGTGTCTGTTATCAGTTTAAAATCAAAATTTTAGTTCAAAAAATGTCACTCACTGAAAATAAATAAAATTCACTCTAATTTTCTTAATAATTTTTCAAATTTATTAATAAGTCATTTTTGATGTGTAGGAATCATTCTCACATCAAACCAATAGACGATATGATCGGTATAGGTCAAAGTGCGCGTTTCTAGTTTAAAATGACATTTTTGTAAAAAAAATTAACATACTAAAAACTAATAAAACACATTCATATTGTTTTTATACTTTAGTAAAATTATCCATATGTTATTTGAGATGTTTATGAATCATCTGTACCTCAATCTGACGCACGGTGTGACCAAAATTACTCTAAGTGCATCTTTTTATTTAAAAATCACATCAATTTTAATAAAAAGGAAAACTGACCTACTCAAAATTGAGAAAACACATTCAGATTGTTTTTATACTTTAGGATAATGATCCATAAGTGATTTTAGATATGTAGGAATCATCCTTACCTCAATATGAAAAACAGTGTGACCGGTATGACTCAAAGTGCGTCTTTTTATTTAAAAATGATATCAATTTTAATAAAAAGGACAAATGACCTACTCAAAAATGATAAAACAACTTAATATTATTTTTATACTTTTGGGAATTGATCTATAAGTCATTTTTGTTTTTTAGGAATCAGTTTAACCTTAATTCAATACATGATGTGCCTAGTATGACTCAATGTGTCCTTTATCCATTTAAAATCGATAGTTTAGTTCAAAAAATTCCACACACTGAAAATTGAGAAAATGCTTTATAATATCCTTGATAATTTAGGAAATTGATTAATAAGTCATTTTTGATGTGTAGGAACTGGTATCACATCAAACTAGTACACTATTTTATCGTTATGATTCAATGTGTGTGTTTTTAGTTTAAAATGATATTTTAGTAAAAAAGACAAGTGACATACTCAAAACTAAGTAAACACATTTAGATTATTTTGATAATTTATAAAAATGATCCATCAGACATTTGGAACATGCAAGAAATATCTAAACCTCAATATTATGCACGGTATAACCGATACGACTCCAAGTTATTTTTTTTATTTAAAATTGAAATCAATTTTAGTAAAAAGGACAACTCACCTACTCAAAATGGAGAAAACAGATTCAGATTGTTTTGATACTTTAGGAAAATGATCCATAAGTTATTTTTTATGTTTATAAATAATAATTACTTAAATCTAATACACTATGTGTTCGGTATGACTCAATGTGTACATTATCAGTTTAAAATCAATATTTTAGTTCAAAAAGTGTCACTCACTGAAAACTGAGAAAACACACTCAAATTGTGTTTATAATTTAGGAAAATAATTCATAATTCATTTGTGATGTGTAAGAATCAGTATCATATCAAACTATTATACGATGTGATCAGTATGTGTCAAAGTGCGTATTTCCAGTTTAAAATGACATTTTAGTAAAAAAGACAAGCAATGTACTCAAAACTAAGAAAACACATTTGGATTGTTTTAATACTTTAGAAGAATTATACATAATTTATTTGAGATGTGTAAGAATTATCCGCACCTCAATCTAACATATGATGTGGCCAGTATGACCTCAAGTGAATTTTTTCAATATATAAGTATAATTTTAGTATAAAATGTGAATCACATTGCCAAAACCAAGAAAATTAGTCTAGATTGTTTTGTATTCATTTAAATTTTGTATTCATACTTTATTTTTCTAATTTTGTTTGTTTTTTTGTGATATGGTGTGCTGTTACAACACACTGCACTATTGATGCAATGCATTGTAACAGAACAATACAATATTCCCCATTATCAGTGCTGATAAATGGTCCTTTATTATCACTTTTTTAGAATTGATAAAAGACTCGGGTATTTAATCTATCTCCAGTAGTTAGTGATTCTATATCACTGATAAAGACCATTTTTAGCACTATTAAAAGCCTATTTTGTAGTAGTGAAAATTAACACTTACTGAAGTCCAATAGAACCGGATAGCATGAGCCTCCAATAATAAGGTTCGCCTCCATTCGTTAATCCATTGAGAATTAGTGATAGCTCTGAGAACCCTAATTATACCAGGGAAGAATCCCCTAAATTTGGAACCCAAGTGGGAGGTACCCTATGTCATATATATGGTCTATCATAATGGAGCCTATTCACTGGTCACCATGGATGGGGAGCGTGTCACACCACCCACCAATGTGAGATTTCTCAAGAAATACTTTCATAATCTCTAGAAATAGGGCATCCAAATTGGTGTAAGTCCCATACACATCCTTTCTGCATGATGTTAAAATACATGGAATGTCTCATACATGATAATAAACTATGAAAATAAGTTCTCTCTTCATGAAATTAGACTACACGGTCTCTCTAGAACTACGTAAGGATTGATTCTCATTATGAATGAGATACATAGGGATTCCTTATCCTATATCTTGGACAAACCACCACATGACATAAAATACTTCCATATTATCCTCCATGCCTCTGAATAGTGGGAGAGGTCCTTGTCATTCCTTGTTTCTCAAATCGATCATAGCTTACACGGGCTTAGGAATTCTGACAAGGGTTTACCCACACAAAATAGGGTGTGAAGGACTAGGATGAACCCATTATCTTCCAAAATATAGGGAGATAAAGGGGATGTTGTGAGTCCTCACTGCATGACGTTAAACTTCATGGTTGATGTCCCCTTCACAACATGAAAATGTATACTTATGTGGACCTCATCTGAGAGGAACACCATCACTGGAGTCAGTCTCCTACCACACCAAAATTTCAAGAACTATGTGAGGCTTGACTCTCATTATCAATGAGATATGTAGTGATGCCCAAATACTTGATTTTGGGACCAGCCATAGGATTATATTCCATTCATGTTAGGTGCCTTTTTACTCCCTATATGATGTGAAACTATATGGAATATCAATAACTATTTAAGGCTTGACTCTCATTCTCAATGAGATACGTAGTGATGTCCTAACCCTTACTTATGGTCCCAACCATAAGATTATCTTCTATTCACATCGGGTGACCTTTTTCCTCCCTATATGATGTTAAAATGCGTGTAATATCAAGAACTATGTGTGGATTGATTCCCATACTCATAGGATATATAGGAATGCCTAGGAATTTTTCCTCGGGTCTAGCCCTATGCCCCTTTAAACTTTCCTAGCCCCTTGGCCTAAGTCCCCTCGTAGGAGTGCATTGTGTGGTGAAAACTTCTTTGGTCCCCATTCATGTTGGGTTTGTTTTACCATGATGCACGCATCCCCTTTGGGAAACTATCCCCCCTTTGTTGTCCTAGCCACATGATAGTAAACTGTGTTGGAACCCTTCATCCTTACCACATGACATTAAATTGTATGGAACCTTATAGAAATACATATGTATTGATTCCCATCCTTAATGGATACATAGGAATTCTTGGACATTTAGAATTCAGTTCTAGACTTAGGTACCACAAAACTGGACTTCTTTTTGGCCTCTTGGCCTGATCCCCTTTAGGGATGCATGGTATGGTGTGGGTATCTTTGTCCTTCATTCACATCTGCTCTACCTTCATCCTCCTTTCATGACATTAAACTGAATGAAATATAAAGAACTATGTGTGGCTTGATTCCTTCCATCATAGGATATATAGGAATTCCCGAACATTTTGTCTTCAGGTCCAGCCCCAGGCATCACAAATAATTCCATCTTCTTTTTGGCCTCTTGGATCGTGTCCTATCCAGAAATGAACATGGTGTGGTGTGGAACTCTTTTTTCTTCATTCACATCTGGTATATTCTACCATGCCATGTACATCCCCCTATGGGAAATTATCCCTCCAGTGTCCTAGCCACATGAAAATACACTGTGCCATAACTTACATCATCATCGTATGACGTTAAACTGCACAATTCTCCTATAACTGCATGGAATTTGATTACCAACCATCTAGGGTATGTAGGAAACCCTTGGGGTTCAAGCCCAATACTTCATGGTCCTCATAAATTTCTATTTGTTCATGTCAGTCATCCCACATCCTTACTTCATGATGTTAAACTGCATAAGTCCTCACCACAAGATGTTAAAATTCATGGAAACACATCCCACTACATGATGATAAACTATGCAGTTCATTGTCAATAACCCTTACTTATCAAAGGACCGCAAGAGCCTTACCCTATCCAACTAGAGAACAAAGTGCCTTCATCATCTTTTTAAGCACCTCAACCCATGCCCCACACTTCTTGTATTGAGTATCTCAAGCCACCGTCAATCTTTCATGGCCCTTGGAAAGGATATCCAGCTTCAAGGACCCTTGGATTGAATATGAATTCATGACCACAACTCCCAGATATGAATCTATGGCTATTAAAAAGATACATCACTATGAATATGGACATTCCAATTCTTTTGAGCCCTGGCATCATCACGAAAACACTCAACACCCCAGTGTGTCTGAAATTATCTCTATATAACTATTCCATATCATCACTCATGACCCGATAACCTTGATCTATGATTTACAAAGTCTCCACCGCCTGCTCAGACAGATGATGGAATACTCTTGACCATGGGTATCCTAATAATCCTCTTATGTATCATCCCCCATACTAGGTCCAAGTGGCATGACCTTAAAATACTCATACTTTGGTCAAAGTTGTATGAACTTAAACTCTATCACATAATGGTCCAAACCGCAATGCCTTAAACATCCAATGAAAGAGAAACAAAACTCATTAGGCCAAAAACCTACAAAGGGAGACATGAGAAAAAGTTGAGTAATCATCTGCTAAACTCGTCATCTCTAGAGTTTAGGAAAAAATTAGGGCACAAGTGAATGAGGAATAAATCTTGTAGGGTTTACTATATTTCCCTAGTAAAAGCCAAGTTATTCTCTCTCGATCCCTTGGTCCAGGAAAAAATAAGATCAATGATTCGTCACATCTCCTCAATGTGAGAAAATATTTGAAAGATGGTGGCACAAATTTTAGATTTCTTGAAACCTTCTTGGATCTTAAATTTTCCATATACCCACTTCATCATCTAAATAATATTAGGTCTTCACAATTATTTCATTTCCCCTGAAGAAGAAAATAGATCTCTCTACTTGGACATGCTATTGATACAAGGGATCAGACTCACCAACCAAAGATATCTTGGCCCGACATAAAGGTATTTCCAATTCTTGTGAGCCTGACATCACTAAGGTGGAACCCAACACCCCATTGTGTTATAGGTTACCCTAGAATGAATATCTCATACCTTTATCATGACCTAAGCACTTTAGACTATGATTTACAATCCACATATCAGACTATTGAAGTGGATCTGATATCCTCGACATTGCATCTCCATGTTTTGTACCCATTCTCAAAGATGGAATGGAACCCTTTATTCTTGAACCTTTTGTTGGCCCAAACCTAGTGATTCAAAACCACAAGGTGTAGGGATCATGCTGTTCAATTAAGAGATAAGTTTCCCTTGGGTGACAGAACCCTTCCTGGATACCCTTCCCTCCATACCCAACTTCATAATCTTGATGTTTGAGACTTAATAAATATCTCATAACCCCTGGAAAGTAAAATATATCTCTCAACCCAGCCATGATACCAATGTAGAAGGGCTCAGACCCACTGACATGGGATATCTTGGCCCATCATAAAGGTCCTCATAATCCTTGTGAGACTCAATGACACCGTGGATAAACCTCACACCCCCATAGTGACAGGGGATATACTCGTCATGTATAACCCATTCCATGTCATTTTTCTCAAGATTCCAGGTTGTGATTTACGCCACCCACATTCCAACTTTCCATGTGGGCCTAGATTCCCTAGTATTTTACCCTTAATCATGTTCACCGCACAAACCTTCCATAGCCCTTGGAACTCCTATCCTCAATATCCCTATCATTATTATAGAAAAACTCAGCATCCCATAATATTTTGAGTCATTTTAGGCATGTTGTCCCCATATCCAATATATGGTTTGAGCTAAAAGACCTTAACTAAAGAAACAAATGGTCTGAGCTAAAAGACCCTAAACTAAAGCAATATATGGTTCGAGCTAAAAGACCCTAAAATAAATCAATAGATGGTCCGAGCTAAAAGACAAAAAACTAAAGCAACAGATTGTCTGAGCTAAAAGGCCCTAAACTAAAGCAACAAATGGTCCGAGCTAAAAGACCCTAAATTAAAGAAACATATAGTCTGAGCTAAAAGACCCTAAACTAAAGAAACATACGGTATAAGCTAAAATAACCTAAAATAAATCAATAGATGGTATGAGATAAAATACCCTAAACTAAAGCAACTGATGGTATGAGCTAAAAGATCTTAAACCAAAGCAACCGATGGTTTGAGCCAAAAGGACCTAAACTAAAGCATGTGATAAATGGTCTAAGCTAAAAGACCCTAAACTAAAGAAACAAATGGTCCAAGCTAAAAGACCCTAAACTATAGAAAACAAAGTCTGATCTAAAATACCCTAAACTAAAGCAATATATTTTCCGAGCTAAAAGAAAATAAACATAAGAAATAGATGGTTCGAGCTAAAATACCCTAAACTAAAGCAACAGATGGTCCAAGCTAAAAGACCATAAACTAAAGCAACAGATGGTCTGATCTAAAAGAACCTAAATTAAAGCATGTGACAAATGTTTCAAGATAAAAGAACCTAAACTAAATCATGTGATAAATGGTTTTAGCTAAAATACCCTAAAATAAAGCATGTGATAGATGGTCAAAGCTAAAATACCCTAAACTAAAGCAATTTTTGAAGGCCGCCTGGTGAACTAAAAAGCGTATGAAAGCACCAATTCACAAAAACAAAAAGGACTCTAGAGGGAATATAGTTGTCCTCAGTACTGATTCCTTGTCCCCTCATATGACGCTCTTGAGGGGGGGATTTTGTTGAGGCCCACCAAATGAGCACAGTTAAAAAAATAACAAAGGAAGAAATAACTGAACATGGCTATTACCTTTCCCATGAAAGAAAGGGAGAAGGGGATGGTTGAAGACTTGTGGAGTACCTAAAAGTCTTGAGATCATGTGAACACCTAAATTTCATGCAAAGTCTACATACATTGAACTTATCCCACAACAAGCCCCACAAAACCCTCCTCAGCATGCACCCTTTCTCGCCAGCGACTGAACAGTGAAGGCCGGATGTGGTTCCCGCAAGGCTGCACAGTTTGTCACAAGAAAGTGCCTAAAAAACCATCTAAAATCCCCCAAAAATCAAGTAAAGTGACATAATAAGTAAGAGACCCCCATTATTCACACAGATCACACACCAAAGCATAATTGAAAAAAATAAACTCCCTAGATGATGTCCAAGCCATCTCACGAGACCTATGAATGTTCACCATAAAGAACGAAGGAGATAAAGAGGAGGAGGAATGAGGGGTCCGTGGTAACTGGAGGACATGCAGTGCACCCCTAAAGACATAAGACACACCCCAACCTATCTGGTACATCTCATGAATCCCCTTCGGCTCATTAGCCACATCACATGGGAACCCCCGAACAACTCTGTGACTTTCTAAGGAAAAATGCATAGTTTTGGACACAATACTTGTGAACTCTCATACAATCCACATTTTTCACATGAGATGCCACTGGAAAATAGAGTAAAAATCATGTATATTACCTAATAAAACATTTTTACCTCCCAAACCTTGTCAAATAAGACAATGGGGATCAAAAGGGAGGAGGCAAGTGGTGTCCGCGGTCGCTGAAAGACATCCGACACACACCCCAAGCAACCTGCGAGGCACCATGAGACTTCAGTGTCATGACTATCTTGCCTTGAAAGGTCCCTCTAGCTTGTCAGTTTCACTGCATGAAAGACCTATCACATGTCCACGAAACCCTGCAACGCTCTAAGGATGAACAGATAGGTTTGTCCATGAAATACTCATGCATCACCATGTAAACCATATCTGCCACATGAATCATCTAAAAAAATATAGGAAATACCCTCAGTGCCATACATGAATGTGTATATGACTCCCGAAATTCATCACATAAAATTAAGGATATAGAAAAGGGGTAGGTGAGTAGGGTTTGCAGTCGCTAAAGGACACACAATGCGTCCAGTGCACCCTTGGAACGAACCGTGAGACCCTGAGATAGACCATAAAAGGACTCACGATTAACCTCCGATAGACACTTGGATCTCGTGAAGAACCTTGGACATGTTGACATGATGGAATGGAATCCCTTCAAGGCATGAGTATTCAATAATCAACAATAATCTGATAAAGGACGGATGGGACCATGGCCATTGAAAATCAGGCAGCACCCCAAACGCGGTCCACCATAGAGACTTGTGAAACCGCGTAATGCCAGACCCCATGTTGACTCTATAAGGGACTCATTTTATATTCCCCACACAAACTGGTGAGTATGCGGGATGGCTACGCCTATAAATTCTATACTCCAACTCAAAAAAGGGTTGGTTGGCTAGTCAGTTGGTGCATTGGTTGATTGAATGGATGATAGAGACTACACATGATAGTGATCGAATCTTGGGCTTCTATGCACATCTAATCATGAAATAGACCAAATTTCATCCAGGTAATACACTGGAAGACCACTAGAGAAGTCATGAACCAAGTATAAATTCCTTCACGTGATAAATCAAATATCACTCCAAGGAATCCTGGCGAGACATGCGAAGACCATGTCACATGTCTTTGAGATCACACGAGACCCAAACAAACTGACACCAAACCAAGCTGAGGCACTTGCAATACAAGATAAAATGATGAGATTCATAGTGGAAAACTCAACTGAATGATACAATTGAAGACTTTTGTGGGCTTCATGTGTGCCATCTGAAGACACACAATAATGCCAAGTCACGCCACCCGGATCTCATGACATCCCCCCATCATATCATCTAGGACATGCAGAATGCTCTGGATATGTCGGGACAAGTCTTACGAACCTTCTTCAAGAACCACTTGGTTCCTGAAAACCCTCTGTTTTTTTTCACCCTGGACTTGCAATGTCCTTCAGATGCATCACCTGACTCATATGACGGTTCTTACTCATGAAAACTGAGTCTCATCGACACATCTGGACATGAAAACCTAACTCTCATGACACCCCTCCTGAATGAGTCATATGAGACCTATGACACCTATGGAAATGTTGGCCCAGTCTCATGGTGTCTCCTGGACTAGTCATCCAATACATGTGGCACACCTCAGGACATGCCAACCTGGATTCACGATGTCTCCTTGAGATTTCATCAAAGACACATGACACCCCCAGACCACACCACCATGGCTCTCGTGACACCCCCCATATGTATTGATCTAGGTCACACGATGACTCCCAGGGTATACTGACAGGATAACAAGACATATTCCATAAATGAAGGCCCATTCATTAGGGAAACCTTAGTGTCTAATACCTATCCTTAAAGAACTATGAGGACTATGATTCCCTCCATAACTGGGATATGTAGGATTCCTCCTTAAAGGGTCGATCTCCACATAAAATATCTCAAGGATTTCCCCAATATGCAGATCACATATCCACATGCCATGAGGCTGATCATGCACTCCTTATTGTTTCTCACAATGATCATGGATCGCATAGTATTAGGGGGATTCAATGAGCACCCCATTAGGAATCATAAATAGGGAAACCTCAGTGTGTAATCCCCATCCTTAAAGAACTACGAGGACTCTGATTCCCACCATAACTGGGATATGTAGGATTCCTCCTTAAATCCTCGAGCTCCATATCAAATATATCAAGTACTACACCAATATGAAAATGCCACATCCACATGACATGATTCTTACCATGCACTCCCTCTTGTTTCTCAAAATGAGCATGGATCATGTGGTCTTAGGGGGATGAAATGAGCACCTCATTAGGAATCATAAATAGGAAAGTTGTGGTATGTAAGTCCTAATTCCAATCAGACTATGTGGTTTTTGATCCCTACAATAACCAAGATATGTTAGATACCTCATAATGGCTCAATCCCATCCTTGGAATATCAACCATCTCCACACATGGGAGAATAGCCCAAAGCACTTGGTCATGTGACTTCAGTACATAAGCGATTTCCCACTACCAGAAAGTAATGGAGAACCTCAGATACATACAGATGAATCCTGGTCTATTGCACATAATAGAGAATTGATCCATATCCATTTTTTTTCAGGGTAATCGGTCCCATATTGGGATTAGGGAGATATCCACGAACATGTATTAAATCTATAATATAGTCTCAGAGTAGGAAAAAATTCCCCCCAGAAGGGTGCAATGATCTCAACCTACCATCCTCTCGACCAATTCGAGTCCCTAAGAGTTGTTGGGCCTTAAAACCAAGATGAACGCTGACCTTTGGAAAACAGGTCTATATTCAACTATAGGTGGGGGAACCATTAGGAGTTTCATGTAAAAGTGAAATGGTAACGTGATTAGAAAAACCCATTCCACACCACGAAATCCCTCCAAAACAAAGAACCCTCAAGACAACGCTTATTACCCCTAGATGAACTACTTCCCTATCTCATCACTGAACTACCTTTCCTTGTACTATTATATTCCCTAAAATTATGCTCATTAATAATGGTTTGGTTCAAAATTCCTAAGACAATAGTAAAAAAAAAATTACCTGAGACCGGATGATGTACCCGAGCCCATCCTCAAAGCGTCCCTCTCTAGAAATCTCATTAGCAGTGAAGGAAGGTGAAAAATTATAAAGCTCAGTAAAGCAATCTGAATAATCCATAACTAACTATGATCCTTTCTCTAGATGTTGGAACTACCTATCTCTATGAGCTTTCATCATCTCTGAAAAAAATTCATAGAAAGAAGCTTGAAAATCCCTCTAGACCATATCCCAATGATGGTCTTTATAATTAATAATGTCCCATAAATTCTTATAAGAACTATGAATCATATTAGTGGTGAGATTTACCCTCCTCTCTGGAGGCATCTCTAGGTGATCAAGGATAGATAACATGGAATCTAGCCATGTATCAACAACTTATGGACCTCCATCCCCTTAAAATGTGGGTGGATGCTATAGCTAAAACTCTCATGTCAGCTCTTCCATAGTAGAGCTAGACCATGGATCTCCCTAAACTGTCCCCAAAAACCATAGAAAACATTTTTGAAACTGGGCATTAGTGCCTATGTCAGGTATAGCTAGAGGTGCCATAGGAGTCACTACTGGTGGGTTAGGTTCCACCACCTCAGGAACATGGTCGTCACCACCTTCCTAGCACTTGACTTGATAAATTCATGGTGTCATAACTCTACAAATTTCAAACACATGCCTCATATTAGATTTAACATGATAACATCACCGATACAAGATTAGGATGGGTAATAGGCTTCCTATATAATAATCACCATCCTATTCCTACTCATAAATCTTGGTATGGGCATTGTATAAAACAATGATAAAAAAAAGCTATAGATACTACCTACTTCCCACTACTAAGGTTTTTTCTGGGTCAAGCTCTCTTTTTTATATTAGGGTTTTAGTATACAGTGTTTCAATTTTAAGTTATAGAGGAAAAAACCCTTTAAATTGCAATTGAAAACACTATTTATTGGAAACCGTTTCCATTTACATTTAGAACTCGTTAGTTATCAAATATTTCATTATGTATATCCAAATATATATAGCATGGTCCAGTTAAATGATTATATCATTCCCAAGTTATAAAGTAATATGCTTTATAAATTGAAAATGACACTACATGTTACTTCAACCAGGATTTTAAGATGGTTCAATTATATGGATCACCTTTCCAAATTTATAGAGGCACACACACTCTTTAAATTTTGATTAGAATACATATAATTGCAAATAAATAACGTTTCATCTCATGTAACCAATGGTTCATGGATCAAACTCAATATAATTGTCTAATTAAGGTTACATCATCACACTATATAGGAAAACCCCAATTATGTTGATGAATACACTTTACTTATCCTAATTATTAATGCCTGCAAGAAATGTTATCCCAATATTAAATATAACTGTCAAGGAATAAGGAATATGAAACAATAATACACATAGTAAGTAAACATGGAATGACATAATGCATGATATGTAATTACTCATGTTCCTATAATGATGCATGAGAAACTACCTCCTTGTAGTACTAATCCAAGGGTAAAAAATTCCACAATAATAATGAAATACAAAATCCATGCGCATCACCCAATGGTGAAATTGGTGAGACCATAACAACCATAATCCAGATCATCAAATCCCATCCCAGGTAATTTAGATTTTCCCCATACATGAGTTAGCTACTCCCAGGTGAAAGCTCATTACCAAATCCAAACACATCCTAGTCTCCTATCTAATAACCCAAACAGTAAGACAAAAGGAAAATAAACCACTGATACTAATTCGTATAATATTGGACTCGGTTCACTCATATGTAACTGAAGCCAGTTAGTCATAAGTCCTCAAGTATGCCTCCCCGTACGCTAGAGGATGCCGCCTAGCAGTAAAGGTCCAAAGTGGTATAGTGTGGAGTCTATAACCTCATCATCAGAGTAGCACAATATTATAATAAATGAATAAATAAAGAAATAACAATAAATTAATGACTTATAAATGAAGGAAAATAATCCAAATAGTAATATTAAACAAGACAAAAGCGGAACTATATATAAAATGATGTGTATGTCATGGAGATATACAAAATTCCGACATACATACATATAGCTATATCAAAAATAAAAAAGTCTGAAATGCTATCCAATAACATCATGATACAAGGATAGGTATAATGATCCCAAGATCCCATGCTATAATCAATCAAATATCCAAGACCATACACTTTCCCTTGTCCCTACCTGCATCCATGAAGTATTTCTAGATACCAAATGGCAGTTTGAATAGGGTGTGATATATACTCAGTTGGCCACCACCAACGGTGTCTATACAAATCTAGTATGTGAATATAAAAGCAAAAATGTGCAGATATAGAAATAAATAGTGGAATAACATGTCTGTAATAATAATCACTTCAAGCTCAGACTTCTCATGGGTTGGCTGGATGACCATAAATACTTCGGTCTAAGCCAGATACATCTAAACATGTGACCTATAAATGTTTTTGGTCTAACAGATATGACCAGGGTGTCCAGTTAGAATCCATATGTATAAAGTGGTTCCCAAGGTGTAAATAAGGAATCCAAGTAGAAATGGTAATAAAATGGGATCCAAGGTTTAACAAAGGAATCCAAGTCTGAGTGATAGTAATACTATTTTTAAGAGGAATTAAGGAATCCTTGACTGTAGAAGGTCGAGAAATGTCACAATACATAAACCATGCAACCTAGCTATAAGGGAATAAGTGTAATCTAAGGGGTACACCTAATACATTCTACTGGAATAATATCTTACTGAGTCTATAGAGCATGTATATAGTAAATCCCAAGCTAAGCATGATTGGGGACCAAGGGGAAAATCCAAGGCACCTCATTTCCTAATACATCAGTTGAATCCAAGGAGTGTAACCGATGAATTCTAATATCTGGAATATTGTTAAGTGAATCTTCGATACTAAATTAAGGAATTCATGTATAAATAATACATTAACCATGTTCTAAGGTGGGTATCACCCTTGGAAATTGGCCCAATGAATCAGGGTGGTGTTCTCAGAGTGATGAATGAATTTCCTCAGGAAT
Source organism: Viscum album (assembly GCA_963277665.1). Classification (NCBI taxonomy): domain Eukaryota; kingdom Viridiplantae; phylum Streptophyta; class Magnoliopsida; order Santalales; family Viscaceae; genus Viscum; species Viscum album. The sequence continues at coordinate 1,827,480,533 of OY728127.1, forward strand.
CCAAGGATGACTCAAGCCAGAACACTGTTATAACAAGAAAAAGGTCCATAGTAAGAATATGCACCTTAACTTTAATGATATAATCAAATCCATGGAATAACCATGACATTTCATTCACTTTATATATAATTCATGTCTAACATTTTAATTAAATAATGAAAAGGCTGTGTAAGGTTCATACCATTAATCATTTGATTCCAATTTAATATGATCTAATATAAACATGATTTCCCATTTATAAGGTCCATTTCATCCATTTAAATTAATCAAGACACTTGATAAAGTCAAACCCTACACACCAATGGGTGTTTCAGTTATTACAAGGTAAGGGGAATATATTCATAAGCATGTAATACCCAAGGGGTGGCTCAAGTTGTGGCCCTTGGCCTCCAATTATAATCAAGGGGTTTAATAGAACTTTTACTTTCCAAGTTAAACTACTAATTTAAGGAAAATTAATTTTTGGGTCAAAGTGTGGGTGAAATCGATGTACGACATAATGAAAAAAATTATAAATCAACAAGACTTGAGGGAAAATTCATATACCAACTACCTTATAGTGTTTATGGAACACTTGTCTAGTATCGAACCTTGGTTTGGTTTTCATCTATAGAAAATATAATAATAGACAATTACCCTAGAAATGTGGTATATTAGCTATTTGGAAGGAGGAGATCTATAAAATGAAGGGATTTTCCCTCATTTTTAAAAAACAAATCCATGATATATTCATGATTTGAAGATTTTTCTCATCATGAAAATATATGGTTTTCCCTCAAGAAAAACCAACTCACATTGTGTAAGGGGTCTATCCAGACCAATTAATGTCATGAATTTAATTCACGTTGTGAATTGGTTATGTAGCCAGGCTACAACCCTCTACTACCTTCTTCCCACAAACAATCTAGATGACTTAAAGGCACGACTTCTGAGTATAAGACAAAAAGAAAAAATTAATGAGTATTTAACCAAAAATTTAAAATATCCATACCTTATATGAATAATTAGGGAGCTTACAAACTGTATCCACTTGTTTATATCTAGAAAGATATGTCATTTCTCAGAAATTACATAATTTTTACTCTAAAATTTTTTAGATGTTTTATGGATATGGGAAAGTTTGAGAATTATAAAGGCTTATGAAAGTGTTATAATGAGAGGGAATAGTGATAAATCATTAATAATATAATAATGAATTTATAAAAAATGATGCATAATAACATTTCACATTGAAATGAAAAGGAATTAGAAATAATAGAAAAATTAACGAAAGAGAAGTGGTTAAGAACCCTTACCTTGAAGGAAAACTTTTTAAAACCTGATAAGGGAACCTTAGAACCTTAGAACCTCCTTAGAGAGACTATTGATAGAGATAATGATATGTAATTTTTGATCAATGTATTTTGAGTGTAGGGGAATGAGAGAATGAGTGGGTATTTTCAGAAAATGATGGGGATTTATTTATTAATTTATAAACATAGGCCTTGGAATCAATGTTATAAAAAAATAGATTTTAGCACATGGTATTTGACATGTAGGGAATTATTTTTAGTATTTTAATGTTTAATAACATAACTCCTTTAAAAAATATATTATTTTGGATGTGGAAGAGATTATAATTTATAAATAATTCTTTTTAAAATCATAAAATATAATTTTGGTTTTGGAAAATTCTTTATAGGTTTATAAAATTAATTTTATGAATTTAAAATAAATTATTTTAATGAGAAAACCCATTTTGATCAATAAATACATTATAATATTTATTACTTAATTTTAATTCATTATGATGTCATAATACTCACAGTATATTCATACAGTATTTTACTTTTTACCCAAAAAATCAATTGTCACAAAATATTATGAAAAATTCACCATTTTCAAATTTTTATGTGCTGATTTCAAAAAAATAATCCATTTAATCAAAATATTTTTCTAAATATATGAAATTTAAACTTAAAATAAAATACTTATTTATCAAAAAATACAAATTTTTATCACACGATCAAATTTCTAACCCTTATAAAAACTTCACATGACTGTATAAAATTATTTTATTACTTATATATAAATAAATATTATTTTTTAAAACATTTTTATGAAAATAAACTTTTATTTCAAATTTTAATTTTTTCATAAAGAAATATTTTAATGAAAATTAGTCATATATATTTTCTAAAAATACAATTTTGTTTTTTTTGTATCAAAAATATATATTATCATATTCATCCTCTAATAATGTGCATTTTATCTTTCATATAAAATAATAAATAAAAATTCAGGATTAGTGTAACCAATATTTCATTTCTAGAATAATTTAAACCTTAATACCAATTAAGTTCTATATACATAACTTCTTATTAAACCATCATAATGCCTAATGGTAAGGTGTGTGATCGTGGTACTTTCATGGGGTGGTTCAACTAACATTGAACTTATAGTGATCAATACTAGCTTGAACTTATTGCACAGGTGATTCCACTCAAGTCTTATTTATTTAAGCTCTTCTTGGGCTTAGTTAGGGTGAACCCTTGTGATGAGACCTCGCTCCCAAGATTTGATAGATGAAATTTCTAAGGAATGATCCTTCTAGTTGTGCCCATGGTTTCTCACTTATACATCAATTATCTCTAATTATTACCCTTTATAAGAAATAGATCCAATAGTAACATCATTACCAATGGTCATAATTCAAAATGATCATAATTCCAAATAATTATAATGTCCAACAATCCTAATGTTTGATGTTTATAGTGACCAATGAGCATAATGGAAAATAGTTATATTATCCCTTATATATAAATTTCATTATAACATCCTAAGATAATTCATATACTCCTATTAGTTCTTATACCATGTATATTTAATTACTTATTTTCTTCTTCATAATAGTGATGTATCTTATATATTTTTCTTTAATTTTAGAATATGATCCTCTAGGGTTCAATATTTTGGTGGTGCCTTATATTACAATGTGTTTTGTTACACTAGTTTTCATCATTATTGTGAATGTATTTTACTATTTTTGTGTTATACTATGTGTTGTATCATTATGATGAAATTATAGAATGTTCATTTTGTAATATATTTTATATTGAAGTGATTATTTACTATAGTAGAATCCTAGGTATTACATTCTCACCCTCTTAAATAATTTTATCCTCAAAATTTGGGGTTTACATCAATAAATGAAAAAATGAGGGTAATTATTTCTCTTTACTTCCTCAGACTCCCATGTTGCTTCTTCTAACTTATGATTCCTTTAAATAACTTTCACTAATCGGGTTGTCTGATTCTATCACACTTTTTCTCTAGTGTCAAGAATCTAGACATGATCTTCATTATACGAGAGGTTAGGCTCTGACTCTATCTCATTAGTGATGAGTACATGTGTTGGGATTGATATGTACTTTCTAAATATAAAAACATGAAGGAAAACCTATAATTTAGAGAAGTTTTGTGTAAAATCCAAACAATAATCCCCAAATATAATTATTTACAAAATATCAAAATGAAAAATGTACCTTGTACATGGATTACCCTTCTTTCCAAACCTTATGACTCCATTCTACGGTGATACTTTCAAGAACACATGGTATTTTACTTGGAATTACAAGTCCTTCCTCCAATTATCAATACAAATTTTTTGAATTATATGAGATGTCTTGATATTATTATGGATATCTTACACCTTCTTAGTTTCCTTCTTGAGAGTTTTAGACCTACCAACCTCATTTCCCAAAACTTTACCCCAATAGGTTGGAGTATGACATCATTTTCCATTCAAGGCCTTATATAGTGCCATTTGAATGTTATAATGGAATATATTATTATACATGAATTCAAATAAATGAAGTTATTTGTCTCATGTTACTTTAAATTCAAGTAAGTGTGACCTCAACATGTATTCTAAGGTTTGGATAACCCATTCAGACAGGACCTTAGTTTGAAGATGATAGGCGGTGCTCAAATGTACCTTAGTGTTGAGATAATTTTAAAGAATCCTAAATTTTTTTGATGTAGAATGAGGATCATGATATGATACAATTTATAAAGGTGAACCATGAAGTTTCACAACTTCATTGACATAGAGCCATGAAATAATTTCAAGGGGTAGGTCCTCCCTTATGAGAAATGCAAAAACTTGGTAAGGAAATCCACAATGAACCATATAACATCATTCCTCTTAGATGTATTAGGTATTCCAATGAAAAAATAAATCATGATATTTTCCTACTTCCACATTGGTATAGTTAGAGGTTGCATGATAACATTTAGAAGTTATATCTATGCCTTTACTTGTTAGTACATCAACCATCTTGACACATAGTTTACGCTTCATTTTTTCTCACCAGAAGTGTTCTTCTTGATCCCTATACATCTTGGTACTACTAGGGTGTATAGAGAAGTTCAGGCTATGAGCTTTATCAAGAAATTCCCTCTCCATCTTAGGTATTGATGGTACACATAATATTTTTTCCAAATTTCAATATACCATTTTCATAGATGAAGTCTATCAATATCCCTTATTCCATGGATTTAATATTCTTTTTTAAACCCTTATTATCCTATTGAGACCTATTTAAATTTTCTAGTAAATATGGTTGGGAAATTACATGAAAAATTAATGATGTTTCCCCTTAATAACTTCCATATCCAAATTTACTAGATCCATGGATATTGGATCCTTGTCCATCCTTGTCATAGATAATACTCCATGATCATTCATACTCAATGCATCAACAACCTTGTTTTCCTTTCTAGGGTGGTAGTGTATTGTACACTCATTGTCCTTGACTAGTTCTATTCATCTCCTCTATCTCATATTAATATCTTTTTATATGAATATATACTTCAAACTTTTTTGATTGGTATATATGTCACATTTTCAACATAAATACAGTGACTCCATATATTTTAAGTGAATATCATGAATGTCAACTCAAGGTCATGATTCAGATAGTTTTTCTTATGGATCTTCATCTATCTTGATTCATAAGAAACAACTCTATCATTCAACATAAGGAAAAACCCTAGTCCTTTCTTCGATGAATTACTATATATAACAAATACTTATTTTCAAAATGGTAAGTTCGAAACTGATTCATTGATCAATATTTTATTTATTTCCTCAAATATTTCTTCACACTCATTAGACCACATGAATTTGAACCCTTTACGTGTCAACTTAGTTAACAGATTTTCTGATTAGGCAAAAGTTTCAACAAACCGCAGATAGTAACCAGCTAAGATAAGGAAACTACATATCTTAGTTATATTTGTTGGTGGGGGTCATTATTTAATAACCCTTTTCTTTTTGGTATCAACTAATATTCTATCCTTGGAGAAAATATAACTAATAAAAGAGACTTTTTGAAGCTAAACACTACTATAAAAAAGGCATTTAACAGCGCTGGTATTTATCAGTGCTAGAAAAAAGCGCTGATAAATGGCATCTTTATCAGCGTTATATTTTTAGAACTCACAAAGGAATCATTTATCAATTTTTTTAGTTCTTATAAAGGTACGAATAAATAAAATGAAATAATGAAATAAATAAAAAATAAAAAATGCATTTATTAAAAAATATTAAAAATTATAATAATTAGATAAATATCGATAAAAATGAATAAATTTATTATACTATATATAAATTATAAATACTAATAAATAGTATGTATTAAATATATATATATATGAAAAATTAAAATTAAAAAAATTAAAAATAAAAATAAGTAAATTGAGAAAATTATTAAACATTTTATTAATTAAATTATTATTGATAATGTTAATAAATAATATATATTAAATATATAGATATATATTAATTTATATAAATATTATTTATATAATAAAAAATACTATTTATGCTTTACATTAAATACTAATATATTTAGTGAATAATGGTTTATAATTAAAAATTAGTATAAATTAAAAAAATGACTAATTGCATTGAGTAATGGATATAATTTAATGTCGTTTTATTTTTCAATTTATAACATAGATAAGACGTATTATATTGATTTCACATATATGTAATTAATTCATTTTAATATACATATACACACATACAAATATATTTTTTGGAATTTAATCAATTTATATTATTTACTTTATATATATTTATTTACTATGTTTTAATATTTTCAATATGTATTCATCTTTATTTCAATATATATTCATTTTTTGAATGATTTTTATTAATCAAACTTATCCAAAATTTTAATATATTGTACTCATTTTTAATTAATCAATTTTACTTATTTTTAACATGAATGAACTTAAGATTAAATATTCATTAATAATTTTAAAAATACATTTGTAAAAAATATATTTATAAATAAATATATTTATAGATGTATATTTACTATTTTTATACATTTATAATAATAAATAAATAAATAATATTTGTTTAAAATGTATTTATATAATTAAAAATAAATAATTATAAAAATTATAAAAATTTATTTAAATAATGAATATATTTACTATGTTTATATATATATATATATAAATATATAATATATATAATGATATAAATACTATTTTTTAAAAAGTATTTATGTTATTATAAATAAATAATTATATATTCAAATAATTATAAAATTATTGTTTTATAAAAATTATTATTATAATCATTATAATTATATATAATAATTATATTTTTTTAAAGTATTATTTTAAACAAATAATTATAAGTATTTATCAATGATTTTTAGCGCTGATAAAAATAGAGATTTATGAGTGCTAAAAAGGCACTGATAAAATCAATCTTTATCAGTGCTAATGTTTTAACGCCGATAAATATTGATTTTATCAGCATGTTTTTAGAGATGATAAATCTCTATCTTTATCAATGCTAAAAGAAGTGCTGATAAATATCCATTTTATCAGTGCTTATTAACTTAATGATGATAAAATGTATCTTTATCAGTGCTTTTTTGAAGCGCTCATAAAAGTGTCACGATCTATTTTAAGAAACCTAACCATCGCGAACTAGTTCACGATATCCGAAGCTCTCCCCAGAATCGACCTATTGTTGGTGCTCCTTATTGTCGAATCCAAGTTTGAATCTAGGCTAGAATCAAGGATTCAACTATTCCAAGGCTCAAATCTAAGTCTTGAGTGATTCAAGGGTTGAACGCAACCACGAATCGAATGAAATCCAAGTTTTTAGATATCTGTATTTTCCCTTAGTTATCCACTGAACCTTCTCATCCCACATCCATGTATCCCAAAAAGTCTAGTTGCACTATCTTATAATAAAACAACCCAAAATTCAATTTTTTTAGATATATTGAATTATCGTATTCCCCGATATCATGTGGGTCTCCTTAAGACAACATTGGTACTATGAGAGTTGAAATATGTCAAACCCAATGTTCGGTCATGTTGTTGTAAGGTATAATAGGCTCCTAATACCTATATTCCATAACATCCACCTCTTTTCAATCATAAAATTTTGAAAAATTCATCCATATAGCAGTCGTTGTTATCATTGGTTTGGAATATTACATTTCAAATCACTTGGATGACAAAATATCTAACATCATTGGGGTCCTATATTATATAGTGCAACAATTGGAACTGCGAGGGTTGAGTGAGGAGGAACTTTAATATAGGTTTATCCCCTTCTATTTTAAAGGTAATTCTAGAATTTTTTTCCAACAAAGGGATAATGAAATATCTGACAAATGGTAACAACTATATAATGATTTTTTCATGAAAATTTTCCTAGGATAATGAGCACTAAAATATGGTTTAAAATTAATGGATTTATTTAGCACGACTATGAACTATTTCATGAGGCTTGGTATAGATTTAGGGGTCACTTATGAAATGTAACAATAAAATGATTATGATGAATCTATAAAATCAGATGATAAAAAAAATTATATATGTTTGATTTATTATCTTATTTATTTAACTAATTCTTGAAAAAATATAATTTTTTCAGTTTTTATTTTTGAAATATGTCAATTTGAATTTAAATAATATGAATTAAATTCTATAAAAATAAAAATAAAAAAGGTTTAAGGTTCTATAATCCCTGGACTATATTATACAAGAAAAACTAATTTTGAGATAAAATGTAATTGATATTTTGATTTTAGTTGTTGAAATATAGTTAGGAAATAAACAAATGGAATGAGTCATTTTCTTGGAAAAACCTCATCATCATGGTGTTTTAAGAAAAAAAATATTGTTTCATTATGTAGTGTATAAGAAGAGTACATTGTTGATAGAATTTATTGTTCTCAATCCTTCAGGATTGATTAAAAATTTCCTAAATTTTCTATTTTTTTTGAAAAGTAACTTATTTAAAAAGATTTTTTTTATTATTTAAAATTTAAAGAATATTTTAAATCATTAAAGAATAAATATTATACCACTAGATTTAACTAATTTTGATAAAATAAAATACTAACATTTATTGATGTAAATTTAATAAATAAGTTTTAATAGAATCTATTTTTTTGAAATAAAAATTATTTTTCATGGATAAAATCATTAAACCTTTAGAATCCCAATTCAAGTAAACTTTAATAGTTTTGATTTAATAATTTAATGGCATGATATATTTACCATGTATTCTTAATTATATTGAATTTTAAGGTTTACTAACATAAACTTAAATCCATTTTTTATGTCCTTCTAGTGGTAATATGATTCCCCACAGATGTGACCATCTCAATTACATGACCAAATTTTTTTTTCATTACAATACATTAACCTGACCTTTTAAGTTAAGAGTTTTACAGAATTAGGAAAATAATTAACTAAAAAACTCATGTATTTTTAAACTAATGGACATTTTTTGGAACAATATATGCAATAACTTGATCCATAAGAAGTATTAATTATTCTTATTTGAATCAATCTCCCCATGTCACATTATTCTTATTTGGATCAAGCTCCTCATGCATATATTTGATCCAATTATCATCCTTGTCATCCTCTCCAAATGATTTAGGATCTAATTTGAAAAAATGAGGTTTTTTAGATTCTTACTTCTTCTAGTTTTCATAGAAACTTTCCATTCACCAATGAATTTTTATTCATTGATTTGATACTTGCTTGTATTTCTTACAATTGATAAAAATATATCCATATTTGAAATGATAACCCACTCATTAATACTTCTTAAAAATCACTTAATTTCTTTCATCACAAATATAATAAAAACTATGTATGTTTTAATTTAATCCATATAAAAATAGATCATTCTTTAACCTTGCCTTTTGGTTACACCCTTAGGAATATATGATTACCATCAATGAAATTCTCACAAATTAGAGGCATTCACCTTTTATAATGAATATCTTATGTGTATTTATTTATTTATTGTACAAAATGAATATTTTATAAACCCAATAGGATATATTTACTTTCTATTGGAAGATTAATATCTTCAATCTAATGTATCTTATTTTCTAATTATCCTCCTCACTCATTGATTGATTATTTGGAGAGATATATTTTCATTTTTTATCATCATTCATGCTTTACCATCATCACATCCCTATGGTCAACAATGATTACATAGTAAAATAATTATCCATATAATTAATGTATTGTTTCATATTTATGTTTAATTTATTTATTTTTAGTATTACTCATATAATAATTGTTTTCTTATATAAGTAGATTCTTTTGTTCGAGTTGGGGTGGTTTGTTCAAAGCTTCTCATGCTCATGAGGGATTAGAATTCAAGACTACAATTGAGAAAATGACAAGGAAATGTATCAACAATGCATAAAACCATTAGGAAGATGTGAATTCATACTACTTATTTAATTATTTTTTTCATCATTTTATCTATTATTTGTATGTTAATTTCCTTATCATTTTTATATAATACTTATTTAGTTTTTTTCACAGATCTTTTGGGAAGTCATATTTTTCTTTCAACTATCTACAACAATCCCCAAAAGATATAAAATGATTATTTTTTCCAATGTTACCACGTTTTTCATTTTTATTGCATTTATTTATTTAACTTCCAACACTGCATTTTGATTTGATGTTATTAGATGAAAAACATTTCTTGCTGTTGAAATCCTATTCTATTCTGACTTTCAACGATGAGAAAAGTTTTTGAGCTAAGAACATTGATTCAATGTGTAGTGTTGGGATTTAAACATAGAAAAATAATGAAAACTTGGTAAAATTGGAATTTAGTATTGTTTTGAGACTTTGGGATGTGCAGGAATCATCCACACCTCAATCATTCACATGGTGTGACCGGTATGACTCCAAGTGATTCTTTTTATTTAAAATTGACTTTAATTTTAATAAAAATGAAAAATGACATACTTAAAACTGAGAAAACATATTCTGATTGTTTTGATACTTTTAAATGATCCAAAATTCATTTTATATGTGTAGGAATCAGTCTCTACTCAATTCTATGTACAGTATGACTGCTATGACACAATGTGTCTGTTATTAGTTTAAAATCAAAATTTTAGTTCAAAAAATGTCACCCACTGAAAATAAATAAAATTCACTCTAATTTTCTTACTAATTTTTCAAATTTATTTATAAGTCATTTTTGATGTGTAGGAATCAGTCTCACATCAAATCGATAGACGATATGATCGGTATAGGTCAAAGTGCGCATTTCTAGTTTAAAATGACATTTTTGTAAAAAAAATCAACATACTAAAAACTAAGAAAACACATTAATATTGTTTTTATACTTTATTAAAATGATCCATAAGTTATTCGAGATGTGTATGAATCATCTGTACCTCAATCTGATGCACGGTGTGACCAAAATGACTCTAAGTGCATCTTTTTATTTAAAAATGACATCAATTTTAATAAAAAGGAAAACTGACCTACTCAAAATCGATAAAAAACATTTAGATTGTTTTTATACTTCAGGATAATGATCCATAAGTCATTTTAGATATGTAGGAATCATCCGTACCTCAATATGACAAACAGTGTGACCAGTATGACTCAAAGTGCATCTTTTTATTTAAAAATGATATCAATTTTAATAAAAAGGGCAACTGACCTACTCAAAAATGAGAAAAAACCTTAATATTATTTTGATACTTTTGGGAAATGATATATAAGTAATTTTTGATGTTTATGAATCAATTTAACCTTAATTAAATACACTATGTTCCTGGTATGACTCAATGTGTCCGTTATCCATTTAAAATCGACAGTTTAGTTCAAAAAATTCCACTCACTAAAAATTGAGAAAATGATTTCTAATATTCTTGATAATTTAGGAAATGTATTAATAAGTCATTTTTGATGTGCAGGAACTGGTATCACATCAAACTGATACACTATTTTATCATTATGATTCAATATGTGTGTTTCTAGTTTAAAATGACATTTTAGTAAAAAAGACAAGTGACATACTCAAAACTGAGTAAACACATTTGGATTGTTTTGATAATTTATAAAAATGATCCATAAGAAATTTGGTACATGAAAGAAATATCTAAACCTCAATATGATGCACGGTATAACCGATATGACTCCAAGTGTGTTTTTTTATTTAAAATTGACATCAATTTTAGTAAAAAGGACAACTCACCTACTCAAAATGGAGAAAACAGATTCAGATTGTTTTGATAATTTAGTAAAATGATCCATAAGTTATTTTTTTGATGTTTATAAATAGGCCTCACTTCAATATAATACACTATGTGTTCGGTATGACTCAATTTGCACATTATCAGTTTAAAATCAATATTTTAGTTCAAAAAGTGTCACTCACTAAAAACCGAGAAAACACACTCAGATTGTGTTTATAATTTAGGAAAATAATTCATAAGTCATTTGTGATGTGTAAGAATCAGTATCATATCAAACTGATATATGATGTGATCAGTATGTGTCAAAGTGCGTATTTCCAGTTTAAAATGACATTTTAGTAAAAAAGACAAGCAATGTACTCAAAAATGAGCAAACACATTTAGATTGTTTTAATACTTTAGAAGAATTATACATAAGTTATTTGAGATGTGTAAGAATTATCCGCACCTCAATCTAACATATGATGTGGCCAGTATGACTTGAAGTGAATTTTTTCAATATATAAGTATCATTTTAGTTTAAAATGTGAATCACATTGCCAAAACCAAGAAAACGAGCCTTGATTGTTTTGTATTCATTTAAATTTTGTATTCATACTTTATTTTTCTAATTTGTTTTTGTTCTATGGTGTGCTGTTACAACACACTTCACTATTTATGCAATTCACTGTAATAGAACAGTACAGTATGCCCCATTATCAGTACTAATAAATGGTCCTTTATTATCACTTTTTTATCATTGATAAAAGACTCGGGAATTTAATCTATCTCCAGTAGTCAGTGATTCTATAGCACTGATAAAGACCATTTTTAGCACTGTTAAAAGCCTATTTTGTATTAGTGAAAATTCACACTTACTAAATTTCCCATACAGATCCTTCTTTCTTAGTGTGTCAATTATGATTTGTTAATATTCTTCATTCTCTTCATATCTCTTTGAGTATATGAAGATATCATCAAAAAGTACCCAAAAAAATATCAATATAATCCTTGAATAATCTATTCATCAAATTCATGAACCCCAAGGGTTCATTAGTTAACCCGAAGGGAATTATTATGAACTTATAATATTCCCAACTTGTATGAAAAGCTGTCTTTGGTATATCATCTTTCTTGAATTTTAATTAATGATAACTAAAATGAAGATTAATCTTTGAGAAGTATTGGATCTTTGAATTTTATTAAACAAATCATCAATATGAGGTAAAGGATACATGTTTTTTTATAGTAATGACATTTATTTCTCTATAGATGATGAAAAACCTCATAGAACCATCATTATTTTTCACAAAAAGGACATGTTCTCCCTTAGGTGAAACATTAGTGCATATGAAACCATTATCACACAACTCTTGAATTTATTTATTTAATTATTCCAATCCCACCAGATCCATTCTACACAGATACTTAAATGTGGGTTTTGAATTAGGGATAAGTCCAATAGAGAACTCAACTTCGTAATCATGTGGATATCCAAGTATTTCCTCAAGAAATACATCAATATAATCCCTTAAAATAGATACATCTTCTATTCTAAATAAATCCTTCTCATTTACTAATTCATCTTCACTAAAAATTTCATTAAGGTAATGAATTGGAGGTGGTTTTGAACAAGACTTAGGTAATGGAGTCTCTACTCTAAAATTAAGGGATTATATTCTAGCCTTAGAGATTTTAATCTCCATATCATGAAAATAATTTATCACATTATACTTTATGAGATAATCCATACCAATGATTTTGTAAAATTAAACCATTGGTATTACAACTAGGTTTTTAGTTAAGGAAACTCCATGCATCTGAATAGAGATAGAGCAACATACTCTCATTTCTATAAGATTTCCACATGGAGTTTTAATTAGAAACTCCTTCTTTAGTGCATCAGGGGATTATTAAATGTTCTAATAAAACCTACAAGATATTAATGAGTGTATATATCTAAAATCAAACAATGCATTATCTAACTTTGAGTTTATGATCAAAGTATCTTCTATGACATCATTTGGGACTTCAACTTTTATTATGGTGATTGGAAAATACCAATGTTTTTCCCTTGGCCTATTTTATGGTAGGTTACCTTAACTCATGGGGCATTGATTTGAATAATGTCCCATATCCTTGAAATTAAAGAATTAGATATTAGTGGAGTCTCTCTTTCCATTTCATTCATGAGCTTGAAGAACCTTATCTCTATATTTGATGTAAACTCCCAATACTTTCAAGTAATCCTTGGGGTGTTTCTTACCACAATTATTGCATATTGAGAATTACACTATTCCTTTCTTTTCCTTTTCCAAATTTCATTCACCATGTATCTCAACCATCCTATTCTTCTCTTTATTTGCTTTGAAATTAAAGGACTTAGATAACTTCTTAGTCTTGATGACACAAGTCATCATCACCTCATATGAGGAAAATATTTGAGGGAAAAAAATCCCTTTGAAGTCTTGACTTCAGTTCATCAAATAAATGATCGATATTACTTTTAGGGTTGTGTACATAATCCAAATCAGGCCTCGTTAAACTTGTAAAGTTAGCTTCATACTCATCCATAACTTCCTCATTTTTTCTTAAATTCAGGAATTTCATTTCCATGCCATCTCTTTGATCATGAGGAAAATATTTCTCTAGGAATATCACATTAAAAGTTTTCTTCTACATGAATTCCATCTCTTCCTCCTTGGTGTTTTTAATAAAATATCAAAATTGATCAAATTGTCCCCTTATCTGTTATACAACCATGAAAACCTTCACCCTTTAATTTTATTCCAAAGTAAGTAATACCTTATATATGGATTTGATCTATTGTTTAGCTACTAACATATCAGTGGTTCCATTAAAGGATAGAGGTTGTTGCCTTATGAAGTGATCCAACATTATTACACCATGTTTTGGAGAAACATGTTGTTCTATATGAGTAATGTTATTAGTCATAACCATATTCAACTACCCTAATTTAATTATAATCTACTCTACTCTAACAACATGTTCTTTGACTTTCTCTATAGGTAAATCCCTACATTGATTATAGGTGATGACACAATTTTTATTCCTTTCATTAACCATCATTTCAAATCAATGACATATACTTAATTAGTTCATATATAAAATTATGAATTTTAAATATTACTATATAATTCACATCCATTTAATGAATTCCATGTTATCTTGATTTTTTAGAATATCCCTAGGGTTTTTCATAGGGTTATGTTCACTAATTGTGTTATTCAAAATCTAGTTCCTATGATTTCTACTAAACTTTATCTGATACTAATTGTAACACCCAAACTTTGGTGCCCTGGAGTCGTTGGTTATTTTATTACATTGGTAAAAAATATATAAATCATAATACTCAGGATCCAATAGTTTATCACTCTCAGAAAAAATAGATACATAAATGAACATTACATCACTTTGAAAATTAAAATACATCATCTGATTACAAGAAAAATTTATTATTTCTTGTTACAGGTCCATATACCATGCATAGTAATATTCATGGATTCTTGGGAAATGGGAGACAATAGAAAGAGGTGGGCTCAAATGCTCAGGAATGGGTACTGTACATCAGAATATATCATAACATAAACATGATATAAATAAATATAATAGAAATAAATAAAACTAATTATGCCATATCAAATAAACCATGAGCATAATACATCCATGGATAACATGATAACAAATAAACACATGTATATTAATAACTAATCTCATATTGATGGAATTCATAATGTCACACATCATAAACATACTATCAAGACCTCATGCCAAGACATTATACATAAACATGTATGTAATACACCAAATACCCAAGCTAGTTTGTCTCATGAGACATACCAATGCATTGAGGGGCCATATAATATCAGGCTCCACCCACCACATAATAATTACAATGCATCCATCATATGAAAATAATGACTCAATATTATATATATTAATTATACTTAAGGATCCTCATATATAGTCATGTCTATGTAATCAATAGTTATCTATATAGAAATACTAGATATATGGATTATCAATATTTCTATATTCAATGGGATAATGCAGATAACTAGGTAAATATACAACTATAGGAATATTAATAATGCAATGAAAAACACCTTTATCAATGTAGTATAACAAGGTAGTAGTGAGGATTACTTTCATGGAATAGGGATATCAATTAGAAATGATCCTTTATTATGGTTCATAAAGATCACATGAATAATCCAAATTATATCCTCTGGATGTGTCAAACTAGGTGTGAAATTTGGCCCACTTTTTATGCCCCATGTGAAGACTGAGTTAATACCCAACCAACCTTATTCAGAATTTTTAACCCTATTTTCATCTATTCTAGAGCATGCATCCACTTTCTTTGTATCCATATAGTGATTTCATTACTAGTAAATCACACATTTTTTACTTTACCAAAAATTTTGGATGTTTTACGACTATAGGAAAGTTTGAGAATTATAACAGCTTATAAAGGTGTTATAATGAGAGAAAATGGTGATAAATCATTAATAATATGGTAATGAATTTATATAAATGAAGCATAATAACATTTCACAATGAAAAGAAAATGAATTGGAAATAATAACAAAATTAATGAAAGAGAGGAGGTTAAGAACCCTTATCTTGAATAATAGCTTATTAAATATTGGTAGGGGATCCTTATAACCCTAAAACCTCCTTAGAGATACTATTTAAAGAGATAATAAGAGGGAATTCAATCTCAATGTAATTGGGGTGGAGAGAATTAGGAGAATGGGTGGGTATTTATAAAAAATAAGGGAATTTGTTTATTAATTTCTAAACATTGGCCTTAGAATATTGATTATAAAAAAATAGAAAACCATTGGTATTACCATGGTATTTGACATATAAGGCCTCGATTTTAGTATTTTAATGTTTAAGAACCTAAATCCTTTAAACAATATTATTTTGGATATGGAAGATATTATTGTTCTTAAATAATGTTTTTAAAATCTTACAACATACTACAGGTTTTGGAAGATTCTTTAGAGGTTTGGAAACTTTTTTTATTACATTAAAATAAATTATTTTAAGGAAATTTTTTTTGGTCAATAAATCCTTTATAATATTTATTACATCATTTTAAGTCATTATGAAGTCATAATACTTACTGTATATTCATATCATATTTCACTTTTTACCCAAAAATTTAATTCTCATAAAATTATGAAAAATTTACCATTAGATAATTTCAACATGATGATTTCAAAAAATTCATCCATTTTATGAAAATAATTTTCTAAATATTATAAATTTAATCTTCAAATAAAATACTTATTTATAAAAAATTATTGATTTTTATCACAAGATCAAATATTTGACCCTTATAAAAACTTCATGTGATTGCATAAAATTATTTTATTATTTATATATGAATAAATTTTGTTATTAACAACCATTTTAATAAAATAAAATTTTATTTTAAATTTATAAATTTATCATAAAAATTAATTTTAATAAAAATTAGACATATATATTTTCCAAAATTAAAATCATGGTTTCTTTGCAGTAAAAATTTATTTTATCATATTCATACTCTAATCATGTTCATTTTATCTTTTATATAATGGCGATACATTAAATAAATATGCAGGATTGGTGAAAACAATATTTCATTTCTAAAAGAATTTACATATTAATACCACTTAAGGTCAAGATATATAACTCTTTATCACACAAGCATAACCCCTAATGGCCAGGTGTTTGACAATGGTAATTTCATAGGGTTGTTCAACTAACATTAATCTCGTAGTTATCTCGACTGGGTTGAACTTTTCCTATAGACGATTCTGCTTGGGTATCAGTTATTGAAGCTCATCTGGGGCTTGGTCAAGGGTGAACCCCAGTAATGCCACCTCCTTCCCAAGATTAGATAGATGAACTTCATAAGTAATGCTTCTACTCATTGAGACCATGATTTTTCTCTTATGCATCAACTATCAGTATTCAATACCCTTTATAAGAAATAGTTACAATGGTAACATTATTATCATTGGTTATAATGTCCAATGATCATAACTTCTAATGGTCATAATGCCTGATGGTCATAATGTCCAACAACCAAATTATCCCTTATATATACACTTCATTATAATGTCTTAAGATCATTCATATTCACCTCCTAGTTCTTACACCATGACTATTTAATTACATGTTATTTTATTCATAAAAGTAACATATATTATATATTTATCTTCCATTTTAGAGTATAATCCTCAAGGGTTAAATATTGTGGTGGTTCCTTGTATTTATATGTGTTCTATAACACTAGTTGCAACAATTATTGTGAATGTAATTTTCAAGTTTTATGTTGTACTATGTGTTGTACCATTATGATAAAATAGTAAAATGTTCATTGTGAAATAGTTTTTGTGATGAAAAATTTATTTAATATAGTATAATATAAATTATTAAAATATGGAGGAAAATTGTGATAATTAACTATTGATAGATTATTTTGATAGTCTCCATTATTTTTATTTTATAGCTGTTAGATGCTTTTTTATTAGCTGATGTTTGTTTGTTTAATATTCATTATTTTTATATTGATTGAGATGATAAAATGTTAGATTTTTCATATCCATTTGATGTTTATCACTATTATATCGATTGTGTAAATGGTTTTGTTTATTGATAAAACCTTTTTATAATAGATTATAATGAATTAAAATGGGAAATGAAAGAATGAGGTTGCTAAAATTGATAATGACGATAGAAAATGGTCAAATCATGATTATTTAAAGCATGAATTATTTTAATGGAATACATGTTGTTGATTATTAATATTAATTACTTATGATGATAAGATTATTCAAACCTATATTCTAAGAAATAAATCCCCCATTGTAATTCTAAATTGGAATCCTAAATTGGGTTGATTGGCGTGGTTTATGAGATATGTTCTAACCTTATTGATTTCCTTGGAAATGGATTAGGAATGATGGATGATACAACATGATTACTTGGATGTGGATGATATAATAAGTCTTGAATTATCCTTTTTGTTTTGTTTAGGGTTTTTTTGGTAGGGATATCTGATGCTTGGTGAGTCTTTTATTCTTTGATGGTTATTTCTTGGGAGTGTGGTTTGTCATAGGTTGATTCCTCTACTCCTTTATTATAAAACTCTAAAATAATTTTTGATTCTAATTTAAATTATGTTTCAAAGGGCGGTGTGTGTGATGATTTATATAAATGAAAATGAAAAATTTTCCATTACCAAAATGGTAATTAGTAATATGAATATTTAAGTTTTAAATGAAAACATGTGTGCATTGATTCTGAAATTTTATTCCTACAGAAAATAATTAAAAAACCTTAAAAGTTTTAAAGGGGTTATTGTTTTTAAACATGAAAGGTTTCAATCCAGTTAAATAATATCTCTAATTTATATGTATTTTGTAATTTATCTTAAATTTTTTATTTTAAATAAAGGGATGTGTGTGGAATTATGTTGAAGAGATTTATTTATTTACTATAGATATTTTCTGGTTTCATTTTAAAAAATTAGAGGAATTTGTTTTGAAGAAATTGGAAGTATTTTAAATTATTTATGAACCACTTCAAAATGAATATATGATTGAAACATGATTAAAATTAAAGTATTAGTTAGTGGGGGAATTAGTTGTGATATTACTAGAGTTGATAGAAGTGAGAGTCATAGCCTGAATCCTCTCCTAGCAGTGTTGGTAGAGCATCCATCCTATTTGAGAGATATTTACCCTTGAATATTATTTTTTTTTAATTTTCAAATTCCCTTAAAAGAGATTGATTTCTCTCTTCTTAGGGTTTTATTTGGATTCTTGAGGATGAGAATCATTTGACATGTATCAGATGAAAGTGAAAAGTTTCTCCAAACCCCTTTCCTTTGTGTCTCCTGAGCTTTCAAGTTGGTGAATGGGAGTAAGAGGATTTTTGGAGGCCATAGTTGAGTTTTTACCCTCTTGAGGTTTATCACGCCATGGTGTTGGGCATGGTGGGTATTGTGTAGCTTGGGCCATGGGAGGGGCTGGCAGTTTTTTTTGGTTGTTTCAGAAGTTGGTCATGGAGATTGGCTGTTTTGGTTCTTTGTGAACCCTAGATTAAAAATTCCCATAGTTATGGTAGTTTTATAGGGTGGGAAACATTGGGGAATATCCTTGTGTGAAACAAGGAGTAGTTCAGGTCAATGTGTGGGTGGCCGTTTCAGATGGCCAAGGCCATTTTGGGTCAAGTTTGCGGGTTTTCCCCATGGTACTCCATGTTTCGTTAGATATGGTATTTGGTGGATTTTGGGAGTTCACTTGTGAGACACATGGATACTATAGGAAGAATTAAATTTCATGGAAGTTTTCAAAACCACTTCTAAATACTTTTTGAACATTTTTTAGTGGTGGTTTATTAAAAATAGCTCCAAAATTTGTTTTTTTTAAAATTTTTAATCTATTTTTAGCATTAGTTTTTAAAAATCACCACTAAATTAATGGAATAAATATTAAATATTTAAATGTTAAATATTATTTATTATTAATAATTAATAATTAATATTTATTATTAATAATAATTAATAATTATTTATTATTTAAAATTTTAATTAATTTTAATTTTTTAATTATTAATTATTTATAATTATTAGTTAGTAATTATTTGAAACTTAAATTAATTTTAGGATTTGTTGAAAATAAGACTTCCGCATGAAATGATCATAACTTTTGATATGAGTGTATGTTTTTACTCCACAACCAGTCAAATTAAAGCTTATAAAATTTAATATAAATAAATTAGATAATAATTTGGTTATAATTAATAGAATAAAATTTATTAACATTTTAATAGAAGTTGAAAATCAAAATCTAAATTCAAACGACCATAAGTTTTGATCCAGGTATCCATTTGGGATCCAAGAGATATCAAATTAAAGCTTGAGAAATTATATATGTAAAACCCCAACCTAAATCACTAGGTAGAAACCAAATTACTACAAAAAACTCATGCACACCTCCCTATACTTAAGAGGTTTCCTAATAGCTATGAGGGCCTACAGAACATCATGGGGAGACTATGCCTTTGGTACTAGGTAACCATCAGAGTAAAATAATGGAAGTAATAAAAATAATCAAAAAATAATAAATAAAAAATAAATCATCATAATATTAGTGAATACAAATCAAAATATTCTAGGGAGTATCAATATGAAATTTCATATACATAAAGCAAAACTAAACAAATGATCCAAATTATGGGGCAAAGTTAGTAAATAAAAGTAGCAATAGTCATCCAGCATGAACTCAATCCAAAAACATCTGTATCCTCTTTATAACCCACTCAATAATCCACCATAAGGACCTTTCCCTTAACTGGATCTGTAAGAACCCAGATCTTCTTTTTAGGTATGTTTTTCTTTTCTGGTTGTTTTTGAGAAAAAGAGGAGTTTCTGGAAATTTCCGGAGCACATGCTGTATACTTTTAAGTACACATCGTGTACCCGGTTTCCACTGGTGACCATGTGCTGTCTGTGTAATGGTTGAGCACATGGTGGTGTGTGGTGACCTAGGGACCACCTAAAGCGGAGGCTGGAAAAGGCAAGTACACACTATTTAATTTTAAAGAGCACGCCGTGTACTTTCTTTTTTTTTCATTAAACGGACCGGGGTTGCGTCTAATTGACAGAACATTCTTCTTCTTCACCCATATTATTTGAGATAATCCATACGACCACAGATCTTCTTCGAGACCCCAAATCACCGTCCGTTATATGAATCAACCCCCATCAATTTCATTGGAATCGCCATAGTGAGTTCTTCCTTCTTCTAGAACTTCATATTCTGATTTCTCCTCTCTCACGAGTTATCCTCGGTTGAACGTTTTAAGAATTTTTTTAGATCTATGACATTATAGGGTGATTCAAGGCCTAAGGTTCATTTATACCGATCTCATGATGCCAAGGTAGGTGGTTTGTTCCTTTTTATAGTTATTATTTGAATTTTATGTGAAAATGTGCCCAATACCCAAGAACAGGGTATTGCATGTTTATGGTTTTTAGCCCTGTTATTTCATGATATGCCTTGTTTATTTGGATAGAGTTTAATTGTTTATGATTAGGGTTAAATTTTCCATTCTATTGAGGTTTTTCCCATGTTTTCTTATTTTGACTGTTTGGTCTAGCTTGCCTGTTAGGCTGCTTTGATTCCCATTCATAGTATTTTTAGGATGAAGTGATTATTATCTGGCATGCTATGATATGATATATATTGTTTAGCCAAGTAGTTCTTGAGTTTTAATTTGGATTCCATGTATCGTTTGTGTTCGATTGACTTACACAGGGCTATGGGAACCTGGTGTAATAGACCATAGGGAAAATTGATGTTGAGGGCTTCTCTAGAGTGTCTGTTTACTTTTACGTTGTGAGACCATAGGGGGGATGGATGTAAGTGCTCCATCAGAGTGTCTGTAGTTCCTAGATTAGGGACACAGGGGGAATTGGATGTTGAGTTATTCATCAGAGTTCTTATTAGTTACCAATACGAGACCACATGGGGAATTGAAGGTGAGTGATTCCTCAGAGTGTCTTTGCTAAAGCTGAACCAGAGGGGTTAGATTGTGAGAACTTCATAGAGGGTTACCTACTTTTGATTAGCTGCTTACTTGATATATGGAAATTAATGCAATTGAAATTTTTGTATTGTTACTATGTGTACTTATTTGTTTACTGCTTCATTTTGTTTATTGCCTGCCCCATATATTCACTGACTGTTAGGCACAGATCATTGGGTGGTTTCCTATTGATATTAGTCTCACACCTTGTTTGGGTCATGCTTTTGGGCCCAAATAGATTATATTGTTGCTGGTATAGATAAGGGAAAGCACCCTTCTACTTCAGGTACTTGATTGCTATGGAGTTGGGGAGCATGGGACTAAGCTAAGGCTTGCGATGCTGTGGAGATTTTTATCTCTTTTCTATTGTACTTTGGTTTAATATTGTATTCCAGCATTGTGACTTGTTTGGATTATTTCCTAGACATATTTATCATGCATCATATATATATATATATATATATATGTGCTACAATTGTTTATTACTTCCACAGTTTACCTATTGAATGTTTTACTACTTCAGCTATTGCTCTCTATTTTACTTCCACTATGTTACTCTGCCAATGAGGGAATAGTTTCCCCACTATCACACTCAAGGACCTCACTACTAGTCGGCAGCCTATGGAATTTAGGGAAATTCACTTGAGGCCATGTGACCAACTGGGTATGGGGAACTTCTAGGCGGCTTCCCGAACCATGATGTTACAAAGTGGTATCAGAGGGGTTATTTTCTTCTTGACTTACTGTTTGGATCCTATAGCCAGGGATAGGAAGGAAATAGGTACTTGGTAATAAGCTGTGCCTGGGAGTGGATAATCCATGTACATGGAAAAGCCAATTTACCTCATTATTGAAATTTTTATAGTTTTTCAATTTTACAGTTTATTTGATTTCACTATTGGGTGATTCATATGTTTTGTACTGTTATTGTTGATATTATTAAGGTTCTATTTCTGTTGCAACCTGATGAGATGAGGGTATTCCATCTCATGCATCATATAGGTACTTTCTAGATATCACATGTCATGAATTCTTGCCATGCCATTTAGGCTGAATTAGTAATTGCATGTTGTTCTGATAGATGTTGTGCTAGATATGCATGTTGTTATGATAGATCCCTTGATAGAATACCAAGGTTTTGATAGGCTATTGAATTGTGTAAGGTTTAGTTTGAATGGACTCTAAACTTTGGTTCTTGAGGTGTAATGGGCCCTCATGGATCGAAATTTGGTGGATCATTACACTGTTATGCTTAAAAATGACATGTATAAGATTCCAAACTTTGATTCACGGGGAGTATGGGCCCTCATGGATCAGAATTTGGAACCTTAATGTTTGTTCGATGTTTTCTGTGTTCTGGAGTAGTTTTGAGGCTTACTATTCAAAAAAACCAAGAATACACAACGTGTAATGATGAATACACATCATGTGTCCTTCAGTTCAGGAAGTAACTTTTTTTCTTAAGTATACACCGTGTTCTGTATGTACATTCCATGTAGTCTCTAGCCGTGTCACTGGCTGTGTGAGCAAAGACCCATGGTTGGGAAATCTTGGTAGGACACACCGTGTAACGGATGTACATGCCGTGTTGTGTAGACCATATATCCACCCATATGATCAACGACACGAATGGATAAAACTTAGGTTATACACGACGTGTCAAGATTGAACACTCCTTGTAGTGTGACCCTTGTATCCGACCATGTAATAAACAACACGAGTCAGTGAAATCTTTATAGTACATGCTGTGTCTAGAAAAAACACGCCGTGTAGCATCAGCCGTGTAACCAACCATGTAACTAACAACATGGGTCAGTGAAGTTTATCTGGTACACGTCGTGTCTGGCACTAACACGCTGTGTAGTCTTGTGCTAGGGAAACTATGTGGCTTAGCCGTGTAAGGGAACTTGAGTAGGGGAAGAGGATTCAAGTACATTCCGTGTGTTAGGACAACACGCCGTGTGTATGGGGTGTTACATGACCTGGGTTGGTAGAAGTAAACACCCATGTGAAGGCTTAAGGGAATATGCCGTGTAGGAATTATACATGCCATGTATCCATGTTTTGAAAAACTTGAATGTTTTCTTTCTCTTGTTCTATTATTATGATTCTAAGTTTCGGTCATTGATAATATTGATCTAAGGTGTGTGCTTGACCTTGTAGAGTCATGCCACTAAGACATCCTCTGGTTGTATGCCGGATTCAGGGCAGTGATCAGAAACCGAACATGGAAGATCAGGAACTGCCAGTAGGTCCTCCTGTCATGCCTGTCTTGGCACCAACCTTCATTATAGACACTGGTGCTGACACA
Organism: Viscum album; assembly: GCA_963277665.1. Taxonomy (NCBI): domain Eukaryota; kingdom Viridiplantae; phylum Streptophyta; class Magnoliopsida; order Santalales; family Viscaceae; genus Viscum; species Viscum album. The sequence continues at coordinate 1,827,505,004 of OY728127.1, forward strand.
CAGTTCTAAGAGGGATTTATGAGGTTTATGCAGACTTTCTGAGGAGTACCGCATCCTGCCCCTTCTATAGCAAAGTTGACGTGGGTTTTCCAGCAGCAACATCCTCTAACCTTCATAGGGTAAGGGGGACCTCAGGCTGCAGAGTCATGGTTAAAAGCCATGATTTATATCTTCGAGCATCTGGAGACACCTCTAGAGAGTAGGGTGAATATCTCTATGTATATGATTTGGGATTCCTCTAAGAGATGGTGGGATGTGATCTCATAGGCGGGACACTGGTAGGTTATGGCATGGGATGATTTCCAGCGTGCCTTATATGATTACTTCTACCTGAAGACTTTGAGGGCCGACCGAGCTCAAGAATCCATGTGTCTGGAGTAGGGAACTCTTTCTGTTATGGAGTATTATTCTCACTTCACAGAGCTGCAACACTTCACACCCATCCCAAGAGATGATGAATTATTCTTGGCAAGGAAGTTTGAGGATGGTCTCAGACACAACATCTGATCTCAGGTGAACATCTTCAGGTTGACTTCGATCACTTCTATAGTCAACGAAGCACTAATCATGGAGCATAATCTGAGGGAATCTAGGGTTTTGAGCCAGGGTGGCTCGACATCAGGAGTTGGTATCCCTCCTACTGACAACAGGAAGTGCCGTAGGGAGTCGACGCATGGAGACCCGAGGAAGCGTGATACTTCTTCCGGTGGACAGGTGGTGTGCTACCTGTGTGGGAAGAGCGATAATACCATGAAAAATTTCCCAAGAGACCCAGTGGAGTGCCGATCATGCAACAAGATGGGTCATATTCATAATTTATGTCAGTTTTTCTCACCAAAAGCTGGTGATAGGGGTTCTTCTATGACTCCTTGTTCCGGAGCAGCACGACCAGTTTCTCATCAGTCAAGGAACTGGAGCTCTTACATCAATTTAGGATGAGGTGGAGGTAGTGTATGTGGTATCCAGTCACCAGGCTTTGAACGAAAATAGGGTGGATCAACTCAGGGTTGTCAGCCAGGGTCGCTGGGCTACAGTGCAGGTCAAACTTTTGCAGTAGAGTAGACCCAATAGGAGCAGGATCCCAAACTCTCTATAGTTCAAGATACGATCCTAGCTGCCTCCGTTTTAGCTTCTACTATTTTTTATATAGGGTCTTACCATATATTTATATATATTACTATTTTGGAGAGCCTTAGGATCTGTATCTTTTCTTCTGCTGACATCTTGATGTTAGACACTCTGTTGAGGAAAAAAATGACTAGTGTACGTGTAACGACCCGAAATTTTGAATAAATCTTGTTTACTAATTTCATGTGTTATTTTATTTTATTTTTATACTCAACAAAAATGTTTTATTTGATAAACATGATTATAATTAAAATGAGATCAGTGGGTTTTGACTATTATATAACCATCGGTCAATATGACCACTGTGAACAAAAATGTTTTGATTATTGTCTCTAAATATAAGTAATCTTGGTTAATTATTATAGAAAGAAGATTAGATGGCCTCACCTAGTAGTCTTGGACCGATCGAAGCCTATCTAACAGAGCTTGGGAAAGAGGTAGCACCATTGGGCTTTGCTCTGGATCAAATCCAAGCCGAGCTTCATCATGTGAAGCTAGAACGGAATCGCCCTCGTGAGAAGTTCAAACTGATAGAAATTACTACTCGGGCAATGTTGACTGAGCCGCCCCAAGCTTCTATCACCCTAGCACACCTTACTCTTAGATCCTATGCTGGTATTATAAGGGGCTATGTAACGAGACCGTAACTACCTTGTGTAATCCTTGTTTTAAATAAAAATTGGGATTTCTTCTTATGATGAAGTTTATGAATTTTGAAATGACCGGATAAATATAGTATGCATATTTTTGATGAATTTTATAAAAAGGTTATTTTAAAAATGGTTGTGTAAACCTTAAATAATTAAAAATGTGTAATGATTTTCAAAAAATGGTCTTCTACAATTATGTCCAGTACGAAATTTAGAGTCTAATAAGATCAACTTGATTTTTGATGAATAGTAAATTGTGAATAGTGATTTTACGCTTAGGATTAGTAATGTGACCAAATGGATTAGTAATCTCACTTAAAGAAAGTTTTAAAATAATCTAGGCACCTTGATTAAGTAATGTGATTCAATAAAATGGTTAAATAACGGTTTCATTAATTATTATTCAAGTATTAGTTTTTTAGGGTGAATAGTGTTTTTTAATTAAAAAATTAATTAAAAATATTTAGAAAATTATTTTTAGAAAATGGATTTCATTTTTGAACTCAGAGCATCGATATTATGTTAAGGTAATTTTTGGGGATTTTTCTGAAAAAAATGAATTTTCGGTGAATAGTGAATTTATTTAAAAATTGAATTAAAAATATTTAGAAATTTTTTTTTATAAAATGGAGTTCATTTTTGAAATCAGAGCATTGATATTTGGTTAGTGTGAAATTTTGGGATTTTTCTGAGAAAGTTGAATTTTCAGTGAATAGTAAAAATGCAGTTTTAGGGTTTCGGTATGTTTAGTGACATCATAGCTGTGTCATGATGATGTCATGAGATATTTTGAGGGTTGGCCGGCCAAGGGTGATGAATTATTGTTGTGGGGGCCCCATGTGGCCTAACTCCATGATAAATGCCAAGGGAGAGCACATGAGTTTGAGAAAAGCACATGTGAGGTGTCCTTTGGCCATTAATGCCTTGTCCCCTCACTTTCCCTATAAATACCAAGACCTCCTCTCATCCATTCGACTCCCCACTCATTCCCAACGAATTTCTGGTCTCATTACCTCCCAATGAGTCCTCCCAAGGTGCCCCCAAGCCCTCAAGGTCCCAACCTTTGAGGTTTAAGAGTTACATTTTGAGGTAAGGGATCCGACCTCTCTCCTTCTTTTCAAGTAATCTCTTTTATGTCTTTTCTTTTATACTCCATGTTCTTATGTTGGAGGATGTTCTTTTATATTCATCCTACTGCCTATTTCATGTTCATATGATGAGAGACCCCCCCTTGCTCTCATAAATTCGTTTTAAGAATGTTTAAGTGGCGCCGTTAGGCTGCCGAATTTTTAAGGGATTCTTTCACCTTCCTCGTTTTCAAGTTCTATTTTCATTCAAGCCTTTCATGTTTCTTTGTATTATGTTGGGGCATGATCTATAAATTTATCATACTGATCTTTTATGATCATATGATGAGAGACCCCATTTTATCTCTTCAACTCAATTTTTTTGAAGTTTTATGTGGCGCCGTTAGGCTGCCGAATTTTTTTTAAGGGATTCTCTCACCCTTCTCTTTTTCAAAGTTCTACTTTCATGTCAAGTCTTTCAAGTTAATTTCTATTATGTTGGGGTATGATCTCTATATCTATCATACTGGACTCTTATGTTCATATGATGAGAGACCCCATTTGATCTCTTCAATTCAGTATTTTGATGTTTTAAGTGGCGCCGTTAGGCTGCTGAATTTTTAAGTGGTTCTTCACCCTTCTCGTTTTGAAGTTCTACTTTCATGTCAATTATTTCAAGTTCCTTTTTGTTATATTGGGGTATGATCTCTATATCTATCATACTGGACTCTTATGTTCATATGATGAGAGACCCCATTTGATCACTTCAATTCAGTATTTTGAAGTTTTAAGTGGCGCCGTTAGGCTGCCGAATTTTTAAGTGGTTCTTCACCCTTCTCGTTTTGAAGTTCTACTTTCATGTCAATTCTTTCAAGTTCCTTTTTGTTATGTTGGGTAATTATCTCTATATCTATCATACTGATCTCTTATGGTCATATGATGAGAGACCCTATTTGATCTTGTCAATTCATTTTCTTTTGAAGTTAAGTGCCGCCGTAAGGCTGCCGAATTTTCATAAGAGAAATCTAATTTTGTTTCCTTCCATGTTTTTCATTTCAAATGGTATGTCCCTAAAATTTCATTACCATGTCCATATGTCCTTCTTATTCTTTCACCCTACTGTTTTATGGATCATTTATTAGAGGGTGACCCATGTCCCCTCTCATTTCAATGTTTTTCTAAAACCCCGAAACTTAGCCGTTATGCTGCAGAATTTTCCCCTCAAAATGCCTCTCTCTTTTCTCAAAAATTATTTTATGTTATAAAGTGAATACTCAAAGCTATTATTTCTAAAAGGGTATTCACATATATATCAAAATGTTCCATTTTAAATTCTGGGATTTACATACATGAGACCCGCTTTCCCTTTCCGTGGGTTTAAAGTGACGTAAAGATCATGTCTTTAAAGCAGTTTTTAAAAAGTTATGATTATGAAATGAAACCCATCTATTTTATGCTATGTGGGTTATTTATGAAATGTTTGATGATGATATATGTGGCTCACATGATAATAAAGGCAAATTTAAGGGTGCGCCCTGATAGCGCTCCAATGCATTGGGTAATGATGTAACCACTAGAGATTACAATTTTCACGATACCTTGGTGAATAACCTTGGTAATTTTCAAATGACACCTTGGGGATGGACCTTGGTGATATGTTCATGATTGTCTATGTTAAATGATGTAGCCACATATTCAAGTTATGAAAATGTTATTTTTATTATGATATGACACATGATTTTTTTTTATCATGCCTTAAAGTTCTTGTTCATGACATAGTTGATGTATCTCAAGTTCACATGTTAAATGTTTCCCTTGTTTCCCTTACTGGGCCTTCTGATCACCCTTTCTTTTGATGTATGATCCCAGGTTATGTGATGCCGTAATGAACCTAGGATGAACATGAGGAGAAGCCTTTCAAGTCTTTTAGAAGAATGTTTTATGTTTTCATGTTTTAAGTTCCTGGTTTCCAAGACACTAAACCTTAAAGATCCCCAGTTTTGTATAATGTAATGAAAGTTTATGTGATAAAAAGGCGGGATGCTATAGTTGGTATCAAAGGATGGTTTAGTTATTTGTGGAAATTAGGATATGAAAACTCTAGGAAGAACCCTATAGAAAAGTTTAATATAGGAAATCTTCCTGGTATTTTGGTGAGTATTGAGTAAGGGGTTGCCAAGCAAATACATCCCTGTCTGGATACGAGCAGGTAGAGGTGGCTCTGGCACAGATGTACATAGGGGTAAAACCCGAAAACACCGCTTTGAGCTAGACTCGAACGGGAACTGGTACACTACAACGGGCCTTGCTGCACTCTTGGTTACGACACTCCCGGGGGATATGCTTTGGTAAATTCATAAGCTTGGTATGAACCATTGTTAAAGGAACAAATATAAAATAAAATAAAGGTTCACATAAGAATATATGACCATTCACAAGCTATATGGGAACCTAGGAGATCACAAGTTAGGGTATAACTTTCATATACAAGTTATCCTTATATGCTTTCAGTTCCTTTTCATTATTATTAGCTAAGTACTTAAGCCCCTAACTATAGTTTCTTTTCATAGTTAATGGCGGGAAATAGAAGAACATGTCTCAACAACCAATGTGATAGGAAATGCTACGATTTCCGTATTAAGATGACAGAGATGATTAGGGCATTAAAATATGATTTTTATTTTGGAAGACGTTCACTATTTTGGGGACCCTATATGATCGAGGTAAATAGACTACAACGGTATTTTCATTGAGGAGTAAGGTTGACTTATATTTTGAAGAGTCGATGAATTTAAGGTGTACTTATAGTAATTTAGGTTACTTACGGGAATGATTAACCTATCTTGGGTAAAATATGTTTAGGTTAGCTACTTTTGTTATAAGATGTTAGGAGTGGTTAATGTTGTTTGGAGATGAACAATGAAGTTTATTTTGGAAGACTATGTTATCAAATCTTTCTTGTATTTGGGTTTCAATCTTAGTTTGGTTTATTTTGAGGAATCTTAAGGACCGTTATTTACGGAATGGACTATGATGAACTTTGGGTAGTACCATGGAATTTGATGATTTAAAAGTAGTTTCCATTCCTATGGGATTCTTTCTTTTTGAAGAGTTGTTTTACCATAACCTTTCTGTTTTTGGGATAATGTTTAAAGATAGAAGAAATAGATAGTTAATCTTTTGTAGATTATGTGATTCTATAGAAGATGATTCTTGTGCTTTTATGAGACCAAGTGTTTTTGAATTCTCATCATTTGGAGAAAAGATTAGTGTTGGTAGGGACTTGTTAAAGGATGAAACTCTACTTGAAGGTAGGTATATTTTCTTATGTTTTTGTTCTATGTAGTAAATAAAATCCTCAAAATTATGAAAAGAAACGTAAAACAAAAATGTTGTTGGTTTACGTTTCCTACTAGGTAATCAAAGACCGTTTACACACATCATAAGTTTGGGATTTTCTCATGGTTAACTTTCTCCTAATCATGTTCTCTATCACTCTCCCTCAGAACTTGACCCTTTGTTTTCTCCTCCATGTCCATGTTTTCCTACATGGAACCCTAGTGTGGGTTAACTCGGGTGACCTTTGTACTTCCCTTTCTTTATTTTAAAGTAATAGTTTTACTGACTCCTTTTCCGATGTGGGACTTTCAATGAAATTTCAAAACCCAATTTTTTTTTTAAAATTGCGAGGACGCAATTTCTTAAGGGGGGAAGATTGTAACCACCCGAAATTTTGAATAAATCTTGTTTACTAATTTCATGTGTTATTTTATTTTATTTTTATACTCAACAAAAATGTTTTATTTGATAAACATGATTATAATTAAAATGAGATCAGTGGGTTTTGACTATTATATAACCATCGGTCAATATGACCACTGTGAACAAAAATGTTTTGATTATTGTCTCTAAATATAAGTAATCTTGGTTAATTATTATAGAAAGAAGATTCGATGGCCTCACCTAGTAGTCTTGGACCGATCGAAGCCCATCTAACAGAGCTTGGGAAAGAGGTAGCACCATTGGGCTTTGCTCTGGATCAAATCCAAGCCGAGCTTCATCATGTGAAGCTAGAACGGAATCGCCTTCGTGAGAAGTTCAAACTGATAGAAATTACTACTCGGGCAATGTTGACTGAGCCGCCCCAAGCTTCTATCACCCTAGCACACCTTACTCTTAGATCCTATGCTGGTATTATAAGGGGCTATGTAACGAGACCGTAACTACCTTGTGTAATCCTTGTTTTAAATAAAAATTGGGATTTCTTCTTATGATGAAGTTTATGAATTTTGAAATGACCGGATAAATATAGTATGCATATTTTTGATGAATTTTATAAAAAGGTTATTTTAAAAATGGTTGTGTAAACCTTAAATAATTAAAAATGTGTAATGATTTTCAAAAAATGGTCTTCTACAATTATGTCCAGTACGAAATTTAGAGTCTAATAAGATCAACTTGATTTTTGATGAATAGTAAATTGTGAATAGTGATTTTACGCTTAGGATTAGTAATGTGACCAAATGGATTAGTAATCTCACTTAAAGAAAGTTTTAAAATAATCTAGGCACCTTGATTAAGTAATGTGATTCAATAAAATGGTTAAATAACGGTTTCATTAATTATTATTCAAGTATTAGTTTTTTAGGGTGAATAGTGTTTTTTAATTAAAAAATTAATTAAAAATATTTAGAAAAATATTTTTAGAAAATGGATTTCATTTTTGAACTCAGAGCATCGATATTATGTTAAGGTAATTTTTGGGGATTTTTCTGAAAAAAATGAATTTTCGGTGAATAGTGAATTTATTTAAAAATTGAATTAAAAATATTTAGAAAATTATTTTTATAAAATGGAGTTCATTTTTGAAATCAGAGCATTGATATTTGGTTAGTGTGAAATTTTGGGATTTTTCTGAGAAAGTTGAATTTTCAGTGAATAGTAAAAATGCAGTTTTAGGGTTTCGGTATGTTTAGTGACATCATAGCTGTGTCATGATGATGTCATGAGATATTTTGAGGGTTGTCCGGCCAAGGGTGATGAATTATTGTTGTGGGGGCCCCATGTGGCCTAACTCCATGATAAATGCCAAGGGAGAGCACATGGGTTTGAGAAAAGCACATGTGAGGTGTCCTTTGGCCATTAATGCCTTGTCCCCTCACTTTCCCTATAAATACCAAGACCTCCTCTCATCCATTCGACTCCCCACTCATTCCCAACGAATTTATGGTCTCATTACCTCCCAAAGAGTCCTCCCAAGGTGCCCCCAAGCCCTCAAGGTCCCAACCTTTGAGGTTTAAGAGTTACATTTTGAGGTAAGGGATCCGACCTCTCTCCTTCTTTTCAAGTAATCTCTTTTATGTCTTTTCTTTTATACTCCATGTTCTTATGTTGGAGGATGTTCTTTTATATTCATCCTACTGCCTATTTCATGTTCATATGATGAGAGACCCCCCCTTGCTCTCATCAATTCGTTTTAAGAATGTTTAAGTGGCGCCGTTAGGCTGCCGAATTTTTAAGGGATTCTTTCACCTTCCTCGTTTTCAAGTTCTATTTTCATTCAAGCCTTTCATGTTTCTTTGTATTATGTTGGGGAATGATCTCTAAATTTATCATACTGATATTTTATGATCATATGATGAGATACCCCATTTTATCTCTTCAACTCAATTTTTTTGAAGTTTTATGTGGCGCCGTTAGGCTGCCGAATTTTTTTTTAAGGGATTCTCTCACCCTTCTCTTTTTCAAAGTTCTACTTTCATGTCAAGTCTTTCAAGTTAATTTCTATTATGTTGGGGTATGATCTCTATATCTATCATACTGGACTCTTATGTTCATATGATGAGATACCCCATTTGATCTCTTCAATTCAGTATTTTGATGTTTTAAGTGGCGCCGTTAGGCTGCTGAATTTTTAAGTGGTTCTTCACCCTTCTCGTTTTGAAGTTCTACTTTCATGTCAATTATTTCAAGTTCCTTTTTGTTATATTGGGGTATGATCTCTATATCTATCATACTGGACTCTTATGTTCATATGATGAGAGAACCCATTTGATCGCTTCAATTCAGTATTTTGAAGTTTTAAGTGGCGCCGTTAGGCTGCCGAATTTTTAAGTGGTTCTTCACCCTTCTCGTTTTGAAGTTCTACTTTCATGTCAATTCTTTCAAGTTCCTTTTTGTTATGTTGGGTAATTATCTCTATATCTATCATACTGATCTCTTATGGTCATATGATGAGAGACCCTATTTGATCTTGTCAATTCATTTTCTTTTGAAGTTAAGTGCCGCCGTAAGGCTGCCGAATTTTCATAAGAGAAATCTAATTTTGTTTCCTTCCATGTTTTTCATTTCAAATGGTATGTCCCTAAAATTTCATTACCATGTCCATATTTCCTTCTTATTCTTTCACCCTACTGTTTTATGGATCATTTATTAGAGGGTGACCCATGTCCCCTCTCATTTCAATGTTTTTCTAAAACCCCGAAACTTAGCCGTTATGCTGCAGAATTTTCCCCTCAAAATGCCTCTCTCTTTTCTCAAAAATTATTTTATGTTATAAAGTGAATACTCAAAGCTCTTATTTATAAAAGGGTATTCACATATATATCAAAATGTTCCATTTTAAATTCTGGGATTTACATACATGAGACCCGCTTTCCCTTTCCGTGGGTTTAAAGTGACGTAAAGATCATGTCTTTAAAGCAGTTTTTAAAAGGTTATGATTATGAAATGAAACCCATCTATTTTATGCTATGTGGGTTATTTATGAAATGTTTGATGATGATATATGTGGCTCACATGATAATAAAGGCAAATTTAAGGGTGCGCCCTGATAGCGCTCCAATGCATTGGGTAATGATGTAACCACTAGAGATTACAATTTTCACGATACCTTGGTGAATAACCTTGGTAATTTTCAAATGACACCTTGGGGATGGACCTTGGTGATATGTTCATGATTGTCTATGTTAAATGATGTAGCCACATATTCAAGTTATGAAAATGTTATTTTTATTATGATATGACACATGATTTTTTTTTTATCATGCCTTAAAGTTCTTGTTCATGACATAGTTGATGTATCTCAAGTTCACATGTTAAATGTTTCCCTTGTTTCCCTTACTGGGCCTTCTGCTCACCCTTTCTTTTGATGTATGATCCCAGGTTATGTGATGCCGTAATGAACCTAGGATGAACATGAGGAGAAGCCTTTCAAGTCTTTTAGAAGAATGTTTTATGTTTTCATGTTTTAAGTTCCTGGTTTCCAAGACACTAAACCTTAAAGATCCTCAGTTTTGTATAATGTAATGAAAGTTTATGTGATAAAAAGGCGGGATGCTATAGTACGACAGTGCAAGGAGTTCCCTCTAGAGGTTTGTGGGTGTCACTTCTTTTGGGACATTTATGTCTTAGAAATGATGGGCTATGATTTAATTCTCTAAATGGACTAGTTAGTTCCCTTATAGGATGTTGTCGATTTCTATCGCCGTAGGGTGAGTTTCACAACACCAGAGGGAATATCGTTTCTTCATAAGGGTGAGTGGGTTGTCCAGGCAAGCAGAGAAGGACCTGAGCATCATGGGTTGGGAGGAGTTACAAACCAGATTTCTAGTATATATGTAGATGACCAGGGGACTTCACAGATAGACTTTCCTCCAGTTGTGGATCTTTTCAGGGATGTCTTTCCAGAGAACTTTTCAGGTTTTCCACCAGAGCGAGATGTGGACTTTTCTATTGAGCTTGTTCCAAGAGTAGCACCAGTGTCCATTACTTCTTATAGTATGGATACACCAGAGATATAATATCTCAAGAAGCAGTTGGAGGAGTTATAGGAAAAGGGTTTCATCCGACCCAGTACTTCTCATTGGGGTTCGCCTGTCCAGTTTGCGAAGAAGGAAGATGGTACCCTCAGACTTTGTGTGGATTATCGGAAGTTGAACCAGTTGATGGTTAAGGAAAAATATACCTTATTGAGGATTGATGATCTCTTTTATCAGCTTCAAGGATCCCAAGTGTTCTCAAAGATTGACTTGAGATCCTACTATCATCAATTGTGCGTTAGACCATCAGATGTACCTCTTACAGCCTTTTAGAGCAGGTATGGTCTATACAAGTATGTGGTTATGTCGTTCGGTCTCATGAATGTGCCTATAATTTTTATGGCACTGATGAACCAAGTATTCCATCCATACCTAGATTCTTTCGTGGTAGTCTTCGTGGATGATATCTTGGTGTACTCTCACACTCGACACGATCATGCCGCACATATTGAGATCGTTTTGAGTACACTGAGAGAGAATCCATGTAAAGACCTGTAAAATTCAAGTAATGTTTTTCTTAATTTTCTTGGGAATTTTACAAGAACGCAGTTTCTGACAGCACCTGATTTCGAGGCCCGGTGTTCCCGGAATCTTTTTCCGAAGTTTAGCTCAGGTATGTTCAGTGAACGAATGAGCAGGTTTTTCTAACTTTTGAACTGGTGATCGGAATCGAATTCCAAGGGCACCAATGGAATCACAACGCCGATAATTGTTTATAAACACCTTTTCCAGATTTTCGTTTGCTCAGGTGTGGTTTTTAATTTTTGGGGTTAAGTTAAGGAATAAAATAAAAGTGGTGCAACCGATTTTAATTTTATTTTGCTTAACCTAAGTTAAGTGGATGATGTGGGACCCACAATATCCTACCCACATGGTAGGATATTTGTGAGGTGGGGACCAAACGATCCCCACCGTTTCTTTTCTTCCTAAACCCCCTCCTTTAATTAAGTAACGCACCCGCACCCCCCTTTTTAATGAAGTCAACCCTTGCGTTTATTTTGGATAATAAACGCCTCATTAATTTGGGTGGTTTAAACGTTGAAATTAATTCTTTTAATTTATTGTTTCATTTTTGAATTTCAAAGGAGTTAGCTTGTGCGTTAATAAAATAAGACAACACTTATTTTATTAGGGGTTGGTTGTGCAAGAGGGTTTGGGGGGAGAATTCTCTCAAGCCGTGAAGTTCTTCCTCCTCGACGAAGAACGCGAAGAACGTGAAGAATGACGACTTCCGACGAAGGTCGACAAGAACGTCAGATCCTCAGAGATCGACGATGCGACACCGATGATCCTCCTTCCGCGACGCCTTCTTCCGCGACGATTATTTCCGCGATGAATCCTCGCTCATCGAATTCGACGCAGTAGGGATTTTATTTTAATTGTTGTTCGTGAATTCTTCCGACGCCTTTCTTTATTTCAATTTGAGCCACCTATTATTGGAATAACGGGAGGAGGTCAGACCGCATGAACACGACCGACCCTCCTCTCCCCTTTGGTTGTTTGATATTGTTTGCGGCATGAACAAGGAAATGCGGTGCCGAAGCACCGCGTAGAATTATTAAAGAAAGGGGGAGAAGGGGCGCCATCGTGCCGCACCGTTGAAGACGAACCAAAGACACGACGCCATCACGAAACGCCGGAGAACCACAAAAGTGCCGCGGCCGGAGCGGGGCTGCGACAGAGGGGCGCGGTGCCGTTGCGCCATGCTGGATGGACCAAGGCCCTGACTTAGGCCGTCGTGGAGCGGGAAGACCGGCGGACGGTTCCGGGCCGCCAGCATCGGAGTAGGGGGACCGGCCAGTGCCAGTCCCATGGTGGCAGCAGCCGGCCGGCTGGTGCGGGCCAACCGGTCAGGGGGGAGAACCGGGGGTTCGTAACCCTCGGTCGGCCAGCAGGTGCGCCCCCCCCCATGAGGGCCGAAGGTTCTCAACGTGGGGGGCAGCGCAGCCCCCCCGCTCTTCGCTCGGCCATAACGGCTGAGCCGCCTGGCCCCCCGGCCAGCGCCAGCGCGTCGGGCCGAGCCACCCGGCCGGACCGCCAGGCCGGGACGGGCCGCGCCCAGGCCGGGCCGGGCCGAACCAGCCGGGCCGAGCCGTGCCCAAGAGGGCCGGACCCGGACCCGGGTCGGGTCGACCCGGTTCGGGCCGACCCAGGGGGTACCGGGCTAGGTCGGACCGGGCCCGAACCCCCTAATACCGGACCTCTCACGGTCTTTTGCCCATAAATTGGGCTGAAAACCTACGATCGACGCACCATCAGTTGTGATGCGATCCTTGGATCGAGACGGTCGTTTCGGTATATTACACTCAAGGTTTCAGAGTACTTTGGGTTCGGCCGGGTTGGTTCGTACACGAAACCAACCGGGCCCTTGGAGCGGAAACGCTTATAACTTGAGCTCCAGACGTCCGATTGACGTGCCGTCGACTTGATGGATTCCTCTAAGTGAGACAGACCTTTTGGCTTACTCCACTCGAGGTTTGGACGTAGTTGGAGTATGGTCGGGTTGGTTTTAACTTAAAAATCAACCGGGCCCCTGGAACGAAAAAGCCAATAACTCTCAGACCGGGCATCCGATCGACGCGCCGTCTGTCACGTTGAGTTCCTTTTGATGATACAAAAATTTTGGATACATCAACTCCGGACTATGTGTCAGTTGATGTATCAGCCCCTCGGCTCGTGGAGCAGACCCTCCCGAATGAGCTTGCTGTGTGCGGGAACCCTAGAGCTGGCTGCGACTGCGACGACGATGAAGACTGTACAAAAATCCTCCGTGGATTCGACGAAGACGACTAAAGCACTCAGCGATCCTACGTGGATTAGTGAGACTGATCCTGTGTGGGTCAGATCCTGTGTGGGTCAGTGGTCCTGTGTGGGCCAGTGCCTAGAGATCCTGTGTGGGTCATTGCGGGGGTTAGTACCTATCGATCCTTTGTGGGTCATTGCGGGGGTTAGTACCTATCGATCCTATGTGGGTCCGATGACTTAGATGAATCAGTGGCTACATCTGATCATCCCTATCATCATATGAAGAAGTATACCCGTGTGAGCTGAATCTTGACTTGTTTTCATATGTGGATTGTGTTGTGCTACCCTGTGTGGACGTGATCGAATTTGGGCTCGGATGTTGGAGCAGAACTGGAAATTGATGACTTAGGTATATGTATGGGAATATACCTAAGTGGTGTCAGATGTTACTTCGTGATTGTATATTCCTTTATGGATTATCCTTTGTGGATTATGGGAGACCTTTGGGGGTCTCGGGGTCCCTACTGAGTAGATTATACTCACCCCTGCACGGGCTATGCCCGTACTACGTTGTGTTGGTTGCAGACGACGGACAACACTGATCGTGGTTGAGGCTTGCGGAGCAGGACGGTAACTGGAGGTGGACCACTGGGTGGGATGTACTCGGAGTGGATGGCTGGACCCGAGGAGCTGTGGAGGCTATCTGTACCCACCCTTCAGTTGGGACTTCCAGTGGACGGCTCAACGTTGCGGCTTTACTTTCAGTTTCTGTTTTCCCTTTCCAGTTGTACTTTACTTTTAGTTTGGGTTTGTATTCTGGCCCACTTACTTTCCGCACTTACTGTTGTACCCAGTTTTTACTTAGTTTTTACTTCTTCTTGCTTGCTCTGTGGTATTTGTTTACTTTACAAAGGCAATGCCTCCCCTTTTTACCGATAATTATGCCTTGGTTCTAGTTGCCAGCCCTTGGCCTATGGAAGGCGGGCTTGGGGTAGTCATGGCACGGGCCCCGAGGACGGGTCGTGACAAATTGGTATCAGAGGAGTTTAGTTCTACCATAGAACTCAGGACTCTGATCTTTTTCTATGTGAAGGAATAGTGTTGAGAGTATTGAGTGTGGTTATCAGTCCAGGGAGTCCAGTGTTGGTGCGGCGGCCGATGTATCCATACACTAGGACCCTGACTCCTGATTTCCGACTTAATGCACGAAAACATTGATTGCATGTGTGTTTAAAGTTTTCTTTGTGATTACTTATGTCAGCTCACCAGGTATACTGTTTGACCGTGGTGCACCTATTTCTTTTCAGGATGGCCCCATGACGGCAGCCAGCTAGGGTTCTGAGCGTTGTACGTGACGACAGCCCACCGAGCGACGGGGCCTCGGTACAGGGCCCTTTGATAGAAGAGGCACCGATGATACCTCTACCCGCCGAGCCACCGATGCTACCAGCCCCAGCCATTGATGATGCACGTTTCCTTAGTGAACTACACAAGTTCCAGTGTCAGCGACCACCCAGGTTCCGCGGGGAGACAGACCCTCAGGCAGCTGAGGATTGGCTGGAGGCAGTTGTATGAGTTTTCAGGTTAGTGAGGACACCAGTTGACCTCATGGTGATCCTCACAGTGAGCCTCCTGCACGCGGCAACAAGAATATGGTGGAGCTTGATGCTCCAGGTGCCCGACGAGGCATCTCTCCTCTGGATGGACTTTAAGAGCCTTTTCCGCTCAGAGTTCATCCCAGCCACCCTCCGTGAGGTGCGCATCCAGGAGCTTCTACAGCTACGGTAGGGAAGCTTGACGGTCGCCCAATACTAGGCGAGATTTACAGATCTCTCACGCTATTCGACGGACATGGTACGAGACCCATTCTTCTGGGCCTGGGACTTAGAGTAGAGGTTGAGGCATGAGGTCAGGGCATCGCTGATCTCCCTCAGCATACCGACGCAGGAAGGGGTACTAGAGCAAGTGTTTCGGTGCGGATGTGCGTCGGGTTTCTGTTCCGACGCTGTTCCGCCAGGACGCGTTCGCGCGTGCGCCCGTCGACCCGAGGGGATGGGCGCGCGGCTTGTGGCCCCGCAGTCCCGCTTTCCAAAGGCGGGCGGCATCCGTCCCTTATTCAGGGGCGTCTGCTCCTTGATCGAAACTGGGATGATGGGACGTCGGCTCCTCCTTCCGTGGACGTCTCCTCGGAACTCGTTGCCTAATCCGGGTCTCCCTCATAGATTTAAGACGTGCTCGTGAATCTCGTTCCTGGCGCCATGTCTCCATGGACACCGGTTAATTACGCTGCTTCCGCCCGGACGCTCCAAGGAGTCTGGTCGGGGCAGCAACCTGCGGTGAGGAGACCGGGTAGCTCTGGGTGTTGGGGGCGTGCCTTAACACTGCGGCTCTGCATGTCTGCCTTCCATCCCTAATAGGGCTTCTCGAAGGCATGATGGCCTGAGGCATCCCGCGCTGGGTGCGGGGAACTGCGTTACCTGAGGTTTTCCTCAGCTTCCCATGTTTAACACGGGGTATGCCACGAGTTTAACGTCCAGCGGGGACGGCGTCGGACTGATCAACACGAGAAGTGGATCAGATGACAGAACCCCTTGCGGGGAACCTCTGACGCTGGGGCCAGCACATGGGCGGATTCCCGAGTGAAGTGGAGTGGAATGAAATGGCATGACCCCACCGGGATGTGGCGGCCCGGGTAAGGATCAGGATAGATGATGGAGTGAAGATCTTGGACCCCGTAGGGGATTCCTACGTACCGCGCGTTGGCGCGGATCAAAGTCAGCGTAGTTCGGGTATACAGTTTAACGTCATGCTGGACATCGGCAAGCCGACTCACGAAGAGGTCGAGGCTGCCGGGCGGAGGATTGAACCGAACCACCTCGCACAGAGGGGGATGGAACGGCCGGGTGGATCACAGTTTCACGTCATGTTGGACGCTAAAAGGAGAAAAAGGCAGTGGGGAAGCACAATGGAGATACACATGTGCAGTCTCCCACAAGGGAGGATTCATAGGTGAATCGACGCAAGTGTGAACCCGGGAGGGGTCCACTGATGGACGAACCGACATGAATACGACCGGGACAACCAGGTGGTGGGTTTGAACCTCGGAGAGGCTTCCTACGTACCCTGTTTAGGAGACAGGGATCAAAGTCCACGTAGTTCGTTCTGTCAGGACTTACGCACTGAGGCGGCCCGGATGCGGCAAAACTCAGTTGGAGAGGGACTTGGGCCGAAGGTAAGAGACCTCGATCCCTGTCACGCCCTCTACTGGCTTCGGCAGTGGGGAAGCACAATGGAGATACACACGTGCAGTCTCCCACAAGGGCGGATTCATAGGTGAATCGACGCAAGTGCGAACCCGAGAGGGGTCCACTGATGGACGAACCGACGTGAATACGACTGGGACGACCAGGTGGTGGGCTTGAACCTCGGAGAGGCTTCCTACGTACCCTGTTTAGGAGACAGGGATCAAAGTCCACATAGTTCGTTCTGTCTGTAATACTCTACCCCCGTGGGCGAAGGCCACTCCAATCCCGACATCCCTACAGAGACGAGCGGGTGGGGGCCACATCCAAACCGGGAGGGGGACCCTACGTGCGAGGCACGAGATCGGGCAATTCGGACGGTTTAACGTCTTGCCAGACGAAGTACAGTTTAACATCGTGTGTTGAGGACGAAGCGAACGGTTTAACGTCTTGCCGGACGAAGTACAGTTTAACGTCGTGTGTCGAGGACGAAGCGGACGGTTTAACGTCTTGCCGGACGAAGTACAGTTTAATGTCGTGTGTCGAGGACGAAGGTGCTTGGCAGTTTAACGTCTTGCAGCACGGACGTGGTGCAGTTTAGCGTCATGCAGGACGAATGCTGAACAGTTTAACGTCTTGCAGCGCGGACGAGGTACAGTTTAACGTCATGTTGGACGAAACACTTGGCAGTTTAACGTCTTGCAGCGCGGACGAAGTGGTGCCGCCAATGGGTCCGTGTCACTTTGCGCGAACCTGGAGGGCCGCACGGGAAGACAACGCACGGTGCGGGCACCCGGGATGAAGATCATCGGGCGCCACGCAGGCGGGTACCCTCAGGGGGTCAAAGGGGGCGACCCTGGCGGTTTGCGCGCGAAAGAGGGACTTGGCGCGCAATACCGCGGGTCGGCGCGCAAATGGGCAGGCTGGCGCGCGATTGGGCCAGCGCTTTGCGCGCAGAAGATGAAGATTGCGCGCACCGGGCTTCGGATAGCGCGCGGGGGCAACGGCTCATTCTTTAACGAATGGCCACTTTGAAAATGGGGGGTGCGCGCAATCGGGCTGGATTGCACGCACCCGGGGGGGCAATTGCGCGCAAGAGGCTTCTTTTGCACGCGAATGCCTTTGGGTGAAGGGTTATTCAAAGGAAAGGAGCCAAAGGGATTGCGCGCGAAGGCGAACCCCGAGGCTTTCTTGCGCGAAAGAAAGGAGGTTACCTGAAGATCGGCATTGCGCGCGGAGGGGGTTGGATTGCGCGAACGAGCGACTCTTCGAATTCCGGCAACCTCCAAAACGTCGGGGGTCGCCTTATATTTATAGGCAACCCCGGGCGCGGAATCCGGTTCGCGGGCGCGAAATTTCCATCGCGGGCGCGGAATCGGGCCCGGCGCGCAAGGGAGTCGCGCGGGCCACGGGCGCGCAAAATTGCGCGCCGGCCCAGCGCATTGCGCGCATCCCGGGAGGTTTGTGTGCCTGACTTCAACTTTGCGCGCGGGTCTCCAAAATTCCGCGCAAGGCCTTCGGGCCCTACGAAACATGCTTCTGACTCCAAATATGACCTCGCTTTCCGCATCTGGAGCTTCGTTTGGGAACAACGGACTTTTAAGGCGTCTACAAAAGCCCCCCCTCGGAATCTGATCGGCGAGAGGTCGCAACGATCGGGTTCCGTGGGAGACGCCGGAATGCCGAAGTCCTGGGTGGCGTGGGACTGTGGCGCGCAAAAAGGGCGTCGGGCGCGCAATCTGCTGTCTCGGTCACGCAAAGCACTTTCCCCGCAGCGCGGACACCCGACCTCGCCTATAAATAGGGGCCCTGGGTCCCCCCGTACCGTACACCGGCCTTCCGCGCGATAAGCTTTCAAGCTCTCGTGCGCGAAATTGCCCTTTCCGGCGCGGAATTCACCCGTTCTTCGTGCAAACCCTTCCGGATTTCGGCCTGTTTTTGCACGAACACCCGTGGTTTTATGCGACAGACTTCCCAATTGCGCGCCGTCCACTAGGATTGCGCGCCACCTCTCAAACTTCTCTACCAGCCTCTTCCGATTCCGCACGCCTCATCCTTTAACCCATACGACTCCCGGAGCTTCTGAGATAGCCGCGAATCAAGGGAATGAGGGGGATGCCGCCATTCGCAGAGTTGAGATGGCGGCGAACGAGGAGGTCTACGGATCCAAGGAGATTGTTTCCAACAATCAATCCTTGTTCGACTTGCTGACGCCGGCCCAGAAGACATATCCGCTGTCGGACAACCTGCCGCTCTGGAACTTTGGCATCCTAGATGAGGTTCCGGTGCCAGGGTTCGAGGTTGATGCGCCACGGACCTGGGTGACTCGGGAGGACGAGCTTCCCCGCTATAACATCACCAACAATGGGCATCCTGCCAGGGAGACCAGGCACTTAGATGTTTATGTCCTGAACCCGAGGACGCGAACCATCGTCGGGAATGAGCCTACTGCGGAGAACTCTCCAGCCCTCTACTCGAGCACATACCGCCAGAGTGTCACCGACGACACCAAGGGCTGGCTGAAGGACTGGGACTTGCGGTCTGGGGGCAATTTCACCAGTGAGTGGGCCTGGGCGTTCTGGGTACGCCACACCTGCGATCACTTTGCGGAGGAGCTGCGGTACATCGGCCTGTTTGAGGCGGTGTGGACGTCGCAGTTCCACTTCTACCAGTAGTCCGAGCTCGGGCCGGAGCTGTTCACCCGCTGGTCCCCGGATACCAACACCTTCCATCTTCACCATGGGGAGGTCAGCATCAGTCTCTGGGACATCCACTGCATCAGAGGTATCCCGCTGGAGGGTTACCAATACGATGAGTTCCTGCCTCCGAGGAACACCTGGGGCGACAGGTCACGGACTCCCATCCTGACTTGGCATCTACTGGACCTGGCTACGGAGCGGCTCGGGGTCAAGGACTTCCACAAGGACATAGCCTACAAGGAGTGGTTCAGCCAGTTCTTGGAGCATGACCCCGCGGTCAAGATGCCAGGCAGGGGGAAGCGGTGCCCGACCGCGGCTCAGAGGATCCGGAACGGGTCGTACTGGCGGGTCCTGGAGACGGGCGACTACCGCTCATGGGGGTACCGCGTCATCGATGCCCGGGACCCAAATGTCCGGTACGCGGCGTTCCTGGCCGCCTTTCTGAGTGGGTGGCTCCTGCCAGTGCGGGACGCGAGAATGGGCGTCCGCCCGGCGACACTGGCGATGGTGGGCGCCATGGCCGCCAACAAAAGATACAACCTCGGGGTCCCAGTGCTGGCGAAGCTGTATGCCATCCTGGGGCGCATCTCGCGAGGGGGGTCGCCACGAAGGATCTGTGGGCCCTTTCAATTCTTCCACGGCTGGGTGGCTGCTCACCTTGGTGGGTACACGTTTCCAAACGCCGTCATTCCTCCGGGCAACGGCCTGCGACCCTCCCTGCTGAACATCGCGGGGGTCGCTCTGATGACCCTAAATGAGGAGGGCATGAGATTTCAGATTGGCAATCATGCCAATTTCAACTTCAGCCTGTTCCCCACTCCCGTCGGCCAGATGATCGACAATGGACAGGGTCCGCTGGAGCAACACGAATACTTCCTGAGCATGCGGGGCGGGGTGCTCGTGGCTCGGATCGACGGGAAGGTGATCTGCGAGCCTTACGTGCCAACCCGGTTCGCCAGGCAGTTCGGGTGCCTTCAACGGATGCCGAAGAGGGTATTCACTGCTGTTCGGGAGGAGACGAACCCTTGCGTCCTTCGCCAGATGTGGCTGATGTTCGCCGCTTTCAGCTCTGGCGACGTCATCACTCTCCCTCCTACCGGGGTCGACGCAGGCTTGGCAACCGAGTACGCCGAACACTGGGCCATTGCGTACCCCGAGGGGCTTCTACGGAAGCTAGTTCGGCGGCTCGAGGTCACCCGTGCGGAGACCGGGCGTCAAGGAAAGAGGCGAGGCGCCATCATGCGGGGGAGAACGGAGGCGCGCCAAGCAGCGGAGCCGGCGCGGGCAGGGACTTCGGCGGCGGGCACATCGCAGGCTGCCACCACGACTTCAGCGCCCAGAGAGGGGGCACATGCGGTGGTCGGGGAGCGGCCCGGGAAGCAGGTAAGGCGTCTGCTCGAACCCTCCCACGATGCAGTCTTCCCGGCGCTGTGGTCGGCCTGGATGACCCTGCGGCAGTCGCTGGGGACCGAAATCATCTGGCAGAAGATAACCAGCGAAGGAATCCATCTGCCAGAGGTCGGGCGCCTTCAGGTCGCCGACAGGGTGAACTTCCACCGGCGGTATGCATATCTGACGGCCATGGACGAGTACGCGCGCCAGTGTGGTCAGCGTGCGGAGCCGTCCCTTCTGGTGAAGGTGATGCTCGGTCTAGAGCCTTCTCCAGAACAGATGCCGCCGGAGGAAGATGATAGTAACGATGACTCCGAGGAAGAGGAGGATACAGGGGAGGATGAAGGCTCGGAGGGAAGGTCCCATCCGGGGAGCCCGCGGGAGAGCGGCGAGGTGGCCGGCTCCGACAATGTCGATATCACTGAGCTCCTCGAGGTCCGCTTCTATCCCTACTCAACCTTCTTCGTCCATTCTCTTAGGCAGTTTCTAACCCATTTCTCCACCTTTCTCAGGAGTGCACGGATGTTGGTCAGGCGTCCTCAGTAGGAGTAGGAGAGGCGCTAGCAGGACAAGGCGGGGGCCAGACACCCATTATTGAATTGACAAGCGCTGAAGGGTCCCCTGCTTCAATTGCTCCTACGGTGGCCGGGACAGCGGAAGATGACGCCTTGGATTCCCGTAAGTCTCCTTACTTTACTGTTGGTGCTTGCCGTTGACGCTCCGTGACTAACCACGGCATGCCCCGCGCAGTGATCTCAGTACTGGAGGCTCGTCGGGCTGCCGAACCCGGGCCATCCATGAGTGGACCAGTGGCAGACATGCCGCCTGCTCCGGAACAGACTTCTCACACCGAGCCGGCCCCACCAACTGTTGATCAGGGGGCAGCGGACGCCGGCGGTGCTGCCATCAGAGAGAGGTCGGGGGCTGACGAGGGTGTCAACGCCGCTGGGGCGGGAGAAGAAGGTCGCCCAGATGTTAGGGAACCTATCCCCCGTGAGGACACCCCAGGGGCGGACCCTGCAACAGACCTGCTGGCTGCCTTCCCTGCCTACCGGCCTGCCGACCCTGAGGAGATGGACGACTCGGACGCGGAGGCGGTTGAGGAGAGCCGGATAACGCGACGCAGGGGGTGGAAGTACATCCAGCGCTTCCTCAAGCGAGACCCATCGGAGTGGCTGGGGTGCATGGGATCACTCCAAACCTGGCTGCGCTTCCTGTGTGCCGGGGGAGCTGATGCTCAACGCCTCCATCTGACGGTCCGTGATTTCATGGCCGAAAAGATGCGCGAGAGCCGCCGGCGTGCCGACGTCGCACAATGTCGGGACATGTCGGAGAGCACGCGGGCGCTCCTCGTGGCGGAGCAGGAAGTCCGGCGCCTCGAAGGGCAGGCGGCAGAGAAGGAGGCCTTCGTCGCAACGTGCACTGAGCTTGTGGAGAAACTAACGACCCAGCTGGTTGACGCCCAGGTACAGCTGACGGAGGCGGGCCAACATATGGTCACACTTCAAGTCGAGCGGGAGCATGCACAGGCCAGGATCGACGAACTGCGTGCTGCGACCGCCGACGAAGAGAGGGCATGCAGAGAGCGAGAGGTAGCCCTGGAGGCCTCCAGCCAAAGGGTAGCGGCGTTAGAAAGACTCATTCAGCACGCTAATCCCTAGGGTCTTTGTTTTGCCATTCCCAGAACATTTTTCTTCCGCTACTCAATACTTCGATCCATTTGTATGAACCAATATATTTATCTGCATCTTTTGGCTTAACATGCTCAACCACAATTCATTGTCTCGCGGGAGCGTTAACCAAGCTTCAGGCATCCACAATTGGGCCTGGATTTCTAAAGAAAAGAGGGAGATCATTCCTAGGAAAGGAGACCTCAGACCTAATCAATGTATCATCCCCCCAACTTGTCCCGACACACGAGCGAGACAACTCTAGGGGCGTTAAGATTTTATCCGAACATAGGGAAATGAGAAAGGGTGAATCGCGTGTCCCGAATTCAGAAATCCACAACGGTCGGCCTTCTAGGAAATGCCCAAGACGGCAAGCGGACAATGGATCAATCGACCATACTACTGCGATAGACGGACCGAAGGTCATCATTCATATTGCAGGAGGCGGATCACATGTCATCATCAATGCCGCTTTGGGGGTTCCTTCAGGCACAAGGGTGGAAATCCGGATCAACAGGGCATGCGAAGCGTGGGGCGAAGTGATGATTTGTTCGGACAAAATCTAACGCTCTCAAAATTGCGCCACTGTGGGGAAAACGTATTAGGCGGATGCACTAATCTGGCCGTGAATCACCCCAATTCTCAGACAGAACCTCTTTGACGAGGAAACTATCGCTTCCCATCATTGCAATGGGGCATCCCGAGCTGAATCAGGGAGAATATCACAACTGCACCACTCTACCAGAAGCCAGGCCAGACGGTCGGCGACGAGGAGGGGCGGGACTTAGCGATCCCTGAGGCTGGACCCGAGTCGAGATGCCCGGGCGTTCCTACGTACTCCATCAGGTTGGAGATCAAGCCACACGTAGTTCTGAAAGTGCAGTTTTAACGTCATGCGGGACGTAGAACCCCATTTGGGGAGATCTTAGTTTAAGGTTGTAGAGCTTGGACCAAAGGGGCAGATCTTAGTTTAAGGTCTTAGAGCTCGGACCATAAGAACCTCAAAGCATGACACATCGTGGTCCTATCCCCTGGATATGCAAAGATGCACTGAGGGATAGTGTCAAGGGTGTCAAGGTTTCGCCTGGCCAGAATGGGAGGTGGAAAATGTAATGTGAATCATGCGGCCATTCACTCAAGGACTGGGGGCACCGGCGTAACAATATGGGAGTACTGCCGACCGTGGCGGAAAAGCAGTATCAATATTGCACTGACCGTTGATGGAATGAGGCAGCAAACGAGCATCAACCGCTCAAGCGCAGGATTCATATCGATTTGCTGCCCAAGGCCCTTGGGGGCACCAGCCCGAGTCGGTGGGAGAGCACTGAGGCATTGTGTCCAGACCGCTCACGGGGGCTCCACCCAGGGCGTAGACGATGGGTCCGAATGAAAGGGAGCACGAAGCCTGAAAAGTGGAAGGAACCTGACCAAGCTGAACCTGACCCTCCTGGAAATAAACCAGAGTACTCTTGACACCGGTGGACCACTGCAAGGGGTCGAGGGACACGCCTTGAGGGTGACCCGAAGGCGGCGGATTCCCCAGAGAAGGGGGAATCTCTAAGAGGTGGGGGGCTGGACCCGAAGTTTCAAACATCCGGGTGTTCCTACGTATCCCATAAGGATGGGAATCAAGCCACACGTAGTTCTTGAAGCGCGGCGCAACACAATCGGGCACCAGCGTGGGGAAGGGTGCGGGTCTGACCCTCGCACACAGAAGAAGCGGTATTTTATATTTCTTGTTTGTCCTTAAAGGTGGATGGGTTTTCTTTGTGCAGCGACATGCCTGTGATTAAGAAACCCCTGGCGTCGCCACAATAATCAATCCATGAAAGGCATTGATAAATGGCGTGGTTATTAACCAGCGCCCAACGTGAGTGTCCTCTGAGGAGAACATCACGACGCAGTGCCGTTTCTCGTCGGGCAGCCAAGACGATCACAGTTTACGGTCGTGTGGTAGGACCAGACAACACAGTTTAAGGTCGTGTGGTTCGGACCATGGAGGAATCCTCTTATTGTGATACAGCGGACCCAGCGGAGGTGGGAACATACCCAGCCCTGCGGTCACGCACGATTCCAGGAGAAGGATCCTGGGATAGGGCCCTGCATATGTCCATCACCGGAGGGGCAGAGATGCTAGCCTCCAGCTATACTGGGCCCAGAACGCGATTGTTCGGGCGACTCCTTACTCCTTATGGGGACGAGGGTCCAGCTACACATGGACCTTAGGGAGGACATCAGCATATATCCTTGGTGCTCAGATCGTGGGAGCCTCGAAAGACACCATTACCCTGGTTGGCCTGCCTAACGTGTAAAGGTGTACTAAAGGTCAGTATGAAGAGAGTGTCGAGATTCCACTACAACGCACAAAGGCGGAGTGTGATGAGGACTGCGCAACCAATGTTCAGATCCTGAAAGAGCCGACATGGAGATCAAGGATGTCGCTGACCATATTCACAACACAACATCCGATCGCGTCAGCCTAGGATGGGGCAAGCAAACGAGCATCAACCGCTCAAGCGCAGGATTCATATCGATTTGCGGCCCAGGACCCGCCGGTAAATCGACCCGGAGCGGTAGGAGAGCACTGAGGCATCGTACCCAAACCGCTAACGAGGATCCCTTTGAGTGAAGGCTCGAAAAAGAGGAAGCGCGAGGTCCGACAAGCAACACAGGACTTGTCGGGATCGAATCCGACACTACGGGTCATAGACCTGAGTACCCAAAACATGTTAACAGATCACCAGAAAGGGTCGGAGGACTCACCCTGAGAGCAACCAAAAGACGGAAGATCCCCGTGATCAACCAAGAGACGGGGCTAGACCTGAAACACAAGCGTCCAGGCGGTCCTACGTATCCTATAAGGATGGGAATCAAGCCGCACGTAGTTCTTGAAGTGCAGTTTAACGTCATGCAGGACGAAAAGAGAAAAGGGGGGAGCGGAAGGCATCCCCAAACGTGGGGGGCGTACAGCGTGGCGAGAAAACCGACGTATGAGGGCATAGCCCCGCGTTCACACCATACGCCGCATACCCAGAGGCAACTGGGCCAAGGGCCCGAGATGGGATGGAAATTCCCGAAGGATGGGGCTGGGCCTGAAAAATGAATGTTCCGGCGGTCCTACGTATCCCATAAGGATGGGAATCAAGCCGAACATAGTTCTTGAGGGGCAGTTTAACTTCATGCAGGACGAAGACGCTTGGCAGTTTAACGTCTTGCAGCGCAGACGTGGTACAGTTTAACGTCATGTTGGACGAATGCTGAACAGTTTAACGTCTTGTAGCTTGGACGATATTCTAGGTAGTTTAACATCGTGCATCTTGGACGTGGTACAGTTTAACGTCATGTTGGACGAAACACTTGGCAGTTTAACGTCTTGCAGCGCAGACGATATGCTAGGCAGTTTAACGTCGTGTAGCTTGGACGTGGTACAGTTTAACATCATGTTGGATGAAACACTTGGCAGTTTAACGTCTTGTAGTGCGGACGAAATTCACTCAGGAAAAGTACTGCTTGAGGAACCTAGCGTTGGTGGGAGGAGTGACACGCTCACCATCCATAGTCGCTAGGGAGTACGCGCCATTGGGATAGACCTTGTGGACAACAAAAGGTCCCTCCCACTTGGGCTCCAACATGGGTGGCTTCCTTCCGGGGATCATTGGTGCTCTTAGGGCCAGTACTAGGTCACCCTGCAGGAAGGAGCGGAGGCGAACCTTCTTATTGAAAGCTCGAGCCATTCTGCTTTGATGCCTCTCCAAGTTGTGCAAAGCGCGAAACCTATTCTCATCTAGTGCTTCCAACTCGACTAGACGGGCTTCAGCAGCTCTGTCCGGCGCTTGCTGGTCGTAGACCGCAGTGCGCAAGGATGGTAACCGGATCTTGATGGGCATGACGGCCTCAGCTCCATACACCAGGGAATAAGGGGTCATCTGGGTGGAATTGCGAGTCGTCGTCTGATAATCCCAGAGGGCGTTGGGGAGCTTGTCCGTCCAACTCTTCTTGTTCTGACCAACCATCTTTTGCAGAATGTTAGAGAGGGTTTTGTTAAACGCCTCAATCTGTCCATTCGCCTGCGCATGATAGCGAGATGTATGGTTCGAGCGAATGTTGTACTTGGCGTACAACTTCTTCAACTCGGCTGCTCGGAAATTGGCTCCGTTATCCGTGAGGATAGCATGAGGCACTCCAAATCGATAAATGATGTTGGAGGTCACGAAGTCAGTGATTGAACAGGATTTGACCTCTCTGAGTGGAATCGCCTCTGCCCATTTGGAGAAGAAGTCCGTGGCGGTCAGAATGAACCGGCACTGGCGAGCCGTCGCCGGCAGGTAAGGTCCCACAACGTCCAGACCCCAGACTGCAAAGGGCCAGGAATACCTAGTGGTATGGAGGGGCTCCGGTGGCCGATGCACAAAGTTCGCATGAACCTGGCACGCATGACACTTCCTAGCATACTCGATGCAGTCATGGATCATGGAGGGCCAGAAGTATCCCAACCTCCGAATCTGGTGGGACAGCTTCGGTCCAGTCTGGTGGGCACCACATGAACCAGCATGAACCTCTTGCATGACTCGTGGGATCTCAACTCCTTGAAGGCAACGGAGGAGAACACCATCAAATCCGCGCCTATAGAGGATCTGCTCCAGGCCGGGACTGCTCTGGAGGACAAACTGCGATGCGCGGCGTCGAACTCGCTCGCGCTCGGCCCGATATGACGGGAGAATGCCATGTTGGAGGTACTCAACCAAAAGATCCCTCCAATCAGAGGCTGATTCGACTGCCATATTTGGGGTACTCGGGGCTCCGGGCACAGGGGCAACCGTGGTGAGATTACTTACCGACGGGCCGCGATCTCCCTCCGGGGTAACGGGAGCGATGAGCCTACGGTGCATCACGCGGATGATCAGGTTGTCCTGTTCAGGCTCTGCGAGTGACGCAGCAAGGCTGGCCAAAGCATCTGCTTGACCGTTCTGCGACCGGGGAATATGGACAATTTCTGGCCGAGAAGGGAACTGGGCCATCAGAAGGAGGGTGCACTCCAGCAATGGCACAAGTTCTGGCTTCCTGACAACATAGTCGCCATTGATCTTCTTAACAACCAGCTCGGAGTCCCCTTTCACACACAGATGGGGCATGTCGATCTCGAGAGCCAAATCAAGGCCAGTGATGAGGGCATGGTATTCCGCCTCATTGTTGGTACAACCCTCTGACAACAGGAAAGAGTATGGCAGCACGGCTTGCTCCGGGGTAATGAAGACGATACCCAAACCCACTTTGTTGAGCTTAGGATTATCGAGTCTTCTACCGGTGGGGCTCCGGGAGGCACCGTCAAAGTGCATCTGCCAGCATGGATCGGCTCGATCGACCGAGAGAATGGCCTCATCAGGAAAGCCTAGATCCAGCGGCTGATCCGCAGAGGTCGGGTGAGTAGCCAGAAAGTCTGCCAATGCTTGCCCTTTGATGGCCTTCTGAGACACATACCTGATGTTGAACTGCTGGAGAATCACAGCCCACCGCGCTAGACGGCCAGTCAACATAGGCCGGCTCAGGATATATTTCAACGGGTCTACCCGAGAAACCAACTGTACCTCATGGTGCTGCAAGTAGTGCCGTAATTTCTGTACGGCAAATACGAGCGCCAGGAAGCTCTTCTCGATGGGGGAATACCTAACTTCCGCATCGAGGAGCATGCGACTGAGGTAATAGAGGCTATTCTCTATTCCCTCGTTGTTCTTCTGGGCGAGAAGGGCACCAAGGGACCGTTCCAGGGCGGTCACATAAAGGACCAGTGGCTTCCCGGATACAGGCGGCATCATAACCGGAGGTTGAAGCAAGTACTGCTTGATTTCCTCGAAAGCGGTCTAATACTCTTTATCCCATACATATGTGGCACCTTTCTTCATGAGCCGAGAAAAGGGCTTACACTTGCCGGCCAGATTCACGATGAATCGGCGTATATAGGCTAAGTGGCCTTGGAACCCTTGCAGTTCCCGGATGTTACCTGGGGGAGGCATCTGGATAATCGCCCTGATCTTCTCCGGGTCGATCTCAATACCCCGGTACCTTACCACAAAGCCAAGAAACTTCCCGGAGGTGACCCCGAAGGCACACTTCAACGGGTTCATCTTCAGGCAGCGAGACCGGAGGAAGCCGAACACTTTCTCAAGATCTTTGAGATGGTCCTGACGCTGGTGCGATTTGACCACCAAGTCGTCGACGTAGCATTCCACCAGTGTGCCGAGGATTGGCTTGAATATGCGGTGCATCGCCCGTTGATAGGTGGCACCTGCATTCTTCAGGCCGAAGGGCATGACCTGGTAACAAAAGATACCTTGGGGGGCCCTGAAGGCAGTGAACTCCTCATCCTCAGGGGCCATCCAGATTTGGTTGTATCCGGAGTATCCATCCATAAAGGAGAGGGCTTGGAACCCTGCCGTGGTGTCAATCAACATCTCTGTCACCGGAAGGGGAAAATCATCCTTCGGACAGTGGCGGTTGAGATCGCAGAAGTCGATGCAGACTCTGATCTGCCCGTTCTTCTTCCTGACCGGCACAATGTTGGCCAGCCATTTGGGGTACTGAACTTCCCTCACGAAGTTGGCTTTGATAAGCTTGTCAACTTCGGCCTCAACCATGGCACCGTGGAATGGGTGCATCTTCCTGGGAGGCTTCTTGAACCCGCGATGGTTCTCTGGGAGACCAAGGCGGTGGACGGCTACCTGAGGATCTAGCCCCGACATCTCGTCATAGCCCCAAGCGAACACATCACAGTGCTGCCTGAGGAAGTCCACGCACTGCTGCCGCTCTTCAGAGGGCATGGAGGCACTGACCAATGTGGGTCTTGGATCTGCCTCGGTTCCAAGGTTCACCTGTACTAACTCATCGACCGTGGCGGAGACGCCCTCCTCAAAAGCTGGGGGTGCATCTTCCACGTCCTCTCCACTCGGGGAGGGATCGTCCACGGGAGAGACTACGTTGGGAACTGCATTGGGGCTACCAGATCCTGCTGGGCCGCTGGTGCTGGCACGGGCGGTCGCGGTCATCTCATCAGGAGACTCACAGGCCGTCAAGACCATGGCTACGTCCAACCGATGGATCGGGAGGACGTAAGCGTCATCCAAACTTGCCCAAGGATCACCTGCAACAGCGACAGGCTCAACCTCACCTGCCAGGATCTGCTTATCCTTGCTCTTGTAATAGTCCGCGTCTAGATAGCGGGCTTCACATGAGGCAAAAGGAGAGGCATCCCCCTGAAGCACGCCTACTCGACCGTTAAGGGAGTATTTCAGGCATTGGTGGTATGACGAGGGAACCGCCGTATGAAGGTGGAGCCATGGCCTGCCCATCAATGCGTTATACGCAGTGTCCTGAGAGACTACCATGAATTCGGTGTTGGCAACCAGGTCACCGAACTGGGTCTTCAAACGTATCTTGCCGACCGGAGTTTGCTCGGTGCGGTCATACCCCTGGATCCTGAGGTCGGAGGGAATCAAGTCATCCTCAGACAACCCCAATCTCCGGAGCGTCCGAGTGGGAATCAGGTTAATCCCGGACCCCGTGTCGACAAGACAGCGCCAGACTTCAAGGCCATTGAACTGGCCAGTAACATACAACGGACGAATGTGCCCCTGTATAGGAGGGTCTTCATCCTTACCAGAGAACGAGATAACTGCCTGACATTCGGCGTCCTCAATCGTTTCGGCGTGAAAGGCCTCTACAGCCGCAACCTCCGTCTCAAACTGGAGGGGGCTCTTCAGGGCTTCAACGAGCGCCTCGCGCATCTCAGGTGACATGCGCAGAGCCTCAAGGATGGAGAGCCTCACTGGGATGTCGGCCAAGTGCTTCAGGACATCATACTTTTTGGCCAAGCGCGAGCCCCTGGTTGCAGGAGGTTGCTCTGCGGTTGGAGGCATGACGGGCCTTGCCGGTTGGACCGGCGGCCGACTGGTGCTTGGCGCATCTCGCTGTTCATTGGTTAAAGCCCGGGAAGTAGTCACCGTACTGGGGTCAGGAGGCCGGGATGGACTCGTGGCAGGACGGAGCTGGTCGCGGCGCGACTGAGGCGGTTCTGCCTGGTCCCACACCACAAACAGTGGCATAGGCGAATCTGTCATCCCTGGATGGGGGGGCTGCGCGCGCTGAGCTCGGTTTTGAGCCTGCTTCCTAGTCTCAGTGGCGTGCACGACCTGGCTGGAGGTACCAACTGTCATGCCCTAGCGACTCCTGTTGTTGCGGTTCTTCCGACGGTGGCGACGACCGGGGACACTAGGGAGGTCCACCTGGTGTTCTTCAACGTCGGGAACCGAAAAGGGATTTACCAGCTCGACGGTATTAACCGAAGCGTACCCAAAAAAACGTGGGGGGAACCCAGGCCATCGACGTCGTGAGACGGAGTGCCCGATTTCCCTTCCCCAGCCCCTGGCGGGTTATGTGCCCCAGTGCTGAATGCTTGGCCGGGCAACATGCTGGTCTTCCAACACCTCTGAAAGCAATCGGTCTTCGTATTGAGGAGAAGAGATTCACGTCGGGTTCACCATTTTTCTGTTTCAGTGCGGATGTGCGTCGGGTTTCTGTTCCGACGCTGTTCCGCCAGGACGCGTTCGCGCGTGCGCCCGTCGACCCGAGGGGATGGGCGCGCGGCTTGTGGCCCCGCAGTCCCGTTTTCCAAAGGCGGGCGGCATCCGTCCCTTATTCAGGGGTGTCTGCTCCTTGATCGAAACCGGGATGATGGGATGTCGGCTCCTCCTTCCGTGGACGTCTCCTCGGAACTCGTTGCCTAATCCGGGTCTCCCTCATAGATTTAAGACGTGCTCGTGAATCTCGTTCCCGGCGCCATGTCTCCATGGACACCGGTTAATTACGCTGCTTCCGCCCGGACGCTCCAAGGAGTCTGGTCGGGGCAGCAACCTGCGGTGAGGAGACCGGGTAGCTCTGGGTGTTGGGGGCGTGCCTTAACACTACAGCTCTGCATGTCTGCCTTCCGTCCCTAATAGGGCTTCTCGAAGGCATGATGGCCTGAGGAATCCCGCGTTGGGTGCGGGGAACTGCGTTACCTGAGGTTTTCCTCAGCTTCCCATGTTTAACACGGGGTATGCCGCGAGTTTAACGTCCAGCGGGGACGGCGTCGGACTGATCAACACGAGAAGTGGATCAGATGACAGAACCCCTTGCGGGGAACCTCCGACGCTGGGGCCAGCACATGGGCAGCTTCCCGAGTGAAGTGGAGTGGAATGAAATGGAATGACACCACCGGGATGTGGTGGCCCGGGTAAGGATCAGGATGGATGATGGAGTGAAGAGCTTGGACCCCGTAGGGGCTTCCTACGTACCGCGCGTTGGCGCGGATCAAAGTCAGCGTAGTTCGGGTATACAGTTTAACGTCATGCTGGACGTCGGCAAGCCGACTCACGAAGAGGTCGAGGCTGCCGGGCGGAGGATTGAACCGAACCACCTCGCACAGAGGGGGATGTAACGGCCGGGTGGATCACAGTTTCACGTCATGCTGGACGCTGAAAGGAGAAAAAGGCAGTGGGGAAGCACAATGGAGATACACATGTGCAGTCTCCCACAAGGGCGGATTCATAGGTGAATCGACGCAAGTGTGAACCCAGGAGGGGTCCACTGATGGACGAACCGACGTGAATACGACCGGGATGACCAGGTGGTGGGTTTGAACCTCGGAGAGGCTTCTTACGTACCCTGTTTAGGAGACAGGGATCAAAGTCCACGTAGTTCGTTCTGTCAGGACTTACGCACTGAGGCGGCCCGAATGCGGAAAAACTCAGTTGGAGAGGGACTTGGGCCGAAGGTAAGAGACCTCGATCCCTGTCACGCCCTCTACTGGCTTCGGCAGTGGGGAAGCACAATGGAGATACACACGTGCAGTCTCCCACAAGGGCAGATTCATAGGTGAATCGACACAAGTGCGAACCCGGGAGGGGTCCACTGATGGACGAACCGACGTGAATACGACCGGGACGACCAGGTGGTGGGATTGAACCTCGGAGAGGCTTCCTACGTACCCTGTTTAGGAGACAGGGATCAAAGTCCACGTAGTTCGTTCTGTCTGTAATACTCTACCCCCGTGGGCGAAGGCCACTCCAATCCCGACATCCCTGTAGAGACGAGCGGGTGGGGGCCACATCCAAACCGGGAGGGGGACCCTGTGTGCGAGGCACGAGATCGGGCGATGCGGACGGTTTAACGTCTTTCCGGACGAAGTACAGTTTAACGTCTTGTGTTAAGGAAAAAGCGGACGGTTTAACGTCTTTCCGGACGAAGTACAGTTTAACGTCGTGTGTCGAGGACGAAGCGGACGGTTTAACGTCTTGCCGGACGAAGTACAGTTTAACGTCGTGTGTCGAGGACGAAGGTGCTTGGTAGTTTAACGTCTTGAAGCGCGGACGTGGTGCAGTTTAGCGTCATGCAGGACGAATGCTGAACAGTTTAACGTCTTGCAGCGTGGACGAGGTACAGTTTAATGTCATGTTGGACGAAACACTTGGCAGTTTAACGTCTTGCAGCGCGGACGAAGTGGTGCCGCCAATGGGTCCGTGTCACTTCGCGCGAACCTGGAGGGCCGCACGGGAAGACAACGCACGGTGCGGGCACCCGGGATGAAGATCATCGGGCGCCACGCAGGCGGGTACCCTCAGGGGGTCAAAGGGGGCGACCCTGGCGGTTTGCGCACGAAAGAGGGACTTGGCGCGCAATACCGCGGGTCGGCGCGCAAATGGGCAGGCTGGCACGTGATTGGGCCAGCGCTTTGCGCGCGGAAGATGAAGATTGCGCGCACCGGGCTTCGGATAGCGCGCGGGGGCAACGTCTCATTCTTTAACGAATGACCACTTTGAAAATGGGGGGTGCGCGCAATCGGGCTGGATTGCGCGCACCCGGGGGGGCAATTGCGCGCAAGAGGCTTCTTTTGCGCGCGAATGCCTTTGGGTGAAGGGTTATTCAAAGGAAAGGAGCCAAAGGGATTGCGCGCGAAGGCGAACCCCGAGTCTTTCTTGCGTGAAAGAAAGGAGGTTACCTGAAGATCGGCATTGCGCGCGGAGGGGGTTGGATAGCGCGAACGAGTGACTCTTTGAATTCCGGCAACCTCCAAAACATCGGGGGTCGCCTTATATTTATAGGCAACCCCGGGCGCGGAATCCGGTTCGTGGGCGCGAAATTTCCTTCGCGGGCGTGGAATCGGGCCCGGGGCGCAAGGGAGTCGCGCGGGCCACGGGCGCGCAAAATTGCGCGCCGGCCCAGCGCATTGCGTGCATCCCGGGAGGTTTGCGCGCCTGACTTCAACTTTGCACGCGGGTCTCCAAAATTCCGTGCAAGGCCTCCGGGCCCTCCAAAAAATGCTTCTGACTCCAAATATGACCTCGCTTTCCGCATCCGGAGCTTCGTTTGGGAACAACGGACTTTTCCGGCATCTACAACGAGCCCTTCTCATCGAGAGCTTTCTTGCTGAGTCTACATCAGCAGTGAGACCTACCGCAGGGCGGAACATAGTAGAGTCTTCTGAAGTAGGTAATTGACGGATGACGCATGGGTCCAGGAAGACCATACCCTCAGGTAGACGACCCCAGGACACCGGCTTAGTGGTGCGGGGCACACAACGCGGAGCCAGTCTTTCAAGAGGCAGACAATGCTACGCATGCAGCGGGCAGGGCCACATGGCTCGTGACTGCCCGACCCGCCGTACCGAGGAGAAACAGACGGTTGATGGGCCACCCAGGCAGAGGAAGAGGGTTGACCGTGGTGGTCCACCGGGAGCAGGCGGACGAGGAAGAGGAGTTGGCTGAGCGGCAGGTGGTGGGAGACGCTTTGAGGCTCTACCACCCCCACCACTAGGAGGTCCACCCCGACCACAGGGAGCTGGCGAGCAGAGACAGGAACAGCTCCAGGCAGTGGAGGCCTATGACCATGGCACGCCCGAGATGATTCAAGGTACTATCTATGTCTATTACACCCTTGCTGCAGTTCTTATAGACACAAGAGCTAGTCATTCTTTCATATCCACTAACCTTGTTCGGAGCTCGGTGATTCCGACAGAGCCGTTGGCTCGATCCTTATGGCTAAAGACTCCTACGGGAGTAGACTCGACGATTACGCACTAGTTCCAGTAGTGTGAGATTACTCTAGGAGGCGAGAGCATCATCTGGGATCTTATTGTAGCGGCATCGAGGCCTTACGACGTCATCTTGGGCATGGATTGGTTATCTACAGTCCATGCTCAGATCGACTGTATTAGGCGCAAAGTGCGATGTGTATGCACCGACGGGAGCAGGTTCACCTTCACCGGCGAGAAGGGATCCTTTGCAGCATAGGATGGACTCATGCAGAGGAGAGGATAGCCCATCACTCATCAGTTGGCTAGCCTCATCCTAGGATCATTTGACGTGCAGATTCCTAGTTTTCCTGTAGTGGTGGATCAGTATGCGGACGTTTTTTCCGACGACGTTCCAGGACTACTTCCTCATAGAGAGGTAGACTTTTATATTGATCTGTACCCTGGGACAACCCCGATATCCACTCCAGCATATCGGATGGCCTCCGTTGAGCTTTGAGAGCTACGGGTACAGTTGGAGGACTTGCAGGGCAAGGGATTCATCTGACCCAGTGTTTCACCCTGGGCTTCCCCGATATTGTTTTCCAAGAAGGCGGACGGGAGCTTGCGACTTTGTGTCGACTATCGTCGCCTGAACCAGGTGACAGTGAGGAACAAGTATCCACTATCGAGGATTGATGACCTCTTCTATGAGCTCAAGGGAACACGGTGGTTCTCGAAAATAGACCTTAGATCAGGCTATCATCAGCTCAGAGTTCGGGACGAGGACGTGCAGAAGACAACCTTCAGATGTCGGTATGGCCACTATGAGTTCTTGGTTATTCCATTCGGCATAACCAATTCTCTAGCAGTGTTCATGGGCCTCATGAATAGGATCTTTCAGCCATACCTCGATCGATTTGTCGTGGTCTTCATCGACGACATTTTTATTTACTCGACGACTGAGGAGGAGCACGCCTACCACTTGCGGGTTGTACTAGAAACACTCCAAGAGCACTAGGTTTATGGAAAGATCTTGAAGTGTCAGTTCTAGATACGCGAGGTCCACTTCTTGGGACACATCATCTCTGAGGCGGGAGTTGCGGTGGATCCTGCGAATATCGAGGCAGGGCTAGCTTGGGAGCCACCCAAGAGCGTGATAGAGGTGCAGAGTTTCTTGGGACTAGTTGGATACTACCAAAGATTTTTTCCAGACTTCTCCAGAGTTGCGGCACCAATCTCAGCTTTGACGAAGAAGGGGAAACCATTTGTGTGGTCAGACAGATGTCAGTAGAGCTTCTAGGAGCTGAGACAGAGATTGAACAGCGCGCCTATCTTGAGGCTTCCAGAGGAGGGAGTTTGGTACGTAGTTTACTGCGATGCATCAGGGACCGGAATCAGATGTGTCCTGATGTAGGAGCAGGCCGTGATCACCTATGGATCACATCCATTGAGGCAGCATGAGCAGAATTATGCCACCCATGACCTGGAGTTAGCAGCAGTGGTCTTTGCTCTGAAGATGTGGCGACACTATCTGATCGATGAGCGCTTTATAGTCTATTCTGACCATCAGAGTCTCAGGTACATCTTCTCGTAGAAGGACATGAACCTGAGATAGTGTAAATGGATCGAGTTCCTCCAGGACTATGAATTTTAGATAGTCTATACTCCTGGAAAGGGGAACGTAGTAGCCGATGCTCTCAGCTGGAGGACGGGAATTCAGCTACTTGGGGAGGTGACAGAGCATCTTTTCACTTTACAAAAATCCTTCATGGATAGATATGGAGCGGCCTTCCTTCAGTCACTCAAAGTCACTCCTCCACTGTTGCAGCAGTTCAGAGAGGCACAGCGTAGGGATGCTGACTGTGAGACGCGGCGTGTGCAGATATCCTCAGGACATGCACCCGATGGTTTCTCTTTAGGATGAGAGAACGACGTCCTTTTTAGAGGACATACCTTGGTACCAGTTTCTTTATGAGAGGAGGTGCTGAGAGAGTTTCACACTTCCCCTTTGGCGGTACATCCTAGAGTGGTGAAGATGTACTAGGATCTCAGGTGACAGCACTGGTGGCCGGGCATGAAGAAGGCTGTGGCAGAGTTCGTTTCTCAATGCCTCACCTGTCAGCAGGTGAAGGCAGAGCACTAGGTACCAGCAGGCTTGGTACAACCCTTGGAGGTCCCGGAGTGGAAGTGGGATGGGATATCTTTGGACTTCGTGATTGGACTTCCACACACTTCCAGAGGTCACGACTCCATTTGGGTGATTGTCGACCGACTCACCAAGTCGGCCCACTTCTTACCCATCAGAGAGCAGGGCTCAGTGGAGAGATTGGGATGCCTCTATGTTCAGGAGATTGTATAGCTTCATGGTGTGCCATCATCTATCATCTCTGATTGAGATGCTCGCTTTACTTCCCGGCTTTGGAAGGGGTTGCAGGAGGCATTCGGGATGCAACTACGTCTAAGTACCGCCTTTCACCCTCATACATATGGTCAGACAGAGAGGAACATTCAGACTCTCGAGGACATGCTCCACGCATGTGTCCTTGACTTTGGTCACAGCTGGGAGGACCACCTACCATTGGTGGAGTTCACGTACAACAACAACTACCACTCCACCATCGGGATGGCACCATACGAGGCGTTGTACGACCGACCTTGCAGATCTTCTCTATGCTGGACAGACCCTGGGGAGTCAGCACTTGTGGGACCAGAGATGGTCCAGGCCACGACAGAGAAGGTCCAGGTCATCCAGGAGTAGATGAGGACAGCTCAGAGCCAGCAGAAGTCCTATACTGATAGGAGGTGGAGGCCACTAGAGTTCGAGGATGGCGACCATGTCTTCTTGTAGGTCTCACCTTGACATGGATTACGTAGATTTGGCCGAGGCAGCAAGTTATCTCCGTGATTTATCGGACCCTTCCAGGTCCTCAGCAGGATTGGCGAGGTGGCTTATCGCCTGACTCTACGACCTCAGTTGCACCGGGTGCATGACGTCTTCCAGGTATCTCAGTTGAGGAGATACGTGCATAACCCGACACATATCATTGACCATGGGGAGATTGAAATTGATGATGGGGTGAATTTTTCATAGGTCCCAGTGGAGATCGAGGATCGATAGGAGCGGGTCCTATGTGGATGGTCAATTCCTCTAGTGCGCATCAGATGGTAGCACGAGAACCTCCAGGAGAGCACTTGGGAGCGGAAGGCTCAGATGCATGCTCAGTACCCACATTTGTTTCCCTAGTTTATGATATATCTCTACGGGGACATAAAGCCCTGAGGTGGGAGTGATGTAAAGACCCATAAAATTCAAGGAATTTTTTTCTTAATTTTCTTGGGAATTTTAAAAGAACACAGTTTCTGACGACACCTGATTCTAAGGCCCGATGTGCCCGGAATCTTTTTCCGAAGTTTAGCTCGGGTACGTTCAGTGAACGAACGAGCAGGTTTTTCTAACTTTTGAACCGGTGATCGGAACCTAATTCTGAGGGCACCAATGGAATCGCAGCGCCGATAATTGTTTAGAAACAACTTTTCTGGAGTTGCGTTTGCTCGGGTGTGGTTTTTAATTTTTGGGGTTAAATTAAGGAATAAAATAAAAGTGGTGCAACCGATTTTTATTTTATTTTTCTTAACCTAAGTTAAGTGGATGATGTGGGACCCACAATATCCTACCCACATGGTAGGATATTTGTGAGTTGGGGCCCACACGAGCCCCACCATTTCTTTTCGTCCTAAACCCCTCCTTTAATTAAGTAACGCACCCCCACCCCCCTTTTTAATGAAGTCAACCCTTGCGTTTATTTTGGATAATAAACGCCTCATTAATTTGGGCGGTTTAAACGTTGCAATTAATTCTTTTAATTGATTGTTTCATTTTTGAATTTCAAAGGCGTTGGCTTGTGCGTTAATAAAATAAGACAACTCTTATTTTATTAGGGGTTGGTTGTGCAAGAGGGTTTGGGGGAGAATTATCTCAAGATGTGAAGTTCTTCCTCCTCGACGAAGAATGCGATGAACGCGAAGAACGCGAAGAATGCCGACCTTCAACGAAGGTCGAAAAGAACGCCGGATCCTCGGAGATCGACGATGCGACGCCAATGATCCTCCTTCTGTGACGCCTTCTTCCGCGACGGTTATTTCTGCGACGAATCCTCGCTCATAGAATTCGACAAGGTAGGGATTTTATTTTAATTGTTGTTCATGAATTCTTCCGACGCCTTTCTTCATTTCAATTTGAGCCGCCTGTTATCGAAATAAGGGGAGGAGGTCGGACCGCACGAAGATGGACGACCCTCCTCTCCCCTTTGGTTGTTTGATATTGTTTGCGGCATGAACAAGGAAACGCGGTGCCAAAGCACCACGCGGAATTATTAAGGAAAGGGGGGAGAAGAGGCTCCGTCGCGCCGCACCATTGAAGACGAACCAAAGACGCGGTGCCGTCGTGCCACGCCGGAGAACCAAAAAAGCGTCGCGGCCAGAGTGGGGCCGCGGCAGAGGGGTGCTTCACCGTCGCGCCACGCCAGACGGACCAAGGCCGCGGTGGAGCGGGGAGATCGACAGCCGATTCCGGGCCGCCGACATCGGAGCAGGGTGACCAACCAGCACCGGTCCCGTGGCGGCAGTAGCCGGCCGACTGGTGTAGGCCGGCCGGTCAGGGGGGAGAACCGGGGGTTCGTAACCCCCGGTAGGCTAGCAGGTGCAGCCCCCACCACATGGGGGCCACGGGTTCTCAATGCGGGGGGCAGCGCGCCCCCCCTCTTCGCTCGGCCGTAACGGCCGAGCCACCTGGCTGCCTGGCCACCCGGCCAACGCCAGCACGCCGAGCCGAACCGCCAGGCTGGGCTGTGCCCAAGCGGGCTGGACCTGGACCCGGGTCGGGTCGACCCGGTTCAGGCCGACCCAGGGGGTACCGGGCCGGGTCGGACCGGGCCCAAACCCCCTAATACCAGACCTCTCACGGTCTTTTGCCCATAACTTGGGCTTCAGACCTCCGATCTATGAACCATCAGCTGCGATGCGATCCTTGGATAGAGAAGGTCATTTACGTATATTAAACTCAAGGTTTCGGAGTACTTTGTGTTTGGCCGGGTTGGTTCATACACGAAACCAACCGGGCCCTCGGAGCGGAAACGCTTATAAATTGAGCTCTGGACGTCCGATTGAAGTGCCGTTGACTTGATGGATTCCTCTAAGTGAGATAGACCTTTTTTCTTACTCCGCTCGAGGTTTGGACGTAGTTGGTGTACGGTCAGGTTGGTTTTAACTTAAAAACCAACTGGGCACCTGGAACGAAAAAGCCAATAACTCTCAGACCGGGCGTCCGATCGACGCGCCGTCTATCGCGTTGAGTTCCTTTTGATGATATGGAACTTTTGGATACATCAACTCAGGACTATGTGTCAGTTGATGTATCAGCCCCTCATCTCGTGGAGCAGACCCTCCCAAACGAGCTTGCTGTGTGCAGGAACCCTAGAGCTGGCTGCGACTGCGACGACGATGAAGACTGTACAGAAATCCTTCGTGGATTCGATGGCGATGACTACAACACTCAGCGATCCTATGTGGATCAGTGCTACCAATCCTGTGTGGGTCAGATCCTGTGTGGGTCAACGCTCAGCGGTCCTGTGTGGGCTAGTGCCTACAGATCCTATGTGGGTCCGATCCTGTGTGGGTCATTGCGAGGGTTAGTACCTATCGATCCTTTGTGGGTCATTGAGGGGGTTAGTACCTATCGATACTTTGTGGGTCATTGAGGGGGTTAGTACCTATCGATCCTTTGTGGGTCATTGAGGGGGTTAGTACCTATCGATCCTGTGTGGGTCCGACGGCTTAGATGAATCAGTGGCTACATCTGATCATCTCTATCATCATACGAAGAAGTATACCTGTGTGATCTGAATCTTGACTTGCTTTCCTATGTGGATTGTGTTGTGCTATCTTGTGTGAACATGATCGAATTTGGGCTCGGATGTTGGAGCTGAACTGGAAATTGATGACTTAGGTATATGTATGGGCATATACCTAAGTGGTGTCGGATGTTACTTCGTGATTGTATCTTCCATTGTGGATTATCATTTTTGGATTCTGGGAGAGCTTTGGGGATATCGGGGTCCCTACTAAGTAGCTTATACTCACCCCTGCACGGGCTATGCCCGCACTACATTTTGTTGGTTGCAGACGACGAACATCGCTGATCGTGGTTGAGGCTTGTGGAGCAGGATGGTACCTGGAGGTGGACCACTGGGCAGGGCGTACTCGGAGCAGACGGCTGGACCCGAGGAGCTGTGGATTCCATATGTACCCACCCTTCAGGTGGGAATTCTAGTGGACGGCTCGATGTTGCGACTTTACTTTCAGTTGCTGTTTTCCCTTTCTAATTGTACTTTACTTTCAGTTTGGGTTTGTATTCTGGCCCACTTACTTTCTGCACTTACTGTTGTACCCAGTTTTTACTTAGTTTTTACTTCTTCTTGCTTTCTCTGTGGTGTTTGTTTACTTTACAAAGGCAATGCCGTCCCTTTTTTACAGGGAATTACGCCTTGGTGCTAGTCGCCTGCCCCTGGCCTATGGAAGGCGGG
This sequence comes from Viscum album, assembly GCA_963277665.1. NCBI lineage: Eukaryota > Viridiplantae > Streptophyta > Magnoliopsida > Santalales > Viscaceae > Viscum > Viscum album. The sequence continues at coordinate 1,827,546,041 of OY728127.1, forward strand.
CTTGGGGTAGTCATGGCACGGGCCCCGAGGACGGGTCGTGACAATCTGTTATATGATAAGCTCTCAAAATTACACTTTTGGATGGACCAAATTCACTTCTTGGGTCATGTTATCTCAGAGACAAGAGTATCAGTAGACCCAGAGAAAGTAAGAGTAGTTTCCTGGGAGCATCCGAAGAATGTCTTTGAGGTATGGAGTTTTCTAGGGCTGGCTGGTTACTACAAGCATTTTATACAGGACTTTTAATGCTTAGAAGTGCCACTAACAGGCCTGACTAAGAAGGGTGTGAAGTACTTGTGGTCAGATTCTTGTGAGTCAAACTTTTAGGATCTGAAAGGGAGGTTGACTTCAACACCGATACTAGTTTTTCTGGAGCTGGGCAAGAGCTATACTGTATACTGTAATGCATCAGGTATCGAGTTGGGAGCAGTGCTTATGTAGGGATAAGGAGTCGTTGCGTACGAGTCTCAGTAATTTAGGCCACATGAGAGGAACTACCCGACACATGATCTCGAGCTAGCTATAATTGTTCATGATTTATGCTGTTGGAGACATTATCTTCTGGGAGAGAATTTTGTGGTTTTCACTAACCATAAGAGTCTTAAGTATATCTTCACTCAATGTGATCTTCATTTGAGACATCAAAGGTGGGTTTAATACCTTTAGTCCTTTGAATTTGATCTTGCCTACATGCCTGGGAAAGGCAACGTTGTGGCTGATGCGTTGAGTAGGAGGACTCAGATATAGGCAGTTCAGGAGGCCAAAAGTGAGTGGAAGCTTACGGGTCTATTCTCTGAGATGCATTTGGAGGTGAAAAATAGTTAGGGGCACACATTTCTATCATCTGTATATGTTACCTCTACTCTAATTGATTGAGTGTGAATGAGGCAACTATCGGATTCAGATTGCCTAGTCCTACAGGAGAGTGTGTCAAGAGAGGACCCCATTACTGGATAGATCATATGAGAGGATGAGATATTGCGTTTTCATGGGCATGCATGGGTGTCAGCAGACATATGTGGGGAGCTAATGCAAGACTTTCATTCCTCAGTTTGGGAAGTTCATCCTGGTGTCACCAAGATGTATTGAGATCTTCACCATCAGTATTGGTGGCCAAGTATGAAGGGAGATGTTGTTGGTTTTGTCATGAGGTGTTCCACCTGTCATCAGGCGAAGGAGGAGAATTAGTGACTAGAAGGGATTTTTTATTAGTTACCCATTTCTAAGTGGAAGTGGAACAATGTCGCAATGGACTTCGTGACAGGTTTACCAAGGTCGCCTCGGGGGAATGATACATTTGGGGTTGTCATTAACAAACTCAAAAAGGTTTCTCACTTATTACTGATCAAGGATACCTTCAGTGTTGATGAGCTGGAAAGGTTGTACATCTGATAGATTCTACGTTTACATGGAGTTACACACTCCATTTTTTCAAAAAGGGATGTCCGTTTTACTTCTCGGGTCTAGCAAGGACTTCAAAAGGCTTTGGGTACGTAGATACTTTTGAGTACAACTTACCACCCCCAGACAGATGGCCAGTCTGAGCGTACAATTTAGGTGATTGAGGACATGCTTCGAGCATGCATCATGGATTTTGGAGGTTCATGGGGGAAGCACATACCTCTTGTGAAGTTTGCCTACGATAATAGTTTTCAAGCAACTATTTCGATGGAACCTTATGCGACTTTGTACGGTAGGCCATTCCGATCACCCTTATGCTGGATATAGGTAGGAGAGGTAGCTGTGTTTGGACCCCGACTTGTCTAGGAGACCACATAGTAGATAGAGTTGATTTAGAAAAGTATGGCTACTGCATAGTCATGACAGAAGTCTTATGCTGATCGACGAAGATGGCCTCTAGAGTTCAAGGTTGAAGATTAGGTTTTCCTGTGTGTCACACTGCGGTTGGGACACTAGAGGATTAGGAAGTAGGGTAATCTTTCACTGAGTTACATTGGACCATTTGAGATTTTGGAGAGAGTCAGACCGGTTGCCTATCGGTTGCAGTTACCTCAGAATTACCAGTCTATGCATGATTTCTTCTACGTTTCTTAGCTTTGACGTTACTTCTCAAACTCATATCATGTTTTCGAACCTGAGGAGGTTGAGCTTGAGGTGGATGCCTCATTCGAGGAGCATCCTATTCGGATTGTTGATCAAAGTGAGAAGGTTCTCTATGGCTGATCTGTTCCTCTGGTATGTGTGCTATGGAAGCATGGGTGATTACAGGACGAGACTTGAGAGAGTAAGGCTGATGTATGATCACAGTGGCCAGAGATTTTCGAGGATTCTTATTATACACCTCCTTGATAGGAAATTCAGGGAAAAATTTATTTAAGGGGGGAAGTTTGTAAGAACCCGGATCTTATTTTCAGGTATGTTTTTCTTTTCTAGTTGTTTTTGAGAAAAAGATGAGTTTCTAGAAATTTCAGGAGTACACACCATGTACTTTTAAGTACACACCGTGTACCCAGTTTCCACTGGTGACTGTGTGCTGGCCGTGTAACAGTCGAGCACATGGCCGTGTATGGTGACTTGGATACCACCTAAATTAGAGGCCAAAAAAGGCAAGTAATCACTTTGTACTTTTAAATAACATGTCATGTACTTTTTTTTCATTAAACGGACCAGAGTCACATCTAATTGACAGAAAATTCTTCTTCTTCGCCCGTCTCGTTCGAGAGTGTCTGTATGACCTCATATATTTTCCGAGCCCCCGAATCACCATCTGTTCTCTAAATCAACCGTCGTCGACTACGTTGGAATCACCATAGTGAGTTCTTCCTTCTTCTAGAACTTCATCTCTTGATTTCTCCTCTCTCATGAGTTATCATCAGTTGAATGTTTTAAGCGTTTTTGTAGATCTATGGAATTATAGGGAGATTCAAGGCCTTTGGTTCACATATATTGATATCACGATGCCAAGGTAGGTGGTTTGTGCATTTACATAGTTATTCATTGAATTTTATGTGCAAAAGTGCCCAATACCCAAGAACGGGGTATTGCGTGTTTATGGTTTTTAGCCCTGTTATTTCCTACTATGCCGTGTTTGTTTGGATAGAGGTTAATTTTTTATGATTAGGGTTAACTTTTCCATGCTATGGAGGTTTTTTCCATATTTTCTTGTTTTGTCCATTTGGTTTAGCTTGCCTGTTAGGCTGCTTTGATTCCCATGCCTAGTATTGTTAGGATGGAGTGATTATTATCTGACATGCTATGGTATGCTGTAGATTGTTTATCCAAGTAGTTATTGAGGTTTACTTTGGCTTCCATGAATTGTTTGTGGACGATTGACTTACAAAGGGCTGTGGGAACCTGGTGTAGTAGACCATAGGGAGAATTGACATTGAGGGCTTCTCCAGAGTGTCTGTTTACTTTTACGTTGTGAGACCGTAGGGGGTATAGATGTAAGTTCTCCCTCAGAGTGTCTGTAGTTCCTCGATTCGGACCACATGTGGAATTGGAAATTAAGTGCTTCCTCAGAGTGCCTATTAGTTACTAATATGAGACCACATGGGGAATTTACAGTGAGTGATTCCTTGAAGTGTCTTTTTTAAAGCTGAACTAGAGGGGTTAGACTACGTGCACTTCCGAGAGGGTTGCTTGTGTTTGTTTTGGTTGAATTAGAGGGGTTAGGGTATGAGTACTTCCCATAGGGTTACCTATTTTTGATTAACTGATTACTTGATATATTAAAATGAATTCAATTTAAATTTTAGGATTTTTACTATGTGTACTTCCTTGTTTACTACTTCATTTTGTTTATTTCCTACCACATATATTCACTGACTTTTAGGCACAGATCTTTGGGTGGTTTCCTACTAGGATTAGTCTCACACCCTGTTTAGGTTATGATTTTGGGCCCAAAAAAATTATATTTCTATAGGTATAGATAAGGGAAATCACCCTTCTACTTCAGGTACTTGATTTCTACAGATCTGGGGAGCATGAGACCAAGCTGAGGGATGCGATGCTGTGGAGATTTTTATCTGTTTTCTATTGTAATTTGGTTTAGTATTGTATTCCATCATCATGAATTGTCTGGATGCTTTCCTAGACATATATTCATTATATATATATATATATGTGTGTGTGATCCAGTTGTTTATTACTTATACTGTTTACCTATTTCATGTTTTACTGCTTCCTCTATTGCTCTCTGTTTTACTTCTGCTGTATTACTCTTCTAATGAGGGCATAGTTTCCCCACTATCACACCCAAGGCCCTCACTGATATTTAGTATCCTTTAGCGTTTGGGGAAATCTGCTTGAGGAAATGTGACCAAATGGGTACATGGAACCTCTAGGTGGCTTCCTGAACTAGGACGTTACAGGATCCCTAACCATGAAATCTTTAAGCACATAAAAATGATCGAGTAGGGTGTGAGAACAAGACTTAGTAAGACACCACCAGAAACCCTGAACAAGAGTGAATAATATATATACTTGCATGTTCCATGAATGTAAACAGAATAGATATAAGAAACAAGTATATCAAACAAGAAAAATATATATGTTGGGTCCTCAAAGATTTACTCTACCTGCTTTGGCACCATTCCAAAAAGGAACATCGACCACTATCCTGGCACATCCCCCTTAACGAGATAGTCTGAAAACATGGCTGACACATCCCCCTTGAAGAGATATTCCAATGCATGTTGACCTCTTATCTGACCCATACCTCTTGGGGGATAGTCCACTAGGCTCAAACTACACTCTAAACTATAGAAGATAGAAGAATATCACATACATAAAACAAAATATACAAATGAAATATCAAGCATTATGTCAAATCAATCAAGTATCATAATCATCATAATCCACATGAAAGAAACAAAAACATTGGTCACAGGGCAACATAAGCACACATCATATGATAAATCATAAAACAAAGGTTTCATGGGATATACATGAACATAAAAAATCATTCCAATAACCCATATAAAATATTCACTAAAGTTAAGGGATTCCTACCTTAGGTGAAATGATGATTCAATTTCAAGGGTCATCATCCAAGTACAAAAGCACCACCAGATTCTAGAAACATTCTGTAATCAACACAATTTATAGTCCTAGGATAAATTTTGAGAAGAAACCACACCCTAAAGGTAGATCTAGGTCAAACATACCCAATATAATCCGATGACAACAATGATCTTGGTCCGATTGATGCACATAAGACAATTCATTGAATTCAGGTGTCGATTCTATCAAGGATCAATAAACCCCTCACTAGACCATATAGAAACCCTTATATATAATCAATATATCATGGATATAAAGTTTTTTTATCAATTATAATAGAATGAAATTTATCTACAATGAATAAGAACTCAACAGATGAAGAACACATGATCGATTCGTTGTTTGGGCATCAAACAGATGAGTTGTAAGGGAAGGAGAGGGTCTCAAAATTACCAGAGAGGATCCCTAGGGTGATGGGAGTTGAATAGATTAATATAGAATGATAAAAAATTATTGGTTTTGAGTTTTAAAATAACAACTATAAACTTAGTTTCATTCCTAGGCTTCATCAGATGCCATCAGCTAGCCAGTGGCTGCTGGGTAGATTTGGTTCTTCCTAGGAGCACCAATAGCTAGATAGTTGATTTTGGGTAGAATTAGCTCTTCCCAGGATCCTCTTAGGAAAGCCAGTGTCTTCCTAGAAACTAGATGGTGGGACTACTATAACCATTCAAGTTAGAACACATCCACCCATCCTACTTCAACTTATGTATAACCCCTTTAACACCTCCATCCCACCTTTAAACACTTAGAAACAAGCTCAAAATCCATGAACAAATTGAAAACATACATACCTAAATTATGGGTGTGACAATTATACCCCTATTTTTAATTATCATCCTAAATAATTATCCCAAGATTTCTATTTGAATAACTCGGTCCATTATGCCCAAATGTCAACTTCCCGCTCCCACATCTCTTCATGAATACATCAGTTGTACCATAGAACCTAAATAAGAGGAACAATATTTCCTTATATAACTTTCTAACTTCTATGCACTATATGAATATTTCATTCCACAAAATATGCATCTTGATCTAGATAAATATCCTCTCTTTCAAGAACATGTGTAGGATCAAGCTCATGCATCCAAAGTTGAACACATTGTGCCTACCTTGATACCGAGGAGGAAGATTCAACCGATAGTCTACCATCCTGACATGTTCAATGATCTTGAATGACAAAAAATACCACCGATCCAACTTTATTTTCCTCCTAAAATTCTTATTCTCTAACCAAGGGGACATGTAGCACCCCCAGTTTCAAGTAACCCTTTCTTTATTCTTTTTAAATATATAAAGTTTTTTGGGTGAAGTTTGGGAGGGTTTAGAAGAATTTTGGAGTGTTTTTGGGGATTTTATAAGGGTTAACAGTTGGTGCATGGTTTATATAAAATTTGAAACACCTACAGGAAACTGTGCACCATGAGATAAGGGCTAAAGGGGAAGGTACACGGGTAGGTGTATGGTTTGTCCAAATTGTGCGACCTTTTAGAAGAAATCGTGAAAAGTTAGAGTGGGATTTTTCACACTTTGTGCATGTTTTGTCTAACCATTTGATCCAACCATGTGAGGCCCCACTTGAGGTAGTGGCCGATGCATGGTTATCACACATTTTTCCTATCCGTACAACTAACAATGCATGACTTAAAAACTAAATCCTTAAATTATGGATCTTGGTTGGGATTAAGAATTAACCCCTCATTTTTTCCAAAATGTTTCTAACTTGAGATTTTATCCTCCTAAAGGTATTATAGGCTTCTCCCATCCATCCAGAGGTGATATTAAGGCTTCTCTTGGTGTGTTGAAGATGGATTCTCGTAGTAAGTCATCATTTATTCTTGTTTTTGGTGGTTTTCTTAGATCTACTTACCTATTTATCTTGGTTTCTAAGATATAATTATGATTTGGATATATATAAGGGTTTTAATTCCAAATATGATTATATTTAGACTTTTTGATGTTAGGGGAAGATATCTAAGGTGGGGTTTTGGAGTTTCAACCAAGTTTTGAGGATGTTTTTCTTGTCATTCTTTGCTTTCTTCATAAATCCTGAGGTAGGTGGATTCAATATCAACTCTACCTATTATAACTTGAAGGATTAGTTTCAAATTTATTGTTTTTATTTAAATTGGTTACTAAATTGTTGCTAATTTCTTATTGGAAACCATCTTTGGTGACAGTTTATAGAATTGTTGAAATTGGGTGTTTTTGTGGAAAGTGAAATTGCTAACTTGATTTTAAAATGATTTTTTGGTTTTAATGCATGGAAAAGTGTTTTCAATAAAAGGTTTGTTTTATTGAAATGTTTGTTTGAAAGGTTTTTGATAAATGAACAATTTTATTGAAATGGTTGAAATAGATGTTTTGGCATTAGTTTTTGGAATAATTTTTGTGTGTGTTCATGTGCATTCAGGATGGATAAGGGTATAAAGTCTCCCCCATTGTTAGTGGGATGGATAAGGTTAAGGACATTCCCCCGTAAAAATGGTTTATTAATTGATGACTTAGTGAAAGGATGAATCACCACTCGTGAGTATAGGGACGTCCAGGTTTCATGCATGGTTGGATGTGTGGATATATGGAATGTAATTAGTTATGAAAAAATGGAACTTGGGAAATGGCATTAAATTATTGTTTAGTTTCTTTCCTTGGAACTTGATATTTTTATGAGAAAACTGTTTTACTATGTCACTTGTTTATATTCTAATATAAACTATTTTAGAATTTTTTATATAAACTATTTTGTATAAATGTGCTAAAATGTTCTATCCTAGTGGCATGAGTAGGGAAGTAATTTGGGGAAATTCTAATGAGTTTCATTACTCACCCTTTTTTTTGGAACTTTGGTGCTTTTGAATATGTTGTTTATCAGGACATGGGAAAAGGTAAAGTATCAAACTTCTCAAGTGGTTCTTAGTGATACTCAGGGTGTTTGCAGAGTTCAAGCATGGATCATGTTGGATCTTTGGAGTTATGTGGTTTTTATTGAGTTTTTGTTGGTTATGCCTTCCACGGTGTACTTGGATCTTTTGTAGTCTTCCACTATGGTATAATTTTTAGTTTTTTTATATAAATTGTATTTATTTGAGTTATCTTTCATTAATATCATGCATCATGTTGTTTTTTATTTGTTAATGGCATGTTTGGTTGGTTTTTTTCTTCAAATAGAAAATTATCCCCCATTTGTAAATGGAGACCTTGGTATTTATTACCAACCTTTGGAATCTTGTGGATGTTGCTTAAGTCCAAGTAACATTCCACTACCTTCTCAAGTCAATGATGAGGGGCATGATGTTACAAGTGGTATCAGATTGTTTAGTCATTGAGTTAAAAATGGTATCAATTTTGGTCAATCAAAAATCTATTTTAGACAAGTGGTATCAATCTTAATCTTTCCAATTATATTTGTGGAATAAGTGGTCATCAGTTCTATTAGTCTCAAAGTTCAAATTCATTCTGGTATATTCCTTGTGTTGGGTTGGTAGAAAGGAGTAGGATTATCAGGACTTGAAATGTTGAGCATAAAAAGCTTCAACTAACCCTTTTATGATGAACTTCAAGTTTCCAGGGAGTTGGGTACATAAGTGTTATGGAGACACTTATAGGATTTGGAATCTCATTATCATGGGTTTAGCCAATGAGAAGAGCATGAAATTCATTATAGAAATGACTTTCCACTAGGAGTGCATACTTAATTTTGACTAATGATTTATGATTTGGTGAAAACATGTTAATTTATGAAAAATGATAAATTTGTTTTCAAATGTAATATTTTAAAAAATAACATGATTGTGGTATTTTGAAAATGGTATGATTTTCAAAATCATGGTGATTTTTTTCAAAATGGTTGAACATGAATTTTTTTGAACTTTTGAAATAACTATAGTCATGTGGTAGAATTTTAAATTTTTTAAGCCTTCAGTTTCTAGAGAGTGAGACTTATGACATTTGTTGTGTTTCTAGATAATGACACCTAGTAAGCATTGTTGGAACCAACTAGATGAAGATGCTGAGAATATGGTTGCACATAAGCCAAAGGTGAACTAATAGATGGTTCAGAATATAGTCCAAGCTTTTCAAGCTATGTATATGGGGGAAAAAGGGACAAACCAAGGAAAGTGTACCATTCCATTTAGTTCCAGAAGAAGAATCCACCCATATTTTGGGGTGATTCGGAACCAAAAAAGGTATAGGTGTGGATGAATAGGATTAATTGTATCTTCGATTTCCTTGACACACCATAAGAGTATAAATTCATGTTAACGATGTATATGTTGTAAGATCTTTCATTCTAGTGGTGGGATTTAGTTGTTCAAGATAAATTAGACCAAAAAATTGCACGAGAGGATTTTTAAGGATTGTTTAAAAAAAATTTATATCCTAATATTTTCAAAATTCAAAGAACAATGGAATTCTTTAGCTTGAAGTAGAAAAATATTTCTGTCACAAATCATGTGACTAAATTCATGAATTTAGTGTGATTTGGATCCAAAGTTACTGCTTGTGCATCCTTGAAGGCACATATCTTTGAATAGGGGATGAAATAGGAGATTCACTCAAATATTTCAATGCTCTCTATAATAAATTATACATCGATGGTCAATAGAGAGAAAATGGTAGAAAATGACGTCTTAGGAGCTATGGGAGGAGGAATCATGTTGATACCCATGAGAAATGATGGTAACTCTATTGATGAGAGAAAGAGAAAGAGGGACACCTATTACCAAGGTAGTGTGATGGTCCAAAATCAGATGACATGATTGGTAAATATTCCTCCAAAACCAAAGATCCATCCTGGATGTTTTCAATGTGGTTCATTCGACCACATGAATCGATAATGTATGGAACCACCTAGAGCATTTCATAATTGTAATCATATGGGGGAATCCTCAATGCTATTATCATAGTGCTCTGATTTCGGGTATTCAGGACACTTATCATGTGCCGTAGTCATCGTATACTTTGATGGGATGCGAGTAACATAATCAGTCTCATCAATAAAATAGAGCTAGCCATGGTGATTCTAGAAATACCATGAATCCTCATCAAGGTAAATCTAAGTAGGGTGATAAGGAACAAAGTGAAGTGAGCAAGAGAAGTGGAGTTTGTGATTGATCTCATCCTGGGGACTAATATTATTTACCTTTATTCTTATTGGATAGAACCAACAGAATTAAGGGAATTGAAAGTGAATTTCGAAGAACTAGAAAATAAAGGTTTCATTCGGATGAGTACATCTTTGTGGGTAATACCTGTCTTGTTTTTCAAAAAGGTGGATGAAACGATTCGGTTGTGTGTAGATTATTATAAGCTTAACCAAGTTAAGATAAAGAATAGGTATCCACTTCCACACATTGATGACCTATTCGATCAATTGAGGGGAGTACATTGGTTCTTCAAAATTGACCTGTGGTTAGGATATCACCAATTGTTGGTTTGGAAGGAGGATATTCTGAAAACAGATTTCATGAGAAGATATGGACATTAATAATATGTTGTAATGACTTTTGATCTTATGAATGCACCAGTGGTCTTTATGGAGTTGATGAATCAAATATTTTAGAGATATATGTATTCATTTATGGTGGTTCTTATAGATTATATATTGGTGTATTCAAGAACAAGGGCTGAGTATGAGCAATGCTTGGCAACGATGTTAGGAATCATGAGGGATCATCATTTGTATTCCAAATTATCAAAGTGTGAATTTTGGATACAATAGGTAAGTTTCATTGGCCATACAATATCTAAAATATTAATTTATATATATCCATAAAAGATATAAGTTTTTATCTCTTGGAAACCACCAAATAATGTCATTTATATATGGAGTTTCCATAGTCAAGCTGGTTATTTCCGATGCTTTGTTCATGATTTTTCATGACTAGATTCCCCTATGAAAACTTTTACAAAGAATAATGTTCCATTCTAATGGAATGAAGAATGTCATAAGTCTTTTAAAGAGCTCAAATTTCTCCTTACATAAAAAATAATATTGATTTTTCCAGAATCAGGATAAGGGTACATGGTGTATTATGATTCTTTAGGATCGAGGTTGGGATTTATTCTCATTCAGGGAGATGATTTTGTTTCTTATAGATAAAGGTAGTTATGGTTTCATGATAAGAACTACCCAATACACTATTTGGAGTTATATTCCATAGTCCATGCTTTGAATACTTGGAATCATGAACTCTTTAGTGAGAAATTCACTGGGTTTATGAATCATAAGAGCTTGAAACAAATTTTATCACAAAGGTATTTGAACCTAAGACAAAGAATATGGATGGAGTATCTAAAAATGTTTGTGTCATGACTGCCTCCCCACAAAGTGTACCCCTCATGGGTTGGAAATTTGAGAAGAGATATAATGACCCATGAATCCCACCTCTAGTAGGCCCTGGGTTAGCAACTAGCACCGAGGGTATAACAAACACATAGATGGGAGGCATTAACCTCTAAGAGAAAACATGAGAAAGAGGGAGATAAGATAGATACCAACCAACTCATTCTCATAATAAAATATAAAAGAAAACCCAAGTACACATATGTAATGTCATGCAAATACTACTACAACTGAATGGGAAAACTACAAGTACCAAAAGAAAGTAAAACAACAGCAACCACGAAGCCCAAACAACTCCTGTAAAAGCCCCAAGATAGTAATAACTAGACTGATATCCAACCCAATCCAAGTGAAAAAAATAGTTTATATAACATAGGGTGAGTATAACAGTATACTAAGTAGGATCCTCCCTAGATCCTCTCATGTGAAAGTAAAGAAAGCATGCTAAAACACAGTGAAAAATAAGTGAAACTAACTCGTCACCTAAACAGGTATGCTATATTCCCTGACTCACTATGGTTACTCTCACCAAGTATCTCACACAAGAGTATATAATATAATGAAGAATATCAAGGTTAACCTGCTACTACTTCCCAATTGGTTTGCCGCTTTTCCCCAACGTTGCACGTCTTGAGCATCTCTCTCCAAAAAGGAAAACCCAAAGAAACCTGGGCGAAGCACCATAACATGAATCTCATGCAACAAAAACCACCATTTCCACATAACCAAGAGTAACCAGGTAGTTTTTGGGGAGCCCCCACATCTCGAATAACATGTATCATACATCAGGCATTATACCTCAAGCTATTACAGCCCATACACTGAGTAAGGATCCTCAAGCCATCACAACCTATACATGTTATACCTATAGTTGTCCATAGGAAACTATATCTAGAATAAATGTGTGTGAAATATCCACAAGACATTACAAAACTCTACACACATATATGGGTAAAACTAACCTTTTTTCATACCAACATAAGTAACTACCAAGAGAAGAGAGTGTGGCCAAAGGGGGTAGTCATCCATCCATCCTCCCACTGGGATATTGGGGAAAACACCCCTAGGACTCAGAATCCCTGGGGTGTCAGTCACCATAACCGACAGGATGAGACAACATATAAAAACACAAAAAGTACATGATATAATATATCACACAACCACACTATAGGAAAAAACTAGTCTCATACTCAAATGCAGCTAATGTCTCTCAGACTCTCAGCTTCCACTACTAAGACTAGATATCCTATAAGCACACAACCATTTTATACAGCTACATTAGGTTACCCTATCCTTTTTTATCAGTTTAAATTTATGTTAATTAATTATTTAACTATTAATTAACCATCACCAATTTCCACCTTTCATTTTATTACCAACACAAAAAAGTTCCACGCCCTCCAAGCATAACCAAACTGAGTCCATAGATTCTTAGAATTATAACCTCAACATTGCATACCAGCAATCTCCAACCCCATGGGTTAAAAATTAATTAATTCAATAATTTATTAATAACATATTAACTTTCCATAATTATAGGAATACTAGAAAATTATTCTAATCTATCAAACACAAAGGGGCTCAACATAGTGAGTAGATTGACTACCCGTCGAGTCTTTTCCACCTATAGCAGGAGCGTAGACACAGCCATCCTCAAGAGGCTAAACATGAAAAGAACATGGAATACCCTATGAATATTTGCATCTTTTAGAATGAGGGTAAGCAATACCAGCTGCCTCAATTAGTGGGGAAATAAAATCAGATAAAAAAAGATTCAATAACAACCACTTTCACATCAACAGGTTAGCCCAGCTTCAACCCGTTCCATCATCCTTGGTGTCCTCCCCAACACCTATATGTATAAATCGATGCATCTCTCCACTCTAGGCATCAACTGCTTCCACAACCACTGGTCCTCCCTTCCCCATATACCACAATAGCCCTCTAGGATTATCCATCCTAGGCCCACACCACAATAAAAGTAGTAGAAAACAAACAACATAGAAACTGGGCTCTTGGCCCTAAACAAGTCATTCATCCTTCACACACAACGATCACTTATAGCTCTAAAGAACAAGGCTCATGGCCTTTACAAGAAATCGGGTAACTCAAAACACTACAAGGAATTATCTTTTAACACACAATAGGTTCTTTATTCCATATTGAATTAAACGATTCAATTAAACATGCATAACTTCATCCATTTTATTGTCATCAAATCACAACAACAAAAACCAGATTCATTAACCATGCATATTTATCTTTATCCAATTAATTTACAATTAATCCTGACATTACATTCTTTGAAAATTTCTATAAATAAGAAATTTCTAAACATGAAAAACATAGATATCAAACTATCTACCAAATCAAGAGGCAATAATATTACTAAAAAATTGATACTGATTCTTTAATCTGATTTAAATATTTATTTTTTCAATTTAATTATGGTCCAGTGGGATAAATCATGCTAAATATATGACTACACATAAATATAATATAGAATCCATGAATCCCCTACCTCAAAAGCTTTTCGATGTTCTTTGCACGAGAACATGCCAACACAGTGGATCATGATCCCCTTTCCTGCAATGGCTGTATCCACTAAAGGATTCCATGACACAACCACATCAACCAACACCCAGGAAATTTCTATTAGAAACATGGAGATAACATTCCATAACATGGAAAGGAGAACAAGAGGAAATAGATTAAGGAACCTAGAATAACGGAGGGAGAACATACCTTATATTGAATAAAGATGGGCACTTCCTGGTTGCACCAAAACAGGGGGTGCGCATGTAGCAGGAAAACTCCAAGGGAAAATAATCCAAGGATTGTAGTTCGATTGCACGACTCCTAAGAGATGAAGAAATCTAGGAATTATGTACTAAGGAAAACAATAAGGAAGAACAAGGGTGGATGGTATCTCAGCCCTTCTGAAAATTTAAATAGAGCAGCATTTTAGATATGGTTTAGATTTTACATTAAAGGTAGATCTGGTCAAGATTATGCGGTTTGATTGAGTAAAGGCACCTAGACCCTTAGAAAAATTAATATAGGATTTATGGGCCTTGAATTTTCCTTAAATACCATAAAATAAGCTTTTTAATGCATTTTAAGCCAAAGATAATATTAAAGGGGTGAAACTATAGGATCCTCAAAACATTTTTCACCAACGACTCACCGATGTGACTCAACGATGTGATTCACCATCGCAACTCACCGATGCGAGTCACTGACATGACTCACCGATATGACTCACTGATGTGACTCACCAACATGACTCATTATTCTGGAAACACTGTACACCTACCGATCTAGAAACATTGTACACCTATTGATAGATTAACTACTAATAGATGACCTACCGATAGATGACCTACCAATAGATGACCTACCGATAGATGATCTACCGATAAATGACCTACCATCTTGAAAACACTGTTCAAAAAACTAGAAAATTGGTAGTGTTAGAAATAAGCTACCATAACCTCCCAGAACACCTCAAACACCATATATTCAAGAAGGAATGGACCAGGGAGGTCTGATCCATTACATAATATACCTCTCAAAACATTATTTTCCTCAAGAATCTAAAACCAACCTAGAGAGGAAACAAAAAATGGGTCATCGGGACATCCACCCCATGAGATACCTCTCAAGGATCTTGACACCATAAGAGATCAACCGATTCATAAAAAGAATAATTCAAAATCATGCAAAAACCACAACCAGCTCCTAAACACTCTCCCGGGGGGAGATACCTCTCAAAAGAGAGCAAGACACAACAAGAAATATGGGAAAGCCATCTCATAAATGGAAAGGTTCTACAACCACCAAATGAAAAACGTTAAAAGAGAAGAGATAAACACCAAATAGCTTTGGGTATTGAGAACATATCTATGACTCACGTTCCCAATTACTCTCCTCCACGCCACCATGACACCAAAAGAAACGAACCAAGGGTATAGAACACCCACACAATACCTTATGATTGTGGTCCTGGATATCTTTATGACACTCCTCGAAGGTTGCATCATCATCAACATCAATCTCTCCCCAATAGATGACATGATAGTTGCATGAAGATAACAAAGAAGCTGTAACACGTGAAATAATTGTGTATCCTACTCATATATAGGGGAAGTGCTACCCGATATGCCACAACTCCAACATAAGAAAACAAATCAAAAGGATCAAAAAATTGAGAAGAAAGCTTACTCCCATGACCAAACCTTTACTTCCCATGACGGGGAGTCACCTTCAAAAACATGTGATCCCCAACGTCAAACTCCCTAGGTCTCATCCTATGATCGACATAGGATTTATAACGATCCTGTGCTACCTTCATCCTCTCATGAATCACCTGAACCATCTCTTTCATGTTATGTACCATTTTTGGCTCTATAATTGATGAATCTCTGACCCAAGTATATCACAATAGATAATTGAAAGGTCGACCATACAAGGATTGAAACAGCACCATACTAACGGTGGAGTGAAAAATATTGTTGTAAGTGAACTCTACTAAGAGTAATTTCCTCATCCACGAACCTCCAAAATCCAGGACATAAGAGCGCAACATGTCTTCAAGTGTCTGGATGGTCCAATCTGTCTGACCATCCATTTTCGGATGAAAAGTAGTGCCAAGGAATAGTTGAGAACCAAAAGCATGCTGGAGAGCTCTCCAAACTATGGAGTTAAAATGAGGATCTCTATTAGATGAAAAGTAGTGCTATGAAGTGGGATGATTTCATCAAATGATCCACTAATACCCATATAGCATCATGGTCTCCTTGAGATCAAGGTAAACCGGTAACAAAGTCCATCGATATGTCCTACCACTTCCACTAAGGAACATTTAACGGCTGGAGAAAACCACCAGGAACATGGTGATCAGCCTTCACCTTTTGGAATACCAAAAACCAAGACAAAAACTCCATAACTACACACTTCAACATAGGCCACCAAAACTGACCTATCAATGCTTGGTATATATTTGTCATGCCAGGATGTACCGCTAAAGGAAAACTATGGAACTCTTTGAGGAGCATCTCACGCAATGCAAAAGGAATGAAAATCCTTATTTGAAATAAAACCTAGTGTTGTTCATCCTTAGACAAACCATCAGGGGCCTCAACACAAAAAAACTTGGTCTCTCCAGACCTCAACTTCAATATCCCCCAATTGGGATTCCTCTACATTCTGCAATAGAGATGACTGAACCATCATCTGAAAAAAACAACCTCTACCCCCAACTTCTCCCATATAAATATGTAATACCAAAAGTTTCTCCATTACTCTCTAGGAATAACTAGATTCATGCACTGCATTTCAATGTGACTTCATGCTCTACGCATAGGCTACAACATTCCCCTTTATAGGTGTATATGAAAATTTTAAGTTGTAATCCTATAAGAACTCCATCCATTGACACTGTCACAAGTTCAAGTCACACTGGTATAAAATGTACCTTAGGATCTTATGATCAGTAAAGACCACAAAATGCTCACCAATGTGGAAATGTCTCCAAAACTTTAGGGAAAACACCACTGTTGCTAGCTCAAGATTGTGGGTGGCATATTTAAATTTGTGGGGACACAACTTCGGAGACCCATAAGAAATGACCGATATCTGCTGCATCGGAACACTGCCTAACCCCAGACACGAAGCACCATAGAAAACCTCAAACTGAACTCATTCTGCTGGAAAACAAAGAACTGGATCACTGACCAACTTCTCCTTCAGATAATCAAAAACTGCCTAACCTTGATCAGTCCACACGAATACTTGATCCTTTCTGGTCAATGCTGTCAGAGGAGTCACAACTCGAGAGAAATCACCTACAAACCTCCTGTAATAAGTTTCATGACCAAGGAAACTTCACACATTCATGACTATCTTGGGGGATAACCAAGAAAAAACTGCTTCTATCATTTATGGATCCACAGCTAATCCCTACTGGGATATAACATGACCCAAGAAATGGACTTATCAAGCCCAAAAATCACACTTCAACAACTTCCCAAACAACTGCTAATGATAAAGAACTCGCAAAATAGCATGAAAATTCTTTGAATGATCCTCCCCAGATGTGGATTACATAAGGATGTCTTCAATAAAAACTACCACGAACTTATCTAGGAACTCATGGAACACATCGTTCATCAAACCCATGAACACAGCAGAAGCATTCATCACACCGAACGACATCACCACGAACTTGTAATGCCCATAATGATAATGGAAAGTAGTCTTCGAGATATCCTCATCCTTCACATGCATCTGATGATATCATAACTGAAAATATATCATAGAGAACCAAATTTCACTCTTCATTTTATCGAATAAATCATCAATCCACAAAAGAGGATAGCAGTTCTTCATTGTCACTTTGTTCAAGTGATGATAATAAATACACAACTGCAAAATGCTTTCATCCTTCTTCACAAAAAAACTAGTGCACCCCACAGTGACATGATTTTCTAAACAAAACTGCACTGCAATAAACCATCAAGATATATATGAAGCTCCAACAACTCAGAAGGTTCCATCCTATATAGGGACATCGAGACAGGATACATGCCTAGTTGTAGATCTATCCCAAACTCAATCTCATGTTGAGGGGGTAACGCTACAACCTATTCTGGAAAAAATCAGGTTACTCTTATATGACCCTGGGAAATGCTGACTACTGAACCTAAGATGAACTCAACATCATATTATCCATAAAGGATGATAAGGATAGAACATGCCTCTGACCCATCTGAGGGTCTCGCTCACCAACAAACACTTCTGTCTCTCCATCAACATCTAATAACACCACCTTGCTTATAAATTAATCCACAATAGCCTAAAATGAATACAACCAATCCATGCCAAGGATTACATCATATGGTTGTATCCATAAACATAGGAAATCTCATCAAGAGCGGTGCTTCCCTAATACTAGCTCACAGTCTCTATATACTTCAAACAAGTTAGTTTGGCCTCCAATAGGTGTAGTTAATACCAAGGGAACTAGAATACTGTCTACCTCAAGTCACAAGGCATAGAAAAGGGAAGGTGATATAAAGGAGTGTGTTTCTCTTGAATCAAACAAGGAATAAACCCAAGTAGAAAACAAGAAAAGGGTACCTCGAACGATGTATGGATCACCTAGCACTGAAAAAATTAACGCATGAAGCTGACCACAATCTACTCCACAGCCTCCCTAACCCTTACAGTGACCACCTCCACGTCCATGTTATGATCTTCAAGGATGAGGAGCATCCCAGAGCTATCCTATGCATGCCCCATATGCTCTCTGCTGATGCAAAACTAGTTCAACCTGTTGTTGCTACATTGGATGGAAATACCTCAACAAAGGAACCTGAAGTGGAACACCTGACACACGCTGACTTCTTAGGAAGGTAAAACACTCTCTCTGCAGATGACCTTGGAATCCACAATAAAAACAAGTTCCTGATCCCTTAGCATAGACCTGAGAGTCGTTTCCCTCTAAGAAATGAGACATTGAGGGATGAGACCTACCCACAACCGAACGGAAACTATTCTGCCCTTAAAACTGAGAACCCCGTACCATAGATCCTCTTCATGAGAAATCATGATGAATCCCCTCTTGTGATGATATGGTTATGGATAATTTCCTCTCGATGAACTATGCCCTCTCCAGCACCTCAAGATATGTATTTATCATAAACGGATTGACCTGACATTGGATATTTGGATGCAAATACTCCTAAAAATGCCTTACCTTGGCCTCATCATCTAGAAACTAGTCCGAAGTATATTGCAAAATGTTCCTGAAATGGATCCTTAACTCTTGCATAATGGAGCTCCCCTGCCAAAGGGTAAGTAGCTCCTAGAAACTGGCCACCTTTGCAGTCGAAGAAAGAAACTTGACTCTAAAATAGTCTCGTAATTCTTGCAATGATACTACTGACTCCTCACGATCTATGAGGAACAAGAACCACACTGCCTCTCTATCCAAGGATTGTAGTCTTCCATGATTGCATCTAAAATGGATCCCTAATACTTTTTTAGACTTTGGAACTAAAATCCTCAGAGTTTCCTCCTCCAAGTGTCATCGTCTTCAACCTCTACTCAGTAGTGATCTTCTGGCACAACTTGCTGGATATCTTCTGCACGAACCTGATGAGGACATCAACTTGGAGCCATACCTACAAAAGAAAAAATAGTTAGAGCTCTAAAAAATATAATATAGGATAATTTAACATTAATTAATTATTTTCTTTTATTTATTTTAGGTTAACCTATCCCAATGTCTACCCATTCAAACATAAGAGAAAATAAGAATAATGCATGATCCTTTCCTAGGTCTCTACCTTGAAACTAGTATCTCTTAATTTAGTAGCCATTATAAACTTAAAGTTCCATGAATTAGATTACGGGGGTCCCTAAATACATGTTTCTTAGTCGTTATCTAATGTTTAAAATGCTTTCTAAACTTAGCTGACACTGTTTCCCTAGCAACCCATGCAACCTCACCTATTACTAACTCTAAAATCCATCATATAACTCAAATAGACCTCTAATACCACTATATCATGACCCCCTCCCCACAAATTATACCCCTCCTAAGGCAACAATATGAGAAGATAGATAATGAACCTCGAGTACCGCCTCCAATAGGGCCTGGGTTGGGGACTTGCACCAAGGGTATAACAAACACACAGATGGGAGACATTACCCTCTAAGAGAAAATATGTGGAAGAAAGAGATAAGTCATACACCAAACAAATCCTAATCAAACTAAAATATAAAACAAAACCCAAGTACACATATGTAATTTCATTCAAATAATACTAAAACTAAAAGGGAAAACTGCAAGTACATAAATAAAGTAAAATGACAGCAACCACGAATCTCAAATAGCTCTTGCAAAATCTCCAATCTAGTAGTAACCATCCTGATCTACAACATACTTCAAGTGACCTAAATTTTTTTATATAAAATAGGGTGAGTATAAAATTATACTCAGTAGGATCCTATCTAGAGCCTCTCATGAAAAATTAAATAAATAATGCTAAAACACAGTGAACAACAAGTGAAACTAACTCATCACCTAAACTGGCATGCTATGTTCATAGACTCATCATGGATACTCTCACCAAGTATTGCACACAAGAGTATATAATATAATGAATAATATTAAGGGTAATCCTCTACCACTTCCCCACTAGTTTTCCTCTTTTCCCCAATGTTGCACGTCCTGAGCATCTCTCTCCAAAAAGGCTAGCTTGAAGATACCTTAGAGAAGCACCACAACATGCACCTCGTGCAACACAAACAAACATGTACACATAAAAAAAGTAACCAGGTAGTTTATGGGAACCAACATAGCCCGAATAACATATATCATACATCAGGTATTATACCTCAAGACATTATAGCCCATACACTGAGTAAGGATCCTTAATCCATTACAACCTATATGCATTATACCTATGATAGTCTGTAGGAAACTATATCCAGAATACATGTGTGTAAAATATCCAAAAGCCATTACATCCCTCTACACACATATATGGGGAAAACTAACCACTATACATACCATCAAAAGAAACTACCAAGAGAAGAGAGCAGGGCTAAAGGGGGTAGTCAACCATCCATCCTCCCACCAGGATGTTGGGGAAAACACCCCACAACTCAGAATTACAAGGGTGTCAGTCACCATAACCGAAAGGGTGGGGTAGTTTATAGAAACAAAAAAAGTACATGATATAATATAGATCACTAAAAAACTATGGAAAAAACCTAGTCTTAGACTCAAATGCAGCTAACATCTCTCGGACTCCTGGATTCCACTACTAAGTCTAGATTTCCTATAAGCACACAACCATTTTAAAGAGCTATATTAGGTTACCATATACCTTTTTATTAGTTTCACTTTACATTAATTAATTATTACCATTAATTAACCACGATCAATTTCCAAATTTCATTTTATTAGTAACACAACAAAGTTCCATGCCCTCTAGACATAACAAAACTGAGTCCATGACTTCTCTAAATTATAACCTCTACATTAGGAAGCTCCAACCCCATGGGTTAAAAATTAATTCATTCAATAATTTATTATAAAATCTTCAATTTCCATAATTCTAGGAATTCTAGAAAACAATTGTAAGCTACCAAACATAAGGGGATCAACACGGTTAATAGATGGACTACCTGTCGAGTCTTTTACACCTATGGAAGGAGCATAGACCTATACATCCTTGAGAGGCTAAAAACAGAAATCATATGGCATACCACACACGTCTTCCCATATTTCAAAATGAGGGTAATAAAGACCAGTTTCCTCAAGTAGTCAGGAAAGTAAAGAAGATAAACAAACAATAGATTCAACATCAACCACTTTCACATAAATGGGTAAGCTCAGCTTCAGCCCGTTCCACCATCCCTAGTGTCCTCCCTAAAACCCACATGTATAAACCGATGCATCTCACCACTCTAGGCATAAATTTATACCACAAACACTGGGCCTCCCTACCCCCAAATACCAAAACAACCCTCTATGATCAACCATTCTAGGCTTACACCACAACATAAGCAGCAAAACAACAACAACATAGCAACTGAGATCTTGGCCCTAAACAAGGCATTCAACCTTTACATACAACAAGCACTCATAGATTCAAAGCATAAGGTTCTTGGACTTTAAAAGAAAGAGAGTAACTCAGAACCCTATAAGGCATTATATTTTAATTCACAATAGGTTATTTATTCCATATTGAATTAACTGATTCAATTAAACATCTATAACTACATCCATTTGATTATCATAAAATCACAACAACATCAACCATATTCATTAATCATGCCTCTTTATCTTTAGCCAATTAATTTACAATTAATATCATCTTTATGTTATTTGAAAATTTCCATCAAGAATGACATGCTAAAAAAGTAAAGCATAGATATCACACTATCTAGAAAATCAAGAGGTAATAATATCACTAAGAAATTAATATCAATTCTTTAATCTAGATTAAATATATATTATGTCAATTTAATTGTGATCCAGTTGGATAAATCATGATAAATCTAATACTTCACACAAATATAATAGAGAAACCATGAATCCCCTACCTCAAAAGGTTTTTGATGTTATTTTCACGAGAATGGTCCAACATAGCAGATCATGATCACCTCCCCCACAATGACTGCATCCACCTGAGGACGCCGCAACACAACTGCATCAACAAATACCCAAGAAATCTCCATTAGAAACATAGAGATCACTTTACATAACATGTAAATGATAATGGGAGAAAATAGATCAATGAAACCAAAAGAACGGAGGAAGAACATACCTTATATTGAAGACGGATGGATACTTCCTGGTTGCACCAAAATAGGGGGTGCCCATGTAGCAGGGAAAATCCAAGGGAAAGCGATCCCAAGATTAAAGTTTAATTGCACTACTCCTATGGGAGGAAGAAACTTGGGAATCCTGTACCGAGGAAAATTAGAAGGAAGAACAAGGGTGGAAGGTATCTCAGCCCTTTTTAAAATCTTAATGGTGCAATGGTTTAGATACAGTTTAGATTTTCTATTAAAGGAGGATCTGGTCAAGACTACACGTCTTGACTGAGTAAAGGCACCCAGACCCATAAGAAAATTAAGATAGGATTTATGGGATTTTAATAGGCCTTAAATCCTTTAAAAAATCATTTTAATGCATTTTATGTTAAAGATAACATCAAAGGGGTGAAATTGTAAGATGCTAAAAACACTATTCACCGATGACTCCCCAATATGACTCACCGACATGAGTCACCGACTTAAGTCACTGACGCAAGTCACTAACTTGATTCACTGACATGAGTCACAGATACAAGTCACTAACATGACTAACTAATGCGACTCATTGACGTGAGTCACTAACGCGACTCACCAATGCAAATCACCGATGTGACTCACCAACGTGACTCATCATTATGGAAACACTGTACACATACCGATCTGGAAACACTTTACACCTACCAATAGAGGACCTACCGATAGATGACCTACAAATAGATGAACTACTGATAGATGACCTATTGTCCTTGAAACATTATTCACAGAACTAGAAAATTAGAAAAGTGTTAGAAATAAGTCACTTTGACCTCCCAGAACACCTCAAACACAAAAATTTCACAAAAGAATAGACAGGAGAGGTCCGAGATATTATAGTTTGAATTTTACTTAATGTATACAACAGATAAATAAAATTTAGTGGTAGATGAATTATGTAGATATTCATATGATCATTGGAAAAAAGAGTGTTCAAATGTGTGGTAGTTGATGTGGTCCTAGCTAACATGCACTTAGAATGTGAAGACCGAGGTGAAGTTGTATCTTTATTTCTAGTTTAATTTGTTCCCGATTTGATGAAGATGGTTAAAGAGGAATATAAAAATGATGCATAATGTGTGGATATGAGGTCCAAACTCAATGGTGGGGAGACTATTAAGGGATGAATGCTAGATGGGAGTTCAGTGTTGTGGTTCATAAATCATATGGTCGTACCTACGAATTG
Organism: Viscum album; assembly: GCA_963277665.1. Taxonomy (NCBI): domain Eukaryota; kingdom Viridiplantae; phylum Streptophyta; class Magnoliopsida; order Santalales; family Viscaceae; genus Viscum; species Viscum album. Next base: position 1,827,569,971 of record OY728127.1, read on the forward strand.
TCAGGAACAACTTCTTTATGATTACCACCATTAAAAATGGGTTATTCATCCTGGAATACATAATTTGTATAAGTAATTGAAATCATAGTTTTCAAGGGTCAACATGAAAAGAAAGGTGACTGAGTTTGTTTCAAGATAATTAACGTTTCAGCAAGTTAAGACAGAGCATTAATGACCAGAAGGTATGTTTCATTCATTACCTATTACAGTTTGTAAATGAAAGTAGATAGCTATGTATTTTGTAACAGGATCCCAAAAATGGTTTATAAACATGATGTCATATGGGTGATGGTGGATCATCTCACAAAATTGGCTCATTTCATCCCTATCTATGAATATCATACGATGCAGGAATTATCAAAAATCTATATCTGAGAAGTGGTAAAGAGGAAAGAAATACCAGTTTCAATAGTTTCAGATAGAGATATGATATTTAGATCTCATTTCTTGGGAAAAATTTGATTATGAGTATGATCTATCATTCATAGATGGATGGAAAATATGAAAGGAGGATACAAACATCATAAGACATGTTACGGTCTTGTTTAAATGATTTTAGTGGCTCATGGGAAGAGCACATGTTGTTAATGGGGTTATCATATAACAACAATTATTAGGACTCAATACATATGGATCCTTTTGAAGCATTGTATGGGCATGCCCGTAGTTCTCCACTTTGTTGGGTGGAAGTAAGTGATACTTCACTAGTTGGTCTGATCCTTGTCCAAGAAACAATAGAGAAGATTTAATTGATTAGGAAATATATGGAGACGACCCATAGTTTTCTGAAATCATATGTGGATCATTTTCGATGACCATTATCATTGACGGTTAGTGATCATGTGTTCTTATGGATATCTCCAAGGCTTGGAAATCATTTTTTTGGAATCCAGGTCTAGTTATCTCCTAGATACATAGGTCCTTTTGAGATACTTGAACGGGTTGGTGAGGTGGAATATTAGTTGGCATTGCCACCATGGTTCAATTCTATTAATAATTTACTTTATATATCTTAGTAGAAAAAGTATTATCATGATCCTGACCATCTGATTCAATGGGATCACATTAACCTAGAGCCATATGATTTGTTGGTGCAAATCTCTATTCATATTGTAGATAGATAAGAGAAATTATTGTGTTGAAAAAGTATCGGTCTAATGTGGGTTTTGTGGAAACATGGTCATATTTAGGAAGAGACTTGGGAATGCGAGAAATAAATGATTGATCAATGGCCTAAACTCTTTCAGGACACCAATGGTTTTCTAATTTCTAGGGATGGAAAAGACAATGGTGGGGAGAATATAGCACCCATGGTTTCAAGTAAGTAACCCTTTATTTATGCTTTTTAAGTATAAAAAGTTTTTGTTTGGAGTTTGAGGGGTTTGGAAGAAGTTTAGAATGTTATTGGGACTTTTCTAAGGGTGAAAGGTTGGTGAAATGTTTTTGTAAACCATACAACACCTACATAAAACCATGCCTAATGAGATAAGGGCTAAAGGGGAAGGCACATAGGTAGGTACATAGTTTTTAAAAACAGTGCAGACGCCTAGGAGAAAGCATGAAAAGTTGGTCAATAGATTTTTCACAGTTGGAACATAGTTTTTCTATCCATGTGAGCCAACCATGTGAGCCCCCCCTGAGGTAGTGGATAGTCCACGGTTAGAACACAATTTTCCTAACCATGCAACTAACCATGCACGACTTAAAAACTAGATCCTTAAATTGTTAATCTAGGTTGGGATTAATAATTAACCCCTCATTTTGGCCCCAAAATGGCCCTAACTCGATATTTTCTCATCCTAAAGGTATTAGAGGCATCTCCCATCAATCCATAGGTGATTTAAAGGCTTCTCTTGGTGCGTTGAAGCTGAATTATCATGGTAAGTCATTTTTATACTAGTTTTCAGTGGTTTTCTTATATCTACTTCCCTCTTTCTCTCGGTTTCTTAGATCTACTTACACTATAGATAGATATAAGGGTGTTTATTCCAAATATGATTAGATTTTTCCTTGTTGATGTTAGGGTAAGATATCTAAGGTGGGTTTTTAGAGTTTCAACCTAGTTTTGAGGACATGTTTCATTCTGTTCTTTGTTTTCATCATAAATCATGAGTTAGGTGGATTCAATCTTGGATATTATTATTAGAACTTGAAGGATTAGTTTAAAATTGATTTTTTTGATTGAAATTGTTTGCAAAATTGTTTTGAACTGCTTGTTGGAAACCCTCTTTGGTGATGGTTTATAGAATTGTGGAAATTGGGTGTTTTGTGGAAAGTGAAATTGGTAACTTGATTTTAAAATGAATTTTGGATTTTGATGCATGGAAAAGTGTTTTTAGTAAATGGTTGGTTTTATTTAAATGGTTGTTTGAAAGGTTTTTGATAAAATAATGGTTTTATTGAAATGGTTGTTTTAGAATTGGTTTTTTGGAATAATGGTTGTGTGTGTTCCTATGAATTCGGTATGGATAAGGGTAAGAAGTACCCCCCATAGTTAGTGGGGTGGATAAGGATCAGGATTTTTCCCTGCCAAAATGGTTCGTTAAGTGATGAATTAGTGAAAGGATGACTCACCACTCATGAGTATAGGGAGGTATATATTTTATTCATGGATGGATGTGTGGATATGTGTAATGGAATTAGTTTTTACAAAATAGAACTTGGGAAATGGGTTTAAAGTACATTTTTGTTTCTTTACTTAAAACTTAATATTGTTTTGAGGAAAATATTTCACTATGGAAGTTTTTTATATTCTGATATAAACTATTTTAGAAATTTTTTTATATAATTTTTTATATAAATGAGCTAACAAGTTCTATCATAGTGGTGTGAGTAGGGAATTCATTTGGGGAAAGCCTATTGAGTTTCATTACTCACCCCTACTTTGTAACTTTAGTGATTTTGTAGATGTTGTTTATCAGGGCATGGGAAAAGGTAAAGTATCACACTTCTCTAGTAGTTCTTAATGATACTTAGGCTATTTTTGGAGTTAGAGATGGATCATGTTGGAGCTTTGGAGTTATGTGGTTGTCATTGAGTTTTTATTGGTTATGGCTTCCATCATGTACTTAGATATTTTATAGTCTTTTTATATGGTACTCTATGTAGTTGGTTTTAATATAAATGATATTGATTTGAGTTTTATTTCATTAATATCATGCATCATGTTATGGTTTATTTATTAATTTCATGTTTGGTTGATTATTTTATATTCAAATAGAAAATCATCCCCAATTTGTTAATGAATCCTTTGGAATTTCGTTCCAGCCTTTGGCAACTTGGGTATGTATCTTAAGTCCAAGTAACATTATAACACCTTCTCAAGACAATGAGGAGGGTATAGATTTTACAAGACACCCAAAAGAAGACCTTTTCTCCCAAAATTAAATCCATGGGTCATATCCTTCAGTAAAAATAAGGCTTCTACCTATTCTAAGTTGCAACTATCTATTTTCATATCAACAACACTAGATTTAAGGTATCTTGTTCCATACTTATCCCAACAACTGAATATTCACCTACCTTATGTCAGAAGAGTGGTGAATGACATAACCTCCCATATAGAGCCTAAAATAGAGCCACCTAAATTTAGGAATAAAAGATTTTATTATAGGAGAATTCCATTCGATCCAAGTGATCATCCCAAGAACATCCAAAATAAAAAATGAATTCTTAAAGTATATCATCTAATGTTTGAATTGTTCACTTAGACATCCCATTGTTCTGAGGATGAAATTTTGTACTCAGCTTCAATTGAGTTCCCATCACCTTCTGTAATCCTTTCCAAAACCCCAAGGTAAACTAGAAATCCCTATCAAATACTACACTCAAAGTAACTCCAAAAATTAGCATGATCTATAAAACATATATACTTTATATCTTATCCAATGAGTTCCTATCTTTGATCAATATGATGTGATCCACCTTGATAAACCAATACACTACCACACAAATGGTTTATCTACCTATTGGGGTCCTAGGAAACCCTATCATGAAGTTCATTGTCACCTCATCCCACTTTCACACAGGTACTAGAAGTTGATGGAGAAACCCTCCAGGTCTCTAATGCTTGAACTTGATTCTCTAGAAAGTTAGAAAGTGGGAGGAAAATCCTAAAATTTCTATCTTTATGTTAGGACACTAGAACTTCCATTTGACATCATGATACATCTTGGTTGAACCTGGGTACAATTCCCACTATAAAGCATGATAGGCTCTTATCTACTCCTCCCTCATGGAATATGAAACCAACACCCTTCCATGAACCAGAATCACTCTATGCCCATATAAATCCTAACCTGAAATGGGACCAATTTCTACTAAACTCTCTTGAATCACGACACACTCCAGATCAATCTCTTGATTGGAATTCACTCATTCAAATAATGAGGACATGATCACTAGGGGTGCACAAACCACTTCCCCTAAATCCTCAACTATAACCACCTTCCCAATCTCCCATCAGAGTTAGGATTTTCCACTCCACTTTTGACATCATTTTACCTCTTCTTTCATCTTCCTACCTAGCACATATAAAACCACATTTCCTTTCACGGGAGAATAATCCATCTCAAAATCAAATGTATATAAGTACTCTACCCAATGACTATGATGAAGACTCAAATAATACTAGGAAAAATATATCAAAAACTATTTTAGTTCATATACATGTTAAATATATTTCCAAAGAGGTAGTGTTACTGACATTTGAACTCATATACCATAGATTCCAACTTTAAGTCATTAGTAGGGTAGTTCCACTCATGGGGTTGCAGCTGATGAGACCCGTAAGAAACAACCTTATCATTCTATATCAAAAAAACTCTTAAGAAAATACCCAATGCATCACAATATACCACATAGCCAACTCCAAGAATAGGAATAATTAGGATTGAATCCTATTTCAACCTCTCCCTCATCTCTAAGAATACTTTTTTCACACTATTCTGCCCATTCGAACTTGACTCCCTTCTTGGTGAGCATGATCATGGACTCTTCTAGATGAGAAAAGTCCTAAATAAACCTCCTGTAATACCCAAACAACCTGATAAAACTTAAAATCTCAAACACATTCCTTGAACATGCTTAAGACATCACTGCATCAACCTTCTCTATATTAAATGTTATTTCTTCTTAATAAACCATGTGCCTAAGAAAGTACACATACTATAACCAAAAGTGACACTTAGAATACTTGGACTAAATATGATGTTATTAAAGAATACTCAATATGATATCCAAGTTTCTATCATGTGATTCTGATGTCTTGGAATATATTAGGATATAATTGATGAACATAATGATGAATGAGTCCAAGTATGGGTTAAATACCATGTTAATGAGGGATATGAACACTAATATATTATTCTTCTATCTAAAGGGAATAAAGATATACTCATACAACCCATAACTTATCCTAATTATAGTGTTTTCTATGTATTCCTCTCTAAACTGAAGATAATGGTATCTAGAATGTAGATCAATATTTGAAACCCACTAGGATCCCCTCAAAAAAATTGAACAAGTAATTAATTCTTGGAAAAGAGTACTTGTTCTTTACAATGATCTGGTTCAACTTCCAATAGTATACATAAAGCCTAATACTACCATCCAACTTGAAAAAAAATACAAGATCATCCTAGGTGGAAGTTCTTGGTCTAATGAATCCTTTAACCTCAATATCATCTAGCTACACCTTGATTTCTTTTAACTCAATTGTTTCCATGAAGTATGTTGGAATTGATATAGGTTGTGCACTAGACACAAGCTATATATCAAACTCAACTCCCCTATATGGAGGTATGCTTGAGAAATACTCTTGAAATACATCTCAGTACATGTCTACCACTAGAGGAAAAGAGGAGGGAGTCACCGTTTGATCTACTATAAGTATCTTACTATCCATGAATGATGAAAAATAATTCTCTCTAATTAGGATTTAGTCTCACTCTTCCTACGTCGACGTTTCATTTACTAGTCATCACAAAAATTTCCCCCTTTAGAGACATAAAGGTTAATATTCTCCAATAAACATAGATGTGTGCATGGTAAATGGTCAACTAGTACATTCCATGAACCACATTTAAACCTATAATCTCTAGAATTGTGAAGATCCAAATATGCTAAAAACTAGAAACCACCATCGAACAATCTAGATAGATATGAAGATGATCCACTTTCTTTCCCATGGGTGTATCAATAGACATAAGATCAGAAAATATTTTAACACGTAAATCCAACCCAACAACTATTTGAGATGAAGTGAATGAATGGGATGAAATTGTGTCAAATAAAGATATATATAGAGTTGAAGAAATTATGATCATACCTCAAACTATCGATGGTATCTCTCCACCATCCTCCAAATTCTGATCAACTTCAAAATCCTAACCAAAAACCACTCCATGAATCCCTAGTGGCCCATGAGTCATATAATTTACCAACCCTTTTATGGTCTACACTTTCTATTGAGGTATTGTGCCTTCCATTTTTATATGAATCCTCGAATACCTTTAATAGTTTTACATCATATGCCTTGTATTTCCACACTAATGACAAGTCTTGAGAGGATAAGTATAATCTTTGAGTAAGTGTTCCTTCTTAACATAGTGTTATTAATTAACAGAGCCATTACCCATAGAGGGATTCGAGGAACCTATGCTCTACTCTAACTAAAGACCACCAAACTAGCATATATCCTCTAACTTCCTCTTTATATTCCCAGAATGAGAAACCAGGACCGTGGTGGAGAAAGTACATGTCAATCCACTGAAATCTAGAAGAATACATGAAGCTTTATCTTCCTAAAATTCCTTCTCGGTCATTAGTACCTTTCATAGTATTACAAAAGGTTATATGATCAAAGTTCCTGACATGAAGTTTTATCTTTGGATGAAGTCCAATCTCAAACTTTCTCATTCCCCCCAAAAGAGGAGCTAAGTGAATCAGTTCTATGAAACGTGATGAATAGGCAGACACTGTCATCGTCCCCTACCAGAGTTCCATGAAACCTTGAGAATTGTCCAAATTCAGTGCTTATGGGAATACTTCCTCAAATAATAGGCCCTTGAAGGTCACCCATGTCTCCCTTCACATAAACTATCCTACAGCATGATATACCACCATCGTCTCACTACACTTTGAAGCATAAATCTTGCAAGTTTAACTTTCTAATCCTATGGGGTCTCTACCAAGTAGAAAATCCTCTCAAAGACCTAGATCTAGTCCTCTGAATTATGAGGGCCTCTAGTGTTTGGGAAGTATGGAGGAAGTTGGATCTCAAAGTTGTGTACAAAATCAACCACTATCAGCCTGCTTTTGTGGGCTCCTCCACTCTGAACAAGCAGTAGTCAAAAGAGTCCTGGATGGTCTGGTTCTATAGCATGACCCATTGGAGAAACCAATGGAACATGCTCAGTTATATTCTCCTACATAACATGGGGTAAAAATGGTTGTAGAATACTTATGCATTGGGACATTTCTTGAAATACCATAACAAAACTTAGATAAAGACAACAAATTAAACAAGGAAATCAATAAAAAATATAGGCACACACATGGTTTCACAACAAGGTTCAACATAAGAGGATTCCCATAAGAAAAATACATAACCCCCTAAACACTACCCAAAAACCAATCCAAGCCTCTAGTACCCACACATTTTTCACAACCACATATATACACTAAAGCATATAATACAACAAGCTCAAATAAAATAATGCAAGAAATAATACCTAAAAGTAAATATCACAATTTCAACAAGAATTTAATTATTTGGGATCTATATAATTAAAGAAATAGGTACATGTAATGTGATCTTACATGACTAAAATGATGCATGAATGCACACCGAATCCCATAAATCAGTACACCAATATCATGTTCATCACCCAAGGTGAATTTAAATCGAAGGTAATATCAAACATCAAGAACATAAAATCACACTTTATGGAAACTCGAAGATCCACTATATAGTGATGTCCAAGCACTAACATAGTTCCCATTCCTAAGTCCAAACTTCTTATCTCTTGTTTACCCTATCTCAAATCAAGGAAAAGAGAAGAAATAAATTAGGGAATCTAGCACCCTGATACCATTTTATAACACCTAAACCTGAACCACTAGGTTTGATATATGGTGCCACATAACTTCATGTGTGCCTCCTTGTACATAATAGGTTACTGACCTATGACAAGGGCCTACTGAACATCATGGAGAGACTATTACATTGGTACAAGTTAAACATCAGAGTACAATAATGGAAGAAATAATAATAATCAAATAATAATAAATAAACAATCAATCATCATATTAGCAATGAATAAAAATCAAACCAACCCATAAAATATCAATATGGAATGTTAGATTCATAAACCAAAACTAAAAAAGGATCCAAAGTATGTTTTAAATCCAATAAATAAAATAATTAGTAGATATCTATCCTGAAATCCATCTAGAAACATTTGTATCCTCATGCTAACTTAATCAATCATAAACTATAGGGCCCTTTGCCTTCACCAGATCCTTGACTATGAAATCTATAAGTGCACTGAAATTTTTGAGTAGGGTGTGAGTAAAAGGCTCAATAATACACCACAAAATACCATTAACAAGAGTGCATAATATATATATTGGTCAATTACATGAATGTAAACAAAATAGATATAACAAAATATATATCACATAAGAACAATGTATATGTATGGTCCTCCTAGATCAGCTATACCTTCTTTGAAACCATGATGTAAAAGAATGTTGACCACCAACATGATACACACCACTTGATGGGATAGTCTAAAAACATGTATGAAACATACCCTTGATGGTAAAATCCAATTCATGATGAGATCTCATCTCACACATCCCTATTGGGGGATAGCCCACTAGGATCAACCTGAATGCTTAATTATAGAAGAGAGAAGAATAACACATACATACAATAAGGGATACAAATGATAGATCTAGTATAAAGTCAAATCAAGAAAGTATCCTAATCATCATAATCCACATGAAAGCAACATAAGAAAATGTTATAGGTATATTTACACATACACACATCATGTAATCAAGAATCAAACATAGGTGTCATAAGATATACATGCACATAAACTATAATACCAAGAACCCATATAAAACATGCGCTAAAGTCAAGGACTTCCTAACACAGTTGCAATGAATATTCAGTAGCAAGGGTCACCTTCCAAGTCTAAAAGCACCACTAGATCCTAGAACCATTCCAAAATGGACACGATTTAGAATCCCTAGATCAAGTTTGAGAAGAAAATACACCCTAAAGGTAGGTCAATGTCAAATGTACTGGATATGATCTACTTATGAAAACAACCTTGGTTTGATTGATGCATAAGTTCCAATTCCTTGAATCTGAGTTCCTATTCTATCAATAATAAATAAAACCCTAATTACACCATATAAAAACCCCTAGATCTAATCAACACATCATGTATATAATCGATTTTGATCAAGGAGAAGAGAATAGAATTGATCCAGAATGAAGAAGAACTCACTAAATGAAGAATGGAAGATTGATCTGTTATTTGGGCATCAAATAAAGGAGTTTGAAGGGGATGAGAAAGTAAAAAAACCATTGGATAGGATATCTAGGGAACTAGGATATGAATAGAGTAATATAGAATGAGAAAAAGTGAGTGGGGTTGGGTTTTTAAAAAATAAACCCATAAACTCGGTGTCATCACTAGGCTCTATCGGACACCATTAGTTGGCCGATGGCCTCCAATAGTTACCCGATGGCCATTGGGAAGATCTGGTACTACCCAAGAGAACCACTAGTTGGCTAGTGGGCAAGGGGTAAAATTACCTCTTCCCTGGAGCCTCACCGGCTGATCAGTGGGATAGTTGTTATTTTTCAAGTTACAACACATCCACTAGCCCTATATCAATCTATGTCTAACCCCCCAAACACCTCTAGAACACCTATAAAACTTAAAAAATATCTAAAAATATACATAATAATTGAAAATATGTGTACTTAAAATAGAGGTGTCATAATCTATGTTGTGTTGACCCCGGGGAACCATGGTCACTGTTTTTTCAAGGCCGAAAAGGCCTAAAAGGACTCCAAAACTAAGTTTATTATTCAGATACCATGATTTTTGAACATTCAATGTGATTTACGATTCATTTAAGAGTGTCTTCATATTATTATTTGGTTGTCTATGATTTTATTCCATGGATTTACATTCTTATTGATTTGGTTGTGTTGTAATTATTATGGGTTTCCCTCTTTTGATGATTTTTTATATACTTTATATATATATATGTATGTGTGTATATATTTCTATACATTTATGTATATTTAATTATAATTTATATGTATTCAACAATATTTATTTCAAATTATATACAATTGTATCTTTGTATAGATATTTATATGTATTTATAAATATTGATACAGATTTATATTTATATATTTTTATAGATTATGTGGGTATATATATATTGATATTTATATTTACTTGGGTTTATATATATATATATATATTAATATAAAATTATATATATGTGTTCAGTTATATATATTTTTACAATATAAATGTGTGTTTATATATATTTATGTAAATTTCATTATATATATATATATTTATATCCATTTATGTATATTTATATACATTAATGTACATTTATATATATGATGTTAATATATATATTTATATGCATTCTGTTGGTTGGTATGTGTGTGTGTGTCTCCATGCTTTTATTTATATACATCTATGAAAATTTATTTATATTTATATATTTTTATAAGATATATATAACTATATTTAAATAAATTTATGTGTAATTATATATATATATATTATTTATTATTTATTATACATTCATATATTCATATATTACTAATTAATTATTAATTAATTATTTATTTATTACTTATTTTATATATATTGATTTATTATTTATTTATTTAATATTTATTATATATTATTACATATTATGACATATTAATTATTAAATAATTAATTAATTATTATTAATTATTAATTTATTATTAATGTATTATTTATTTATTTATTAATTATTAATTATAAATTACTATTAATTATTAATTATTAATTATTCATCATTAATAATTATTTATTATATATTACTGTATTATTTATTTATTTATTTTTTATTAATTATTAATCATTTGTTTATTATTTATTATTAATTATTTATTTTATATTTATTATTTATGTATTTTTTAATTAATTATTATTAGTATTATTTAATATTACTATTTCTATATACATATTTATATGTATATATATAAGTATATTAAATTCTATTTACTCACCACATGAAGAGATTTCTTGAGTGGTAAAGTCTTTTCAAGATAATGTAAGGAGTTCAAATCACACCCAACACATATATATACTGAATTTCTTCATAACATTCATAACATATGCATGCATGGTGGGATAAGTAAATAATAAATAATAAATAATAAATAATAAATAATAAATAATAAATAATAAATAATAAATAATAAATAATAAATAATAAATAATAAATAATAAATAATAAATAATAAATAATAAATAATAAATAATAAATAAATAATAAATAAATAAATAATAAATAATAGATAATAAATAAACAATAATAAATAATATATAATACAAAACTAATTAATTAAATAATTAATCAAATACATAAATAAAAAATAAAAAAATAAAAAAATAATTAAAAAAATTAAAATCATTTCTAAATAAAGGAATGATAAGGTTCAGAAACCATGTATATGTCCTGTCAATTCCTGAATGTTTATGTTGAAGATTCTAACAAATATTTGAATCCACCATTATATGTATTCTTCCAATTCCATAGTCGAAAATACTCAACCAATGAAAAAGAAAAACCAAATGAAAATATTTAAACATACCTGGAAGAAAGGAAACGAGGTGTTACACTTACTTTATAAGTTCAAAAGGCCATTTTCAAAAAAAAAATTCCATAATATTTTGGAAATTTTAGTTTTTAAAAATTGATTTTAAAATGAAAAGGGAATTTTCCTAGGAATGTTTTAATGATCTTTTAATAGTATTTATATTCATCAATGACAATAACCTTTGGTGTTGCTTTTGTTTTACTGAGGATGTGATCTAATAATACCATCGTTTTTATTTCTTTGGATAGTTTATGTTTATTATGATGATGATATGTTTATAAAACCCATTTCAATGGTTTATGTTATGATTTGATGAAATATGAAATCCATTTTCTTTGAACGGGTTATGATATGATGGGTTTTTAAAGATTTTGTGGCACACATATGTATGCTTTTCATTATTTGATGGGTGAGACCTATATCTCCCTTCAATACATTGGGTAAATTATTATATCTCATGATATAATTATGGGAAAAAAGTCGGAGTGCTTGATCTATTATGGGAAACAAGTAAATGTTCTTGATCTGCTATGAGAAATAGGTTTCAATGCTTGATATGATGGTCTTGGAAGTAAACCCTAACATATTAAAATTTTTATATACTTATGATGATTCCACTCACATTTATGACATGAACTTATGGTTCATGGTTGAGTTATGTTGATTTTTCATTCTTATGATTATGTCTTTTGAAATACAAAAGTTTTTTACGACATAACTCATGTTTATGATCTTTTTCAGATCGGGTATTAACTTTGTATGTTATGTTCATGACATTATACCCTTATGATTATCTTATAATTTCATATGATCATTTATTGATATCTCTCATGCTTACTGTTGTGGCCTTAAATTGATATGCTTCGACACATCTTCTTTTGTCAAATTTGGTTTTTAATGATTGATTTAACCTTAATTTGGCTAATTATGTATTTTATGATAGTTTATTGTAGATTTAGTTAACTAATGAAATTTTAAATAAAAATGTTCATTTTCTCATTAAATAATTCAATTTTTCATTCTTTTAATTTTTTAAATTTATCATTTTTTTAATTTTTATCTTTTATCATTTTTTGAGTATTATTTAATTTTTTGTTGTGTACTTAATCTTTATTTACTTTTGAGTTTTTAGTTTTAATATATTACTTAATTAATTAATTTTCAAATTTTAATTATTTTTCTTTAAAAAATGATTTAATAATTTTAAAAATATTAATTCAATTATTTTACAATTTTTATCTTTTATTTATTAATTTAATTGACTAATTGGTTTATTATTTTAAGAAAATTATTTTTAATTTTTAATTTTTTATTTATTAAACAATATAAATAATATGAATTTATTTTAATATTCCATATATATATTTATTTTTTATTTTATTTCTTTTTGAATTCTTTAATTGTTTTATTTTATTTTGAGGTAGTAGTATACCGCCCACATAATATCAAATTGACAAGCTACCCATTGGATAATTTTCCATAAGAGGCTTTACCCTAGATATTTGGGTAATAAAAAGTATGCTAAAATAATCTCACTAGGTAAGATGAAAAATTCCACTGTTTAAAATATTGATTGGTCTTGTGGTAAAATAATTAATTTGTAAGGCTGGTAGAAAGCTGACCTTGACAAAGAAAATGATACTAGAGATTGGAAAACATAAATAGGAGAAAATGATACTAGAGATTGGAAAAGTTTCAAAAAATAAACTAGTGGAGACAAATCTAGGAGAAGAATCTGACCTCGATAAAGAATTTTCCTTTCTCTTTATCCTCTTTATGTTTTATGGTTTTGAGATTCACATCATCAAATATAGTTTAGTTTTAGTTTTTATAAGCAATTGTTCTGAAATTCTATTAGGAATTTGGATTGGAATGGATAAATTCTTCTTTCAATCTATTTTATTTTAATTTCAAAAATTTTAGTGCATTTTTGTACAATTATCTTCTTTTTTCTCTTAAGAAGAATCTTTTCTATTTTATTTTAAGTACTGATAGGTGATGATAGTGAACCCTTTCACTATTGAGAATTATTCAAAGTACTAAAAATTTGAAAAACATGATGTATCTATTATCCATCAAAAAAACTTTTCTTTTCATGATTTTTGGTTGATCAATTATTTTCAGGAAACATCACTATACCATGGAGTTTACATAATGACAGTTAGGTGTTTTTCACACCCTCTTCACACACTGGCATAATTGTGTTGAATGAAAGTTAAACAAAGAAAATATTTTTAATTGATTTGGGATAGTATCATCCCATAATTCCATTATTAGTTAGTCACTTTATCTTATTCTCTCTCATCACACTTTTTTCTCATTATCTATCACACATCACCACTTCCACTTTCACGGTTTGTTTTTCTTTGTTTTGGTTGCACAATTTTTATTTTATTCTATATAGATATGATAATTCTCCTCATCACATTTTTAATAAACTATTGGTTTTATAAATAAATAATTTTTCATGACTTTTAAGGAAATTTGTGTAAAAATTTGGCATCATTTCCAGGGAAGGCGCATGCAACTCACAAAAAACAAGTTAAAAAAATATTTAAACCATTTATTTAAAAAAAATCTTCTGAAAATATAATTGTTTATTTCTCATAAGTGTGATTTATTTGAACATTTTAACCCTAAATAATATGCACATAAGGGCATAGGATAATTCTTAACTTCAACAATTAATTAATGAAATAAAAAAACATGTTTTCCCCTTAAGAAAAATAAGAACAAGGTTGAAATGGAGAATCTAAATCAAAATAAAAATCAAAAAATTCAGAGAGATGTTGTGCTGTATGAAAATTTGGTTGCACCTCAACCTATTAATAAAATTTTTGAGAGGACTTATCTTAGGGATTTCTATCTTCTAACTATTTTAAAAAATCCATCTTGAATATGGTTATCCCCCAAGTATAAAAATTTTGAGATGAAAAAATATTACCTCCAAATGTTACCCTTATTTAGTAGTCAACTAAGCAAGGATTATCTTGATTTTACTAGAGATTTTATGGTTCAGTACAACATTTAATTATACATGGGTTGAATGGGGAGGATTTTAGGTTCAGAATATTTCTATTTTGTTTGAAAAGTAAGGCTAATAGCTGGTTCCAAAACTTAGATGAGGAAATATTTGATACTTGGGACTAACTGTTTTATAAGGACACGACCTTAAACATGAAATAATATAGTTAATTAAACTATAATTCACTTTCATAAATTTTATAAATATTTTGGGATTATAGTTTTATATAATTAGATTATAAATCATATATAACAACCCATAATCATACAAAGTGGATGCTACTAAAACAATATCCATTTTTCATAATACACTAGTCTTTAAAAATAAAAAGTGATAAAAAATCCTCACAAAATTAATCTAGGCTTCTTTTTTCCTCTTAACCAACCTTAATCCATATGATCTATTTAAAACTAGGGATGAAAAAAACATCTCAATAAGGGACATGAAATGAAGGAAATACACTGTTTTCCATAAATACTTATATACGTATGAAATCATTTTCACAAAGATATAATTGTCACCCTTAAAATATCATATACTTATTTTTTGGAAACATGTAATTTCCATAAAATGTAGAAAAAATAAACAAACCATATAGGTAACTTAGGGAATAATTTTATTACCATACATACATAAAATTGTAACCCTCATGGCTACCTTATGATTTTAACTCTCACAACTAGGATACCTTATGATGTAACCATCATAGTTACACTTGGAATAACCATTAAGGTCAAATTACAATATACCCAATGCATTGGAGGGATATCATGAACCCACCCTTCATTGTAAAAAATTCTTAAGAACCAAAACATAATCATAATCTTTTAATACTTTTGTCATAATAACATACATTTTGAATTTTGTAAAAATAGAATTTTAAAAGAGGATATTTAAAGAAAAGTCCCTTACCTCTAGTTTGAATTCCTTAAAATGTGTTCAAACCTCCTATAAAATGGTTTAAATAGTTTTATAAATTTATTTAAAAAATATTAATATTTATAATACCTTATATGTTCCTTTTATAAAATATTTCACCCATTATTAATAATTTTTTGTTATTTTCATTGTTTCAGGTGTATTTATTTCATGGTTTCTATGGTTGGTCCATTTTATATTTTCTTTTAAAAAGGAAGAAAAACTCCATAAGTGTAATGAAACGATGTTAATATGTTTCCATAATTTTAAATGATACCATATATCATTTTTTTCTGGTATTAGGATGATTCATTAGATAAAACATTAATGATAAAGGTTTGGTTTATTTTTGGCGGGGTTTTTTTGACTATCACAAAATTGTCTCATTTTATTTAATGTTATGTATATAAATTAGTTCCATAAAATTAAAAAAGTTATAATATACATATTACAATATTTTCAACCAAAACAACAATTTTATTACTAGCCTTGAAGGTGATGAAGGAAAATGGAAACTCATTGTCCATGAAGGCGGTGAATTGACACGTCACAGACAATGATTTAATTTTCTAGAATAAGAAGAGAAGAGGAGAGGGTTGATGATTGATATTAAATTAAAAAAAATAAAAATATAGTATATTTAAGATACTTTAGTTATCATTTCACTTTGAATAGGGGAGTTTAGGAGATGATAAGAAAAGAAAAGAAATTGAAAAGAAAATAAAAGAAAGAGAAAGTGGATTTTACCTCTTGAATTATACTCCTTGAGAACCTCCTTAGGGAAATTGGATTTGGTATTTTGTTGAGACCAAAGGCTCATAGACATAAGGGAGAGGCTTGGGAAGGTTATTGGGAAGAATTTTTGCATAATTCAAGGATTTTGAGGTGTAATTAGAAGAAGTGGTGAGGGGTGATATTTATAGTGGAGAAGAGGGGTGTTTTTTGATTATTATATTCATTTGTTTAATATTTTGGATCAAGAATATGAATAGTGTGGATTATTGTGACAAAATATAGTAACTAATTCATGTGATCTCCAACTAATGGTTCTTACATCATCCATACATCAGTCACGACTCAATAATTCATGTATTTAGCTTATACCATAAATTAACATATTTTAGTATTCACCAAAAAATCATATATTCCATAAAAACCTTGAAAATTTACCATAACCCTTTTTAACATGTATAATTCAAAAATTAACTCAATTTTATTAAAATAATTTTCTAAATATGATAAATTTAATTTTTAAATAAGTCACCATTTATAAAAAAATACTGATTTTAAAATTATAACTGATTTTATGACACTTTGAAAAATTAATTAAGGTCTCATAAAATTATCTTATAATAATAAGATAACAAAATAATAATTTATGAATATAATTTTTCATTCAATTCATTATATTATTTCAAAAATTTTAAATAAACATTTATGTTCATAAAATACCAAAACATAATTTATCATTTTCAAAACATTTATTTACTTATTCCATGATATAAATATATCATATTTTCACTTATAAGATACATAAATTTTATTTATACTCTCATATATGAGTTTAATATTCTATTAGTATAGATTCCTTAATTTCTATAAATACCACTTATTTCATTATACATTTATAATGAATTTAACTATTTAATTCTAGAATGAAAAAAAGTATTTTATAAGTACCCAGGTTGTTACATTCTACCCACATTTTGGAATTTATATCCCCACAATTTTTATTTACTTACTAAACTAGTGAGGATACCTTTCACTCATATCATTTCATATTCCCATGTCTCTTCTTTAACCATGTGGTTTCTCAACAAAACCTTAACTTGGTGAATTATCTTATTCTGCAATACTTTCTCTCTACGATCAAGAATATGAATAGGCCTTTCCTCATATGAAAGGTTAACTTCCAGCTAAAAAATATCAAGGATCAGAAAATGAGTTGAGTTTGGTACATACTTTATTCACATCGAAACATGAAAAACATTATGTACATGGGACAAACTCAGAGGCAAATCCACTTGGTAGGAAACTGACCCAAATTTCTCCAAGATTGTATAGGTTCCAAAGAACCATAGACTCAACTTCCTCTTCTTACCAACACAAATCAAACTTTTCCATGGATATACTTTGAGGAAGGCATGATCACATACCTTGAAAGAAATATCCTTCCTCTGGTTTTCTTCATAACTTTTTTACCTACTCTTAGTTGTGCTATTATGTTGATGAATCATCTTTACTTTATTATCCACTTACTCTACTAATTATAGTCCCATAAACATCCTTTCATAAAATTCATCCCAAAATTATGGAGTTCGACACTGCTTTCCATATAATTCCTCAAAAGGTTCCATTTTTATATTGGAATGAAATCTATTATTGTAAGAAAACTCAACTAAAGAAATATGCTGATCCCAACTTGCATGGTAATCCATTGAACAAGAATGTAGCATATCTTCCAATGTTTGAATTTTTCACTTGGCCTGTCCATCAGATTAGGGATAAAAGGCTGTACTGAAATTTAATTCTTTTCCCAACAACTTATGAAGAACTTTCCAAAATTTCAATTTAACCTAGGATCATAGTTAGATACAATGGAGAGAGGAACTCCATGTAACCTAACTATCTATTTGAGGTATAGTTGATAAAGATGATCCAAATACATAGTATCACAAATAGAAATTAAATGTTTAGATTTATTTAGTTGATCAATAATAACCCAAATCATATTTTTACCTTGATAATTCTTTAATTTTACCACCACAAAATCTATGGATATATTTTCCCATTTCAAAACTGTCACTGGAAAAGGCTGAATATTCCCCTTTGGTAGTTTTCACCCCGATTTAACCTGTTGACCACTCAAAAATTTCATGGTAAAATCAGAAATATCTATTTTCATTCCATCCCACAAATAATACTCTTGAATGTATCTATACATATTAGTGCTGTTAGGATGAACTAAAAATAGAGAACTGTGAGATTTACATAACAATTATTTCTTCTGATGGGAATCAGAAGGCACATATAATCTCTTCCAAATCTCAAAACACAATCTTTACCAATGTAAAATTCTTAAAACTTACACTTTTTAACTAAATATACTACAACTCATGGTCTTTATTCTTTGTTTTCTTAATTCTATCTAACAAAGATGACTGTACTGACACCTGATACAATATAAAGAAATTTCCTGCACCCACAACTTTCAGGCCAAAATTCATCAAATCATTAATCAAAGGGCCATGTTCTATATGTAACATGGTTAATGAGGAATGATTTTTTTGACTAAAGGCATCTAACACTTTTTTTTTGCTTTTCCTAGATAGAAATTGATCATGAAATCATAATCCTTTATCAGTTCAATCCACATTCTCTAATTAGTATTCAATTCATTCTGAGTGAATATATACTTCAAACTTTTATGGTTAGTATATATTTCACATTTGGATCCACATAAATGATGTATCCAAATTTTTAAAGTGAAAACCACAGTTGCTAATTCTAGATCATGAGTGGGATAATTTAACTCATGAGGTTTTAGTTTTCTTTAATCATAAACAATTACCTAATCATTCTGAATCAAAATGAAACCAATTCCTTTTAATGAAGAATCACTATAGATTAAAAACTATACATTTATATAAGGTAGAGCCAAAACAGGGGCATTCACTAGTCTTTCTTTTAGTTCCTAAAAATAAACATCATAGTGCTATATCCAAATAAATTTAACCCCTTTTTTGTTAATTGAGTTAGTGAGCTAGATAAATGTGCAATGTTTTTAACAAACCATCTGTAATAGCTTGCTAATCCAAGAAAACTATGAATCTCAATAACATTTTTAGGTCTTAGGCATTCATCAACCACTTTTGTTTTGGGAGGTATCAACTATTATTCAATAATTATTTACAATGTGCCCAATAAAATAAATATGTAGCAACCAAAACCCACATTTCCTATATTTACTGTACAACTTATTTTCTTTAAGGGTTTACAAAACTGTCCTTGGATGTTTTTTAGGATCCTCATAACTTTTTTGATAAAACAAACTATCATCAATAAAAAAACAAAACTTTATCCAAATATTCATGTAAGATTCTATTTATAAGATCCATTAATATAATAGGGGAATTTTTCAAAACCAAAGGGAATAACAAAAAAATCATAATTACCATATATAGTTCATAATTGTGTTTTTAGAATGTCATCCTCATTTACCTTTAGATAATGGTACTCGGATCTCATGCCAATCTTGGAAAAATATTGAGCTCCCTAGAGATGATCAAACAAGTCATTAACATGAGGAAATTGATACTTATTCTTAATAGAAACTTTATTCAAATATCTATAATCAATGAAAAGTATCATGGAACCATATTTATTTTTAACAAACAAAATAGGATAACCCCAAGGTGAAGTGTTAGGAAGAATGAAGCCTTTATCAAGAAACTTCTACAACTGCTTCTTCAATTCTAAAAGTTCCACTAGATCCATTAGATAAGGGGATTTTTAAATTATATTAGAATAAGGAACCAATTAAATAGTAAATTCAAATTCTTGATCACGTATAACACTGGGAAACTCATCAGGAAAAACATCTAGATATTCATTTTCCACCAACACATACTTAATCTGAATAGTTCCCTTGTTTTTAGAAATATGTGCAAGATAACTTTAATTTCCATATTTTAAAAGTTTCTAAGCTTACTGGATATGTTATCAATGGTATGGGTTCATTATTTTATAAAAACTGAAATTCATTATGAAAAACTTCTTCTTTAGATCTATAATCAATCCTAATATGATAAACAAAAAGCCATTCCATACCCATAATAACATCAAATTCTACTAAGAGATAAAAAAGGGTTATAGGTAATTTATTTCCACAAATAATAATGGGAAGGTTCTTATAATTCCTTTTCCCCTAGTTTTTCACCATAATCTATGGTTTCATTTCTTGAGGTGAGATTTACAATTTACCAGAAAATTTATCAGAAATAAAAGAATGTGTAGACCTCGTATCAAATAATACATTACAAAAATCTGATTAAAAAACAATGTAACTAATACCACTTCATTAGATAGACCAAAATATACTAAAGTAGTTGCAAAGGATTTCAATACACCTTTCTGCTTAAATTCTGGTTGATTCCCATCATCCAGGTCCTTCTTTGGGTAGGTATATGCATAATTCCCCATCTCACCACATTTAAAACACTTTATAATTTTCTTATCATAATTAAACATTAGATCATTTTCATAGAAATATTAGGAAATATTTCCAAACTTAGCACATAGAAATCAATTCAATTTTTTTTAATGAATTCCCCAAGTTTATGTTTAACACACTTTCCATAAACTGGAAACTAGACTTTCTTACCTTAAGCTTTATTTGATTTATTCTTACCCAATTCTTTCTATCTAGACCTTTTATTATGTTTTTTTTCAAAGTACACATGATCAACCAAAAAATATTTTTCTACCATATTATAAAATCGAACAAGTTTCTCATAATAGTGGTCTTATGACCATCCTTTAAGGTTGTAAAGGAAAATGTAAACTCACTATCCACGAAAGTGGTGAACCGACACGTCACAAATGATGTTTTCATTTTCTAGAATAATAAAAGGTGAAGAGAGGTTTGATAATGGATATTAAATTAACACAATAAAATTATAGTATATTTAAGAAAATTAAGTTATCAAGTCACTTTATGTAGGGAAGGTGAGGATAGGATAATAAAATAAAAAAATTGAAAATAAAATAAAATAAAAGTCAAAGAGAATTTTACCTCTTGAATTCTTCTCCTTGAGAACCTCCTTAGGGAAATTGGATTTGGTATTTTTTTGAGACCAAAGGCTCATAGATATGGGGAAGAGGATTGGGAAGAGTATTGGGTAAACGTTTTACCATATTTGTGGATTTGGAGGTGCAAGGATAATAGGTGGAGAGGGGTGGTATTTATAGTGGAGGAGATGGGTGTTTTTTTTGATTATTTTATTCATTTGTTTAATATTTTTGTTCAAGACATTGAATAATATTGATTATTATGACTAAATAAAGTAACTAATTCATGTGAGTTCTAAATAATGGTTCTTAAATCATCCATACATTATCTATTACTCAATAATTCAGGTATTTAGCTTATACTGTAAATTACTGTATTTCACAATTCACCAAAATTTCAACTATTTCAGAAAAATCCAAAAAATTCCTCCTAACCATTTGTAAATATATATAATTAAAAAATTAACTAAAATTTTTGAAAATAATTTTCTAAATATTATAAATTTAATTTTTAATTAAAATCATCATTTATTTGAAAAATATCGATTTTAAAATTATAATTGATTTTTTTACACTTCGAAAATTTAATTAAGGTGTCATAAAATTATCTTATAATCATAAGACAAAAAATATTAATTTATGAATCTATTTTATAAAGATAAATTTTATTTTAATTAATTATACTAATTATAAAATTTTAAATAATCATTTGTGTTTCACAAAACTACCAACACTTAATTTATCATTTTCAAAACATTAATTTAGTTGTTACATGATATAAATATATCAAAATTTCACTTATAAGATACATAAATTTTATTTATACTCTCATATGTGAGGTTAATATTATATTAATATATATTTCTTAATTTCTATGAATACCACTTATTTCAGTATACATTTATAATTAATTTAACTATTTAATTCCAAAATGAAAATAAATTATTTTATAAGAACCTGGGTTGTTACATATTTAATTATTTTACTGAGAAGATTTATCTAAGAAACACTAAAACCAAAGTGAGGTATAAAATCACTTATTTTTTTCAAGATGAGGATGAACTTTTCCATGATACTTGGGACCAATTTAGAGAACTTCTTAGACAATTCCCTAACCATCAATTGGATCCCCATATGATGATGGATACTTTCTATAACAGTCTTACTCCTTATAATAAAAATCATGTCTATAAAACTTGTATTGGTGATTTCTCAGACATAAAAGTGGATGATTTAAAATATGTTTTTAAGAAACATTCACAAAATTCTCAACACAAAAGAACAAGGAATAATGTTATTCATCGAGATAAAATAAATACTCAAGCATTTATTGTTGATGATGGAGTTCTTTGGGAGAAATGCTATCATTATGGGATCTTTGGTCATTATCATTAATGTTTCCCCAAAATTGACCTATTGATCCATACTAAGAAGAGTGATCAGTTTGTGGACTTTAGAGCTATGAATCAAGGGGTTATTGATCCTTTCTATAATCAGTATAACTTTGTTCATAAAAATCACCCCAATATTTCTTAGAGAGAACAAGTTGTGTTGAAACCTATTGTTTCCCCTAGTTTTCCAAATATTCATATAAATAAATTTCAAAATAATAATGGACCTTCAAATTCTAATTATGATTCATATGAACTGGTTAGGTAATTGATTTCTAAGGTAGATTCACGGTAGTCTAGGACCAATAATTTTAAAATTCAGTTGGGTCAAATGGATAGGGGATTAGGTGCAATAAAAAAGGAATGTTTTTATAATAATTGTACCTAATTTGAGTAATAATGTGATGGATGTAAAAACTAGGTCATACCTTTAAACTCGAGTGAAAGTTAAGGAACAACCAAGGAAGGATGAAACTAACGGACAAGCTGAATATGAAGTTTAGATTCCTGAAAACTCAAAATCTTAAATTTTGTAATACACTATCCAAAATCAAAACAATGTTGAATATTATCATGAAAAATCCCCAACATAAAGGAATATGAAGTGAGAGTTGATTAAGTAGGGAAATAAAAAGGTGATATTCAAGGATGAGGAGTGTAATCAACCAGTTTTGAAAAATTATTCCTCTCCTATACCTTTTCCTTAAAGATTTATAAAGAGCGATGAAACCAACTACTTGAGATTTTTGAAAATGATTAGAACATTCATCATCAACATGCCATTTTTAGAAGCCTTGAATAAAATTCCATCATATGTCAAAATCACCAAGAGGTTTCTGGTAAAAAAAATTATTGGAAGAAATTTGAAACCATCAATCTTAATGAAGAATGTAGTGTTGTTTTTATATGGAAGTTTCCTTTGATTTTAAAGGAAACTAGAAGTTTTGTTATTAAATTTCAAATATGAGTAAGTGGGAAAATTAATTTCTTATTTGATTTGGTAGAAAGTAGTAATTTTATTCCTTATTCCTTGTTCCAAAAGATTGGTCTTAGGGGTTTAAAACCAACTTCTATCTACCTTCAACTTGCTAATAGGTCACTCACTCACCCTTATGGAAGGGTGGATATTTTATTAGTCAACATAGGGAAACTTACTTTGCCCATATATTTTATTATTCTTGATATGGAGTGTGATGAAAAGGTCCTGATCATCTTAGGTAGACCACTCCTTGCTACTAGAGGTGTTATCATAGATGCGTCCAAAGGAAAACTTACCCTTCAAGATATAGATGATGTGGAGGAGATTATAGTTTTTTAAAATCCTAAACATGAGGATTGTTTTAACCTAATTTATACTAATGAGAATGTGTTATTTAGAATAGATGTTAGATCTGAGTATGGTTCTTTACCTCTTGAGGTTAAAAATATTATAATTCTCTATCCCATTGAATATTTTACTTAGGTAGTTGGTCTATGATCCCATCCATTTATTGATGAGGGAATTCCTTTTCTAGAGTCCAATTTGGATTCAGAATCACAATTTATTCTTATTGAATTTTGTGAGCCTGATTATAACTATTTTTCTACTGATTTTGTGAGTTTGGATGTTTCAAAAACAAGAGAAAAATCTAGATTAATTCCTTCTAAAAAACATGATTTTTATCAAATTGAACAAGTCTATTTAATGGAAAGTTTCACATATGTTGTTAATATCATGTGCATGATATTTTCCAACCTATTTTTGATAAATTACCTTCTTTTGATTCTTTTATGGACTCTAAAGAATATGTTTTCTATGTAGAATTTGAAACTTATAGATGTGATCTTACTGATTTATCATTTTCAAAAGCTTATTTTTGCACATTTATTTTTGGTATTGAGAAAGTTGCATCATTTGTTTCACCTTTTCATGAGTATTTAAAATCCCAATGTATGGGGGAAAACCTTTATAACACTACTAATTTTATTGGATCATTTTCTAGGTTATTGTATATATTTTTTCCCTAGTTATGAAAATATAGGCATTAAAACAATGATGGAAAACAAACTTAGTGCTCAATTTTTAAGGGAACTTATTAAATCCTTTATTACTATTGGAATTCTTAAGGTGTTGGAAAAGAGTGATGAAGTATGACTTAATAATAACATAGTTTCATTCATAAATTCATATGTCCCTCTTAATTATCATGGTTAGACATTTTAGGGAAGGTGTCTGGATAAAGACTTAAAATTCAGTACTATATGGGAGGCAACCCATGAATTTTAATTTCTGATTAGATTTTCTTTTGAAATAAATGTATCTAACTTTGTGTCATTTTAACTCCACAGCTAATCAATTTTTCATTCATATGGTATAACAATGAGATTTCGTGAATAGATCTTTGAATTGATATTCACTACTATAGAAGCTATATGTTTGAACATCCTGCTTCAAGATTTCTTCCTTTTATCTATGGATACAATCTTTATAGAACTTTAATTTCTAGTTACCTATATTCTATAATTCCAATATTGTAGTAACTTCATATTGGTTTCTAGATTGATTGAATATAAAGAAAATAAGAGAGTCTTTTTTTCATGTAATAATAGGAAACACTTCTTCATACCAGGGGAGTACTTGCTTGGTTTTTTTAATTTTTATTCCTTTCAATTATGTTTTTTCATTTCTGTTAGTTTGTGTTATTACCTTTTCAAAATTAATTTTGGAGTTATATTATGCATGTTATATTTATTTCCAAGCACTTTGGTAATTTTTGGATTTTTTCGACTATTGTGTTTTCTTAAAAAGTGCATGTGCATGAAATTTTATCTGATATTTTTATTTATTTTGAATATTGTGAAAACAAAAATCATCTTAAATTCTATATTCTATGTTGAAACACTTTTAGTGACAAAAATAATTCTTGTGAATGTTTTGATTACTACTTTTATGTGGGAAATTAATTTGTGAACTTCAACATGACCATAAAAATTAAGCTTTCACTGCTGAATTTCAACTCTTTTAGAACTTACACTTTCAAAATTGATCTTACACTATTATTACAACAATGGGGAAAATGTTGTGATTTAAGTGTGGTATATGAGTATTTAATTACAAGCTGCAAAATATTTTCCAATTCAATCCCATTAACCCCCCATTTTTTTTAAATTGTAAGTTTTTAAGAATCATTTAAGAATTTTCACTAGGTGGATTTTTTTCTCACATTTGAGGGTTTTGATTCCACTTTGAAGAGATTAATCTTTAATACAACTTGTATTTAATTGGGCAAATAATTTTTTCTTTCCCTCTTGGAAAAATGGATTTCGATAAAATATTGGGAAAATGTTATACAATTATTATTTACTTTGAATTTTTTAATCTAAATTTAACTCAAAAGATAAGAATCCAAATGAATTTTAAAATGAAAATTGTAATCCTAGTTGAAATCATTCATTCAATTTTTTTCATTTTTTATTCATAAAATGGTTGGAGGATTAATTTATTCTGCCAACAAAATTTTACTCCACCTCATCCAATAGTCAAGATATTTATTTTTTCTTCTTAAATTCCGTGATTATGTTAACCTAGAGGTAAAAAGAATTTTAGATTTTAAATTGGATTAAAATTTAAATTTGTTAAATCCACTTTAAAATTTTCAATTTAAACTCTTTTTGTAAAATAACAACCAATTTTTCACTAAAGAAATTTAATTTTAGAGGATGTTTATTTTCACTTCTCGAGACAACCCATGGGGGAAAATCACTATGAAAATTAATTATTTGTGGAATTTTAGTGTCTCCATTTTGATATTTATTTCATACCATGGAATGTAACTAAATATTTCCTGAATACAAGAAATTTATTAAGTGTGGGGGAATTTGATACAGTGTTAAATTGAGACATTTTTCACATATATTTTATTGTAAAATTTTGTTTTTAATGATTGATATAACTTTAATCTAGATAATTTTGTATCTTAGGATATTTTATTGTAGATTTAGTTAACTAATGAAATTTTTAATAACAATTTTAATTTTATCATTAAATCTTTCAATTGCTCATGCTTTTAATTATATATTAATGTTTATTTATTTATAATTTTTTTAATTTTTTTTTCTTATTATTTCATTGAGTATTATTTAATTTTATATTTTGTGTACTTAATACTTATTTCAATTTGTTTTTTTAGTTTTAATATATTAATTAATTATTTTTTTTAAAATTTTAATTAATTTTCTTTAAATAATGATTGAAATTTTTGTAACATTTTTAATTAAATTATTTCACAATTTTTTATCTTTTATTTATTAATTTAATTAATAATCAATTTATTATTTTAAGTGAATTGTTATTAATTTTTAATCTTTTATTATTTTAATAATATAAATAGTATGAATTAATTTTAATCAAACATTATTTTATTTAATTTTTAGTTAATTTATTTTTAAATTACTTAATTTTTGTATTTTATTTATCTATAGTACTGGTTATTATCTATATTACGGTAACATTATACCACCCGTGTAATATCAAATGGACAAGAAATGCATTGGATAATTTTCCATAAGATAATTTACCCTAGTTGTCCGTGTAAGAAAAAATATGATGAAATCCTCCCACTGCATAAGACAAAATATTATATTTCAAAAGATACTAATTGGTCGTGGCATAATATAACTATCTACTAGGTGTCCTCAATGTAAGAGAATTTAAATTCTGAGGTCCGTAAGATATATTTTGAAGTACCGCCTATGATGATACTATGTATGATGATTTATCTTACACAATTATCCTCTCAAATACTAGATAATAAGAATGATACTCAAAAAGTTTAATCAATCGACCCTGAGCTGGTTGAAGGTGATGAACCAGTGAAGATTGAATTTGGGTGAACTAATCAATTGATGAAGAATAAAAGTTTTGAAACCATCGATGAACAGTCTGATTGAAAAGTGGTCAATTAAATCAATCAAAGATCAAAAGTTAAAACTTTGAAGATAATGAAATGAAGATTTGATGAATTATTGAGAATGACCTAATTTTATTTATGAAGATTTATCAAATCCAAAGATTAACCAAGGCATTTCATTTGAAGCCAAGATGATTTTATCCAAAAGGGGTTTGAGTTCACTAAAACTGATCATTTTTGTCGATGAACCAAGATCGATTTGAGAAAGAATGTGAAATTTCATGTTGCCACCACCAAACCCATCAAAGTTGAAGCTTTTTATGGATCTTGAATACTGGTAAGTGCATCACTGAATCAAGATTTTCCATTACCACCCAATATTTTTAGTGAAGATGTCGCCAAACCTAGATGTTGGTTAACCAAATCTGGAAGATCCCATTGAAGATGAGTTCATCGTCGAGTTTTCCAAACAAGTGAGATGATGTCACCATTGAAGCCAATTTTAGTTGATGTGTGCTGATGAATCTTCAAGGGATGACAACACTAAAGATGATGGTCGGACTACCCTCACTGAGGTAGTGATTCTAGTGACAAACTAAATGCGTTCAATATTTATTGAAGTCGTTCTAAGATTGAAGTTATAAAAGAGTTATTGATCACTTGTTTTTTCCCTATCTAGGCTTTTCGATGAAGATGGAGATGGGGTGTTGAGTTCCATAATTCTCTGACCATGGGTTCCTTCAATATCATACCTCACATGTTTGAGAAAATTCTCTAATGAGCTGAAACTATGTCACTAAGGTTGAAGATGACCAAATAGGGACCAAGGATTCTAAACAAATCTTGATGGAATTTCTGTGAAGAACATGCCACTAGATGAGTGTGGATAAGGATAAATTTTTTCAATTGGATCTATCATTATTATTTGAAGAGGACTGAATTGATTTTGTTGATCTATAGTCAATTTTGAGTTATTCGTTTATAATATGGATAAAGGAAGTTACGATCTGTTCTCCCCATGACTTTAATGCATATAAGACCCTATATGTCAATCACAAGGTTGATATGAGTTTGAAATTGACTGGGGTTGAAGGATAATCGAAGAAGGAATCATGGTTTTCATGATATCCATTATGAGTTGATTGTGAACTATATGAATCAAAGATGAACTGATTTTTACTTAATACTATGGTAAAAGTTTGGTCATGGTTGACTATTGTGTGTAGTGTTGATGTGGCCAAGGATTATTTTGGAAAATATGGTAATAGGTTTCAGTTAGATAGGATAAAATTTATTGGAGAATTTAATGCTCACATTAAAGAGTGATAGATCATGTTGGAAAGTTTTTCTTAACTACTAGGGATGATAAATCAATGAAAAAATTAAATGAATTTTCTTGTGGATGTCATGAAACCGAGGCTGTGAGATTTGGGAAAAATAAAAATAAGATCCCTGGATGAATTCCAAAAAACTAAGAGAAGACACATAGAATAATTGGATACAGATGGGATCAGAAAACATATTTTTGAGAAAAAAATGAAACTGAATATTGGAGCATTTTTGAAGTAGAAACCAATGGAGATGGAGCTAAGAGAGGAATCCAACCTCGATAGAGAAGCTTCCTTTCTCTTTCTCATATTTCTATTTTCTTATTTTCAGATTCACTTCATCAAATATAGTTTTTTTTATTTTTCATAAACATGTGTTTTTAAATTTTGATAGGGGTTCAAATTATAATGGATTGATTATTGTTTAAATCTATTTGATTTTAATTTCAAAATTTTGCAAGTTCATTTTTGTATAGTGGTATTATTTTTGTTTTTGATGAGAATCATTTATGTGCTATTCTAAGCACTGACAAGTGATGATAGAGAACTTTTTCACTCTTGAGCATTATATGAAGTACTGAAAATTAGAATAAGATGATGTCTCACTTATCCATAAATAAACTTTTATTTTCAACATTTTTAGGTAATCGATCATTTCCAAGAAATATCATTGTACCATAGAGTTCACCTAATGCCAGTTAGGAGTTATGTACACCTTCCTCACATGCTGGCACAATTTTATTGAATGAAAGTTAAATTGAAAAAATATTTTTAATTGATTCAGGATAGTATAATCCCCTAATTCCATCATTTGTTAATCTATTTCTCTTATTGTCTCACATGACACTTTTTTCTCATTCTCTATCACAAAACACCACTTACAATTTAATTTTTTTTTGTTTTTTTACTTCGTTTTGGTTGAAAAATTAATATTTCCTTCTATATGAATATGGTACTTCTTCTCATTACTTTTCTAGTAGTCTATAGGTTTTATAGATAATTTAATTCACACAAAGTTCAATGACATCCATGTCACTTACCCTTACTGAGCATCTGAACTCACAATTTCTTATATTTCCTTTCCCTAGGTTATAAAGAAAGTTTTATGTAGGGTATGCCTATGAAGAGTACTATGTGGGAAGATATTAATGATAGATTTTAAGATTATTCTTGAAATAATAATGTTGTATATATATTCTCTAAATACTATAAACCTTTATGGTTCTGGAATGGATTAAACTGTTATAAATTGAATATTCATATAAAAATATTTAATATTTATATATGAAAAGATAAGACTTCTATAGTTGGTGTCAAATATAGGTTTAGTTAATATTTTGAGATTAGGGTTAGAAATTTTTTATTAAAACCCTAGGGATGGGTCTAAGTATATGGTAAAATACTAACGTTTTGGTGATGATCATGAATTACCTAGGTTAAACCTAAGGTGTAATAAAAGTAGGTTTCATGATACAGACATTCTATAAATAAATTTTCATGATTATTTAGTTTTACACAATGATTATTGTTTCTCAAACCATGGTTTTTAGTTTTAGTAAATGGATGTAACTTTAAGGAATCATGTTAATGCTGAATGTGATAGGAAATGCAACTTTTTCCACTTGAGAAACCAAATGTTATGGGAGCTCGAATGAAGAATCTTACCGCTATGATCATGAAACTTTCTCAGGATATGAATTATTCTGATTTTCTAAATGATTAAAAATAATAATATACTATTGATTCTCCCATGAGGAAATATCCACCTTATTTTACTATATCCTCTGATCCATTAGTGGTTGAGAAATGGATCAGTACCATTGAAAAAATATTTTAAATTCTTAAATTATTAAGACATGAAAATGTTTTCCGATTTGTTTTTCATCTAGAAGGTGAAGCAGATCAATGGTGGAATATTATTAAGAATAGAAGGAAATATGAAGAAATTGAATCCATGGAATGGGATTAGTTTAAGGGGATATTATTTAGTAAGTACTTTCCTTGTATTCTATATAAAAATATAGAGAAGTAATTCCTTGAGCTCAAGTAAAAGGATGATCAATCTAGTGGTACTGATGAGGAAAATTTTACAAGACTTGAAAGGTATTACTCTGGTTTAATTATCAGTATTGAAGGTAAAATTGATTGATTCTTTGGTGTATTAAAAACAAGTCTCTAAAAGGAATTATCTATTAGAGACTTCGGTAGCTATAAATAAAATTTTCAATGTGCACTCAAAGTAGAAGTGGAAATTGGAGATTCCCACTATTCCCATAAGAAAAGGAAGATTGAGTCCCATGAAAACTCAAATAAATCACATGATGGAAAGAAATTCCAACCATCTACATGAAATTTTTTTTGGGAAGAAACCTTAAGGGAATTTACTAAATGGAACCAAGAGGTTCTTTAAATATGGAAAGGCAGGTTATAAATTCTGTTAATATCAAAAAGAGATGAATATGATGATTATTTAAATGGAAGAAAATAATACACTAACTAATGCCATACCCACACTCTAATTCTTAAAATGTAAGGAATATAGTAATTATTCTAACTAGTACATGAATATTAACGTTTTTGATGATTAGCGTTAACAACCTATTAATCCCAAAGACAAATGGAAATCTCATGCGATCATGAATGCCAAAGTGAGTTATGAGAATGACATGGTAAAATGTACACATATCATACACTCTTGAATAATTAATGTATTATTTGATTCTAGATCTACTTATTATTTTATATCTATGGAATTTACTAAGGGTATCACAATATCACCTCAAGGATTAGATGTTGAGCTAGCTGTGTTCAACTTTTAATGGTAAAATGGTCGCATATCAAGTCTACAGTTCTTCTCTGATTGAAGTTTATAGGAAATTTCTTCCCTAAAATCTTGTGATTTTGTATTTTTTTAATTTTAAGTGATTCTAGGCATAGATTGGATTTCTTTATATGGTTCACATATCAATTATTGAGTAAATTAAGTCACATTTCATATTCTAAATGAACCTTTGATAATTTATTGATTTGATTATGAATATAAAATTTCAATGGAAATTTTTTCCATCTTATGGATCTTAATTACTATACATTAAGGTTATCTATCTCAGAAGGTAGGGGAGGAAATCAACATTAAGGATACACATATTCTACGAGAATTTGTTTCATTCTATAAGAATTATCTTTTCTACCTCTGAATCCTGAAATTGAGTTTTCAATAGAACTCATATCATGTGCTATGCCTATTTCAAAGAATCCTTATAGAATAGAAAAAATTGAGTTGTGTGAATTGAATAAGAAACTTTAGGAGAATCTTGATGAGGTATTCATACACCCTAGAACAACACCATGGGGTTAACCTATTCTATTTTTTAATAAGAATGACGGGTCAATGCGTCTTTGCATTGATTATTGAGAACTTAACAATATCACTATCAAGAAAGAGTATCCTCTCCATCGTATTGATGATTTATTTGACCAAATACACAGAGATCAATACTTTTACAATATTGAAGTTCATTCTAGATATCATCAATTGAGGTTTAATAAAGAGGATATACCCAAGAAGGTATTCCGTACAAGGTATGGACAATTAATTTATAGTGAATCCTTTTAGTCTTATTATTTTTCCAACTATATTTATTGATTTAATTAATAGATTTATTTAGATATTACCTTGATCAGTCTATGGTAGTATTTATAGATGATATTATTATATATTCAAAGAGTAAGGAATAACATGAAGATCACTTGAGGATTGTTCTGATCACCCTAAACATAAGATTTATGAAAATTTTCCAAGTTTTTATTTTATCTTCAAAAAGTTTCATTCTTGGTTCATATAATCTCAATTGAGGGTTTATTAGTAGATCCTTCAAATATATAACTTATTGAGAAATGGATAAGGCCAACCTTGATAACCAAAATCTACATTTTTCTTGGATTTTTTGGATATTATCAGTATTTTTTGAGATATTTATCATGATTATCTAATCCACTAACTAAGTTGAATCTGAAAGGGGTTAAGTTCATGTGTATAGAGGAATGTGAGAAGAATTTCAAGGAGATGAAAATAATGTTGGTTTGTAAACCAGTACTTACACTACCCTATAGTGGTGAAAGGGTTTTTATCTCTATAGATGAATCAAATAAGGGACTAGGATGTGTTATTAGGAAAAAATATATGGTGATAGAATATGCCTTTAAATAATTGAAGGCTCAAGAGAAAAATTACCCAACTCATGACTTTGAGTTAGCTACTATAATTTTTTCTTTAAATATATGAAGGAATTATATTTATAGAGGAAGGTGTGATATGTACACTGATCAAAAAATTTTAAAGTATATATTCACTTAGAATTAGTTGAATATAATCTAGATAAAATGGTTGTATATAATTAAATATCATAACTACTCAATAAATTTCCACCCTGGGAAGGTGAATAAGGTTGAATATTCTTTGAGTTAAAAGGACCAAGATATCCTATCTATGATGAGGATAAAAAAGATCCAATATTTCTATATTTATAATGGATGGATTTAGAAATATTAAAGTAATGAGAGAAATATTATCTTTTCAAATAAATGTTAAACCATCTATCCATGTAAGGATTAAGGAGGTATAAAAGGAATATCTATAGTTACAAAAGAAGGTGAAAAATGTTCATGAATTCAACCTTGTGAGGGAATGATAATGTTCAAGAACCATGTATGTGTCCTTGGGATGATTCATTAAGGACAATTATATCCTTGATTCTCTAATATGGTCATGGCTGTAAATGTGTCCTTTCATGTGGAGTTTAATGAGATCTCTAATAGTTGGAAATAAATATTTGTGATATGGAAAATTATGATCATCCCATATCTTTTGAATTGAAAATGAAGGTCCTTCCCTTTTTTCCTTTATATTTGATTCCTCTCAAGGTTGGAGGTTATGATTCTTTCCCTTAGAGTCCTAGAATCCTACTACTGTTGTCTCGTGTTTCCTCTAGTGGGGATTCCATCTTGCGCGCACTCCCTCTTTTTGGTGTAGTGAGTCACATGAAGCTTTTTCTTCCAGATGTGAGATTTTTTTCTTCTTCTATTTATTTATGTGAAGTCAAAAAATTATCATGGTTTAAACACTTGGGTGTAAATCAAATTAACCTAATGAATATTGATATGGATTAATAAAGAATTATATTGTGATCATTTTCTGTTGCTTTTTACCATGATAACATTTTTCTTCTTAATTTTATAGATAGTGTGTGATCTATGCTATTATTATGCAGAATACTATTATGATTGTTTTATCATTATCTTCTTAATAGAACATGGTAAATAACGTAAATTTTGAATTAATTGATAATTAATTGGCTGGAGAATAAAGAGGCATGTTTAATAAATATCACTACTGGAAACATAGCCTATAACCATGGTTTATAACCATAAGTATAGCCCATAAAAACATGAGTATAGATTATACCCATGGTTTTATGAACTATGGATGATAGAGCCATCAGTATAGAGCTATACCCATAGTTTTTATAGAAACTATGGATATATCCTAGAACATTTTATCATACCCATGGTTTTGGTTAAATCATGGGTATATCTTTCCCAAAATAAACCAGATACCCACAGTTCATTGAACCATGGGTTTAACTACCTATCCCCATTTGATAGAAACATCCCTTATAACCCATCCTGAACCTGTAAATAAAATTAAAAAAATACAATACACATTCAATGAAATACATATATTGTATATTTAACATTCAACCAACTTCTTGTAATAATTTTCAAACAATTTAAAATACTATAACATACATATACATCCATAAAAATAATAAATTAAAGTCATTAAAAAACATACACATGTCTCTTTATTGATAATTCAAAAATAGAGGGGATAAATATCTTCCCCATCACCAACATCCTCATCCTTATCACCATCAGCAACATCCTCATCACCAATAGCATCATCAGGAGAACCACCACCACCATAATCATCATTATCATCACCACCTCCATAGCCACTAACATCAGATCAATAATTACTAATAATCTCATTAAAATCAATAAAGGAATCATATAAATATTTAATTGATTCCATACATGAATCAAAATTAGTATCATCCTCTGATGGAAGTGATGAACATAAAAATGAAATAGATTTCAAGAAGTGTTTGGTGACCAATTTACTTCTTTCACGATCCTGTAAAGATATTTTTAGCCTCAAATATTTCTATATGATATTTTTTCATCTCAATGGGTTGAGAGGTTAGATAGGCACCTCATGAGGTCCAATACCTAGTGGGGATGATGTTTTTCCTAGGTCAACATTTGACTCCTGGATGGTGCTCCTCACTTAATACCTGACTCAAATGATCAATTGGCTTGAAGTTCTTATATTTTTTCTCATCAAGGGCATCTAGGTACACTGTTTAAAATATAAAAAAGATATTTAATTATTAATTACATATAATTATATTAAATATCAATAAAAAAACTCATAGTCTTTTCTTATGTTTATGCATTTACTGAACTTCCACCATTTTTATTCCCACTCAAGAAAAATAATTTTTCTCGAGGCACATGGCCTTTAATGAACAATGTCACTTTCTAAAAATGAAATTGATTAGTATAATACTACATTATTGAATAATATTAAAGTGATAAACCTAGAATGAATTAAAATTTTAGCTGTTGAAAAAATCCATAAAATGAAGAAGAATCTAAATATATGTTTAATTTTAAATTTAATACCAGTGGCATAACATAAAAAATAAATATGAATTAGCATACTAAAAATGGTTATGATATGGATTCCTCTTGTATGTTTATTTTGATCCAATTCTATTAGGGTTATGTTATTTGGTCATTCAGTCACTTGGTAATTTTGATCATTTGGTCATTATGTTCATTTTTAGGTTAGTTAGTTTGGTAAATTGGAAAATTGGTCATTTTTCTATTTGTCCAATTAGTCCAATTAGGCCTTTTAGACTAATTAGGCTATTTAGGAAAATTATACTATTTATGCCAATTAGTCCATTTAGGCAATTTAGTCCAATTAAGCCAATTATGCCATTTAGTCCATTTAGGTCATTTAGTCTAATTAGTCCATTTTGGATAATTCAGGAAAATTAAGTCATTTAGTCCAATTTAGGCCAATTAGGCCATTTATTTAGCCAATTTAGTCTAATTAGTCAATTTAGGTCAATTTAGGACAAATAAAGCCAATTCAGGGCAATTCAGGCCAATTAGGCCATTTAGGTGAATTATGTGAATTAGACCATTTAGGCCAATTATTCAATTTAGAACAATTAGTCGATTTAGGACATTTAGGACAATTAGGATAATTATTCCCTTTAGGTCAATGAGACCAATTAAGAAAATTACGTCATTTAGGCCATTTAGACCATTTAGGCCATTAGGCCGTTAGGCTATTAGGCCATTAGGCCATTAGGTCATTGGGAAATTAAGACATTAGGGCATTGGAACATTAAGAAATTAGGACAACTGGCCATTATGCTATTAGGACAATTGACCAATTATTCCATTAGGCCAATTGGCCAATTACGCCATTAGGAAAATTGGCCATTAGTCTATTAGGCCAATTGGCTATTAGTCCATTAAGAAATTAGGCCACTAGAACAATTAGACAATTAGGTTATTAATACAATTGGACATTAGGCCATTAATCCATTATTCCATTATTCCATTAGGCCATTAGGCTATTATGTCAATTCTTCCAATTAGCCATTAGGACATTAAGACAATTGTACAATTTTCCATTAGGACAATTTGGCCAATTGGACATTAGGCTATTAGGCCATTTTCCCAATTTTCAATTAGGACAATTGTACAATTTTCCATTAGGACATTAGGACATTAGGACCATTGGACAATTAGTCCACTAGGCCAATTGTCCAATTAGGCCATTAGGCCAATTGGTCATTAGGCGATTAGGATAATTTACCATTAGACTATTATTCCATTAGACCATTAGTCCAATTTTCCAATTAGTACATTAGGAAATTAATCTAATTATTCAATTTTCCATTAATCCATTAGGCCAATTGGGCCAATTGTCCATTAGTCCATTAGGCAATTAGGCCATTAGGCAATTAGGCCATTAGGCAATTTGGCCAATTAGCTATTAATCCATTATACAATTTAGCTAATTATCCAATTAGTCCATTATGCCAATTGGAAAATTAATCTATTAGGACAACATGCCAATTTTCCATTATGCTAATTGGATAATTAGGTAATTAGGTGAATTGTGCCTTAGTCCATTAGGCTGATTAGCCTTTAGGTCATCAGGCTAATCAGGCCAATTGGACATTAGGCCATCTGGATAATTATGCCAATTGTACATTAATCCATTAGGCCATTAGGATAATTTTCCATGATAATATTAGGCCATTAGGATAATTATACATCAGGAAAATTTTCCATTAGGACATTAGGCCATTATGCCAATTGGCCGTTAGACTGTTAGAAAAATTGGACAATTGGAAATTAGGCCATTAGGACATTAGGCTATTAGTCCAATTAGAAAATTCGGCCATTAGACCAATTGGACAATTAGACCATTAAGCAATTAGGCCAATTGGACAATTAGTACATTAGGCCATTAGGCTAATTGGACAATTTTCTAATTGGCTATTAAGCGATTATGACAATTTTCCATTATGCCATTAGGCCATTAGTCCAATTGTCCATTAGGACAATTGACCATTAGGACATTATT
The DNA here is from genome assembly GCA_963277665.1 of Viscum album. Taxonomy (NCBI): domain Eukaryota; kingdom Viridiplantae; phylum Streptophyta; class Magnoliopsida; order Santalales; family Viscaceae; genus Viscum; species Viscum album. The sequence goes on from OY728127.1 coordinate 1,827,607,957, forward strand.
ACATTAGTATAATTGGCCAATTAGGCCATTAGGACACTTGACCAATCGAACTTTAGGCCAATTAGAAGTTTTTCCATTAGGATATTAGGTCAATTGTCCAATTGGATAATTTTCCATTAGGAGATTAAGAAAATTTTCCATTAGTCTATTATGAAAATTTTCCATTGGTACATTAGGATATTAGGCCAATTGGACATTGGACCATTAGGCCAATTGGCCAATTTTCCATTAGGCCAATTTTCAATTAATCCATTAGGACAATTGGCCATTTGGGAAGTAGGAAAATTGGCCAATTAGGTCACTAGGACATTAGGCCAATTGGCTATTAGGCCAATAGGCCAATTGACCATTAGTTCATTAGGACATTAGACCAATTGACCAGTTAGGCCATTTGGAGATTAGGAAATTGTCCAATTAGCCATTAGGCCATTATGCCAATTGGACAATTGTCCATTAGGATATTAGGCCATTAGGCTAATCATCCAATTGGAGAATTTTCCATTAGTCCATTAGTCCATTAGGTGAATTGACCATTAGGCCATTAGGTGAATTGTCCATTAGTCTATTAGTACAATTGGTTAATTAGGTTGTTATGAAAATTTTCCATTACGCTATTTGGCCATTAGACTAATTGGACAATTTCCCATTAGTCCTATTAAGCCATTAGGAAAATTGTCCATTAGGCCATTAGGGAAATTTTCCATTATGACATTAGACTATTAAACCATTAGGCTATTAGGCCATTTGAAATGGGTATTTACAACCTTATATTAAAGGTATTAAGGAAAATAAAACTTAAATTTCATCATTAAAATATAAATAATTAATAATATAAATCTTGATATTATTTATATTCATATTAAAGTATCTGTTACTTCTCATGATCGAGAATTTTAGTGCACCCCTAAAGTGTGCAAATACATCATTGAATATTTGTTATTTTAATTTTTCCTGATGCATCCTAAGAACAAAAATTTATTACAAGTAATAAGAATTAAATTTTCTATGAAAACCATTAAAGATTAGGAATACCTTAAACTCATCACTCTTCCCATATGTGATCATTTCTTGATATTTTTTTGTTGGACATTCAGGGAATATTGGTACACCCTCTAAATCAGAACTAAATATACTATTCCAACCAACATATAACTCATTATTATATGATAGCCAGAACTCCCAAAGATCCATTAACCATGGAAACTTAGTAGATTTACCATTGGGAAAGTTAAACCAATGTTGAAATGAAAATCTTAATTCCTATAAATATAATAACAATATAAATATAAATTTAAAAAATTTTCTTACCCATATATCTACCCATGATTTCTCCTTGATTTCGATACTGATATGCCTACATGAGAATGGATGCACCAGAAGGATATCATTGTACTAGGATAAATTTACCACGAAACTTCTACACTACATAGAATTTTTACATATCGAATGTTTGTCTTCATTATAATCCACCATTATTTTTGTTTGGTGATTCTAGGATTCATGCATATGGGTGAACCCACATCACATACTGGAAGATACCACTGAATAAGATCAAAGGAAAAAAAAGTAATTATGTCATAGTACAATAGGATAAAAATAATGTGATATAATTTTACACACTTATAATAAAAAACCCTGATGCATGCGGCTCATTAGGATCCAATGGATTAGTGGGCTATCTTGAATCAATAGTTTTTGAAGTATGTTCCTATTCCAATGCATGATTTGGGTGATCTTCATGCACTAGAGTGGAAGATTATGGAACAAAATCATTAGATCCTAGATGGATGGTAGGAAATAGAGGGAGTATAGACATGGTAGGATATGAGTAGTAGGGTTGGTGATACATCAAAGGATATGGATATGGTAATGGTGGGAACATCCCTAGAGGTGGTGTAGAAATGGTATGGGAAGAATAGGATAAATGATATGATGATGAAGGCATGGGTGGGAACATACCTAGAGGATCCAGTAAAGGATGGAAAGTTTTGGTAGATGGGGTGTCTGTTGGTGGGTCAGTGTGGGAACAAGTACGACAGGTGCTCCACCTAACTCTAGGAGAACCCTCACTCAAACCCATGCTAGTACGATTAGTAAGAGTCAACACTAATTCAACTAAATGTCCCTAATTTTTTTTGATAAGAATAAGAAAATGACATTATATGTAATGAAGAAGAAAAATATTACAATTATTATACTCACTAACTAGAGGAGGAAACCCACACTCACACATTTATCGATCAATATCAAATAATCACTTCCTTAAAACTTCTTCAGTATTTTTCATAATATGAATAATAATGAAATGTAAATTTTTTAGAAATATTTTTTAAAAATCATGCATACAACTTAGAAGTCAAAGAATTCATAAACAATGTCATAACATGTTTTAGAAGTAATAATTTAAAACCAAGTTATACATTTTTAAAAAAATCATTTTAAGATTATATTTCTAAATTAAAATAAATATAATTAAATGAAGAAAAACCAAAAAAATACTAAAAAAAACATATAATTCCAAAATAAAACAGAATTAAAGTAATTAAAGTAATACCAACTTGAGAAACCCATGTCAAGGTAAACTGAATGAACTGTGAACATATATTTTTGCTTCTATATATTACCCACCACTACATTAGGTTCAACATCAACTCTCACAATGGGACAATTTGATTCATCAAGGTCAACCCCAATTGGGCCATCAATGGTGTCAGTTTTGTTCCCACCATCATGAAAAATATGTCTTAGTATTATTCCATTAATGACACCGTAATCAGGTCTCAAATGATCTTTCACATAAAAGACTTATTTTTCCATTGATAAAAAAATGTATGGTTCATCAATATCCAATAATAATCTCTTTTCAATAACTTTAAATTTACAATCATCAATAAATGTACCATGTTACATCATTAAATCAAATCATTTACATTTCATCATAGTGACTCAACCATGAGAGTAGTAATCCAATAACAATATTTTCTCAAAAATTCCATAATAAGATACATTTTCATATCGAGGCCTACTATATGATGTACTGGAATAATAATATATAGTAGAAGTTAACATAACTCCATCATACTATGTTCTCATTTTCACCACTTGATCTGTTATAACAAATTTATATCTATTGATTATTAATGATTTTCAATCACAAACCAAATAATTGGGACCAAAATCCAATGCTCTTAATTCTTGAGAATTTGAGTCAACATATAAACTCAATACCTGAAATATATATGAATAATATGATTAAATAAATAAATATATTTTAACTTAATTAAATTAATGGTCATACCATTTATTTCAACCAAGTAGGAAACTCTTTTCTATGAAAGGCCTCTCTCTTTCTCAAAGGAAAATATCAATGAACTATACTTATAATTTGTTTATGTTCCATACATAAAATGATAATAAAATTTTAAGATATATGTGAAACGAAATAATATGATATAACATATAAATATTCAAATTATTTACTTGATATAGTCCTAAAAAAACCACGGTTAAAAAATATAGTGCGATGTGCCATATTGAGCCCTTCAAAGCTCAATTTAGCCAATGTATATGACCCAATAATTATTCCTATTTGGGGAAGATATTTAAATGAGGGAAAAATTTTCTAATACTTCTCATCTTCGTTCCCCATTTTCCAGTTATGTCTTGTTCTCACATCAGACAAATATATTGAGAAAAAATCCAGACATTCTTGATCCAAATAACCTCTAACAATAGAACCTTCATGATGATTCTTGTTTCAGACATAATATTTAATTGTGAACAAATTTATTTCAGTAATATACATCCAATAAAAATAAATAGGTCCCCAAATAAGTGTTTTAGTTGGAAGATGAACTATTAAATGAATCTTTCAAGTGAAACATGATGAAGTATTTTTTTACAAATAATAAAAAATTAATGGTGACTCTTACTGTATTTTTATAAATAAATACTTGGATAACCTTTTAGAAAAAAAGACTCTAAAAAATGGAAAATTATAATCTCTTTCACCCCTACATTATTGGATAGAAAATGTCGAATTTCTATTGAATCAATTCATGAATAAGGATGTGATAATCATGAGTTTTTTGGGATTTTAGTTTCAAATCCCTTCCATTGACTCATTTAGATATGTTTCAATAATAACCATCACGAACCTTGATATTCTCCAATACTTCAAGAAATTGATTTCTATTTAAAGGTATCATCACATAAGAAGCACACAAAACTTTCTATTTTTTTCATCAATACACACAAGATTAATTTCTGGTTTAATACCCTAATCCAACAAGTCTTGGTGAGATCAGAAGTCATCTTTGGTCTTCCCCTTGATATTGAGAATAATTGAAATCAAAATTTCACACATATTTTTCTCAATGTTCATTACATATAAATAATGACGTAAAAAATTGGTAGGAAAATATGGAAACTTAAAAAAGATGATTATCTTTTTCTAATTGTAAGTGGATTTAGTGTCAACATTATTCATCTTTTTAGATTTCATTTGAACTTTCCCTAAAGAAAAAATAAAATATTTTAATTCATTAAGAACACCGATTCCTGAAATATGTTGAGGTGGTTGTTCAATGTCAAAAATATTATCAAACCTCTGGAGACTCATCCTATATTGATGACTTATTGGAAAGAATCATCGATTCCCCATGAAACTGAAAATATGATGATATTTAAGCCTTCTTTATCATGTATTATTCATACAGATAGGATATGATAGTTTTCACTTCGTGCTCTTACTAGACATCATTTCATAAGAATGAAAATCATTTATAGTCTATAGAAGGGAAGTACACATCTGAAATATATTTTTTGAAGAATCATCGAACATGCACACACCCATATCCCAAAGCTGCTTTAACTCTCTTAATAAATTTTGAAAGTAGACCTCTATATCACTGCCAGGATAAAAAGGACCAAATATTATTATACTTAAGAAAGTGAATGTTTTTTTCATACACATCAGTAGAGTAATATTAAAAACTAAAAACTGGCCAGATATTAAAGGCTGCAAGTAGACATCTATATCACTGCCTAGATAAAAAGGTCTAGATATTAGTATAATCTAGAAAGTGAATGGTTTTTTCATATACATACATAAACATGAATAAAAACTATCCACATGATGTGATGATTAAGAATATGATCAATCATATTAAAACCATCAGAGGATAGACCCCGACCTGACATTACACACCTCAACTACAAAATTTGGGTGTTGTGCATCAAATTCCTACCATTCTAATCCATATGCAGGATGAACCAACTCATAATTACCTTTAATTCTCTCAGAATCATTCTATCTCATATTGGGTGATATTTCTATAAACATGAATAGATTTTTAATCCTAGGAAATAATGGAAACTTCCACATGACTTTTTTTGTCACATGAGATAGTGTTCCATCTACACTTGTCTTCCATCAAGATGTACCAAATTATTTACATTTATTAAGGTCAATTGTATCCTCTCTAAATAAACTGAAATATTTCTAAAAATAATGGATTTTATTAGTAAAAATCCAAGTTCTTTAATTATATTCCATGCCTTATAATTATTTGAGATAATATCTGCACCATCAGGAAAAACTTCCTTCAAAAAGTTAATAATAAAATCAATAATGGTATTAAAAATTCCGTACATGGGTTTTCCATGATATAACCACATTAAAATTTTCAAAATTTTCATTTTAGTACATTCTTGATATACATGAGTTCTGGTATCATCGATTAATTTTTTTACCCTTTCAACATTATCACATTCAGTCTTTTCCTCATGTGTGTTGATATCATTGCCTTCTTGCATAGACATAATATCTCTCTCATAATTTTGAACAAATGGAAACCGATCAAATATCAAATTCTCCATACCACTTCTTTTTTTACGTTCATGAACAATAAAAGATTGTCTCATATATCTATTTAGATACCAAACATAATATTTTGTTTGAAATCCAACTTTTTTAAATGGTATATAACTTATTCCTGACTTAACTATGGTATTCCAACACAATTATAATATAGAAACTATATACGAACTCCATCTAAAGCATTGTTAAATGAAAAATCTAGAAAAATCCAAATTCTTTTAAAAATTGGTTGAAATCCAATCGGTATGATACATCTAGATTCTATCCATTATATTACATGGAAAAAAATTTACGTTCCATTCAATAATGTTAATCATAATTAAAATTATATCCAAATTCAAAGACAAATTAAAATTATAGTGTAGAGTAAATTAAATAACACTAATAGGAAACCAAATTGAATACATTGCATGATGAAAGTGACCATTATAGAATAATACTATCCATGTAAACAAAGAAAAAGACATATCATAAAAAAACCAAGGAATACTCATAGAAATCAAAATAAGGTGCATGCATTGGAATAAATAACACCTAAAAAATACTAGTAGAAAAATTTGTATTTCATACCCATAGAGGTCTTCTCATTTTAAAACATAATTGAGGATAAAATTTAGTAATGAAAGGATTTTATTTAAGGTTAACATTACTTTTATTATTCAAAAACAAGGAAAATATATTTTACATGATTCTCTATCTCAATTTAATTAGCATTTAATTTGGGTAAGATCTATCAAGACTAAATAATTAATCCATTCCATCTCACTTTATGAAACCCATCCATTACATTATCACTGATGAAATCTCTTAATTTAGGTAAAGTGTGGTTATATGGTTTTTAATTCATTTAACATGTATTATAAATAAATGGATGACTACTCAATACATGATAAATGAACTAAGGAATCATTCTCAAAAAGTAATTAAGTTATACTCAACAATTAACCAAAATAGGTGAAACTAAGGTTCATACCATTAAAGTTTTATTAAATAACTAGATTCTTATGTAAAACTTTATCAATGGAAACCATTTTTCATAAAATGAATATGATCTAACAATATTTCCATTCTAACTTATATAATTATTTCATGAAATTTACCAAAGTATTCTATAAAAAGTTGTACATAATAAAGGTTTTAAAATTATTAAACATTTGAAATCAAAATATTTAATTATTTGAAATAATATTTTATCATTCATTAATTTCTAAATCAAAATAAATAATTCTATGAAAAATTATTTAAAAGTAATGTAAATACAATAGTGAATTCCTGAAGAACAAACATTCATAGATAAACCAATATTCCATATTTACTTATAATAGTATAATTATGTTTCTTATCATAAAATTATTTATTTTTGGGTTAAAACAATCCAATAAATAGTATAACCATGGTTCATGATATAAAAAACTTTATTTCAATTATTAATTCCCATAACTCTAGGATAATACAAACCAACATTAACCCCTTATAGTTAACTTAAATATGATTTTGAATATTAAAAATGTACAAGTCCCTAAAATATTCCAAAAAATGAATCTCAAATTTAAGATAAATTTATAATAATACCTAAGATAGTTTTCAAAACTAAGAAATTATAATTAAAATAGTACTTTTAGGAATCTAATAGACTATATTTGATCTATATTGGGATATAATTTTAAAAACACGATGATAGAAGTGATGCCAACATGCTCTGGTAGAATCACATGCATAGATAAAAATGAAAATAATAACCAAAAAAAGAGAAGAAAGATTCAGAACTCACTAATATGATGTTTAAGAAGATAAAAATAAAAAAAATCCTCAACTTAGGGTAGAATATTGGAGAATAAAATCAGCGATCGCTCGGGTGAGGGGAGAAGAAAGAAGAGGTAAGGAAATATTACCTCTCAAATATCACAACAACAAAAATGTCAGAAATGGAGGAAGAACACTTGGTTGATGGGGATAACGCCTTATGAGGAGGGGAGGGTGGATATTGAGGATCGTAGGAATGGATGGGAGATTATGGATTTTAATGAGGAGGGTAGGGGGTGCCCAAGGGTATACTAATTTTGTAAGGATCTATACTCGCTACTTTTTAAAACTCATTAGTATAGCTCAACATATACCAATAGTTTTTTTTAAAACCATGGGTATATATTTGGAAAGAATTTATATACCCATGGTTTCTCTAAACCATGGGTATAAATGTATGGGGATAGACCCAATTTCCAAAAGTGTATGTTGGTTGTTTTAATTTTATAGTGATCAAATTAATGTGAGTATTCATGTTTAATTGAATATGTAATTCCATATGATGATGGAATTTGATAAAGAATTTGAAGAATGTTAATTATTTTTTATAAAAATAAATGAAGGAATGTTAATAAATTATAATTCCAAAAGTTTGTTGAAATTGGAATGTATGCTAGGAAGAATGTTTAAATTAATTGCTTAATTAATTTGGTAGCTTATTATAGCTTGATTCCTTAGGTTTTACATTGTTGGAACCTATGAATAATGAATTTGTTAATTCAAGAAGTAATTTAAACTGGATATAGATAAGTATAATCACTCTAAAAATATATTCCCTTTGCCTTGAGAAGTTCAAACACCCTGTGTTGGAACTATGAGAGATTATTTTCATGTGAAGGTTAAATTCCTTGCTTTAGGGCCTAGATTTACCTATTGACTATATTTTTTTCCTACCATTTTTATGATTTTATTAGGGTTAGAGATTCCCTATGAAACATGATATAATTCTGGTATAGTTGATGTGATTACTGATTCTGAGATGGATGATGTGATATGATCCTGTGATGGCTGATCCTATGTTGGATGATGTGATATGATCCTGAGATAGCTGATCCTGGGATGACTAATGTGTTATGGGGTGGGGAGGCCTAGATGATGTGGTAGCAGTGGACACTTGTGATGGTGAGATGCATTGGGATATGCATGTGGGTGTTAGGGATAATATTGGATACGATGGAATGGGTTGAATTTGGGATTACCCATTTATGTGATTAAGATGAATTCTTTATTAAAATGAATCTATTTAATGGTTTATGGATGAGTTTCTTATTTTATCTTCATTCATTTCCCCACTGCTTGAGGTAGATGGATGTTCTTTGTTGTATGTTTCCTCTTGGTGGTAGATTATGATGGATTTACTATAGTACATATATTATGGAATGGTTTTAATAATGTTTAATAAATTACATAACCCATGGGGATGGTGTTGATGGAATGAAAATGCTTAAAAGATGTTAATCTTGAGAGAATATAGACTTAGTTTGGATTATGCCTCGAGGGAATGGAATTGGATTGATTGTTAAATTAATGTAATATCAAACAATTTTGTTTTTTAGTTAATGGATAATGAATTAATTAACATAAATTTAATTTTTTTATGAAAGAAAAAAATAAATTTAATGTTTATATTTAAATCCTTGTGTGGTTATAGGATATCTAGTCTTAGCAGTGGTAGTTGGAATTCTAAGTGACATTAGTTGTAATTGAGTAAAAGACTAGGTTATTCCCATAGTGTGATTTTGAGCTATATTATATCTTTAATTGATTCCATACATGAATCAAAAGTAGTAGCAGTCTCAGATAGAAGTGATAGACTTATAATAGACATAGATTTCAGGAAGTGTTTGGTGATCATTTTACTTCTTTCACACTCCTACAATGTTAATTTTTTGGCATCGATTATTTCTGCACAAGAATTTTGCATCTTGATGGTATAAGAGGTTTGAAAGGTGCCTGATGAGGTCCAATACCTAGTGGGGACAATGTTTTTCCCAGGTTGACATTAGATTCTCCCATGGTGCTCCTAACATAATACCTCACAAAAATAATCATTTTTCCTAAAGTTTTCATCTTCTTTCTCATCGAGGGCCTCTAGGGAACATTTTAGAAAATATAAACAAGATATTTAATTATTAATTACATATAAATTTTTGAAATATCAATAAAAAAACTTATAAAATTTTATTCTGTTTACACATTTACTGCACTTCCATACTTTTTATTTATACTCGGGAAAAATAATTTTTCTTGAGGCACATGTTCTTCGATTCCCAATACCACTTTATACAAATGAAAATTATTATTATAATATTACATTATTGAATAATATTAAAGTGATAAACCTATAATTAATTAAAATTTTAGCTATTGAAGAAATCCATAAAATAAAGAAGCACCTAAATATACATTTAATTAGAAATTTAATACTAGTGGCATAAAATAAACAATACGTACTAATTGTCATGATAAACATGGGTATGATATAGATTCCACTTTTATGTTCATTTCAGTCATTTTCTATCTGTGTTATGTTATTTGGTTATTCAATCACTAGGTAATTTTGATTATTTGGTCATTAGGTTCATTTTTAGGTTAGGTTTTTTGGTAAATTGTCCAATTTTCCATTTAGTTATTTTTCCGATTAGGTAATTTAGGCCAATTAGTCCATTTAGGCCAATTAGATCATTTAGGAAAATCATTCAATTTATTCCAATTAGTCCATTTAGGCCATTTATCCCATTTAGGTAATTTATTACATTTAAAATAATTTGGAAAATTAGGTAATTTTGGACATTTATTTGGATAATTTAGGCCAATTAGGCCATTTAGGTCAATTTAGGCTAATTGAATATACTTTAGTCCACCTCAATCCAATTTTGTCCAATTAGTCCATTTTGGTGAATTTGGATAATGAGACCATTTATGAAAATTATTCCATTTATTCCAATTATCCCATTTAGGTCATTTAGGCTATTTAGGACAATTAGGACAATTAGGCTATTTAGGACAATTAGGCTATTACACCATTAGTACATTAGGCCATTATGCCATTAGGATGTTAGGACAATTTATCATTAGTCCATTAGTACATTAGTCCAATTGGGAAATTATCCATTAGGCCATTAGGCCATTAGAACAATTAGGTCATTAGTTCAATTGTCCATTAGGACATTAGGCTATTAGTCCATTATGCTAATTCGACCAATTAGACATTATGAAATTAATCCAATTTGACAATTGTGAATTTGGACAATTAGGCCAATTTTATATTATGATATGAGTCCATTATCCCAATTTTCCATTAGGAAAATTGTCCAATTGGACATTAGTCCATTAGGCTAATTGGCCATTAGGACATTAGGCCAATTGGCCAATTGGGCCATTAGTCCAATTTGCTGATTAGGCTGTTAGGACATTTGGACAATTTAACAATTTTCCATTAGGTTATTAGTCCAATTGACCATTTGGTGATTAGGACATTAGGCCAATTGGCCAATTAGTCCATTATTTTATTGGGCTAATTGGATAATTTTTCATTAATCCATTAGGCTAATTATTTCAATTGGCCATTAGGCCAAATAATTGGACAATTAGTCCATTAGGAAAATTGGACATTAGGCCCTTAGTATAATTGGACATCAGGATATTAGGCCATTAGTCCAATTGGATACTAGTTCATTAGGTCATTAGGCCAATTTTCCATTAGGTCATTACACTAATTTGGCTATTAGGCCAATTGGCTAATTAGGACAATTAGGCCATTATGACATTAGGCCATTAGGCCATTAGGCCAATTTTCCATTAGGACATTAGTCCATTAGGCTAATTGGATAATTATTCCAAAAGGCCAATTGGCCAATTGGACATTAGGCCATTATGCCAATTATTTATTAGGCCATTTGTCCATTAGGCCGATTGGTCATTAGGCCATTTTACCATTAGGCCAATTGTTCATTATGCCATTAGGCCAATTGACTATTATGATATTAGGCCATTATTCCAATTGACCAATTAGGCCATTATAACAATTTCCAATTAGGCCAATTAATCCATAAGTCAAATTTTCCAATTAGGAAATTTTTCAATTAATCCATTAGGTCAATTGGCCAAATGGATAATTAAGCCATTAGTCCATTTGAAAAATTGGCCATTAGGACATTGGACAATTGGTCATTTGCCTATTAGAAAATTAGGCCAATTTTCAATTATTCCATCATGCAATTAGGCCAATTATCCATTAATCCATTAGGTCAATTCACCCTTAGGTGAAGGTACCAAGCATATAGCATAAGCCCCAAAATATGAGATTTTTAAAATTTTCACCAATGAATGACATGAACACATCATCATTAGAGAATCACTGCCTGGTTTATGCTAAGGATCTTGTATAAAGAATATTAAGCACAAAATTAATACCATAAAATACTTGGTTTATATCTAAAGCCAAGATCGATGTCTGCTCATCCTTAGTGATTGCTGCTTGAATAATTTGAAGCTGAATTCCTCTAGTTCATCTACATGTGATTTAAAAATATACACGATCACTGAACCTAAAAATCCAGGTGCTAGTGCAGAGTTCCAATGACACCTTCAATGCTCCAAAGATCACTATATCACTTTACTTGTGATGTGTGAGAGAGAGCTCAATCTGAGCTCCTGGATCCAAAGCCTCTCTCTAGATTATGGGAGAGAGAATAGAGAGAATGTATATGAATAGTCCCAAGTGAATTCCTCTATTCTTATATTTATAGGGTTTTAAGAAAAAACCCGATAATGTTTTCCCAGCCCTTGAATAATTAACACTCTATATAAACAATATTTTGACTACTAAAATGAGTCATAAATATCATTTATTATTATTATTAGCATCACTTTTTAGTAATATAATAAATATATTACATGATAATAATTGATCCATTAACTCAGATCGTACTTCCCACAAATATTAAATGAACCTTGATTATTTTAAACTAACATTCGTTGAAATAATATTTTCATGTATTTACTTTAAAACTAGTAAATAAATTTAATAAATAAATTCAATTACCCTTATTATTAACTTGAATAATATGAATTTATTTATTTACTTGGTGATTGTACCTCCTTGGAAAAATCTCATACCCCAGTGGTGGGGCCCAACATGTAAAATATACCTATTTAAAAGAATATGGCTGATTCTTGAATACGCTATTGTGTGTGACCCTCTAGGCCCTTATCTTGATAACAGTGAATACTATTCATAGACCAAAAGTGGGATCTATAAACCCATCATGACCCCTAAATAGATAAGTATTTTCATAATAGTGATAACTAACCTACAAACATGCACTGTGTAATATAATCTATTTGTCTTTAATATCTCATAAAGTAGGAAGCACACCCGTGTCATCACCCTTTTCTTACTTTATTATTTTTTGATCTAACTAGATAGATTTACCTTGGACTACCATGGACATGGATTTATCACGGTACTACCATCCTGATCAACATGGATCGAGATATATAACTTCCTTAACCTGGAAGTGACAAATCCTTTCTTGACCATTCAACCAATTTCATTCCCTTAATGATGCACCCAATACAAAATACCTCAACATGATTTCATCATCATAGTTTTTGACTTACATCAAATTTCATGATCAAATGGAACACATTAGAAATGATATTGAGTTAGGATACCATTACACATGTCTGTAGATAGGAACATACAATGACACCCAAAACATGTGATGTTCCTATTGGCAGGTCTATCCTCATGATCTAACCACTTGAGATCACCAAGAGTGAACTTCATAAAAAGAATTCTCAATGCTTATGAGCCCCCAGAACTTGATAGTCAAATATCTACTGTGTATAGTTAGTAAGATGTATCTAGACCCTATGATCGTTGTTTAAGGTTAATGTCATAGTATCTTGATATTCTCATTATAACTTGGGATCTTTTATAACATTTTTACACGTAATTAATCTATAGACATTACCATTAAATAGTGGATTCTGAAATATCTAAACTATAATGGTAAGTTATAATCATGTATATCTAACTATATATATAACATGGAAATCAAAATTACAGCATAGTTGGGTATAGGGAACCTTTTACATCACACCTAATTTCACTGGAGCCAACTTACTAACCACACTTGTTATCTCTCACATGATCAAAATCATGTTTCTAATGAGTCGCAGATTTAGTTGTTGGGCCTTCCATGATTCCACCATGTGGATATTCTACTATAATGACCTCATATCCTTGATTAAAACTTATCAAGAGATGGTATCCCTGAGTATATCTCTTTTTTACACTATCAAAACTTGACATCTTTGCTAGTAAGAATATCATAATTTTCATTATGATAATACTTTTATTACTAGGTGTGATTCGAAGAATTAGAATAAATCATTGCATATAACTACTTCTTTGATGCCTTATAAGCTTCAACATACTTAGTATTTTTAGGTATGACTACCACTAGCTTATATGAGCTTATCTCAATCATCACCTTAGAATAACTATTATATTAGATCACATTGATTTATGGAATACTGGTTTGTATCCCCTGAAACAAAGTATCCTTTCTTCTCCACTTATCAGGTACTTATATTTTTGTACATGATGCAATACAATTAAATAGTTTTGACTAATTCACTTATAGTACTCCTGGATATAATTGATATCTTCCTACTATAAAGCATATACTGACAATATCAATTTTTGTACTTATCATGGAATACATGATCAATCCATCTCTAAAGCGTATGAATTTGAACTCACCACATCAATATCCTCCCATGTCCCAGACATGTCAACCTAGAGAGATACCTAAAATGTGACATTGATAAAAATTCCTCTCTTGAATTATTCTAGCTTATATTTTTCAATACCATGTCACTATATGTATGATTGACTAGGTCCAAGAAACCTTTAGATACATATCAATAGACCATGTTCCCTAGAAATTATGTTGTTAATTTAATTCAATCACTAGAGAATAAATTTCATCATAGTCTTAACTAACTTTAAGACCAATATATTTTCCATATGTTTTCGAACATATTTTACTTGAAAAATCTTGGATCTCCCACTAACCTCTGGTAGATACATGGGAAAAATTTATTGTAAATGTAAATTCTATGATCATGTTTCTTACTTCAATCCTAAATTGGATATCATTAACTTGAAACCATTATTAGAATATGTGATGTGAACATCACTTTCTGGTTGCATCATATAGATACCTTCCATGTTTGGTGGTCCTGACATCTAATTATCAAAATAATATGATCATATAAAATAGCCATGATAAGTAAAATCCTAATTAATTTAGGCATACTGAACTGGAATTACCAATTGAGACTTATTGTTACTACACTTGTACCATCATTGTATCAACTCACTTGAATACACACTACAATATTCAAAATAATAATCCACTTTTCACTTTGATACATGGGATCCATTATTTAATTTTAACTAGTCATTTGAATCTTAGCTAATTTCCATACACTGTTTACTTTTAGGAAATATTATTCACAATGAATAATAGATCACTGTCCTCAGTGAATACAAAAACTATCACTATGGTTTTATCCTTCCTACACAGTATGTATCTATGGAACATAATCTATTCGACATGCACTTGTTGAACTAGTTCCTTTTCCAACTATATGTGCATCTTTATAATTGACTAAACCCGAAGTCAATATTTCTAACACTATCTCAAAAGAGATGTGTACCCTTATATAAATGCAGTCTTTCACTTGACTACTAATTTTGTATCGTAGGAATTTATGTAATATCCTAAGAAACCATTAGGATAATTACAATAGAGGCACAATGTATGTGTTCCCAATACAAGTTTGTTTATGTCATAACAAACTCTGTGCATACAAACACATATCCTCACAACAAGATGGATTTCCATCATAAAACTATTATGATACCCATTAGTCATAATATTTGGAATGTGGTTATAGAATTAATTTATTATTTGAGAAGAAAATTATGAAATATAATGTAATTTTTTGCAAGTTGCAACATTGATATTACTTACACCATAACTCTAATGTATAAAATGTACATTTAGGAATTGATTCATGATAAATTTTTTTGGTTGGTGTTGACATGTAAGACTTAATCATCGATCCTCCTCATTAAAATCAAGGTCATGATGTAGATAAGGTAATGTGAATTTATGAATTACTTCACACTACATTATCATGATCAATAAATGCTTGGTCAAGATATTCTTCAGCATGCCGACCCGAAGTAACTCATATCTTCTTACCATGTATATCCATCATTTTACCATTCATTAATGGATTTAAGTAATGTAATGAAGTATATTTACCACTATCTTACCCTTTTAATAGTTCACTCTATTTAAAAAAAACTAACTCTATAATCATTGTGGATTACATTTCTTTCTAAAGGTTTCTTCATCCAAACTAAATACATCAATAATACCGAAGGTGTTTAGATTTATTTATCCTACATACCATAATGTTTATATCTTTGACACCCACTTTTAGTATTTCTTGACAAATATTATCTTTTTAAAATTGGGTATGTAAGTCTTACATTTTATATTCATCAAGTATTGTTTATGATTCAAGTATTACTGAACTATTGGTTGAGTATTCAACACCAATAAAAAATTTATTTTGGAACCTGTAATAATGCATTCTTATATCTAGAGGACACATGAGATAATTTTTTTGGTCATTCTCAACAAAATTTATATAATAATCATTCACTTAGTAATTTGATGTTTGTACTTATCACCACTAACATAGGAATCACCCTTTATTAGATACTTGGTGAATACAACCGACTTATAGTAATGTTTATATACATGGTTACTATATTTCAATACACATATATGATAGGAATATAGTAATAAATACCCAAGAAGTAAAACAGAAACATTATATTTTACTTTGATGAATAAACCTAAAGAAGAAGCAGAAACTTGCTTCTTTAATTCAGTTTATTGAGATTAAAATTCCAAATTCTTATTTCATAACATACAGTGCAAATAACTTGTGGTAATACCTCTTTTATTGAAATATTTTGTGAATGTGCCTTTGGCATTACATTCCATTGGAATTTTCTCCTTTCCTTTCAATTTGTTCACCATAAGAATTAAATATTAATCTATATTTTATATTCTTATATCCTTGTAGAACCTTATCAAAACTTTTAAAAAGAATTTACTCAAAATTTTCCATTTTGTAACCTAAAATGAGACTTGAGTCAATAGGTGAAAATCATATGAGAAATGTATCCATTGAAAGAACATGATTCATCTTTCAATTTACACATATCAGTGTAATCATCACCTTATTCACATCTTGCTTCACTTTATCCTCGCAGACTTCTCAGAGATGAGACTACATGTTATATCATACATGTACTGATGCAGTGACCACAACTAGCATCATATATTGATGATATAATTATGAAATAACCATCATATTCTTACTACATGAGTCACCTATAAGCATATTTCTCACCCTCTCTTCAAGAGGTTACTTAACAGGTGTTTAGGACACAAGCACCTTGGGTTTCCTATATTATAGTACTATATGAAAATTCCTGTACATTTTTGGATACTCATGATAGTGTGAACATTTAATTTTTCCATTATTTATCACAATTATTTATTATGGTATAACATTACATTTTCTACAAAAGTAAAATTTAGAAAATTACTAATTTCTTTATCTGATTACCATTTTAGACATTTTGATTAATGAATTAAATGCCTTCCATTATTTTATCTAATTTTAGGAACCCTATGTGCTAGAATTGGAATACTCTGTCACTTGATTATTCTAGTGTAAAGGATCCCTGAACCTCCCCTCATAGTCTACAAGCTATGGCTACACAACTACTTTCTGGGTTTAAGGTTGGATTTTGACTAGCCAACCACATTAAATCGTCATTCTGTGATATGTTGAGTGAAGTACTAGATTCTAAAATAATTACTTGATTTACTAAACACTTACCTCTAAAATGATAGCAAGTTAGTTATAGCTAATCCTTACTACCACTTTAGTTAAGTCAACCCACCACTCTCATAAGAACTCCTCGATAGTAAGAGGCACACTCAACTGTGGCATGAATGGCACCCCAAACACCCAGTTTTGTCGAGATTCGAATGATGGAAGGTGGTTTAGACTTAATATTTATATGATGGTTTTTTTTGTTATTAATGTGACAAAAGAAATCATTTTCTATCTTATTAGCATGTACTGTGTGATCGCACTCACAACTGACCATGCTATAAATAAAAATTTCATCACATCACATGTTCATTTTATCTTTGCATGCTTGTTTAACATTATATGTGATCATGGGTAAACTATAAATTCATGAAAATAATAAACCATGAAAAATAAAATGACGACCAGATCATGAGAGGATTTTAATGGTTTATCCAATGAGTGAATAATGGATCAACCTTTAACCTAAGGGATATACCTTGAGTCACATCACTTGATACTAGAATTGTAGTGACTACCCATATAATTCACCCATCTCTTATCAAGAGCATCACAGGTCCAAAAAAAAGCACCATTTTGTTGGTCCTGTTACGCTCCTGACAATAGACCATATACCCCACATCCATCCATCCGACAAACTCTGTGATAAATGGGTCTCTGAGTAGGCCATGTATCTAGATATATCCCCTTACTAGATCGGGATTTAATTCGCCTCCCCATAGATTTGAACTTGGGGTTGACTGGAATTTATCCAACCTGAGATCTTCTCTGGCACCACTATGGCGTAGTGGTACTCACGAGGCTCCCTGGTGGATGTTAAGCCTTAGGTCCCATGTTATCATCATGGGGGAGGCATATTAAATCCTAGTATGGACTGGGGACAATACCTGCAGTGTGGTTTGACCCCAGTTGAGCCCAGTCCACAAGTTTGGTGGACTGGGGCGTGGACAGACTATGACCCAATCAGTGTCATAGGTCTGTTAAAAAAGGAGCCTTTTTTTGTTGGACTCACGATGCTCCCAGCAATAGACCATATACCCCACTACACACCATCTAGTGGACTCTATGCTAACTAGTCCTCTAATTAGGTTGGGTATCAGGATATCTCCCCAAGACAGCTAGGGATTTATTTTTCCTCCCAAGACATTTGAACATGGGGATAACTGGCATTTAACCAACTAGGGAGCTTCTCTGGTACCAGTGTAGTGGTACCAAATAATCTCCCTAGTTGGTTAAATTACATTCATCCTGGGGTTCAAATATATGGGGAGGAAAAATAAATCCTCAGCTGGCTAGGGGAGATATCCAGATACCTAGCCTAGTTAGAGGCCTAGTTATCATAGAGTCCACTAGATGGGGGTTGCGGGGTATAGGTCCATTTTTGGGAGCATCGTGGGTCCAAAATTAGGCTATTAGGATAATTGGCCATTAGGAAATTAAGACATTAGGTCAATTGTCCAATTGGAGATTATTCCATTAGACCAATGATAGAATTAGTCCATTAGGCTAATTGGACATTAGGCTATTATGCCATTTGGAAAATTAGGCCATTAGGACATTAATACAATTAGACAATTAGGAAATTAGGCTATTTGTACATTATTCTAATTAGACAATTATCCATTATACCATTAGTCAAATTGTCCAATTAGGCCATTAAGCCAATTGGCCTATATGACATTAGGCCACTATCCCAATTGGATGCTAGGCCATTAAGTTATTAGGCCACTTAACCAATTGATCGTTAGGCTAATTAGGCCAATTAGGCCAATTGGACATTAAGCCATTAGGACAATTGTCCAATAGTCCATTAGGCCAATTAGACATTAGTTTATTAGGCTAATTGTCTATTAGGCCATTAGGCCATTAGGCCATTTGGCCAATTTTCCAATTAGGTTGTTTGAACAATTGGCCATTAGACCAGTTATCCAATTTCCTATTAGGTTAAATAGTCCATCAGGCCATTATAGAAATTTTACATTAGACCATTAGGCCAAGTTTACATTTTAAAGGGGTATTTACTGCCTTATATTAAATGGATTAATGATAATAAATCTTAAATTTCAGCATGAAAATCTAACTAACAATATAAATTTAGATATAATTTTTATTCATATTAAAGTACCTGGCACTTCTCATGCTCGGGCATTTTAGTGAACCCCAAAGTGTGAAAATACATTATTGAATCTTTTTTCTTTTTGTTTTTCCAAACATATCCTAAAAACAAAAAATTTAATACAAGTAATAAAAATTAAATTTTCTATGAAAACCATTAAATATTATGAATACCTTAAAATCATCACACTTCTAATATGCGATCATTTCTTGATATTGTTTTTTTTGGACAGTGGGGGAATATTGGTATACACTCTAAATCAGAACCAAATCTAAACTTCAAACCATCATATAACTCATGCTTATATGATCGTCAAAACTCCCCAAGATTCATCAACCTTTCAACCTTAGCAGCTTCACTATCTGGAATATTAAACTGATGTTTCAATGAACATTTAATTCATATAAATACAAAAATAATACAGATATAAATTTTAAAAATTTTCTTACCCATATCTCCTCCCATTATTTCACCTTTATTTCATTACCGACATGCCTCCATTAGACTAGTTTCACCATAATGATATCATTGTACTTGGATAAAGTTCCCATGAAACTTCTACATTGCATGGAATTTTTACCCGTCATATGATTGTATTCATTTTAGTCCACCATTATTTGTGTTTAAAAATTCTAGGCTTCATGCATAAGGGTGCGGCCATGTCGCCTACTAGAAGATCCCACCGAATAATATCAAAAGAAAAAAGAGGAATTAAGTTAAAATACATTACGAAAAAAATTATGTGATATAATTTGACACATTTATAATAAAAAAATCTCAATACAGGCGGCTCATTAGTCTTTGATGGATCTGTGGGCTATCCTGAATCAATAGCCTCTCAAGAATGTTCCTATTCCAATGCATGTTCTGGGTGATCTTTATACACTGGAGTGGAAGATAAAGGAACAAAATCATTAGATCCTGGATGGATAGTAGGAAATGGAGGCTGTGAAGATATGGAAGGATATGGGTAGTAGGGTTGAGGATACATAAAATGATATAGACATGGTAAAGGTGGTAACATACATTAAGGTGGCATAGACATAGTATAAGAAGAGGCTAAATGAGATGATAATGGAGGCATGAGTGAGAACATCCCTAGAGGCTCAAGTGGAGGATGGAAAGGTGTGGTGGATGGGGTTTCTGTTGATGGGTTAGGGTGATAATGGGTATAAAAAGAGCTTCATCTAGCTCTAGGAGCACCCTCACTCGAACCCATGCTAGTAGTCTGAGTAGGAGTCAACTCTAGTTTAAACCGCACTCATGCATCTGTTAATCAGTATCAACTAATCACTTCCTTTGAAATTATTTTTTATTTTTCATAATCTACACAAGAATTAAATGTAAATATTTTAGAATTTTTTTAAAAAAATCATGCATACAACTTAGAATTCAAGGAAGTTATAAATAATTTCATAACATGTTTTAGTAAAACCAAGTTATACATTTTTTAAAAACCCATTTTAAACCCAGTTTTATGAATCGAAATAAATAATTTAAATAAAACAAAAAGAAAAAAACACTAAAAAAATATATCATTCCAAAATGAAACAAAATTAAGTTAATTAAATTAATACCAACCTGAGAAACCCACATCAAGTTAAACAGAATGAAATGTTAACACATATATTTACTTCTGTATATTACACACCACTACTTTATCCCCAAAATAAACTCTCACAATGGGAAAATTTGAGTCATCAAATGAAATATTTTTTCAAAACAAATGGGGAAATAAATAGTGTTAATTTATTTCCCACTATCATGAAAAATATTTCATGTAATTACTTCATTAATGACACTGTAATCAGGTCTCATACGATCTTTAACATAAAAAACTTATTTTTCCATTGATGAAAAAATTTATGGTTCATCGATATCTAGGAATCGACTCATCATAATAACTTTTAATTCACAATCATCAATAAATGTACCATGTTTCATCATTGAATCAAAACATTTACATTTCATCATGGTGACTCAACCATGAGAGTAGTAATATAATTACAATATTTTTTCAGAAATTCCATAAAAAGACCCATTTTCATATCGAGGTCTACTATCTGATGCACTAGAATAACAATATATAGTAATAGTTAACATAATTCTATCATACTATGTTCTCATTTTCACTGATTGATCAGTTGTAACAAATTTATACCCATTAATTACTAAATATTTTCATTCACGAACTAAATAATTATGACAAAAAACGAATTATATTAACTCTTGAGAAACAAATTTAAAATGTAAATGCAATACCTGAAATATATTTGAATAATAAAATTAGATGAATATCTATATTTTATGTTAATTAAATTAATGGTCATACCTTTGATTTCAACTAAGTAGGAAACTCTTTTCTATGAAAATCCTATCTTCTTTTCAAAGGCAAATATCGATGAACTCTACTTATAATTTGTTTATCTTACCTACATAAAATGATAATAAAATTTTAAGGTTTATTT
Source organism: Viscum album (assembly GCA_963277665.1). Classification (NCBI taxonomy): domain Eukaryota; kingdom Viridiplantae; phylum Streptophyta; class Magnoliopsida; order Santalales; family Viscaceae; genus Viscum; species Viscum album. The sequence continues at coordinate 1,827,630,233 of OY728127.1, forward strand.
GAAATGAAATGGTATAATATAACATATTAATATTTAAATTACTTACTTGATATAGTCATTGAACAAAAAATAGTTAAAAAATATGGTGCGATGTGCCATATCCCGCTCTTTAAGTAATATTGTTGCCAATATATATGACCCATGAATTCACCCTATTTGAGGAAGAGATGGAAATAAGGGATAAATTTTCCTAGAATTCTCATCTTCATTTCTCATTGGCTGGTTATGTATTGTTATCACATCAGAAAAATACATTGAACCAAAATTCATACACTCTTGACCTAGATAACCTCTAATAATAGAACCTTACATATGATTATTTTTTCAAGAATAAGATTTAATTGTGAAAATATTTATTTTAGTAGGATATGTCTACCAAAAAGAAATAGGTCCTCCAATATGTTTTTTAGTTGTAAGATGAACTATTAAATATATCATGAAAGTGAAAAATGATAGAGGATTTTTTTCTAAGTCACACAAAATTAATGGCTTATCTTGAAACATTTTTATCAAGAAACACTTGGATAAACTTTTATAAAAAATGTCTCTAAAAAAATGGAACAAGAGAATCACTATCAACCTTACAATATTAGATATAAAATTTCACTTTTCTATTGGAATCAATTCATGAAGAATGATGTGTTAATCATGAGTTTTTAGGGATTTTAGTTTAAATCCCTTATGTTGACTCATTTATATATGTTCATAGAATAACCATAAAGAATCTTGATATTCTCAAATAATTCTATAAATTTATTTTTCATTAAAGGTGTCATCACATAAGAAGCACAAATAACTTTCAATTTGTTTTCACTAATAGATACAAGACGCAGTTCTGGTCGAATTCCCCAATCCAAAAAGTCCTGGTGAGATCAGAAGTCATCTTTGGTCTTTAACTTGATATTTATTAGTTGAAAGAAAAATTTCACAAATATTTTTCTTAATATTCATTATGTCTAAAAAATGACGTAATAAATTGGTATACCAATATGGAAACTCAAAAAATAGACTTCTCTTTTTCCAATTGTAAGTGGCTTCAGTGTCAATATTCTTCCTATTTTTATATTTCATCTAACCTTTCAATAATGAAAAAGTGAAATATTTCAATTTTTTAAGAACATCAGTACCTAAAATACATTTATGTGGTCGTTCATTTTCAATAGTATTATCAAACTTCCAATGATTCTTCTTGTATTGATGACCCATTGGAAAGAATCATTGATGCCCCATGAAGTTGAAACTATGATGATATTTAATCCTTATCTATCATGCATTCTTAATACAAATAGGATATGATAGTTTTCCATTTTTTCTCCAACCAAACATCATTTAATAAGAATAGAAATCATTTATAGTCCATAGAAGGGCATCATGGATCTGATTTTTTTTGAAGAAGCATCGAATATGAGTGTACCCGTATCCCAAATCTGCTTCAACTCTCTTATTAAAATTTTCAAATATATATATATATATATATCATTTCAAGGATAAAAAAGAATAGATATTAGTATGATAAAGAAATTGAAATGTTTTTTCATACACATCCATGGAGGAATATTATAAACATGAATAAAAACTGGCAATGTGCTGTGAGTAATAAGCATCTGACCAAACAGATTAAAACCATCACAGGATAGACCCAACCCGACATTACACACCTCAGCTAAAAAATTCGGGATTTTGTGCATCAAATTCATGCCATGCTAATTCATCTCTAGGATAAACCAACTCATTATTACCTTTAATTCTCTAAAAATCATTCCATCACATATTGGATGAAATTTATGCATACATGAATAGATTATTTATCCTGGGAATCAATGGAAAGTGCCACATGATGTTCTATGGCACACAAGATGGTGTTCTATTTGTATTTTCCTTCCATCAAGATGTACCACATTCTTTATAGTCATTTTGTTCAGCTCTATCCTCCCAAAATAAACCACCATCTTTCAAACAAGCATGTATTTTATTATTATAAAATCTAAGATTATTAATTATCTTACTTGCATTATAATGATTTGAGGGAATATATGCACCATTAGGAAAAAAGTCCTTAAAAAAGGTAAGAATATAATCAATGGAGGTATTATAAATTCAACGCATGGATTTTCTATGATATAACCACATTAAAAATTCTATTTTTTTAGTACATTCCTGATATACATGAGTTATCCATTAATTTTTTCACTCTCTCAACATCACCATCTTCAGTCTTTTCCTCATGTGTATTGATATCATTTCCTTGTTGTACTATCATACTATCTATCTCTTAATGATGAAAAATGGAAAATGATCAAATATCAAATTCTCTATACCCCTTATTTCTTTACATTCATGAATAGTAGAAGATTGCATCATCACTCCATTGTGATACCAAACAGAATAGTTTGTTTGAAATACATATTTATTTATATAAAAGCTAATTTATTCCCAACGTAGCCACGATATTCCAACACAATTATAACATTAACAATGTATATATTCTCTATAAGAAGCATTGATAAATAAAAAAAATAAAAAAGTCAAAATTCTTTTGAAACTTGGGTGAAATATGATCGGTGTGATACATCCAACTTATATCCATTATATTATAGGGAAAATTTTATGTTTCAATCAAGAATGTAAACCATAATTACAATGATATTGAAATTCAAAGACAAATTAAAAGTATAGTGTATAGGAAATTGAAAAACAATAATAAGAAACCAAAATGAATACAATGAATGATGCATGTGACCATTATAGAATAGTAATATCCATAAAAAATAACAAGTCATATCATAAGAAAAAAACAACACATAATCATATAAATCCAAACAAGGTTCAGGTATTGGAATAAATAACAACTAAGGAATACTATCAGAAAAATGTGTATTTCTTTCCCATATAATTATTCTCATTTGAAAACATAATTGGGGATAACATTTAGTCATGAAAGGATTTTATTTAAGGTTAACATTACTTTTATTATTCAAACACAAAAAAATACATTTTACATGATGTTTTATTTCAATTTAAAAAGTATTTAATTTGGGGAGGATCAATCAAGACTAAATAATTAATCCATTCCATCCCACTTTATAAAACCCATCCATTACTTCACCACTAATGAAATATCTTGATTTTGGTAAAGTGAGGTTATATGGTTTTTAATTCATTTAATTTGTATTGGAAATAAATGGATAACTACTCAATACATGATAAATGAACTAAGGAATATTTCTTAACAAAGAACTAACTTATACTGAATAGTTTATCAAAATAGGTGAAACTTAGGTTCATACCATTAAATTTTAATAAAGAACTAGATTCTTATGTAAAACATTATCAGTGGAAACTATGATTCATAAAATGAATATGATCCAAAAATATTTCCACTATAACTTATATACTTATTTTATGAAATTTACAAAAGGATTCTATAAATATTTGTACAAAATAAAGGTTTTAAATTTTTTAAAAATTTAAAATCTAAATATTTAATTATTTGAAATAATATTTTATCATTCATTCATGTCTAAATCATAACAATTAATTTTAAGAAACATTATTTTAAAGTACCATAAATAAAATAGTAAATTTTTAAATAACCAACATTCAGAGATAAAACAATATTCAAGATTTACTTATAATAGTATAATTATCTACATAATTGTATAATTATTTCAGTTTGGGTTAAAAAAAATACAATAAATAGTTTAACCATGGTTCATGATATAAAAAAATAAATTTCAAAAATTAAATTCCATAACTCTAGGATAAAAAAAACATTAACCCCTATAGTTAACTTAAATATGATTCCCAATACTAAAAATATCTAATTACCTAAAATATTCCCCCAAATGAATCTCAAATTTAAGTTAAATTTATAAGAATACCTAGGATAGATTTCAAAATAAATAATTTACAATTAAAACAATTATTTTAGAAATTTAATAAACTATATTTTATCCCTATTAGGCTATAAATTTAAAAAGATGATGATTGAAGTGATTCCAACATACTCCAGTATAATCAACATCATAGATAAAAAATAAAAATAATAGTAAATAGAAGAGAAGAAATGTTCATAAAACACTAATATGACATCAAATATGATCATAATAAAAAAATCATTGAATTAGGAGAGAACACCAAAGAAGACAAATGGCCATCACTTGGGTTAGGGGAGAAGAAAGAAGAGTAGGGAATGAAATCTTACCTCTCAAAGATCACAAAAAAATGCTAGAAATAGAGGAATAACACATGATCAATGGGAGAAACATCACCTCAGGAGGAGAGGGGGGACTCCAAGTCTCATAGGAGGGGATGTGAGATTCAGGATTCAATCGAAGAAGGGAGGGGGATCCTGAGGGTGGCCCAATTTTTTAAGGATCTATACCGCATGTTTTTTTAAAACTCATGGGTATAGATCAACCTACACAAAAAGTTTTTTCAGACCATGGGGATAACTTTGGGCAGGATGTCTATACCCATGGTTTCTATAAACCGTGGGTATATATGCATGGGAATAGACCCAGTTTTCAGTAGTGTGTAGCGATTGTTATAATTTTATAGTGATCAAATTAATGCGAGTATAAATGTTTAATTGAATATGTAATTCCATATAATGACAAAATTTGATAAATAATGTGAATAATATTAATTTTTATTGATGAAAAGAAATAAATTCATCTTAATAAATTATAATTATATAAGTTTTTTGAAAATGGAATGTATGCTGGGAAGAATGTTTAAATTAATTTAGTATCTTTTTATAGCTTGATGCCTTAGGTTTCCTATATTTGGAACCTATGAATAATGAATCAGTTAATTAAATAAGTAATATAAATTGGTTGTTAATAAATATAATATCTAGGGAAAGATTTTATTGTCTTCATGATAAGGTTGAGTTCCTTGTGTTGGAGTTGTGAGAGCTCTTTTCATATGATGGTTTAATGCCCTGTTTTAGGGCCTAGATTTCCCTATTGAAAAGGTTTTCCTACTACATTTGTGATGTGCTCTGGGTCTGAGCTTCGCTATGTGATGTGATATGATCTAAGGATGGTTGATGTGATGGATGAGACTAAGATTCCTAGTGTGATATGAGCCTATGATGGTTGAGCCAAGGATGGATGATGTGATATGATCCTATGATGGAAGAGTCTGGGATTATTGATTTGTTATGGGGTGGGGAGGCCTGGATGGTGTGGCAGTAGTGGACACTTGTGATGGTGAGATGTATTGGGATATGCATGTGGGTGTTAGGGATAACATTGAAGATAATGGAATGGGTTGAAGTTGGGCTTACCCGTTGATGAGATTAAGTTGAATGTTTTCTTGAAATGAATATGTTTAATGGCCAATAGAAGAGTTGCTTATTTTATTTACATTCCTTTACCCATTGCTTGAGGTAGCTAGATGTGCTTAGTTTCATGTTTCCTATTGGTGGTATCTTATGATGGTTTTCCAATAGTACCTATATTATGGAATGGTGTTAATAATTTTAATAAATGACTTAACCCATGGGGTTGGTGTTGATGGATTGAAAATGTTTAAAAGATGTTAATCTTGAAAAACCATGGTCTCAGTTTGGATTATGTATGAAGGGCATAGACTTGGATTGATGGTTAACGTAATGTAACATGGAAAAATTTTGTTGGTTAGTTAATTTATAATTAATTAATTAAAATAAATTGATTTTTTAATGAAAGAAGAGAATAAATTTAATGTTTATCTTTAAATTCTTGTGTGCTTATAGGATATCTAGTATTAGCAATGGTAGTGGGGAGTCTGACTGATGTTAGTTGCAGTTGAGTCTAAGACTAGGTTATTCCCATAGTATGGTTATGAGAAATATTATATCCTATATTCTTTATCTCATATGCTACCCCTCCCATGTTAGTTACAAAATATGACAACTAGTGGACTCTAGGAGGGTGTTTTCCCCAAAATTCCAGTGGGAGGATGGATGGAAGACTACCCCCTCTAGTCCCACCCTCTTTTATTGGCAGTATTTGAGCTGGTATGCATAGTGGTTATTTTTACCATATATATGTGTATAGGGATGTGATAGATTGTGGTTATTCACACACATATATCCCCAGATATAGTATACAAAGGATTATTATAGGCATTATGTGTATATGTTGTTATGGGTTGAGGTACCTTACTCAGTGTATGGGTTGTGATGGATTGACACATAATACCCAATGTATGATTCATGTCATATGGGATATGGTGGATATTGAAAACTACTTGGTTATTATATGAAGATGTGATATGGTATGATGTGATTATATATTTCATGAGGTGCATGTTATGATGAGGTTTCATGGGTTGGTAGGGAAACAGTAAACATGGGAGACTAGTTGAGACATGGGTATTTAGGGCCTCCTGCAATCTGATGCATGGACCATTAAGTTTATTAAACCTAATAAATGAAGTGATACTGGTTTCAAGGTAGATAACTAGGAAAGTATCATACATAATTCTTCATTGTGCTAGTGTTTGAAATGGGTATACCGTGGGATAGCTTGAAACCTTAAATAGTATAATAAAATATTTAATGTTAAGTGTTCCATATTTAAGTTTTTGGAGTCTAATAATTTTTTCTTTTGTAGGAATAGATCTAGGTTGACATCCTCTTTAGTTTTTTACTGAAGATGTTTAGTAGGATGTGCCATTAGATCGCCACAAGGTAAAGGTTGATGATGATGGAAATTGGAGGAGGAAAATACAAGAGTTTCAATGCTAGAGTCTGAAGAAGTAAGAGGGATCCTTTTCAGACTCAGTAATAGAATAATGGTTGGAGGAGGTTGAGATAGCATTCAGTTTGACCCATTCTTGGAAGGAGTACTGGGTTTTGTTGGTTGTGGTGATTCTATTAGGATTAGTGAGGCAGTTGTGGTTCTTGTTACTTAGGGATCATGAGGAGTAAATAGTATCATGGGATAAGTTCCAAGACCAGTTTTGAGCATGGTTTCTTTCTTTAACTACAAAGGTGGCCATTTTTTAGGAAATTTTTACCCTTCCACAAGGGAGTTCTAACATGCAAGATTTTTGGATACATTTCAAGACCCTTCTGTGATATTATTTAGAACTTTTTCTATATGAGGAGTCCAAGATGAGTCATTTCGAGGATTATTTTCATTCATAGATCTATTTTTAGGTCACCCCATTTATTTTTAAGACAAATATCAAGGTTCTGGTGAGAGAAAAGGTTATTGTGAGGATGCTGGCCTGAACTAAATCATCATGAGAGGGGAGTTATAAAGATCCCTCATGAAGAAGATCATTGGTCTAGGGTTACAAATTTCTTGTAAAAAATAGCTTTCGATCAGTCGAGTGTAGTTATTAACCCTCATCATCTGGTTTCTCTAGGGGTTGTGTCTCTCGGGCCTATTCCAAGGGATTAGATGTGTGTTTTTATTATGGTGGTTGAGGTCACCAGCGATGAGATTGCCCAAAATTTCTAAGTAGTCAACATGCGCTAGGTGATTCATTGAGGTAGTTTCAACTGAAGAAACAATAACATGGTTCTCTAGTTTGGAATCATTAGAGAGGAAATAGGGTAGGAAGAGTACAACCCTGATATGCTCCTCATCCTCATAGAGTAGAGCATGACCATGGAAGTGGTCATTAGTAGGGTCAGTGAGGCTGTGGAGCAGGTTGTGGTCAGCTTCATTCTTTAGCGTTTCCAGTACCAGGAAAGCTAGACATTGTTCAAGGTACCCTTTTATTATTTTCTACATGGTTGCATGACTTATTTGATTTAGGATCTATGTACTAATTTGTATCATCTACTCTCATCCATTCTTTAGGACTCGAGGTAGAGAGACTTCCAATGCCCTTGGAGTTTATTACTCTAGTTAGAGGTCAATATAATTTATATGAAGTGTGTATAGATTGTGGCTAGTATTGGGGAATCACTGTTCTTGGGGAGAATTCCTATGTTTATGGATATAGCCATATAACATCATCCTTAGCATGGATTGTCTATATTCAGTGTAGAATATCATGGAATCCTTTAGGAGGAAGGTTGTAATTTATGATTCCAATGGAGAGCCATTGGTGTTTTTTTGAAAGAAAGAACCCTGAATGGGTTGGTAGCATGCTCCCTTATTATTATCTTTGATGGATGAGTTGATGCTGATCTCATCAGAGTTTAAACAGTAGATGTTTTCCAAAGTTATAAAAGAGTACCCAAGTGTCTTTCTTGAGAAGGTTGTAACATTACCCCCTATATGGGAGATTGATATTGAGATTGAGATAATGTCAGGTATGTCTCTTATCTCAATGCCTTTGTATAGGATGATGCCTTATGAGTTTTGAGAGATACATGTAAAACTCGATAATCTATTATAGTGATGTTTTGTTCAGCCGAGTGTGTCACCTTGGGGTGCACCAATTTTTTCTGTGAAGAAGGTTGATGGAAGTTTGTATATTTTTATTGATTATCATCACTTTAACCAAGTGAAAATGAATAAATTCTATCTTATTCCATGGATTTATGATTTAATCGACAAGCTAAATGGATCAAGTTGGTTCACAAAAATTGATTTATATTTACGGTATCTTTGGATGCATGTGAAGGAAGAGGATACCCCAAATACTGATTTCCATTATCATCATGGTCATAATGAGTTCATTTTTATGTCATTTGGTGTGATGAATTCTCCATCCATGTTCATGGGGTTGATGAATGCAGTGTTTATAGAGTTATTGGATAAGTTCGTGGTGATTTTCATCAATGACATCCTTGTGTACTCTGCATCTAAGGAGGAGTTTGTAAAGTGTCTACATACTATTTTGGGAGTTCTAAAACATGAGAATATATTTATAAAGATGTTGAAGGGTGTATTTTTGGCTCATGAAATCTATTTTTTGGGACATGTCACATCCTTGTAGGGAGTAGTTGTAGACCCTTTACAAATAGTGGTGATTGTGTCTTGGGAATCCCCCAGTATAGTGGTAGAGGTGAAAATTTTCCTTTGTCTTGCATGATATTATAGGAGGTTCATAACCGATTTCTCTCAGGATGTGACTTCTATGACTTCATTGACCAGAAAGGACCAATAATTCTTATGGACTGAACATTATTAGATATATTTTGAGTACTTGAAGGAGAAGTTGTTTAGTGCTACAATCCTTTGTTTTCCAATAGAGGGAGTCCAGTTTGACGTTTTATGTAACACTTCACATATTAAGTCGTGATGTGTTTTGATGTAGTAGAGATTAATTTTTTCTTATGAGTCTTGAAAATTTAATCCCCATGAGTATCACTATTCCACCCATGATATTGAGTTAGTGGTAGTTGTTCTTTATTTGATATTGTGGAGAAATTATCTCATTAGTGAGTGTTTTGTGGTATTTACCAACCATAAGAGCATGAGTTATGTCTTCTCTCATCATTTCATGAACTTGCGTCAATATTAATGTATGGAATTATTCTAGGATTATGACTTTGATATTTTTTATATTTTGAGAAATGGAAATGTTTTAGCTGATGCGCTGAGTATGAAGTCACGTAGTGGTGCCATGTGTGAATATGATTATTTCTAGAGTTATAGAAGAAATATCAGTGATGTATCTAGATATGGGAAAAGTTGGATGTAGATATTTTCTTTTCCAGATGATAGTGTAGTCTTATTTGGTGAAAATGGTGGAGGAGTCCCAGTTGGAGGATTCTAAGATGGATGTATAGAGATACCGATTTGTTTTTTGTGATTCCCTTGATGGTTAGTATGAGGATGGACAACACTAGTAATTGCTTTTGGAAAGGATTTTCTTTTATTCATCAATGCATGATAAGTTTCTCCATGAGTTCCATATCTCACCTTTGGTGGTACATCATGGTGTAAAAAATGTACTGAGCCTTGAGAGGTCAGTTTTGGTGGCATGGGTTGAAGTGTGTAGTTGCAGAGTTTGTTTATTGATGATTGGTCTTCCAGAAGGTGAAGGCCGAGCACCCTATTCCCAACAGTTTTATCCGTCCATTAGATGTTCCATAATGGAATTTTTAGGACATATCAATGTAATTCGTTACTGATTTACCTCGAGATCAGGGAGTCTATGATGCTATGTGGGTGATTGTGGATCATTTAATGAAATCAACCCACTTTATAGTCATTATAAAGTCAATATTTGTAGAGGTTTATTGGGAAAATACTTGGAAAAGGTAGTGAAACTCCATAGAGTCCTAAGGATGATTTTCTTTGATCGAGATCCTTGTTTTACCTCTATAGTATATAGAGGTCACCAACATTCTTTTGGCTCTCAGTTATGACTTCACACTTCTTTTCATTAGTAGAATAATGGTCAAATAGTATGGACCATCCAAACTCTAGAATACATGTTGTGCTCTTGTGTCATGGATTTTAGAGGTTCGTGGATGAGGAACATTCCCTTAATTGAGTTTAATTATAATAATAGTCTCCACTTCACTATTGGTATGGTGCCTTTTGAATCTTTGTACGTATGATCTTTTATTTCTCTGTTGTGCTAGACCGGGGTCAGAGAGGTATCGATTCTCGATCCAGAACTGGTATATAATATGAGTGATATGGTTCAGGTAATTTGTGAAAGGATCAAGGTATAATAGGATCATCATAAATCCACTGTTGTTCATAGTAGGAGACCTTTGGAGTTAAACTTTATAGATCACGTTTTCTTGAATGTGACACCTCATTTTGGGAAGTGAAGGTTTGATCATGGGAGTAATATTTCTCCATAATTTTTTTATCCTTTCAAGGTGTTGGATTGTGTTGGAGCTATAGAATATAGGATAACACTTCTCCCATAGATTAGAAAACTAAACAATGTTTTTCACATGTCACATCTCTGTCGTTATCTTCATGATGACTCTCATGTCATCGATTAGGGAGAGATTGATGTTAATGATGATAAAACCATTGAGAAGTGGCCTATGGAGATCTATGACCTCTAGGAGAAGGTGTTGTGCATGCATAGAATTTCCTTGGTTCATTTCTTGTGGAAACATAGTGGCATGGTAGAGAGTACCTGGGATTGTGATTCACAGATGTACACTCAGTATCTTGAGATGTTTGATGTTTATCTCTTATTTTATAACATTGTTCTCTTATAGATGTTGACCTTTAAGGTTTATAATATGGTTCCCTCTTGTTTATTGTTGGTAACCTTGCTCTAGTTTGAGAAGTATCTCCCTGAGGAGAGTTTTTAGGATATGGTTGTTATTTTTATGTGGTTTTACAATTGTTTCCTATGATTGGGTAGTTGAGATTCTATGATAGAGAGATCCTTGAGTGGTATCTCATGGGGTGGATTTTCATATAACCCATTTTCATTTTCTATATGATATTTGTTTTGGATTATCGATGATGAAAATTGTTTGATAGGTGTCTGATGTAGGGGCGCAGATCCATCTAGGATGACCCTTTGTGAGTTTCCAAATCCCATGGTGCTCAGAGGAGGCCTAGAGTGGGTCTGGAGGTGTCTGTATTCTAAAATATGGAGGTAGGGAGGATTAAAAATGTGTAAGGATTTCACATAATGAAAGAACTGTTCATAGATTGGGTGAGATCATAATTTATAGTTAGTTCAATCAGCTACATGGACCCATCAACTACATGATCAACTGACTATGTGAGCAATAAACTACATGAGTGACTGACTACATGAGAGATCGACTATATGAATTAGCTATATGAGCAATCAACTATGTTGATTGGCTATGTTTATTGGCTAAGTGGATGCATCAACTATGTAAATCAGTTAGGTGGATGGATTGGATATATAAATCAGCTATGTGGATGTATCAACCACATGGGTTGGATATGTGGATAGATTGGATATGTAGATCGGATACGTGAAAACGACCACATGGGTCTTTTGGATACGTAGTACTTTCAGCTACATGGAATCGACCACCTGGAGAATTATTCTATTTCCATGAAAATGATAATGTGGGTATTCTGAAAACATGAATCAAGGGACTTAAAAGGAAGATTCATCAAGGATAATTATATCCTTGATTTTCTAATATAGTTGAGTTTGTAAATGCATCCTTTCACATGGATTTTAATGAGATCCAAAAAAGTTGGAATTAAATCTTTACGATCTAAAAAATTATGATTGACATGTATCTGTTGAATTGAAAATCAAGGTTCTTAATTTCATTTATTTTAGTTTTATTCCTCTCAAGGTTGGAGGTTTTGAATATTTCCCTTTAATTTGTGGAATCCTGCTACCATTGTCTCATGTCTCCTCCAATGACGATCCTATATTGTGTACACCCCTTGTTTTTAAAGTAAAAAGTCCCAGGAAGCTTCTTATTCTATGTAGGGGATTCATTACTTATATTATTTATTTATGTTAAATCATAAAGTTATCATGGTTTACCCCCTTGGGTGGAAATGGATTAACCTCATGAATATTGAACTAAATTAAAAAATAATTGAATTGTGATCATCTATCATTTATTTCTACTATGATAATAGTTTTTCACTTGATTTTCTATACAGTGCATGATCTATGATATTCTTATGTAGTGTGATGTTATGATCATTTTAATATGTTTTTATTGATGGAACATAGTAAAGAATATAAATCTAGAATTAATAGATAATTAATTGGATGGATAATAAGGAGTCATGTTTAATGAATCTAGTGGTGGTTGTAATTTTATAATGATCAAATTGAATCAAGTATGAATGTTTAATTGAATATGTAATTCCATGTGCTGATAGAATTTGATAAATAATGTGATTCATGTTTATTTTTGTTGAATAGAAGAATTAAAGTCATGTTAATAAATGGTAATTTGATAAGTTTGTTGAAACTAGAATTTATGGTGGGAAGCTTGATTAAATTAATTGATTAATTATTTTAGTATATTCTTATAGCTTGATGCATTATTTTTTCCCATAGATATAACCTATGAGTAATTAATTGGTTAATTCAAGAAGGAATGAAAACTGGTTTTTGATAAAGATAATTACTAAGGCATGAGTTTCCCATCTTCTTGAGAAGGCCAAGAGCCTTATATTGGAGCTGTGATAGATCATTTTCATGTGAAGTATTGATTCCTTGTTTTAGGGACTAAATTTCACTATTGAATATCTTTTTTCCTACTAACTTTGTGATGTTCACTGGGTGTGATCTTTGTTAAGCAATATGATTTTTTCCTAAGAGGGATGAGACTCAAATGGATGATGTGATGGATGATCCTAGAATAGTTGATGAGATATGATCCTGTGATAGTTGAGCTTGGGATGGATAATGTGATATGATACTGGGATATCTGATGAGTTATGGGGCATAGAGGCCTAGATGATGTGGTAGTAGTGAACACCAATGATGGCGAGATGTATTGGGACATGCCTGTGGGTTTTGCGGATGGAACTAGAGCTGATGGAATGGGTGGAATATGGAATGAATCATTGATGTGATAATTATTTCTTGAAATGATTCTATTTAATGGTCAATGGTTAGTTTTATTGTTTTATCTACATTTATTTCTCCATTTCTTGAGAAAGATGGATGTTCTTGGTTGCATGTTTCTTCTTGATGATAGCTTAGTATGGTTTTTCTAAAGTACCTGGATTATGGAATGATGTTAATAATGTTTAATAAGTGATTTAACCCATGATGTTGGTGTTTATGGAATCAAAATTCTAAAAAGTTATTAATCTTGAGAAATTATGGACTCAGTTGGGATTATTCCTGGAGGGAATGGACTTGGCTTGATGTTTAAAGTAATTTATTCTAGAACAATGTTATTGGTAAATTAATATATAATGAATTAATTAACATAAATTTAATTTTTTGATAAAGTAAAAGAAAAAATTTAACACATATATTTAAATTCTTGTTTGCTTATAGGACATATAGTCTTATTAGTGGAATCTATGAGTCTGAGTGATGTTAACTGCAGTTTGGTCTAAGACTAGGTTGTGCCCATACTATGGTTGTGAGCTATTTTATATCCTTTATTTTTTTGTGATCTCATATGATAACTCACCAATTTTTGGTGGGAATTAGACACCCAGTGGAATCTGGGAGGGTGTTTTCCCCAACATCCATATGGGAGGATGGATGATTGACTACCCCCTATAGACCTGCTATCTTCTATTGATAGTAATTTGTGCCGGTATGCATGATGGTTAATTTTTACATATATTTATATAGAGTGTTATGATGGATTTTGGTTATTTACACACATCTATACCCAGATATTGTATCCAAAGGATTATTATAGGTATGATGTGTATAGTTTGTGATGGCTTGAGGTACCTTGGTGTATGGATTGTGATGGCTTGAGGCATAATACCCGATGTATGATACATGTCATACGTGATGTGGTGGATTCCAAAAACTAAATTGTTATTATATGGAGATGTGATATGGGATGATGTGATGATGCGATTAATGAGTTTAATGTTGTGATTCCTTTCCTAGGTGTCTTCAGGCTGGCTTATTTTAGAGAGAGATGGATTATGATGTGTGACATTGGGGAAGATCATAAAACCAACAGGGAAGTAGAAGATGGGTACCCTTGATGTTTTGTTACTATATTATATTCTATCTTGAATTCAATACTTGGTGAGAGTTATCCATGGTGAGGCTAGGAAATTAGTATACCCATTTAGGTAATGATTTAGTTTCACTATTGTTTAATGTGATTTAGCATGCTTCCTTTATCTTTTTAATGAGAGGATTTGGGGAGGATCCGATTGAGTATACTATTATGATCACCCCATGTATATATAAACTATTTTTATGTCATCAGGAGAGATTTGGAGATTGGGATGGATATTACTATCCTTTAGTTTTTCAGGATCTGTTTAGGCTTAATGTTCGATGTCGTATTTAATTTTTTGGTACTTTTAGTTCCTTTATAGTTATTTTAGTATTATATGACATTACATGTATGCATTTGGAATTTCTTATATATATATATATGTGTGTGTGTGTGTGTGTGTGTGTGTGTGTCTATAAGTATGTTTGTTTAAGCAGGTGTTGATTGGTGTATCTATCTTATCTCTCTCTTCTTCATGTTCTCTTAGAGGGAAATTCCTCCCATATGTATTCTTATTATACCCTTGGTGCTAGTTTCCAACTTGGGGCCTACAGGAGGTGGTACTTGGGTAGTCACCATCTTCCTTCTCTCATTTATAGATCTAGAGGGGTTCCCTTTCTAGGAAAGTGGTCGTTACAATAGTAAGATAATAAAAATATAAAATGACACATCCATACATCGGATGTGAACGCTAGAGAAAAATAAAAAAACCAAAAACCTAATTTCAAAACTAGGAAATAAGTAAATATAATTGAGCAACAAAAAATATCCTCACCACACCAGTATCCCTC